>JAWWNJ010000036.1:0-1200000 GCA_037176885.1 Favolaschia claudopus | reverse complement strand
GACGTCGGAGGGTCGACATACATAGAGCCATATCAGAGTACAGCACCGGGCACAACACGGAGCGGGGCGAGGATTTGATAACCAAAAGAGGAAGAGATTGACTCTTCGTCGCCTTCGTCGAGAGCCAGTCCTCTGTTAACGCTGGAGCGATGCACCACTGGACTTCCCGCTGTTGTTCGGCACAGGCTGAGGCAATTCTCAAAACCACGGAGCAGAGAACGGGTGTAACTGTATCTCATGTCAACATGTGATGCTGTATGCGAATAGGAACGGGAGCGTACGGAGATGTCAGGGAAAGATACTAGTGGCCAACACCACGGTGCGACAACGACGTGGCGGCGCAATGACTGAAGCCAGTTTAGGATGAATCACGAGGGATGATACAGGAAGACATACTGTGAATCCGCAAGCTTCGACTGTAGCTTTCATAGGCCGAAGTGCGTCTCTCCACAGTGAAGCCCGAAGAAATATACCATTTCGAACCGAAGGATCTGTTTGTTCAGGTCCTAGATAGAGCTCGATAACGACAAACGCGATATGGAATAGTTAGATCACTTACAGGAGGAGTCAGGACCCAGATAATGTCTAGAAAAAATATGCATACCATTCGAAAGGACTCGTCAGTGCTTCCACTCCAAGCTCCTTCAAGGCTGTCGGGTCACACCAACTCGAGCTCCTCCGGGGCGCGTACGCGATCGATTCCGTTCGTTGCCTGTCGACAAACCCCCCTCTCCAGTTTCTATGCTGCAAGGCAAGAGGAATATGAGGGGGGTGTACAGGAAACGAGAAGGCTTGGGCTCCAGCTCCAGCAGGCGCCGCTCTCTTGAAACCCTCAAAAGATTTCTGATAACGCCAGGCTCCGGCGAAAGTCCGTATTGCTCTGCATCCCGTTCCCCAGGAAGGGATTGTCGTACGCTGGGTTGAATCCGCCCGCCGGCGGAGTCCAGCAACCGCTGCGTAGCCTACTCTCCGAGACCTATTTTACTGGAGTCATCAGCCCGTCGCTGGAGAAAGACGAGGCGCCACTTGGAAGATGGTCGTCTTCGTCCAGGAAGTGGCAATTGCAAGGTGGTAATGGGAATTCTCCGGATACGTTCTATATCCTCGTCGAAGACTCGAGACACCCCGAAGCCGATATAGCGCCAGCTCGAATCCACTCAATGAGTAGAGTCAAAATCTGAATCATGGTAAACGATTCAAGTCCATGGCATGGCATGTCAACGGAGGGCGGCAGTAACCGGACACACATTTTGTTGACTTGAACACTGTTCCATAGAGCAGAACAACGGCGGCAGCGGCGCCAGAACTTGGACGGACGTTCGGAACGACTCGGACGACGAGGGGCGTGAGAAGATCGTTCACACGCACGTAAGTACGTTTTGCGTTGGTTTTGCGTACGTTTTCACTTTCACTCAATGCTCATGCAGTGTCCGCACCAACGAAACCACAGAAAACGAATCGAATCGGTGCTCATACTCTCCATCGCTCATCCTGGTCCAAACTGCCACCTCTCAGACACACCATAGCTCCCGAAACAAAATACTTACCTCAAAAAGGTTTGATACGCGAGAACTTGGAACGCACCTCTTGCTGTAACCACCATCTTCTCACAGATGCGTCCGAATCCTCTAGACATTCCAGAGTTATTCGATCGGTTTATCAGTCTTGTCGCTCAAGACCCTGAAAACCCCGCCGATCTCGACGTCGCTGATCTACAGGCTTGCTCGCTTGTAGCTCATTCGTGGGCTCATGTGGCACAATCACAGCTGTTCCGCGCACCAGTGCGTACAAACCCGAGCTTTTCTTACAAGTCGTCCGTGGTTGCAAAGTTCTCCGAAGCCTTAACAGCGTCTCCGCATCTGCTGGAGCATGTGCGCCAACTTCGCCTCGATTATAGGGAACTTCCTCCGGACTGTCTAGAAAAGCTCTCCAAGCACTCATTTCATCACCTGCAGAGCCTGATGGTCCTGGTCGGAAATGATTCTCAAACATCCCCTCCGCCCAACACTTTCCCGCAGCCATCTGCCCTCCCCATGCTCCGCCATCTGTCTTTGCAGATTGCAGGATCCTTTTCGTTGCTCGGGCCAATTGTCCAGCAATTTCCCCCTACAATCCAACACCTCAGTCTATTCTGCATTGCCTGGGATAGCGAGGGTCCGTCGTCGGACATCGTCAGCACTACGCCACTTATTCAATTGAAGTCGGCGCGGTTGAACATGTGGGACGATGGAAATTTCCGCTGGTTCCCACCGCACCGGCTATCTTCGTATCCATTCGACTTCTCCCAGCTCAAAGCCCTCGCAATCCGATACGCCTGGTCGATAGATTGGAGCGCGATCTGCACACAGAATATTGAAATCCTAGACTTGCATGTTAGGGTTAGCATTTCCTTTCCGTTTCTTTCATACAATATTGACTGGGATTCGGTAGGACGAGGCCACTGCCGTTGACCTCACCGCATTTCCAAATCTTCGGATTCTACGGTTTGATATCCATCGGCACCATATTCCACCCATTGTGGCTGGAACTCTGGCTACGATTACCGCCGCCCACGAAATTCAGACCGTCATCATTTCCGTTTGGGAAGGCCCGACGACGCCAGCGGCATATATTGAGCTTGACGGCATCTTGTCTTCCGTGCAGATGCCTGTTATCCCCGCCGTCGAGTTCCAACATCAATTCGCAAATCCGCCTAATTTTGCCACATTTTTCCCGACATTATTCGCAAACAACTTGGTATGTTCATATCTTATTGACGATATTCATCATCAGTTGTCAATCGTACTTACATTCCTTCTATACCACCAGTTCCACGTCGTTTCTTATAATTTTACTTGTCAGCGTTGGCAGGTACGTTGTCCATTAATCACCTAGCACTCTCGCAGCTCATCTTTCAAATCAATCCGCTATAGGAACTTGTCGATACACTGTGAATCACGGACGTAGCAGAGCAAGTTTTGATCAATTGATTCCGGCCTCGATGAAGGAGGAGGAAATATGTTGTTTGAAAGAGTCGATAATGTCTATAGCTAAATATGCGAATATATCAGGAATACGGGTTCCCCTTCTCATGCTAGGTAGTCCCTGCCAAATGACGCCCCGCAGACATCGTCATAGAGTGCATCCACTACAAACTCCATTGCGACAGCTTTTTGGGCTTCATTGAGACAAACGAAGTGGAACGCTGCCGGTGCCCGCCTTGCTGCGATCGCAAAATCCATCAAGCGAGCCACAGGAACCACCGTGATGGGGAGAAAGATGTCTATAGCTATAAGTTGCGAGAACCCGTTGGATGAAGTCAATCGGCTCTCGAGCATTGAAATCAAGGCATCTGTTTTGAATAGATATTCTCCCTCGAGATGAAAGCTGGTCATCATTTGGAAGCAACACGTTGTCGGCAGAAGACACGCCAATGGTGAGCCCTTGGCACTGTTGTATATATTTTGATCAAGTTGAAATAGGCCACCGCTGTATCCCCCCCTGGAGAGTTGTAAACATCGGAAGAAATCACACTTCTAATCAAACAAACATACAGTATCATCGATTATCCCTCATTGTCATTCCTCACCCGGCGCGGCCCCAAAACAAAAGTCAACAAACTCTGCCTCATTCAACTTCTCAGCCACATCCAAGTCTCGATGATACCCCGAAATCCAATGCAAATCCACCTGAAAATCCTCCATGCTCCTCCCGCGAACAACACACATGTCATATAGAACCGGGTCCGTGAACTTGAGCATTGACCTGAAAGTGATTTTCTCGAGGCTCGGAACGAGAAGCGGTTCGCAGGCAAGGGCAAGCAGGAGGCTGTCATTAACGAGAACGAGGGCGGGATTGTCCCACTGGGTGTTGTCGTCGGCATCGCCGGTGTCGACCTCGATAATGCGCGGTGAATGGTCTGAAATTTCGAGGTATTCGAGCTTGGGCAGCTGGGCTAGGCATTCGAGAAGCTGTCCATCTGTAATAGCCACCTCCAACAGTTTGAGATCCGTTAGGTGTGCACCGAAATCCGACCGCGTTGCGAGAGCAAGGAAGCCCGTGTGCGGCCAAGGTAGGGGCCCGGAGGTGGTGTAGTCGAGGAAAACAAACTGCAGAACCTCGAGCTCGATTAACGCGAGAAGACCGAATATTTTTGTCATGATGGGGAGAATGTGCGGAAGGGAAAGATGTCGGTCGCCGATGAGGACAAATTCTGATAAGCTGGAAGTGATAATGTCGTCCGTAGCGTCCGAGGCCTCGTGCCAGTAAACGACTGTGGACGAATACAGCGCGAGCGTAAGTTGGAATTCGGCCTCGGATGAGAGGTATGGAAGGATGTGTAGCGCACGCAATAGACAGCCGTCAATCAGCGATCCCTGGAGCTCCGCATAGCAGGCAACAGTTTCCAATTGCTGCGCAAGACTCTGCGGAAAGTGTTCGCAGCTCTCCAAAGAGCACTGTAGCGTGCGGAGACGAGGTGCATCGCCGAAAATGTTGGGCGCTGCATTTGGCCATGGATATCCCCAAAGCCCAATCTTCTCAAGGAGAGGTAGCTTTCCTCCGAGCGAGAGAAGTGGCTCAAGGTGCAGAACACTGTGACAGCTGATCCTCGCCACCTTCCATCGCAGGGAATGTTGAGCCAGAAGGTGCAGCACAGAGGCAAGCAACCCACTCTGCCGGCCCTTCATCGTAAACTTCAGTGGTAGCGGCTGTCCACGGTTGAGAACTTGCTCCAGAACTGCGAGAACTTGGTTCTCGTGCTTGTGAGTGGGGCCCCAGAGTATCGCGTCCAACTCGACCGTATCCCACAAGAACGGAGTGCCGACGATGACAGCACGCCATCGGGCACAAACATGCGAGGCAGCGACGAGAGGTGCATGCGAGAGTACATCCATAGCCATGCCATAATATGGAGGATATTCGTCTTCCCCAAAGACATCGATGCTTTGGAGATCAGGTTTTGATGTATCGTGTAGACGGAAAATTTCGACGAGAAGTTCGATGGGAATGCGTCTGATGGGCGCCAAAGCGGAGCAGCACTCGTTGTAGTACATCTGAAGCTGCGCACGGTCATCCTTTAGGATTTTTGTGCGTGTTTTTCGACAAGATATTTCGGCGTCATACCGAGCCAATTCCGCAGGGATCGCTGAGATCAGGGTGAGAAGATCAAGGGGGAGAGTAGATCCAGTCCGAAGGGTATCCCGTATGAGTTGCTTTTGAGCTTCTTCTGGAAGCAAACTCGAACGAATGAATTCCGTCGACATGAAGAGAGAATGCAAAGAAAATGACGCGATCCGGCAGGATTCGGCACTGTGACCCGACGACTCGGAGTCACCGTTGTGACTCATCACCCTTGGTTGAAACCGCCAACTGAAATCAGTCTGAAAATTCGTTGGAAGAGTGCATCAGGGTATACCTATGTTACCTTCTGAATCCGAACACCCTTATCTCCCACCGGAGCTCGAGCGAGAAATATTCGAAGCTGCGGCCGCTCAATATCCAAACACGATTCCAGCGCTCTTTCTCGTTTCTCATCGAGTGTATGATTGGTACGATATCAAGTCATACAAGACGGCAGGAATTAACTCGAATACTTTTCAGGGTCGGAAAAATCAAATATCGGACAATTTTTCCTCGGCGCGAGACAGACTCAAGTCCCAAATTCGACCCAACCTGTTCACCAATGGAGCTTCTCGAAGCCATTGACTCCAAGCAGAAACACGCATCATTTTTCAGCTCGCGGGTCAAACACCTCTTCCTCCAGAATCTGAATCACGCGAATCTTGTAGCCATCCTTTCAGAGTGCAATAAAATCGATTCACTGGTTCTCCTCAATCCTCTTACAAGTCCCGGCCAATTTTTCTCGCTCGAAGAACTCTGGGTCATACATCCTATCAAACTAGGGCTTAGATTCAACGAGGTCACGAAGGCTATGGATTTGGAAATCATCCCGCAGCCTATTCATCCAGTACTTACTTCCGTCACCCACCTCGACTTGTATGACGACCGCCACCGAAACGACCTTGCCGACCAACTTGCACTTCTACCCACGTTGACGCATTTGTCGATTTGGACCGGCAGCAGGTCCTCCGCAGAGATGTCTGCCATTCTCGTAAAATGTCGTTCGCTGCAGGCGCTAGTGGACATGCACGGCGGATTCATCGATGAAAACGAAACTCATCCGACATTTCACGAGAATGAAAGGTCTGCTTGTACCGACGACCTGAGATTCGTATCGGTCTCCCTTGACGAGGATATGCATCTCGCAGACTGGATCATTGGAACGCAAGGAGGGATCGACTTTTGGGCTCAGGCGGATAGGTTCATCGCAAAACGTCGAAGGGGAGAGATTCAGCCAAGTTTGTTTATTTCCTGTGATATTTGCCTCGTTTCAAGTATGAGTGCTTACAGACTTGCAGATACCTAAAGTAAGAACAAAGATGTGAGTACTCAGTCGGAGACACGATGGGCGTAGACGACTATATTGAGTCGGTACTATACCTAAAGTAAGAACAAAGATGTGAGTACTACTGTACTATTTCAATCAATTCGCCTGTCACGCGTCACAGGCCCCCAAATTGACGAATTTTTTCGTACGTGTCACAGGTCACCGAGGCCTCGGACGAATGTGACAAAAAAGTCCCAAAATCCTCGAAAAATGACGAAAAAAATACAAATTTCTCTCTGCGCGCCCAATGGCGCGCTTCCGCGACAAAATACCGTGCATATCACCTGAAATGCCGGTTTGTGACATTTTGCTCCGTTTACCGGCTTCTTTGGCACCTGCCCGCGGCTGTATCACGGCCTATTTTGCCGTGGACCCGTTAGATTTTGGGATAAGTTTCCTTCATCTCTATATTATGCTTGCACGCTACGGAGAGCACAGTAAATAGGAGCAGGAAAGGATACATTTTTGAGGCATTGGCGAATTTTTTGGGGGTGTCACGGTCTCTCCGGCCCATTGACGAACCTTGAATTTCGTTCCGAGGTGTCACAGGTCACAGGCCGGGTGAATTGACCGAAATAGTACAGTAATAGTACGAGAGTAAGTAAGTCGTGTGTAGGGTAGAATATAAGTAAGAGCTCACCTCAGTCGGAGACACGATGGGTGTAGACGACTGAGGTGCAATACAGGGTGGTAACCGTAATATACATGTGGACTAAAAAGGAAATAAACGGGAGACGTCGGGTATCCAGGAGCGCATCACCGGAGGGTACCGGCGGGTCTCCTACAACACTCCCCCAGACCCGGCGGCTACACGGTGACGGCCATAATATTGAGCTGAGCGAGGTATTGGTGATGCGCATCGCGAGGGAGCGGTTTAGTGAACAGGTCGGCGGGGTTTTCATTACCGCGAATGAAGTCGACTTGGAGTTCGCCGTCGCGGACAAGATCACGTAAGTAGTGATGACGAATATCGATGTGCTTCACTTTTGAGTGCGATTTCGTGTTCTTCGTCAAGTCGACTGCCCCGCGATTGTCACAGTAAACCAGCCCCGGGAGCTCCTGCTCAAGCCCCACCTCCTTCATCCATGCATACATCCACCTCTGCTGTTGAGCTGCGCGAGTCAGAGCGATGTATTCCGCCTCCACTGTCGACAAAGCCACTGTCGCCTGCCGTTTCGAAGACCAACACACGGGTCCACCAGCCATAGTGAAGATGTACCCTGATGTCGAGCGTCGGGTGTCAATACAACCGGCGTAGTCGGCGTCGTTGTAACCGATAGGAACGAGTGGGTGGTCGCGAGAATAGACCAGTGCATAGTCTTTGGTGAAAGAGATGTACCCGAGAACGTGGAGTAGCGCGCGCCAGTGTTCGATACCAGGGTTAGTTTGAAATCTGGTGAGCACGCTGACTGCGAACGATAGGTCAGGTCGAGTAGCGAGCTGACCCCACATCACAGACCCCAAAAGCTCGTGGTATGGTTTCCCCACCATCTCTGTGCGCTCTTCGGGAGTGGAGGGGGACATGGAAGAGTCGAGGGCAATGCCGACTGGAAGAGGTGTGGATCTGGATTTAATATTTTCCAAACCGTAGTCAGCTAACACCTTTTCAAAATAGGCACGCTGCGAAAGGGTGACTGTACCGGCGGCTAGGTCTTGGTCAACGCGCATCCCCAGCAGCCGGTGTGTGTGCCCAACGTCCTTTATGTCCCAGACCTTTGCTAACTCTGCCTTCCTCGCTTCCGCCTCCTCAGCTGACGACGATGCTCCCCACACATCATCTGTGTACGTATCGGTCAAGGTGTATCCACCTCCATCTGACCGTTTGACGCGCACACATGGATCCGCTCGCGACGTCGAGTACCCCAGCTCGCTGTACGTTCCTCCAAGCGTCTCCGCCCAATCACGCCCACCTTGCATTGTTCCGTAAATGGTTTTCTTGAGCCGACACGCCCAACCCTCTTTCCCCGGAACCTCGTATCCTCTCGGTTGCTCCATATAAATCTCCTCCTTGGTCTCGCTATTCAGGTAAGCGGCTTCGAAGTCAATCTGCCACAGATGAAGATCTTGCTTAGCCGCTATCGCAGCTGTCATGCGGATGGATTCCAGGCGAGCGACAGCCGCCCACGTCTCCTCATAGTCAATTCCGTGCACCTGGGTGAAGCCTTTGCCTACAAGACGAGCTTTGTCTCGTAGCCAATTGCCCTCGCCGTCCTTCTTGACGTCGTAAACCCATTTCGACGCCATGACGTTGGCACCGGGCGGAGGTTGCTGTAATTCCCAGGTACCCTTCTTAGCATGAAGACCCATCTCGACGTCCATCGCAGCTGTCCAGCGTTTCGCGTTCAGACTCATCGCCTCACTGTACGTCTTCGGAGCGTAGAGCCGGTCCGGATTGTATGACATGAGGGTATGTGCGATATGGTCATCGAGCTTCGCATTGACATTTTCCACAGGATCCCAAGCTGCGTGGGCTCGCGGGTGCTCTGAATCCGTGGCCCAGTCCTCACGCCGAGCGCGTGCGGTACTCTCTCGAGCAGCGGCATCACGAGATTCCAAGATGCGAGGAGTAGCTGTCACCGTGCGAGTGGAGCGACGAGCCGGTGGAGCAACTGGGTTTGCAGGGGCGGGAGCGGGAATAGCGGGAATAGGAACGGAAGCGGTAACTGGGGCTGGGGCTGGAGTGGCTTCTTGGTCTGATGCGTCGTCTGGGGCATCGGCACCTGAGTCGTGAGCACTGTTGGATGGAATTGGACCTTCAGGTAGGTCATCGTCATCATCGTAGGTCCAGAACTTCTCCCCCTCATCCACAGTGCGGTTAGATACGCCTTCATCAAACTCGACGTTGCGGCTCGTGAATTGTTTCCCATGTTCGTCAAGCAGGACGTAATTGCCGGCGCCAGTGCCGTACCCAATAAACGTGGCAGGAATGGTACGACCTTCAAATTTACTCCCACCGTCTACTCTGTGCCCATTGACAATGTTGACCTTAGCGCTGCATTTCGACCCGAAGACGCGCATATGCGAGACATCGACAGCTTGGCCGTCAAACGATTCCTGCGGAATCTTCCCTGGATGACGGCGAGACGGCATCCGGTTGCGCGCGTAGGTCGCACAAGCTCCAGCTGCAGCCCAGTAGCGCTCGGGAAGCGCAGACTCGTCGAGCAGTGTACGAATGTCCTCGGTGATGGTGCGGATGGTCCTCTCAGCCAATCCGTTTTCAGCGGAAGAGTACGGTGTTGTAGGTTCGTGCAGGATACCGTGAGTTTTGAAGTACTCCGTCCACCGTGCGGAGTTGAATGCGTTATCAGTGCGAACCCGTTTGATTTTACATCCAGTCTGTCGTTCCGCCATCACACGGTATTCATCAAAGGCAGGGATCGTGGAGTCGTCACTTTTGTCGGGAAGGTACGCCGTGTGTTTGTGTGAGGTTCCGCTGTCGATAATTGCCATCATGTAGATATTTCCACCGGGAGAGGGAACACGCGATGGACCGAAGAGATCAAACGCAACACGGAAGAGAGGCGGTACGTCTTTGTCAGATTCGTTATCGTACGGGCGGGAGTGCTGACGTCCCGCACGACAGTTGAGGCATTTACCATCCATGGAATGGTCTGTAATCTGCAAACCCGACACAAGACCCTTCTTCTCCATCTCCTCAATCGTCGCCGGACTCGCGTGCGCCATGCGACGATGCCAGACTTTGAGTGACGTAGGTTGTGCGGTCGATATCTTTGCGTGCGTATTCGGTGTCTCGAGAATATACATCCCGCCTGATCCGCGACCTCGTAGCAGTACCACACCGCCGCCACCCTCACGCGTAGTCACTTCGCCAGCTCCGAAGGTGGTGAAATATCCTGCCTTATCAAACTGACTGACAGATATAAGATTCGCCGACAGTGATGGAGCATGGAGGGCATTAAGGAAGGTAATGTGCACTTCCTTTCCGTCAACACGAAAGACCTTTGTGACAGTACCCTTTCCGACGATAGCAAAGTCGCCGTCTGATGCCAGCGCAGACTTGCCAGTACGGACAGCAACAGCCTCGTAGCTTCGGAAGTCGGTGCGGTCGCGGAAGAAGTGATCGCTGGCACCGGAGTCCAGGAAGGTGACGGATGCATTCGGTGTGAAGTTTTCGAAGGTCTGGCTGACAAACGCATTAGATGTGATGTTGCTGTCAAGGGTACGCTCGAAGATATCGGCAGTGCAGTTTTCCACAGCCCGTGGCGCAGGGTCGGGGAACACAACACGCGACAGCAAGTCCTCATCTTCCACCTCCTCCACCGTCACCCGACGCGCCGTGGCCATCAAGACACGATGGACAGGTGCTTCCTCTGCACCTGCCTGCCTAGCCTGGTGTCGGTTCTTCCCGAAGTTCGGCGGGAACTGTCCCTCCTTTCCTCCTCCAGGCCAATAACAGTTTTCGATCGTATGGCTGGTCTTATTGATGGCCTTGCACCCAGGGTTGGTGCAGCGACGCTTGGGAGCGGAGGTATTGAGTGCGGTGGATGTGGTGACGACGGTATCGTGCTCAGGCATTCCGGTATTGATCGCGACAGTTTTGATTAGCGCGAAAGCCTCGTCAAGGTCACCCGCTGAATAAAGGGCGCCTTGAAGACCAAGCCAACGCGGATCATCAGGAAGGGAGCGAATAAGTACGTTCTTCATGGCTTTATCTTCCACGTTCCCACCCATCATCCTAACACGATTGGCTTTGTTCCGGATATTGCCCAGAAGTTCGTCAAGACTATCGCGTGAAGCGCCGGTGAATTTAATGGCCAAGAATTCGCTTTCGGCAAGCGACAAGGCGGCGTCGCTTTTCTTTGCGCATGCAGCCACGACTGAATCCCAGCATTCTTTCGCAGTGCCATCACGCTTGACACCAAGCCCAATCGGGTCGACAATATTGGTAACGACCAGGGATTTCATGACACCATCGCGGTACAGGTATTCCTCGCGGGACGGAGCCCTGGAGAATATGGGAGTGGGCTCTTGCGGGGTTGCCCCAGGAGGTGTGGTAACGAGGGCTGGTTTCTCAATGGTGCCGTCAAGGTAGCCGGACAGGCCTTTGCTCGCCGCATGCTCCTCGATGAGCACTTTGAATGTGGGGAAGTTGGCTTTATTGACTTGTAGTTTCTCCGTAGCCAGGAGGGACGGGAGGTTGATCATTTGGGACGCCATCGAGGCAAGTCGGTATGATTGTAAGATGTGGTAGATGGTAAGTGAGTCGTTTGGATAGTTATCGTGCTGTTCTTTTCGACTGAGCTAGTTAGAAGGCGCGGGGCCCATAACCTAAAGTAAGAACAAAGATGTGAGTACTCAGTCGGAGACACGATGGGTGTAGACGACTATATTGAGTCGGTACTATACCTAAAGTAAGAACAAAGATGTGAGTACTAATAGTACGAGAGTAAGTAAGTCGTGTGTAGGGTAGAATATAAGTAAGAGCTCACCTCAGTCGGAGACACGATGGGTGTAGACGACTGAGGTGCAATACAGGGTGGTAACCGTAATATACATGTGGACTAAAAAGGAAATAAACGGGAGACGTCGGGTATCCAGGAGCGCATCACCGGAGGGTACCGGCGGGTCTCCTACAACAATACCCGCTACTGGATTGAAGAAAGTGATGGGATTTGAGGATCGCACGCTCTCGATGCATAATTGAAACGGGCGAGAAACCAGCGAGATATATTGTCTGCTTGTTACTCTTGTCCAATTTTTAAGAAATGGTATTGATGCCGCAGTACGACCCCCGGGTCAACGCAAACCGTGTCTTCAAGTCACTCCCTAGCTATTGAACGGAGGTGGTGGGCGGAACGAGGAAAACCCAATGTCCCTCGCGAGTATCGACTATGTCGATTTTGCGAGTCAGCTGTTGAAGACCCTCCCCACGCTATGTTCGTCTGCGACCACCCGGAACTAGGGTTAGAGAAACTCTACGCCGAAATTCCGGAAATCGGCGACCGCGTAAAGAATGGATGCTTTGATACACCTTGGGATTTCTTCCGCGATGTGTTACCCCGCCGCCAAATTACGCCGCTTCTCGCAAAATTGGCGTATGATGTCCTCAAGATTTTTGACCAAGCACCCATGCTTTGTATTTACCCACCGGGTGACGCTACTGCACCATCCTCAAACTGAGCAATGTTCTCCAAACTAAAACTGGACACTTGGTGCCCAGCCCTGAAGCCCATGGGCTCGTTCTTGTGAGCGAGATGGTGCGCATGCACACTGCAAAGGGACGACATGCGACAGCGTCGGTTTACTGGTGGATACCGGGGATTTTTACCTGGGAAGAGAGAACTCGACCCAGGTCCCACAGGGTTTTAACCGGAGGTCCCGCCATTCCAACGGCCGGCCAGTTCACCGATTGCCAGCGTCTTGTGTGATCTAACCCCTGGAATTTGTGTGTGCTCGGTTGACAGTTTGTAGCGACATGTGGAGATAGCCACCTCTACGTTAACTACTTGTTTGTTTTCCGTAAACTCGTTGTTCAGGCATTTGGACCACGCGAGTATAATATATTCCCCCGCCCCCCCCCCCTCTCAATTGCTATTCAGTTTGGATATTCATACGCTCCGATCTGTTCATAATGTGAAGGCGACCCAAATCTGACCTCGACCTTCCTGCGGGTTTCATCGGAACAGAGGAAGCGGAATGATTCCACTACTTCTTTTGCAGTATTCGCGAAGCTCTCCAAACGAGGCGCCGGAACGGCCAGAGTGGGCAGAATGATGTTCAAGGCTTTGAGCTGAGAGAGCGCATTTGTACTCGCCAATCGGCTTTCAAGCATCGAAAACAGCGCGTCCGGCGTGAATAAATAGCCACCATCGATAACGAAACTAGTCATCATTGGAAGCAGTATTTCTTCTGCGGAAGACGCGCGGGCGGTGAGCGACTGTACAACCTGATTGGTGACGACGTTGGGGAGGAGATTCGCCAAGACCAATCGTTCCACAGTAGGAACCATTCGTAAGAGTGATACAAGATCCACAGCACGAACTGGTGTGGCGTGAAGTGCCAACGATTGCAATGTAGCTGAAGAGCGACTGAGAAATGCTTGAATGGTCAAGCCGGTCAAGTTGTTCAACTTGCACCTAGACACGAGGAGCTCCTTGAACGCAGGAGCAGTCAAATGATTCAAGACGTTCAGTTCACTTTCAGATGGCAGACCGTCGTCGTACACATGAAGCTTGTGTAGATGATGCACGGTAGCTTGCAAGGGAGAGTAGTCGGGGATACCCCAAATGCATGAAGAAAGCTCGCGCACATTCTGAGCTTGCGACAGCACGTAGTGATAACCTGAACTGTCCCATAGCCCACCAACGCATAATCGTGTGAGTTGCGACCACGGAAAGATGGGTGCCGTTGAGGGAGAATGAAAGAGATTTTTGATCAGACGCAATGTGCGGAGCTTGGGGGACTGCGCAAAGACCTTGCATTGCCGTGCCCCTGGTTTGATTGAAAGTTTGTCGGGAGGTAACATAGTGAGAGTCTGAAGACTGTCCAGTCTGTTTTCAACAGGGGCAAGCTGCCGCAGGAGCTCCCGGTTCGATGATACCTCCACAGAAACCCATCGTTCCGAGTGTTTACAGACTTCCCGCATCATTTCTGCGTCAAGGGCGGACCATGACGAGGAGATAACAGGCCGGAACACAAGGTGGAGGGGAGCCTTCTGTGACCGTTGAAGAGCAACACGCAATCCGTCTACCGTATAGCGGTCGGGTTCATTGAGAAAAACCATGAGGCTAGACCACAAAGTCGCTGTCTCCAACGACACACATCGCCAATGATAGCAAACCGCTCCCAAAGAGTTTGGCCTGTAATGGAGCAGGATGGAATCGCGATCAATATGTCGCCACTTCTTTTTGTATACGATGGGATCGACAAAAATCCTGCGCAATATGTCGACCGGCAGACGGCGTATTGGGGCAAGGAGAGAGGAATATTCGGCGACATATCGGGATAAGGCCTCGGTTTCGATTATGGTACTAGTAGATTGATTCTGGAGCGCGAGGACACGCGACCGAGCGATGTCGATTGAGCTGCGAATTGTCTTTTTCTCCACATCCAAGGGTAGAATATTGTGTCGAAGTCGCTCTAAAAGGCTGGGGGCTTGGATCTCGAAGAGCTCCATTCGTATGGATGACCCTGTCGAGTTTTTGAGTTGAAGAGGCTCAGTGAGTGGACGATCTGTGAATTGGCAGACGTGAATCATGCGTTCGGGGTTTTGTATACTGCGCAAACTGACGGTGGTGATTGTTCTCCTGCAACAGAGCGCGGCTCAGACGGCGAGCAAAAAAGACGTCCAAGCTCCCAGCATCGACGCGTCGTGGAAGAAAGTGGTGAAAGGTCAAGGCAAGGGCACAGCCACCTCTACAGATATCCGAAATTCATTGACACTGACATTCATGAAGGCTTTGTGAAGGCCAGACCATGGTACATAGGGCACAATACGGAAAGAGGCATTCTACGGGTACACATCATCCAGCGGTCCACCTTACGAACGAAATCTAGGCCGATACCCTGCGCCGCCGAGGGGAGCAACTTCCAGCTATCTCAATTCATATGCAGTCTCCCGTGCAAGGATCCTCACGTTGAGAGCCTCCTGGACTTCCCAGCCTGAGAGCCAACGCTGCATATACAGGAGCTCCGTCAAGGTCTAGAGGTCCACGAGAAGATCCGCGGCATGTCGGTGCGCGTCGAGCAGGCGGCGGCAGGGCTAGACGGTAAAGCACTGGAGCAGCATGAAAACAGCCGCCGAACGAGTCGCATCGGCGGCATCGTAAGACCTCACCGCGTCACGATCTAGCCAGCGCGTCCCGATCCAGTCTGCATCCAAAAGAAACCTCTCTCCTTGACCAAACACCCTCCGCTCATAGGTGACGTGCATCCGACCCTCAACAGGCACAATCGCTCGCTCTCAGTCTTCGATCATCGAAGGCAGCATCGCCAGGAAGTCCGTACCGACACGGATGAGCAGGCATCACACGCAGCATACAAACGTACCGCATAAGCAAAGGCTTTGACTGCCAGGACGGAGGAGCTGCAGGGGATAGAACGACAAGCGGGAATGCTTCGAGGCGGCAGATGAGGCGCTATTCGGCTTGGGAGGAGCTCGGAGAGGAAGAGAAAAGGAAAGGGTGTGTACAAGTCCCAGCCCCCAGGGAAACAAGGAAGGAGAGAGCGTAAGTAAGACTGTAACTGTAAAACGAATCGACGGACACGCAGGGCAAGGCAAGGTGGAATCAGTAAAGAATAGCTGAGTGCATACCACGAGTCGACAGTATAGGCGCGGAAAAAAGGCGAAGAGAGCAGGATAAGGTGAGCATTGACACAGGTAAGGATTGTAGCACAGCATAGGTAGAGTATCGAGCGTGTACGTAGAGGAGAGCGGGGAGCGGGGAGGAGGGTAGTGCGGTATGGTGTCGAGGCGAGAACGCGAGGACGGCGAACGAAGACCTGCTGCTTGTTTCCGGGCAGGAACGACGTTCGCTGGCGGGATGACAATGTCCACTCAGATCGAAAGTACTTTGAGCGGTTGCGGTGCAAAGCAGACATCCCCACGCCGCAGGTCTCGTAGTCTGACCCCCAATGAAGATAGAGATGAAGATCAGCGACGGGTTCGAGTCGAAGTCGAAGAGAACGAGTGACACACCAGGTGGTGAGGACGTGCCATTGCCAACGACGCCTTGATGTGAGAGAGGTGGATGTGCCGCCGGCTTCAGTTTCGCTCGCGTACTTGCACCCAGCTTGCACCTGCGTCCCAGTGGCGAGGGATATCGTTTGTGGTGGCAGCGATGCCAAAAAGGACGAGGGCTTGACAAACTAGACCTCGTGGACGACGGCGCTGCGTAGACAATGGTCAAGCAAATTCGGCATGTGCCAGGACAGCGAGAGAAGGATGGCGAAGGCGGAAGGCGGAATGGGAAAGCAGGGGGACGAGGGGAGGCAGAGGAGGATGTGACGGAGGCAGAGACTCGAGCATGTAGTATCAAAGCATCGTATCATAGAAGGGGGAGGACAGGGATGTAAGAAAGAAGCAGCGTAGCTACGATGAGAGTGAGAACAGTACGAACGATAGCTGCGGAGGAACAGAGATAGAGATACGAGGGGGTTGAGGAGGCGGGACGAAGGAGAGGGACGAGGTGTACAAATAGATCGTAGCGGACGAGAGGAACGACGAGCACTAGTAGTAGTACCACACACAAGCAGTGGACGGGGAAGGAGATGCGGGGTATACAGATGGAAGGAAGGATTATGTGGACTGTGGGATGTAGCAGCGAGTACGTCGTGGAGGTGCAGGTGTCCACTGTCGCGTGTCGTCAACGCTCCAACGCAACGAGAACGGACACGGCAGCAAGTTGACGACGACGAAGACAGAAGTTGTCGTAGCATATGCTCGAGGATGAACGAAAGAGCGGGGTCGGTGCCAAGAGAGGAGAAGCAAGAAACGACGAAAGATGTATTCAGGATAGCCGACTGGAAAAGGGTGAGGAGCCGGGGGTACATGAAGGCGACAGAAAGCGAGTTAGGGTGGGATGGGGAGGCACGCGGATGAGTGTAGGAGCGAGTATGTACGGATGTGGATAGGGAAGTGGGGAGAGACGTCAAGCATATAGCGATGATTAGGATTGAATTGGAATTGGAGAGGTGCGTTGTGAAACGGGAAGTATCGAGAGGGGGACGGGAAAGTAGGTCACGATAGCAGCGGGGATAAGGCAAGGATATTCGAGATAGTATAGTGATGTTGTATGTGTTTGTGGAAAGGAAAGAAGAGAGGGTGCGCGAGCGAGCGTGAGGTAGCAGATAGGTAGAGTCAAGAAGAATACGCAGGATGAAGGAGCTATGGGCAACAACGAGGTGTGGAGCGATCGCTACGGTAACGGGGATGGCGAAGGTTGTGTATGTAAAAAGGCACGAGCAAGAGTCGCGGGGCGTAGAGAGATTGAGGACTTGAAGAGCAGAGGCCAGATGCTTGTGGAGGAATGTAGGGCACGGCGGATGGATTTCTAGCGCCGGGTTGATGAAGTCGATGCGGGGACCGTAGACGAGGAACCAGATGCGAGGGACGACAATGAGCTTGACGAAAAGAGGAAGTGCACGTTTGGGAAACGCATGATGAAGAAAAAAACGAGAGAGTATGGTATCGGCGACGAGAGTCGTTGACAAGGATCGAGATACGATGAAGAAGGGGTTTTCGGAAGCAAGACGTCTTGGTATTGAGAGTGGCATGGCCACCGGAGGATATTGAGAGCGAAACTGTGAAAGACAATCAACTTCAGGGACAGCAGTATTCAGAGGATGAGCAGCACGAACTTCGGTCATTAGGATTTGTACACGGAGTGGCAAAGATGACGAGGAGTCTGACACCGAGGACGGCGACTTGAGGGCGGAACCTTGAATAGCTTGACCAAAGCCTTGCAGATAGCCTGAGATCAAAGGCAACAGGTGTACCCAGCGCCGCTGTTGACGATTGAGACGAGCCTACTACTGAGACGAGCCTACTACTTATACTAGCGTCGAGGAGGGTGGGCGAGCGACAATCAAGGACGGGTCGAAGGAGAGCTGTGTGGCTCCAAAACAAACGTCCACATAGCGGCGGCGGTGCTTTCACTGAAGACAGCGGGGAAGGCATATGTGGCGAACGGCGGCGACGTCCACGACGACGCCGAGCAAGCGCCGAGAAATCAGTCTGGGAACATATCCGTCAAATAATTGATCGGATTCACACGCTGCCTCAACTTGTCCTCTTCGTTCATCCTCGAATCTGCACTAACCCTCTTCCGACCTGAATACACTTCTACAATCGAATCAAGTTACAATTTCTGAAGACCCGCATTCTCTGCCGCAATATATATTTGTGGACCTCGCTCACCTTCCTGCACCAAAACGGAAGGGCACTCTCGAGTAGCTCCGATGTTTTTACTCCGCTGTTGCTCCGCTGGACGACGAGAAAAATACCCCCCAGTTCAACTTCTAGAAATCCCGAATCTACCACCTCGGCGGTAACTGATGGACACCTCAAGCTCGAGACCCGCTCTCTTCTCTCTCTGAAATCTGTGCAGCTGCGCTATCCTTCGCCGGCTCCTCCTGAGTCCGCACATCTGTATAATAAAATCGGACGTCGTGCTTGGTGCACAGATGCATGATATTTCGCAATACTCGTACCATACGCAGCAATTTCAGCGAACTCAGGGTTCGATCCCTGCGTCCGAAATGTCGATGTAGACACCTTCTTTTTCCCTTTCCTTTCTGTTGCTTCCCTTTACTCTTCCTCGAGATCTCGTCCGTAGCGACAAATAGATACTTACATATCTGATTCTGCGACACTCAGATTTCACCCCTCAACTCCGCGTCTCGAAAACACTGCATCTCCAAGCAAGCCGGCTGGCATCGCGTTAACAAAATCTCACTCCTTTCAGACCACGTAGTACTCGAGCCAACATCGGCGGCGTTCAACCAAGAAGTTCAGAATCCACTCAAATTTAGATCTCACCTCAATTAGCAATTTCAATTCGGGCGTCGCAGAGAACCGGTACCACTGGGATGGGTTTCTGCGCAGAGAGATACTCGGAACATTCGCGACTACTTTTCTGCTGCCGCGTATATCCACGACCTTTTTGTTCGATTTGGTTCGACTCTCTTAACAATTCAGATTCACTTGCAAGTGAGCACCGAAGAATCCAATGGACGTCGTGCTGTGCACTGCCAGGTAGCTATAGACAGACGAAGCAGCGTCAATGTAGACTTTCCCTAGTGAATCAGGGTTCAACTCCCTGCGTCCGAGTTTGAGGTCGTTATGAACAGTTTTTTCGTTCGCTGTAGATCTTTTCAGGCCGTCCCATCTCATCCGACCCACCTCAAATCGGAGGGAGCACTTATCACCGTCCTACCCCGGGCCACCGACACTCAATGAGACTCTTCAAATCCATCTTGCCCGCCTGTATAACCTCCAGCCATAGCCATAACAACTCAGCTGAGCAAAAATGAATCAATCGAGTCCCCATTCGGTTTTCAAGGTAGCGGTGCAGCTAAAGCTGTATTGGCCAGACAGTCGACGCGCCTTCGCAACGAGGTGGCGGAGGCGGCGCAGGAGCACCAGGTACAACAAGAGATGACGCACGAAGCACGTTAACCCATCTGTCCCTGCAGGTACCAGCAACCCCACCGGGTGCCCATCATCACGTTTCCTACTCATCTCATCTCAGCTCACCCTTCTCTGCCCTGGTATCTCCTCCAGCCTACTCCCCGCCTCACACTCAAACACCCCTCCCTTGGCACCGTCTGCCTCACCCCCACAGCAAACACCAAAACATATTCCGAAAGGCCCACCCGCCCGGCACCTTCACCCAAACCCAGATCCACATCCATCACCCCACCAACCACCTCGCCACACCAGCACCGAGCATCGGCATCGAACTCCCCCCGCCCATCCCAACCCCGGTAACTCCAGCTTCGACCCTCGAGCAAGCGACGTGCAGACATCCCTGCATCGACGAGCAACGCCAGCACCGACCGCCGACTACCCGTCTGTACGCCCACGAAAGGAGCGCTCCATGCCGACACGAGCGCAAACGTCCGCTTGGCCCGCCACGGTCGAATGAGGATGAGGAGACGGAGACGGAGACGGGATTGGAGGTATGGGTGGAAGCCACAGCGAGCATGCCGGCGATAGCCATAGCGAAGGTGTGTATAATACAAAAACGGCAGCGAAGGAAAAGGAGAACGAGTGGGGAGAAGATGGCTATGGAAGAGTGAGATCGACGGTGGCTCGAGCAGCAGTATGGGCACTGGTACGAGGTTGACAGAGTAGCAAGCACAATGTGGAAGAGAAGAGAAGAGGAGGATAGGAAGAGAACACAATAGACTAGACGAAACGAGACAAGGTGCCCGGGAAGCAAGGGAGAACGAGATGGTGGCGATATCAGGGGAGGCGTATATGTACCCGTATAGGTAGGCTGCGGGAGGCACAAAGGAAGGTAGCGACGGGACGGACGGGGATGATTCAAATGCTGAGAAGGAGGGAAATCCGAAAGAGGGAGAGGAGGGAAGGTGGTAGGGTCAGCGTATCCGAGTCGTTGTCGTGACCATGTGCATGGATGGAGAGAACGTGAAGTGCGGGGAGTATGTATACGGGAAAGGAATAGGCAGGAAGACGTTCGGGATTCCACATATGTAGAGACAGCTGGGGATGAGGACGAGGCTAGAGAGAGCGGAGCGGCGGAGGGCGGGAGGACGGGGGTAGATCGAGCCGTGAGCACTGAGATCTTGAGCTTGCTGGCTGCTCTCCCGCACCGAGAAGATGGATTGCCGGCTAGAAAGACGGACCCCGCCCAGGTCGGGGAAGAAGCGGGAGACAAGAAAGGGCTTGAAGTTTGAAGTACCGCCGCTCACAGACGCGTGCGTGCCATCGCCGGGCATTGAAGTTGGGCCCGGGGTTGCGGGTGGAGGTTATGAGAAGTGGGGAGAGGCCAGGGTACCGTGGCTTGACGATGGCGCGGTACACACGGGATTTGGAGGTAGGAAAGAGCGGGCGGGAAAGAGCGGGCGGGAAAGAGCGGGCGGGAAGCGCGAAGGAAGAAGGTAGAATGGAACGACAATAGGCTATGCAATGTAGACGGCGGGGAATGAGGAACGTAGATAAACGGCGGGAGGAGGGCAAGGAGGTGAAGGAAGACGAAACGAGGTATGCCAGGATGAGGACGAGAGGGCCGCTGTGGCGGTTGTGAGTTGGTGGGAAGCATGGGAGGGAAGGGAGAGAGGGGGGAGTTGTAGCAAGGAGCGGGGTTATAATAAGCAACGGGAGAGGCGGATTGGAGCTGGAGGAACGGTGGATAGGGGCGCGGGCTGCGTCGTGATGGGGGTAGAATATCGCAGAGTATAGTACTCTGTGTGTTGGCAATGAATGGTCCGCGATCGAAAGCATTTTAGCGATGCCATATCGGTACGCAACGGAAGTGGAACAAATTGACGAGCGAGAAAGATGAGTAGATGAAGGAGGTCGACAGGGAAGAAGGTAATGGATGCATGGATAGAGGTAGCGAGAGAGGGTCTTGCGTCACGTAAATTGAGGGCCAGAGGAGCTGGGAGGATTTGAGTTGAGGACGGCTGATTGCAGATATCGATGGATGATGGACGGGGTCAAAAAGTTGAAGGGGATACGGGAACGGCAGTGAGAGAACCAGTTGGGGAAAAGGGAGGTATGCATGCAAGTGGGACGGGTATGACGAGGCGGGAGACAGGGAATGAGATGCGGCAGCGGCGGCGGGTGGGTGAGCGGCGACGAGAAGCGTCAGAGCGAGTAGGAAACAGGCAAGGAACTTCACAGAATGCGTTTCTGAATGCAGGTGGCACGGAGAACCGGAGAGGCACCTGTAAATGGCAGTCAGCGCGGGTGACAGTTAGATGTAGAGGCTGAGGAGAACGCACCCGAAGCAAGGTCGAGCTCTAAACTGTATAGGCAAAGCATGAACGTGGCTGACACCAATACAGGGGACGTCTTGTTTTCGTCTTATTCTTGCGTGGCTTCAATTCAAGTTGACAGCGCTAAGTCGAGCTCTTTGAGCTGCACAGGCTGCACTGGTAGAGAATACAGGGCCGTCGCTGGATTGGCGCGACGAAAACTTGAAGCAGCTTGTAAGGAGTCGAATCGAGTGGTCGGGCATCATGATGCAGCGGGATTGCAGACAGCTGATGCTTTGACACCAGTGAATTACCAGCGATGTGGAGCGGCGGCGACGACCCCTGCGGTTGCCGCGACGACGACGGCGAGCAGTGGAGGGCAGCTCAAGGAGCAGCTAAAGAGGAAGAAAACGGGCGTGTGAATGACCACGTCAAATCACTGATCGCTTTTCCACGCTTTCTTGGCTTGCCACGGGGGGCATGACCCACCGCTTATAGGACAATAAGCGGCAGTCGCTCATGTCCCGCTGGTGTCTCGCAGGTTGCTCGCTGTTGTCTTGCTTATTGAGTTCTGCCTCATGTTTTCCGTATGTTTGATTTGACAGTCTGTCATTTCAGAGTATGTCATGACTTTCCGAAGTAGAGGGCAAAAAAATGTTCTGAGCTCAAATTTGCTTGAGCAATGAGCCGGAAGCATCCGGGGGATAGTGCGGGGCCAGGGAGGCACTCATTGTATGGCATAAAACAATTTTTCAATGCCCATGGAACCCACCTTCAACAATTTTCACCGCTCTAGGCTTAAATCGGCACAGCGGACCGGCTTACACTGCCACGAGGTAGCGATCAATAAGCGAGCAACCTGCGAGACAACAGCGGGACATGAGCGACAGTCGCTTATTGTCCTATAAGCGGTGGGTCATGCCCCCTGTGTGCCCTCCTCGTTCATCCTCGCTTTCCACTTTCCGTCTGCGCCATTGGCCGTCATCGGGATGCACCCGGCTCAGAATTTACAAAGTTCGTTCAAATTTCCTTGATCTGCCGCCCGTCCACCGCCAAATTTAACAACCTGTTGCGGTTTGGTCCCTGGTCCTGACTCTGTACCTAGCGGACTCCTTTCGAACCCATCCAACTGGACGTCGTGCACGGTGCACTGCAAGGATCATTGTAGCGTTTGCCTAGACTCGCAAGCCAGTCGACGTACACTTCGGTCACAATCCGAGAGGGAGGGACTATTTAGGAAGGAGGGAAAACATCACGACAAACAATGATGAGAACAGTGATGAAGGGTGACCTCGTGTACGTGTCTGCCTGAGTGTTACGATGGCATCAGTCACACCGGACCGGCTGGTTTACGAGCCTAGCCACACCGCGGGAGCGCGCAAAAAAAGGCTCCCCACAGTTAGATTTTAATGTTAGATATTGAGGTACAAAAAAAGTTCCTAATATAGTACTTTGATATCAAAGATAAAAGGCTCCCTAAAAGTTCCCCCGATTAGTCCGAAACGGTGCAAAACAGGCTTGATCATTTTTGAGATACAACGGTGCGACTTATGCGGCCCATTTCCGCGCAACTTACACCAGGTATCAGGGCACCTGATTTTCCCTTATTTTTCACAGATAATAAAGAGCTGTTTTTGAGCCTGTTTTTGAGCCTGATTATTACATATAACGGGCTACATATTGCGGCATTGGGCCGCAAGATATGGCAAATATCGAGCTAGGTGAAAGTGGTCCTGATATTTGCATTATCTTGCACCCCAATATGGCAAATATCAAGGCTAAGTAAAATGGGCCTGATGCTTGCCATATCTTGCGGCCCAATGCCGCAATATGTAGCCCGTTATATGTAATAATCAGGCTCAAAAACAGGCTCAAAAACAGCTCTTTATTATCTGTGAAAAATAAGGGAAAATCAGGTGCCCTGATACCTGGTGTAAGTTGCGCGGAAATGGGCCGCTTAAGTCGCACCGTTGTATCTCAAAAATGATCAAGCCTGTTTTGCACCTAAGTTTCGGACTAATTGGGGGAACTTTTAGGGAGCCTTTTATCTTTGATATCAAAGTACTATATTAGGAACTTTTTTTGTACCTCAATATCTAACATTAAAATCTAACTGTGGGGAGCCTTTTTTGCGCGCTCCCGCGGTGTGAGTGTTTGCCGTTAGGCATACACAGTAATCATCCAGCAACTACTCGGGGTTCGACTCCCCACGTCCAAATTGCCGTTTGTGTTTCTTTTTTGCGTCCTTCATGCTGAATCTACTACCGCGAGCCCTTCCTAGCCCTTCCTCTACCAGTAAGTGTATTCTTCCGCCATTATTTTTGCACAAAGCTACAATACGACGCTCCAGCTGATCTGTTTCAACGCAAACCGATCTTCAGAATGCCGTAGTAACACCTGGCTTGACCGTTTTCCTTTCAAACACTTGGACGTCGTGCGGCCCGGCGCACTGCCAGGGTGAATTTAATCGAGTTTAGAACTTGTTTTACTGTAGTCTAATTCAGTGACGGTACGATTAGCTACTTTATATATCTTTTTCTTGCTCCCTCTGACGTTCAATGCCCGGGGCATTGTTCGCAAAGCACGGAACGGAGCGTGCTCGCGCCACTCCTGGCCAGCACAACCTAAGCCTCCTCTGCAGCCGGGCTGTACGAGCGCCCCTCGATCGGTCGCTGGGGTACTTAAGTGACTCAATCACTTCTAGGGGTTATCTTTTCTACTTGCTCTCCTCCCTCGAGCAAGCTAGAATCTCTTCGTTATTACTGGAATTACATTCCCATCCATCTTTCCTCTACCTATAACATGAGTAGCGATGCTCCTGCTAATACTGGCCGCGAAATTGCTCCTGCTGGATATCTTGGGGCTCCTAATCCTCCTAACAACGCAAGCCAGCCTCCTCCCAACAACGCTGGGACCGGACCTCGTCCCAATGACACCAGCGCTGGTCGCGCCGCCCCAGGTACCGCCGACGATGACAGCGCAGGACCAGCTGCTGCAATTCAGAGCAGCTGCGAGACCATTGTTGAAGAGTACCGTCGACAGCGCGTTTCCAGGGCGCATGCTGTTGCTGAAATCTACAAGAAGCTTCTCAGCGCTAATATCGGCACGGCAAGCGACATCGAAGGAGCGTTTTCATCCTACCTTAAAGCAATTGACGACGTCGACCAGCAGGATGACAGCGCGGCTACTCGTGGCCAGCCTCGCGAGCCGCCTCGCTCTCCTGCTGACGGACGCGCGAGCCCTCCCCCCGTGCGTCGGGCAGCTCTCGAGTCCCAGTATCCTTGGGTTGTTGCGGACTTCATCGAGGATTCTGTTCAGCCCCTTTCCGCGAGCCTCACGAAAACCCTCTCGATCCTCAGGACTTTATTGGAGGACCCAAAGGCTGCTAAAAGGTCAATTCTTACCTCCCCGCGCTGTCCCGAGTTTCCCGATTCGGAATGGGTTAACCTCGTCAACGGCCGTGCTGTCAATCTCGACGCCGTCCTCAGCGGAATCTTCTCCACCACGACCAACGACGAGCGTTCAGAGGTCGTTGGTGAGCTGGAGATCCGTCTCGGTTCCGTTGCTCCTGCAAAATCCGTTAGAAACATGGGGACCTGGACTATTGCCTTTGACCGTTATCGCGCCGCAACCCTCTTCATCTACTCCCATCGCAGCCGCGAGCTCTCCGACTACCGGGACTACATCGTCGGCCTTTTCGCCGCCACGCATGAGTCTTTCCACGGTCGCATCGTCGAGTTCGACAAGGCCGTTCGCAAACGTGTGTCGCAGCGCAGGGACCTTGAACTCACCGATTTCCACAAGTTCATCGACATCAAGACTGCTGTCGTTGATTCCATTGGCGTTGGCGTTGTCGGTGCGCAGCGTGAGTCGAGCGCAGGCCCCAGTCGCAAAGCGAAGTCCGAACCATGCAATAACTGGAATAACGGCCGCTGCACCGCCGCCGCGGGCGCCTGCCGCCGTCTCCACGTTTGCAACGTGTGCAAGCTCGCTGGGCACAAAGGTCCTGATTGCCCCGAGCGCGCGCAAAATCCTCAGCACTGATTTCTCCGCCCCATCGAGCCCAGAGCTGGTGGCGCCGTGGGTCTTCATGCTGAGAACGAATGGAACTGGGTTGACGTCGTCACCGAGCCCCGAG
Organism: Favolaschia claudopus; assembly: GCA_037176885.1. Classification (NCBI taxonomy): domain Eukaryota; kingdom Fungi; phylum Basidiomycota; class Agaricomycetes; order Agaricales; family Mycenaceae; genus Favolaschia; species Favolaschia claudopus. Next base: position 1,174,030 of record JAWWNJ010000036.1, on the reverse strand, counting down.
CTGGTGGCGTCCCCAATCTTCAGTCTTCATGTCGTTCACGTCGTGGTACGAGTTGTGAGTTGTTTTCCATCACCCCATAATACCCCCGCGGGATGCGCCGGGGGGATCGCCGAATGATCGACATCACTCCCACGTCCCGGCAACCTCACAGGTTGCCGTGGACGTTAGACCGTCTCGTTCGCGAGCGGAATATTGCTCTCGGTCTTTGCCTCGATCCCAATTCTACTACAACTTACACATCCGCTCTCAACTCCTACCTCACATTCGTCAAACTCCACAACTTTCCCATTGATCCCACCGAAGAAACCCTCAGTTTCTTTGTCGTATACATGTGCACCCACATCAATCCTCGCTCCGTAAACACCTACCTTTCGGGGATCTGTAACCAACTGGAACCCTTCTTTCCCGACATCCGCGCTCGCCGGAATGGCACCCTCGTTTTCCGCACCCTCGCTGGCTGCATGCGCCGCTTTGAGACTCCTGTTACTCGCAAACGGCCGATAACAGAGGATGACATCTGCTTGGTTATTGACTCCCTCGGTGGCTCTTCTCTCCACGACGACATACTCTTCCTCAGCATGCTCACAAACGGGCGCGATGGTTTGTTGCGTCTAGGCGAGATGACGGTTTCCGACAATTCCCGATTGCGCAATTCAAGGAAGCTCTCCTTGCGGCATACGGTGCGAGTGTTTGAGGACCGTTATTCTTATTTCCTCCCCTACCATAAAGCCGACAGGTTTTATGAAGGTAATACCATCATCATCCAGCGCACCAATCGCCGTTCAGATCCCCATTCCCATTTCCTTTCCTATCTCGCCTCCCGTGATGCTCGGTTCCCCTTGCATCGTGAGCTCTGGCTGCGCTCCAACGGCTCTGTCCCCACTCGAGGCTGGTTCATTGCGAGGATCAAGACTTATTTCCCTCGTGATGTCGCCGGTCAATCTCTTCGCGCGGGTGGGGCCACCTCTCTTGCGGAAGCGGGGGTTCCTCCCAACGTCATCCAGGCGATTGGGCGCTGGGCGTCCGATGCCTTCCAGATTTACATCCGGAAGAACCCCGTACTTTTGCAAGCAATGCTGTTCGGACGACCTGTCCATGAGCCTCTCCCGGGCCCGGGTGCCCATGCCTAGCTGCGTATACCACTCTCTCTCCCATCATTCATTCTTTTCTTTTCTCTCGCCGCGCTCCTTCTACCATACACGACTCTCTCCACCTTCCTCAATTGTCCTTTCTTTTCTTGTATACACGATTTCATCACTGTCTACCATTTCTATCTCCCCTCCCTCCCTCCCTCCCATATCATTCTCTATAGCCCATTAGCCGTACCGTTCGTCCTATACACATCTGCTGGGGCTTTCGGCGCTGTGCCGAAAGTTGCCGTCTCGCTAACTCCCTGCTCTCGTGAGTACATCGGAATTAGTCGAGTTTAGAACTTGTTTTACTGTAGTCTAATTCAGTGACGGTACGATTAGCTACTTTATATATCTTTTTCTTGCTCCCTCTGACGTTCAATGCCCGGGGCATTGTTCGCAAAGCACGGAACGGAGCGTGCTCGCGCCACTCCTGGCCAGCACAACCTAAGCCTCCTCTGCAGCCGGGCTGTACGAGCGCCCCTCGATCGGTCGCTGGGGTACTTAAGTGACTCAATCACTTCTAGGGGTTATCTTTTCTACTTGCTCTCCTCCCTCGAGCAAGCTAGAATCTCTTCGTTACCCTTCCCGCCCTTCCCTTTCTGGTTTTTGTTTGCTTATATTCTTCTATCATAAACTACATAGGGATGTGTATCCGTAGCCGTACCGTTCGTCCTATACACATCTGCTGGGGCTTTCGGCGCTGTGCCGAAAGTTGCCGTCTCGCTAACTCCCTGCTCTCGTGAGTACATCGGAATTAGAGCAGTCAACTTCGAATTATTATTCAGTACCTCGGGGTTCGACTCCCCGCGTCCAAATTTTCGCTTGCGGGTCTTTTTTGCGTCCTTCAAGCCACATCTAATATCGTCAGCCCTTTCTCAGTATAATCCCGGTAAGGCCGACAAGCGGCAAAGCCCGCTACCTGCAGGAATTTCGAGGGGGAGCTCATTGTCAGCTCAATTCGACTTCCGGGTTTGTTGAATCTACTCTGTGAGCTCGTATTGGCCGTAGCATACATGGCGAATTTTAACGAATTATTCTATGTATGCGGTTAAAAACAGCAATTGCTATGAGGGCGGGTTTTCGGTCACTTTCAAAAGAAGCAAAGAAATTGGCAACGGATGACGAAGAGCAAAGGCTTTCTGGCTCCGCAGCTGAAAACGAGACGAGATGAGTACGCGAATTGCTGCACGGAGTTTGAATCGGAGGCGTCATGTCCCCAAAACTTGACAGTAGTTTGTGGTCGGCTTTTAGATGACTCAAAATAGCTCGAGAAATGTCAGCGGCAGACTGAAAGCCTCGAGACACTGCTCGGCATGTAGAAATCTCGGGTCGGGGGGTGAGGAAAAACACTCATGATTCAGTGGGTCATCAAAACATGTACCAGTGATAATATGATGAATTAGAGTGCGTCGAAATTGAATCAGAGTCACATCTTGATGAGGGATACCATGCAGAGTAAGAAAATGCTGAAGGGCAGCAAGGTCGGCATGGAAAACTGAGGTTCGCGCACACGTGGAATGATGACCGAGAAATATATCATGAATTATTTTAGAAGGAAGTACGGGTGTATTATTGAGTGGGTCATTGGATGTAGATGCAGTAGATGGATGGGGAGTATCAGAAGAGACACGAGAGTCAACACGATCTACAATCGAGCAGCTTAAGAGACAAGAAAAGAATGTAGTAGTAACACATACAGTTCTCGCTTGTGAGGTCATCATTGGCAATAATTTGGGCCGAATGGGGGACACCTTGCAAGTCAGGTAGGGGAGGAGCTTGGTGGTTGCTATATTGCAGGTGAGAGAGTCGTACCAGTTGAGAGCGACGAGCGGCGGAAATATACAGTCCCGGAAGACAAAACGAAGCAAGCCTCTTCAACAGATCACGACAGAACTGCAGCCAGTCACGACCAAGCACCAGATCATAGGGCAGAGACGAGGCGACAGACATGTCGATGTGTGTACTGAAGACGGCCGAAATTATACAGGGAATGGCAAGCACGCCGGAAGCGACAGAGCGTTGAGAGGGAATCGCAGAGTCTAAAACGCAGTCCAGAGACAGTAGAGACCTCTCAAAGTCTTGGCTGTAAGTACTTAGTCGAGAGAGGTACATTGCGGAAAGTGGACACAGCGGCCATGGTGAATGGAGGTGGACGAGAGAGAGAAGTAAAAAAGTACGGCAGCTCGTCCCCAAGCTTTGGGGGTTGGGGATGACAACGCGGATTTGACACATACACGGCCGGCAGAACAGAAACTGAATTGTATTACGCCAATGAAATGACGAAAATGTGATCCACAGCCAAAACCTGGTTTGATCGCGACCACTATAATAACCCGTACCTAAAGGTAGCGGGAATATTCCGCAGCTGCTCTTTCGCACATCAGACCTGCTCCAGCTGATCTGATCCAACTCGAACCGATTTTCAGAATGCCGCATCACCTGGCAGCTGGCTTGATCGTTCCCCCTCTCGGACTCAGATGCTTGGACGTCGTGCACGGCGCACTACGAGGAAAGAGTTGTACGCCGTTGAGGAGCGAGATTAATCCAGTACCTCGGGGTTCGACTCCCCGCGTCCAAGTGAATGTGAACGGTTTTACACTTTTAATTTTCTTGCAAATTTGACCTTCTGTTACTGTGTTACAGTTCTTCGGACTCATCCTCCACGTGTCACAGTCTGGCCCATTGATTCCATCAAAGCCTGTGATCCTAACTCTCTATCAGCACAAAGGCCCAGCCTTGCCTCTAGACACAGTGGACTGATTGCCTATCGACTGTGCATTGCTGTGGAACTGTGCAAGGCTGTGGAACTGTGCAAGGCTGTGGAACTGTGCGCTTACTGATCTCTTACTCAGCCGACTGTGCTTTTAGTCATCGGACTGTGCACTTACTCAGCAGCCTGATTAGTATCAGAGTAGTCAGTATATAAGGAGCCTGGTCTCCACTCATGTACCTTAGAGTTTTTATTCCATCATCTTCACCTGCCAATTCATACCATCCAACTAAACCTCATCCACATCTTACCAAATACTATCAAACACTCACACACTGGCTAGTTTGTGACATAATAAAAACTCTATCCTCCTACCCTCGTACCAACCTCAACATTTCCAATCCTACCCTCCTCTCCTCTCTCCCTCTCTTCTCTTCCCACTTTCCCTCTCCTTCTTCTGAAGGTACGTCTCACCTATCTTTTCTTTTTCTACAGATCAACAGAGCATCCCCTCGTGTGAACTGCACTTGACGTTTGTTTTACAAACTTAAGTAGCTAAAGGGAGAAATTACCTTGCGGGGTACTCCGAGAGTGCTAGACTCTTTTCACCTGCAAAAGATTGTTCTGTTTTCATACCCTTTGTCCTGGATCCTACCTGGAATTATCGTACCACCCTCCAAATAATCACCTCTCTTCCCAACTCTCCTACCTTACCTTCATCACCTTCTACTCCCCCAAGCCCTTGGGATTTTCCTACTCCTTCTACCCCTACCATGACATCTTCTAAAGTAATTCTCGCTACTCAACCTCCATTCTTCGATGGTGATAAATCGAAATGGAATAATTTCTATGATTCCCTCACTACCTACCTTGCTGCCTATGAGGCTGACTTTGACACGGACAAGAAGAAAATCTGGTTCACCATTTCTTACCTCCGCAAGGAGAATGGTGCTGACTGTACAGCGTCAGATTGGGTTCGTAACTGGAAGAAGCGCAATCTTACCAGCGCTACTCTCTCTCCCACTTACGCATTCAACAACTTGGTTTCTGAACTTGAGGCTGCATTCAAGGATCAGAATGCTTCTCAGATTGCCCATGTCAAGCTCACCAGTACACCACAAGGCAGATCCTCCCTTACCGAATTCTTCCAACGCTTCGAATTGCTGGCAGAGCAGGCAGGCTATTCTCCTAATGCTGCTGCAACGCCATACAATGCTTTCCTCATTGAACTCTTGGAGTCTCTTGTCTCTCATCACATTGTTGGACAAATGTATGTTGGAGGTGCGGCTCTGCCCACCACATACAAAGACTTCAAGGAGCGTCTGATTCAGATTGACGCCAATATTCAACGAGGAAAAATTCGAGGTAATCACTCAGTCATTCATACCCCTCACACAACAACCCCTACCTCGACACTTGCACATTCACCACCTACCTCTCAGGGTACCGTGCCAAATCTTGCTATACCACTTATCAATGGTCCAGTGCCTATGGATGTTGATAAGCAGGCACAGCGCGGACGAACTTTCCGTTGTTACAACTGTGGGAAGTTTGGTCACATGAAGCAAGACTGCCCTGCTGCTCCTAAACAGGGGTTCAATCTTCGCTCTCTGGTCACTCAAATCAAGGAAGAGGACCAAGACAGTGAGGTGTTGAAAGCTCTGGCTGGTGCATTGCGCGAGAAGGGTTTTTGATGCGCTCCACTCCCGAAGCCAAGGAGATGGGGCCTGAACAACGAAAGTACGGACGGTTCACAGTGCTAGGCAGTATCGAAACTGAGCCTGTGGAACCTGACACCCACACTGGAATAAACGCGTCACTACGGAATAATATTCAGCATCTGTTGGTCAATACACTAGAACAGAAACGTAATCTTAGGATCTCTGAAAATAAGAATCGGATTCAGAATATTAAAAACCGTAGGCGTGATGAGCAGAATAAGCGCTGGGGTGCTTTCAAGAAATCGGCTCGCGGAATCAAGACCGCGTCATCAAAGGTTGAAAAGGGAAGCATAGCTTCGGAGGCTCAATCCTCGAAAGAGGAGGTAGCGCCTAGTAACAGAACTCGTACTTCAGTTTCCACTCGCATTCGGGAGGCTTCCCACCAACAGAAAGGTCCAAAGCCTGACCGACTGACTCAGGAGCTGAAGCAGCTACAGCGTGAGCGCAGACACCACGAAATGCTGGTCCCAGTCATGTTGACTGCCTTGGATACTGGAAGGACTCGATCAGTAAAGGCATTGCTTGACAATGGCTGCACACATACCTGCATTGATCGAGATTATGCCAAGGCAGAAGGCTTCGACATGAAGGAACTGGATGTCCACATTGTTGCTCGAAATGCGGACGGCACAGAAAACACCAGGGGAAAGATCACTCATTATGTGGAGCTTCTCATGGCTGTTGGTCCCCACCAGGAGAAGCAACGTTTTCTGGTCACAGGACTGGGAAAGGCCAGGGTCTTCATTGGGTATGATTGGTTGTTCAAGCATAACCCTGAGATCAACTGGCGATCCCAAAAGATCCTGTTTAGTAGGTGCCCTCCAGAATGCAATGTGGATGGAACGAAGTCTTGGAATGGTTCTCCTGTCAAGGAAGTACTTGAAGATGATGAATCAATTCTTCTTGTGGACTTTGCAGAAGCAATTGATTTACGTCTAAAGGAAACTCCTGCACAACGTCTGGCAGAGAAATCCATGCAGGCCAAAGGAGCGTCCCCAGCACAGATCCCTTTTGCATATCGTCAATTTACTGGAGTCTTTTCAAAGGAGTCCTTTGATTCCCTCCCAGAGCGACGTCCATGGGATCATGCTATAGAACTCAAACCAGATGCAAAGACAGTGGACTGTAAAATCTACCCTCTGTCTCGGAATGAACAGGAGAAATTGGATGAATTCCTGGATGAGAACTTGAAGACTGGGCGTATTAAACCATCAAAATCCCCAATGGCCTCTGCCTTCTTCTTTGTCAAGAAAAAGGATGGCACTTTGCGTCCTGTCCAGGATTACCGAAAGCTCAATGAGATGACTATAAAGAATCGGTACCCTCTACCCCTCATCTCCGAACTAGTGAACCAGCTCCGTGGTGCCAAGTTCTTTACCAAACTTGACATCCGGTGGGGGTATAACAATGTTCGCATCAAGGATGGAGATGAGTGGAAAGCAGCATTCCGTACCAATCGTGGGCTGTTCGAGCCCTTGGTTATGTTCTTTGGTCTCACCAATTCTCCCGCTACGTTCCAGACTATGATGAACGACATTCTCCGCGAACTCATCAATGAAGGCAAGGTTGTTGTTTATCTTGATGATATCCTTATCTTCACGGAAACACTAGAGGAACATCGCAGAATTGTACAACGTGTCTTGAAGATTCTCCAGCAGCACAAGCTCTATCTCAAACCTGAAAAATGCGAGTTCGAACGCACTGAGATAGAGTACTTGGGAGTCATCATTGGACACAATTCAATGCGCATGGATCCTGTGAAGATTCAGGGTGTTATGGAATGGCCAGAACCAAAGACTGTCAAACAGGTTCAGGCTTTCCTTGGGTTTACGAACTTCTACCGAAGATTTGTGCGTGGCTACAGCGAAATTGCCAAACCTCTCACCAAGCTCACTGGGAAATTGCAGTGGGAATGGGGTGAAGAACAACAGGCAGCTTTCCAGAAACTCAAGGATCGTATTGCAGAGGATGCAGTTCTGGCTCTCCCTAATGATGTTGGTCAATTCCGTCTCGAAGCTGATGCTTCTGAAGGCGCAGTTGGTTCTGTCCTCAGTCAAAAGCAGGATGGAGTCTGGCGCCCTGTGGCATTTATGTCACATGGCTTGAATGAAACAGAACGCAACTACGAGATCTATGACAAGGAGATGCTGGCTATCATGCTCTCGCTTGAAGAGTGGCGTCAACTGCTCATGGGGGCAGCCGAAACATTTGAGATATTCACAGACCATCAGAATCTTGAATACTTCAAAAAGCCTCAGAAGCTTAATCGACGTCAGGCACGCTGGGTCACTGAACTATCCCAGTTTGACTTTACTCTTCACCATCGTCCTGGAGCACTCAATCGAAAGGCAGATCTCCTCTCTCGTCGTGCAGATCATGATCAGGGCCGAAATGACAACAAGGACATCACTGTCCTCAAACCCGAACTCTTCCGATCAACAGAGTTTGTGGTTGAGGGACAGGATGAACAGCTGATGACTCGCATCAAGGCAGCAAAGCTGTTGGACACCAGTGTCAAATTAGCTCTCCAGAAGTCTTTGCCTGATTGGAAGCGCGAAGGTGATCTTATCTTCCATCGGGATTTGATCTATGTGCCCCGAGATGAAAAGTTGCGAGATGACATCATCAGACTCCATCACGACCCCGCGCTTCTGGGCCATCCAGGAGAGAACCGCACTCAAGAGCTCCTTGAGCGTAACTTTTGGTGGCCTAGGATGGGCAACCAGATCAAGGATTACATCTGGAAGTGTGAAGTCTGTCAACGCACTCGCATTCGGCGCAAGACAACAGGTGTTCTTCATCCTCAGAAGATTGCTTCTGGTCCCTGGGAGATCATCTCCATGGATCTGATTGGTCCGCTCCCGCTAAGCAATGGTTTTGATGCCATCCAGGTCTGGGTGGACACCTTCACAAAGACCATTCATGCAGAACCAACCAACATGGAGATGACAAGTGAAGGAGTTGCCAGGCTGACTCGAGACCGCATCATCCGATACCATGGAGTCCCTCGCAAAATCATCAGTGATCGTGACACCCGCTACGTCTCTGCATTTATGCGCGAACTCAACCGCCTCTTGGGAACAGAAATGAACCCAAGTACTGCTTATCACCCTATAACTGATGGACAAACCGAGCGCATGAATCAGGAGATTGAACACTATCTCCGGATTTATGTTAACTTCCACCAGTCCGATTGGGCAGAATGGCTAGGTTTAGCTGAGTTTGCGCATAATGACAAGATCAGTGCCTCTACCAAGATGTCCCCATTCTATGCTGATCATGGATATCATCCATGGAAGGGTGTTGAGGGACGGATGGAGTCAAAGTCTGAGTCAGCGAAGGAGTTCGCTCAGCGGATGAAACAGATCAGAGATGAAGCTACAGCTGCCCTTCAGAAAGCTCAGACCCGGATGAAGAAATACTATGATGCAAAGCGGACACCTGCACCTGAATTCAAAGTTGGTCAGAAGGTGTGGCTTGAAGCAACCAATATTCCTCAGGGTCGCCCTACAGAGAAATTCTCTGACTTACGCTTAGGGCCATATGAGATCCTAGAGAAGGTTGGAGCATCTGCGTACAAACTCAAGATTCCAGGCAACGGGCGTCGCTATCCAGTCTACAATGAGTCACTCCTCACTCCATATGTTGAGCCTCCTCCTGATCGTCGTGATCCACGTCCACCACCAGAGATTGTCTCAGGTCATGAAGAGTATGAAGTGGAGGAAATCCTCAAATCTCGGAAGAAGGGAAAAGGTCATCAGTATCTGATCAAATGGAAGGGTTTTCCTCATAGCGGAAACACCTGGGAACCAGCAACTAATCTTACCCATGCAAAGAAGCTGTTGAATGAATTCAATAGCAGACATAGCATCAGCAATTGTGCACTCCCTATGTTGAAAGCTGGTCATTGGGACTACCTCACGAACCGCTTTGATCCGACAAAACATCCCTCGCTTCCATATCCTACCCGCAAACTCTTTGACCCAGTCAGTGGTGAATTTAGGCCAGTCAAGAAAGCCTTAGTCGACGAGGACGTCGAGCCTAAAGGGGGGGTAATGTCACAGTCTGGCCCATTGATTCCATCAAAGCCTGTGATCCTAACTCTCTATCAGCACAAAGGCCCAGCCTTGCCTCTAGACACAGTGGACTGATTGCCTATCGACTGTGCATTGCTGTGGAACTGTGCAAGGCTGTGGAACTGTGCAAGGCTGTGGAACTGTGCAAGGCTGTGCGACTGTGCGCTTACTGATCTCTTACTCAGCCGACTGTGCTTTTACTCAGCGGACTGTGTATTTAGTCATCGGACTGTGCACTTACTCAGCAGCCTGATTAGTATCAGAGTAGTCAGTATATAAGGAGCCTGGTCTCCACTCATGTACCTTAGAGTTTTTATTCCATCATCTTCACCTGCCAATTCATACCATCCAACTAAACCTCATCCACATCTTACCAAATACTATCAAACACTCACACACACTGGCTAGTTTGTGACACCACGGACTCACACACCGAAAGCCAACAGCCTGGAGTATTTTCTGGCACAACCTCCAACCACAAGCAACTCTGACAGATTCGACTCATGTAATGAAGTACGAATTAAACTCGCAAGCTCCCCTCCGAAACGTCGAATCTTCTAACTCTGCTGCCCGACTTGATTGGCACTTGAACTTGCCCGCCAAAGTATTCCTTCCTTCGATAACTGTTGATTTATTACTCGAACCTCTACGAGGGGACGTGCGTGCACGGCGCCCTACCACGGTCAACCTAAGCATCCGAGCCCCAGGTTCTCCCATCAAAGAGGGTTCAATCCCCTGCATTTGATCGTTCCAACGATTGTCGATGGTGGTTTTTTTTGGGTGCTTGACTATTAATATTGACTCCGCGCCCACTGGCATGTCTATAAGCCGAACATCTTCAAATATTATTAATTACGAGGCATGAACGACCTCGTCTGATATTTCAAAAATTTGCCTCAACCAAGCTCGTCATTACCCTCGAACTCCCAACCCACCCCAAGCACCGAATGGCAAACATACTCTACTCACCTTCGGTAGATCGGACGTCGTGCTAGGTGCACAGATGCCATCGATTTGGCCATGCATGCGAACTTATCTCATCAAAGAGGGTTCGATTCCCTCCGTCCGAATGTTCCAAGCATGGCTTATTTTTCTGTTTTCAGACAGTATCAAGATATGCAAATATAATCTATCTGTATTTTTCTCCTCCTTATGCTACCGAACTCTCCGATAAAAACTGAACTGCATCCGTTCATGTTGTTCCGTTCAGCCTGGTAGAAAAACTCATTGAGTTTTCCTCCTCCCTCCCCTCCACTGGCAAGCCCATACCTTGAGCTCATTCCCAAATTCCAATTGGACGTCGTGCGAGGCGCACTACTATGATAAACGTTGCAATCCGATGAGCAATTGACATTCATGTATCTCGGGGTTCGACTCCCTGCGTCCAAATTATGTAACTGAATGGCGGCCAGCTCATCACTTTTTTCCTCTTCTTTGCTTTTGCGTTGCGGTTTGAAAGAGAGAGCAGAAACATCGAAGGAAAATTTAGACCCATCATGAAATCCGACGACAATCGTGAGTGGTCGGACATTGTGGCACTCTGCGAGGGTATGTACCGCCGAAGAGCCGGAATGCCTTACCGGCAAACCGATTCCGTGCATCGGGAATACAGACACTTATAAATCATTTTGGTGATGCCTTTGATGCTCCCTATGATCGTCAAACATACATACGCGGTATCTCTCAGGGAAGTTAGTTGGTTACGTTCTCAGAAATTAATGCCCCTCCCCAAGGAGAATTCACTGCTCAAGGGTGTATAATTCGATGAATTTCGATCCTGGCTAGTACTATGCGCTATCATTCTAACGTATGCACGGCGCGTTATTGACCTTTTTTTTTTTTTTTTGAAGAAGTGCATAACAATATCTCACCGATTCAATCTAATCGCACACGATTGAACTCGTAGTTTGAACATCGCCGAGATGCCCGAATTCGCACATTCACACGGAGAAACATTCTTAAGAAGATTTGTCTGGGAGGTGGGTTTTGAACTGGATAGACTCTGCTGGATATTTTTCTCAGCGAATCCCGCGTGGATGGGCAATTTCGAAATTTCAACTTTGTACTTATTGAGATCTGACGACCATTCGGCTGTCGGCCGGCAAGTCGGCTCACCGTTCCCTCAAGCTTACGCTGAACACAATTTACTTAAGCGGACTGCTACAGTTCTCTCGAGCTCGCTCTCATCTGCAGAGTTTTTTGCTGCCTCCCCGGGATCTGCCACCACCGCCTCACTTACAAATTTCTTGCAAATCAATTTCCGCCATCGCCACAACATCGCCAACGAGTATCTGCTCTCCGTCATTGAGCTCTATTCTGCTATGAAACTAAAAGCACCCGTTTCGCTGAAGAATCCAAGAAGTTCTTATTTTGTTACAGCAAAATTCAACTCTTTCAAATTCACCTAAATACACTCTACGCTTGAGCTGCCCTATCTGACAACTCGCATTCGCCTTTGTGCACACGCCCATTCTGTCACCAATCAATTCAGACAAAACTCTTGGGAGTATATGCACAGTGCACAAAGAAACGCACCATCAATATAACATCCAAGTTCTCCTTGTGCGAAAGCAACGTGATATCTTGCAGCGGATCTCCGTTCACGAGTATAAGGTCGGCATACGCGCCCGGAACCACCTTCCCGAGTTCGTGCGGATGGAGCATCAGTTCGCCTCCGAGTGCCGTGGCGGAGAGGATGGCTTCCATTGGCGTCATTTCGAGCAGGTTGACGAAATGTTCGAGGTCGCGGTATGTCCCGTGTGGTGTCTGGTTTGATTTGGTGATATGTTCAAGCTAAGTACGAGGAAATGAAGGATAGCGAGTAACTCACCCAGGCAAATCTAATCAACGACGCGGTCAAAAATGATCAGAGTAAGGACGAGCCGCTCACCCGTAGTCGCCTCCAGGGAGAATCTGTACCATCGAAGAGATAAATATACGAACTTCATGTATGTACTACAGCAAACGCACCTTGATTCCTCGCTTATGCATTTCTTTCAACCCCGCAACCGCGATCTCCATCTCTCGCGCATAGCCGATCGCCTCTGCCCTCGACACCGGATCTACATTCAGAATTGAACAACGAGTCAATGTATGCAGGTCATGGAGTGATACTGACATCCAAAGGCCGCAGCGTCAGTAAGAGTACTGAGCGGGAAATTCAGCGCAGGCGCAACATATACGCGATCCTTCTGAGCCTCCAGCGCATCCATTGTGGATTCCGAGATGAAGGAGGCGTGGTATATGATGTCAACGCCGTATTGAAGGCATTGAAGGATCGACTCGTCCGAGCGCGCGTGTGAGCAGACGCGCATGCCGCGCGCGTGGGCTGCCTATACATATACACGGTTGTTGGTTGAACACAATAAAAAAGTTATGTATTATCTAACACCTAACACGTACCTCAACACCAGCAGCGACTAGCTCGTCAGGGAACGTGGTGTCTTCAGACCGAAGCTCTTCGGTGATCTCATCTCCGGACATGGAGAGCTTGCATTGGTCGACACCTAGATCCGCCAGTTCGTCTATAGCGCGCTTGATATCTTTCGGAGTCTCGACGAATTTGGTTATCCCGGGGATAAGGGCGCCTGTGGTCGGGGCCATCTATCCAGAGGCATTATGCTGATGTTCACCGAATAATCACAAGCCTTACCTCTTTGCCATTGGCGAGGAACCGAGGTCCAGGAATGTCCCCGTTGTGGATTGCGTTCTTGATGACAACGTCGAGCCGGTCTTTGGCCGAAGCAGCTCCAACTACCCAGAGTAATTAGTTCCGAGCGAAGTTACGGAGTGTATTTAAAAGATGAAGATGCTCTCACGACACATAGTGTATCCACAGTCAAGGAAAGTCAACGCGCTCTTCGCTGTGAATAGAGTATGCTCTTCGACAGGCATGTCTGCGAGGCCTTCCAAGGACGCGGAATCGGTCTAGAGTTTGGATATAAGCAGCTTCGTAGCCCATAAAGAGGCGAACTTACCCAGCTGAAGTGCGTATGTGCGTCAACTGCCACCGAAGTAATCAACACCTGAAAAGAAACATTACTACTTAGTAATAAAACACGTACTCAATCCACTCATCAGCGTGCGTCCTCTTCCCTCGATAATCCGTGCCGTAGCCAACTCTTCCGAAGTCAGTTTCCCGCCGACCTTAGCAATACGCTGGCCGTCGACTAGAACGTCTCCGGAATAAGGCGGTGCTCCAGTCGAGTCCAGAATTGTGACATTTTTCTGACGTGGGGTGTATGATTAGCGGTGTTTCTCAGCGCTCGCAGAACGGCCTTACAAACACGATACGACGGGGCGACAACGAACGCTCGTCTTTGATCTGGATATCGGGCGTTTTCAAACGTGGATCTGGCTTGGTCTGACAAGAAGGGAGTTGCTTAACCGCCGGTGTGTTTATGTGTAAAACGAAATTGAAACTACTGACCAAGTCCACTCCGTTGATGCTTGGAATTTTTGGATCCCAAGGGGCACCCAGTCCGTTGTGAGTTGGAACATGAACGCTATTAGTCAGTGCTGTCAGACAAGATTTTCGATATCTGGAAGAAGCATACCCATTCGTCAGGCCAGTTATCCTGAGTGACACGGAGGTGAAAAGGTTATCAAGACAAGATGAAATTCTGAGGCTCACCATTTTGGGGGAACCCAAGTCGAATTGGGTGGGGCGGTGAGAGTGTCGAATCTCCATCGTCAATAGTCAGCGACCTCCAAGGCAGAAAGCTTAGGAATACATACCGAAAAGGTTTGGTAGGACTGGAATCCATGGCGGCGGAGGCAGAGGTCGTACCTGGCTGTTGCGATATAAGTGACGATTTGCCTTCTAGCGAACTAGAATAGATATGTTACCCCGTGCCACATCCTATTGAGATATTCCTCCGAGTCCTGCGCCATCGGGAGCTGAAGTAAGACTCATCTACTTCCTCCAAATACTCATGAGAGAGCTGGATGCTCCCGATCAGAGGTCCAGGCGTATTTCGTTCTGCTGAGAAAAGGGCAATTGCTCAGGAAAAGAGCAAGCAATATGCACATATTAAGTAAGTAATGTAATATTCAGCTTGGTGGGTTCAGTGTGACCCTCCTTGGAGTCGTTCACTGGGACGACTTACTATTAAAAGATTGCGGGGGGAAACATCATGGGAAGTGTGTTTTCCCGCGACGTCCGGGATTTGGAGAGGGTTCTTTTGATAGTCCAGCTGCACCACAGATACGTCCAAGGCTCGAGACGAACAAAATGTTTCCGCAGTGGCTGACACTGGTCTCTTGCTGGTCTCCGCACAAAATGCCCTCGAACGCGGTCAGTTTTCCGAATTCCACGACAAAAACAACACCAAAAGATGCGCATTGAGAAGGCGGTTCGAATGGTCCCAGTCTGAGGGTGTCGAAAGGAAAAACAGAGACCGGTTATGACCGAGAAAAAGGAGAGAGTCCTGTCACTGTGAGAGAGCACGTGCCTGAGCGGATCACTAGTTCAAGTAGTTGGTCAAGCATCATCGGCTCTTGATCCGAACTGCTCATGGTGATGCACTTGTCTCGACCTCAGGCTTCTCTCTTCTCTGAGTCTCAAGATCTCATTTCTCAACGCCATTGCTTTTCCTTAGAGCTTGAAGTCAAAGACATCATCGATCAGTGGATCCCTGGCCAACATTCTCGGTTGTTGCTCGCAGCGGCGGCGGTCACGGTCACGGTCGGGGCGTCCCGCCACGACAGTAACTTAGGTCCCAACTTTGTGCGGCAGGTCCGCCCAGCAACCAAGACGGCGACGATGGCCATAGCGAAAGGTGGAAACTATCGGCTAGGCAAACTTCTCCGCCTCTCTCCATAGCAGTTACTCGGTCCGCTGGTGACTGATAAACTGGTGGTAACCGGGCTCGGGGAGGTAACCGTTTCCACTGACCCGCTGCCTATAGAGAGAGCGAGCCCTTTTTGTCGGTTGTCCTTATACTTCGACCATCTTTCTTCGATCTCTTTACCCTTTCTTTTTCATGCCTCGTCTTCACTCGCTGAAATTCCCGGAGTAAACACGATTTTCATTTCATGGATATGATTTTGACCCGCTTTCAGGCCTTTCGTTCGGACAAAGAAGAATGCTAGAATCACTCGTGATGTTTCCAGTCCTCGTTCAAGGCGCGGCGCATGGCAGCAGCAGCAATATCTCATGAAGTGCGCTCCTCCCCGTGTGACACCCAGCATGGCGAAGTATTCACGCCGTCCAGATTCATTAGTCGAAAAATCGCAAGGGGAAGCTCTAAATCTAGGTTAATGATTCGCGTCCGAAGGAATCCAGGTACGGCTCGCTATCGCCGTGCGTCTTTGCTCTGAACTAGCACTCAAATGCGCTGTACAGGCCGTATCCCCAGCTCTCCTCGCAGCCCCCGCCGTGAGTGATGTCTTTGCCTGCAGCGGTCATATCTTCCCATTTACGGCGTCTAGTGAGCACAAGATTACGGCCTGCTACTTTTGATAGCATAGAGAGCCTCAATTCCCGACAAGCAGAAGCCTTCATCGCCCTCCCAATTGTTCTTCCCCAGCTCCCTCAGCTCGTCCTCCCTTGTATGACATACCGAAACAATGGCTGCCAGTCGTGAGTTCTTCTGTGCCGGCGTCGTCTCTTTGAATCGGTACTGATCTTTCCCAGCGAGTTAAATTCGCTGTCGTCGCCATGTTCCGAACGTCGTATACGACGGTATATTCGTCCAGAGCTATTGGCTGCGTCGCCATTAGAATACGGGTCCTGTTGTGACTCAAGGATCCGCCTATCGGCTGCCCCCGTTGCCTTAGATCCTTCGCCTTTCCGGTTTTTACCTTGATGCTGCTTGCGTTTTGTTGTTTGTCGTGTATACCTGCATTCGATTTAAGTATGATACATACCTTTGTTGCCACAGAGTTTCTACTGTAATTCTCTTTGGGAAATTTGGAGGAGAGCTTCGTTTTTCCCAGATTTTCACGGATCGCCTTTGGATCGTCTTGCGGCCTTGCCCAGCCTTGCCCACTACGTCGGGTGCGCCTGGTTACGGATCACCTCGCGACCATCCATCAAGCAGCCCATTGAAAGATCATTGTTGGCGGGCTGGCCCGAAGCTTGACCCGAAATGGCCGGTTACTTTTGTGAATGACGCCACAATCATGATCTCTTTTTTTTTTTTGGGATGTTTGTAGTAAGGGTACCCAGTCTGCAGATGCATTCCAGGATCCTCCATCTGGTTGAGGGAATTTCACCCTACGATGCCGGGGAATATGACCGTTTCCAATATTAGCCTGCCTGTAAATTCCGGTGGTTCTGTGGGATTCGAACCCACGGCCGTAACGTGCACGGCAGCGATTACGGCAGCCGGTCTTATCCGGCTAGGACTTATGGCATATCCACTTGAGCCACTCGTCCCCCTCACAGTCATGATCTCAGCTTTTGCAGTCTTCCTAGGACCTCTGACAATCCCTTTGGAGGCTAGATCCCGGCCAGGCCAAAATGAGGAGAAATTGTCCGAACCGATTTTGGGTGTTTTGGCGAGAAATTGTCCGAACCGGATCTAGCCGGGCCTGACGTAATGTGCCCAAATCGGCAATTTTCTGCGTGACTTGATCAAAAATCGTCGAAAATCGTTCAAAACAGCTCAAAACGCGTCGAAATCGCGTGCGGGGATCAGATTCCATTCAATTTCGCCAGTTCCAGCGTGGATCGGCCGAAATTCCTGGTAAAAATTTGCTCGATAACCCTTGATGTCCGACATTTTGTCCGAACCAGGATGTAGGCACCCACCGCCAGGAGGGGAGATTTTGTCCGAACCGGATATCGCATTTTGGCCCAAATCCCAGAGAAATTGTCCGAACCGGGATCTAGGGTCCGACCGTATACTGTATCATTTCGACCGGTTGTTCACTGGCCGTTACGCGTTACACCTTTTGTTCACTGGACCAATTGTTCACCGGCCGGTAATCAAAGGAAAATTCCGCGATATGGTAGTCCGGCGTTAGCCGGAGGAGAAATTTTGACGTTTTCTTGCCTCTTTGGGACAGAAAATCGCTCGTTACGCGTTACGAGGTGCAAAATTGTTCAGTTCACAGATGTCCGTTACCCGTTACGTGAACAATCGGTCGAAATGATACAGTAGTCAGAGGTCCTGTCTTCCTCCACCCCTCTCAAATCTTCACGCTGCAAAAGTTGTAACTTGTCAGTTACAGAGTTTAACTCGCTTGAATTGGGCAACACTACGATTCCTTCGCTGAAGCGCAGGACTTCGTCCAGGGAATTGGGCTACGGCGCAGCGCCGTCGATGGCCTCGAGGTTCTTGAGTCTTGACCAAGTCTTGACCACAATGCTCAACGTTAACCCGGTCTTACTGCTCGCATGAGTCGCATCTCTCCGGGGAATCTGCGACCTCCTTCGGCCGCGCTACGCATTCAGTATCGCGTGAAACTCTGAATCCCCATATCTGACTTTGCTAGCTCGTCGGCTTGAGGCTCTTTCAGTTTCAAGTCTTTAATCTTGTGGTTCGAAAGCTCGACCACCATGCACTGAGTATGACTCAAAGCTCAGGTGCGAGTAGCTGTTCCTACCTGTTCCATGCACTATTGAGTGATAGCTCAATAGTTGAGTCCTGAGACCCTCTGCTTCTTGACGCTCAACGTGCGTTGTTCCGCAAAGTTCGGCTATTCATTCCCTTACTCCCTGGCCTTGCGATTAATGCGTTATCTTCAGGACCACCTATGCCAGTCTTTGTGGTTTATATCTCTCCGCATCCGTCGCTGCACGGAGCCTTCATTCCATCTGCCGCCGCAGATGGCGAAACATATAAGAATCTCCAGATCCGAGTTAGACATACACATTCTTCCTCCGCTATAGACGTGGCTCACATTTTGCTATCCGCGTCTTCGTATTCGATGACTTTGACATCGACCTCGACGGGCTTTCAATACATAGCATGGTTGCAGCATTTACGGTATGTTTTATTGAATGGTGAACAGACTTATTGCCGACATGCATATCTACTCCCAGACTCTGATCTCAAGCGGCTACTGGCAGCAAAGATTTATTATTATAGCACCCAAGTGGCAAAAGTCCCGCCACATCGGATCTCGTGTCAGATTTTTTTTCTTGATATCATGATGAATAGAACTCACCACCATCTCGTTGGCCGTCCCGGTCTTTATGTGCCATGATAGATGGGAAATGTCACTCTTATTTTCGAGGAAGATCATCGCGGACCATGGGCACCGTGAATGGTCAGTCGCTCTATAGTTCGTTCGACAGACGGTATGTGCTGAATTTTAAGTGGTGGTGTCCTTTGTTACCCCACAGCAGTCTGACTGAAGGCTCGGATCCTTCCATCTACACGTGCGGGCCTAACTCAACTCAGACTCATCTGTTGCGTCTAGCGAAAAACCATCCACTCAAACAGCGTACAATTGTTCGGGATTGCCAAATGCAAAAGGTCAATTGTACGCATCGCTCGTAGTATTATTTGCAGACGAAACTCCGCCTGACCTGATTCAGTGTACCGTTACAAAAACTTAAATTTAGAGCATGCGGAGATTTCGAGGAATCGCCGTTGTCGTACACCTAAACTATCGATCTATGCTAGCGATCTGCGGCCCATACAACCCAAGATGCGAATCCCGAGCAAGAAATGCTGATCGTTTGGTTACAATGCTGAAGCTTGGGTTAGACCGGTGTGGTGTTCACTGACCTTCGGTCCGCGGATAGAAACCTGCCACGAATCTATCTCTGTTTGAAGGTAAGCAGGTTTAATGAGAAGACGGATGAAATCGCTTATTCTTGATTGTTCTCCCCAGGAAGGATGCATCCAGTTCAGGTGATTCCTCGAGCTCCAGATCTGCGTGCCATGGGACACATCTGCTCGTCAGAGTGCCCAGCTTGTTGTCAATAGCATCGGAACGAGGATCCGGACGTTGCAAGAAACTCTATATACTCATCTTTCGGAGCAACGCCGGAGATTTTAGAGATTGATCTGTTGCCTGTTTTCAACTATGCCTTTGCTAAGCCTTTTACAGTATCGACATAGTTTGGGATCCCGTCTCATACAGAACAAATGATCATCCTCATAGTCCACTGGTCTTTCGCTGCGTCCAAGAGCACAATATTAATTAATGCCCTTGATAGGTCCGTTGATGGTGCAACTCCCTCAGAAGAACCTCGTTTCCGAGTTACTTCTAGCAAGATCTGCCAAAACATCCGCGCAATGATTCTTTTCATCTTGCATCAGAAACTGATCTGCAAGGTAAAGTCTGGTCATTTTTCTAAGCAAGAGCATCGATCCATCAAGTTCAGGCTACGTTTAATATTACCGTTGAGACAGAATTCTAGTGCTTCAGTTTTTCGCGATCCTTGGCAATCAATGGTCGCAATCGTTTGTGCGTGTAATATACAATATGGCTACACCTCTTCTTCGTTATATCTTACAAATTCCGCAGAGTGTATGGCGTCAGTAGCGATAGCCTTGTGTAGGTTGCCTACCGATTGGGATGAGAAAACCATCTATAGCGAGGGAAGGAAGCGGCGTACCCGTTGTACAAAGATGGAGGACGGCTGTCCAACATTATAGGTCAGCAATAAACACGACTGAGAATTTCTTTCACTCACTAAGGAATATTATATTCGGGATAGCTGGATTCATACTGAGGCGGTCGATCCGGTGCAGTGGACACGAAGAATTTTAGTGATCCAGACGAGTCGCCTTGTTCTCGGCATAGTTCAAACAACCGACTGTCGGTCAGCGCGCCACCGATGGCAAACACCCCTACTTCCGACTGGTACACGGAAAAGTAAGACTGGCGGTCGTCGGGAATGGATAACTACGCACAAAGAAAAACACAATGTGAGTCCAGGATCAGCCAGGCTTGTGCGGAGGAAAATGTTGATGCGTACCTTTGAGAATATCCGTTCGCGAATCGACGCGCCGTTACGCGCCCCCGTGATTTCGACGACGCGGTATTGCTCGCCGTTGGAACTAACGATGATACGCGTCGTCGGTAGGGATGGCCTGCGTGAAGGACGAGAAGTACCCTTCAGCATGGTGGGCCGTTAATTAAATGAGGGGGGAACTCACATCGCGTTTATACAGAACCGGCGGCTAAACCTGGGACCTGCTACTCACGTCGATCTCTGTCCAGCTCCTTTATGTATACAGGTTCATCAGATCCCGCTGGCACAAGAGCTGGACGTTGGAACCAACAATTGATGAAAGATTGATGAATGCCTCCATCGGGGACGAGGGGGGCAGATGGTGTTCTCGGTCGGGGAGCTTTGCCTGACTCAAAAGTTCCGCTTCGAATGGCACGATGTTGGAACGACGAGTCCCCGAAATATTCTTCCCGACCTTTTCCTCACGCGTGGCCGAGTAGGTAGGTGATCAGTCATTCATCTACATGGAATTATTTGAAACACTTCTCACTAGACGTGCGTTTTGACATTTCTATCCCTATTCGGTGTAGCCGTCTGTCTCGGTCCGACTTTTAGGACTAACAATCTGCGGGCCCGTCCTTCATCAAACATGCGGCAAACGCATTTTTTGAACGAAAATTTAACCATCATACGCTCACGGCCGTTCGTCTGCGAGTTCTGTCTCGCCAGCATAATATTAAGTCTTGTTTCCAGGCAAATGCTCTCACATATAGTTCAGTTTCACTTCGGTCTGTTGTCGCTGCCATCCATCCAACCGGCCAGTTGCTGCGTCACAAATTTAACAAGTAATCCCGCCCACGCGCGTGCGACTTTTCTGGTGCAGGTAAGACGGGCACACGAAGGCACACGACTTGTCGTCACTCGGTGCGTCTCTAGTATTCACTCCCACTAATACAGATCCGGGGAACATGAAGGGAAAAGTTATAGTCGGATACGTCAGATTTTCTGATAGACTCTCTCAGGCTTCTCCCACAATCCTTCTGTCGTCCACTAATCATTGAGTTGCTTTTTGTGCGGGTTTCGCTCCTCGCAACCGGTCAGCTAACCTTAGCGCGTCGACGGCCCTCCACTCTTCTATGCGCCACCAACACAGCGGCTTGTTGTATTAACCGTTTCTCTTCTGCTGCGATGAGAACGTATCTTCGCATAAACTACCAGGTTTCGTGCCTCCTTGCGGTCAGGGAAGCCCATCAATTCTGCGTCGCGGAAAGTACGAATCACTCAGCGTCCCTCGCTTTCCTGAAACTCATTACATCCGTCATATTAACATCCGCGACTCGTCTAGGGAATTGCGATTTCGGTGAGTTACCCACGATCTCCGAGCTGTCAGTGGCAAACTTGACAATATCCTTTCGGCGTCGCCGAACATGTTGGTCCAAGAGTACTCTCTGCCAACTCCATCGTTGTACTTACCTTGACTGTCGTGTTGGCTGAATGTTGAGTGGAAGGCTCAGGGCTGCCTGTCAAATCAGCCGTGAGACAGGATTCTCGGAATCTAATCTGCTGATTTATCTAATCTTCGCTTGATGGGACCTATTCCGATATAGCGCTTTGATAGCGGTTCAACTTTTCAACAACAGGTCCAGGGACAAAGAGGTGCAATAGTGAGTCAACGTTCGTCCTTCGAAACAAATTAAACCAGAGTACAGGGGGAAATTGTGAAACAAAACGTCGAATTATCGGCAAGACTCGACTGGCAGTTGACAGTGGACACTGTGGCGTCCCGCGAATGCTATGGTCTTGTGGGACCCGATATACGACTAGTGCTCTGTGTGCTGGAATTGAGTTCTAGTAAGCAGACAGTATTGCTAATGAGATACGCGACATTGCGAGCTGTGCAGGAAACCAACTGCAACATCAACCTCAGATCCAGTCTGAATCGGATTCAGGTATTCCCCCTCAGGCTGACTCAAAATGACTTTTATTGTAACCTGAAACGTACGGGTACATTGGGTGGCGTCAACCTTGTCATGGACCCACATACCGAACCAGCAGATACAAACGAATTCGGACCAAGGGTGGGACATTCATTCAGGCCGTCAAAGTTGGATCCTAGAGTTGTGGGCAGGATTTTTCGAGAAATAATGTCTCAAGAATCAAGACAACCCTGAACTGTTAAAGTGAAAGTCCTTCATACGCCGGTGTATCAGTCTCGAATTTTCAACCCGAGTTGAACTTTTCGGGATTGAACTTGTTTATATTTCTAGCAAAAATTGACTAGGTAATATAATCGCGCATAGGCCGTTCTCAATATTTTCTTACCTTTGCTTATGACCGCACGGTGAGAGCCTACTCGGCTACGACCATTACCGCCGCATTGACCGTTGTGGGAAACTACTGCTTCGAGCCCACGTGACTTGCTTACTGCGCTTACTTCTCTTTCCCTTTCTTGACCCGTTTCTTCCACCACAGCGTGATATAAAATCCGGCCTTGCGTGTCGATTGAGCCGACTACAGCTACCCTTTCTTCTACCAACAACGATGGCTCCATCTATCAAGGTCGGCGACACCCTTCCCAAAGGCGAATTCGGGTACATTCCCTGGGCCCCCGAGCTCGAGAGTCATGCAAGTGTTATGTTCCATCCATGGACCTGTCTTCCCAACTAATGGTATTATTATCGTCCATAGCTCGCATGCGGTGTTCGTACGTATCTCGATCCCGTGGACAGGCCATCGTTCGTTGATAAATTTACTTCTTGCAGCCAGCAAGATCAACACCGAGACAGACTGGAAAGGCAAGAAAGTAGTCCTTTTCTCTGTACCAGGAGCGTTTACCGTAAGTACGATTGAACCCACCCCCACGCCCCCAAAAAGCAAATCGGAAGACTGAGAATTGATACAATCCACATCTATCTCCAGCCCACCTGCCACACCAACCACCTGCCCCCGTATCTCGAGAAATACGACGAGTTCAAAGCCAAAGGCGTCGATGTGATCGCTGTCGTCGCAGCAAATGACCTCTTCGTCATGAGCGGCTGGGCGCGCTTCGAAGGGTGCAAAGACAAGGTTCGCAGTACTATGCCATCTCTTAACCATCGCAGCATCAGCTTCTTACTCCCTGAAACGCATTCTCTGTCTGCCCACAAACTCTTTCACCTGCGCCCCGATCGCTTTCGAATCCACCCTAGATCTTGGCCCTCTCGGACGCCGGGGCGAAGTGGTCTGCTGCCCTCAATCTATCTGTGGACCTGACGGAAAGAGGGATGGGAGTGCGTACCTCTCGTTACGCTATGATTATTGACGACCTGGTCGTCAAGTATATCGAGGCAAGTACCAGCTGTAATTGGCACTGTTTCACTCCAAAGCTGACCGGTTACTTTCCAGGTCGAGCCCGCACCGGGTGTGACCGTCTCTGGAGCAGAGGCAGTCCTTGCGAAGTTGTAAAGAAGCAGTCAGAGCATGCACGGGAGTTAGGCAGCCGAACGTGTCAAACGCTATCAGAGATGGAAGTGAAAGCATAGATGATCTTGAGATGCAGAGAGAAGTAAGATTGATGACGATACAGGTCAGAATAACTAGATAGAAAACCGAAAATGAAGTGTACTATGTGGTGTAGAGTTACAGAGCTTGTGCGTCGTAGCAGTCGTGTGCGTGTAAGTGGTCGTCGATGCCCGGAAAAAACCCCAGTTAATCGATATGGAAGTAAGTAGGAAGCAAAGAGACCAGATCATGCCCATGGATTATCTTCGGAGCTGGGAACGAACCTTGCGTGTACAGGAGGCGTCGTAGCACGAGCCAAAACGGCTTCCCCCTCATCCCGCTGCGGAAAGCCCCCTCTCCTCCATGTATTTTCGTACCCGTTACCATCCCCCTCGTCCGAATCACCCTCAATCGTATCCAACACCTCCTCCCCGATTTCCTCCCGTCCGGGAGTCCCCAGACCCTCGCGATGATCCATAACATCCACCTCCCCTTCCACCTCGTCCTGCTCATCGATGAACCCGCGGCGATACACCTTCCTCAGTCCGGTGTGTTGCCCGCCGACGTTAACGGGGGACTCGCCTTTCCGGTGGTCCTGTTCCTGCTCGGCGTCTGGATCCTCGACTACCAAGTCCACGGCGTCGGGCGGTAGAACCGAGTGTGAGCGAGACGCCGAAGGCGGGGTGCGGGTATTCGGGCTCATAACACCAGGGCTCCCCGATCCTGAATCGCGACCAGAAGACATCCGCCGCACCATCCGCGGGGGAAGCGAGGCGTTAGAGTTTGTTCGCGAATGCGGCTGCGACGGCCCCGCACGCCCACCCTGCTGCGCCTTCGTCCACTTCAGCCGCACATCCACGCCGTCCGGCACCGGACCCTCGTTGTGGTCAATCACCCTCCCACCTCCCCGCGTGTCATCACTTTCCTGTCGTGGCATCGACGAGGAAGAGGACAGCTGCGGCCTCGAAACACTGCTCCCCACCGCCCCGTACCTTTCCCACCTTGGCCTCTCTCGCGCCTCCACCTCCCGCTGCCCCACCCCGCCAATTGGCGCAAACCACGCACTCCGCTGGTCCCTCAGGACCCTCTCCTCCTCATCCCATATCCGCATCCTCGCATCCTCCGAACTCACGTCAATCGTCGGGTAGTTATAGTCCCCAAACATAAACTGGCGACTATGCGTGAAGAGCTCTTCGTCGCCCAACTCCTCGGGGTCCCCGAAAGGCAGCGCATACCCTTCTTCGGGGTCGGTGTTGTTGTAAGGGGAGATGTCTTCCCAGATGTTAGGCTCTTGTTGTCGGCGGGCATTTTCTGCTGCAGCGAGGTCCGGCGCGAGGTGTACTACATCTTCTTCTTGCTGAGCCAGGAGAGGCGCGTGTATGTCGTCCAGTCCTTCTCCACGTCCGTGATTCAGCGCACTATCCACGGCGCCTCGCACACGCCCGGTCGCACCACTACCAACATGCAGTCTCTCCGCCGGCTGGGGAAGCCAATACTTCCTCTTCCCGCCCTGCGCGTACCTCAGCCCCGCGCGAATCCGCCTATCCCGTCCCTCGCCCTGATGCATGTATCCCTCACTGGGCTCAAACTCCCGGTAGTCCATCCCCTCGCCGCGCAACGTCGCCCGACTATCCGCCACGACATCGCGTAACCCGAAGGAGTCGCGCAAAGCGTAGAACATCGGCATGCGCGCCACATACGTCGTCTTTGTCCTCGACTTTGCCGGGTCGTCAATGAAATCCGTATACGAAAACGCATAGGCATGTGCAAACGCAAACAGCGGCATCTCGAGACAGATCAACGTGTCCGTCAGCGCCAACGCGATCTTTTCCTGGTCCTCGTCGCGTGTGTACGGGCCCAAGTGGTTGATGACACCCGCAGAGACGAGGATGGAGATGAAGATGGCTTGCCAGAAGGAGAAGAAGAGGATGCCTTTGACGCAGAGGAATTTAGGAACGGGGCGGAAGGGCTTGAGGTCGTCATTGACGCACATCCAGAAGACGGCGAGGCAATAGAGACTGAGACAGATGCTCGTGTTGTAGATGATGCTGATGTAGAGGTAGCCCGAGTCGGAGCGGAAGTTGCCTTCGTTGTATTTGCCGAGGGCTTTGAGGATCATGATGGCGACGGCGAGCACTGGTTTGACTTGGACGTATTCTGGGAGAGGCGTTACTTAAGGCAAGCGTGGGGGGTGTAAAAGAGAGACGTACGGAGGATACCCCGTTTGAGGAATAGGAACATGTAGGGGTCGCTGACGTCTATTTCGCGTTTCCAGAGGCTCACGGGAAAGACGGGCGGTTTGGGTGGTCGTCCGTGCAACATGATAAGCAGAGAGCGTTCCCCGCCGAGATAGGACAGCAGCAGAACGAAGAAGCAGTATATTACGAATGCCTGCGCAGTCGCGTTAGCTGCGGAAATTTATGATGAGGGGACGCACCTCGTAGATATCGCGAATGGCGTCAATGAAGAATGCGGCTGCCAGAGACGTTAATTGGGAGTCACACGACGTGTCAAAGCATACCTTCCAGCGAGAAAAGCGATATGAAGGACGATATAGCGTAGAGAGGAACCATGACCATTATTCGGACGACCATTCTGTGACAAAGGCTTAGTATTGACTTGAGGAGATAGACTATAGCTACACACCGTTGCAACGCAGGCTTGCGATAGTTTCTCAGCTGAAGATGTATGGACATCCCAGAGACGACTACAGCCACGAAAGTAGCTATCCCGGCCACGACAAGCACCAAAGTTGGCAAGGAAGAGCCAGCACCGCCAGTTGGCTCCGGCATTGTGAAAACGCGCTCAGTGCTTCAATCAGAAGTTCGGGCTGCAAATTTGAGGGGTACCGGGGCTCGTGAAGAACGAAGATGGTGGCAAGACGCGAGTTATTGGACTCCAAAGACTAGCACTGCGGAGGAGACGTCATCCACTGGAGATTTGGATGATTGCCACTAGGAAATACGAACGCGCGGAGTTTTGATGGCGCGGGTGTTACTGGGGTCGACGATAGCGACAGAATGAGAGAAGACTGCGGTAGATACGCAGCAAGTGAGTTCAAGGTCGAGACTGAGGTGTGGGAGGTCGTTGACCACAACAATCAGCATGTGCAAAGCTCGGGAATGGCGGCCCGGCGTCAATCGCTAAGAAGTTGAATCTACTGTAGTATTTCGGTCAATTCGCCCGGCCTGTGACCTGTGACACACCGGAACGAACTTTGACATTCGTCAATGGACCAAAAGCACCGTGACACGCAAAAATATTCGTCTATTGCCTTGAGAACCGACCACTTTCCTCCACCCTTTGAGAAGATTATTAGAACCGAAAACGGGGCAGAAATTGAAGATTTTCTGCTAGTTAATCGTTTAAGCAGCATTGCCGTCAAAAGCGCCTGATTGACAGTGATGGCTAGCCTCGGCTGGCTTAATTTGGTATGAAAAGCCGTGATTTTCCGTCGTTCCGTGTCAACGGCGATCAGGTGAAAGAATCGGCCGCAAATTGCGCGCGGTTGAGCGCGCAGGAAGAAAAATACGCTTTTTCGGCCATTTTTTCGGGATTTTGCGACTTTTTTGTCACATTCGTCAATCGGCGCGGTGACCTGTGACATGCACGAAAAATTTCGTCAATTCAGGTCCCTGTGACGCGTGACAGGCGAATTGATCGAAATAGTACAGTATGTACATTCAAAAGGCCCTCCGGGCATCCCTGGTACCGAAGACCAGGCAAAGACTGCGTAGCTAGGAGCTACTTATTCTGTTGACGGACGCAGAATTTATGTACTTAACGTCTCAAAGTTCGCCCGGCCAACGCGCTCCGCGCGTTGCCCAGCTCAAATTGAGACGGGAACACCATACACTGGCATCTTCGAAATTTAAGTCACCAAGTCCTGTTTCATGTTGCATTACTTGGTTAGCAGGTGAGGCGAAGCTCAACCACGCTCCTTTCCAGGCATGAGTAGCATCATTATTCCGCACTGCTACTTGAATTTGAGCAAAAATTGATATCATTCTACAGTACTGGTACTTATGCCATACTCTGGACCACTGACAGTTGTTCTCAGCCTGGGTTCATCTCATACAGCTGAAATCTGGAGCAGTGTGCCAGTGTTGCGCTCAGATAATTCGTAGACATCTTGATGATAATTGAAAAAACATCGACGAGCCAAACTGTCCGCGCCGTGTTCTCGAATCGAACGTCCGCCCATACCCTTCTACAATTCAACATCGAAATCCGCATCCCGTGAAGGCGAGACCATGGCCCTGAGGCCTAAGCAACCGCTTATCGCCATCCCTTTCTCCATCTATATTCTCTCATTCAAACACACCCTATCCGTGCCAAATCCCCCAAATCTTCAGTCCTCAATGGTCGAATCCCGCGTCCCAAATCTCACCTTCCCCTCTGCCTTCCGCCCCCCTTCGGCACATCCTTTCTGCCACGTCCCACACTAATTTACCCACCTCGTCAAAGTTTCAAGCATGTGCCATTCCTTCCCCTTTCCTCCGCCCTCCACACACCCACTTCCCGCCATGGACCAAAGCAGTTGAAAGGGACTAATGGGTCGACGAGATAAGTATAGAAGGTACGCGACGGCCGGAAGGAGATGGTAACACTGTTGGCAGATAGGCCGTAGTGTCAAACTCGAAGACGTCGGTGTCGGTGAACAAGAGCAGACCAGTCGCTAGTTGGGGCAAGCGGACACCGACCAAGGGGAAAGGGATGTTGGGCCTTGCAGCCCTGAAGCTATATTAGCATCAGGATCACCAAAATTATGGACTTTTGAAGCCTACCAGCAAGCGCATAATATGAAGGGCATAGCATGATGCTCAGTCAGTCCTACCCCCGTGGCAGAGCACGACTCGGCAAGAGTACGCGAATCGTGGGTAAGCACTGGCAGCCAACGGGTCAGCATCATTGCGGTAATGGAAGAGAGGAGAAACGGGGAGACGCACGCTTGCTACCTCTTGCTTCCGAGACCTGGTCACCTATCGTGTAGTTGTCGAGCACTCGGGTACGAAGGTGACTTTCAGGTTTGGTGGAGAACATATGAGTACTTAGTAGAGGATAGCCAGGCGCCTCGAGCGTTGCAGCCGGCGGACAGGACAAGTGCTTGGAGTCGTCACAGACGTTGTCGACAAAAGACGAGCATGCCGCCGATCGATCAGAAGCTTGTTTCGTCAATCACGTCCACATGCATGAGCAACGCGTCGCTTCAAAGTGTGTTCGAGTTCTCTTTGCATCGGACAAAACGGAAAGCGAGCAAGGCCGAGTAAAGGCGGGTCTCTATACAAGCTGAGGGGTTCGGAAGCAACCGGTGCAACTGCAGCAGAATTAGGTAAATGCGTGACTTGTGGTCACTGATCCCTGATCTGGTAGTGATTTTGAAGTAACGCGTTCGACGTTTGGAGACCTGGATCCCTAAACGGTACCAGGAATAGCACCGCCCTCCGGGCAGACCTGCTTACTCCGTGTAAGTTTAGAGCATTCGCTCAGGGTTCCGCGCCTACGGCGCTTCACCCTTCGCTCAAATCATGAGTACGTTTCTAATTGAGGTTGTGAGTCGGGAGAATTCGGGCGGAGCGGATCGTGAGAAAGAAGAGGGAGTTTTTGATGATTACAGCCAATTAGCGATTGTAGACCTGGTTAACTCCGTAACCAGGAATAGTTCAAACGTTGAACTCAGGTTGAGCTAGACAAAGCGAAGGAGCGAGCTTGAAATAAAATGAATGGCTATGAGATGGAGAACCAAATATGCGGCGGCTTCCGAGTGCTGCTGCCCAGAGAGGGAGGTTTTTTAATTTTTTAATTTATGCATATGTTGCGGGAATTTACTCGTTGAATGTGCATTTGGACCGCCGCCATAAGCCCATATCAGCCGTCCACGAGTCTGAACTCAAAAATCGGGCATCGAAATGCTGCTGGAACTTTGCTGAGACTCTGCAGGATCATAGCTCGGGCACCTCTGAGGCGGGGACGTTGAAACGGATATTCTAGTCATTTCAAAATTCAAAGAGGATGAGGCTTCTGAACATTTGCATGACAAGAAAGATCAAGCAGCAAAATTCGCCTGCGCCTTCAAACCAGCGCGCCTCTTCGCCTCTTTCGCCTCTTTCGCCTCCTCAGCCGTAGCCAACACAAAATCATACCTTACAACCTCATGCTCTTTCGCCTCCCTGAAACCCCTCTTACGAGCCACCTCGGGGTCCATTTCGATCGTGGCTTCCTGTAAGGAGGCAAGAATGAGTGAATTACTGAATAATAATAGATCGAAAATAAAAAGATGGAGGGATAGATTAAGAAAGAAAGAGCTTGAAAGAAAGACGCACAACAACCAAGCTCGACTTCACACCAAACGTCACATCGCTGGTGAGATACGGGTCGCCTTTGAAGTAGAGTGCTGTCACGAGTTTTTCGAACCCTTCAGCCTGTTTCGATTTGCAATGTCAAGTAAGAACAGTTACATCAGCGTAAGTGTGAAAAGCTGCTGACCTCGAGTACCATGTGCAGATGCGCCGGGCGGAAAAGGTGGCGGCCCAAAGCCTTGGCTAGCTGCCCTGCAGTTCCGTCTCCTGGAATGGGGTAGGAAACCGGGCTGAAGAAAAGCAGTCCGGTGAGTCGTAATGTTTTGGGTGTGGTTGCAGACACTCACACGACGGCACGATAGCAGTACGATCCATCCTCGGCTGTGTGGAGGCGGCCTCTACAATCCGTTGTTCCTCCCGCGTCGTACTGCATCGTATGATCAATCCTCGAATGAACAGAAACAGAAGGAAAATCACACATACCTGGACATCATACAACCCATCCCCGTCAGTCTCCCAAGTGTCGATGGCACAGTTGGGAATCGGGTTCCCTTTGGTGTCGAGGACCTTGCCTTCAACCCAGAGGTACTCGCCTTTGCCCTCAGAGGCGATGCTTTCGCCGTTTTGAACTGTTAAACGACAGAATAAGAACAGAGAATGGAGGAACTTGAAGAGCCGACTCACATTCTATCGTGTTGGTAGCGAAGAAAGGACCGAGGAGAGAGCCTTCGGTTGCCCCAGGGACTGTGGGGTTGTTGAGGGTCTCGTCGAGGGTCAAGAGACCAAGCACGCCCAGGACGAGGATGGATTCTAGAAAATCAATAAGAGGTAAGCGGGAGAGATACAATGAATGATAGAGTAGTGTTACCCTCGCGAATATCCGCACCCTTTCGGGTAGTGTTGTTGAGAAAGTCGATCGCAGAAACCCACTCCTCCGTCGTCATGGATGTTTCGCGCGCAAAATTGTGCAGATGATTGACCTACATTCGAGATTCAGTTTCACAAAAATATCTTCATTCTGAGGTTAAAATTACCAAGCTCTTGAATATGAATCTCAGTCGCTCATCCTGACCTGAAATTTGGAATGAACTGCTGCTTGTTCGGTATGAACGAGCGTAACGTACAATTAGCGTTAGCAGCGTGCACGACTTCAGTGATATTGTCGACGGTCAGGTCGAGGCTTTTTGGGAGCTTGGAGAGGTCGATCCCATGTTTGTGAGCGAGTTGATTGGCTTTGCGAATGGATGCCTCAGACATGTTCGATGGTGGGTATGGACCAGGAGAGTAGGTTAAGAGGCTGCTTGCTGATACTGAGCCATTTTAAGGCGCTGAGATTGCCGGTTCAGAGCCTTTCGTCAGTAATAGCAGAGCAAGAATACAAGGCTTAGTCGCTTACTGAAACCCGTCTCGGATTTGAGTCGGAAAAGAGCTGAAAGGAGACCGTCAAGGGAATTTGTGCCATTAATAAATTTGCGCTGATTAAAATTTGCCCTTTCCAACCCAGCCGATTCAATGAAAGCAGCAGTGTGTACAGCGGGAAACCGACACTGCCTGATGATCATGAGCGTTATGAATGGACGTACAGAAAAGAAGCAAAAGGACTTAGAAATCAAGCGGAGATAAGTCCTGAAGATGCACTATTCCTCGCACGAGCTCACACGACGATCGGCTTCCAAGCTTTCGCTTTAGTTACCTGGTGATTCCGAGACACTCAGCAAGTCTCTGTAGTGTTGCAAAGCCTCGAGACAGTCGTCGTGCGACGTGTTCCTTGAAGAAAGAAAGTTCCAGGAAACAACCTCGCTGGTCGGCAAGCTTAAGTTGACAAAGCTAGAATAGATGTTGGGAGTATAGCGACAGCAGGTCCAGGTATGTACATAAATGCGAGAAACAACGGAGAGAGAGAGATTGGAGAGGCAAAGAGTGAAGGCGAGGCGGCGAGCGGCCCGCGGGCCCCGTTTGACAGAATAGTTCCCAGGCTCATTGCAATCACCCAATTTTCACCACGAACTTGCCACGAACTTGAAACTCACGTCTCTACTGTGACCGCTGTCCACGCCGTCCCTGGGCCCTTCATCGCCGTCGCGCTTGGTGCGGTGAAATGCCTGCATTGAATACTCATCGGCTGCCTTTCTATGGGCCAACCCATGTGGAGTTCCAGCCAATTTTCCGCCGCCGCTTCCAGCAACTAAGCAAATGCTAGCTGTATGTTTTAATGCTGGGCTGTTCTGAACATACTTGTGAAGATCATCGCAATACCGAAGAGTCTGGCGAGGGCGATGCCACGATGGCAAAGATTACAATTTTTTTCTTTGAACATTGACGCATATTGCTCTCAGTGCTTCTATGCATCCTCAGTCTCTTGAGGGTCCAAAAATAAGGCCAGTTGGAGCCTGTTGGAGCGCGACGGTTAGACAAGATGTCAAGTGCGCTGCGCTCCCGGCCTCCTTTCTTTGCCACGCGACGCGGCGATGTCAAGCAGCTGTTTCCAGGCACCGACCCGATACCGCACAATCGTTGAGCCACCAAGCCGTCCCCCCTAATTGCTTCGAGGCGTCGGCCCATTGCTGTCTGGGCCGTTCTGCAAGCACTGTATTTATCGACTACGACTTGCAGACGTTTCCGTTCTCATTTCCCGAGTCGGTCGACTGCTAGCTTTGCTTGGATCTGTTATCTGTAGCTCTCGCGTTCGCATCTCCCTCCCTACGCACATGCATTCTCCCTCGTACGCGTCTTCAGAGCAGTCTCAAGACAGTACTGGCTCTTGTGGCCGAAATTCCGACTCGTTATATCGGACTACGTCGAAAGGATCATCTGTCTCAATCTTCGTAGGCACGGACCAACAATCCAAAATCCGTTATGGTGGTCGTGGTGGCGCAGCGTCAAGACCGAGGCTGATTCCTCCGGCGGCTCCTATAGTCGAAACCGTTACAAAAGCTCGCAATTTCAATTTGGTATGTGCATCTACCCTCCCTATCCCACTTGACTTGTGGACTCACTTCCAATGCAGCCCGAATCGCAAGCTGCCAACTTCAAGAGCAAGTGGCTGCAACGCGCTCCCTCCGTGGACGGACTTCGCATTGCCAGCGCCAACGCCGAGGCTCCGCCTCCTGTCCCGGATATGCCCCCACAATTATCCATCGCCGGGCGGCGCGGTACTGCACGCATCCCTGGCCCCATTGTAGTCCCTCCTACTCCCATCCAACAGCCACATCCTAGCGTCAGCACTACGCCCCCACTGTCCGCCTCGCATTCCAGCACACCCGACGGCGAAACCCCCCGCACGCCCTACTTCTACTTCGACGACGCTTTCGACGCATCGTCGCGCGTGCAGTCTCCCCTGCCGTCACCACGCTCTCCGAGCACCATGTCGCGCTCGCTCCGCCGCATAGCGTCTCGCACACAGGAGTTCTTCACCAAAACGAGATCCCGCGCGCTCAGGGTTCCGCCGTCGACGCCCGTGCTGCCCGATCTACCTTCATCATCATCGTCCTCCGTCCGCGACGAAGCGACCCGCTCCTCCTCGTCCCATTCCCCTTCCCCGTCCCGGGCTTCGCTCACCTCGGAGTGGTACGACTCATCCGACGTGCCGCCTTCCCCGGAGCCATTCCTAGCCGATCCCAATCGTCCTCGTACGCCTTCAATCCCCATCATTGTCGCGCTGTCTCCTACACCCGGCGGACGCGCGCGCTCTGCCTCCTCAGCCACCGTGAAGGTGCGGCGGCATAAGCACAAGGAGAAAGCGCTACCGCGGAATGCCGGGGACTGGAATCGGGATGATATGGGGGAGGTCATCGTGGCGCTGCGGATGCTCAAGTGACTAACCTTCTGCACTGCGGGCTCCACTCGGAATCTTTGCGCGTCGCTCATTGAGACGTGTAGCCTCAACGTAGAAATTGTATCACCTTACTATGTAGTCCACGACCCACGTACCTTGTACCACTTAATTTGCCCTACGCCGCAGAGATATTTCTTTGCATTCTACCTACATTATTGCACCCAGTGTGTACACCAACAACGAAATAATAAATAGTGTATCGTCGCTGACATCTATGTACAGTACATACGCTTGCATGCATGAATGTGGCAGAGCAGTGTGTTTGTGAGTCCAGTGAAAGGTGAGTGAGTACTACCGCTGCTCCGCCTGCTCGTACGGAGGAGGTAGGTACGCAGCGACATGCGCTTCTAGCGTTGCCAGCCGCTGCTCAAGGTATCGTTCTCGAGCAGAAGTGGTATGTGATATGTCGGATGATGGTGAGATCATCGTCGATGGGGAGAGGATGGTCGTGGGGGAGGTGACCAATGCTATTGGGGCGGATGGTGTGGTGGTGGTTTCCGGCTGCGGCTGCTGCTTTTCAGCTGGTGGGAGATGAGTGTCGAGACGTGTTAGGGACGTCTGTGAGGGTTGCCGGGAGACGTTATTGGAAGAGGATCCTGATTGGTTGTGCGGGTCTGTGTAGCCCATGTCTTCTGCAACAACGATGTCAGCCACACAAACGGAAAGTGAGGTTCGTAATGAAGCGGTACGTACGAGATTTTTCGGAGGGGTATACACCGAGACCGCCTGATGTCGGTTCCATGAATGGGGGCGGCGGAAGCTGGGGAGCCCCGGATGCACTTGTCCCGAGCAACGTACTGATCCCCGACATCGGCGAGTCACCACCGGGCGGCGAAGACGGGGCGAGCGCGCCGCTGGAACCATTTACAGGTCCAGATGGTGCGCATGCGTTCGCGCTCGACGCTGTCGCGAACGGACCCGCGAAGACGTTGCTACTCCCAGCAAGACCGTCGGGCCGGTCATCCACAAACGGCTGCAGGACGGGTCCTTCTCTTGCGCGGCGCATGCCCGGCTGTACCGGTAGCAATCCTGCAGCGCGGCGCTCCTCATCTTCGCGCGTGCGTGCAGTCTGTCTTCGACGGCGACATAGTAGGAAGAAGACGAGGGCTAGGATCACAGCGACGAGAACGCCAAAGACGGCGCCGAGAATAGAGCCTATGTTGCTGTGGTGGGACGAGGCTGCTCCGGCAGGAGTGGGATTGCTGTCAGATGCTGCACCGGGGGGACTTCCTGGTGAAACTCTTCACAATGAGCGAGTGAGTGGGGAAAGCATTGAGGATGGACGGGAGTAGGCTTACTGGGCTGAGCTATGGGACGGAGAGAAATCAGTGAAACGTGAGGTCAGGGGGAGTTGATAGCTCACGGAGATGACGAATTTTCCAGTGGATTTGTACTATGCGGTGTCAATCGTTTATTCGAAACGGGAATGATAGGTTTGAGCGACGTACACGGATGGTCTGGAAAGTTCCTCAGAAGCCATTCAGTGCAGAATAGAGACAAGACTCACGCGAGTTTCTGACCCACACCGCTAGCCGTTCCACTAGTAAATGGGAGTCAAACGCTGGATGGGACGGACGAATTAAATGCGTACGAGGCAGTCCTGGGGTAGGTGAGACATGACTCGATAGCCACGTGCGAGAAAGCGAAACTCACCTTGATACGGATGACTGGCTATATAGAGGTGAATATGACTACTTGAATTGAAGCTATGGGACATACCCGTTCGAGGAGGTAGACGGCGGAGATCTGAGAGGGACAGGTCACTCGTGCTGAGACAAATATTTACACGGAAACTCACGAAGAAGAACTACAGTTTCAAAGTCCGAATGAGAAAGTAAGAACCCAAAAGAGAGGTAGTTGCGCACCTAACAGGCGGGACCGGATTCTGGTTTTTGTTAGTGTCGCTGTTGTCGTCCTTGTTGTCGCTGTTGCCAGTGTTGCCGGTGTTACCGGTGTTGCCAGTGTTGTCCCTGTTCTTGCAATATAAGCGCCAGGCGTACGCGCTATAAGGTAAACGCACGAGTCCTCTGTCCCGCTCGTCACGATTGCATAGTCAAACAGAGCTGCCTGGACTCCAACACCAGTCGAAGGATTGATATTGAAATTCCAAGTCACAGTGTGGGTTTGGTCCGCCGCCAGTCCCTTGGCCGAGAAGAACACCGCGTTATAAGCGAAGCGTTCTGAGCCCGTGTAATGATGCACGGATTTGGTGCTTCCCAACGTGAACGCGATATCGGGCTGCGATTTAGCCTGGTCGATACCGTATATATAAACGGCGGAGCCTAGCGAGCATGAACCTAGTCAGCTAGAGCAAGTACGAGACTTGCACCACCACGTACCTTTGAAAGTAAAAGAACCTCCCGTCGCAGAGGGAGCGCCGTCCCGATAGTTGCCGTCGTGCCACGAACTTCCAAACGTCTGGGCAGAATCGGGCTTGGAGGAACAAAAGTCGCAGGGCTGAGAAGGCGACACCGCTGTCCATGAGCCGGTGAAACTGAAGGCAGAGCTCGTGTCGTCGACAGTGGTATTCGTGACGGCGGCGTTCGCGAAACTCGAGCAAGAAAGGAGTAACAACCAAGCGAAAACCGGAAGAAGAACCATAAACGAGTGTGGTGCCCCCATGCAGGGGGGTTGTATGAGGGATGTAGGCCTCTGGGAGGGAGAGTTAGGTGGGAAAGAGCTCAAAGCCTCAAACGTCGCGGGTTTCTCAGCTCATCAAAGGGGCGAGGATCATGATGGATACCGGTTACATGTGCGGAGGTCCACCGAATTTGGCAATTGAGATTTCTTCAGGGCAGGCAATTCTCTCATTTTCTTTCGCGCAACAACGGCAACGGTCGCGTAGAGGACAAGGAAAATGAGGTGTGTTCTCCAAGACTAGCTTTAACCCTTCCCCTCTACAGACTCTACTCTTCAGTGGCATCACAAAAAAACTGATCATCACTCACGCACTCGACACATTCGAGGACTCGGTGATTCGAGGCCTCTCGGAATTGAGGCACGCATCTGCACGCATTCGCATTGCACATCCATATTTCTGATTGTGTTGATGTCTTGAATACGCTGTCGGTAACGGACCAGATACTGTCAACTCTGTCTGATAAGCCTGAAAGATGTTCTCTAGGCACTGAAACGACTCGGAAGCATCCATGCTACACCGAACACAGACTTGTAACAAGTTGAGCGTCATATTGCCTCGTTGGGGATTCAAACAGAAGATTCTATCGCCAAAAAACATGAGGGATTAGTCTAAAATCGGTAAGTTTAGAGAGAGTGAGAGAGAGTGGCAAGTGCTGGCAAGCGCCAAGTGAGAGTAACGTTATCAAGAGATGCGACGTCACGCGTCATGCCGTACGGTAGCGACAGCGTGGGACCTCGCGGTGCCGGCCGGCTTGGTCAACTACCGACTCTGTCCGTAACCAAGACTTGCAATGATTCGGACAAGACCTGGAAGACCACTTGAATTGGCTCAAAATTGGGTCATGCCATTGATTTCTCGCCGATAATCTCCTTGCCGCCAACTTTTCACCCTGGTCTCTCCACCGATCCTCAATATCAATAAGATGGACAGCAGGATACCTCAGACTGGCCACCCTACACTGGCGTCAACTCATAGATACAGCCTCTGACCTGGTTCTACTTCGAACGGCCCTTCTTCAAATCCACCTCCTAAATGTTAGCCACAATATCCACCGTCAACTCTGTTTCTGGAGCAAGCGGAGCGACGCAGTGATCACATCTCACGCTCTCGAAAAAGCTGCCTGCTGCGCTTTTGCCTTCGCCCACACTCACCCGCAATGGCCTCGAGCGACCAGTCGACTCAGATTATGGCCTCTCCGGTCTTCCGTATGTCTTCCGTGTGCTTAGCTGCACGACACTCAGCCTAACCCGCGGCACAAGGATATGCTGTCCTCGTAATACTATGTGTGGTGCTTCTCGTCGGTACATTTCTGTGCTATCGGACTCGTGCAAATCGGCGGCGCCCCACGCTACCAATTGGTGGAGCGGCCTCCAATGTTTCTAGCGTCGCTGTGTGCGATTGGGGCCCAAAGCCCGCGCTTTTCGACGTATATCTGAGTCTGCAAAGGGAAAGGCCTATTTTCGTTTGGGACGAGATCATGGTGAGCCTTTCACTGATCTTTAGTAGTCAAATGTGGTCTTAATATGATACTCAAACGCTTGCCTTAAGCCATTTTCCGTCGGTCGAGGAGCATTTGACCCCTCAAAAAAGGCGCGAATTTTGCTATTGGTTCAAATGCCCGTGCAATCTTCCGAGCGTTCTCTCTCAGAATCTCTGGAGCCTCGGCCTTCGATTGAAGAGGAGCAGCATCTTCCGCACATGGAGATTGGGTTGGCAGATGTCAGTGTAGCCGTTGTGGAAGCTAAAGCTTCAGTTCTGGATTTCAATGGCTCGGAGAAGGCAAAGAAAAAGGGCTCATAGGCGGGAGTTGCTCGGTCTGTGTATTGAACCAATATTGCTTTCTTTTCTCTCGATGCCGTACACGTAGAGCATGTATCATGTTATACTGATAGTGGCTCTAGCCGCCGGTCCAGTAAGGTCCGCCGACGATTAGCCAGACGACTTACCGATTTATTGCAAGAGTGTATTTGTCCCCAAAATAGCCGATAGCCAGCATTTACCTGCCGAATTTTAATTTTTGATGAGAAGCGCCAAATTTCCTCTCTCTCAGGTGCAATTTTGGCGCTAGTCATTTCCCAGTGTTCGAAAATTTCCTAATTTGGACTCGGGCGTTAGTGTTTTGATCGGAATCAATCGGATCTTCTATGACGTTTCACCTCATCCACCACCTCGCCTCGCCTGACCATTGACGCCGACCGAAGCTGGACGAGTGAGTGCCCATCACCGACACTCTCCTTCCTCACCCTCGTTGAACTCAAAGTGTCCCCGTCCTCTCGGCGCGATAACAACATCTTCGATGTCCAAGAGCTCACAGATTATTGCCTCGACTTCCTCCACGATTCCCTTCCCGAGCTGAAGCAATGCGCACTAGTCAGCCGCTCATGGACCAAAACCTCCCAACTCCATATCTTCTATCACATCGCAATCGGGTCCCCGAAGTATTCCTATGGGGACGCGACGGTTTCGGCCGCAGCCAGCCGCCGCTGGCAGCTTCTTTCTGCGGTGCTCTCCACCTCACCACGATTTCTTGACCTAGTCAAGTCCATGTCTATCTTCCTCGACTCGGCGTTACGCGTGGATCTCTCCTCGTTTGCCCAATTCGCGTTTCCTCATCTCCGACACATCTCTGTCTCGGGCAACTGGACGCCTCTCGTTCTACGGCCGATTCATCAGCTCTTTGGCATTGGAACGCTGTCGTCGATATCCATCTCGGGGAACTTCAGCTCCTTAGACGAAGTCGCCGGCGTACTCTCCGGATGCTCACCGACGATAAAGAAACTTTCTTTCCTAAGCGTTCAGACGCATTTTGTCGCTCTTCAATTACCTTCAGACGAGGACGACAATATCAACAAAAACAAAATTGAAATCACGTCATTAGATCTTTGCTGGTCGCCGGGAATTCACCATTGGCTGAACTCCCCCCACTGCTTCTTCGATTTTTCGAATTTAAAGCGATTACGGCTAAATGAAAACACATCGCTGCCGAGCTGGCCCGCGTTTGCGTCCTGCATTCCACGGGTTGAATATCTGCAGTTTCAGCCGCAGCTATCTGTGCGTCTCATCATCATCATATTCGAACTCCAACTTACAGCAATAATCCGACCACCCAACCTCCTCGTTTAGGCCAACCAACCGCTAGGTCTCGCACAATTCACTCACCTCAAATGCATCGAAATGCTCATCGAGTTCCGGGACGACATAGCATCGGCCTTGAAGACGCTCACCACTATAGCTCACACCAACGAAATACAGACGCTTCGATTCCGTCTGACACACGCTAATAGCATCCCCAATGCTGAGACAGGCAGTGTCGACATGGACAGGCAACTCGTTGCCCTCCCTCTCCCTTATCTGAAAACGGTGGAATTGGTGTACATTACCTCTCCGCTGACGAACATAGCCGAGAATCTTCCGCTTCTGCACGCTAGGAAGCTCGTGCGCGTGCTTCACAGACGGAGAATCTTTGACTGACAGCCGTGCGTACGTACGTATGTCTTTTCGTCAAAAGCTTCGAACATAGGCTCATATAGTTTGAGATCCTTTCAAAGCCGCGATGCAAACGTGGCCTTAAGGCCAGAATGTTTCTGCCCCACGGCCAACTCAATTTTCGGGGGCTGGGTAACGTTTGACGGTCTGGCTTCATTATCGCTGTTGCCAGGAACGGGTATGGCTGGCGTCCTGGGAGCAT
Organism: Favolaschia claudopus; assembly: GCA_037176885.1. Classification (NCBI taxonomy): domain Eukaryota; kingdom Fungi; phylum Basidiomycota; class Agaricomycetes; order Agaricales; family Mycenaceae; genus Favolaschia; species Favolaschia claudopus. Next base: position 1,133,589 of record JAWWNJ010000036.1, on the reverse strand, counting down.
AATAATCCTGTATACTCGTGTACGTTCGTGGGATGCTAAGTAGTAGACGGTTATAACATGACAGGACGCATGGTTATCATGATGCAATATAAAATCCTTTCTGGATCTCTGCGGCCTTACGATGCATATGTGCATCTCGAGAAGCAAGCGTTTCTTCCATGGCCACCTGGCCAAACTCTCACATGGCCTCGCAATGGTCTAGGCATTACAGTAAAGAGTGTCGTCATGTCATTGTAAGGTACAGCGATTAGATCTATACAGTAGAGACTACAAGTGTAACTGGTACATGTCGGGATTTTGGGGATTAATAAGATCAACAATAGGGTAAGTAAAAGTCATGAAGGAATTCGTAGTCCGGTGAAGGAGCGCGCTGTGGGGGGAGGGAGTGAGTGAGTCCAATGATGGGTAGGGACGCCTTCCCGCTGGGTTACGGTTCCGATCCCTGTGTGGATTCCCTGCCTCTCCTCCGTAGGCCATACGACGGCGTCACGGGCCGCCCGCGGGAGGCCGTGCTCGAGACCGTCCCATTATTCGAGGTGGGACTCGAGGACGATGTGCGTGCAGGGGAATATGCAATGAGGGGGCGAGGGTGAGAGATGAGGTCGACGCTGAGCGTGGGGGCATTCCCTTCCTCTGATGGGCGAGGCCGCACCAGTTTTCGAGGACGGGTGGGCGAGGAAGCCCTCGAGGAGGAGCTTTTGTAGGAGGTGGGTGGGACGGAACGCGACCGTCGCCGCGAGTGACGCTGATGCGGCTGCGCATGCTTCGACTTTGGAGGTGGGAATACAACCGATGCGGGGATGGGTCCGCCCAGCATGTTGACCAGTTTGACCATCTTTTTGCGCCGGGCGGCGAGGTCCGGGGAGGTGGGTGGCGGGGAAGAGATTAAGATGCTGAGAGAGCGTTGTAGCGTGTTGACTGAATCCGTGGATGCGTAAGGACAAGTGGGTGGAGAGTCGGAATCGGCATTGGATGGCCCCAAAGGCTGCGTCAAGGTAAGGACGAGACGCAGCCGCGTCACAGAATGAAGGGAGTTTCGAGTTTCGCGGGAAAGAGAGAGCTTCGCCACGGATGGGAGCGGCTCGTCTGCCACTTTTTCCAGGGTATTAAGGGAGGAAGTGGAGGAACGGGAGGTAGTGAATATGACACCTTCCCGCTTGGAGGATCGATGACTGGCTCGGGAGGGTGTCTCCACCAACGGTGGTAGCACGATTGACATTGAAGCCGCCGATGGCTCGTGTGCTAAGACTGGAGCCTCACGATCGACCAGCAGAGGGGTGGTACCCATCACTGCGCCCAGTTTTCGAGTGGAACGTATCATGCGAGTCCGCTCGTTCCCAACGAGTAGGTTCGAGGTAGGAGGCTTGCCACCCACCAGGGTCATCGCGCAAGGCGAGGGAAGGAGGATAAGAGCGACAAATGACCAAATTGGCCCTCCTTTACCGAGGTCGCCATGACATGGGATCTGATTTGGCCTCGGAATCAATTCACGGAATACAAGGCAGATTCAAAGAGATTTAAAGGCAAGCGCAGACCAAAGGCGAACGAATACAAGGGACTCATCCCTTCCAAACTCAATTACCTCGTGGTCCTGTTTTTTTCTGTGAAGGAAATGGAGAGGAAGGATCAATCAAGGATCAATTGATCCAATCATCCATCACAACTAAGCAACATACCGCAAGTATTGTCCCTTGAACCTAACTTTGACCTAACTTCGTTACTGGGCACAACTTGCAAGCGCTAGCATCTCCTTGTCTTCCTAAGACTTCGACCCCGCGGCTCTGTGTAATAATGTGGCTCGGATGCACCTTAACCCCTGGTGATCCATTGAGTCACAGCAGCACCCACGCTTGTTCGCAAGTATCATCGGCCAGTGAAATTTCTCGTCCCTGCCAGTGGCTTTCCACCAGCTTCAACGATCTCGACGTATAGCAATCGAGTCTTTACAGATTTTTGCATCGTTATCTTCAAGCTTCAGGAGAGGAGTCCTACTTATCTCTTCGACAGGCTCATGACTCGGATGCTACGACACATTTTTGAGCAATCCAACAAACGGTAAGTAGTGCTGGCTGGGTTTCATATACCGATAAAAATCCGGGTCCTCAAGGAATACCGTCTCTTCTACGGTTGACAGTACCTGCCGCCCTTTGGCCGCCTCCGCCTGCTCTCTGGCTCCATTTACCTGCGTCCGGCGTCGGTCGTCATTCAAGTCGCCTCGGCGACAAACGGTGCGCTGCCGATTCCATCAGGAGTTCCGGGCGGCTCAAAACAATCTGTACTTTAATAGGACAAAGCTCTCAGCATTCGCCGGGCGAGAATGCAAACGTGGTCTGACATAAGTATGTAAAGTCAGATATCCTCCTTGTCACCGCAAAGTCAAAATGTTATCTTGGTGATAGGCTCAATTACACCAATCTGACCTGAATAGCCCGGTGGCGAGAATCGCCTGGTATGTCTACTATTTCCCTGGTGATATTTCTGTCCCTGACATGCAATCTGGTAATGTGACTGTGTGTACCGCACGGTTCTCCTTCCGCTAGGCACTGAGCAGTGGGCTTTTGTTCTACAACTCCGTCAGAACGTGACTTACGTGTCGTCGTCATCCAGTGCCTTCCGCAAGCCTTCCGCGTTAACAATTCAAGCAGGTTCGCGTTCATCATGCAGCAGTCTAAACCGCATTCTTGGGTCCAGGCCGTCAGGTTGCGCAAATCAGGCACGGGAGGCGCGACCTCAGTCTACAAACTTTACTTCCCTGTCCTGAATGGTAAACATTCTCATTCCAGTGAATTAATGCGACTCGTCTATATTTAGAACGCTACTGAATATTCTGGTTAAAACGCCGCCGCCACACGGTATTCCAGCGGATGCAGTGGATGCGCTTCGTTGAGCGGGATTCTGCTGGAATCTTCCACCACCGTCAAGATCTATTTTTTGCCAGTCTTCGTTTCCCAAATTTACAACTCGAGTGCGAATTTGGTAGCACCACGGATACACTTTGATACTTTTAGAACGACTCGTTTGCTGGCAAGACGGTACGCAGTGCAGGCTCTTCAAGAGATCCTATTATATATCTGACCATCTGTCTAGACCTGTCAACGGGATGCATCTCATTGGCGCTCAAAAGCCCTGCCGACGTTCCTTCACTTTCCGGAATCTCGTTCCGCACATGTTGTAATTCATAATCGCGGTCTATGACATGCATTCTATACCACAGAACCCGATCTATATCCCGCGCCTACTGCCCCGCAAAAATAGAACTCCGCGGCTCGTTATAACCATATAAGTATGTCTGCCTTTGACTCTGCTTCCGATTCTGCCAGTTCACTCATATATCATGTCGCTTGGTCCTGCGTTGCGCAATACGATTTCTCAAATGGAATGCGCTGCACCTTTCGCGACGCATCCCGCTCTTCGTATGTATTATCTGGAATCAAGCATTATAACTTATCACATAGGACATTCAAACCGATTGCAGATATCCGCGACATCACAGATGCTCATCGAGTCCTCGAAGCCGTTCGAATGAAGATCCTACCCCTAATCAGAAAACGTCTTGCTGCTCACGAACGCGCACAATTGCGGAGCGGCAACGTCTTCGTATGGGAGGAATCAGAAAATCAAGACGGGCTTGTGCGGTGGACGGAGGGACGAAGATGGTCAGTGCATCTCTCTCATCTAGATGACCATTCAGTTTCTTCTAGGTCGCAGAGTAAAATGCGCGGAGACTGTCTTTTCTACGAAGAAAAAATTGGGACGACAGAGGAGGAAAAACAGGCCAAGGCGGTCCGACGGTTTGTTCGATATAGCATTCTGTCGCAGGCTTGGATTTCCTGACTACTCTCCGTAGTGTAATGAAAGGTTCATCATCGTCGGAACCCATGCCGCTGGCTCCCAAGCGGAAGGATCGTCCCGCTAAAGTCGACGGTCTTATCAAACAAACTTACTCCGTGCTTGTTCAAATGCCAGGCTCCGTAATGACGAAGAAATGGCATCTCGTAGCATATTACACAGTGGGTCTATTCAAAGCTATCTATCAAATTAATTAATTGTCCTCAATCTTGAACTAATAGCCCCGCGACGCTTCCCATCTTCCAGTGGTCGAAGACTACGAATACCTCAAAGATATCCGAATTCCTGACGGCATCTTCCTGGGAAGTAGCCGCTCGGACAGTGGGACGCTTGGTTGGTTTCCAACACCAGTGGCAATCATGCCCGACCTCGCAGCCAGATCCCCGCCGCCGTTAAGTTCAAAATCCCTCTCGCCAATTCTATGCGGTAATCGCGCTGCACTTCAGCTGTTCAGCCCAATATCACAGCGGTCAGCATTAAGGGAATCCGACGCCACTATCGTACTGCCTCCTATCTCCCCCGTCGCTTCGCCTACCACGCTGCCCCCGTTGGCGTCGCTGGGATACTTCTCGTCTGGAACTGTGGCTTCTCATCATCCATCCTCTCCATCGAAGGTGGAGCGGCGTCATCGTGGTTCTACCTGCCTCGAGGATCGTCGCATTCTAGACAAGTTTCGGGTGGTGATTTAGTATGTTCAGTTGGACCCGTATCACCGGTCTTTCAATCATAATATTCATACCATAAATCCGCAATTCATCGCCGAACACGGAGTTCTGCTGAGAATCTGACAGAAACCCTCGACAGCGCATTGGATTGTTCAGCCGCTTATCACGAACCAGAATACTCGTTCGACGATTGCTGGATATGAAACGCGCGACGGGGTTCGGCAAGTCTAAATCCATGCTTATTCCCACCCAGTATTGAGGGTTCGGATTCCAGCTTCCTTCTCCCACCTGTAGCGTGCCGGAGATCCTTTGTTACCTGAGACCCAATGGAACCAAGCAGTATTAGCTGTCACACCCGACATTCTGCTCAACCGGCCCGGGTGAACGTCAAGAAAATGGCACGAAGGTCTCACCACAGCAAGATGCGGAACCGCTCTAATAAATTCAAGCTCTGTGTCGTGAGCTTTGTTTGCGACTGACCATTATTACAGTAAATTGGCAGCAAAGTGCGATAAGTAGTACTATGGAAGAGGCCGTTTATTTTTGGGTGAACCTGCTACAGCCTGAACCCTCATCCAACAGCTCATTCTCTCCATTCCACCTGTAGGGCGATTCTCATGTTCCGACGAAAGCGTTCAGCTCGATCTACGTGACAACACGCGAAGTTCAATTTAATCAACAGCCTCGTCAACACCTTCCCGGTCATCGTACGATATTCTCAAATCGAAGCCTGGGGGTTACAGAATCTGCGCAAGGTCTTTCGGCATTTGCTACCACTCTTCAGTCCTTCGGCAATAAAACGACCCGTCAACTCCGAACGTTGGGTTCTTTCCGTTCCCATTAATCCGGAATTGAGAATGCCTTGATTTGGGTTTTGAGGCTCAGGCTGCCATGGTTAAAAGTACTCCCTCTGAATATCAAGAACCGACACAACACACCAGACATGGTCATCCGGACAATCAATTTTCAACTTTTCAATAGAGAATTCTATACTGAAATATCAACCAGGGGCGCAACCAGAAGGATGTTTGAAAGCTTGAAACCAATGAAATGTGGGGATAATTTTGGCAGAAACTACAACCACTGGCATGTTTACATGAAGCGGAAGCTTTATTTATCATTACTCAAGCGCGATCCGAGTCAGTGGATAGACTCTTTGAGGGGTGCCATTACCACTATCGCGTGCGGGCACGTTGGTCGGGATCGCTTGAAGTTGAAGGACGCGAGTTTGGCGGCTAAAAACGAACAGGACGATACGGTGGCGCAGTGCAAGTTCAACTTCGTAAAAATGGTTCAATACTCGATTGAACTAGTGAATACTTTGGATGACAGAAGAACAGAACTCGCCCAAAGTAGCAGGAAAGTTGGCCGCGACCTCGATATCGTGAAAGGAGTTACACTTGATTTTTCAGAGGAGGGAGTAAATCCGGATAACGATACAACAGTAACGGCAGTAAGTATCAGTAAGTCCTATGCGTCCATAGCTATGATTAAACCAATCTACATGTACATACAGCGAAGCTAATCGATCGGTCTGCCGCATTGAAGCAGAAACGTAGCCACCACACAAATCTCCAGCAGGCCAATCTGAATTGCCTCCGGCGTCATTTCCAATGTCACCGAGTTTTTCCCCCGAGAAATCTGAGCATAGGCCTGCGGCTGACCAACACCCGCAGCGTACAGCTTGGAGATTGATCAGAGTTCAATCATCAAACAGACAGAGTTTCGGAAAAGGGATGATGAGGACTCGGACATACAAAAATATAGTCTCCGCCCGGCACCCATACGAAATGCTTCCCCAGCGCTTCCATCTTCCTATGGCTAGAAACACGACAAAGACAAACTGGTCGGCGGCTACCCTTTTTCCCCCGAAGGAGGAATCAGCACGACGACAGACCTGCCGTCTTGTGAGACTGCCAGCCAGGCCGAAGCATTCCTCTTGGGTACGATGCCGCGAATTTCCAGGACAGGATTTTTCAGCCATTCTATGACGGCCATCGGCTGTCCCGCAGAATCATGGAACACGGTGAACCCGAGGCGGGGATTGTCTGTCGCGATGTGGAAGTACACTTTGGAGTCACGGTGGGCGCCGCCGCCTGTGACGGCGCAGGTTAAGATGTTGGGTTGGAAATCCGTGAATGTGAAGGGAAGGAGGTTCGGAGACTGCGTCGTTTGTGGACTCGGGCGGAATGGATCGGGGAGCGCGCCGAATATTGAGGGTTGGGGAGGGAGATTGCTGGGTCGAGGAACGTCGGAGTTGGCTGGGCGTTTCCATCCTCCTTGTGCGTAGGGATGCATGTTTTGAGGTGAGTGGTGTTCAGTTATTGTTCTGCGCTGCATGCTTTTATTGAGAGAGCCTCTGGAGCATTTTGAGCTCCTGCCGTGCCCTGAGCTGGATTGAGATATTCAAGACGACGCCTTCGGGCCAGACATAACCGGACACAGTCTTTCTCCTCCACTCAATACAACACAAATTGTCTGTATTGAGAAAGAATGGCGTCGGCTGCGCCGCGAAGATATGGTACTGAGGCAGTGGATCCAACTTCTTCAATGCGATATACAATCTCAAATGGCTACTCACCAGGTCCTTGAGAGTCGCCGTTCATTATGGCGGTGCGGTTGCCTCAGAGGGCAGATGGAAACGCAGTGTTGAAGCGACAACGAACTTGATGCGTAAAGTGACATTGACTCGCTCGGGTACATTCAATGCCGCAACAGACGACCGTGAACGCGTAAGGGTTGCGTAAGGGCGGAACTAAACGAGCCAAAATTGGGGGAGTATTGAGCGGTAAGTGCGAGATCGAGAGTATCTTACAAGCTTAAACATAATTCGGTAGAATCGTCGGCCCGTCACTCGCGTCAAATTTTGTTGCTCGCCAACTCATCTTCAAAGGGGTTTAGTGCGAGGAAACACAATGTAGACGCGAGTTGTGAGCGAAGCAGCGTCCAGAGCAAAGATATTCGGCGGCGTCTATTTGAGCAGGTCAGCTTGTTTCAAGGCGATTTCGGTGGCTTGGTGACAACCCCGTCAAAAATTAGAACATCTTCACACGGCAAATCAAAGTTCTGTATGTACAGGCTGTTATATTCTGGCTTACGCAGACTCTGGCAGGCTCGCGGTACCGCTCATAATTTGAAGCGCCGATGTGTTGAAGGGTGCCACATGTGTATGACGTCCAGCTGCAGATCGCGGGGACATTCAGTCTAGGTTCATTTGGAGGTAAGCTCTCATTGGTTCCTGTCAGGCAGAGTCGTGTCCGCACCGTATTGAGTTCACTCGCGCATGACCACCGATGGCCAGCATGGCTGGCGGTGTAGTAGTGTATGACTCAAAATAACGTTGTTTTCGAAAAACAATTGGACCCGGGATGTAGTATGGTACACATGAGCAGGGCTGCGGAAACTGAAATTGGAACGGCACTTGTTTTGGCGCGTCCAAAAATTGTAAAGGACGTTAATTAGAAGCATACCTGCCGATTTGAAACGTCTATCGCCTTCGTCCATTCTTCCTCCATAATCCAATGCTCGATGACACGGTTAAAGCCACCTATCACAGTGGCATAATGAAGGAACATGTCTGTCCGGCCATGGCCCTGGATGAGTTCGGATACTGTCTCAGGTTCTAAATTGCTCTGCAATAAATCAAGAGTCGGACACAGCTCTAGTGTAATTTTGGCTACGAACCTTGTATGTCTCGAAGAATTGCCGAAGGTCGTCCTCGAGTATGACGCGCTCCGCCTGCAAATTATCGACGTCGTGAGATACCGATTCTGATGCGACGACATCATCCAACTCGTTGCATTTGCTGAGGTAGAACTCGATCATGCGTTGTGTAACATCCTATGTTGGGCTGTAAAACAAAGACGGGTCCCGTGTTGTAGCATTCACGTACTGATTTTCGCGTCCGCTCAAGGCGTGAGATGAGGTAGGATCGCAGCGAATCCCTTTCACCGACATCCAAGAATTTCAGCGCCACCTCTTCAAAGGTGACTGAACATTGCGCGTAACACTGAGCCGCCTGGAAGTACCGCCCCTCATCGAAGTATGCATTGGCTTGAGCCGATAGCACATGGTCCCGTTGACTGGCAGTCTGCGCGACATTCGCAAATATTCAGAGAGCAGAGCTTAATGAAATACAAGATACGCGATACCTTTGCATACCGCAGCGCAACGTCAAACTGCCCCTTCTGCAAGTATATCTTCCACACATCACGATCCTCATTGTCGACTACCAATTCAAAAAGCGATTGATCTGTATACACCCAATATGTCTTGCGGACGGGGTCGGCAGCGAGGCCCTTGGCCATCTCTCTGTCTTTCTTGGGTACTTGTGAGCGAAGCATGACACAGCGACAGAAAGCTTACAATTGTACAAGCGGCAATGACTCTTCGTAGGTCTGCTTCTCATCGAGATTGCACACACCCACAACACGATCACCGTAGAGAAAAACGAAATGGAACTCCGTCAACGCCATCGAAAAAGGCGTCCGCACAGGAGGACCTGAACTTTTGAACGAAGCAGGGTACGGTAACAGATCGCCGCCGTCAATGAAGTTGTTGGTTACGGACTCAAAGTTCAGAGAGCCGTGATAAACGCCATGAGCTACACGCGTTATGACTGTCTGGAAAGCATTAGAAGGATCTGACGCGTACAAGTCAGCCATGCCATGCTCTGAGGCAACGACAAGGCCTGGTCAGCATTTTGTGAGCAGTAGTGCAGCTCGGATTGCTTGTCACCAGGTAGTTCAAATATTTGTGCCGGGTTGGAAAATATAGTGGAAAAAGCCGTTCCATCCTCTGATTGTCGATTAGGCACAGCCGTCCTCACCTTCGGTCGATACGAATGTAGGCTGGTATTGTGACCCAAGGTTCGCGACATCCGGCGGCGAATGGCAAATCGAGATGCGAGGATTAATCATCCGAGTGAGTATGTGATTGGGGGGTCTAGATAATGTAAAGTGTACATCGTGCAAAGCAGGAAGAAAAATACAACTCGAGGACGATTGATGGCGCGAATTTGGAACTCAATCGGGTCCAATGAGTGGGGATTCGAGCGGAGCCGCGTACGCGGGTTCCGATGTAAGTTGTTCTCCGGCGTTCCGTTGCCAAGTCGGTCTGCGCGTATCCTTCGAGTTTTGTTAGTACCTGAATTCGGGGTGGACGATTCGATACCGCACCTGCGCCGACCCAGAGCCCAGGTCAAGATGTCATACTCCATTCAACCCTCCAACCCGCGACCCTACAACCTTATACCCTTTCGGCGCCTTCCTCTCCTCCCGCTGCTGCAACTTATCCCGCACCTCCGACTCCGGGACATTCCGCACCTCCAGCAACTCCTTCACCGCGAGAATCTTCCCAGCAATGTCAGGCTTGTGGGGGTGGAAAACGGTCTGATTCCTCCTGTGCAGCCCCAACGCTGCCAGCGTTCCCTTCTTCTTTTCCCCCAGTGAAATTGCGGACCGTCGGAGGGTGATTTTAAAGTGGGTAGTTTTTGGCGAAGGATCTGCGGGGGCAGGGGGAGTGCTTATGAGGCGTAGGTTGGTGAGGCGCGGAGAGAGAGCAGGCGCTGTGGTGTATCGACAGACGCGTGCAGCCATGGCGTTTTCCAGATTTTGTTTGTTGATCGTTGTCTGCTGGCACACTGTTCCGATGTAAACAAACAAGCAGTACAGCCACCCCCTGAGATCACTAAAAATACCAAGTATAAAAAGAAACAAAGTAGCCAGAAATTCTCTTGTTATCCAGGCCCCTTCTTATGGCCTCAATTGTACGACTCCAACATTACATCACAGCTTTCGCCTCTTCTTCTGACTACCACGCGCTCCACGCGATCGCCGGCGGATACCATGTCGGAGTCGGATAATACGGCAATTGAGGGTAATTGAAGGGAGTATACGGCGTGTACCCTCCACCGTTGCTTGGGTTCCCTTCGAAGTGCAGCCGCCCATTTGTATACTGCAGCACCGCGGAGCCAGGCGCAGTGCTCCACGCCGCGACCGGAGGACCCGTAGTGTAAACGGAATACGGAGAATTCGGATTCACGAAGGCAGCTGACGGAGGAGCGCGAGTGGGAGCTGGAGCCGGGGTAAATGGAACGACTGGCGCTGGCTCTGGATTGATATTATCTATCTCAGCTGCGGCTAGGTAAGAGATATGTTTTGGACTCACGATAGTAGGACATTCTCGGGTTGCACACAGCGCAGGTGCAGTACAGCGCATTGCACCGACAGCGATATCTGCATCCAAACCAACACATTGTCGTCGTTCGTTATCGATGGATCCTGGTAAGAGTCTTCAAGTTCAGATGATACGCGTCGAGCGAAGAAAGCTTCACGGGAGGAAGCCAAGCAACAAGTCTCGATACTCCGCCAATATATACCCTCCCCGGGCAACTAACCGCGCCGCCATGGCCACTCTCCCGCAATCTGGCTGTAAATGTAATTCATTTCGTCTTGCAACACGTGTAAATATGCCACCCCTTTCAACACACTGTGGCGGACGGAAATGGAGACTTCGTCCCCCCCGGCGTGCGCACGGCTCTAATGCAGTAAGTACACCTATGACTATGCGTAATCGAGCAAGTAAGTAAACCCGCACCTCTACCCTAATGTGGGCGCCCGAATGCTGTTGAATGAGGTGTTCGAAGTCATCCGGCGTTCCGGGCCGCTTCGCCGGGGCGATTGTTCAACCTTGACTCAAGTAGCAGATTGGACATGTGGCGATACGATCCGGGGTTTATGGGGGGAAAGGCAAAATAGGCGCCAGCACGACGATAGAGTAATAATGAACACGCCGTTTCAAAGCAAGTGAAGACCTGAAACGAGACTGCCAGACGCCGGCTCTGCAGAAAGAAGTATTATTCAACACGCTACGGCGCCAGAATCCTTACAAGTAAGGCCTTGGCCTTGAACGATTATCTATAGCTATCACTGCAATAAATATGATTGACATCGCAGTTGAGTCTGAACTCCACAGCTTGTCTGGTCGAAGAAGGACTCAAATCCCGGACATCAATTCAACTGTAACATGTCGAGCGAGCCCCTGACTTTCAACGGTTATCTATCAATAGATAAGATTTACCTCGTAGTTTAACAGCAGAAGGGAAATCACGGAGATCAATTCAACTGTAAGATGTCGAAGTTCGTAAAGAATGCACGCTTTAGGGTTCCCCTCCGCTCGTACTGGAGATACAGCATTTAATATATTCGTTCTACTGTCGGCTCCGAGACAGTAATCCAACTCGCCGCTTCCTTCTGGTTGACCCCGGCAGGCTAATTTCAGAATTCCATCCAGATCTTCTTCCATTGAAGTCTGTGGTCTCCGTGTAAACCGTACAAAACGTAATGCATTGAACAACAACAACAACGACAATTTACAACGACAACCAGATTTACAGCAACAGCAACATCGACAGCGACAGCGTCCCCAAGCAGCGTCTCTAGCGTACAAGCAAGCATACATACACCCCACGCTCCCCTCCCCACACAGTACAACAGCAAAACACCAAACAGAAGCAAATACACGCACATTTACACTTTACACCATCCCGTCGCGATTCGAGACATCTTCGTTAATACATCGCACCCACCCTCGTCGTCCTACCACTCGCCCCACTCGCCTCACTCCCCACCCCACCCCTCATTCATCCATTCACTCATCCCTGTGTTGTCCAATTTCAAAGCCACGTAACCCCCCTCCCCCTCGCCCAATCCACCCCATTCTTCAACTGCTCCAGCGTCAAAAAGATCAAAATCGTCGTAGGCTGCAACCTCGACCACGCAGGGAGCCACCCCTTGAACATGAACATCGCGCCCTCAGTCTGCAGCGAGGTGCGGATGACGCCGAGGGTGGAGGAGGAGTTGGGGCCGGAGGCGTTCATGATGCGGGATTTGAGGACGTCGGCGGGGGAGCAGACGGTTGTGGCGACGGTGCCCTGGGAGATGGATGAATGAATTTGAGTGAGTTGATTGATTGGAACGAGAGAGGGAAAGAAATCAGACGAGAAAAGAAACTAACAGCAGCGAAACTGGCAGTGAAATGACACATGATGTTGTCTTCGAAGTATTTCGTCTTGAGGAGCTCGGCCTTGAAGAAATCATAGCTAGATTGCGATTGCGTTGCTTTGGGATGATATCTCAAAGAAAAGGGAAAATTGAAACGTACGAAGCAAGTTGACTCGCGTTCATGAGAACTGCTCGGAAAACATTCGGTCCTACACCGCGAGCAAGGGAAGAAGGGCCTTCTTCTCGGACCATCTGTATACTGATGAATATCGGAATGATTACGTCGTTGCGAGATTTTGCGCACTCGGAAGAGAGCATCGAAACAATGTTTGTAGTTGAACCGCTTCTCCGGAGCCTTAGCGAAGTCGCCTTGCAGTCGAACCATGACGATTTCTGTTATCAAACATGAGGAATCAGTAACGAAAACAAGTCGTGCAGGAAAAGCAAATCATAGCCCACCGCCAGGGTTGCCGACCAAGCCTGCAATACCACCCGCTGATGACAACATATTGAACATAACACGCCGAATATTCGCTTAACCACTCACCCATGCTTCCGGCGGCAGCCAATTTCCACGCCGGAGCGTCCTTTCCCGCGCCCAACATCTTCTTGCTCTCATCGTACGCCCAGAACCGACACATCGAGTAAGACATCTGGCGGAGCCACGTTCCGGATATCCCGTCGAAGAGGCCTCGAACGCCAGCGGTTCTGACGGTCTTCTGGATGCTCTCGATCATGCGCTTGTCCCCTGACGCCTGCAGTCGGACCTTCGTTAGGTCGAGCGGGCTGGATGGTGTTAGATATAGTGGATTAGTGAGGATAGGATGAGGACGTACTGCGTTATCGATGCTGCTATCGTCGCTGCGACTCCTGGGCTGCGATGAGAGACTGTACATTGCTAAGCTACGGGTCGACTGTACCTCCAAGCCAGAAGGGATACGGCTGCTTCTTCTGTGGGGCGGAGGACATGGCGATGAGTGTCTAGCAAGTCTAGAAAGAGAAAGGGTATGTAGGGTCTAGAGAAAGCGCAGCGACGAGGCAGGGGAGTCTGTGAGATGGGAGGAGACGTCAAGGGGCGGCCCTGTGATAGCCCTTTGATGGGATGCCGACATTGCGTGACATAAGCGGGGTAATATTGCCGGAGAGCCGGGTGATCGACTGGCACACGAGTCGGATTTTAGGTCGATTTGCTTCTATTGAGCAGAATTTCGAAGGATTTGCTATGGATCGAAAAAGCAGTCGCGCGGCTGGCGTTCAGAGCCATTTTTTCATGCAAGACTTGCGTTTATCGGAATTCAGCGGTTCGATTGCGGGTGTCCGTCGCGTAGTTATTACCCCGCTTGCGTCATTATTCATTTTGATTGACAGACTGATTACATACTCCGTTTCAACTCGTTGAACTCGTTGAAATCGTACAAATTTCAAGATTCCTCTGAAGTTTGCTCCGTTCCTTGTTGCCGACCGAAATTATATAGAACTCGCCGCAGCTTTTCCGTCCGAATTTCTTTCTTAGAAGCTGACTCTCCGATCTGACCCGATGGATTCACAGTTGATTTCAAAACGATTTCGGAAGACTCGCTGGATGTTCTTCGACGCCTCGCGATGTGAGTGGCAGACACGATGCTGATAGGCGAATAGATACTCCTCGGTGTGATCTATTGCGCGCAAAGGCATAGATGTCATTGGATGACCCTTGCTTACTTTTCAACAGGTCGGAATTTATCGTCGGAGATAAGTTCAACAGGCGGGGGGATTCGGACGGAGTTCCTGCGCTGCGCCGCTTCCTGGGTTCACCGACGTCTTCACCGGGAGATATTCTCCCAAGGCCTACCATCATAATCGATACAGAGTCTGGGTTGAACTGGACTTTGTGAACCGTGTGAACACTGATGTGATCGCCGATCGCCAAACTCCGCTCATTTCTTGTTCTCAACTTCCACCATCTTCAACCATCTCTCTCTCGGTTACTCAGTGCAATCGCCAAAATTTTAATTCAATTGCAAGAGCTCGTCGGCTGCAAGATCGACTTAAAGTTCCTCTCGGACTCAATCTGATCTCTGGTCATCTGTTCACTGAAGAACAGCGTAATTCGAGTCAAATCTCTTTCCAGCTTCAGATTCTAGTATCTACCGATATCTACCACCCGCACCATGATTTCCAGAAAAGTCAGCCATCCTGCGATTATCTGCGCTTGCTCACTTCCCTCATCCCGTTCGCCTCGTCTGTCTGCGCTCTATCCTGCCGCTGATCGCCTTGCTTGCGATACCCTTGATCTGATCTGCAGTGTGGCCTTACACCCATTTACATATCAACAAGCTCTCTGTTGAGAGCTGAATGCATACCAATTTTGTTGAGAAGATCTTGCCCGTCTCCTCGCGTCTGCATTCACTCTACAACACACTGTTTTCAAGTTGCTTCTCCTGCCTACATTGATGCGACCAGGTATCATCGTACTTGTCCTATTCGACTCGAAAGTGAGAACTTTCCATAGAAAGCATCGTTTTCTGTTTCAGTTCCCATCGGTCTGGCGTAGATCGAATTTCTTCTCTCCATGTCAACATCAACCCCCCGAGAAAATAAGGCTCGTTGTGTGTGTGGAACGCGTCCGATACGACTGGAGTTTTCGCGGAAAAGTAGATATCCTGTTCGATTCGGGAGTGAGCCATTCCTGTCCATTTCGAGTTTTTGCCGCACCACGACCGCTCAGGTATGGTAGAGGTAGGGGTAGAGGTAGAGGTTTAACCAAAGCGGGAGAGTAGTCATGGACATCTGCCATATTTTCATCGGGTGCATGCCCACCGAGACCACAAAAGTGTTGGAAAAATGCGTACCGCGCAGCATGCGACGCCTAAATCCCACCCGCAATGGATGAGATACATACAACGCTACATTCATTGTGTGTACAGAAGGATACAAGAAGAAGAGAGTTCACCTAGCGACAAGCTCCTTCATTCCGCCGCTCCCTTCTTCTTCTTCTCCTCCACGAGTTCCACATTATCCGCTGGTATACCTTTCAGGATGCCGACCTCATTCTCAATCATCTCGAGGATCTCATCGCTGACATCTCCCGAGACGACAATCTCGTCCAATCCCTGGGGGTTCTTCGAAACCGATGCGCCCGTGGCAAACTTGGAAGCAAACTGCTTGGCCGCCTTTTTCAGGTCGATATCGAAAGCCTCCAACCCGAAGACAGACGTAATATGCTTGCGCTTCGTCCGCTCGATTCGTTTTATTATTATCTGTAATCGTGTGAGTGAAAACGAGGAAATAATCTGAGTGATTCCACCACGCACCTGCGACGCCATCTTCTTCTTTAACGCCGCCTCCGCTTTGGCCTCAGCCTTCACCTCCTTCTTCGCCATATCCTTCTCCAGCTTCTCCTGCGCCTGCAAACTCAGCGTCCCGACCTTCGTCTGAAGCGCCTCTGCCCAACACGGATTCAATTCACCGAAAGCCAGAATCAAGATGCTTTACGATCACCTTCAGAATAGTATTTATCGAACAGATCCGAGTGCTCTTCCTTCAGCCATTCTTTACACCGCGTAAGGCTGGCGCCGAACTCGCAGTATTCCGGAGGATATGTGCATACTGGAGGTAAAAATCCGTCAGCAAAGCGCGATCGTGCCATCCGACGCTCACCTCCGCAGTAAAGAACGACGACGGGTGGAACGGGTTCGGCTGCTGGCGGGGCATCGGCATCTACTGCCTCGGTGGGGGCTGGGTCAGGAGCAGAGGATTTGCCTTTCTTCCCCATCGTCGGCGATGGTGAGTGGAGAAGAGGCGTTTAGACATGTGACCAAAACGCGGTCACGGAGGACCAAACACAACAAAGCACGACTACGATGCGCTGGGTAAACCCTCTCCGGTTACGATATATACACGCATTCCACTACCTTATATTATCTCTGCTACGATCTCCTGCACACCCTTTATCAACCCCTCAATAAATGCAACGTCCACGCTGCTTTTTCCCCAGGTAAAGGTACAATTGATGCCTCCAGAAGGATCACCAGCCGCATTCACATAGAACGCACACCCAGTGACAACGTCGGACTGCGCAAATGCATTCCTTCCCATACTCCATTTTCCCTCGACGTCAGGCTGCTCCACACGCCCCAGATTCGACAACGCAAACGCGCCTTCCCGCTTCCCACCAAGGTGACTCTTGAGGTACCCTACATAATCCCCGAAAAGCAGATAAAGCGTCCCAACAGTCTCTCTCCCCTTGCGCTTCTGCTCCTGCAGAATCTTCGCAACCCGCGCCGCCTCAGCCCACGAGAATTCCGGCGCAAGACACGGGTACCCTCGGAAGATCGATGCGTAGTCGCACATAACGTCGTTAGGCACACCCGCGACGCCGTGCATAGACAGCGCGACGCATGCGCCAATTCGCTTGTATTGCTTTTTCTCGCCCGAGTCCGCGATGAGCCGGGATGCGACGGAAACGAGCAAGACGTACAACACGGCGGTCAGAGTCGTTTTGTGGGCGCGCGCTGCCTTCGTCAGAGCCGTGATTTGTTCGGCGGGGAAGTTAAGGAACCGGACGTGCGTGGTGAGGTCGGGGGTCGATGGGGAAGGAAGACCGGTCCATGCAGAACCAAGTTTCGTCCATGAGGTGGGAGCTAAGAGGCTGCAAGCTGCGCCGAAGATGGTGCCGAACGAGGGCCGAACATCGGTTGCTTTGTCCACAGGCGGAAGGTACGCGTTGGTGGTGGGAACATGCACGATATCGGAAGCATCTGCGCCTGAATCTGTTTTCTGCAGCGCGCGGAAGAGATGCAGATGAAACGCCATGGTGCTAAGCCCATCCGCAATCGTATGATGCACCGCGAAGATGACAGTGTTGTCCGCGAGCACCTCGACGCGCCACAGCGGTAACTCCCCCTGCGTCACAAACCCTCGCGAAAGGTGATCTTCGTAAGCTCCCTGCAGATACTCCGAATCCTTCTCCGAAAACACAACGATGCGGGAGAGGTCGACCGTTGGCAGCCGTACGAGGTAAACATCCGCAGTAGCCTCGTCGCCTTGTAGCTTCACCCCCAGAGGCGCGTGTGTTTCGATGAGCATTCGAAGAGCGGGGAAGAGGGCGTCTTTGTTGAGAGTAGCACCATTCTGCGACGTATATTGCGCTGAGGATACGACACAAGAGTCGTGTCCCAGATAATTGCGCGTATTGTGGAAACGCTCCAATATACCTAGAAGTTCAAAGAACAAAAATAAATTAGCATATGTAGAATCAGGCTCCAAAAATAAAGCTGACCGAGTTTTCGTAGACGTGCGGGGGAAGACATGTTCTTCTTATGACCTATAGTGTAGCGGATTCAGAGTGATTTCTCGCGGGTTGGTTTATGAGATTCGGAAGTACCGCAGTCCCGAGCAACCGTACACCCGAGTCAAATCTTTTCTTCGTAAGCACCCTCGCACTTGGTCCATTGCACCTCACTGAATCAGTGACGTCTCGTCGACGAGACTTGGCATTACATTCTCGTCTTCCGTCCCGGATAATAAGCCTAGAAAAACCCGACATCAGACGAGAAAGACCACGACTCGAACATTGATGAGACGTCTTGCAAATTGAATAACCAGGAAAGTAGTCCGTCCGTTCCCAATATAATCCCTGTTATTATAGTAGATACAAATGCAGTGAAGTAGCGATTGTGCTGACAAGTTGTCGTTGACCGTCCCATGAATCCTATACCAATGCCATCACCATCATCGCAACACAAGTCATCCCAAGTAGTGAAAGTCCGTCATTTGGTCTTCCCAGAGCACCGTTCGTCTCGATCTTCCCCACAGGCGCTTTAACAATGGGCATCCCCGTCGGCGCGGGATCCGTCGCAGCTGTAGAATCGTTCATCAGATTTAACTTACCTTTGAAACAAGACGAAAAACAAACTCACCAAACAAATCCCCATTATTCTCCTCCCCCGCCTTCTTCACCGCACTCACCAACGCCGCCGCCCCTCCATCCTGCGGCACCGTCGAAACAAACCCAATCTTCGGCGGGTCCACCGACGGATACGTGATATTACCATAATGAAACGCCGCCACAACGCCCTTCAAAAACGGGTCCCCCAAACTCCAACTATACTGATACCCCTTGCCCTCCACAGGCGGATCCGTCTCCACCACCGTTGAGATGCAGTTCTTCGAGTTGAATCCCTGACGGACGAAGTCGCGCGCGTCGACGGGGAAGAGCTTGCCGTTGATGGAGAAGGCGAGGGTGTGTGCGGTGGAGCAGGAGAATGTTGAGCCAATGCGGGAGTCGATTATCTCGACGACGTCGGAGGGGCCGCGAAGGAGTGAGTTGCCCTGTTGGTGATTAACTTTGTGGTGATGAGGCAAGTAAACAGGAGGAAGCGTACTGTATCGATGAGGCCGGAGAGCGCGATTTTTGGAGAGGAGAGATTGGAGCGGGGGAGGCGGACACCGTCGAGGAAGACATCGTCGATGAAGACTTCCCATGCGATTGGGTACATCTACGTTTACAAATCAGCACCGGGCAAAAAAAACCACCAGATCAAACACCAACCTCGTCGGGAGAGTCGGCCGGCGCCTGAAGCGCATTGGGGTAACGACGAACGGGAGCCCAAGTGAGCGACGAGTTCTGTGTGCCGGACGGGAGTTCGCCAAGACTGAGCATGCCGGCGTTACCGCCGATATCGACGCTGTTGCGTTGAAGCGTGATCGCGAACATGGGCGCAGCGAGCGAGTTGGTGGTTACCATCCGCGTTACGGCGGGGCCAAAGGTTGAATAAGAACGCAGAACGGCATTGGTTAGCTCTGCCGCAGATGCGAAAGCACGTTTGCGTGCAGAGACGAGGTTGCCAAGGTTCGGGAAGAATCGTGTGCCGTAGTTGGAGGAGGGAAGAAACCGGCGGGAAGCCTGAGGCTGGGGTTTGTTGATCTTTTCGGCGATGAAAACCTCGTTGAAAATGGCGCTGTTCAGAGGAAAGCCGAGTCCGAAGATGCCCACGTCGCCTGTTTGAATGAGAGGAGTGTCTGTGTCGTTCATGGCGGCAAAGTATTGGTTGGAGACGGAGATTCCCGCAAAAGAGATGTTGCCGGTGCCAATTATACCGGAGGCGTGGGTTCCAGTGAAGCTGTCTCCATAGCGCAGGTCGACGTCCAGTCCAGCGCCAGTGAAGCTTGCTTGCGGGAACAAAGGCTGACTTGTTTTGCAACCCTTGCATGCATCTGACGCGACCCAGAGGTCTGATGAACCAGTATCTGTCGAACGCATCAGAAGATAGATTGCTTCAACAAAAAAGTCCACACACCAAGCACAAGGGGTGATTGCATCCCGCCGACATTCATCATAATGCTGTACGTCCTGTGCCCAGCAAACAGTTACGGGCGACTCTCGCCGGAATGAAAACAATACACGCACACGTCGATGGAATCCCCCAGCCCGATTGCTCCTGTCAACCCGCCCCGGCGCCGCAGCCCGCGACCCTGAGACTCCTTCCGAACGATGGGGATATGTACTCCATTTTCTGTGCGTTTGCCAGCGGAATTGGGCAGAGTAGCCAAGGGCGAGGCGGAGACAGAGAGAAACAACAAGAAGAACGAAAAGAGAGTCAAAGAAAGCAGGGCCAGCTGCGTCATGGCAGAGAGACGACCGGTAAGAAGGAAAAGAAGGCCTACTGCTGTCCGCGGGAGCCCTCTGCTTTTGAGCGAGTCGGATGCTGGCTCGGCATCAAGGTCCAGAACAAGATTGTCGAGATGCGCGGTTGATGCCAATGGTTAATTACGGCACCCTCCGTTTTTCCCAATTTCGGTAACGAGGGTGAACGAGGGACCAACAACACTCATCATTGGGTGATGCGGTCACTGCCAGCTTTACACTGAGTGCTCCGTTAACTTGCAAGTTGTGATCAGAGGTGAGGACATGATGAATATAAACCAACATTGACAGGCAATTATCTTGTTTCAGAATCAAATAAATCGCGGGGCTTTGGCGGGGCTTAGTCCATCGAGTAGCGAAGGCTGCGAAGCGTGCTGAGATAGAACTGTGAAAAAATGAGAGAGGAAGAAGTGAGTATCAGCGCAAGGGGAGGACGGACTGCCAAATAATGGAAGGAACAACGGGAAACATAGACATGGGCCGTTTCAAAGAGACGGTACACATAGCGTAAGTAGTTGCCTAGGGCACGGCTCAAGCCCAGCTCAAGCCTGAGGTAGGTAGGTAGATTACAAAAGGATCGACAGCTCTGTGGATAGAAACGGCAGACGTACTATTTTCGATCACTTGACGGAGTTTGCGTCTTCTAAGAGAGCGACTAGAGAGCTGTGAAGCGGTCAAGGAGTCAAATATATAAATTCATTTTTCAGTAAATATTCTAGTTTCAACTGAAAAGGAACTCGAGGTCGCAGTTTTCAGGCTAATTTACCGCTCGGTGTGAAGTTGCGACCGAAGTTCAACTTCTGGCCCAAAGTTTTCCAAAAATGGCAATTGAACCGGAAGTTGAACTTGTAGTCGAAGTTTAGCTTGGATGAAGTTTAGCATCAATCATAGGAGGTTTCACTTGACTATCACTTAGATTGCTGTGAGGTCTAATGTAGCGAGAGGTTTGAATCATCATCACACGGACTTCCAGCAGGATTGTATCGCTCAGTCATCACGCCGAAAACCATTCCTTGATGCGATGTTGATCCGCCTGCGGCACACTGATCGCTTCTTCCAACCCTTCTCAAACTTGATAAAGACCGCAAAAAATTCTTTGTTAAGCATTTGTCTGCAATCTCTCTGTATAGGCTCTTTCCAGCGTTTTTTTTCCTCTGTTTTCTGATGATTTTATTCATCTCCGCGAAATTCTGACCAAATCCACTGGTTTGATCATTGTTTTACGACTCTTTACTGGTATTCCTTCCAATGTTTTATACAGTGAGTCGTTCCTCACTGTGAGGGGAGAGGATGAACATTGGATCTTGAGTGGGTTCCAGCAAAATTGTGATCATGATGAAATGGTCAACATCCACTACTAGTAGCATCATTGGGCTTGCATTGGGCTGAGACTCCCTGAGAGGGTTTTCATTCCTGCACAGAACACACCTGCACAGAACACTGTTGGACTTCAATTTGATACAAGCATAAAATAGAATCTCAACTCTCCCTATGCGAGAAGGGCAAAGGAAATTGGTGACGAACCCGTAAGAATGAACAAATCAGCTTGCCTGGAATACATACATTCTGAACAAGAATTCTTGTGTTCTATGCCGCGTTCAAACTGAGAATGAACGTCAAGAATTGAGGACAACGCAAGAAAAATTAAGCTACGGTGACGGAGCTCTGAGCAATCTGCTCTGCTGCGAGTAAATTAAACGAAGGCGGAAAGTGAAAAAGTCGGCCCACTGAGACTCCTCAGGTCAAGAGAGAGGTACGTCGAACTAGCGAAGAGTCATTCGTTTGAGGAGAACATGCATGCATATAAACTCCGGCGCCCTCCGAGTTGAAGAAAAGGTTGACAATTCTGTAAACTTGAGCATGTAAATTTCAAATTCACAACGGATCACAGCTTGAGATCATTGACAGCAGTGCTTTCAAAGCTTGCTTGAGAGAACGACTCAACATGGACGGGATTTGTGAATGACTCATAGCAATCCTAGCTCAGCATCGGCATCTACTTAGTATCCCAAATCTGATAGAGTTGAATGAAGAATTTGAACTCACTGAAAATTCTGATCCATCGAGTCTTGAACCAGAGTTTCTCCGTACAGTGTATAGTATCAGACTTAAGTCAATTTGCACGGTGCTCTAGTTGACTCGGAGGGGGTTGTGTGAGTCTCGAAGTCAAGACTCAATATTAATTCCACCGATGTCGCTGAAAAGCTTGAATTATGGGGATCTTCGAAAATGCCGATCACTGGGACAGAGATATCTTTCAGCAGAGATAAAAGAAGTGTAGCAAACCGTTATAGCGCCTACCGACTCGAAGTGCGAGCTTGGGGCGAGATTGAAAGTTTGAGTTTGATGCCAACATCCGGGCTCGCGATCCGCTATCACATCGGCTGATGATCACTGATCGATGATTTCGGGTCGAGTGCATCAAATCACGCAAACGAAGTTGAACTCAGTGTTGGAATTAAGGGTTAACCCTTAAGTTAAGTTAAGCCTTAATTTTCCCTTAAGTTCAGGCCTTAGCTTCAATTGTCGACGGACTTAAGCCTTAATTAAGGGTTAATGATCGATTATGTAACACTCTTTTCGCCATTATCTCACCAGTTGAACCAACTTGAAGCTGACAATAGCTGAGAAGGCTCCAAAGAGCCTTTTGTTTTGCAGGAAACATCTGAAAAAGCATTGTAAATGTACAAAACAGTCTCAATTTATTTGATGTTCCTTGGATGAAATTTTAGCGATGAATTATTTCTAAGTCCAGTGCGTGAATGAAGGTCCCCGGGAAGTTTCAAGGATCTGAGAGGCAAAGACTTGTGTTTTGTTCACTTGGAGGTGGTCCTGGCTTGCGCAGAAAAAAATTAAACAGCCCTTAACTTGACCCTTAATTTGCCCTTAATATTAAGCCCTAGTTAAGCTTAAGGCCTGAGCTTCAAATTTTACCCTTATTAACCCCTTAAATTCCAACACTGGTGCCAACTTGAACTTGAAGTTCGTACCGATGACTTCAGCCATTGCTTGACCTCGAGTACAAAGGTGGCAGTTGGAATCTTCATCCTCTCCATGTCGCTCATCTTCCGGTCACCGACTTCAGATCAAAAGCTCGAATATTTAATGAGAAATGAGGTCATACCAAATAGAGCAAGAAATGAGAGGGCAGTGAATCAGAAGGGCTTCAAGGAAAGTGGGGGAAGTTGAAGGCAAAAAGAGGCAAAAAGAAAGAACGACACGCGACTCGCTTGACTCAAGTAGGCGGGTAATCATTTTGTTTACTCGAGGCATATGCGGGGCTTTCTGCGAAGTTTCCACTGAGGTTTGAGTTCTGCTGAGATGGGCGGCAGAGGCAGAGTTGGAGGCAGGAGGCAGTCTCTGAGTAAACTTGCCGGCATCTTCCCAGGCCTTGTCACGGTCACGACCCCTCGCAGACATTTTTCGGAAGCTCGAAATTGTGCATCCAGTTCACTGAGACTACAGCCAGCTACGGAGACATGTCCCGAACAAACCTTCCTCAGCATTGGAAAAGTCAGAAAATTCGGGCATCTCGGCTATGTTCAAACTTGGTTGAAACCACAATTTCAATGGAGCAGAATCAGAGCAAGATCGTCGTGTACTTCGCGCGGAGAGTCTAAAGATGCGCCAAGAATGAATGATACAGGTCTCTCCAATTTCTATCTGTTCTCTAAGTCCTGCGGCCTTTTCTCTGGTATTGCACCGGCATTGTTGTCATTGCCAACATCCCGCAGAGTCGTCTCTTCGGGCATCGGGCCTATCTTTTTCTCAAGAGCTTCGTCGTTAGTAGCGTCCCGTATCGCTGTATTATCGTCGTCGTCGTCTTCAGCAGGATTCAAAGCCTGACCAACGGTCCGCTCGTCAACGCCGACAGGTCCGACACCGCGCAGAAAAGCGACGGCAAGAATAGTACCTGCGTTGAAAATTACTTCGGCCTCGTTCCAGAAGACAACGGAAAAGGACGTACATAACACAGCCATTCCGAAACAAGTCCACTGAGCTGCCTTGTACGCTTTCAACGGAGAGTCGGTGCCTGTGTTGCTGCCTCCAACGGCATTGAACACAATGGTTGTGATTGTAAGCCCAAAAGCTGTCCCCAGCTGTAGTACGAATTAGGAATGAGAAAGCAGTGGAAAGAAATGATGGTGTCGAGCACATACTTGCGTTATCGTCTGGAACACACCTCCGGCAGCACTTTGTTCCCCAGGTAATGACACCTTCGCCACAAACAACGTGCCCGAAGCGAATATAAAATCGGCTCCAAAGACAGAAACAATCGGCGAGGGGAAGCCGTATGCCCAATATGGTGCAGCAGGGTCGATGATTGCGAATAACAGAGCGCCGAGCGCTGTAAATGTCGTCCCAAATGCTGTAAATTCGGATCAACCGTTGAGCGCCAGCAAGTGACTTGATATGAGTATCGTGGGTCATACCGACTAGAAGAGCAAAATCCATGCGACTGACTACAAATACCACAAAAACATTGCACAGACATCCTGCCACTGTCGTAGGCAGCATTCGCAATGCGGTGTGAATTGGGGTGAGTTTGACAAAGTTCTCATAATACACCTGTGAACAAAGATTTTCAGAACAATCAAACGAGGAACCGAAGCGGAAAAGAGAGAGATGGAAAAGGACTCACCTGTGCCCAAAAATACCAGGAAAGAAAGGCTGCCCATTCCCAGAATGCAATAACTTGAATGACGCTAAATCTGCCCTTGGCACGCGTCCAAAGGCTCAGCTTCATTACCGGTGGCGGCAATCTGCCTGCGCTCTTTTCAAGGCGGTATTCCCAGAAAAGGAACGCGGCGAGTAAGAGGACGCCGAGGATTAGCAAAGCAATTATATCTAGATTGACATTTCGTTTGTGAGAAGAAAACAGGTTGAATTCAAGACGCTCACACGGGGTTCTCCATCCTTGCGGAGCTAATTGACCTTGGCCCAAAACGAAAAGTAGGAGAACAAGTCCCGCGGTGACGAGGAAAGCCCCTATCCAATCGACTCTTCTGTCAGCTTCGGCGGAGGGCTCGTCGTGGTCGACTGCGAACATGCCGCCAAGAACGCACAGCAGCGACATGCCGGCAAAGAGGAAGAACGGAGTGCGCCATGTTGCGCTGTATATTTCCCCGATCAAAACACGCGAGACGGCCGAGAAACGAGAAAGAGAAGCTTGATTACCGCGTTGTTTGGACGAGAGCTGCGCCGAGCTGAATCCCAAGAGCGCCTCCCACCGGTGCGCCAG
Source organism: Favolaschia claudopus (assembly GCA_037176885.1). Lineage (NCBI taxonomy): Eukaryota > Fungi > Basidiomycota > Agaricomycetes > Agaricales > Mycenaceae > Favolaschia > Favolaschia claudopus. Next base: position 1,108,203 of record JAWWNJ010000036.1, on the reverse strand, counting down.
CCGAGAAAGTCGCAAAGGCTATCGACCGAGCTCGAGAGGGCGGAAATGCTTCGGCCATGATCCCCAACTGTCACGACACGATAGTAGATTGAATAGGCGGTCTAGGAAAACTTCACGAACGTACAGCTGCGGGAATAAAGGCTGCAGGCCCCACGCCTTGCAAGCCTCGAAGGATAAACAGTGTGGTCGAGTTCTGGGCGAATCCACACCCCAGCGAAAACACTCCGAGCCATGCTGTACCTAAGAGAAAGAATCTTTTACGTCCGAATATATCTGCTAGTCGACCAAGTAGAAGGAGAAGACATCCCTGCATGAATTTGGTATATTTTCAAAATAGAGCTGAATCGTGATTTACTCACCGACGATAACGAGAACGCGGATACTAGCCACTGTAATTTGTCGACCGGAATCCTCAAGTCTTGTCCAATTACAGGGAGAATTATTGAAATTGATACGGAACAAGCAATCTACCAAAAGTCAGTTTCTCTAAAACAGTCGATTGCAATGCGCTCACATTCGTCACCATCGCGAGGGTACAGGTTGAGATAAGAATCGTTGCTTGCCATACACGGATGTGTTTTGTGGTGGGCTCGTCCCGTTGGTTGTCCTGCGTTGAAGGGTTCGCGTCCTCAAGCGTGTCGCCCATGCCACTCATGAGGCAATGTAGGGGACGGAAATATAACCGATCGCGAAGCAAACTTCACCGGCCGAGCTCCCTTATAAACGAAGTGGGTTGTGATCAAATAGTGACCCACGTTGACTTGACGTTGACCCAGTCGAAGACCGACGCCGCCCGGCGTAAAACGTAGCTCTTGAGTCCTATACTCTGTCGCCTCGCGAAAACTTTTCTTAGCCACCTAGAAACACACAGATGTCAGTGAAAACAATCGCTAGCAGGCTTCTGTAGACCCCCACCCAAATCTGTTTGTAGGGCTCTTGTTTAGTTTGATGAAATGCTCATGGCGGAAGCGGAAGGAGAAATGTTCACCCGCAATCAGGCAGTGATTGTCAATGTCATTCGGGTACACGTGACTGAACACGGTGCGTGCGAATTAGATCAAAGATATGTTTTCCCAGGCTCGAATTTTTTCCTCCCATCGAATCTGTCGTCTCTGTCATCACCCTCGACACTATGGGCTGGCAGACTTTGTACGGACTCCCTGACCTCGATTGTCCAATGTCGACGCGCGCAGCGCGCTGTAACGAATGGTCATGGAGATCTTGATGAACCTTTGGCCAGTGAAGCGGGCTACTTTTGTCTTTATATCTCTCTGTCCGCCGTATTTCGCTCTCCCTCTGCCAACCTTCACTCGTCTTTCAATCTCACTCCAAGTCTCGATATCACCCTCCTGCGGCTTCCTCAGCTAGCCTTGGATCGGGTTCCGTCTGAACACCCGCCCTCTCTCACAAGCTTACCGCCCGATCGACCCAAAAACCAAGCAGTTGGCACCACACCCATTCTTTGTGGGGAAGCATGAAACAGGTGTCGCCGTGCGTTGTGAAAGCGCCCGAAATCCAGCTTCTGGACACAGCAATACTTACCTTCTCTGGACGCCATTCGCTCCTGTCATCGAAGGCATCATAACGAGCCATAGCTTCTGTGGCACTTGTGTCTCTTAGGCGCCTGGGGAGCGAATCGTGGTTGGCTATATCTCACGCACAGCTAGCCACCGAGCCAGGAACCTGGCGGAGAACACTCTGTGTATGGAAAGTATAGTTTGGAATTCCACGCTCTGCTGTTTCACAGCTTTTCGAACCCTTCCACGAGGTATAAAATACGGCTTGCTCTCAGCCAACCTCCAATACATAGCTATACATCGTCTCAAACTTTCCTAGCAATCCATAACCAACTTCTTCCCATGCCGTCCCGGCGGCCCAACACGTCTCCGTCAAGAGCGAGGTTGAAGGTTCCGAATGCCCTCCCAGATGTCCTGTGGACCTCCTTGTCGGCGTTGAAGGAATCCTCAGACGCTTTCCCACCCCTTAAGTCAGCAGTAGCTGGAGCTATTGCTATCTGCACTATAGTTGAGGTTTGTGTTTCGGCAACAGTTGATGCCAGTGGAGGAATACTTGGATTTTAACTTGACGCATATTCTGCACAGCGCACAAAGCACTCGCAATCGGATGCCCGGGCGCTGGCGCTCAGGATCAAGGATATCTTGGATCTTCTTGCCGATGCAGTTCCAGATGGGAACGAGATTCCCCCTGCGATGATGAGTAGTATTGCGGCTTTTTCTACGTGAGGAAATTTGCGCTCTGGATGATCAGCTGAAGAACTAACTTTGTGCGATCCAGGCTGCTGCACGAGATCGAGGTTTATTTGGCGAAGATTTTTTCGTCTAGCAAGATGTCTCGGTTGATCCATCTCAACCGAAATGAGAATGTATTAATGGAGTACAAAGCGCAACTGAACGATGCATATCGCGACTTCCTCGTTCGTCCTACTCAACCCTCTCTTTGTTACATTGCATATTGATCGATCTCAATGCAGGCTGCTTCGACTCTGCGACTCGAAATTCAACAGACGGAGCTGGTGATTCGTCAGAAACAACTCGTTCTCCAACAGGAACAGCTGTCTAAACAACAGAAGCATTTTTCTGTTCAGCAACTCCAATCAGAAGCGGAAATCAGAGGGATTTCATCCAAGACGGTGCGTTACATGTTACATAGTCCGTAATGACTCACGGTGGATTGAGATCGCTGGCCACAGGACGACGTCATACTCTACGCTCGACTCAGCTGTTTTTTTGTAGATGCCCAGAAACCCATGCTCACAGCGCAGCGAGCCAGGGGTGATATTTGGCCTGTTTGCCTCAAGTTTCGACTACGGATGGGAGCCTTGGGCCTCCGTCCGCAAGTACGGAGGCCATGATCGTGCTCTTGTTAGAATTTCCTAGTCGTTTGAACCTCAATAATAGGGGAAGTCAAAATTCAAATCTGGGAGTCGATTATGATGTCGATTCTGGTTTCGATTCTTGTCCCAGAATTGACTTTTGGACAGAATCGAGTTGAATCGACTGTTTCGACTCTGGAGGAGGAACTCGAGGAGAATCCACTTTCAGAATCGACTCCAGAATCGACTCCCAGAATGAATTTTGACTTCCCCTAATGTAGGACGGGCCCACCACATGGTTGCGATGGCACGTTTCAGTGCGGTTCAGAGAGAGAGCGCTGGCAGTTATCCGAGTCGGAGGAAGGTGTACTAGTAGGGGAGTTATAGGGTATCACCTCAAGCGACGGAGCTAGGAAATTCGAAGGGGGGAGGAGGGGGAGGGGGAGGGGGAGGGGCGGGGGGGTGGGGGGGTTGGCGGATGTGCGCGTGAGATGGATGCGTCAACTACGGCGGGATAGTTACGGCTCGTCAGAGTCTGTTTGATCTGAGGTAGAACGCAGTGGAAGCCGATGCGGAATATATGGGGGGCGGAGGGGGAGGGGGAGGGGTGGGGGGTTGGCGAGTTGTGCGCGTGAGATGGATGCGTCAACTACGGTGGGATAGTTACGACTCGTAAGAGTCTGTTTGATTTGAGGTAGAACGCAGTGGAAGCCAATGCGGAGTATATGGTGTGTACTGCCGCAGACTGGCGATGCTTACTTTCAATGGATTCAACTTGAACGAAGCAGAAAAAAAAATCCGGGTGGAGCCTTTGGACTGGGGCGGTCGAGCCCCGGGTACTTGAACAATCTCAAGCCTTCATGGCATCGAATTTTCTCCTCGTAGTGTGCCGGGCACGACGTCCAAGTGTTTGAGTGGGAACGATTACAGCAGGTGTTGCTAAATTGCTAAATGTGTTCTGAAAATCTGTTCGAGTCGGATCATATCAGTTAGCGCATCGTACTCTGAGTCCATACGGAATCGTGGCTGTGGGCCTGTGGAATATTCGCATATAGTAGATTCAGCTTCAAGTTGAACGAATTGGGGGAAAAATCGTAAGTCCTGAGACGTTATTAATTTATTATTTGGATGCGGGGAGCCCTCCGAGTCGTTGCTGGATGATCGTAATTGAGTAGTAGCTCTACGACGACAATTCTTGAAGTGCACCGTGCATCACGTCCGGTTGGATGAGTTCGAAAGGGAGAATGGGTATGAGGGCGACTTCAAGTTGAGAAAGCGTGGAAACGAGATCAATGATTTGACGTAGATATTCCCACACTCGTTTCCTCTCTCCCTGCCTTGAGTGCCCAGCTGCTCGCCGCCTTTCCACATCGCTGGGGTCACTTTGGTCGCATTTGTTGCCGCCGTGGTTACCTTGATGTCAAAGCATTGGCTGTCTGCACTCTGCCACCATGCTGCTCTTTTTCGAAGTTTGTGTTCAGAGGCTCGATTCGACTCCTTCAAGTTCCAGCGTCGAGTCAATCCAGCGACAGCGACGTACTTATACCCTCCGCGAGCAACCAGTGCGGCTGGAAGCCTCGACTCGCTGCTGTTAATCTGAATTGAAGCCACACAAGACGAAATCAAGTTGGTGCCAGCCACTTTCGACGGTGCAGTATTTTTGCCGATACGGTCTCGGTGAGAACGTGACTTTGTTGCGGGTGAGTTCCTCTCAGCTCAGCACCTACATCTGGCTGCTACCCGCGCTGACTGTCGCTCACAGCATCCTCTCTGGTTCTCCATGCGACCTGCTTCCAGGAACGCATTAGTAGTATTCTATTCTCTCGCCACCCACTCTAACACTGCTCCTTGCCACTCACCTACCCGCCTCCGCCGCAACAGCAGCCCCATCCCACTCTCTGTCTTTCGCCTCGTCATACCCATCCCACTTCAATGCATACACTCCTCCCCCTCTCCCAAGCTCATCCTTGATGTCGGCTCGCACCGAATTTCCCGCTCCCATCCCTGTCTCCACATCGACTGTTCGACTCCATCCATCCATGCATCCATCTGCAACCAGTCGTCCCCACCTCAAATCTCCTTAGCTCCTATAGTCCTCAATCTACGTTACGCAAGACGACAATTCACCCTCTTCGTTTCAATCGCCAACAACAGAGCTGGAACACCTGCTACCTCTGCCTTTCTTAGGCTATTTGGAATGCTCAAGTCAAAGCAAGATATTCGAGGCGAATCAAGCCCCCCGCCATGCCTAGCTATGTGACTTTCAAGCGTCCACTTCCTCTTTCTCCAGCTTGTTGTCGTTTCTCGCGTTCGCCTCGTCATCTACGGTCTCCACTTTGACTGTATCGACCACGGCGCCCGGCATCTATCCGCCGCGCTAATCGATCCGCAAACATCTGACTCTACCCTTACCCTCCTTTCCCCGGGGTCTCAATCTCTCAATCTCTCGATCCCGACGACACGCGACGCTTTCTCGTGCCTTGTTACATACACAACCTGCCCTCTTCGAGCTACATACGCATCCCGGTCACCATCTCAATCTTCTTTACTCTACGCCTCGTTACCCATCCGTCCTTCATTTTGCATCTTCTTCTCTACTCTCCCGATATGCTACTCCCCGCTCGCTTGCGCGCCGTCTCTTCTTCTTTCCCTGCCATGAACACATACCACACATCCGTACAATATTGGACATCCTTACCTTACTGCGCTGCTATCGCTTCTCTCGTCCCGCTCTGGCTGCTTCCCCTTTTCACAATGCACCTCTCCCATTCTGTTTGCTCATCGATCTACGCTCGACGTTGCCCCACATTCCTATCCATATACGTCCTCACCGCTACCGTCATCGGCGTTCCCTTCCCATCCCAACTCACCTATCGTCGCCTTCGAGTACCCCCGGCTCCTCCTCCTCCTCGTCGTCAAACTTGCCGTCGTCTCCGTTCCCGTTGCTTCGGGCACGCGACACTCGGGCCTCATCCGCGCCTACGCCAAGCACGCTCTACATCATCCTTGCTCTCATCTATATACCCCGCACCTCTTCTTCGTCCATCTACCTCTATCCGATACTACTGCTCGTGATTGCAATCATCTGCTACTACTTATCTGTTGGTATATGTGCCTCGTCCCTCTTCTTCTCCCCGCCGCCTCAACCCCTTCCTTCGCGTGTCTCCTTCATTTATCCGCAGCTATCGTTCGTACTGTTCTTACTCCTACCGTAGCTATGCTACTTCTTCCTACATTCCGCATCCTCCTCCTCTTGCACGATACGATACCTGGACTATTGATATGATACTACATACTCGACTATTTGCTCGCATCACGTCCCTGCGTTTCTCATCGTCCCCTTCTTTTCCACCCCTCCTTCCTCCATCGCCATTCTTCTCGACGTGGTACTCTGTTTTGGCCCATGCCAAATCTGCTTGGCCACTGTCGGTGTCCGTCGTCTTCCACGAAGTCCAGCTTGACGAGCTCTCCTATGTCTTCGGCATTGCTGCTACCTTCGTATCGCTCGCCGCTGGTTCATTCGGGCGTAAGTACGCGAATGTGAAGACTGGCGGCACATGCACCTCTGCCTCAACCTTTCACATCAACGCGGCGCCGCCGTCACTGGCACGTCCTCATCGCCAGGTGTGTCACTTGTTCTTCTTCGAGTCAAACTTGTCGCTGATCTTCATCTTCATTGAGGATCAGACTGCAAGACCGCTCCGTGAGTGGGTGTCCCACTTTGCACCTAATTTCCGAAGCCATTTTCGATTCGATCACACCGCACTACACTACCCATTCCCCGCTCCCCGCTCTCCTCTACATACACGCTCGATACTCTGCCTATGATACGTTAGCGTCTACTCGCCTCATCCGGGTCTCTTCTCCCCTCTCTCTTCATATATGCTGTTTGGCTCGCGTCATGCGTTCTTCTATTCTTTACTGATTCCACCTTGCCTTGCCCCGCGTGCTCGTCGATCGTCGTACAGTTCTACAGTCTTCTACTTCCACTCTCCTTCCTCGTTTCCTGGGCCCTGTACACACACTTTCCTTCCTCTTCCTCTCCGAAAACCCTTACGAGATCGGAATCTCCCCTTGACTTGTCTACACCTCGAATAGTGTGCTAGAAGCCTTTCCCACTTATCGTTCTGTCCCCTGGAGTTCCTCCGTCTTGACGGTCGAAGTCTTCTCTGCGGTACGTCTGTATGCTGCGTGTGATGCCATATTTCCCGTCTTGCTCATCCGTGTCTGTACAGACTTACCGGTGATACTATCTTGGTGGTCAAAGAGCGAGAGCGAGTGATTGCGCCCGGGGCTCGCATTTACGTCGTCCGTGGGTGGGTGGAGGGTGTTTGGGCTATGGAGACGTTTTTGGACGCAGACGGGATTGGGATGCGCTGGCTGAGAGGGACGATGCCACGATGGATTGTAACGCGGGCAAGTGCTATAACGCCTCCGTATGCGACGCGTTTAGCACCTATTTTCACGCTACTCCAGTGCTATACCGGTAATCCCTCCTGCCGTCTACCCAGCACGCACCTCATCCGTGTTTCGCGCCGCGAAGGCTCTCGCCACGGCTAGAGACCTTGAGCCTTCAATAGGGCTCCTGTACACCTGCATTGTCCCTCGGCCCGTGGGAAAAGAGGCTCTCGGCGTGAGGATCGTTGCATACGCGGGAGAGTGCGTATGAATTGAGATAGCTGGAAGTCGCTCCCTCGACGGTGCAGGGTACCGGATGGTGTGTACTACACCTTTGCTCTGGTTCCCCATGTAGACATAGAATACTTCTTTCCGTATTATGCCCTGGCCCCTGTATGTAGCATGGTCTGGCCTCGTGAATGTCAGTCATGATCTTGGTAAAGTGGCTCTTCGGTGGCTGTGTTCTTTCTTTTCACTCTGACTTTCATTACGCGTCGATGCTGGGAGCTTGAGACGTTTGACCCGCTGGTCTGAACCGCGTTTTACTGCAGGAGAGCAATCCCCACCGTCAGTTTGTGCAGTAGACAGAACTCCAAGACGCAAAATTGACAATTCTTGGACGATTGGACCACAGTGATTCTGTCAGCTTGTATACAACTCAAAAACGGGACAGGCGTCATCCCTACGAATGGAGCTCTCCAAGATCCAAGCCCCTAGCCTTTCAGAGCGACTTCGCCACAATATTCTACCCTTGGATGTCGAGAAAAAGACAATTCGCAGCTCGATTGACATCGCTCGCTCGCGTGTCGCCGCGCTCCAGGGTCAAGCTGCCCTAGTCGAAATAGAGGCCCTATCTGAATACGTCACTCAATATCTCTCCCTCCTTGCCCCAATACGTCGTCTGCCGGTCGACATACTGCGCAGGATTTTTCTCGATCCCGTCGTTCACGAAAAGAAGTCGCGACAAATTGATCGTCACTCCATCCTGCTGCATTACAGGCCAAACTCTTTGGGAGCCGTCTGCTATCATTGGCGATGTGTGTCGCTGGAGATAGCGCCGTTGTGGTCTAGTCTCGTGGTTTTCCTCAATCAACCTGACCGCTATACGATCGATGGATTGTGCGTTGCTCTCCAACGGTCACAGAAGGCTCCCCTCCACCTTGCGTTCCGGCCTGTTCTTTCCTCGTCGTGGTCTACCCTTGACACAGAAATGATGCAGGAAGTCTGTAGTCACTCCGAACGGTGGGTCTCTGTGGACATGTCATCGAACCGGGAGCTCCTACGGTGGCTGTCCTCCGCAGAAAACAGACTGGACAGTCTTCAGACTCTCAGAATTCTCTATACCGAGAGTTTCTCAACTGCTCCGGGGCCGTGCAAGGTCTTTGCGCATGCCCCCAAGCTCCGCACGTTGCGCTTGATCCAACATTTACGGTATTCTCCCTCGGCAGCACCCATCCTTCCGTGGTCGCAATTTACGCAACTATGCATCGACACGGGATGGGACAAATTAGGTTACCACTACATGCTGTCGCAGGCTCAGAATGTGCACGAGCTTTCTGCAAGCATTGGGGGTGTCCCCCACTTCGCTCCCTTGCAGGCTACCTTGCATCTTCTGCACAAGCTTCATGTGCATCACAAGGACCGCCCTTCCCTTGAAAATGAACTGAATCTCTTGAACCATTTGACTGCTCCTGCGTTGAAGGAGCTTTTCGTGTCTAGCTGCAAGTTGGACAACTTGACCAGATTGACCATACAATCATTTCTCAGTCGCTCTTCAGCTAGATTGCAATCGTTGGCACTTCACGACACACCGATTCGTGCTGCGGATCTTGTAGCACTCCTGCGAATGGTTCCTACCGTGGAACGATTGACTTTGGCGAAGCTCCTCCCCAATGCCGTCACCAATCGGGTTGTACAGTCGCTCACCGCCAGCGCGTTTTCCGCAGAAGAAATTTTGCTTCCAAAGATGACTAGTTTCGTTGTTGATGGAGGTTATTTATTCACGCCCGACGCGCTGTTTTCGATGCTTGAAAGCCGGTTGGCGAGCACAAATTCGCTCTCTCAGCTCCAAGCTTTGACCATCATTCTGCCCACTCTGGCCGTTTCGGCGCCTCGTTTGGAAAGCTTCGCGAATACTGCAAAACAAGTATTGCAGTCATTCCGTTTCCTCTGCTCCGATGAAACCCGCAGGAAGATCGAGGTTAGATCTGGGTTGCCTTCCCATTATGAAAAGATCGAAGAAGTTTTCCAAACTAAATAGCACTTGACACAGTTTGCGTTTGATTGGAGTCGTACGGAGGCGGACTATTACTTCAGGAATTGGACAGGAGTAGCATTTCGAGCAGACAACATATTTCGCTACATATTTCTATCCCAGTAATTTGAATCCAGAGCGTGTGATCCTCAGATCGCATCGCTTTCCTGAATCCAGTAGCGGTTGGTGCCATCGTGTACATGTTTTCTGAAGGAGTGGCGGCCGCGGTAGTTTCCACGTTAGAAATACTTATAGGCTAAAGAAAAGAATTAACACTTTGGGAGTTCTGGTGATGCGAGAGTTGCGCGCCTTTGAACAATGGTATAATGATCAACTTGATGAGAGTTTATCGACGAGTTCCTATAGCGGTTTGAATTCAAGTTGAACGATGAGCTGCGAGAACACCATTCGACAACGTACCTGCCAACGCTGACGAGTAAATTATAAGAAACGACACGAAACTGGTGATACTTACAATGGATTTGGCTTGCTGGCAGGAGGCACAAAAAAACTTCACTCCATCTGCCCTCGTCATTTGGACGCGGGGAGTCGAACCCCGAGGTACTTATTGGATTAATCCCAACAATCACTTAGGCACAAGATTGGCCGCGCCCGGCACGACGTCCAAGTGTCTGAGACTGAGATAGAACAGTCAGGGCAGATGTTGCTGCGTGGATCAGATCAGCTGGAGCGTCGTACTGGAGCTCCGTGCCAATAGTAGCTACGGAGGAACTTAGTAGAGGAAGGCCTCCCGATAGTAGACTCGGCTTGAATCACGTATAAAAAAATCCATCTGCCCGGTTATCTGGACGTGGGGAGTCGAACCCCGAGGTACTATATCAATCTCAACAATCAGTTCAACCTGAGTTTTTCCTAGCAGTGCGCCGGGTCCAAGTGCCTGAGTTTGAGATGGGAACGGTGAAGCCAGGTGTTGTTGCTGCCTTCTGATTCTAAAAAATCTGTTTAAAGTCGAGTCAAATTTGTGTAGAGCGTAGCGGAAGCTTCGAAATATTAAACTCATCAGCAATGGGTTCGGCTTGCGCGACGCAGAAAAAAACTTATCCAGCGTTGTCGCGAGTGGCTATTTGGACGCGGGGATTCGAACCTCGAGGTACGGTAGTTGCTGGAGGATCCTGAATGAAGGCAATCGCCACAATGATCCTTGCAGTGCACCGTGCACGACGTCCGGTTGGATGGGTTCGGGAGGGATATCGCCCAGGCAGGAACCAGCAGTCAGGACTGCGGGTGACAACAGTCCGATGAGGGCGTTATTGAGTTAAATTTTGGCGGTGGACCGGCGGCAGACCAAATAATTCTCAGAGAATTGTAAGACAGATGCGTTGCTGCGGCACTCTGAAAATCTGTTCGGGTTGGATCAGATCAGCGTCGTATCGGAGCTTCGTACTGTAGATCCGTGCAAAATAGTAGCTGCGAAATATACGGGTAGAGGAAGGCCGCGCGATTAGGTTGAACGACGCTAAAAAACTCGCGATACCAATGGAAATTTGGACGGGGGAGTCGAACCCCGAGGTTGCTGGATGCGCTTGACTTAGAACTCGCTTTGGCTATGATAATCCTTGCAGTGCACCGTGCACGACGTCCGGTTGGATGGATTTGGAACGGAGGAGTCAGGCCCAGGACTGTGGGTGACGACGAAAATTGACAGAAATTGACCATGTTGTTGAGGAAATGTACATGTGGACCGGCGGCAAGATGTGGAAAAATCTTGCAGACTCTATAGCGCTAAGCCAGATGTATAAAAGTGATGGCGGCGAAGGGAATATGCAGCGCAGACTGAGAACGGAAAGCGAGGATGAACGAGGAGGACAAGTTGAGAAAGCGTGGAAACGAGATCAATGATTTGATGTGGTCATTCCCACGTTGGTTGTCTCCTGCCCTCAGCTGCGCTGTCGTTGACGGCAAGCGTCGCAGTTGTCGTCGCCGTTCCGCATTGCCGGCCTTCTCGGTGTCAAAGCATGGACTGTTCGTAATCTGGCAGCACCACCGATGCTCTTCTTCAACGCGCCGACGCAGTCGACGTCGATCCGACTCCTTACAAGCTGCTCCAAGTTCTCAGTTCGTCGCGACAATCCAACGCTAGCCCTGGAGACTCTTTTGGAGCGACTTAGGCGGCAAAGAGCGGGACCTAGTGCTGCCAACTTGAACGGATGCCCCACAAGACGAAAACAAGACGTCCCCTTATTGGTGTCAGCCACTTGCAGCATTGTTGTATACAGTCTTGAGAAGCTTGATCTTGCTTCCGGTCAGTTCCTCTCAGCATCTACATATAACCGCCCCTCGCGCTGACTGTCGTTTGTAGCTCGAGTTCACCATGCGACCTGCGTCCAGAAACGCAGTCGATTTCCTCGCCGCAATCCCATACTCGCTTTCACGCTTTTCGCCGCCACTCACCTGCCCGCATCCACCGCCGCTGCAGCCCCATCACATCCCCTGTCTTTCGCCTCGTCACCCCCGTCCCACTTGCATGCCTACACTCCCTCTCCCCAAGCTCATCGCCTATGTCGGCTCGCGCCGGTTTTCCTAGTCCCGTCCCCGTCTCGCCCCGATTTTCGACCCCGTCGATCATCTATCTGCAATCAGCAGCCCTCAGCTCAAATCTCCCTAGCTCTTTTAGGCCCTGGTCTACGTTGCGCAAGACGCTATCCGTGCATACATTACCATGTTCTTTCGACCTCTACCGCGGCGTAGCCCCGGCTACCGTTCCTCTGTCCACCCTCTCGATGTCCCTCCGTCTCTAATGCGCTCCTTCCGTTCATTATACTCCCGCTCCTTGCTATAGCTTTCCCCTTTCCCCCTCTCCTACCCGATTCACAAACGGTACTGCGGTTCTCTTATCCTCTTCCTGGCATGCCGCGTCCGTCTTCCCTCGCCTCCCCGCCCTCCTCTCCCCGTCTCCCTAGCGTACTCATACCCGCCGTCTCATCTACATTGCTTAACCTACATCATGCCTTCTTGCCACCCCGCTCTCTCCTACCTTCAAGTCTAGTATGTGCTACCCAGCGTCAGCGTCAAACTAGGCTGCCTCTCGAGTCTCCGCGCCCCTCACGACATCCACCCGCAACACCCGGCCCGACTGCGATACACCTCGCGGATCGCCCGCACGCCTCTGAGGGCAGGTGCTTCGAGCTACTAGCCCTTTCCCCGTCTCATGATCCCGCTTCTTCTTGACCGAGGCGGGGTCGGTCCTTCCAGTCAGCTAGCCATCTTCTTGGTGCCCACATCAGGCAGTGGGTGCAAGTCTGTCCTCTCGAGACTCGATACCAACTCGGCTTGGTCTACCTCCGCCCTCCGCGCCTCTCTATAGCAGCACTGAATCGTCCTCATCCTCATTTTCGTCGGTCCGTTCGCCGACATCCCTGTCCCGTATAGTACCCGCACCTTCTTCTCGTCTCGTTCTTCCGACCCATGTTTCTTATCACGTTCACGATAGGATACGCCCACCTTCCCACTTCCTCTCCTCATTCACGTCTCGTTCCGTCCATCGCCACCCGTCTCGCCGCGACACCGCTGGTACTTGTACATACATACATATCGTTCTCCTCCCTTCGACGATCCTGACCAGTCCCTACTCAATCCTCCGCTTTGCATACGATACTCACTCCATTGCTTCCACTCGTCCCATCCCGTTTCCGCCGGCTCCTCCTATCCTCTTCCTGTTTAGATACGTACGACCCTCACACATATCCCTTGTCTGCCCTGTCCACTCGTCAATATCTGCTTCCTCTCCCGACCTTCTCCTCCTCCTCTACCTGGTCTTGGCTCTTACTCCCCGCGTTACGCGTGCACCGCTGGCCGTTCCCTCTCTTTTGACATGCTTCACGCCGGCTCTCGGCGTCTTTCCTTTCTCCCTCCGCTTACACACCATACCTTCTCTCTCTCTCCTTCCCTCCCCTTCTACGAATCCTCGTCATCCCTTGTTATGACTCACTTCTCTTGATATATCTCTCGCATCCACCCACCCATCCTACCCGATCGGTGTCCTATATCCAAGCCTTCGCCTGCCTATGCGCAGCATACGCAATCACTCGACCGAACGGCTGCAGCCTGTAGTTTTTATTGACCACCCGTACGTACCGCGTACGCTTGTGACTGGTAGGTGTATCCACGTCCGTCTTCTTCCACGACACTCGCTTCTATGGTAGCGCTGCCCCCTTCGTGGGCTGGGTGTGGGAGTGTCACCAGCACTGGTCGTCCTTGCGCTCGCGCACTCGTTGTGGATAGCTCTAGTCCACGTCGCTGCCTTGAAGGTCGAAGACGGTGAAGCTTGACCTCGCCGTCATTTGAGCCGCGTAAATTTGTGTGGTAGCAATGTAAGAACATCTTGTACATTTCACTCCTTACAATTCAGTCTATCTCAACTCGATTCCCAGGCGGAGAATCTTCCTGATAGTTGTGTAATCAGAATCAAACGCAATGCATTGTTAACCACATGGAGCGCTTAACAGCATTCCCCAAGAACATTTACCCAATCCACCATTGTAAATACTCCTCCAACTTGTCATCGGGTCGCTCAAACTTCTCCCCCAGATGAAAACCGTGGGGCGGAGGCACGACACTCCGAATGCCTCCGACAGTTCCATGTAACACAAACTCTTGCACCTCGTGCATGAGCGCTTCATCCGGCCAATTCCCGATCGTCAATCCCTTCCCGGGAGGGAAGGAATACATACGTATCTCCTTCGCCCGTTGGAATGCCCCACGTAACTCGAGTGTCCGAAGCCGAGGCAACTTACACGACAGTCGCGTGAAGGCATCGGGCCAGTCACCCGTCGTGCTGAAGTCAAGGTCTGCGAGGCGGAGAAATTCGAGGGTCTCCGCGTGACGGAGTAGGAGGGAAACGATGTAGTCCTCGTCGGTCGAGCACCACTCGATGCGCAGTCGCTGTAGATGCCGCCAATGCGGCAAGGCACCTGCATTACCAAGGATACCTGCAAGTGGTGTCTTGACGCTTCCGTATGATGTAAGTCCCGGCATGATTATCGTCAGATCTCGCAGGTTCACCATTTGATGCAGAATGTGAGGAATGTGTTGGTTGGACTCCTTCCTCAGTGGCTTGATCAAGAGGCGCAACTCGTCCTTCTCCCGATTGCGGAGGTGGTACGGCGTCTCCAATTGGAGCAGGAGCTTCTCGAGGGAAGTGAACGTCGGAGCAAAAGGTCGAGTGTGCGGGGATCCTGAAGGAAGAATTGGTAGCCCAGCTTTCCGGCTCCAAGCATTCGGATTTTCTTGTTCGTTTTTGTGGCTGCGGACAGAACACTGTTGAGTGCGTGGACGCCGGAATGTGGCGATTCGGGGTCGGAGTTCGGGCATGCGAGTGCGCGTGTGAAGTCCTGGACCCGGTATGTCGTTGTTGGAACCAAAGAGTCTCCACATGAGACAATGACATCCACCAGCCGTGGACATTCGGCGAAAAGGGTTTCGAGCGTGGTTTGCAGGGTATCGCTTCCATCGAGCTGACCCTGCTCGGACCACAAGCGCAAATAATGCGTGTACGCTGCTTCGAGGTTGAATCGAGGGTGAGCGCTTCCCTCTTTCATCTGCTGGATCTTTGCAGCGCCTTTGCGTAGTGCGGCCTGGCAAGGTGCGTCTACAGAATTGTAGGCAACTCGCAGAGGTGCCTCCGGATATGAATCATCGGTGACTCCCCACCTCCCGTCTTCGCACTCGGGATCCCGCCCCAACATCCAGCCGTCGTACGTGAGCACGCTGCGCCGAGCCTGGCCGGGTGTTTCGTCAGTGGTATAGTGTCCTTTTTGACCATTGAGACGGTCGGCGTGGAAGCACAGCAGACGGATGGAGCAAGATACGCGGGATCGAGATAGTTCTTCTGCGAAACGAATGCTTTCGTAGCAGTAATAGAGCTCTACAACGGGGAGCAGATATTCGTCAGCGACGGCGGAAATGGATTTACAAGTGAGCCGGAGGTGGCGGATCTCGGGGATGGTGCAAAGAGCGCAGATAAGATGAAGGAATTCAGTAGCGAGAGAGCTGAAGTAGTCCATAGTCAATTCAGACTGTGCTTCAGTCCTGTAAGGCTGTATGTAGCTCGTAATCCTCGTTATCGATGAAAAGTTGTCGTGCCTTATGGCGGTCACTTTGTACAAATAAATATATACACACAAAGTTGTGCGCGCGCACACAATATTCTGATGCGCGCGCAAAACTTGGAGAAATTTCCTTTTTGGGATGTAACCTTCCATGCACCGCTCCCGCCATCAACGTCCTTCCGACTGCCCTAAAGCCCTTCGCAAGAGCTTGGAAACTCCACAACTCTTGACTAGGCTATACTGAAATACTCTGAATGCCTTCCAATGTGCAAATATGCAATGCCATGGCTGATTTTCAATTTTTTTTGGTCAACTTTGGCTTCTGTTCGTCGTCTCCACATCAGCGGAAGCAAATTTGCAAGGCATGCTGTGGTTAGCGGCCACGTTACAAGTCGACAAAGCTTAGTCAACTGTCACTTTTTTTTTTCACCCCCCATGTCCGATCCTACTCAGTGTCGCGGCCGCGACAAGGACGGCAACCAATGTATCTGCCTCAGAGTCACCGACACTTATGTCAAAGAGGGCCAGACACTCTGTAAGGGCTGTGACCATATTCCTAGTGGTCACCCCGAGCCGACGAAAAAGCCCATTGGTGTCGGTGACTACGTTCGCTCCTTCCAGGAGGCAGGCAGGGCTACTGCTTCCTCCAGTTCCAACACTCTTCCTGCTAAGGCTTCCCGGGCAGAAGCAGAGGCTGAGACTAATGCTGGTCTGAAGTCTAACAAAAAGCGCAAGGTCAAGCCAGACTCTGACACTGTAGAGCGCCCAACCAAAATAGCTAAGACGGATAAAGGGAAGGTCAGTAAATGGGGATTCTTTGCTGAATGCCTTCTCACGTTCTTCCCAGGGGAAGGAAAAGGATGAGGGAGAAGTCGTAGAATTCGGCAAGCTCGTTCTCTTAGCTTGCGGAGTCAACTCAGTCGGTGTTATGACTCTCTGCTACTACAAATTACTGACGCTATACAGGACGGTTCCCTTCGCAAGCCTGCGTATCCCAATGATGAGACGCTGGATCATATGGAAAACTCTGGGCTCATCGTTTCGTCTCCTACGTTTCTCAAAATCAAGCTCGGCTGGGGCAGAGCGAGGCTCCAGCAGCAGATTGAGCAATACCTGCCTAAGCCCATGGAGTACTTGAAGAATCATCCTCACTATGCAGGATGTGACCAAATAATTTATTAGCTTTTTTCAAGTTCTGAGTGGTCCAGAGCAAACTGTAGTCTTAAGTTTTGTTCACTGTAAAATAGTGCTACTATATGAATTGAATGCGGTAATTGTATGGCAAGCAACTTAAGTTCTCGAAACTTGAGTTCAAACTGACACAACTTAAGATTCAAAATGCCGTGAAATAAACGAATTACATAGGAAAAAACGATGATGAAAACAAACTTAAGTTCTTCTATAACTTGAGTCCCTGCTCGCAACTCAGGCTCTTGAATATAACTTGAGTTCTCCGTGAACTTAAGTTTCCCCGCACAACTTGAGTCCCATCCGAACTTGAGTTGCATTGCAAACTTCAGTTCTGTCAAACAACTTCAGTCTTGATTCTGGATGCAGAGCGGAAACAAAAACTGACCGTACTTTGTCATTTGCGCTGACGCTTATTAGGGTTCTTGTTCTCGTTGTCTGGTGCTGCCTTTCGCTTGCTGCGACGCCGGATTTCGGGTTCAGGTTCAGCCTCGGCGGAAGCTTTGGCTTTGGCTTTGGATCTCGTCTTCCGTGGGCTGACAGGTGGAAGCGGGTGAGAGGGGCCAGACGGCGGCGGGGGATGATGTGGGGGTGGAGGTGGAGGTGGAGGTGGAAGCGGGTGAGAGGGGCCAGACGGCGGCGGGGGATGATGTGGGGGTGGAGGTGGAGGTGGAGGTGGAGGTGGCACAGGGGAGTTCTCACGTGACGGCAGCGGCTGAGAGTTCTCACGCGGCGGCGGCTGAGGAGAGCTCTCACGCGGCGGCGGCGGCGGCTGTTGCTGAGGTCGGCGGAAGAAAAGTCCCGATGTATTGGCGCCTGCAATGTCGGCAAGGGTGAAGGCTGCGTCGAGCCAGACTCCGCGCCCCCACTCCGTAAGCCCTGACGGCAGGAAGGGATGGGGGAACTTATCTAGATCATAATACGCAGCCGGTTCACTGGCAACTGATGTCCAAGGGATGTCCTTGACACCAAATACTCCTTCTGTAAAACAAACTTAGCCATAATTCGCTGTAGTTGTGCACCTAGACTCACCGTACGATTGTTGGAAGAAATCTGTCACCGTTGATTTGAGTTCATCAAGCGCTATACCTTTTTCCAAGTCTGCCGTAGTCAGAGGGAAAAAATAGCGTCGAAGCGTTGTCGGGTGGTTGTTGAGAAGCAATATACTCTGATCACCGCAATGAGCAACTGTCAAATCAACATAAATGTTAACGTTTACTTACCTTTGAGGGGCTTTGCCGCCCATCTGTGGAACGCATCGCTCAGCTGCTTCAACACTTCTGGCTCTTGTTTGTCAAAGCTCTGTGGGAATTCAAGTCCTTCAGGACGACCCTCACTCCTATCGCAAACATCAGCTATGTGAAAGACTACTCGCAAGCGTAAGCATCACATACCACTCAACACAAACTTTCCCGTCGTCATTGACCCACATCATTATCATCGCCGCGACGAATTTGCGAAAGTGGGGACTCTTGTTGACCGTCTCAACCATATCGGAGAAGCCGTCTGTCACGAGCTCCTGGCGCCTGAATAAAAGATATGTAAGTCTAGTAAAGATCAGGTAAAGTGTTACTGGACTCACTCCACCCAATTCACCTCTCCATCGGTGGTTTCTGCCTTCGCCTCCCAAGCTGCCTGATCCTCGTCCGCCCACAACTGCGCCAACGCCTTATTGAATTTGCCACCCGGATTTGAGGAGCCGGCAATGGTCTGCGAATGCGCAAATATACGACCATGACATTCGTCACGAAATTTGTCGCGACCCTTGTAAGCAGCCAGACGATAAAGCTTAGTTAGAGCATGACTTTGAGCTGGTGTCGGAGCTGAAGCTGCAGCGTGCGGCGTCGATGAGATTGTGGGAGCGGAAGTGTTGGATGAAGAGGACAGTTGGCGTTGGTTCGTCTGAGCTGTACGTTTGTTGGTAACGACGCGTTGGATTGCCTGCCGGTGTCAAGTGTATAATGTGTTATACGTGAGGTCCTCTGGAAGTGACTTTATTCGAGAGTTTCTCAATTGGCGAGTGTGGTTGATAGTGTTTTGAAATATAAAGAAAAATCCCTATATAGTTAGTTAGAAACCTAAAGAGGAAGGTAGTGGTTCGTGAGCGTTACGTAAGAGGAAAGCCTAAAAGGAAGATGAGCAGAGTGGACTTAGGGTCAGACCTAGGAATGAGTCAGTCAGTGGGTTGTCGTTGTGCAGTACGGAAGATGGAATCAGTGAGCAGCGGCAAGCTTGGTTGCAACTTAGAAAACAATTCAGCAAATTGCGCGGTACGGATACGGCCGGTGCGGTATAGATACGGTGCGGTGCGGAAATACGGATACGGTTCGGTGCGGATACGGTGCGGACGGTGCGGTTCGGTGCGGATACGGTGCGGATACGGTGCGGTTCGGTGCGGATACGGTGCGGTTCGGTGCGGTGCGGATACGGTTCGGATGCGGTTCGGATACGGTTCGGACGGAGGTGGTGGTGAGAAGCAAGTGAATTAATTAATTATCTACAAACAATGAGGTTTTTATACCTACGGGTGCATAGCCTCAATTTCTACTTAGTCGTTCGTTTCCATGGTGGTTTGTAATTGCACAGTCGTGCACAGTCGCTGATTCGTCCGATTTATAAGGCGCGCAGTTCAAGCAGGGTGGATTCGTAAGAACACTGCTGGCTGGCTGACTCACTGGCTTAGTAATTGGCTTACTAGTGCATTGCTTTGCACAGTTCGTAGCCGTGGCGAATGTTGGTTATGTGTCTGCTGATTTTCCAGGATTCCCACCTGATCCTTTCACATGACGTGTTGGCTATCTTATCTCCAAACACTTTTGGAGGATGACATCCGCGGGGAACGAAATAGCGACCGTCCTCGGTCGAAAACTTCCAACGCGGAATGGAAAGGATTGTGAGATTTCAAGCTACTAAGGGTAAGCAAGAAATCGATAGGTGCCACACAGAGAGGGATTTGAACGGATGGTGCTGCGAAGTAGGTATATGAATTGGGTAGGGAACGTGGATATTTTGTTCGTAAGCAGAGATTGTACATTTGTTTAGACTGCGAAGGGGGCGGCGGGAATGAATAACTTGGGGTCGAGAACGGGTATGGAAGGTGCGGCCCCCTGAACACGGAAGCCCCAGGCCAACGCCTTGCCAAACTTCTGAATCGAAGCGCGGAACATTATCGAAGCTGGAAGGGGGTAGAACTTAGCGGCGGGAAGTTTAGCATAAGTAAACCGCCGGTCAATATGACGCTCCAAGCGCACGTATACCCATTCCTCCGGTCGCGCCTGGCTCAGAAAGCGCATATTGTGAACGTGGTGAACTTCGTCGGTGATCTGCCAGCGCCCAGACAAAGCTCCAAAGCATTCTACCTCATCCCCGGCCTTCAAACGATGGATCATGCGGTCACGAACTTCGACCACATGCTCTCTGGCGCTCGGCCAGAAAAAGACTCGAGGAGTGGAGTCAGAGTGGTACTGCGACGCAAGCCGGTTGTATTCCTGGTCCTCGACCCAAAGCTTGTGCGACTCGATGAGGTGGAGGCGAAAGTTTGGCACTTTGGGAAGGGCAAGATAAGGATGCAGGAAAGTGTAGCCTATGGCCGGTTGGTTCTCGACAGGAATCCAGTTGGCGGCGGAGGTTACCGGTGTCGTGGGGGTCAGACAGATATTATCCAAGGTGGGTGTCAACTGGTCGAAATCGGAGGTGCGCTCAGGGCTTGCCTCCTTAGATGTCTGTGGTGGTGTAGGCGGAAGTGACTCTAGAGATGAGTTCGTGCTGAACACCACCACACTATCGGAGAAGCTGAGTTCTCGGGTGCGAGCGCGGGTGGTACGAATGTTAGGAAGGGACCGGAGAGCGCTGGACCGCCATCCTAGTGAAGGTGCCACAATTCGCATGTCGTTCATTACTCGGTAACGGGGGTCGGGATCCTGGTAGTGCCCAGCCCCATTGACCGCTAATGCCTATAATGTCGTGTCGGTCATGATGGTCATGAATACAGATGTGTTTATTGTTATTTTTCGAGGCGACGCACCGAATTACTGACCGATCGTCGAGGAAGTGGTTCTTCATAGCGAGGCTGATTTCCAATGAAGTGGTGGTCCATAGCGCCTTTGTCTTTTATGGATTATGTACAGGTTTCAAGGTACAGGGGAGAGCGGGGGCGAACAAGAGCCTCGCTTCCTTTACCTCTTGTCGTTATATATATCATGGGTGGGTTGTCGGACAGGCTGCGACTTTTTGACATTTCCCTGCATTCTGTCATTTTGGTTTTGCTCAGGCGATCCTCTCCCGACAGATTTGAGATTCTCGGTGGTGCAGATCATGTAATCATTCCTGGAACATTATTCTAGATTCGCGAAGTCCCCGCTTTGATGCCTCGTTCTGATGTTTGATACCGAAGCTCGAGGATTTTAGGAAGAGACGGAGACAATTTTGGAGGTTCGCATGGAAAGAAATCGATAGGTAATTCACATTTTTATGTATCGGCTGAGGGAAGGAGGTAATGAATAATGAAAGTTCGAAAGGGCCGTTCCTAGGTATAGTATGCCATCTGGGAATAGTGAACGGGCTCGTAGTAGTAGACTCCATCCTCCTCCTCGTAAACGGTCGCCATGTCCGAGTCCTCCTGGAAATAAAATTTGGCAGATCCTTCTACCAGCTGTGTGGTTAGGAATTGAACGTCCAGGCTGGGGGGTGGCATGTCGACGCAGAAGGCTGGGAACGCCACAGTGCACGGATCCTGATGAACGCTTTCGCGGAACAGGAGGAGAGCAAATCCGTCCCACGACCAAAGCCAGCGCAAGGCCACCCATTCGCCCACCAGTGCACGAGTGAAGGCGAACTTTGATCCTACAGAAATAGGACGCCGAAAGTCGAAGGGCGCGACATAGCTGTAGAGACTTCCACACAGGAGACGAATGCTTATTTCGACGGGGGTAGGATCGACTGGCTGGATGTCGGCCCAGTGCTGGGCTAAGACGTGGTCGGGAAGGTGGATCGGGTGTCCAGGGGGAGGAGAATGGATTTCGATGGGATGAGTGTGGACTGGGTGATAGGTCGTGTCACCATTGTGAGAGGACGTGATGGCCGAAGTGTCTCCTGCATTACTTTCCAGGTCCATATCGGTCTCACCATCGTCATCCTCGCTGCAAGTCTCGTACTCCCCGTCGGTGTCGGAGTCGGTAGTGTTCGGATCCGTGGTGTCTGTATGGCGGTCCTGCTCCAAGATACGCACCCCCGGGCCCGGATGCGGCAATGGCCATTGATCGAGAAAGTCTGCAGCGCTAATGCCAGTCGGGACAGAAGGCGGGGTCGCCGGCGGATCCTCAGCGTCGGACACCATTCGTCCTTTAGCTTGAGAGGATAGTCGGAGGGCAAGGATGGGATCGTTATTGACATGCCTGCGCAATGCTGCTGGCAGGTGCGCATTGTCGTCAGGGCTCGACTGGGGTGACGGGACTTCTAGGCCATTGTTGGGAGCGGTTGACGACGGCAGGGTCGCGAAGGATTCGAGATTAGGTAGATCCATGGAATCTGGAAAGTGTATACGAGAATCGGTTCTGATGCTGGGGGCTTTTATAGTGGAAGGAGGCAGCGCGATTTTGCCATGGCGAAAAATGCTATGGATCCTGGAATAGTTCTTACATTCCCTCGTCCTCCGTGGTATCCGCAGAATCCTCTGACTCAGAACTGGATGTTTCAGATTCCTCGGTGGCTGCTTCATCATCATCGTTTCCCATGTAGCCCATCTTCATGAACCAATGGTCTCGAGTGATGAACGGGAGAAGCCGGAAGGCAGCAGCGGGGTTACGTTTGAACAGGGTGCCGTCCAATTCTTTTAAGGTATAAGCGCCTCCTTTGGTCTTCCTGTGTACCTCATAAGGTCCCAAGTATCGGTCGTCTGTTTTGTGGGTGATGCTGTAAGTGGTCTCGTTTTTGGTATTTCGTAACAACACTAGCTCGCCTGGGGCATAATCTGCCTTTACCAATCTTCGCTTGAAACGTTTCTCGAATTGTGCTTTGGAAGCGAATCTAGACTTTCGCAATGTTTCTGCTGCTCGTTCTATGTCGGCTGGGTGCATGCGTAGCTGGCGAATGCGTAGTGCTAATAATTCAGTGGTGCTCATGCCAGAGTAGAATCCCTCCACCAGAAATGTAGCTTCTGTCAAGTCCATGGGCAATAGGGGCTGAGTGGCATGCAAGAGCTCAAACGGGGAGTAGCCCGTTACGCTGCTGACCGTGATTCGATCGGCAAATACCGCTGCTGGCAACAGATCGGGCCATCGTGTCATTTTTCCTTGACACACTTTTACCAGGGCCTCCCGAAGAGTGAAGTGGCCGCGCTCGACAACTCCGTTCGCATGCTTATTATAGCGTGAGATCCTGATCTGTGGAATATGCAATCGCTTCATTAAGGATTCGAAGGCCGCGGCTACCTCTGATCCATTATCAGTAGTTACCTGCAGAGGGCATCCGTAACGGCAATATATGTTGGAAAAGAAAAAGTCGGCCATAGTAGAAGCGTTTTGTGTGGCCAATGGTCGGGCCTCGCAGAATCCAGTCAGGTCGTCTCGCGCTGCAACTATCATATTGTAGCCTTTTGCCGGAGGCATTCGCATGACGTCAATGTAAATCTTGCTAAAAATAGAAATTGGTAAGGATACTGTCGGCGGAATCTCCATTTTCTTTGTAGAGCGAACTTGGCAATTTGGGCAAGATGCTACATGATGCTGTACATCTGCTCGTAAATGTGGCCAAAAGAATCGCGGCTTCAGATGATTCCAGACAGTATCGGCACCTTTATGCCCCAAGTTCTCATGTCCTTGAGTGAGGATTGTTAAGCGAGAGTCTGGTTCCATAATGACAAGCTGGGGGGCTTTATCTCCGTTACGTCTCCAAACCTTCCCATGCTTTTCGAAAAACTTTGTAGCTTTGGAAATGAACCGCCTTTGCCGCTGTGCCGAACTAAAATTGGGCATTTCCAGAGTTCTCAAGAATCGAATGATGTCGTCCATTTCGCGTTCTTGGGCTCGGCGAGTCATTAATACCTGAAGTCGCTTCTTGATGATCACTTTATATCCGGAGGTCTCGAAATATTGTCGTATTGGTGCGGGGAAGTATCGCGGTTGTTTCATTCCAAGTAAAACAATCTGATCGAGCCATTCATCATCATCATCTGGGGCATCTTCCCCTTCTGCGCGAGATCGCCGGGATAATGCGTCAGGCCCTTGGAATTTCGTGGCGGGAACATGGATCAACTGGAAAGTGAACATTAAGATTCCTTGGATCCATCGATTTACTGCTGCATCAGGCTGCAAATCAGGATTATTCAAAAGTCCTTGGATGAACTTGGCGTCGACCTCTACACGGAATGTTTTGATCCCAATAATGTATAGGCGCCAATGACGAAGTGCTCGGTAAAGTCCGAACAATTCCAGCTTGGGCTGGGAATATCTTGACTCGCGATCACTCATGGGGATAGAGCCGTATCTAGCAATTCTCCTTCGGTTCCGCTCGTCCAATTGTGACAGAATCATACCGGTTGCGATTTTGCTTGAGTCTACTGATAGGTACACAGCCAGTTCTGACTCATAATCAATAGGTCTCAAGGCAGGAGGAGAAACCATTAGTTGCTTGAGGTTCGCGAAAGCCTCTGCTCGGCGTTCATTCCAGATAAAAAGTTCAGTCTTCCGGTATAGTTCTGTAAGTGGCCGGATAAGTCCGGAGTAGTTGGGAATCCATATTCGGACAGTGCCACATAACCCTAAAAATCTTCTAACTTCCTGTGGGTTGATCAGGATAGGCCAGTCCAAGATGGCAGACAATTTCTTGGGATCAGGAATTCGCCCTTCCGCATTGCAAGTCTGTCCTACGATCAAGACTTCCGGACGACATATCTGTGTCTTCATTCCCGAAACCGTGGCTCCTGCGCACTTCAATTTATGCAGAATACGGTGAACATCCTGGGCATGTTCCCAAATGAATCGGCGGATATCGGAGTTTCCAGGAATAGTTTCTGGTTTACCGTTTTTATCCAGATACTGTGATCGTGGACCTTTGATTGGAAGATCGTCAATGAATATATTTGCGATATGCGGAATTTCATCGTGTAGCACGAATACCATACATTTCTGAAATTCCGCAGGTGAATTGGTGAATCCGGTAGGCATAGAGGCAATGCGTAGCAGTCCCAAAGGCGTCATAAAGGCGGTCATATCACGACTCTCAGGATCCATTTGTCGTGCGTCGAATCCCCAGTACAGATCGAAGACTGTATAACATTGTCGTGCCGCAAAACCTTCAACAAAATCATCAAGAATTGGGAGCATTCCCGCATCTCGAATGGTCACCTTGTTTAATGGCTGCAAATCGTGTACAATGCGTAGTTTTCCATTTTTCTTTAACACGCAGAACCATCGTGAGCGATAGGATGATTGACAGGGCTCATAGACACCTGCCTCCATTTTTAATTTAAGTACTTCAATGACCTTGGTTAATATTCCGGGTGGTATAGGAATATTTTTGTATTCCCAGGGTACATGTGGTACCGTTGAGATTTTGTAGGGGCTGAAATAACTTTCTCTAAAAGTGCCTCTCTCGGAATCCTCGAAGGCAATAGCCTCTTCATTCGTCTTGAGAATAAATTCAAAGAGACGAGTCTCAGATTCAGTAAGGAACCCATTGGAATTCAATTCTAGGGAGTCCAGTCTCTGTTGTGACAGTCGACTTCCGGGAGTGAATGCAGGTGGAATTTCAGGTAAGGGCAATAAGGATTTCAATGGATCCTCAGGAATCGTTCGTCTTACCGCATAATCTGGGGAGAAGGTTGTAGAAACTGGGCGCACCTTTTTGTCCACCCGCTTATACATTGTAAACGCCTGAAAACTTTCTCCCTGCTCGTTGTTTACTTCTACAGGGTAAAAGATATATTCATCATCCTCCTCCAACTCAGCTTCATCTTCGGCTTGTTGAAGTTGAGTCGGGTGAGGATAATCATAATAGCTGGAAGAGTGTATGCTCATCACATACGGGTCGTTATTTTCAAGATATTGATTGCTCTTTGCTTTGTTCACTCGATCAATATACGAACGAAGCCTTGTATTGATTTGCCGTAGAATACAAGCAATGATTCGTAAAAGGATGAACACAAGAAGCAAGCAAATAGCGCGTGAAATTCGTCGAGCGGTATGTAGCGTATCGTAGAGATTCATAGAAAACCACGCCGCGGCTCGGAAGAAAACGGAAGACATACACGTAAAAATTCGTCGAGCTGGTATTAACGTACCCCTGCCGGTTGACAGAGTCGTAGCTCGGAAGAGACGGCGGTTGATGAGACCTAGAAAATTTCGTCGAGCGCAGGGTAGCGTAGGGATCGCAGCTCGGAAGGGGCAGAAAGTCAAGGCAAGGGAATCTGTCGTAAGGCCGGAGGGCGGTTCGTGAGACGGAGGGTCGATGGTCGTTAGTCGTAAGGGAAGGCGTCGTAAGTATGTCGTAAAACGGAGTCGTAAGAGGCGGTGAGTCCAGTCAGTCAGAGTGTTAGCGTCGTTTTCAAGTGACGCTGCGGTTGTCCTAGTCGAGTTTCCAAGCCGGTGTAGTTTCAAAGTGCATCCATGTTCCACCGCTCCACGAAGCAGTCGCGGCGAATGTAAAGCGGGAATTCGAAGGCGATGGGTTGAATCCCCTCGTCGTCGTCTTCCTCCTCGGCCGGATATTCTGCCGACAATGAGATCACCCGCGGGGAACGAAAAGAAAAGAAACTTACGGCGATTAAGAAACAGGTCCATCGCGCGCACCCAGTACCCCATTCCTTCCCGGTCGGCCTCCACGTCGAAGATTTCCATGACGAAACCTATGAAAAGGGGGATGCACCGCGCCACGATCTGCGGGAGGATCACGGTCCCTACCCACAGTCGCACCTTGCCGGTTACCATCACGCAGGCCGTTACTCCCGGAGGAATGTAGTCCTGTTCCTCCGCCCACAAGATCACCGCGCAGATTGGGAATACGCTGAAGACAGGCGTCGTAAGGGTCGGGTTTGGGACGAAAGGACTGTCCGCTCACATATAGGGGCGGGATATCTCCTCCAGTATTACCAACATTCCGGGCTGTGGTTCGGGGGTCTGTAGTCTTGGTGCGAGTTTCAGAAGAGGAGGGGCTCGAAGCGGAGGAGTCTGGCGCGTTATTATTGAAGTCGAGCATTCCGCTGTGGAGGAGGTTTAGAATCACCTGCGTGTCTCTAAAGCGGAGGCGAAGGATGTCGGTGACGATCTCGACAACGCGATGATGTCCGTGGGTTTGATGAACCTCATTAATGAGGCGCATCCGGTGTTGCTCGGAGCCGGTGAAGATGGGAAGCGGGTAGGGGGCTGGTTCGTGGAGACAAGCCATGTTGAAGGGCCAATGACGACGGGCGGTAACGAGAGCAGCGCGGCGCATGAATTCAAGAAGGTTGATGCGAACCTCCGTGAGGGCGTTCACATCGGCGAGGTTTTCCGTGACAAAGAGCGCGACGGTGTTGCAGAACAAGGCGCCCCGCTCGCGCGCAAAGTTGTTGAATACACGCTGGGGTTGACCTTCGAGCGCGGCGGGAAGCGTGGGATTGCGGGGGATACGGCGTCGATCCTCACCAACCGGAGTCGAGATGGCGGCAAAAGTCTCAGCTTTGAATTTTCGTCCCTGCGATTGATTAAATCCTTCATCCTCCGGTCTTCCGCTAATATGAATGCTTACCAAGTTGCCACGTCTAACCTGTTCCACTTCCCCCATGTCTCGCTCCAGCTGCATCGCCAAGTCCTCGTGATCAAAAAGTTCGTGGCGAGCCATCGCTTGGTGATCAATCAAATGCGGCAGCTTCATGTAAAGAACTCGGAGAGCGCGTATCGCTGGCTTCAACACGTCTTCATCTTCCCACAAATCGATGCGGACCTGGTAATGATAAAGGTCGGTGCTCCAGCGTTGAGTCTGCACCCAATGAATAGCACGCACAACTTCGTCCACCGCCGGTTCAGGGATGACGCAATAAAGATCCTCCAGTGCGGTCACGAGCGCCTGCGTTTTGACAACAACAAAGCCGTCGTCGTCGCTGAGCTCCTCGCTGCTGGAGTCACCGTTTGTAGCCGAGGTGGAGGGGGGTGTGGTGGAGTCGGTGCCGTCTAAGTACATTAACGCGGGAAGATCGTCGTCGGAGTCAGGGGACAAGATGATCTCGTTGGGGTGTTCATGAAGCGTGGCTAGTTTGAATGGTGGCGGCGACTCGACACTGACGGCGCGTAAGACCGGACCGGGCGTCGACTCGATACTGACGGCGCGTAAGACCGGAGTGGGCGGGGGTTCAGTGAGGGGAGACGAATCGCGCGAGCCGACCAGTACAATGCCGGTACCGATGTGCGAGCCGTCCACCTCAATATGCACCATTTCGTCCTCCTCTGGGCGGTCATCCATAACTTCCGCGGCGTCAGCGAGGAGGTATAGGTAAGACGTTAGTTCCTCGCTGTGGCCTGGCTCTTCTGGCGCAGTTTCATACTCCTCTTCGTCGCACGCTGCGAGAGGCGAAGCCGGGACGTCGAGAAGCGTGAGAGTAGCGTCAGGAAGTGGGATCGCGTCTTGCTTCGTCAGGCGGGCAGCAGACTCGGCGCCAGAGGATTCGTCAGAGGGGCTAGAAGGTGGTGCTGCGAGAACAGCCTCGTTGGATCCAGAGATGGAAGAGCCGTCATCATTGACGAGCGGGAGGAGAGGGTGAGGAGTAGGCGGGCGACGAAGGCGTTGGTAGGCTTCCGCAAGCCGACGATTTACATCAGCGACTGTGGTGGGAGAGAGGTGGATCTGTCGCTCTCCGTCCCATTGGTCTCGGCGTTCCGTCGGCTGTTCGGACATCGCGGCCGACACGGAGTTGCGGGGCGAAGTTCCGTTCGGTTGAGCGGGACGACTTTCCGTGATCGGCGCGGAGGAGTCTTCCGTGATCGGCGCGGAAACGGAGGAAGCGTCACGGTTGCGGGTCACGCTTGCTTCTTCTACCTCCATCTCGTTGCTCGTACTGGCGTCCTCTTCAGCAAAGAAGATTCTGGGAATCAAAATCTCGACGTACCCTCCGGATTCAGGAGTCCCCGACGTGCTTGGGCTCGTAGTGGACGGCAACGCGTAGGGAATCAGGTCGCCAGGTTGTTCGGTGAGTAGCGTGAAGGGTGGGCGTGGAGTTCCAGGGCGAGTGAGTTTGCCCGTCAAACGCGTAGCCTCGTCCGTGTTTACACGGTAGACGACGTCGCCGCTGGCTTTGGTAACGCCAATGCGGCTCATGTTGGATGTGTCGCAAGGCGGCGGGTGATTGGCGGGGTGCGTGATGTAAAACGCTTCGTCCTTGGCGATTTTCTTGAATTTTCCGCGTCTGTCTCGGTTATTCTGAGCTGATTTGTTGGCAGTAGCGCGGGTAACGGGAGGAGAGGGAGGAGAGGGATTCGGCGGGGGAATTGGTTCCTTGGGAGCGGCGTTCTCGCTGATGCGACGTTTCTGTTTTATTTCGGTGAGTCTTTGTCGTTTCATCGCGAGTTTCTGAGCGTTAATTACCTCAGCTTCAGCCTTGGATTCGTCTAAGTAGCGGCGGACGCGCTGTTGAGAAGGATATGGTAAGTGCATACGCCACTTCCTTCGTTCCTGGGGGTCGACATAAAGGTGACCCACCATATGCCCGCTGCGCACTCCGTATTCCCCGGTGCTGGGATCGTGTACGGACATACGCGCGTTCATGAACGCTACCCGATGGACTTCTTGGCCGTCACGGTGCGCGTCCTGTCCAAGGTACTGAACTTGGTCGGATTCGACGCGTCCAGGCCTCACGTGAATCGGGCGCCCCTCGCGAAACGCCGCGTCCTGGGCCGTCGCGATCGCCTGCACGGTGTGGCGGGCGGGGGCAGACGCACGTCGATCAACAGCGCCAAATCCAGTCTGACGAACGGGGGGTCGATGGTCATACTGTTCGGCTTCCAGACGGTTGATTGTGCGCTGGATAGCGTCCAAGTACTCCCTGTGTTGTTGCTGGAGAGTGTTAGATGCAGGTGGATGAGGATCGATGTCCATGGGATGGTAGAAAGGTTGAGAACAATTTGCAAGTGGGTGGGAGACGTGGTGACAATGGAGGGGGTGAGCCAGTAATGTCGTCGGTTCTGTTTCTTCTTCCTTCCTTTTATTCTCTCTCTTCTCTTGCTGACAGATTGACTCTTCCTTAGTTCGAGGCCTCGTCATTCCTGCCGAAGCAGCTTTGCCTGCGTTCGTACTCAACTCGGCTTCACACCACGGAGACTTTGGGCTTCTTTCCGTCCCACCTAGCGCTTTCTCCCCGTTCTGCAGCGGCGAACTAGACGCCAGGTCAATCGCCGTGAGACTCCCACAGCGACAATTCGGAATTTGGCGCGAAGCTGCCGTCGATGATTCAGATGAATCAATTTCCATTTTGTTATTTCTTCCGGTATTAAATCTTTCCGCGACTTGCGTATCAAGTGTCAAGCGGGGCCTTCTTTTCTCTTTAGGTTTATCAACGAATACCGCGAGCGAGCTTGCCTCTGGAGTTTGTAAACACAAAACTTCGCTGGTAGCTTCATGAGGTACGGCCATAAGTTCATATCGCGGTTGACGCGTTTCTTTGTCTTTAAAAATTAGGTATGTTCCTTCGTCTCTCTCGTCAATCGTTACTAAGTTGTTTCTTTGCCACGGCCGTCCGAGAAGCAGCTCAAACGGCGCCGCTTGCGAAACCCAAAGGCTGGTCTTTGTAAGTACGCCTCCGCAAGAGAGCTCTACTTCTTGGATGAAGCCGCGCAGTTGCCCACGACCCCCATTGGCATCATTCATGCCAGTGGTCTTCGTCATATCAACCGGGCGGTGGAGCACAAGCGCGGCCACATCCGCGCGTACAACGTTTAGTTGCGAGCCGGTGTCTATTATTGCGACGATGGGTCTTCCGCCGATCTCCATTTCGGCGCGAATCAAGACGCCCTCGGAGCGCGACCAATTCCATGGAGCGCTTTGTGCTCCTGCGAGCACGGTCTTCGTATTTTTGAGTTTCACTAGGTCTTGTAAATTATTTCGCAATTCTTTCGATGATACTAATACTTCGCGAACAGACATCGGGACTTCAAGGTCGAGGATACGTTCAACAATCTTTGGAAGGTTTACTGTATTCTGGATTTCAGATTGTCTTGTCGCGGGAGCGCTCTTTTCCGCCGTTTCAGAAGGCTTCGTCGGCGCCAAACGTTTAAGTTTTGGAGCTGTCGTGACTGAGTCATTCTCTTTCTGCCTTCTGACAGATGTCGCAGGGGATTTTCCGGACCTTTCTGCGTCAGGCATTTCGATGTCCTGAACCTTATTCTCGCGCGCCGGCCGTGCATCGTAAGGTCGTACATCATTCAGAATGTCTCGTATTTTTCCCACTGACGGTTTTGGTAGGGATGCGGCCTTCCGTTCAATCGGAGGCTTCTGGGAAGTGGGAGGCGGAATCTGGCTAGCATCCTTGGATTCTCCGACACTAATCTTCCTTGTAGCAGATTTTTCCCGGCGCGGTAAATGTACTCCATCAAATGCCATTTTTCTCGCTGTTTTTGTACTTGGAACAGTACGGTCAGCAGCGTGAACTTGGTATCGTCGACGTGGTACGGTAAGATAAACGTCTCCTTCCTCGCTAAGTTCATCTGAATCTGGCTCTTCTTCTGAAGTTTCTACTTCCTCAATATGAGGAGATTCAAGTGAGTCTTCAGATTCATCGTCAGAATCGTCGCTAAATTCTTGAAAGGCCACATGCGCAATATGGCTAGACGAATATGGGAGTGCTTTTGCTTCAGGTACGTCTATTACGCCAAACATTACTCGAGGACCGGCTTGACGTCGAGCCGCTTGGGCCAGATGCTCTCCGTACATCCTTCTAATGGGGGATCCATCCTTCATACATAGACGTCCGGTTTGTTCATCATTCTTGACAACTCCATCTTTGAATAAGGACTGAATTTCTACGCAGTCTCTCATTCGATGGTCGTCTTTGCCGCATCCAAAACAATCAGGAAAGTTTCGTTGAGGAACACTTCCGGCTCCCACAGGGATGTTGTTCGGATAAGTAGCGGGCGCGGTTGTAACAGGTGCTGATACAGGGGGAGCGGAATTACGCAAAGCAGGACGCGGGGTTGGTGGACGTGTAGGTGCCCATGATGGGGTAGTCTGCACTTGAGGAGGCTTAACACATTTTGCTGCTACTCCTGTAGTGTCAAGCGCAAGAATAGAATAATATGTCGGGGCATATTCTGCATCGTCCAAACTCATCTTATTAATTTTTCGTATAAGATCAGTGACTTCCGCAGCTGATCCTGTGGGTTTAATAGTGGCGGCACGTTCTTCACCTTTCGACTTGGTTGATAAGTGATCTGAGGACCTACTTTTACTAAGTTCGCGCCGGCGCTTCTTGATCTTGTCTTTCTCCTTTCGTGCCTTCTTCTTTTCACGATGCTTGCGACGATAGCTATCATAGTCAGAGTCCTCAGATTCTGAATCAGCATCTGAATCATCCGAAGAATCACTGAAGCCATCATCGAAGTTTATATCGTAATCTGCGGCATTCATAATCATGGCCTCTGCTCGGTTACGACGGAAGTACCATTCAGCAGCTTGGTTGATTTCGTACATGCTGTAATATCCCGCTTGGCCTATTCCTCCGTTTGGAACTGTCATTTGAAGGATACGATTTTCAAGAACTTGTCGTAAGTCCTTGTGGATTCCCAACCAAAAGTACGTATCAGCGCTAGCACGAGTAATCTGGTTTGCTTGTAGAAGTGTACCTGCCATGGTTTTGTACCGGATATAGTACTTCTTCCATCTAGTTAGGTTATTAATAACCTTCTTATTGGTTTTCTGTGTATATGCGGTGATATCTCCTGGTCGGTACTGTGCTGCCGCACGATCTACATCATAGCATCGCAGTATCTCGCGGCGCAATCGAGGCCAGTCTCTCTTCTGGAAGAATTCCGAGGCTTTTATAAAGGCTTGTACGTCGGTAGAACAGTAATCCAAAATACAATGGCACTTGTCTTTCGGATCATCAACGTTATATTTAAGGAGGAGTCGGTCATAGTGCTGAATGAAATATTGAACCTCGCTCCATTTTCCTTTAAACGTAGGTGGTGCCTCTCTGCCATGTCGGAGAGGCATGTCCATGACTGTTTTGCCTGCAGCATTAGCAGTTGAGGGCAATGGCGCCTGCGGTGTAGGATTTTTGGCTGTAGGTGCGGAAGTGTGAGGGTGTGAACGAGGCGGGAAATGATTCGGGGAAGTAGGCGAATGGTCAGGGTCATCTGAATCATGATTACTGTGATAATCATTTTCTTCGTCATCATTAGCGGGGTCTTGTGGCGGTTGCCTATAGGAGTTACTAGCTTCGCTAGGTGGCGCATCTGGGTCGTGATAAGTTGTTCTCCCAAAGATAGGAGGCTGATGGGTGGCGGTAGGTGTTGGTTCATCAGGTAGGTGCATGGTGTTAGCGTGAATGAACTTTCAAGTTGTTGTGGTGGGAATTAGGAAATAGAAGTATTTCTTCACTAAAATTACCCTCGCGGTGGGCTCCAATGATGTCAAGTGTATAATGTGTTATACGTGAGGTCCTCTGGAAGTGACTTTATTCGAGAGTTTCTCAATTGGCGAGTGTGGTTGATAGTGTTTTGAAATATAAAGAAAAATCCCTATATAGTTAGTTAGAAACCTAAAGAGGAAGGTAGTGGTTCGTGAGCGTTACGTAAGAGGAAAGCCTAAAAGGAAGATGAGCAGAGTGGACTTAGGGTCAGACCTAGGAATGAGTCAGTCAGTGGGTTGTCGTTGTGCAGTACGGAAGATGGAATCAGTGAGCAGCGGCAAGCTTGGTTGCAACTTAGAAAACAATTCAGCAAATTGCGCGGTACGGATACGGCCGGTGCGGTATAGATACGGTGCGGTGCGGAAATACGGATACGGTTCGGTGCGGATACGGTGCGGACGGTGCGGTTCGGTGCGGATACGGTGCGGATACGGTGCGGTTCGGTGCGGATACGGTGCGGTTCGGTGCGGTGCGGATACGGTTCGGATGCGGTTCGGATACGGTTCGGACGGAGGTGGTGGTGAGAAGCAAGTGAATTAATTAATTATCTACAAACAATGAGGTTTTTATACCTACGGGTGCATAGCCTCAATTTCTACTTAGTCGTTCGTTTCCATGGTGGTTTGTAATTGCACAGTCGTGCACAGTCGCTGATTCGTCCGATTTATAAGGCGCGCAGTTCAAGCAGGGTGGATTCGTAAGAACACTGCTGGCTGGCTGACTCACTGGCTTAGTAATTGGCTTACTAGTGCATTGCTTTGCACAGTTCGTAGCCGTGGCGAATGTTGGTTATGTGTCTGCTGATTTTCCAGGATTCCCACCTGATCCTTTCACATGACGTGTTGGCTATCTTATCTCCAAACACTTTTGGAGGATGACACCGGGAGTTACTGTAAGTCGGGAACACAGGAAGAGAAATTCAAGACACCAACCTTTTCCCACCCAATGATTCGGTAGCCTCGCAAAAGGTTGGTACGAGAATCCTCGTCCTGCGGAGTGGCATCGTCGCCTACAGCTGGAGAACCATCGCCTGCATCAATAGATGCTTGCCCGGTCTTTTTAGCCTTGCGCTGAGCTTTCTTCTTTCGATCCTCTTCTTTCCAGGCGGAGATGAGAGCAGGAAGAGCACGCTCTTGAGTCTCGTTGCCTGCCTGTGGTACGTGCTGAAAAGCCTTGGATTTCAAAGCAGCAGTCTTGATCTTCTCATTTGTTTCCGCATTCTCTTTTTTGTTTCCGGTGAGGAGATCCACGTCGCGAAGTGCGACATCGTGAAGGTAGGCTCGTTGATGGTGGTTCAAGACAGGTACTGCGTACTCGTCGTTCTTAGTAGTGATAACAACGGCAAGAGAGGGGAAGGGCATGGAGGGCGGAACGTCGGCTTCGATGTATGTGTCGAAGTTGTCCTTGGATTTCTTCTCCTTGGTCGGTGGCATGGCGGTAGCTGAGTCGTGAACAGAAAAGCAGGGTGGTGGTGGTGGTGGTGGTAAGGATAGAGTTCTGTCGAGTGGCAAGCAATGATAGAAAAACATGGCACAATTGACTGTCTAGATATGGACATAAATCACAAAGCGATGGCCACATTGTGTACTCAAAATGGCTACTGCTTTGAGTTATAAGTCCACGAACCGCTCTAAAGAGCGAAAACCTTACCTTCTACACTCATGGCGCGTATCTCCATCCCTGTCCAAGAAACAATCCGCCTCTTTGGCACCGTATATTCCCCAGCATCCGACGCCAACGTTCGCCACTGTGCCTTCATGCGAAAGGCCATCGAACTTCATGGCGCCAAATATCTTGAACGCGTTTTTGGACAAGGAACTGTCACCGGACTTCGACTTGTAATGGGGACTGGAAATCGTCAGCAAGAATTTGGTGTGCTTTACACGGAAAAGGTACGAACCTTAAAGTTGAATGTATCTTGCCACCAGAGCTAATGAATTTCCAGGACGAGAGACGGCTAGTGTCCTTTCGATGAACCCGTTTTCTCAGTGCTGAGCAGCGGGGGCAACTGGAGGCTTACCGCAATCGGTACGACGGGTATTACATGAAACACGGCAATGGATACACTGAGCGTCGCGGGGGAGATAAGCAAGCACTTCAAAACGCGGAACAAGTCTTCCACGATTACATCGTGCGCAACGCCCTCAGACCTCGTCCTCAATGGACGCTGGAACCACTGCCTGGTTTCCAACGAGTCCGCGTAGCCAATGTACCTGCCCGCCGTATTGCTCCTCTGCCACTCCGCTCAACTCAGCCTCGCAAACAGCATACCCCTCCACCGTGCCGCTCCTTCCTCCCATCACCACTGACATCCCCTGCACGAGCTGCCCCTCCTCCGCGGCCAGCTCCTTCTCTATTTGACAACTATGAAGACGACTCGCTTTCCTTGACGGCTCCGCAAAGAGAAACTCCTTCCGCGCAGACGGGGGACATGCAAGGTGGTAAAAACCGTCTTCATCATCTGCAGGTGCAAATCACCGGGAAGCACTTTTACAAGGGTATACGCGGTATGATCGTCGCCGATCACAACACTGAGCAGCGGGCTGCTCGACTGCGGGACGCGGAGGCGCGTGACGCAGAGGGTTTGGGAAACCCCAGATACGGACTCGAGAAGCTGAATATGGAGGGCATTTTGCTGACGATACGTAAGGATGGAACGAACGAGTTGGTTCAGGACATTCGGATTGAGGACGTCGTGCATGAACAGTAAGATTCTTTCATCTTAAGACAAATGTGGACTAATGAATTGTCAGAACCACGCTACCGTTAATACAGGCCCTCGCATTGCCTCGAGCCATCCTCAACACTCGTCAAGCTCCGAAAGAAATTTACGGTTTCCCTGCTGAAGTCCCCCCTCCGCGTCCGTCCACTCCTCATACGTCGTCAAACATCGACTCGGAGGAGGTGCCATGTCTCCCGCGTTTCAGTGGTAAGTATGTTCGCAACCAAGACTCGTCCTATCTTACCTTTGATTTGAAGACAGGGACGGCTCCTGGCTCAGCATCCCCGAGCTCAACATGAAACGCCTCGACGTCCAAATTGTGGGTATCGACAGCCTCAAGAACGCGTCAAAGAAGCTCCAGAAGTGTAAGGGACAATTCGGTCACCTTCTTCTAGAAGGTCCTATCGATGCTCTTGACAACAAGGTTGTTGTCTATGGAGTGGGCCCAAGCTCAATTCGTCCGAGTGTTCCTAAGCAGTGTATCATTCCGCGGCGGGAGAACGACGTAGGTCACCGGTTGTGGGAAATCCGGGAGCGGGTGGTTGTTCTGGGACCAGATGTGTGGGGGGATGTATCGCGGAGGGGACTGTACGCAGAGACGATGCCCGAGGTAGAGCATGGCCTTGGGCCGGAGATAGCTGCAGTGGTTTTTGAAGGAGGGCGGGAGGTGGCATTTTTCGATGCGCAACATCTTTGCCTGTCTCGCAATGTATATGTCGATGACGATTTTCCGTCGAGCGTTTTCAAGTAATAGTGATATTCCGAAATTTGTATATATGTAGAATACTACAGAGTAACACAAAATAAACGGCGTGACTTGAAGCAGTTTTCTTCATTTACACGTCCGTGACAGGATTACTGGTATGTGGTCCATCTGTCTTCGCGTCCAGGATACTGACAACAAACACAGGTACAACCAATTAAGGCAACTCTGCTTTGCCACTGACCACACTCACCATTGCTCGTCATGCTGAAGCGCGTTGGGAAGAACAAAGCGAAGAAGACTTCAAAACACCTCAATGCCACTCTTCAAGACAGCTATGAAATAACTTATCACTCAGGTATGAGTCAATCTGCTTCCGAAATTTGTATGCTAAGTTATACCCAGGCCCTTCTCCGCGAAAAGAAAGCCACATACTCGACGACCCGTTGGAATCGACACAGAGACCCAGCACCTCAGCCCCAATCCCGCCCCCACCGGTGACCGAGGAAGATGACTTTTTCGCTGCCGAAGAGGATTCTGGTCCGCTCCCTGCATACAACACTACGCCCGGGGACGAGAAGACCGGAGAAAAGATGCGACAGGTGAATCCGTTTTCTATTGCGCATCTGAGAGAAATAAAACTAATTGCCTTCTCGCAGACCGTGGCCCATATGGCAGAGCTCAAGAGTCAAGAATCTGTATTCCTTGACTGTCTCCTTGCTTCACATCACAATCCCGACGTTCTCACTCCATGTGCCTGCGGACGGGGACTTGCCCGCAAAGTCAAATGTGCTGACTGTTTACACGGTGTGGTGCTTTGTCCGCAGTGTTGGGTCGATGCGCATAGAGCCAATCCAACACATTGGGCTCTCGTCTGGAACACCAACGAGCGGTATTTCGAACGTCATGACTTCTGCCGCGTGCTCGGAAGCGCGTCCGTTGCACTCGGACATAACGGTCGACGTTGTCCCGCAGCAGACGCTGCCAAATCCTTTACCCTCGTCGACACTAACGGCATTCATGCCACCGCGATATCGTTTTGTCGTTGCAAGACTGGCGAGGGGCAGGGCCCCAAACCAGAGTTCGAACAATTATTATGCGCAGGCATCTTCCCCGCCACAGTAAAGCAACCCAAGACGGGTTATACCCTGAATCTACTGGAACATTATCGCGAACTTCGCAATCAGTCCAAGATTTCAGCCTACAGCTTTATCCTAGTTCTGCAGCGTCTAGCTGATCCCTGGTTTTCTGATGCAGTTCCGGTAAGCACATTCCTCGACAATTGTGAGTAAACGAGACGGCTCAATGTTTTCAGGACATCTATACCAATTTTCTGGCAATCACACGTTTCCACCAAACCCTCGATATCATCATGTGTCGGGGTTATGCCCATGATGTCGATACTCCACTTGACGGGGAGACTGAGCGTCCATATCCTAACCGGCCGATCAGTTATTTAGGGCTTCAGTGTGTTGCTTGTCCGGAACGCGGTGTAAATATGCCACGCATTGTAAACGTCCCGAACTATCTACGGTGGGTGGCACAGGTCTTCTTTACATAGTTTTCTCATCTGTTCATCTCAGCCATACTATTTCGGCCTTCAAAACATTGGACGGCAATTTCAAAGCTAATCAGTTCACCAAACGTGACAACGGGACCGACATAAGCTTGACTGACGGGAGAATGTACTTTCCTCTCCAGCAAGAGTTTGAAGAAATGAAAGATAAGTTTATAGTCGTGGAGGAGGACAAGGTAAGTAAATTGGACGCTGTGGCAAACCATATGGCTAATGTAACTCAGGAGGTACCGTGCGGAGCGCACATAGGCTCTATCCGACACCAGGGTTCCGTGAAGTGGGGAAACACGGCAATAAGTGGGGTAGTAGCTTGTGCGTGCGATCACGCCGTTGTTGGATCACTAGTCGACATGCTTGTGGGCGAAGCGTAAGCCCTCTCTTTCACATTGAATGTTTGACAGCAATATACTGACCAAGTTTCTCTGATCGCAGGTTTGCGTTGGGCACGCTTGCGTTGCGCGAGAGCTTGAAACGCACTAATTCTCCGCCTCATGATAAAGAGTCTACAACTCCGGAGGTTTTCAGTTACGACAGCTGGTGCTCGTTCGTTGTAAAATTGCGTCGACGAGCAATTGAGATGTTTCCGGAAGAGACGTGGCTCCACGATTTACTGGCTAAAATTGAAGGTCAGATTCCAGCGGATCATATCAATGGGCACGGCGAAGAGTGTCGAACGATATGGCAAGCTGTCTATTTCGCATGCAGGGCCCACTTCTACGGCGAGACGGCAGAGGTGATTTGGGCGTTCTTGAATCCGCTCGGTTCGTCAACACGTCAAAGCACTGGGGCTGCTCGGCACGACATCATGAATTTTGTCATCGATGCTTGGAATACCTGGAAGATGCTTCACGCAGGTATGATTCTGTCTGTGAGGCGAGAACAATATTGACTTTCTTGAAGCTCGGCTTCTGGCAGACGAGCGTCGTGATGCTTTACGTCTGTTTGAACTACACATGGCTGTGTTAGAAGATTTAAGTCGACAGCATCTGGATGATGTTGTTGAATGGTCTAGGCTTTCACGCATTGCCACCAAGACACCGGACGGGCAGTGGCACAGTGTATATCAGCACGAGTCAAAGACAGGTATGTCCTCAATTTTCTGTGCTGTGCTTCCGAGGCTGAGTCTTTGTAGTTGTAACGATTGAGAGCATATTGTCGACATTGGTGGCCGAAGAAGAACAGACACTGTCACAAGTTGATGAAAGACAGCCACGAACACCGGTGGCACAGTGGATTCACAAAGGAATAATGATTGAGCGAGAACAGTAAGTAGATTCAATACATAATTCCGCACACGCTAGGTTTTTACTTACATCTGGCAGACTTCTTACGGTTGCGATGCTGGGGAATTACCGTTCCCATCCTCTGCAAGATACCTGGGATGCGATCGTCAAATTACGGGAATCTACCAACGCTAATCTCAAGAAATTCAGAGAGCAGCAGCGTCTGGTGTATCCACGTCTCAAGCTCAGTGCTCTAGATCCTGATGAGCCTGAGCTAACGGCGATTCAGCTCCCATCATACAGAATTAAACACGGGCAGCGTGAAGCAAGCAACGAGGGTGGCACTGCTGAGGATCAACAGCTACGTGCAGCCGAGATTCAGTTGCGATGCGGGCAGGCTAATAGTGGGATCTTACAAGTACAGCAAGCCTCGCTTGGCTTGTCCGCTGTGAAAAAAGCTCGAGATCAAGACTACCGAGGTCAAGCCGGAATAACCCGCACGAAGCGCAATTTGCAAAAAGCAGAACTTCTCAAAACTTTCGAGATCACTATGTACAACAGAGCGCGGACAGCGCTCGTCCACCTTGGATATCAAGACCACGGCTCTGACACGCCTTACCGCCTTCTCACTGCGTCAGATACATGGAGGAAGGATACCCATCTCCACCGCGCAACAGGGGACTCGCGCCTCTTCGATGGAACCGCATGGCACCTTCAAAGCGGTACAACCATCTCCACGGTGGCATCGGCTCTATCCTCTGCGCATAAGAGGGATAGTGACGATGATGATGAGCCTCAGTTAGTGGCAAGTACTCAGATGCTGAAACGCCGCGGTGAGTGATTGTTTTGATCTTCGTCTTCATACTTCAAATCACTGATATTCTTCGTAGCGGGAGCGGGATCCTCTCGTGCGACAAAACGTCTCAAAGACATTGTGCCCGAAGACATTGTCGTGTTATCTGACGCAGAATCCTCTGATGAAGAGATCACTGCATCCTCGCCGGTGAAGGGAACAGCGAAGAAGAAGACTAAGAAGAAGAAACGCGATGGATGGATTTGGAGCGGCTTTGCCACCCACAGACAGGATGTTAGTGACGAGAGCTTGGCAAAATACAAGGCCGAAAGTCAGTTGTCTCCTCTATTTCCCAATCAATGCTAAAATATACAAGGTGATAGAGTGCAATGGTTCCGCGCTGAAGCGGAAATGTACCGTTGGCTTGAGCAGTACGAGCGTAAGCATGCTGAATTTCTGCGGGTCATTCAACGCTTTGGTCGTGACAGCGATGTCTGGACTGGACTATCACAGCGCGAGGAGGATCGCGCTGGAACCTTCAATGGGAAGGCAGCATTTGCTCAAATGCAAGCTGCTATGTATAAACGCTTGCAGCACAATGCCGAGGTTATGTTCAAAGATGCTAATTCGGGGGCCCATAACGACTGGGTGAAATCAGAAACACTTGAAGAACTTGTCGGCAAGATTGATGGTTGGCGTGACTCTGTCTTCAAATGGATGGATGACATGGTGAGTAGTAAACCTGTTTCTGCGACCGCAATAACTAAAAACAGACAAGGATATTCACCGTGCCTACAAAGATTTTTGAGTACGCTTCAGTTGAATGTGAACACGAGTTTTGATTAGGATATTACCGTATTTTGTGTGATATCTTCCATATTTCAAAATTATTCTTTGCTCTTCCTCTGCTCGCGACTTTATCTGTGACTTGGTTCAGTCAGAGAAATTGAGATATATTTCAATATATGTATATTTTGTCCCAAACCATTGTATATACTTTGCCGTATGTACCCAAATCTCTCAAATGATAGTGAAACAGGAAGCAAGTATCACACCAACGATGGATTTGGGCAAACATCAAGAGCATTGATGGTGGCCAGGACATATTTTGGGTTATTACGTCTCATCGTTGAAGGGAAACACACTCTAAAAATAAGTCTGTAGGGTGTATAGAGGGCCAGGATCGACCGAAAAATAATACCGAGCATGGACCTTCCAATATGCAGTCAGGAAAGAAAAGGCAACAAGCGGGCCCCGTCTCGGCATTATTGATGGGATCAAAATTTCCTTTTCAGTTCAAACAATGATTGATCAAGCTCGTCAAAAGCCCGTTCCATAACTCAAGTTTTCAGGTTGTTCACAGGACTTAAGTTTTTGAATCAAGGACATCAATCTGATGAGGTACTTATATATTTGTATTAATGAGCTGAGAGAACTTAAGAGGACGACGGGAACTTAAGATCCTCATCGGAACTTGAGACCTCAATGACAACTCAAGTCTGTTACTGAACTTAAGTTTTGAACCACCTTCCATACACTAATATATCTACATATACTGATATCTACTCGTTTATATTGGCGCACTAGGTGCAGTGGGACTCAAGTTTGAATTTTGGTCTCGAGCAGCAAAACTTGAGTTTAGCTAATTTTATTTCATATGTGACGATGACCCTGAAGAGGTCCGCAATCAACATTGGCTGCCTGTCATGAAGAAGAACAAAACGCTCACCGTTTGTTCCAACCCTCTTCCAACCGCTTTGCAATTGGGCAACCTCCTCAAGTCGCAGGTGGGAAGGTCCAAGGGCGCCCGTGTCTTGATTCTCAGTACGCATCACACAATCTCTTGCATTCTGCCTTTTCGGACCTTTCCTTAGCGTCAAAGCCCAAGATCCCCTCCTCTGCTTGGAAATGGGCACAGGTCAAGCCGGAGGAGGAGCTCCCTGAAGCAGAGCTAGCTGCTGGAGATGAAGCTTTGGACGACGTGGCCAGTGACCTTGACACTCTTCCCTCTGAAGACATCGTCTTTGTTTCGCGCAAGCCAGGTTCGTTGAGGATTCAATTCTGATTTATGCCGTCTCTTAACTATACTTCCCAGCTCAAAAACAGAAGACTGTTGTCAAGAAGGAGGTCAAGAAGGAGGTTGTCGATGAAGCTGCCGCCGGTGTGTGATCTCTTCATGTCTTTCGACTCTGCCTCATGGGCCTGCTTCAGATGATGTGAGAGTTACTCCGGGAGTGAATTTGGGCTTGGGGTTGGGCTTCGGAGATAAGTTTGATGCGTGTACGTAGTGTTATGTCACGGGCCCCTATCGGCCCAAATCAGTTAATCTACCGCTTTTCCCTTCCGTTCACGATGCCCGCACCTACTAGGGACCACCGGCAGACCGAGAAGCAACTGGCAGTACTTATTGCTGCTATTATGCAGTATCTTGTCCTGGGAGTCGGCCTATATGTTGCTCCACAGTACTGCAAAGAAGATATGCATGATTCAGCACTTTCCGGGCGTGCATGGCTCAATGAGCTGCTGGTTGGGCATCCAAATCGCATCTACATTGCTCTAGGGATGCGCAGGCATGTATTCTTGGCCCTCGTACTGCAGCTTCGAGCAATGGGACACATGGAATCACAAAACTCACGAATAGATCTGGATGAATCTTTGGCGATCTTTCTCTATACTTGCGTTACCGGGATTGCCATAGATCATGTAGCTGAACGGTTCCAACACTCACATACAACTATATCAGAGTGAGTTCAATAACTTTGGCGGAATTCAGCTGATAGATGCAGGCATTTTCGCAAAATGGTCGACATCTTCTCTGGACATGAATTCTATTCCAAATATGTATGCCTCCCGAAAGCAGATGACCCTCCTCCTCCTGCGATTCGAAGGAGCTCGAAATGGTGGCCTTATTTCAAGAATGTCCTTGGTGCCATTGACGGTACTCATATTGCTTGCTCGCCATCAGCCGAGGATCTGCATACTGCACGTAACCGCAAGGGCGGAGTTACACAGAACTGTCTTGCGGTTGTATCCTTCAGTATGCGGTTCCTCTTCTTTGTAAGCGGATGGGACGGGTGTGCTGCAGATGCAGCAATGTATTCTGCAGCTCGTTTGCGTGATTTCTTGATTCCGCCCGGTAAATGCTATCTGGCAGACGCAGGGTTTGGTATTTGTGACGCCCTACTTGTCCCGTACCGCCAAGTTCGGTATCATCTTGCAGAATGGGCTCGAGCAGGATCCAGGTGCGTGTGCTACAGGTGGCTGTTTCAAATTTCTTATAATGTCCTCGTAGGCCAGCAAATCACAAGGAGCTCTACAATCTCCGTCACTCCTCTGCTCGTAATGTTGTTGAGCGTATCTTTGGCGTCATCAAGCATCGGTGGAGCATTCTCACTCGCCCTCCTCACTACAACATGAATATCCAGGCCAAGATCCCGTCTGCTCTGGTTGCGCTGCATAACTTTATCCTTGATCACGACGAAGGCGATCTTGACCGCTGGATAATTGACGAAGATGCTCAAGATGGGGAACGAGGTGCAAGGCGGGGAGCAGAGATTGATTTTGGACGTCTGGCCACATCTGCACGTGTATCCGGAACTGAGAAAAGTCGGGCAGAGGCAACTCGTGAGCAGATTTCGCAGGCGATGTGGCAAGACTACGTCCAGTATAGGGACCAAATGCAGGTTGACATTCCGATTGAACCAGTAGACTAATTACTGCATCATGTAATCGAATGAATTTTTAGGTGTTGGATCGAGAAGTTCACGCCCCACTCCAGCACGCAATCCCCCCTCATCATCAGCAGCATACGCATCCGCAGCATAAACATCCCTCCCAAACATAATCGAGAGACGAGTACGCTCCAAGGGAGAAATGTACCCAGCCGCCAGATCCTCCATCAACAGATCGCGGGCCAGCTTGATTTTCTTCGTGGGGGACATAGCGGAGGACTCACGCTGAGCGAATGACTTCTCGATCGACATCCCAACTGACTGGACAGAACGGCCGAGGAAGAGAAGGGCATCAGGGCCTGAGGTCCTCCCACGTTTATTACTCCACGGAGTAGCTGAGTCTGAGTCGTCAGAGAAGGGGCGCTTCGTCGCAGCAGCCGGGGTTGCAGGGACAGTGGGAGGTGTGGGCTGCGAGTTCGGAGGCTGAGATTGAGGGTGATCATCTGAATTCGGCGGCTGGGAGT
The DNA here is from genome assembly GCA_037176885.1 of Favolaschia claudopus. Classification (NCBI taxonomy): domain Eukaryota; kingdom Fungi; phylum Basidiomycota; class Agaricomycetes; order Agaricales; family Mycenaceae; genus Favolaschia; species Favolaschia claudopus. The sequence goes on along the minus strand of JAWWNJ010000036.1, from coordinate 1,063,662 downwards.
CACCAAAATTTGTCTGAGACCAATCTGTGAGCGGCTGAGATGCGCCGGACGAATCGTCGTCATCGTCGTCAGGCTGAGACTGAGGCTGGGTCTCAGGCTCCTCCTGCGTAGAGGCGGGCTGAGGGGCAGCAGCACTGAAGACAAAGCGTCCGCGGGCACGTGAAGGCACGATTTCGTTGACAATACGGAAGTGAGGCCAGCCCGAGGTCGCGAAGGGCCGAAAGTGGGGATGGGCACTCGCAAAGACCTTCCAGGCGTCCTGGGTCTCATCAGTGACGTTGAAACCACCCTCATCCGTGTATGTCCAGCCTGAAGCACCGACGTATGTCTTCTGCTTGACCTGTAAAACAAAGTCATGGAGTTTCCGCACCTGTGAATGAAAATGAAAAGTTTGAGTATCTATGCGATACATACAGCAGAAACACATACAGCCTTCCACTTTCCGTCAATAGAATTCGCTGTTTTTGGTCCACCCTTCTCCGGAGTCCCGAGACTGGCCATATAAACAGCCGCCTCATTGAGGACAGTCTGGTCCCAATTCCCCCCATCCCCGATGCGGCTGCGGCGTTCCCACAAGCATTGTAGGAGGTTGGTAAGGTCGTCTGGGTTGGCAGTCCAGTTGGCTGCGTCTCTGGGGGGCATTTTGAGGCCTAACAGGCGCAGGGGACGCGACGCGACGAGCAGGAAGACGAAAAAAAGCTTGTGGGAAGCTGTGACATAACGCTACGTACACGCATCAAACTTATCTCCGAAGCCCAACCCCAAGCCCAAATTCACTCCCGGAGTAACTCTGACAGACATGAGGCGCGCGGCGAAGATGCGCACACGTCTCTCTACTGGTATGCATGATTAAAATTTCTATTGAATCTCTTCCGTCTCATACAGATCTCAGGTGCCATAACATATAACTCGGACGCACTCTTCATGGCACCCTTGGAAGACCCTCCAGTTGCTGGGCCTAGCACTTTCAATGACGAGGTGCTTGTCATAAGCGACACTGAGACTCCTCCCCCCGCACCTACTTTGCAATCGACACTCTCAAAAGAAAACACTTTCGCCCCTTCTCCTTCTCCAGATCTTGGTGGACCGTCATTTTTGGAGGACATGAGCTACGATTGGGCTCCAGACTTCTTCAGCTCAATGTCGTCTCACACCGGTGCTGGGACATCTTCTTCTGGCGGTGGTGCTTCACCATTCCCTTCCACCTCTTCCTCCATCCCCTCTTTCCCTTCTGGGGATAATGACGGAGGTGGCGAGTCGTCTTCCGCACCTCTCGTTCCTCAGCGACCCAAGAATCATAGATTCAAGACGTTGGGCAAGGGCCACTCAAAGTGGGATGACTGAGGCATGCACTAGTTCGTCGTTTGACACAGCTGCTATTCTTCATCTACATATCATATCATTGAAGCTCACTCATTGAAGCTCACGGACTCTTTTCTCTCCTCATTTCTCATCTGCTCTTTCTCTCAGTTTACGTTTCTTAATATAGCAATTCAGGAGGCCTGGTCCTGTACCATTAATTACATCTAATTTCAATTCTTGTATATAAAAGCGAGGCGCGATAACCTAAGATGTAGAATGAGTAACAAAGTGTTCAGACCATCCATGATAATCTTTGACCCAGCTATCACCCTGACGATCGGAATGCAGGACCAGAGTACCACGTCGCCCGGTGAAATGCAGATTGAAATGGGTAATATGGCAAGAAGGGAATATAAACACATCCCCCAGACGTAGATCAAAACAGAATCCAGTTTCATGTAGGCAAAGCTCTCCGCCAACGAATGGGCCAAAAGGAACGACAAGGCAGAGTCTCTTATCCAGCGGATCTCGATGACCCCATGTGCTGGCATTGAGGTTCAGGACAAACCCGCCAAAGGGGTAGCAGGGAGACGAGGCGTCCAGCGGAAGGTGCTCGACGTACACGCTAAGCTCATCATATTCCTCCGGTAAATAGTGTTGCAGCTACGGCTACTGTTAGCAAGCTGACCTTACGCAAAGAAAGATATTTTCACATACCGCGACTCTGAGCAGCTCGAAGAAGTCTGTGAAAGCCTCCACCAGTGCTGTGTATTCAGCACCGTTGCGCATGTCCTTTGATCTATACGCTTTCCGTTGCCGGACATTCACCTTGCCCTTTCCACTTTTACGCAGCTCATCAGGTGGAGCATTTGATGCGTCTTGGCCCTATATAACAGATCAGAGCTGTATCGGAGAGACAGAGAAAGAAAGAGAACCTTCTCTGCGTATCTTGCATACCAGGAGTAATGACAGGAGAGATACTGAAAGAACTCCCGCCGAGAATCTTCATCCTTGAATTCACCTGGCATGGATGCGTAAATGTGCTCAATAGCATCTAACAAGAGCTTCCGGTATTCCTCAGGCACTGAAAACATGAAGGATAATAGCTGTCCGGTAGAATCTTCGATCCGTAAAGCCTGCCTGTACCCGCAAGGTCATTTACCAATCATTCCTCCATTCAAACTCAAAATACTCACCCTTTCAGGATCTCGTTTGAGATTTTGACATATTGGCCTGCCTTCGCTTCACCCCCAGCATGCAAATCGTTGAGCTAAGATTGCTGAGCATGGAGCGGAAAGTAGTTTTTCGGAACGCACCTTTGCCTCCAAGTCATCGATACTGGCTGCAACGGCTGCCTGCTCTGCTTTTGTACGTTCTGTCTCTGTCCATTCATTTCGATTCTTCTTATTGACAGGACAAGGTGTAGTTTTAAATTGGAGAGGAGTGCGAATTGTAACAGTGGCAGGCAACCTCAGCAGCTCTGGATCTGTCAAGGGTGTCCAAAGAGGTGCCTTGGTGGCATTCCATTCATCGGAGCGGGCGACGAGGAAGGGGAGGCTACAAGTTCATTAGACCTAGCAGGGTAGATAGAAGGCAGCTTACTGGGTTTGAACGCTATCAAAAATCCGGTCACTAACGGCCACGTCAGCGAAACCAAAGGACTCCGTCTTTGGAGCCTCTCCCTCGCGTACAGGGATATGGCGATGCAGCATGAGAGAGTTGATGTATCCAGTGGAAGCACGCATATGGTAGACAGGCACCATCATGCGCTTTACCATGGGTAGCCACATTCCGTCTAGAATTGGGTTAGAAAACAGCTTCAATAGAGTGATGCTAACGCACGCTGAACACGTCTTAAAGCTGTCGCCAATGACAAGAGATCATCCTCAGATGTCTCGCGTCGAGTGATATCGGTGCGCATTCCAAGCGCTGCAATAATAGGAAGCACATACAAGGTCGCGCCGCCGCAAACTACAATCAAGCGCTTTCCGAAGGTCACCCAGTCCTTGAACGTGCTGACAGCAACACCAGGGGCATAAAGGAGGGCTATCTTACGTGCCGACGTAGAGGTATGCTTCAATTTTGCCTCCGCTTTCAAGCTGAAGGAGTTGTTAGTTTATTTTCGAAGTACGCAGACGAAAGAACGAACCTATCAACATTGAGCGCCAGCTGAATGAGGCTGAGCATGTAATGCAGCTCTCCGACTTTGATAGAAGTGGAGAGCTGCCTCAATCGCCCCACCACAACGTGCATATCGGAGCCCCAGTCAGTTACCGCCCCTCCCTCCAATATCTGGCCATTGAGAACTTCCTCGAGAGAAGCTCGGTTAACCCGCCCGAAGATAGCCAGTAAGCGGGATAATAGATTTCCAGCACCTTGCGTCACCGGAACTCCTTCCGGAGTACGAGTCCAATCCACTCGAGCGCGCTTTCTTGCCCCAGAGGCTTTATCACTTTGGACCTGCCCCTGTGTCTGGCTCCTCGTTCTCGGTCCCCCACGTTCCCCCTGCCCATCCTCCCCCTCATTGCCCTCTCCCTGGCAGTGACTACAGTCGGGCTGCCTGCATGGCATCTGACCCACATCTGCATTTGACCCCGACCGCGATGCGTCCCCCCGACGATTGCAGTCTGGAGTCCAGAGATGTGCGGGCCCGGGACCACCCCCATTCCCGCCACCATGACCACCCCCTCCGCCAGCTGCATTTCGTAAAAGGGGAATGCTGATAGTGTAGCCTGACCCCCACGATCCCGCTTCTCGGGCACTGGCTTCCTGTCGGCGCTTCCATGCCTCAAACCCATCTTCCCCCTCATCCGGTCCCTCACCGCCTTCTTCACCGTCACCCCCATCATCGTCATCCGGACCTTCATCTTCACCGTCAACGTAAATCCCTGAACGTTTGCCAAGTACGGTATTTTCTGTATCGGTATTGGTTAAGCGGAGCGGAGAAAGAATGCGGGCTGAAATGTCCAGACTCAGTGGTATGAATGTCGGGAGAAGAATGGTAATTACCTTTCTTCTGCGAGAAATCATTCCCATATACTGTCGGTGAACTGCCAAGCACAGTCGGCGAGCTACGTCGATGGTCGGGCGATGACATGGGTGTTGATAGCGGCGTTGAGGGAGAGGAGCCGTTTGCAGGTAAGGCTTTAGAGTTTCCATTGTTATTATAGCATAAAAACGCGACTAAACACAATATACTCACCGGGGACAAACGATACTGACGGCGACGATGAGGTGCTGGCATTTCTAGAAGGGTGAAGGGTACTTGAAGCTGGTGGAGGGAGAGGGTAAGGTGTATGATATCGTAACTCTGCCCGATTTGTCAAAAAAAAGCTATTGAGCATTTCAAGTTTTTGAGCACGCACCCGCAATAAAATCAGCAGAGGCCTCAGCATCATAAGCGGGAACACTGGCTGCTCTTCGGTATGTCGACGGCGGAGCCCTAGGCAGGGCTCTGATGGGTCTCGGTATGTTGTTGCAAGGGGCAGAGGCAGACGGTGGGGTCGACCCGTTCATTGCAGTAGCAGGTGTGGGGTGCTCCGACGAGAGACGCGCTGTAGAGCTAGGTGCCAGTGCAGTATTGAATAGACTTCGAAGGTCTTCGAAGGTAGAGGCAAGGGGTGCTTCTCCTGTGTCCATCCACGCGACAAACGACGCTGCGAGATTGGGAGGGATGAACATGTTGGGCGGTGTGTCAGACATGGCTAGGGTTTAGACGTTGTTATGGAGCTCAGGGGGCCACCAGTAGAATCGACGGACGTCCGTCGATTTTCGACGCGTCCAGTCACAGCTCCCACGGTGTTATGTTGACTTGTAAACCGACGCGTCGAGGTAGGAGGAGAAGAGGTTGTTGATGTCCAAAAAAGGAAATCACCTAAACCTCCCACTCTCTCTCTCCACACCTTCCCTGGTGCTCAAGTCGAGGCAAATCAGCTTCAGAAACACCTCTTTTGCGTTTAGAGATGCCATATCTACTATGAAGCTTCAACGCAGGCCTTACAAGACTATGGAAATGGGTTGGAATGAATTGGGCTGGGGTTGAGCCACTCGACAAAGTATGTACCTTTCTCGGCCAATTCTTGGTCAAATATGGTGAACTCAAGTCGCTAGGGGAACGTTAGTGCACTCTCTACCTATCTGTAACGTCTGCAAGACGATTGAAGGTCAAATGATTCGGCGTGACTTGTTTCAAAATCACTCCTCCTTGCCCACACTTCCACCCAAACCAGGATGTTATTCACTCGAAGTCTTCTGCCCAATCGACAGCTCCCAGCGTCTGCTCGAGGTCTACGACTTCCACTACACATTTCCGGTCAAACTTGCGCTGTTTTTGTTCTCAACGGGTCGCTTCTCCATTTCCTTTTTTGGTCTCAAGTCTCTGCCACATCTTTGGCTTGGTACGTCTATTTCTCGCTCGTTTCTAGGTCAAAACTTACAAGGCAAAGCGTTCGGGGACACTATTTGATCCCCTCTACACAGTGGTCATGTTTTTACGCTCGTGCGATCGATCGTTCTTGAACGCGCACGGCTTCTTTCTTCCCTACCTGTTTTGTATACCATAATTTTGGTACGTCTTTTTCTAACTGAATTCTTACTCGAAACTCACAAAGTCAAGCTTCTAGAGGTACTATTTGATGTCCTCTACCCATCTGCCATGCGCTCCCGCCCGTCCGAGCGCTCGTTCGTCAACGCGTTGGTGTTCTTTAGCCGCTTGCTTGCTTTGACCCTCCATCTTGGTCAAGCTCCTCCTTGACCATGTCTTCACCAACGGACATGATCTTGGGCGCTACGAGATGCGCTTGAGTACGATCTACAAAGATGTGGTGAGTCTTTGTTTGTAATTGTCCAAACGCGCGAGCGCGCTGACACTATTTCTCAAACCTATCAGCTTTGACCTTTTATGGATGAATGCCAGTTAATTCACCCATTCGTGCCCCGAATCTCTTCAACTAACTCACCTCCGCCTTCCTCCAAGTCCTCTGTACGATGTTCTGAAGTCTCCCGCCCGTCGCTGCTGAAAACGCGCCGCCGCTGCTCGCCCCAGTACCCCGGCTCTCATGTGGAAGGTGCAAAATTGGTCAGTGGTTATCTCAGCCATTCCGGCACCAAATCACTCAAACTAACGTACCTTCAGCATGCCCTAGCTTCCCTCTAGATCCTCCTCGAGTCTCCCATCAGTGGTCGCCGAAACGCGTCGGCGCCGCTACTGACGACATCAGCCATATTTGGAATGTTAACAAATGAGGTCAGCGTATATTCCGGCCTTCGCTGCACCGAATCACTCAAACCAACACACCTTCTGCACCTCTAGTGTCCTCTTTACTCTGCTTCAACACCTCTTGCTGGTCGTCGTCGAAATTTTGACGCTGCCGTCGCCGCCGTCGCCGCCAATCTCGGACTATGTAAAGGTTAGTCAGACCCCATGCATTTATGAATTTGCTCAATAACAAGACCAGTCTATACATTAGAATGTTTACTTGGTACAAGCCGTCGTCTCAATCTAATCTGAATCGCTTCCACTATCTACTTGTTGCTCTTCCTCAACTTCCAGCTCGTGCAATATCCGAGTCATCAAATTGAGCGCCTGCGCCCACTGAACTGCTTTTGGATACCATTCCGTGCGAGGGAGAATCACCGACATCTCCTTGCCTTTGGTTCCAGGTCTGAAAACTTCGATCTCGGGGTAACCCTCGTCATCCCACTCAGCCTCTATCACACCATACTCGTCGGGAATAACATCCGGACGTGCCAACAGGTCCGCCATGAGGGCAAGAAACTGAGTTTCGTCCTCAGCGTCTCGGAAAGGAGACCGATTTTGCGCAACCTTGACTGGCTGATGCCGAATGTTGTGCTCCAGGTCTGCCTCGATATGATTCTCGAGTTCCTCTTCGACGGAAGGCTCCAGGTCTTCATCCTCAACGCCTTCTTCGGGGTCGATTCCCGCACCAGTCTGAGTGCGCGTGCGGCGGACCCTGGGGCCAGCAACGCCGTAGTAACGATTGATGGCGTCAGGATGTATGCCATCCAAAGGGTCTTGATAAACGCCTTCCGTGGTTTGTCCAAGCAGACGCATGTCCTGCGGGGTGAGATATCAAGGGACGCTAACATTTTAGGTCAAGAAAACAGACCGCAGGGCTTTGGTCATTGGTCGTTCTTCCTCCGAGGGGATGTAAGTTCCATTCTTCTTGAAATTCGAGGCAGTCGTTGTTGATTTCGAATAAGAACAGTTGGTGCAACAACCACAGGTGGCTGGGGTTCTTACGATCAAGACGGTGCAGACGTCCGAGGCGGGTGAAAAAGGCACGCCACCGTCTCGCAAATTGGGTGCCTACCTCCACCCACAACCTCTCGATACGTGTGTTGCGAGTGGATCTAGGAAGGTAAGACAGATGAATACAAACAGAGGATTCCACTCACGAGCCCCACATGAAAGACGCCCTCCCGGGTCCTCTGTGCATGACCATCCAGATAGCGACCCGGGTGTTTTCGCCGCCGCGATCTCCGCGAAGTCGGTAGGGTGTGCCATAGGCTTGGATTGCGGCCATGAAAACTTCCAGCACAGTCGCAGCTAGGTTGTTACTGCTTGCGCGTAAACCAGTGATCTGAAATGAATATGAAGTCAAGCACGATGCAACAACGAAGGTGAGCTTGCCGTCCGACAGTAGCCATCCACAAACCCATGGATAACAATACCCCACCAGATGAGTTTGTGGTGTCCGTCGCAGTGCCATAAGTAATTGGGGCGGGGAACTTTGTACCGACGACGATTGATGGTAAGGTGGCTCCGCAAAGCCTGTCCAAGAGCATCGACCCGTTTGAGGGAGTGCCTTGCTCTCTCACGCTGGATGCGGAGGCCATGTCGGCGGAAGTGCCCGCGCAAATATCGAAGGCCGGACGTCGGTTTCTTGACCTTGTATTGACGTGTGATATTGTCAAGATTGTGGTCATCGATATCGTCAAAGCGTTTGGCCAAACCAAGCTCCCGCATGCGCTTTCGGAGTGTGTGTCGGTGCACGTTGAGTGCATCTGCCAACGTATTGAGCTTGATGTTGCGATTTGCGCTAGTCGCTTCTTGTAAATATGCTGGATCGATGTGTTTTGCGGGTCGGCCTCGGTTTCTTGTTCTTTCAGTGATGACGGGCTCCAAGAGCACAATATTGTGTTGCTCGCTGCTGCCTATTAATCCCAATTTGTCTTTGAAAACATGTACCGACGCACTCCCTCTGCCCCAAGTGCAGCGACTTCCAGCTCATATACCAATGGGCCAAAGATATTGGCACATTCGTCAATCCAATCTCTTGGAACATCCGCCGCAAGGCCTTCAAGCACAGGGATTGACCTGTCAATGATGTGAGAGGAAAGGAGCTTGTATCGGAGAGGGTCACTGTCTTCTTGCAGCAACGTTTGACGTGCGCGTTGGTATGCTTCATTCAGCACTTGGTGACCAGTGACAACATTGGCTGACCAGGGCTCGTTCCTTGCAGGGAGTTGCGGAATATTGTCTGGGAAGTGAAAAGCGGCCATGTCGTTCAGGAGAGGGTTTGTTCAGCGCATGTGACTTTTTTTAGGTTGCTCTTCACACTCATGGGCAAACATCCTGACTTGTATTTCATCGACGGCACTCTGACTCTTATGGTAGGGAATGTTCTGTGTGCCATTGGTTTCATCTACTTACCCTTCCGCAGGCGGGAGATGGATCAGAGACAATCTACAATGTCTACCGTGCTCCCCTCATGCGTCACAGCTCGGTGTTCCAGGGAATGCTTACCTTGCCCACTGGCCCAGGGACATTGCCTTCCCTGTCTCCTTCAGCCAGCAGTGTCCGGGAAGCTTTAATCAAAGCAAGAGCGGAGGGCTTGGAGGGTACAACGGAGGAGAACCCGGTAGTCTTGCCAGCGCAGCTCAAGGCAGCTGAGCTGGACGAGTTTATTGTGTTTTTATTCTTGCGGGGGTGAGCCTTTCTCTTCCAAGCTTCCTTGTAATCACACCCTTATGATATGGACAGTGACAACAGGGAGGTTACTGTCGAGAGGGCATGTGCGATTCTCAAAGTCAGCCACTTTTTCGATGTAGACTGTGGCATAGACTATGCTCGCCATCACCTGGACAACAACTCCGACTTCCATCCAGCTTTGCGAATGAGTTTGGGTTTTGCGTACAACATCCGTGAATGGGTGGTTGGAGGCTTTGATGAGTTGGTAGGCATACCTATTCAGGATCTTTCACCTAAAGACGAAGCCCTGCTGGGCCCAGACGCTTATCGTGCACTTGCGAGGGCTCAGGCAAGGGTTCTAGATTCTCGTCTCCGTCTCGCTTTGAAACCGCCAGAGCCGAATCACAGCAATATATGTATGGGCCACTATTCATGCAAGGAGGAGTGGACCAAGATGTGGACGTCAACCCGCTGTGTCTTGGGGGACATTATCATGCGAGATTTTTCAGGTTCGAGGGTTCTCGAGCGCCTGCCAGGTTATCCCATTGGACATATGGGGCCAGACTGCCACCGCCGTACATGTGAAGGCTTAATGGGAACCGACGACAAACCCAGCATCTTCACCAGGGAGGAGGAGCTCATCGACGAGGAGTTGAAAGGGTTAATGCAGCTGTTTGGGGTAGCTTAGCTTGAGACGCCAGAGATGTACAATGTTTATATGCGCAGAATAAAACTTTTGTGTGTATATGCATAATATTGTGTGTGTGAAAGTCAAATATTGTGTGTGTGGAAGCAACATATTGTGTGTAAAGGTAAGTTTTGTGCGCGCAAAGGTAAGTTTTGTATGCGCGCACCAAATTTTGTGTAAAATAATAAATGTACAAAGTGACCGCCATAGTGCCTCGCGTGACTCGTGAGAATAATATTTTTTGGCAGATATTCCCAGGCTTCCTTCTCCTCCGTCGAGCAGTTGCTTGTCGCGTTGACCTCGCGTTGAGCATAGGTATATGATGAAAAGAACCGCACTGCTCACTGCGGCCTAAGGCCATATCCATAGATATCCATGCACGATGCGAGACCCTCCTGATCAGCTGACAGATCTGCAGATTGAAGCGGTCTCACCAAAGGTCTCACGCAAAGCGGAAAGTACTTACCGAGCGATAGGGGCGCCCACTGACGGGCAACCGGAAAGATGGTGCTATCCGTGTAAAATTATTTGTATCGTGTATCGTCTTCGGTGTGCTCATAGTCATCCCAAGCTTTTCTACTTAGTGTTGTCAGGGTCGGGTCGGGCCGCCAAGCCCGGGCTTGGGTCGGGTCGGGGAAGGTCAGGGTCGAGTTCAGCGCCCGACCCGACCCTGGAGGTAAGGTCGGGTCGGGCTCGGGTCGGGTCTGGGTCGCGACCCGGGTCGCCCACGAAATATATTGATCTCGTGTCAAGAGACCTTCTCACCTATAGGTATTGCTCGTACGCTGGTCAATTTGCTTCGGTCTTCACTCTAGATGGTTTCAAGTTGGACTGCTCATAGCTTGTGGTAAGAATTGCCCTATTTGGGTCGTGGGAGGTGATGGGATTCGGCTGTTGCCGATCAACGCTTGACTTTGCCCGCCATTCCTTGCGCCATTCTCTCTTGGGATTCACTCGAAATTCGTCTTCAAGTCTAGAAACAAACAATGTCAGCTGAGGAAGTACAAAATTCTCATTGATGCTTTGACCCAAGGTGCTCAACCCCCTCAGAATTTAGGTGCCCGACCCGGGTCGGCGACCCGGGTCTCGGGTCTCTCAGATGCTGAGACCCGACCCGCGACCCTCGTTGAGCGCGGGCCTGGGTCGGGTCGGGTCGGGCTCAAAAGCCCGGGCTTGGGTCGGGTCTCGGGTCTTCGACCCGACCCTGACAACACTATAAATTCTACTCCGCTTCGACAATAGGATCTCGCAACGTATGTCACCATATTGGAGTTGCTGATATAATGCGCAGTCTGCGATTTTCTACGCTTATTCGACCACTGGAGCCAGTGGTAAACTATTTTCCTGTCGGTTTTGTCGGGCTGAACTGATTATAAACTTCAAGGGAGCTGACAAATAGGAAAAATCTCGGGCGTCTTTTAGACGTCCTGAAAGGTCAGCGAAAAGGTGTCCTTTTCTCGTCTCTTTTTGATGGCTTTAAAAGTGTTCCTTTCATCACATTCTGAAAGACACTCTGGATGCTGCCCTTTTGGGAGTTCTTTCTGACCTTAACAAAAGATTCCTATTTTCGGTGTGTATTGAGATCCTTGGACCCAGTGGTCAGGATATCTTCCTTGACTCTGATGGAACGGTCTATACGGTCTACCGTGCGTCGTCAAATTCATTGTTTTGCCTCGCTCTTTCATTACTTGAGTATCTTCTCACCGACGAAAACGTGAATGCAGACTACAAGACGGGGAGTTCTGGGAATTTGGTGTTCCATGTACGTTCGTTTCTCATCGTTCATTTGCTGAACTGAATCAACGCTGCTGCTGCTTGTAGATCGGTTTGAACAAGTTGGACGTATCGAGCGGGTGGCCGGTTGTAGTCTAATTAAGAAAGCAATCGTGTGTTTGTGGGATTGAACATCTCCAAGATGACCGAGTTCAATTATTTGGATGTAGCAGTGCGATGTTTCACTACTTGTACACGATCTCAGGGTGAATTGGAGGAAACAAAAATTTGGTTTGGATTGAATGAATTAGAAGTGAAAGGCTGAACACCAGATTGAACCTTTGCCTTTGCGGAAGGAGTTCAACATTCAGCGAAAAAAGAAATCAGCGACTTTTACAGCAGTGAGACGCGGGGAGTCGAACCCCGATTTCGCTAGATGAATTGATCTTGCACCTTATCACCTATTCTACTCTAGATGTGCCCGTGCACGACGTCTCATTGATTCGAATGACCTACCCTGCTTCCTTGGAGAACCCAAAAAGAAAGTGTTGCTGCTGGATAAAGCAAACATGGTATACATATCCAGATGAATGACATCCATATTCAGACGTGGGGAATGGAACCCCGAGTTTGTTTTACTTAATTCACTGTACCTGGTGAATTTCCGTTTCCGAGCGCTTCTCGGGTGTACGACGTCTGAGCGAGGTGATTGCGGAGGTGATCACCCTCCGGCCAGTCTAGATTAGTTGAAGTTACAGTGTCGAGTCGAGCCATAGAGGGCTTATGAGAAACCCCAACGAAAAAGCTACAAATGGATCGGGCATTGGAACGCAGGGAGTCTAACCCTGAGTTGCCAGATAAGGCTAAAGTCTCTTGCGCGCGATTGGCTCTAGCAGTGCACCGCACACTACGTCCCACTGGTTTATACTAGTGGTTAGTGTAGAGTAAGTAGTGTTGCGAGCTTCAGTGAGTCAGGGAAGACCGAGAAATTCATGAATTGTGAGGGCGTTGGAATTGAAGAATTACTTACTTCATTGCTTGTGAATCTTCACCGGATTGAACCGAGCGTAAAAAAATTGTTGGAATAGTATGGCAGCCTGCCAGCAAGTAGTATGTATCAATGCATCAAAAAGAGTTTCCTTAAAGACTTCCTCATTTCGGACGTAGGGGAGTCGAACCCCCTTCTCCCAGGCAGAATAGTAAGGTTATGGAGAAAATAGTCGTCCTGGGCGTGCGCCATGCACGACGTCCGCATTACTATTGTTATTAATATTGGAAGGGGAGGAGGAGGAGGAGGATATATTAACCGTATGGTCCCAAAGAGGAACGGGCGGTCTGCTGTACTAATACATGTGCCTCCCATGTAAACTACAGCCTAATTCAGGATACTCTACGTTTCGACAGAAATACAAGCACGGTATTCTTCTCATGTAGGAGACCCCGAACCGGAATAATAAAACAGAAACTGCCGTCACCGGCCATAGCCCGGCGGAATGTAACGCATGTAACAGTCAAACTCCCGCAAAACCTCATAGACATATTTCGCGACAACAGGAATCCCTTTCCGGGATGCCACACATCGCCGCAGGAATGCCAGAGGATCCAGCACTACCTTTTGGGACCCGAGAACAGGGTCCACGCTGAGCAGATCATCCAAAAACACATCCCGCATCTCGACCAACGCAGCATGCCCTTCGCATTCAAGCAGGGCATGGACTTCGTCTTCCACCTCCAACTGACAGAACCGACATAAGCGTTCCTCCCGGGGGATAGAGAGCCGATATCGCTTATTCGCTCTGGGTAGCGTAAGCGCTCGATGCTGAGGTTGTGGTCACTGAATAGTAGGCGGGTAAGCGCAGTCCGGTGTTTTGGTACGTGCACCAGCGTGAGGTAGTGTCGGCGGCGTCGCGTGACTGTAGTTAGTGCGTCATTCATGAGCTCGAGTCGATGATGCAGCAGGATCGAGCGGTAGGAGACATCTGTCTGCATCTGCAGATGACCGTCAACAACCTCAACGACACGCTTCTGGATGGCCAAGATACTGTCGGGGCAAAGAAAATCGGCGGGCGTCACCAAGACCGGCGTAGGAAGTCGGCCGAGTACGATGGCCATGTCTCCCGCCCACCCCGATTTCCCTTCGGCGAACAGCGCGACGGAATCGATAAACGCGTCCCGTATCGTTCTGTTTCCGCGGATCCCAGACATGTACTGCAGGCGACCAAGAGCGAGGATCAGGCGCCGTGCTCGAATAGGCATCAAGCCCACCTATACTGCCCACATAACCCCAGTAATAAGTGGGGTAATACATAGCTCATCTACAACACTAATTAGTGGCCGAAACCATGGCGCAGGGCTCCTGTCGATATCTTTCGGAGATCTCTTCAATAACTTTTAGCAAATATATATGTTGAGGAGAAGTACAGCTCAGCTCAATAACTCTGCATATATTTCATTAACTTTCAATAACTTTGGCACTTGTAGATGTTCTGCAGGCATCTACTGCCCAAAAAGGAAATGTATTCCTAAAATACCGCTAAAATACATGAAAAATACATGAAAAATCACCGAAAAATACAGCGTCCATGGGGGGTGCCAAAAAAGGAAGTATGAGCAGGGGGAGGGAGGGGAAACGGAGGGGGAATGCTTCAGGAAAGGAAATACCATCACAAAGTCAAGTCCGCAGTGGTTCTCCCCGCTTCTGGATCAACCGCAAGCATGTTCAGCTGGTACAGAAGCCCGGAGACCTTCTCCTGCTCTGCGTCCTCCCCTTCATCACCCGACCCTTGATCCTCCCATCCCTCTTCACGTCCTTCATTCCATCTCCTGTCAAACTCACCTGGCTCCTCCATCTCAACATCCATATCCCTGGCTAGCTCTGCCTGCCTTTCCAATGAAATACCTGGGGATACCGAGCCTGTGAAACCTGGAGTCTTCGCCAAGGCCCACAGTCGTTCCATGTGGGTCCGGTCAAAGCGAGCTCTTCTCCGGCGGTAGAGATCGATCTGGATGGCGAGCGAGGGGTCTGACTCCTTGAAGGAAAGATACTTCCCCCTAAGAAACTTATCTTCATCATCAATCCAGGTCACCAGCCGTCGAATCTCCACATTCAGCCGCTGAATCTCTTCTCGAGCCCGACAAATTTTGAAGTACTTGTCCATAGCCAGTCTATATGCCGGACGAGTCCAAGGCTTACTTCGAACACTGTCCGTTGTGTCCCGAAGCAGATCGAAGTCAGAGAGGAATCCATAACGAACTTCGAGCCCTACGAATTTCTTGAGCACCCCGACGGCCGACCGCTCTGCTTCCCCCGAGTCATCATCACCGGTAGGAACTGGGCCGGCGTCGATGCTCAAGATCGGGCGCCTCGTCGTTACTTTTGGCTCGTGAGGTCGGGACCAGACGCGGGAGCGTACCCTCTCAAGTAGGTGCTGTCGCCGACGTTCCCGAATTCTTTACTGATTCTCGTTCTTTCAGGAGTGGCGCAGAGGCCGCGCTTCCCGAGCGGGGCTCCTTTCAGATTGCTCAGTGCAACACCATCGCGCAGGCCTGTTACTGGTGGCGGGTGAATTGTATTCACAACCACCGTACCACCTGCGACCTCGCGGAGGTGTGGCGGCTCGCGCTAGAGCAGGACCGCAGTCGGACCGGTCCTGTGGGCCGCGCTTGTATTGCTAGTGCCGAACTCGGGCGGGAGTCTGTGTCCGGGTCCGAGGGCTCTGACGAGGAGGACTCCCAGCCCCTCATCACCGATATCGTTACCTGGGACTTCAAAATGGCGCACATCCGGCCGTCGGAAACGGGTTGGCCCGACGCACCGGCTGACTGGCAGCCGACCATCATCGAGGGGCCCCGAACGCCGCCCTCCCGACAATATATCAAGGCCCCGACGAAGGTGAAGTTCCGAACTCCGACTCCGGTCAAATTCGAGCGGGACTCGTCGTCACCCAAAGTCCCGTTGTTCCGCGATGACACCGACGACGAGCTTGAGGCTGTGGAGGAGATGGTGGCCCCTCGGGGGTCCATTACCCCCGCTCCTGAGGTGGCAGCGACTCCACGACGGCGGGCCTCCACTCCCCGTTCCTCTGACTTGACTCCGACCACCACTCGCGCATCAACCTACAAGAACTCGACCCTGTCCCGGCTCCGCTCTTCAGCACCCATGTCCCCCTCCATTACCTCTATCTCTTCCCTCTCCTCTTCCACCCTCTCTGGTCCCAGCGTCGCTACAATCCCTCCGGCTTCACCTTCGCCCTCTTCTTCCTCTTCCCATGCCCCCGCACCTCGTCGAAATGCAACCCCCGGCCCATCGGGGCTTTCGGCGTCTTCCAAAGCAGGAAGCAGCGTTTCTTCTCGCCTCCATGGCGGTGGTTCTAAGGGGGGTCGGGGACTGTCGTCGGCAAGTCGTGCAGGTTCGGCGTCGGTCACTTCCAGTGCTGGCGGGCTGTTCTTTTGGAACCCGAGGAAGGGGAAGATTATGACGGATCCAAGGAAGGCATTGAAGATTGCTGAGGAGGAAGGGGAGGTGGATGTGCTTGGGGAGGAGGACATGGTGAGTATGCTGGAGATGATGGTGCAGAGTAGACGTCAGCAGCAGGAGGAGGAGCAGCAGCAGCAGCAGGGGGAGGTTGAGGAGGAGGAGGGGGATGTGGAAGTCATGGACACATCGGATGCTTGACGTCTTGGACGCTCTCGAAATTACGGACTCTTTTTCTTTTCTTCTTGATTTTCTTGACTACATCGCTTTGTGCGCTACCTCCCTCCTCTACTATACCCTGTCCCCATGTGCTCCTCTTTTTGTACCTGACCTGTGAATGAAATGAATGATTTTCGTCTTGTCTTTGAAGGAAAGGATCGCTGTGACCAAAGCACGTGCTGTGACCAAACAAAAGACTTGTCGTCTTCGCCACTCTATCTTTGCACTCACCTCGACTCTGTCTACTCAACTGTGTCTCCTTCAACTGTGCTATGCCTCCTGCTTCATCCACTCCTAACAATACTGGCAACCCAAACGACAAAGACGCGTCCGGACTCTCGAGTGGCTCACATGACGCGATACCCCCTGTGCTGAATGGAGAGGAAGACGATGAAGGCTGGGAGGATGAGGAGTCTGGAGATGAGGGGAAACAACACAAGTCAAAAAAAACCACCAAACCCATCCCTCACCTCTCTCCGGACTCCGACGAGGAGAACCTGCCAGCGGGTGGCCTTAGCTCTTGGGCGGAGCGTAACCCAGGGAAGGGATTCATTCCTCTCCAGAAACGGGTAAAGAGGGTGCTAGGGCCTGAGCAGCGTCGAACCCTCAAAGATGCTCGGGCTAATCGAAAGCGACGCGCAGCTGCCCTCCAAGAGGATATCTTGGTTCATGAAGAGTCGAATAATATAGCGGTCACAGACTTGGCTGCTAAGCACGGCTTCAAGGAAAAACTGGTTCGGCAGCGAGCAGGCCTAGCGGGTGGTCAGAAGAAAAGGACTCGAAAACCCTCTCTGCTTCGGGCTAAAATCCATTACCTGGGGAAGAAGGTGAATCGCGGTATGTGTTTCCCGACATCGACTGGGCTCAAATAGAGCTGACCCTTGCCCCCTCCGTAGGTCTTGGCCCTGGGGAGAAGGTGGCCTTGGAGGTACTTCGACAGCGGGCCCTCGATGAGAATGACCCTGAGTTCGTCGACATGAGCGAGGCTAGGAAGAAAGAGTTGATACAGGGTGTCTTGGACTATCGGGAGCTGAAAGTGTCTGGGACTAGGGCAACGAACAAGGCTGCACAGCTTGGGGCAGAGCATTCGCTGGAGAGGATGAATGACGAGGTACGTGCTTGATATCAGCCGTTTGATAGAGCAGAGTGTGACCTTTCCCCAGGTGCAGTACCTGTACCGAACGTGTGGCATGCAGGGCTTCTCCTTCTTTTCGAAAGGGCATGTGCAAGACACTACGAACCCCCGTATAATTCAGTCCGCGGGTGCTTTGGACTTTATTCGAGAGGTGATCGGGATGGACCCTATGGACTTCAATGCGAAGTTCGAGCAGTGGGCTTGTGCCAAGGGAGATGGTCAGTGGTTTCGTCGAACTCCAGAGGACCATGCACTGATGCATTGTAGCTGGCGCTGATACTTTGAAGTCGATGTGCTCGGAGGTGACTCGAATGATCAAGAGCGGCTTGGGTAAGTTCCTTCTTGGACAGCGAGAGGGTCTTGCTTACCCTTAATATAGTCATCGCATCGAAACGACAGCAATGCGCCATGAACTATGAGCGCTACATCCAGTCTGTGGTTTTGTCGTATGGCTGTGAGTTGATTGGATGGCCCAAAGACGTTGACTGGGGCCCTCCGAACAAAATCAGCACCGTGGAGAAGATTCGAAAGCTCCGAGACGCCTTGAAGGATGGAAGCTGTCGGTGGAAGGTTCTGAACGAGAAGGAGAAAAAGAGATGGCGAGCGTTGTATGAAGAGAAGGTTTCCAGCGGGGAGATCGTCTCTGAGGGGAGGAAGAAGAGGTCGGATAGTGGGAAGAGTCGGGGGCCGAACAAAAGAACGCTAGGGAAGGTGGCGGGGAAAGGGAAGCAGAAGAGCAGGGAGGAGGTGCCGACCGACGAAGACGACGACGACGACGACGAGGAGTGGGGGGGAATCACAGGGGGGGCAGGTGGAGAGGAAGATGACAGTGAAGATGTTGGGGGGAAGGCCGTGCGTGTGACGAGGTCTCGTCAGACCGTGTCCAAGTCTTCCCGAAAGCGGAAGTCGGGCGGTGATGACGAGGACGAGGAGGATGAGGAGGCTGAGAAGGAGAAAGAGCCTCCGAAGAAGAGGAAGAAGTCGAGCGAGGGACCTCGGGGGGAGAAGAGGAATCGGAAGGAGGTATCGGAGGACGAGGAGGAGGAGGAGGAGTCGACCAGGAAGAAGAAGAAGCCTTCCAATGCCCCCAACCCACGTCGACCTGCTCCCATTGCCGCCTTCAAGGGTGCTCCAAAGCCTGTACCTAGGAAGCTTACCGGTGCTGCCAACCTTAAGGCCCGACATGACGAGGTGATGAAGGCCAAGGCAGAACGGGAGGAAAAGCGGGCGGCTGATGCTGAGTGGTTGAAGGTTCGTGGAGAGCAACGGAGGGCAGAGAGAAAGGAGTTGGAGAGGGAGAGGAAAGAAAAGGCAGAGAAGGAGAAAAAGGATGCAGCGGAGGGGATAGCAGCTGGTGAGGAGGATGTGCCAATGCCTGTGGCGGGCTCCAGTTCCCAGGGTGGGTCCGATGGAGGAGACGACAGGGCGAAAGAAGGACAAAGCAATCCTGTCCAAGCCCCTGCTCGTAAGAACACAGTCAAGGGAAGCAAGAAAAAGGGCCCCCCCGGCTTTCGTCCTGCTTCTCTCCACCAACCCCCCACCGAGAACAATGTGCTCCCTCCACCACCAGCTGGGGGCGAGCCCAGTGGACATGTACAGTAGCATCACCCTCCCCCCTCCCTCCCCCCGCTCGTACTTCCTTTTTTGGCACCCCCCATAGACACTATATTTTTCGCTGATTTTCCATGTATTTTACGACTATTTTACCGGTATTTTAGAAATACATTTCCTTTTTGGGCAGTAGATGCCTGCAGAACATCTACAAGTGCCAAAGTTATTGAAAGTTAATGAAATATATGCAGAGTTATTGAGCTGAGCTGTACTTCTCCTCAACATATATATTTGCTAAAAGTTATTGAAGAGATCTCCGAAAGATATCGACAGGAGCCCTGCGCCATGGTTTCGGCCACTAATTAGTGTTGTAGATGAGCTATGTATTACCCCACTTATTACTGGGGTTATGTGGGCAGTATAGGTGATCAAGCCAGTCTCTGTGAATAAGGGTGCCAGGAGCGATCGTGAGTTGACGCCCAGCAGTCGACGGAGAAAAGCATGCTGCACGTCGACGAACGGGGAGATCAGGGAGGTGTCTGTGTCAATACATATGTCTGCTCCCGAAATGAGGTAGCAGTCAACCCGTGCATTGTACAGCTGCAGTCCTTCCTTGGGCGGAATAGCGCCGACCCGGTGTTTCAGCGCATATGCCGCATTTGCCGCATTCCTAGCTTTAGAGGCTTTCATCACATAGTCGTGAGCGAAGATGTTGCCGGTTGTCGAGGAGAGCCAAGTCCCCAGGTATTTGAATTCTGGGACGAGTTCGACTGCGTTATTTCCGAGCCACAGGGTAGGCAATGGGGTTGGAAGAGCGCCGTAGATCTGCCATTTTGACTTTGGTCCGCTCACAAACAGCCGCTTATATCCCGTGTAGTCGTAGAACAGCTGCACCTTGTGCTGAAAGTCTGCAAACAGCGTCGACATTATGAGATTGTCGTCTGCCTGTTCCGCCTGCGATACCGGTCGTCCGTTCAGCTGCACATCAGCCGGTGCTGCGGGCAGACGAAAATCGCGAAAGAAGAAGTTCCAAAGACCGGGAGAGGCCGTGTCACCGGTGAGCAGGCCCAGCAGAGCCTTGAAGGCCTCTTCACCATGCGCATTCTGTGTAACGTAGACCATCCGCGCATATATCATACGCATCCAGTCAAACCAAGGCCCCGACACCCCTGCTGCATATAAATCGACCCACAGCCGCTCCATATCCGTGAACGGGAATGCGTTCGTCAAGTCGCCGTAAAACACAAAGAGGGTCTTCCCCTCAGCTCGCGCTCGTGCAATCGCGCAGATGAGAATGAAGATATTGTCGGAGGTCCTACGTCCGGGTCGGAACCCATTCTGCGAGTCAGGGATTGCGTCCACAGTATCCCCCCATTCCCGCAGTCGCTCCTCGAACACCATCGTGCACAACTTCAGGAGGCAGCACTCTTTTGCCACCAATCGGTAACCGTCCGGGTCATCCACCGGCTTCCCCTGCTTCAAGAACCCAGCCAGTATCGTCACCAGCCATCGCTGAGGGGCGTCGCAGTCGCGGACGCATGTCTCGATCAGAAACACCAGCACCTCGTTGGGGATCGTCAAGATCTTTGCATATGATACGTCATCAATTCCGCAAGCGCTTCGGTGCGCCCGAGATCGCAGCTTCTTCTTCATGCGCCCTATGTCTTTCTCAGTCACCGGCCGCGAGAAAATGCCATTTGCTGTTCGGTCTCGAGTGCGTGGCGGTATTGTTCGACAGAGTTGTGCGATGATTGCATGTAGCCTAGGATCGAAGTAGTCGGGGAGCTCGTCCGGGGGGTTTGACCTCTTCTTGAAAGAAAGATGTAATTGGGATGGAGTAACGCCACACGGTCCGGCTCTGCTGTCTGTCCAAGACCGAATCAAATCCCAATATTCACGCGGAGAGCTGCACGAGATGAGTTTGTTCAAGTTCTCGCATATAGCCTCTCTTTCCCTTCCGAAGTCAGTTAGTAAAGGAAGTATAGGAAGGCAAGCATAAGTTTCTGACCGTCGCCGCCCACGATGTTTTTCGCTGGGGTCGTCGCAGTCTTCCATCGTCAGGTCTGGCGGCGGGTCCGCCTTCGGTGGTGTAATTTCCGGCAGCCGCGTATGCACCTTCACAGGGCCGGGGGGCGTCAGAGCCAATGGTCGCATTGATGGAGCGACATCGACGTTGGGCGGCTGAGATCGCCATGCAGTGCCATTCGATGCTGCGCCCTCCCTTGCCATTCTCATAGCTGCGAGGAAAGGGAGAGTGTTCGTCTGAGCAGACAGGAACCTGAACTCAATTGCACAGGGCCTCTCTTGGATGATAGCAGCGGCGCCTTTCATGATGTCGGCGTGTGCGCATTCCCATCCACGGACAGCGCAGTCACCCGCCCAGTAGCAAAATGTCCTGATACAGTACTGAGATGAAGTGTATATTGTCAGGGACATACTCGAGTCTGCACGCCGCACAATCTCGAGCACGGCGTGTAGAACCGCGCGCTGAATCGTCTGCTGTCCACCAAACGTATAGCACCCGTTCCGCAGAGAGTTCGGTCCCCAATACAACGAGAACGTCGACCGTGTGCCTTGCCGATTTCCCAATCTACTGGACCCCTGCGCAGCGCCGATGTAGACTGTGCAAGGGCGCCCGTCTGATGACACGGTGAAACGGTGCGTGTAGGTGTAGGCGTGAAATATACCGAAATATAAAATCACAAAATCTAATCCAATACGACGTGTGTGTGTGTGTGTGTGTTCGGGGTGGCGGGAGCACGTATCGTCCCTCAGAATACTTGTGCAAGCTTCAATCAATCAAGGTCGCTACGTTTGAGCGGGACGAACTACTAGATTGTCTAGCGAGAACGTAGCGGGCAAAAACGATTCGCAGCGGGAGAAGCGAAGAGTCACTCTTTCTGAGACTTCGAAATGAGAAATTCTGAGTCTAGCGGGGAGGGTCTCCGTGCCAATAGAAAAGCGTCGCCCGGTAGTGGATCGTCAACCGGCAAGAAGCTTTCTGGATGACAACCGGCGGGCAGAAGGCGCGGCTCAGCGGGACGGGGTTCTTATACGACCGGCGCGGCTCTGGCGAGAAGCGGGGCTCTTATGTCGATGGCGCGGACACTAACAGTGACCCGGGCAGTTACACCACTACGCGGCGGCGAGCTCGAACGGGGGTCTTGGTTATACCGCGGAACGGCTGGCACACGGGGCGTCGACGGCGCGGAATCAAGCTCGAACGGGGGTCTTGGTTATACCGCGGAACAGCAAGCAACGGGGCTTCGTATTTCAGGAGGGCTCGGGCTCAAAGGCTGGCGGGGCTCTCAAAGTTCTGGCGGCTCGGTATGCCACAAGTCTTTCCGTATCACTCGAGTCTCTCTCAGATATCAAGTCTAGTCTCTTTCAAAGTTCAATTCAAATTCTAGAGTCCGCTACAAACTGCCCTTGTCTACGGGTAGGTAATTGACTGAGTAACAAAAAGTACACCGGGAGATTAAATACATGCAGCGGGAGCAGAAACAACCAAATAAAATCATGATGAGAGAGTGTCCAAGTTTGATGCCGCGCCCGCTGGGAACCAATGGTATATTCAGGATTGCGAGTCGTGAGTGAAAAGACTGCCTCCCGGAGAAAGTCCATGCGGGCGGGTGGGTATTGCGCCTTATTGCAGTGCAATGGCGTGCTGGTTGCCATGTCCCCGGGAGGGGACACGAAATTCCTCCTTCATAATATGGTCCTGCCGCTGGTCGAGTTGAAGTCGAAAAGGCTTCCCGCTGAGTAGTTAGTCAACGGCTCGATAGCGGTCAAGTTCGTCTCGTCTTCTATCTTCAGAACAGTCTAAGTTCCAGGGAAAATAGGGAGAGCCGAGTCGCGTTAGCGGCTCGCCACTCGCCGTTCGGGTTGTCCGCAATCAGCGGGAAATGCCCCCGGCAACTCGCCATGTCCTTCTCATCATTCTGACAGAGCCGTTGGCTGGATAGCCGCTGGCTCCGCGGTGCTCCCGCTGGCAGTCGGTTAAGTCCCGGCTGTCCGTAATCAGCCGGCGTGCTCGTTTAGAGCCTGCCGGTGATCCTGTTCGTCGGTAGAGTGGTGGCCGTCCTGAGTTCGAAGTTGAACTCAGTATGGTCCCCCGCTAGATCATCTTCATGTTGGTCGGCGGGTGAGCGCCTAACCTCAGGGAGGTTGGTAGTTCCTCTTAGTCGCCTCCAGCACCTCGAAATAGTAGTTTCCCACTAAGTCTCTTGGCCCGGCAGTTTAGAAATAGTCAGCGGCAGAGTCTCGCACCCATGTTTAGGGAAACGTCGCTAAGCCGCCGCTACCCGTTAGTGTCCCGCCAGCTTGTCGGCTATCCACAGCAATAAGATACTGCCCGCGAGGACGGGCATATCTTCTATTATCCTAGCCTCACTTCTCCCGCTGATAGGTCTCGAAAATCGATAAATTCCGGGCATTTCACGCCTAGCCGCTGAGCGGCCCTATCATCTCCCCCTTACTAGATTTCAACTCTCCCGAGTTGACGACTTGTGATCGCCCGCTAGAGATCTTATCCATCTTCCCGGGGAAGGGGACTTCAAGACAAACTTCTGTCTTGGAATAATTTTAGATAACGAACGGGCCGCCAGTGAGGCCCGGTCCCCGCTCGTCCCCTTTGGTATTTCATGAGAGAAAACCTTAACGAAGGACTCGTGGCGACCTAATTTTAGATCCCACTCTACCTCCGTTGACAGTTTCTGGACTCAACTCCTCGCCGCGGCCGGCGATGCCGTCACTTTCATTATGAGGCGTCATTCCTGCCTTTTTCGGAAGTACATCAAATTAGAGAAGCGCTCGAATCAAACTCTAACCCTGCGCTCTCTAAAGCCGTCCTATTCATCCGCAGTTTGGAATGTTTGGGATCAAAGAAGCCGCGGGGACCCCCCGCTTCTTCATTCAAATGTTTTTCTCTGAAATTTTCTCGAGAATCCCATCAAACATTCAAACTCCGACTCCTCAGGGTATAAAGAGTCGAGAGCTTTCTGGGTGGATTCCCCACCGATTCCCCGATTGGGTACCCCCTTGCCCTCTCTTCCCTTCGTTTAATCTTTCTGTCTTTCGCCCGCCGACTGGATTTCTGGCGCCTCGCACCGGGAAGCTCTTCTTTTTGATTATCTCGTCCCGCAATGGCTCCCAAACCCAGCGGCAGCTCGGCCTCTCGTCCAGAATCTCGGTCTTCCCATCGTGCCCCGGCAGCTTCCTCTCCCCCGCCGGTTCGTCGAAAACAGCTTTCTGGTACTGGACAACCGCCCGCCGCTTCTTCCTCGAAATCGACTCAACTCCCTCCGGCTCAGTCGCAGCCCTCTAGTATCGACTGGTTTGCAGCATGGCGCGACAGGCCGGAGGAGTGGAAGATCTTGCAAGAGTTGGTCGTCCCGGAGAAGCTCGCCGACTACTCACAACAGAAGATCGGCAAGATGCTTCGTGCCATTCAAGACCCGCTGGTGAGTCGCGACGTCTTTTCCCTTCTCTCTGTCATTGTTCATTTCTATCTAGAAGGAGCACCGGGCAGTCCTGTCGGCCGCTCAAAAAGGCCTCGAGCCGCCGCCCATGGCCATGGCCATTAGCGTCCATCTCCAGAAGGCCATCCAAACGTACGACCCGGACGAACACCTGCCCGATATACAGGCGCTTCGATATCGCAAGACCCTCCTCAAGGAGAAGAAGGTGTGTGCCGCCCGTTTTTTGTCGTTGGCTCCCGCTAATCCTTCTCTCAGCTGTATATGCCCCCGGCCCCTACTGAGGCAATGGAAGCGTTCCCCATACCGCCGCCGCCGACGACCCAGCTCTTCGTTCCCAAGAGGACCAAAGCCGCCTCGGTGAGTTTCGTTAATTTTCCACCGGGCGACTCTGACTACGTTCTTTTCTTTAGGCTGCGTCTTCGTCCGGCAAAGTTAGCGGCAAGGCCGCACCCGCCGCCAGTGACTCTGGAAAAGTCAGCGGCAAAGCCGCCGCCGCGGCTGCTGAGACTGGAAAAGTCAGCGGAAAGGCCGCTACCAAGGTAAGTCGGGGTGACCGCCAATCGCTTCTCTTCCTGATTCTTTCATATAGGGGGAGGACACGCCCCGGCCCCAGCCAAGGAAACTCCCGAATTTCACGAAGACGGTGAGTTTCTTCTAGTTTATCTCGATTCTTGCCGGCTGACCGTTCACGTTTAGCCTACCTCCACCACCGACGATCCCAAGCCCGAGCGGGTCAAGGTGATCAAAAAGACCATCAAGGTCCCCGCCGACACCCCGACCGCCAGCGGCAGCGGCACCAAACGTAAGGCCTCGACCGGCGCCGAGTCGTCCCCCTCAAAGAAGGTGAAGGAAGACAAGGCGGGCAAGGGCAAAGCGGCCAAGGCCCCCTCTCGTAGTCAGGTAGTTGTCGCCCGCTGCTGTCCCCAATGTAAGGCCGACATAGAATTAACAATAAACTTCTCGTAGTCTGTCATCAGCGTCCCAAGCTCCGGCGATGAGCGCGTCCCCGACTTCGAAATTCGTAAGTCAGTCCAACGCCGCCTGCTTTCTGTGCTGAAAATCTTTCTCAGTGATAGAGACAAAACCGCCCGCCGCTCGAAAGGCCAAGAAGACCAAGGCCGCCACCGTCGACACTGTGCCTTCACTCAAAGGGCAAGGCACCCGCGCCGCTCAACTCGCTGCCCTGGCGGGCGTTGGCATCAAGCCAGCCAAGCCGGTGAGTCCTTATCGACGGGGACATTCGTTTGCTAAAATGTTTGCCTTAGCTCCCCGAGCAGCCCATCAAGTCGATGGAGCCGACCAAGAAGAAGACCAAGACTCGCGCCGAGGGGGAGTTCAGGCCGCCGAACAAGGACGTTGTGAACAAGTTGTTCACCAACTACCCTGGGGCCGCCCGTCGCCAGGACCTCCCATACGACCCCGAGAAGGAGCAGTTCGCTCTCGTCGCCGACCATCTCATCGGCAACCTCGAGTTGAACGCCGCCCACGTAAGGCCGTTTGTTTTCTTTCTTAATTCATCTTTCTAATTTGTACTCTTGTCTAGAACGGCCCCCGCTGTTTGCAGTGCATTGCTTGTGGTAGCAAGTGCGAGTCCACCGCCGTCCCTGGCGAGTGCACTGCTTGCGCCAACCGCAAGTCCACCAAGGACTGCACTTTTCTCCTTGACGGCGAAAAGCTCAGTTCCATGGGCTCCGGGCTCAAGCAATGGGTTTCTATGACCCGGCCCGGTAAGTCAACTGCTAACTTCCCGTTTAGGCCCGCTGACCCTTTCAACAGAGTGGTTCGACTTGCACGCCGATGTCAACGCTGCCGCCGACACCTGCTTCGCCATCCAGGGCGCCTTTGAAAAGGCCACCTGGAATTTGAACCAGAAGTCCTTTAAGATGCTTCTCTCGGTCTTAGTCACCCGCCGAGAGATTCAGCGGGAGGACTTCCTCAAGCGCTTTGCCGGCGACGACCGCGAGGAGCGGGAGAAGAACATGGACCAGGTCTTGCGCATCGCCATGACCCAGGGCTTGACCGCGTCGTCGACTATTAAGTCGAACCGCCGCTGGCAGTATTACCCCAACGAGGTCATCGACGAAATCCCCATCCCCGGCTTCGAGGACGCGTACGCCTTTTACGAAGCGAAGGACCGCCAGGACCAGAACATCCCGCTCGCCTTCTACCTCATCCCGGCTGAGCCCGAACTCTCGATTCCGACACAGTGGGTCGAAGTGCAAGTAAGTCTCATTCTTTCTTTTTATTTAATCTTCTGGGCCGCTGACCCTCTTATTCCCGTAGCCGGAGGACTGCGTGGACCTCTTCCACGACTTGAAGGGTGAGGACGCCGCCGAAGAGATCCCCGACGGCGCGAAGGTCCGTCAACGCCTTCTCCTCGACGGCAAGGGCCCGATCAATCTCGACCCGAACGACCAAGACGGGAACGTCTTGCCTTACAGCTGGGAGCACAAGAGCGTGCCCGGCTTCTTCAAGATGTTGTACCGTAAGGGTACATTCTTCGAGATCCCCGACGCTCCTCCACCAGAGCCGAAGCGCAAGGGCAAGTCCAGCGGCAAGGTGAAGTCGTCTTCTGTGGTTCACGACGACGCCGACGACGAGTTCAAACCCGACCCGACTTCCCAAGAGGAAGACATGGGCGAGGCCCCGGACGACCGTACGTCACGTTTTCATTTCCTCTTTCTAATTCATTGCTGAAGCCAATTTTCCCCGCTAGCCATGGACATCTCCCACCCGCCGACTCCTGAAAAACGCCCGAAGGGCAAACAGCGGGCAGTCGACCCGCCCATCCCTTCGTCTAGCGATGAAGAGGAAGGAGAGTCCGGCGAGGTGGGTGCACCCGCTTTCGACGACTTCTTAGCTGAGTCGTTTGCACAGGACGAGTCCAGCGGCGAGGAGTCCAGCGAGGCCGAGGTACGCGGAAGCGTCCAGGGTGAAGCCGACGAGGACGACGACAGCGATCTCGAGGAAGTCCAAATCCCCGGGACTGCCGATTTCGCAGCCAGCGGCGAGGAGGACCTTGGGCCAGAAGTTGATGCAGCGGGCGAGGAAGACGTGGATATCCACCTTCCCGATCATCCTGCTCCTTCGGGCGACGACGCGGTCGAGAGCTGAGCGGGTAAGCACGCTCCCCCTTTCTGGAGTCTTATCTTCCCGCTAACCATCTTACAGCCTTTCCTCGTGGGTGGGCGGGCGGCAAGTAAGCAATTCGCCCGACCTCCCGCTGTCTTTGACTTCTTGCTGACGTCTTTCTAGAAATTTTTCTGTATTCATAATCGCGGGGGCCGAGCGGCCCCCAATATCATCAAAAGCTACGGGTACGGGTCCCATAATCCCGCTAGATGCGAACTTGTCATGGCCTGGTGGAATTGCACCCGCCATGACCCCCAATAAAAATCAAATGCCCCATAGTAGTATAGCATCGTGTGCCGGCCAAAGAGCCGATGAAAAATAAAAGCTTTTTACGATGTCTCCTCTTTGTGTGAAAATCTTAAGTTCATTTTAAGTTCGAAGTCAAAATTCCCGGCTAGAGCCTCTAAGTGACTTGTAAGAGGTTGGAGCGAGAGATTCTGGCTAAGTGCTGCGCCCGTCGGCTGAGTACGACTTGGAGAGCGAGCTGAACATTGAACCTTTCGAGTTTTTTCAACATGCCGAGCGGCAACGGTGCTTATCACCGGGGTCATCAGATAGCGGGGATTGCCCGCGGCATCTCATCCAGCTATCAGCGGCTGTCCTCGGACTCCACCGGGTGGCTAGTTCCTCATTTCTCCCGCTGGTCTCGTAAGAGTGATAACGTAGAGTAGAACTGGCCCGGCGGCCCGAGTTGCCCGCTACCGTACTTGTATAGTCGATAGGGGTAGATAGCCAATCAAACCATCTTTTTCCTTCAATCGTCATGCCTCAGCCCATAGGTGAAGTCCTAATCGACTACCATTTCTTCCCGGTGGTCAGTCAAGACTTTGTGCGCAAGATCTATACCGTGGTAGGCTGTCCTCAACACATTTCTGCGCCAAGTCCAACCAGCCGCTAGCCGAATCTCGTCTGCACGCCTTGTAGTGACGCCGGCGAAGATTGTGAATTTCTTCACTGGGGCTCGAAGTGCACTCGGTGCCGGGAGGCGAAGGTCCCCAAATGCTTGTTCGCCGGGGTGGATTGGTTCAAGTATACCTATCCCTCTTCAACCTTTCCGACACTTTTCATCTATCGCAGCGGTAAGTCCTGCCGCTCTTCGAATTCTCATCTTTCTTATTCTATTCAGGCGGCACGTTGTACGACCTTGCATTCCTCGAACTCTGGTACCACTTGCGCCTCGGCGGCTTAAGCCCCGATATGTTTATAGGCTCGGTGGACGGTGAGCCCGCTGACTTCTTGCGTCGGCGGGAGGAATTTGCTGGCGACCTTCGTGACTGGGACATTGCTCACGACCTAAACCACGCCGCCCACTCCAGCCGGCGGCTGTATTTCTACAACATCCTGTCTCGAGTTTTACGCGAGTGGCGTACCCAGGATCGCTCGATCCATGCCCAGTGCGATGTCGACGCAGCTATCTCGCTCCATGATATCCGGCGACGGGACTCTAACGTTCCGACCATCGTGCCCTTGGCCCAAGGCACGCGCCGCCAGACCTTCGAGCGGTAACCCAGGCTGGTAGCTTTTCCCGTTAGGGTCAAATAAATCTCTTTGCCCGGTCGCAAGCCGTTATCGTGATGTCTGATTCCACCTGAGCTTTTGGTCCGGCAGCCGGTGGTACTCACCCGTCGGCTATAGGTTTTACTTATAGCGGCCGGTGCCCAGTGAGTCCTTTGAGCGATGCCCGCCTTTTCTTTGGCAGCGACTTTTTACTCAGAACGCTTTAGGAGCTTCACCGGCCCCTCAGAGTACCAGCTCGTACTTCAAGCTCAGTTTGTGGGTCTTTCGTTCTTTCTCAGTGTTCTCCCGCTGACGGGTGCCTCTTCTTTAGCCGGAGTACGAATGCCAGTGCTGCCTCAAGAACTACCGCCACTGCATCTGGATTCAGTGGGGTGAAGCCTGCCTCAGCTGCATGTTCATAGGTCGCGCCGCCTTGTGCTGCTACACTAAGAAGTCCGTCTGGCAGGCCGAGAACAGCCGTCGTCGCGACACTCTTCTAGCCTCTCGGCCAGGTAAGTCTGCTTTCTATCTTTCTACCTCTCAGCGGGGGTCTTAGTGAATTTTAGCTCCCTCCGCCGGACGGATCGCTCAGTTTGACTGGTACGCCCGGACTGCCGGTGCCCGACTCGACGAGAAGAGGTACATTGACGTGCGTACTTGCACCATCCTTGCCGCCAGGTCCATGCTCGGCACCCTTGGGTTTGGCCAGCTACGCTTCTTGTACGGACTGTGGTTTGACGGGAAGGGGGCGGGCGTACGAAAGGAAATTGTAGATCTCCTCCGGGATAGGTTAGACGCTGTAGCCCTCCAGTCCGGCGCAAGGCTCCCGCCCGTTATGTTCATCGGGCCGTAAGCGTAGTAGGAAATATATTCCCACTGTCAAACGAACTTGCATCTTTAAAACTCTGTTTCAAGCTGCCCGATTAGGAAGGCTTCTTAGAAACCAAAGCTTCCTCGTGTTTTTGCCCAGCGGGAGCTCAGCACCTCGTTGGACATTCCACATGTATTGCGGATCTTCCGGGAGCATCGGGTGCAATGAGTCCCGCTGTCGATCTCTCTGTTTTTGGGTCTCCCGCCAGGTCTCAGAGAGATATTTAAGCTGGCGGGCAGGTCCCATTTGCTTCAGTCGTCTACTCATGTCTTTGCTGGAACATCCACTCTTCCCGAATGACCCCGTCGGCCCGCTCAGGGAGTACTATGTACGTTCCTGAACATTTTGCCTCGGGTAATTCCTCATCATTCGGCAGCCTGGCCGGGTATGCTCTGCGTGCCTCAACGCCCGTTCTCATTGCGAGTTTACTGAGTGGGGAGCGCCGTGCACCCGCTGTTACTTGCTGAAGCACAACTGCTCGTACACCCAGACCGCTGAGCTGGCCGATGAAATTGCTGCCCGCCGGCACCGTTTCAAAGAGGGTCCCGATCGTAAGTGACGACTTCTTTCTTATCTGTTGCGCCACAACTGATTCCCCGCTCGCTTCTAGCGGTTACGAAGGAACAGCTAGCTGCTTGGGACGTCCTTCATGAGGGGACCCTGGCGCAGTTCCCATTCTGGCAACAATACCATTCTGTAATCGTCGGGCGGAACGTCGCAGAGGCAGCCCAACGGCTGTCCTTTTACTTCGAGGCCCGCTTGGTTTTCCATCTTCTTCAGGAGGCCAAAACGGCTAATCTCCCGGCTGCGTATGTTGCTGTTATCCGCGAGCGGTTAGACGTTCTCGCCAATAATCTTTTCCTGGATCTTCCGGCTAGGATGCGGGCAGTGTAGATACAGGCACATGTACTTTCGGATAGTTCGTTCCGATAACACACGCTCCCGCCCCATGTGAGGCCTTGGAAACATTTATTTCTTGGTAAAGATGTGCCCGCTGCCCTCAAATGACGTGCTAGGTGACCCACCTCTCCCCCTTTCAGAAATCTCAACTGTCCCCAGTTGATCGATCAGAGGAAATTCAGGTTCCCCGGCAGCAAATTTTCGTGCCACGGAACGATCGGGTGCGTTTGAAATAATTTTCTGCGCCACCGGCGGGTGCCTCTACCATAAATGGTAATCCAAGTTCGGCCGTTGACCAAATTTCGTCCAAATTATCCTTACGGCGTTAATTACGGCCGCTCGAGTATAAGAAGCAGCGGGCGGACGGGTATACCCCCCAGCCTCGTCTACTGTCTTTACTCTGCTTCCTCCAAAATGTCTCAAAACGATTACAACACCGTCAAAGCCGATTTCCTCAAGGCTATGGACGTTGCCGCTAACCTCGTCAAGTATTCGCCGCCCGAGTTTCGTAAAAACCAGCTCAAGGACGTCGCCGAGATTCTCGTAAGAGCCGCCGGCTACATTGACCAGTCTCGTTTTGTTAACATTATTCTTTCGTTCATAGGCGCGCCTTCCCCCGCTCATGCCTTTCATTTTGGAAGACAAGAGCGCGGTTCTTCGTGAGGCAATCTTCACCTCGCGTGAATATTACCACTCCTTGTACGACCCGGATGGTAAACGGGACGTGACCTTCCCCGCTGGGTACGATGCCCTGCGGCGGATCACCAAGGCCATTCACGAAGACCGTTCCAAGAAGGCGATCCCGCCCGTCTCCACCATTTCTTCTTCCAAGGGGACCCGGGTCGGTTTCACTAACTTTTATTGTCGTGCTCACCACTGACTCACAATCATCCCCCGCTAGAAGAGTACTCGCGGGCGGTCTCAGGGTGAACCTGAGTCTGAGGACGAGGACGAAGGCACCGTTCGTGCCCCATCGCCCGCTCTCACCACCCTTGGTGCTGACGAGGTTCGTTCTTTCGTTTAACAGCTGGCCTGTGTAGAGCTGACGATTGACACTTCTATCATCGCCGTTGGGTGTTTGTTCACCCAGATGCTCGTTGACGATGAGCATGTCCCCGCTCCCAAGGCTCCCCCTACCGGTCCCAAGGCTAAATCAGCCATGGCGGGCAAGAAGGGTGCGCGCGCTGTAAGTCGCACGTTATTTCTGCTTTAGCTTCTGTCATTCATTTCAATCTTTCAGCATAGCCCGGCCCCCGCTAAGAAGGGCAAAGGCAACAAGCGCGCTCGCATCGACAACGTCCCGTTCCACGAGGACTCCTTCCTCACCAACGGTGAGTTTCCCGTCCATTGTTAGTGGTTTCCCGCTGAATGTTATTACAGCAACGGCTGAGTTTTACGCTTCGGCACCCGCTTCAGGTGCTGTTGTCGATGAGGCCGCTAGCGTCGTTGAGATGGGTACCGAGTTCATGAGCAACCACCTTGCCTTGCGCAAGCGGATGTATTTCATCATGGTCGAGCTGGCGGTCATCCACGAGAACCTTCGTAGCTCTCTGGCCCGGCGCGAGCAGCTCCTCGACGAAGGAGAGAAGATCTCGGCTCGCCTTCGCGACTTCCCCGAGTCCTCCTCTGCCGGCGTCGATGCTCATGTTCCCTGACTCGTTCCCAAAGAGCTCCCCCAGCGGGTCCCCCTTTCTTCAGAATCCTCGGTACTGGCTCAATCGTTTCGGACACCTCACGGCTCATCCTTCTGCTGGCCGCCACACACTCCCCGGGTGCGCAACCTGTTCGCAGCGCACTGGCGGGAGATGAAGGAAATTCAATTACTTAAGGACTTCGAATCTCGTTTCAGACTGTAACGTAGATATCGTAGCAGTAATTCATTTCCGCGCAGCGGCTTTCGTAGCAGAACGAGTCTTTCGTTTGAAAGGCAGCGGCTCATCCGTGTCAGGTTCCTCTTCCTCTTCTTCTTCCTCGGGCAAGGCCTCCTGCAGAGCCGGCTCTTCGTCAGCCGTCCCGCTGGGGGTTAACCTTACATTCCCGAATTGGAAGTCATCTCCAGAATAACCGTCTTCCTCCTGGACCATCTTTTCTAGCGTCTCGGCCGAGAGGTCAATTAAGTCGTGAATGTCAGCGGGTAGCTTGATAGAGCGCCGCTGCTCGAAGGGGACTACCCTGAACTGAGCAATCTTTGATTGAAAGACAGAGCCGTCCATCTCCGCTACGATATAACTTCCACCTTTCGTACGCCGGATGATAATTACTGGTCCCAGGTATCTGGCGGCCATCTTCGTATTCAGCGACTTCTCAACGGTCGTATTCCTGATGAGCACCAAGTCTCCCGGCTCGAAATGGTAATCTTCGATAGTATGTTTATGTGCTATCTCATACCGGCGCAAATTCGCTCGTTTCTCGTCGGTGACCCGCTCCCTCATTTGTTCGACGTGAGTGGCGTGCTTAGCCAGAGCCTGGGCTCGATAGCCGATTAACTCAGCGGTCGTTAGAGTCCTGCCGGGCAGATGCACTAGCCAAGTCGCTTCTTCTATATCCAGCGGGAGGATTGGATGTGCGCCCGTTACCATAAAGTAGGGTGAACAACCCGTTCCTCGTCGAATAGTGACCCGGTCAGCCCACAACATCTGCGGGAAGAACCAGTACCACTTGCTGGGATTCCCGCCAGTGGCTTTCCATAAGGATTGCCTCATCGAGAAGTGCCCATTTTCGACTTTCCCGTTGGCTTGAGAATTATACGGCGAAACTCTAATATTTCTTATGCCGTATTTAGACTCAAGGTAGGCTACGGCCGCTAGGAAGGCCGGCGCATTATCTGTCACCAGTTCCTCCGGGCAACCCCACCTACAAATCACATCTTCAAGTAAGAACAAGGCCAACGTTCTGGCATTCTCGTTCTTTATCGGCCGCGCTTCTATGTAGCTGCTGAGAGAGCAGCGGGCGTCGACAATTTTATTGAAGCCGTTGGAAGGAGTACCAACGACCATCACGTCGACGTGTACCACCTGGAAGAGCGAAGGGGTATGGGTGACAACGGGCGGGATCTTCAATAAAGTCCTTTGCCTTAATTGACACAATTCGCAAGTCTTAATGTACCAAGTGACATCCCGCTCCATCTCAGGCCACCAGAAACGCATTTCTATCAAGGATTTGGTAGCAAAGACGCCGCGATGAGCTAGGCTATCATGAGCCGCTCGCATCATATACATTCGGTGTTCTTTGTCTACCACCAACTGATGTGCGCTCCCCGTTGTGGATTTATGATAGAGTTTTCCATCTGCATCCTCGAAGAAGCCGGTGGCGAATCGCAAGAAAGCTTTGTATTCTTTGTCGTTCATGCCATCCGGGCGAGCCAGGGTGTTTCGCCGCCATTCCTTCATGAGGAGCAGCCGCTCGTCCGCTAGCTTCGCCGCTACAGGTGTAATAGTGTTAACATTAATACAATATAACACAGTAATAGCTGTCATCAACATTTCATTGTGCACAGTAATTGCTGGCCAGTAAGAGGCGCAACATTGCAATCCTGCTGTGGAACTGTCATTTAACACCCTTTTAGGATGATATCAGCCCATCATCAGATATATCACTGATGATCCTGCCTTGATGAGTGATTTCCCCCTCCCCAAGTCTTCCCATCACATCACTGTCCACATTTGGACTTGATGGGCAT
The DNA here is from genome assembly GCA_037176885.1 of Favolaschia claudopus. Classification (NCBI taxonomy): domain Eukaryota; kingdom Fungi; phylum Basidiomycota; class Agaricomycetes; order Agaricales; family Mycenaceae; genus Favolaschia; species Favolaschia claudopus. Next base: position 1,029,088 of record JAWWNJ010000036.1, on the reverse strand, counting down.
CACTCCCGTCAAATTGCCGTCATCCCTACAGTTTCCCGAATGCTTCCGGGTGGATAGCGGGTTTCCCCGCCGCACAGTATTGATCCCTGATACTCCCTTGCTTGGCTATTGCTTTCATTCCAAACAATCTGTGCCCCCCTCCCCCCGGCTTCAAAATAATATATATATCGCAGTACTAGTGTAGGATTAGATTATGCACTCATGTAGGTCCTTTTGAATACTTCCGGCCCAGCTCCATTGCATCAATACCTCTTTTTTGAATCTGATCCCATCAATCCTGATTCTCAGCCATTTCCCTCGGCGGCGGGTAAATTCGTACATCAGGGCACTTGAAGTACAATGTTCATGACTTACAGTATTCTTAATGTACGCCAGCCTTTTCCCTCGACGTGGACTTGAGCGAAAACGACGAAAGCTATATATAAATATACATCATCGATTGGGTCGATCCGCGGAACCAAATCTTTGACACCTCGCCGATCAAACACGTGTGCACGCTGCTTTTCACACCAAGTCCGCAAGTCAGCTCCCGACGTGCAGGTCGCGTCGGTCCCACTCCCCTCTCTTATCCCTTCCCATCTGAGATCACCCTACGTTCTACGACGCTTACGCGCTGGTCCTGCTCTGTCGGTGTACTGTTAGCTGCTGGCGCACTGCTCTCAAGAAATCGCCTCACTGGTCTCCGTTCTGCCCACGCCCACCCGCCTTTCTCTTCCCCACTCCATCTGCAGCTATGTTCCTGTTATAGCGAGTTGTCAGGTACGCGTCTGAACAATTTAATCACTCTTACTCTTTGCCAACCGCGCTTCCCTTCTGTAGCCCCAATTGCTCAAGCACCCACGTTACATCCTCCACCGCTAACGCCCAAGTCATACGATCCAACGGTGTCATCGTCGATACCGTCTCTCCCCACCACAGCAGCGTGGCCATGACCTGCATGATTCCGTTTCGTCCATGAAGCTTCATCAACGAGCTCCAATCCAATCCAGTAGGCCGCAGTACAGCCCCCCGCTCTTTTGGCTGAATCGCCGTCCACCATCCCCACCAATTATCAATGAAGCTATTCTCTATCCCCTCCGCCCCAAGCACTCCGAGATTTTGCTGTATCTCCCACTTCCGCGCTCTCCCTATCCACCGTTTCACAATTTCCGGCCTCGACTCCGTGGTTATTAGCGCACCCTCGCTGTAGCCACATTTCTTCTCGAAATCGAGGTACCGCGCGACGCACACTGCCCACTCCATCCCTCCGTATTCTTTCACCCGCTCAAACGCGCAGAATGCTCGACCCAGCTCCTCCGACCAACGCCCTCGGTCCTTTCGCTTCCAAAGCCGCGCGATCGCCAACGCCTCGCCCCTCTCCGCCCCTGCGACCCCATCCTCACCACCCGCATTCGCACCTTCACCACCATCGCCATCGCGCTCGTCGTCGTCGTCGGGGTCGGAGTCCTGATTCTCCTCCGGATTGTCAGGCGGGCCATTGGCCAAACCAGCATTCCCTTGTTCTGCGGGATTGCTGGCGGGCGGCGGCGGAAGGGGGGGCTCCACACGGTCGGGCGTAACCGTCTCTCCGCCAGACGAGGTAGGCGGCGCGTTCGAGCCGGCGTTTGGGGCTGTGGTCGGAGGGCTCGACGTGGGATCCAGTCCAGTACGTTGGGCGGTCGTCAAATTTCGACGCCGGACTGGCCCTGCCTCTGCCTCAGTCCTACGTGCCTCGCATTCCGCGTCCGCTGCATCAACGATCATCAATACCTCGCACTAGCTGATTCATAGCGGAACTCACTGAAGACATGATGAGCAAAGTCCACCATCGACGACTCCAAGGCCGAAAATCCTTGCGGGTCATGACGAGGCCAGTCGTTCGCGGCCAGACCCCTCGTCTTCCCCGCATGCACGCTACGCATCTCTATATGCCCATTACGATCTCCAATGGGGCCGGCCATCAGCAACGACACACACATGCCATACCGCTCGGCAATACTGTCGACGAACGGCTGCAAGTAGTGCGCTGCGGTCTTCAGAGACCTACGTTACATGTAAGTGCGAATCCATAATGAAAGCTTCAATCCCACTTACGCGCTATATTGCTCAGCGGTCCTGGACGGACCATCAGCGCGCGCGTCGTTCCAAGCTTTGACAGCGGCCTGGTGGTGACGCTCCAAAGCCTGCAGCGTGTCCTCCTGGAACTGTTCGCTCTCCCGCTCCCAACACTCCTTCGTTACCTCGTTCTGGACCTTCACGGCGTGTGGTGGCTTCTCACCGGCCAGCTCCGCGCGTCTTTGAAGGGTTTTGAGTCGCTCCTCGACGAGCGGCTTGATCCGCGCCTCATACTGCGTCGTGGAATAGAAGTGCTGGACCTGGGGTTTGCGCGGAGCATTCCCAGCGACGTTCCCGAGCGGCGCAAAGAGCTCGGTGAACGTCTCTTTGTCCTCTTTGAGAAGATTCGTATACTGGCCGCGATACCAGCCACCCAGTCTCTGCATCCTTATCAGTGAGACTTTCGACCTAACAGCTTGAATTACACACCTCCCGTATCTTCTCATGGCAGTCTTGGCGACGCGTAGTCTCCGCCGCCGACAATTTCTCGTTCGCGACGTGATCCGCCAGCCAGTCTGGAGGGTCCTCGACATCGCATTCAAAATCATGCTCATCCTTCAAGTCGAAACCGTATTTCCAAGTGTATAACTTCGCCATCTTCCTGTAGAAGTCCCCAGTGGTGTTCTTCTCTACAGCCGCCAGCCACTCGTCCTTCCGCGAAGAAAAAAACTCCAGTTTGGTACCCCAGATCCAGCCCGGCTTCCCCGGTTTCTTCAAGGCCTCGCCCTTCTTCCGACGAACGTATTTCGATTTCTGGCGCGGCACGGCTGCCGGACGCGTCGGCGGGACATAAATCTCCCCAGTCTTTGAGACGATGCTGTTAGGCGGCGGGGCAGTCTGCTCTTCGCGTCCGTCTACTGCGTCCCCTCCTGGAAGGGGGTTGTCGGCTGAGGGGGGGAGTCCGTCGGCGTGGGCGCTGGTACTGGGGTTGGTAATCTCGTCGCTCATGACGCTGCGCCAAAGTAGGAGGAGGAAGTTTAGGCGATAAACGACGCGTCAGGTTTGGCACGTGCTCCACTTCGCGAAAAGCCTTCTAACTCACTCACTATTAGAATCCACAAAGACCAAGCAGAAAATAATGTATACACTAATAGCCAAATAAATCAATTTATATAACACCCTCTGCGTACTCCAGCGCCTCGTCAAAATCCGCACTAGACAGCAATTGCGGGTCATCCCCTTCCGCCACCAACGTATCAAATCTCAGCTTCGCTGAGCTCCTGCGACCACCAACAGAGAAACAAGAACTTCATTTACACGCGTAGTTTCGTCAGCGAGGCAGAATTGCGTACCGATTGCTAAACACCTCCCCGCCGCCCAGAATGGCGTAATAGCGAGGTCGGCCAACGACCCGTCGCAGAGGCGCGGGGGCAGGAGCAGAAAGAGAGCGCTCAGTATGAGCAGAAGAGGTGGGCGAGTCGGGAGCTGATGCACCCGAGCTGGTGATCGATGTGGGGCTGCTGATGGTCGACGCAGCAGCGCTCCTTGACGGCGGCGCCGTTACCCCCGTCGCAAGCCTCGCAGGCGGAGCGGGGGCGGGAGCGGGAGCGGGGTGGGGAGGATTTGAAGGCGCGGGTGGGTGAGGATGAACACCTAGAAGACAGTGCTTCTGCCATTCTTCCTTGCAGGCGTCGTAGGTGCGATGCCCTTTATGGGCACTATTTGGGAAACCCGACACCATCGATTGAGCGACTGTCCTGCGCTGTTTCAGTGCGTGCTGTGATCAATTTACAGCGGCGCCTCTCACCAATCCCTCCATATCCCGACCTTTCGTCCGCGAGTCACCAAATACAAGTCATATCCTCCTCCCGCACCTTGACTCGCAAGTGTCTCGTCGTAATGCAGCGGAGGAAGACACCAGTGCCCAGGGTCATGTCCCGGGGTGACGGTATCCGGCACCATATCCTGAGGCGTCATGTTGACGGGGGGGAGGCCTTGCGACATAGGAAAGCGTTGTGAAGGGGTGGGTCAAGGAATCAGGAGCACTCGCGGCTACTGTGACATGTCACATTGCTCTCGCTCCCCCCTCCATCACCCCTCCACACCTCCGCACTCGTAAATGGCCCGCCCCAACAGAGCAAATCGAAGACGGACTGGCCCGCCTCTTATTGAGCACGATCGGCGGCGTGACTACGCCCTCCCCTTCCACTGCCTCAACAGAGGCAGAAAAACGGCTCATTTTGGTCGCCACCCGTTCTCTGAGGAGCAGGGGTCCCTCATCTGCTATCACCCCGCCTCTGTGATCGGGGGGGGGAGGCGATGGCCGAGACCTTTTTCTCCCTCCGCGATTACCGCAACGCCCATCCCGATCCTAAGGATCGTTCGCCGGACTGTCTCGATGCAAAGACACGCGTCCGGGCCCAGCTTGGCAAGTGTTTTTTATTCCTCTTCTCGCCCTTCAAATCTCATCTATTATTCTTTAGCCGCCACTTTCGCCATCGCCTTCCGTCGTCAGATCATCGACGACCGCCTCCGCCTGCCCGAGATCTTGTTTGCTCGCGCCGTCTGCGAGCTTCAAGACGACGAATTTGTGGCAGCGTGGACTGCGACGGAAGTCCCGCGTCCCGTTTGGATTGGGTGGGGTGATGGCACTTGGGTGACCGAGGGGGGCTGGGGAAGCGATTGGACTTGGAGCGCCTACTCTGCGGATGTTAATTGGCGGGAATTTTTCCCTAGTGGTGACACGGATTGGGGTTCTTCTAGTGGTGATTGGGGTAGTGACGGTGGATGGGCAGGCGCCGAATGAAATTTTTTTATGCACCGGACATTGTACACACTTTTGTTTCCTCCTCGTCTTGCACAATAAAAAAATTGAAAACGCCATTATATATTCATAATGATATTCTATCGTCTAAAGGGTCCTCATACTCGCACGCAACGTCCAAGGTCCAACTGTAAAGCTCCGAATATCGCTCAAGATCCATACGCCTCCCCCAATCCCATGGCTTCATGTTACGATTCGTGTAGGCCCACTTCGTTTGCTCCAACCAGGTGGGCGGGGTCAACGGAGCGGCATTGACCTGAGATACAATCGCAAGGGCGGTCCGTACGCGGCGTGCCGGGCGTATGGAGAGTGGTGGAGCGACCGTCGAAGGCGAGCTGTGAAGAAAATGAGCAAGACAGGAGATAGTGATATGTGGGTCATGATTCGACGCACCTAGATGACAGGGAGTCGTCGTTTTGAGTCGAGGGGGGGGCGGCGACGTGGACTTGAGATGCAACATGACCTTGTGGTGCAACAGATACGATTGCGAGGTGCTCAACGACAGGAGTGCCGTCTACTGAAGTGAGGTCGCACTCCGGGGTGGAGCGTGAAGGAGGTGCAGCGATAATCGGCGGCGACGGGGTAGGAGATGCTGGAAGAGTGTCGTCCTGAGATTGCATGAGCCGAGGAGGTCTGCGCTTGGCCTTGAGACGAGCTCTATGCACAGGAAGTTAGTCGCCAGTGTCAAAGCCAGTAGCGACGGTGACCTTCGCTCTTGCATGCGTAAACGGTTCTTTTCACGGGCTTCGGGATGTCTGACAGGTATAGATGAGGCGGGAACAGTTCTGACACTGTGGAGGGCACGCACCCGGTGTAGTAAGTGAGAGCTGCCTGTCGGTGTCTGACCCGTTTCCCCTGCGTCTTGCTGTAATTTGCGTCAGTTTGCGAGGCCCGAGAGGCGGGAGATAACGAAAGACCCAGGACTGTATTCATCGAGGTCGCGAGGCGGATGTTTGAGCTGAGAACATCGTTTGGCCATGAAGTACTAGGACAAGTTACATGACCGTCACAAAACCACTTTAGGACCTCTCACAGATCATCCACACTTTCATCTTCATCTAACTGTACCTTGATAATTTCCGTTAAAAATTATTTCTGACTGGGACCATCCCAGGCGAGTCGCAGCCCAAAACCGATTTGTACAGCGACCAGCGGTTGGCAAGCCAGAAAAAAAATACTGAGTGTTTGATACAAAAAGTTTCCAATTTTAGCGCCGTTTTTTTAAGATCGGAATGTATGCATACTGCAGAGGTGACCCCTGTACTTAAAAAATGCTGAGAGATGGCGAGTCTGGTCAGAAATGCGACTCGACTTTCGCTGTAGGGGACCAAAAAAGGCAAGTAGTGACGTCAAATATGTGATTGTCACCGATACACTCACCTCTTGAGTCTTCCTACCATTCTCTCCAACTCCCAATGCCGACAGATCTCAATACCGGCGAACGCCACTTGCGCTTGATGCCTGCTGGACAACGCCAAGATCAGCTCGCGCCATTTGTGAGCTACGACTCACAGCACAATGTCCCCCGTCGCAACATCATTCGGGCGCAGATGTCGGAAGGTCTAGCGTACGCAGGATATTTCAAGTGAGTGGTATTCCTTCTGCCTTGTTGATAAGATGCCGACACGGATGCGTCCAGACGGGCTCAGCCTACCTCGCCCGCCGCCGCGGCGCTTTTAATTCACTACTACCACCGCCATGTCCATCTATTGAATCTTCTAAACGCTTCACCTTAAATCATCTCCGTCGTTGTTTTCGTCCTCCTGCAATATATCCTTCTCTCTGCTACTGCTAGTCCTGCTCTCTGCTAGTCCCGCCCTTGTGATCGCGCCAATCAATCACCATCAGCCGCATGAAAAAATTGAGCTTTGTTTCATCTAATTTCCTTCGTCTCCCCACCATGAGCGGTAACTTTCAGGGTGACTGGATCTCCAGAGCTGAGTTAGATTCCATGATCCAGGTAAGCTGGCTACACTTGCATTTCGTGTGGAGTCATTGCTGAATTCATTGAGTTAGAGTGTCCAGGGACTCGTCGCCCGGCCCGAGGCGCACTGGCGAACACAAACGACATGTTCCTGCGGTCATGCGGCACTCTTCCGGTGCAACGACTGCACCCTTCCTAGTCTTTGCCAAGATTGTCTACTTCTGTCGCACGCTCCCTCTCGCCAAGATCGCCCCGCTCGCCAACATTTTCATAGGGCTGTCTACACCGCAGGCGAGTACGACGCCGACAACCCAGTCGGTGTTCCGAGCTGCGCCTGCAACTCGCTAGCAGAGTGGACTTGCTCTGACTGCGTCGTCCAAACTCGGTGCGGGGGCTGTTTGACCGGAGCACATGAAGATCTGCTCTTGCATATCATCTGGGTAAGCAGCTCCGTATCTTTGGTGATTGATTAGTTTCCTGATTGATTGCAGCAATGGCGTGATGATATTCCTGGCTGGACCCTCACCAGCTTGCGTGAACAGGGCTTGCGGATTTACTTGGGGCATGGCGGCGATGCGTGTCCCGCTCAGCGTGCCAATACCGTTGAGGCTTTGACGACGAGGGGATTGACGACAATGGCGGTTGCTTTCTGCGGATGCGTCGATGGAGCGAGTCGCGTGGCGCAGTTGCGATCGCATGGCTGGGTGCCCATGGGGTCGAATTTTGTCTTGGCGGTGCCGTCGACCACAATTTTGCGGCAGTTAACTGGTATTCTCCGTTTCTTCTGAATTTTCTGAAGCTGACTTAGTAATAACAGAGTCCGAGGATGGGCCTTCTGAGCCTGACTCCGACGGCGGCTTTCGCACTCAAGATTTTGATCTCTCGGAGGAGATGCTGTGGTCCAACGCCGGACGTCCTCCGGACTACGAGGTGCTCCAAGACCATCACCGGTGCACGATCTGCAGGTCAGTCAAAGCCCACCCAGTTTCGTGAGTTCAGATTTGTTTAAACCGGTCTCCGACGCTAATTAGATCTCAGGTACGAGTGCGGCCACAGCCATTGTTACGTTTGTATTCGGCTGTGGCTGGAGCGGAGCTGGAAATGCCCTGATTGTCGCGGAATCATTCACAGACCGCCATTTAGGCATTGGGGAGAGGAAGCGTCATTGAGGGCGGTTTACGCGGGATGGGGACGAGGGTCAGCGGTTGAGTACTCATGGGAGGGTCTCACGTTTCCTAAGGTGGAGGAGTAGTACTATGTATTGGGTTGTCGATATTGCATTGTCGTTTCTGAGTGCTTGATAAGAAACAGAAGGTCCTTACTGGCAATATTGCATTAGAACGCATTGAGACATTGTTTTCGGGTCGCGGTCCGATAATTTAGAGTTTATCTTATCTCGTTTCAATTCAATTCTCATGCCGGCACGCTCCATTAGAATCTCTCGTCTACCACCACCATCCAGTCTTGCGACCGTCCTGTCAGGATGTCAGGCCGCCGTCGCGCGCGCGGCGGGGCGCCACCACCCTCTTTGTATACTCACCAACCGGATCGCGCGACTGTTGTGCGCGTATCGGCCGATCGTCGTCGCATTTTCGAAGAGTCTGCGCCTGTGGATCGTCTTGCGTCGATTCCCGACTACTTTGAAGAAGACCCGCAAACTAACGCGGTTTTTGAATCCTCCGACTTTGGATATGACCTGGGCGACGATTCTCTGGCTGCGGAAGAACAGGGTCCAGAGACGGACGGAATTTCCGTGCAGCGGGGTAAGGCAAAGCGGTATACCAATTCGGTGAGTGCCTGTTATTTTTGATTCGGATTTTATGTACCCAGAGCTGATTGTGAGTAAAGGATCTGCCTTTTCAGACCTGGGTCACACATCGTAACGAGTATCTCGATGAGATGCTGCGGCTCGAAGGGCGCGGAGGGCCGGAAATCTCGTCCGCGTGTGCGTCTTGCGGCTCGGCAGCGCCAGAATACCGCTGCGAAAATCAGACATGCCACGGCCCGGCCATGTTCTGCCAGGACTGTATCGTCGAGAGGCATCAAGCTCTTCCAACGCACTGGATTGAGGTTTGTCTGTCGAGTGAAGAAAATTCTCATTACTGATCGTGATTAACAGCGGTGGACTGGGGACTACTTTGAACGCATTTCTCTAGCGAACTTAGGGCTTGTAGTTCAACTTGGTCACACCCTGGGTTCGAGCTGTCCCGCTATGCAGCGCGGGCGGTACAAATTCACAGTCATTGATGTCAACGGGGTACATAACGTCGCCGTCCAGTTCTGCGCGTGCGACTCCACCGTCGAGCACCGCCAGCAACTGATGCGTGTTTGCTGGTGGCCGGCAACTGCGCTGGATCCCTCGACCTGCGCCACGTTTGGGCTGCTGCGTCTTTTTGAAAATCTGAATTGTTTGGCGAAAGTGTCAAGTTTTCACTTTTTGCGGTCTCTGGAGTTGTTGACGAACGCCGACGGGCTGAATCCGCTGCCGGTATGTAGAGTGCTTTGATTGGTGTGCTCTTGCTAAATGCCGATCCCAGAACCGACGTCGTGCCTTCATACATATTGTTCGTCAACATCGCATGATGTTGATGATGAAGCGTGCCGGACGAGGGCATTCCCCGTCCGGCATCGAGGGTACGGCTCAAGGTGAGCTGGCGCTCCAGTGCCGGGCATGTCCACAAGACGGGAGAAACTTGCCGGTAGGATGGAATCAGATTAATTGGGAGGCTATGCCGCAGGATCTCCGGTGCGTTTGTCTTGTTTCTGAAGTCTCTCCTTTGCGTTGGAATTCATCCGGCTCGACAGATTTAAGTACTTCACTTTTCTGGCAGCGGATGCCAATTTTCGTTTGATAAATCGAGACGTGTCGAACGAAACGCGCGACCCAGTGATAGACGACGGTCTGGGGTATTTCGGGAATCGGGAGCAGTACAAGGCTTACCTTCGTGATCACGTTGATGAAGAAGAGATCTCAACGTGTTCCGGGTTTCAAGCCATGTTCTTGGCTGATGCTAAGCGCGGCAAAGGCTTGCGGACGACGGGTGTTGGCGGGGTCACCTGTGCGCGTCACAACATGTGGCGTCCCAACGGGATTGGTGATTTACAGCGCGGGGAGCGGTGAGTGGTTTTCTGTCTGCCGTTTGATCAAGCTCACTGTCTCTAGTTATTGTAACATGGACTTTATATTTTTCTCGGCCATCCTCAATTGCGTCGCCCTCTACCTCATTCTTTCTTACGACATAGCGTGTCAATACAGCAAGAAATTCTGGGATCGAATGAAAGGCTTACCTGAAGCGATGCACATTAACCCAGAAACAACATCAGTCTGGTTTAAAGTGCCGAATTTCCACATTCTCGGCCACAAATGGCCTTGCCATTCTCCGTTCAGTTTTCATTGGATGTGGGGGGCTGGTATGACGAATGGCGAAGACGTCGAGCAAAATTGGGAATTTACTAATGGAGCCGCGGGATCGACGAAGATGATGGGGCCGGGAGGGCGTCACGCGTTTCTGGAGGGTCTGTTCGCATTCCACAATTGGATGCGGACGGTTTCCTACCGGAAGGTACTTAGTCAGCGGCTGGTGCGGGATTTGAAAGAAGGGCGGAAGCATAAGGATGCATTTGAGGCGTTCACGGCGGTAATCGAGACGGAACAACCCGAGTTGGTGACGAGATGGAAGGCATGGGTCAAAGAATGGGAATCAGAACAGCATACCGAAGGGCATGGATCGCCGTTTGAGGTGTCGAAGCCTAGTAAGCTCTCACCAACTGAAAATCATCATGCTTACATTTTTCTCAGTAAAATCTCTGAAGGAGATTCGTCTCCAGCTCGGTAAGGACGAGTTGACGCGGACGGGAGAAGGGGTTGAAATCGAACGGCAATATACATCAAGTACATTTGTTGCCCTCGGCCTTGATATCGAGGACACGCAGTGGGTCTATCTCGAATAATTCACACTCACACTGACTAAGAATTGCTTACAGGCGTACGTTGGCAGTCGATGTCAAGGCAACGACGGATCCGTCACCCTCTCAAGAAATAGAATTGTTGACGCGCAAATCTAGCCTGCTCCGCCGCGTGAATCGCTTTCGCAACATGCAGCGGGTATACATGCCAGAATTGGGTCGCTTCCTCCCAGCAGCTCAACGCGATATTTTGGAAGACCGAAGCCGACCGGTGGAAAGGATGAAGCTGTTTATGCCGTCAGAGTTGGGGAATGATATCCGGGAGAAGGTGTGTGAGAAGGGATTGACTGCAATCGAGGAAGAGATGCGGGAGGCTGAGCTGGACGATACATTGGAGGATCTTCGAGGGGCATTGCGAGTGCGGTCAGGAACAAATCGGTTTTGCCATCGCAACGTTCGGGGGCAGAGAGGTTTGACGAGGGGACAGGGGGTATTGCGGCAAGTGGAAATACGCATTCACAAGGCGAAACTACGGTACAGGTACGCCAGAAACGCTATTCTACGCATCCGAGGACATGGCCCATGGGAGAAGGTGTACAAGGTGCTTGCTGACGAAGACGTGCGGGGGATAAACGAGCGAGCGCGGAGCGCAGAAGAGGAGGCGGAGCGAGAGAGGCTGCGAGGGCTGGGTCAGATTGTGGAAGGGGGTATAGAGGCGGCAGGTGAAGGTTCACACACAATGAGCTGGATTTGGTACAAGACGAAGCTCGGCGACAACGACACCGAGATCATCGACGGTATGTGTATGGTTTGGGGTGGAGAATAATGAAGCTAATGCTAAATATTTGGCAGCGCTCAGAGTGGAATGGTGCAAGGCATATGCCAGAACGCACCGTTGGCACGAAGACATCATTTTGATCGAAGAAGAGATGCGCCGGACTATCGAGTACGGGGTCTGGATGGGTGCAGAGTGGGAGAAGCGTGTGGCAGCAAGAAGCGTGGCGTCGCCGGCGCTGGCGGAAGGGCTGCGTGCGTATGCGAAGGAGCACGTGCGGCGGGAAGAGGTGACGGGCCAGCGTTTGAGAAGACAGTGGGGAGGCTTGCGTTTGAAGGCGGCGGCGTATTTGGAAGGAATTCAGGATGCTGGGCCAAGTATAGTGGTCGACGTCGACAGGGAGGAGAGGGACGAGGAAGACGAGGAAGGCGATGTGGCGGGTGAAGAGGTATTTGATGGCGGAGAGGAGGACGGTCTACTTCAAGACGCCGATGACGTCTGATCCCCGTCGTTGATAGATCATCGTGCGAATATAATGCTGTAATTGTCTGAATGCGGGTATTATATTGTTCTGAACACGAAAAACGGTCGTACTTTGATGCGGTATCAGTGGATATTGTTCAGGGAACTGTTGGCAGCTTAGAAAGGGAATTTAGATCAGATTGGAAGCCGGCAGGATGAGCCGGAGAATGATGCAGCATAATACTGAAGTCTCCCATCATTTACAGCAACATTGCAATGTGGCTGGTTTTACTGGTCAGCTGTTACTGGGAGAAATGCAACGTGGTATACAGCTATTACTGGCAGTATTGCATTATCACTACATCTCTTGGTGGCTACAGATCGTTGGTCTTCAGAATACGGTTCCCGCTTCGTCGGGTCGTATTTCAATTCGAGGTCAGGGATCAGCGGCTCGCCTGCTGGCTTGTCGTCACCCTTTGACTGAGAGAAGACTTCGAAAACATATTCTCTACTAAGGCGGGTGTAAGCCCAGGCCTGTTCGGCGTCGTTTTCGAAGTCAGCGGCTGACCGAGCCTCATCTCCCGCCAATTCAGCTACCATATATCCACCTCGGGTGTCAATATCGTGCTTGAAATCCTCGAAATTCTTGAGAGGCGGCCAAGCACTACTTTCAGGATGAAGACCCGGCGGCTCGTTATTATCGAACTCGTCTTCTGGATGATCATACTCTGGATCCCCCGGCTGAATACGCCGGCGGGAGAGTCCATCTGGCCCGAAAGTCTTGCCCGGTACATGCTTCAGAGTAAAATGAAACATTAAGATCTCCTCGATCCAGCGGTTGATCGTAGCGTTGGGTCCCATTCCCGGGTGATCCAACATGCCTTTGAGGTACTGAGCGTCGGTCTCGACGACCAGCTTGCGGCAGCCCAACAGCCAATATTGCATGTGGTCTAGCGCCCTCTTCAAGCCAAACAATTCCCGCTTAGGCTGAGAATACCTCGACTCCCGGTCATTCAAAGGTATGGAGCTGAAGCGGGCATAGTACCGCTTATTTAGGTCCAAAGGATCCCGCTGGTACACATGCACCCCAACTCCAAGGTACGACGTATCAACCGCCAGCACCACTTCGGTGTCCCATTCATATCTTATAGGTCTAAGCGCGGGACATTCTCGCAAAGCCTTCTTCAAAACTTTCATGCAGGCGTCTTGGGCCGGGCCCCACTCGAATATGACTTCCTTCCGGGTGAGCTTCTGGATTGGCTCAGCCTTGACAGTATAGTCTTGAATGAACATCCTCATCACGCCCACAGTTCCCAGAAAGGCTTTCACATCGTGGAAAGGCTTTCACATCGTGGAAATCCTTCAGCGGGCCCCAACGCTCAATGACGCCGATTCTATCTTCATCCGGACGCATGCCCTCGTATGAGCAGACATGGCCGACTACCTTAAAAGTTCCCCGGCAAATCTGCAACTTCTTCCCGCTTACAGTCGCCCCAGAATAGGCTAGCCGGGTAAGTACCCGGTTGCAGTCTACCAAGTGTAACCACACAAAGACCCTTATCAGCGGGTTCTCAGGGATGGTCTCGTACGTCCCGTCAGGCTTTTCGTATCGAGTGAAGCCGCCAGCGACAGGCACGTCATCTATGTACGGCCGGGTAACCGCAGGAATTTCATCTCGCAGGATGTAGGTTACGTCTTCGTGGAAGATCGGCACCGAGTTGGTCCAACCCTGCGGCAATCTTACCAATCGAAGCGCCCCAAACGGAGTTTGGAAGGTCGTGTAATCTCGAGATTCCGGGTCAATCAGCCGGTGGTTGTACCCAGAATAAAGATCAAACGTGGACCCACAAGCCCTTCCTGCGAAATGTTCGGCTAGATCCGCGGCGCCGGGAGGCACCCCAGAGTGCGCGATGGTTACCGCGTTCAGCGGCTCCAACGAATGCACTAACCGAATTGACTTCTTATCACTCTTCAGAACTCCAAAGTACTTCGTGCGGTACGAGCCGTTGGACGGTTCATAGATATTGGCGTCGATACTCGCCCTAAGCACCTTGCAGACTTCTTCCAGCTGTCCCGGCGGGATGGGAATATTTCTTTCCACCCAGACCTTATGGTCCGCTTTCACCGGGAACTTGACTGGCGGGAAGAAATCCGTCCTGAAAGTTCCTCGTTCACTGTCATCCCATGCTACCGTATTTTCATGTATAGATAACATGTGATGAACCAGCTTCATCTCTTCATCATTTAGGAACCCATCATTATGCAGTTCGTCTACAACCGCTTTCCTTTCCGCTGTGTACCTCCCGACGGGGACGAATTCTGGCGGGTGAGGGTCTAGCGGGACGAGATTCTGCAACGGATCCCCAACGATGTTTCTTTCTATCCTGAACTCGGGAGGGAGCGGCTCGAGGACCGGCTTAACTTTCAGCGCTACCGGCTTATATTTCTTCGAGAACACCTCCTTCACCTCGACTTCAGGCGGGTGATCCTCGGGAACGATTTCCTCCATCAACACCACTTTCGTTTCGTTGTGTTCGAACCCGGGCACTACCCAATCGGCGTAGTCACAGCACTGACAGCGTTCCCCTGCTGAATGTCGAGATCGCTCCTGTTTGAGCGATTCAATATCGGCACCGGCTGTCATGAACACAGCGGCTGGGTCCTTCAGTTTCTCTCTGACTTTATCCGTTATGTTAGCTACGATGGCTACATAGGATTCGCCGACGTCCTTTCCTTCTGTCAGCTGCTCATTATATTCTTGAAATAGCTGAGCAGCGGGTTTGTCATCAACTTCTGGCATGGCAGCCGCTAGGTAGGCCATTTTCGTCTCGGCCATCGAAAACCCCTCTTCTCCAGACTTCATCAAAGCGCAAATTCTAGGAACATTATTCTCGTCCAGTTCTATCTGAACCGCTAACTCTCCTTGATGGTTAATCAACTCCTCAAATTCTGAAAATTTTGTTCCTCTTCGCCGCTCGCCTGCGCAGCCGGTGGCGCATCGTTTTGTACGCGCCGCACCTGCCGCCGCTGACCTCTGGGGAAGGTAGGGACGACCACCCTCTTCGAAGTGGAGGGGTCGGTCAGAGTCAGGAACTGGTTCCCGTCAGAAGTATTTTTGATACCGCTGGCGGTTAGAATTTCAAAGGGCCGCCCCAGCAGCACTTTGTATGCCGGGTTCCGTATAACATGCACTTGTAGGTACACAGTCATATCGCCGAACCTGAAGGGGACGTTCCTCGCCAGACCGACTGACTTTTCGGTTTGCCCGTTGGCGCTCATCATGTGAATACAGTTATCCGGGTCCCAACTGACTCCCAGCTCGGTGGCTACCGACAGGGCCATGGACACTATCTGTGATCCACCATCCAGAATGCATTCGACTTCGGCGGCCCCATGAATGAGCGGGAAGACCACTCTCAGGGCCGCTGATTCTCCAGCAGAAGCTTCGGAGATCGCGACGAAGATTTCTCTCACCGGCTCACCATCGGCTACCGACTGCCAATATTGCACTGCCGGGTCGACAGTGATGAGAGCTCCCGCTGGCATGAGTCCATCGGCCACAGTTGAGACCTGAACTAATGCTTCGTAAGGGAGGTCCTCCAAGGCTACGCTGGAGGACTCATCATCTCCGTCGGCTTCTTTCTCTGCGTGGCTAATCAATTGCTCGAGGGTGACTCGAACAGCGGGCGAGACTCTCTTCTTCGAGAGCAACGCCTTAGCCTGACGCAGCAACTTCGGGCTGAGAGCGAACAGCCTCCCCAGCGGGAGTGCTATTTCCAGGTTTCCAAAGATCTCCTTTATCAAGGATTCGACCTCCTCATCTTCCTGGTCCTCTACGGGCGCCTTCAACTCGTAGTTCTTTTCGTTGGCCGCTGGCGGCGCATTTCCCGCCGGCCGAACTCTGGGTTCGTTGGGCCTTTTAGCTGGCTTGACCGGGGGAACGTTCCTATATGGAAGTTCCGGCGGCTGAGTGCCATTTTGTTCTTCTGTCTCCTCCCGCTCCTTTTCCTTGGTCTCCACGATCGCCGGCTGTGCTTCGACAGCGGGCTTTCGTATCGTCCTCGGTTTATAGGGCAACTTCGGCATCACAACTTCCATTTTCTTTCCTGCGGGCGGGCGTGCTTGTCGGTTCTCCGGGGGCTTATCCGCAGTGGGTTTCCCCTTGGCCCCCTTCCTCGAACTCTCTAAAAATGCTCACCTTCGACGCTGTTCCCCGTTCGGGAAGGACCAGCCCCGTTGGAAGAGCGAGAGTTCGCTGAGACAGCCGCCAGCAGAATCGCGTTGGCGTCGAATTGCGGCGGGGGAGATTGGCTTTGATGAGCCACAAGGGGTGGTTGAACACCCCCTGAACCATGCGACTGGAGTTGCGTCACTTGCCGCTGGAGGTTTACTTGCTCAGCTCGCAAGGAAACCAATTCTTCTTCTCTCGGGTCATAGTAGAATTCCTCGTTCTGGCTGAACGCGGCTTGCGCGGCTTCCAGCTCCTGCTCGTCCATGTCAAGAACGGAGAGCTGAGCGAAGACAGACTGGTAGTTTTGCGCAGCGGCCGTGGGTTGGGCGGCCGGGCGGTACTCCTCTACCTGCTGCTTCTTAGACTTGTGCCCGTCTTTCGGGATTGGTATCCCATCGGGGAAACAGTCTCTGAACCCTACGACCTTCATCTTTCCACTCCCTATGTGGGCTTGCCGAATGAGACACTTGTCCCTAAAATGCCCAAACTTGTCGCAATAAAGACACCCCTGATCCGCCAGGTTCCCTTTGAATTGCACGGTTGGCATTCGCGGGAAAGACTGGGAGTCAGCGGCGCCTGGGACTCTGCCCGGTAGGGACTTATAGAAGGACTCCAACTCGGCCATCCTCTTCTTGGTTGCGGCGTCAATCTCTTTTAATTGGGAGGTCTGGTTATCCAGCCGCTCCATCATAGTGACGACCGACACCTTAATCGTCTCAAGAAGGGACTTGTTAGGGTCCTCTTCTTCTTTCTTTACCGTCACGTTTGGGTGAGGTAGTATGGATCGCCCGCTCGACGCCCTTCCAGACCCGCTGGTGTTCTTGGACTTGCTCGAGTAACCCCGGTCAGAGGCGCCAAAGAACTCAGAGTTAGCGGTCGAGCGTTTCGCGATCCTTTTGGCTTCGGTCATGACCTCGGCCAGCGTCCATGTGCGGACCTCTGGCTCGTCAGCATCATCCCCGGCAGCGGGAGGTTTCCGCTCGAGGTTCTCCAGAATTCGTTCCTTGAACTCAGGACTCAATTTGGAGAAGAACATCGGGAGAGCCTCCCGGTGCGAAATTAATTTCGAATCGAGAAGCTTGTTTGCCTCGACGTTCATGACGCGCATTAGGCGCATGAGTTCGTCTTCATCGTCCCGGTCGATCCCCTCTTCCGTGAACTTACGAAGCTGCCGATGCAATTTCTGCACAGAGCCCTTCTTTTGGTCGACTACGGACGGGTAATTTTCCAGGATTTCTTTCTTAAAGTCGTCGAACTTCTTAGAATACGAGGCGAATTGCCGCCACTCCTCGGCGGTTGCCTGAGCAGTATAGCGGCAGACAAACTCGTTCTTCTTATCATCCGGCGTCTCATCTAATTCCATCATACGCTCCACATGGTCCAGGAAACGAACAAGCTCCTCCGGCTCTTCCTCTTTGAAGAGCGGGGCGTTCCTGTCCCATGGTTCCGGCGCGCGCTTCTTTCCTCGAACGACAGGGTTGTTGTTGCCGTCGTCAGCCATCGGATTATTTGAAGGGGTTGGTGAAGTGTTGAGTAGTGGTGAAGAGACAGACGAAAGAGTCGTTGACGACTGGGTAGCTGCACCGTCGGGCGTAACAGGTCTTGTGCCGGGCGGTTGAGTTGAGGTTTGTTGTTCCAGCGGAGCAGAGGGGCTCAACGACTGGGTTTGGCGGGTACGATAAGCGTGAGCTTGGGTTCGCCCGCGCAGAGAATAGAGTTCCCGGGCGAGAGCAACAGGCGGGCGGGAAGGATCGTCAGTCTCGAGATCGAGAGCAGCGGCAGCGGCACGTAGGCTAGTGTTGGTCGACCGAGGTTTTGGTGGTGGTGCTCTAGCGGATCGTCCTTCTGAAGCCACGTCTCTTCCGAAACTAAATGGCAAAATCTTCTATAGCGGGCCTAGAGCTATCGGCTCAACGGGCGGGTGTATATTCTATTCTCGAGTCAACCGGCGGATGGTTCGTGCTAGTTTAGAGCAGCGTCCACAAGTGATTTCTTTCGACTTGACACAAATAATCTGTCACCCCTCGCAGTGGGCTCCAGATGAAACGGTGCGTGTAGGTGTAGGCGTGAAATATACCGAAATATAAAATCACAAAATCTAATCCAATACGACGTGTGTGTGTGTGTGTGTGTTCGGGGTGGCGGGAGCACGTATCGTCCCTCAGAATACTTGTGCAAGCTTCAATCAATCAAGGTCGCTACGTTTGAGCGGGACGAACTACTAGATTGTCTAGCGAGAACGTAGCGGGCAAAAACGATTCGCAGCGGGAGAAGCGAAGAGTCACTCTTTCTGAGACTTCGAAATGAGAAATTCTGAGTCTAGCGGGGAGGGTCTCCGTGCCAATAGAAAAGCGTCGCCCGGTAGTGGATCGTCAACCGGCAAGAAGCTTTCTGGATGACAACCGGCGGGCAGAAGGCGCGGCTCAGCGGGACGGGGTTCTTATACGACCGGCGCGGCTCTGGCGAGAAGCGGGGCTCTTATGTCGATGGCGCGGACACTAACAGTGACCCGGGCAGTTACACCACTACGCGGCGGCGAGCTCGAACGGGGGTCTTGGTTATACCGCGGAACGGCTGGCACACGGGGCGTCGACGGCGCGGAATCAAGCTCGAACGGGGGTCTTGGTTATACCGCGGAACAGCAAGAAACGGGGCTTCGTATTTCAGGAGGGCTCGGGCTCAAAGGCTGGCGGGGCTCTCAAAGTTCTGGCGGCTCGGTATGCCACAAGTCTTTCCGTATCACTCGAGTCTCTCTCAGATATCAAGTCTAGTCTCTTTCAAAGTTCAATTCAAATTCTAGAGTCCGCTACAAACTGCCCTTGTCTACGGGTAGGTAATTGACTGAGTAACAAAAAGTACACCGGGAGATTAAATACATGCAGCGGGAGCAGAAACAACCAAATAAAATCATGATGAGAGAGTGTCCAAGTTTGATGCCGCGCCCGCTGGGAACCAATGGTATATTCAGGATTGCGAGTCGTGAGTGAAAAGACTGCCTCCCGGAGAAAGTCCATGCGGGCGGGTGGGTATTGCGCCTTATTGCAGTGCAATGGCGTGCTGGTTGCCATGTCCCCGGGAGGGGACACGAAATTCCTCCTTCATAATATGGTCCTGCCGCTGGTCGAGTTGAAGTCGAAAAGGCTTCCCGCTGAGTAGTTAGTCAACGGCTCGATAGCGGTCAAGTTCGTCTCGTCTTCTATCTTCAGAACAGTCTAAGTTCCAGGGAAAATAGGGAGAGCCGAGTCGCGTTAGCGGCTCGCCACTCGCCGTTCGGGTTGTCCGCAATCAGCGGGAAATGCCCCCGGCAACTCGCCATGTCCTTCTCATCATTCTGACAGAGCCGTTGGCTGGATAGCCGCTGGCTCCGCGGTGCTCCCGCTGGCAGTCGGTTAAGTCCCGGCTGTCCGTAATCAGCCGGCGTGCTCGTTTAGAGCCTGCCGGTGATCCTGTTCGTCGGTAGAGTGGTGGCCGTCCTGAGTTCGAAGTTGAACTCAGTATGGTCCCCCGCTAGATCATCTTCATGTTGGTCGGCGGGTGAGCGCCTAACCTCAGGGAGGTTGGTAGTTCCTCTTAGTCGCCTCCAGCACCTCGAAATAGTAGTTTCCCACTAAGTCTCTTGGCCCGGCAGTTTAGAAATAGTCAGCGGCAGAGTCTCGCACCCATGTTTAGGGAAACGTCGCTAAGCCGCCGCTACCCGTTAGTGTCCCGCCAGCTTGTCGGCTATCCACAGCAATAAGATACTGCCCGCGAGGACGGGCATATCTTCTATTATCCTAGCCTCACTTCTCCCGCTGATAGGTCTCGAAAATCGATAAATTCCGGGCATTTCACGCCTAGCCGCTGAGCGGCCCTATCAACGGGTCCAAACAAGGCCGCATTCGCTTGAGCGCCCGAGATTCCAGATTCGACAATGCGATTCACGAGCAGATCAAGAGGGGAAGGACGAGGCACCGGAGGGGAGAGGTCCAGGATGACGTCCCGGCGCTGAGTTGATTGGCGTCGGAATAGGAATCGGGTGTCGAGCTAAGAAAAAGCTGAAAATGTATGAGTTCAAGTACCAGTTGTGGGCGGGTTGAAATTGAATCTAGTTCATGGCATAGGAATGGATTGATATTCAGCGGGTTAAATCGAGCGTAAAACAATTGTTGGAAGGGTTCAGCAAGTAGTATCAATGCGGCCAAAAAAGGGCAATTAAATGGGTCTTAATCATTCGGACGTGAGGGAATCAAACCCCCTTCTTCCGGGCAGAATAATTGACTCTTTCGTTGCGCGGGATTTGCCCTGGCTGTGCGCCATGCACGACGTCCGCATGATTGGGGTTGGAAGAGGAGACGTCCCGTTGATATGGTCGGCCTCCGAGTCGGAGTTGAGTGTCAATGCTGAGCTGAAAAATTCGTGAACTGTGAGGGCGTTGGAATTGAATTTTCAATTGATTGGTTGTGAATCTTTAGCGGATTGAACCAAAGCGTAAAACTGTTAAATAGTAGTATCAATGCGGCCAAAAAAGGGCGATTAAATTCGTCTTGATTATTCGGACGTGAGGGAGTCGAACCCCCTTCTCCCGGGCAGAATTGTCTTGTTGTGCAACATTTTTCCTGGATGTGCGCCGTGCACAACGTCCGCATTAATGTTGAGAAAGGAGATGTCGAGGATAACGTCCCATTGTCGGAGTTGATTGGCGTAAGAGTCGGGTGTTGAGCTAGAAATTGGAAAATTTATTCACGAGTTCAAGTTCAAGTTGGCGTTGGAATCGAATTGATTGCTTGAGAATGGATCGATATTCAGAAGTTTCAATCATTGAAAGCGTCGAATTGTTACAAGAGTTCAGTAAGTATAGGTAGATGCAGCTAAAAAGGGATAGATTGGATGAGAATTCGGACGCGGGGGAGTCGAACCCCCTTCTCCCAGCAGAACGCTCAGTCTACGCGATCTATTTATCCTGGAGGTGCGCCATGCACGACGTCCGCATGCGTGTTGTCGGATGAGGAAACGCCGAGGATACAGTAAAGTCCCGTTGATGAAAATTTCGTGAGTTCAAGTTGTGAGCGTGGTGAAACTGAATTCATTTGTCTGAGAATAGATGAATGTATTGATATTCAGAAGGATTACCAAAGGATCAAGTTGTTCAGCGCAACCAAAAAAAAAAAACGTAACGCTCACAACATTCGGACGTGGGGGAGTCGAACCCCCTTCTCCCAGCAGAAACAAGTTCTACGGCAAGATATTTTTTCTGGAGGTGCGCCATGCACGACGTCCGCAATATTATTGTTGTTGGAAGAGGAGTCTAATATGTCGAGGATGTACGGTCCCGATGGGTGTCTGGATTTTTTGAAACTGGGACTCGATTTGAGAAGGGTCGAAGACGATGGAAGAGTCGTACTATAAATCAACTCCATTGATCCTTCGAGAGAAAACCAAGCGTTGAAGGGATACGCTATTGACGCACGGGAAAATTAATAAAAAAAACATCACAAAACAAGCAGCAAACTCGGGTGGGGAGTCGAACCTCACTTGCCGGGCGAACCCCTGTATAATTTCAGCGAGCGTTTATATGTATTGTCTGTTGTGCACGACGTCCGAGTTATTCACTGTGAATGCTTGTTCGAGTTCGAATAGAAAAGAAATCGATTCGTTGAATACCTTCAGCGGGAATTGTTGCACGGTGAAGTCGTGCCAATGAGGAGTACAGGATGTGGAATATGTAAATTTTGAATAGAGTGCCTGCCATCGTCTTGTACCTCGCTGGCGGTTTCATAATATAATAATATTGCCGACCCAACCCGTGATTTTCACAAGAAAAAAATCAGGTACGGGTTGGCCAAAGGGAAAATACAATCGAACCACTCTGCCTGTTGTGCTTGGAGAGGATCATAGTAAGTATCACACCGCGGGAGCGCGCAAAAAAGGCTCCCCACAGTTAGATTTTAATTTTACATATTAGGGTACAAAAAAAACTCCCAATATAGTACTTTGATATCAAAGATAAAAAGCCCTCTGAAACTTCCCCCGATTAGTCCTAAATCTTGGTGCAAAACATGCTTCATAATTTTTGAGATAAAAAGCTGCGACTTGAGCGGCCCATTTCCGGGCAACTTACATTAGGTATCAGGGTGCCTGATTTTCCCGTCTTATCACACATAATAAAGAGCTTTTTTTGAGCCTGCTTATTACCTATAAGAAGCTGGGAATTAGGGTGCAAGATATGGCGAATATCAAGGCTAAATAAAAGTTGGCCTGATATTTGCCATATTGGGCTCCCGTTTACCCATCGTCCGATCATCCGCCGACGCGTCGTCCGCTCATCGGACGCTCGTCGTCGCGGTACCAGGCACGGTACCAGGCGGGGCGGTGTTCAAAAGGCACCGGCAATCAGCGGGCGCTTAGTGTGACCGATTTGTGACGCAGCTCTCGGCTTTCATCAACACCCAAGACGACGACGACGAGAGTCCGAATTGGCGCTGCCGACACCCTACAACAACATTGAGGGTCTCGGTGGAACATGCTGCCGCCATTGACAACGCGACACCCGATCCCACCACCTCTGACCACGGTACCTTGGATCTCCGCTGTCCAGCCTCCTCTCTCACACATCAGAGAACAATGAACTCCCATACCATGAATTGAATTATTGTTGAATTAGTTGGTACGGAAAACAGCTTCTCCGCATTGTCAACTAGCTGAATTCCCATTCCTGTCCGTCAGCTATGGTCTTCGTTGCTTGTGTAATCGGCGAGGCAGGTAAGCTTCCTCCCACCCACAACCCCACCTCCACCCGCACGCCCGCCCTCCCCGTCATCCAAACCGACGCTGACGAGCGTGACGCCCCCGCCCAGGATCGCCGCTAGGTCGTTCGCCGAAATTGCCGTTGTTCTCGTCTGCGACGTCGTCTGGGCAAGAACGATTCGGCGCACCAGAGGCGGAGACGATGTCGCTCGATTAGCGCCGGTGGAAGGTCTTGCGCGCTGCGGTGGTGGAAGGGCGAGATGGAGAGGAGAAGGCGGGTGGTGGAGGGTCGGGAGAGCGAAGGAACGAGGGTACAGCATCGTGGTGGTGGTGGTGGAGGTGAGTGTCCTCAAAAGCATCAGCGGGTACCGAAGACGGTGTCGGCGTCGACTAGACGATATGGTCGAAATCTGCGCTCTTCCTTCTCCCCTCTTGCGCACCACCAGCCACCACGCTCAACTGCCCGCTCGCGCCCTCCCTCTTCATCGTGGCACCTCCACTCGTACCCTCCCTCGTACACCGCACCGACAAACTCGCAGACGAAGGCGGCACCTCCCTCACGGGACTCGGAGGTGCGACGGGAAGTGGACCAGCACCATCTTCTTCCCCATCCCCAGTCGTCTCCAAGCTTCGCACGGGCGGCGAACGCGACGTCAAGACGGGCGTCTGCTCCTCCTTCTGCTGCCCGTTCCCCCGCCCATCCTGCTCGGTATATCGACCACCACCACCACCGAGCTCTCCCCCGACCGTGAATTTATCCCCATCCTCCTTCTCCTCCACTTTCGCCCTTCCACCCTTCCCCCCGTCGACGCCGCGATGTCGATCAACGGCTGCGGCTTCGGGTTTGCGCGCGCGCTCGATACAAGACTACCGTCGAACCAAGCCAACTTCACAACGATAGCGCGCTCCCGGGCTGAAAGTCGCGATGGAGGGCGCTATCGGAGTCGAGTCTGTATCGTTTTCAGAAGGGGAGGCGCCATCGATTGGGGTGACGGTGGTGTTGTTTCTGTGCACCAGGCGCGGAATGGGGAGCAGCCAGGTGGTGTAGATGACGATGGGAGTTGAGGGTTAGCTGAGAGGAGAATGCGGTAGTTAGTACGGTATAAGGAAATGTATAGACAGAAATAAAGAGGTGCGATAGAGCATCAAAAGGAAGACGAATGAATAAGAAATAAGACTCACCAGAAGCAGGGCCTCACTCCCTTGGGCGCGGTCGTTGGGTATATCTTCTGGCGGAGTCGGTGCCGGATCCGGTGAGACGTGGCGGAAGGGGTGGAGATTGAAGGCGTCCCCGCTTCCAACGTCTTGTTCTTTCCCTCCTCCTTTTAATCCACCTCCTCCGTTGTTCCCTTCCATGTCATTCGTCAGCGAATCCGCCCCGCCCCGCGCCGAGAACGCGAACCGCCGCCCACTCCTCCCACCCGCATTCTTACTCTGTTCCCCAACGACACCTCGCCGCATCGACCCGCAGCCAACTCGCTCGACAGGAGCCGGAGGGAGTGCAGAGGCAGCGTCAACGAAAATGCAGTCTTCATCGCTGGCTAGATTCGTTGTACTCCGCTCATTGCCGGGGGAAGGCAGGATTTAGTTTCGACGCCGCACCCATATGAGACGCATAGGATCTAGAACGCGGCGTCAAAGCTGGGAGCGTCGAGAGCTTGAAGGGCGAAGCCGCCCGAGACTTGTCTTAGACGTAGTTTGAAGGGGGGTAAGCCGCTTTTGCTCCCCAAAAAATTTGCCGAGTGCGTTTCTGCCTGGATTTCGATTTTGTGCCGTCCGAAGACAAAGGCATGAGATGAGTGGGGGCTAATAGAGGGGTCTAGCCTTCCAGTGCGCTGGATGAGCCCGCCGTCGACGTCGATGAGGAGGGTGCGGGAAGGTGTAGGGTTGATGACGTGGGCGATGGACGCGAGTGAGATTCCTGGAATGAGATGTCACTGGTATCGTTGTGGCAGATTTGTGGCGTTGAGTTGCTGAGTACTACAAATATGAAGAAAAGTAAGCGCTGGCAAAGATTTGAAAAGGATAATGAATGTACCACGTCCCACACACTCTTCTAGCCGTTAAGACTCTCCAAATAGCCAGAATAGCGCATATTCTAGAATCACTAAAAGCGTAGAGAAAGTGAGAGAATTCGACGGTTATGAGTCAAGACGACTCGGAGGATGCGATAGTAAGGGTTAGGGTTAGATCAACTTCCAGAAACAACAGATATCAACACACTGCTCTTGCCTTCGAACCACCACCTCCAGTCATGCGTCTTGTTCTCTTGCGCTTCTGAATGGTTCTCAACACTGTTTCTCTGAAACTCTACGATGGCATCACTAAAACTGAGACTATTCCGACCTATCACTCGATTTTTCTTTCCCCAGTGCGCTTGGCTGGACTTCGAGTCGCCCGTTATTCATGGCTTGGCTCCAAACTCGCAGAATCTTGACTAGTTCAGCCGGTGTTCCGCGCGCCTCTCGAGTAGACGTTGCATCAGGTATATTAACGCCTTCGGAAAACACCACTATGAACGTGCTAGCTTTGTATATCGAGCTTGAGTATACAGTATTCGACTTCACCGGCTCGTTTGGATGGTCTAAGATGAGCATGTCTGTCTTGTGAATTCGGATCATTTCAGTAACCTGTACATCGACGTTTCCCTTCAGCATTCAGCGCCAGAAGATCTCTGGGGTTTCTTTCTTTCTTTTTCTTTTCGGAGTCACGAAAATCTGGCGCTAAGGCGGAGCCATACGAGAAAATCCATTTAGTAACAAGGGTGAGTACGGCTTCTTTATTCGCTCATTCTTGCTTCCTCGTTGCACTCAAGGTCTTTTTGTTCTAGCGTTAGATCAAAGGTTCCGCTATTTGTTTCTTTCGCTCCAAATGAGGCACTCTGCACTAGAATTCATTAGCACCTCCAGAAATTCTGCGCGACTACATTCGAGTTTTCAATCTGGGATTTCTCAATATTATCGGCCAAGAGGATCTCCGAGAGGTACTTCTTCTCCGACGCGCTGACTACAATCGTATTCAAAATCGTTCCAGTGGCAGACTGTCGATCGGGTCTGGTCTGATTTCCGTGCTTCTCTCAGAGCTGAAGTCTATGAGTATAACTTCCTACAGGCAGCCAGACCAACGTCGTTTCAATCTTGACGCAGTGAATATTTATGGTGTGACTGCACCGAATTCGCAGAAAGCCGCCCTCTAACGTAAGTAACTTCCCTTTCCTCCGAATGAGCTGCATACCGCCATTCAACAACTGTATAGATTCATAGGTTTCGGAACAGCACCCTTTAAAATGTTGGACGTGTTTTCAGAGTGAAAGTCATTTAATTCAAAATCTACCAAGTACACCAGCCGAATTTGAAGTCTACGGAGTCGAAATTCACCAAGTCCACGAGAACATCAGTTTCCTTGATTTTGGATGGACAAGTTCAACACGCAGTTCAAGTACTTCAGTCGGAATTTGGCGGAGAATTCAACCAGCATAACTTACCCATGTAAATGCGAATCGTTGAACTTGAAGCTTGAAGTCTTGAACTGGAATCAAACCTTGTATTGGCGAGACTTTGAATGAAGGTCGTTCTGCCATGCAAATTTAAATTGATTTGGTAGAAAGACTGCTAATTACACGTACCTGCGTGTTACGACGCTCGGCGGACGCTCAATAATCGAATTTTCACAAGTTGAAGTACGATTTTGCATGGCCTAGTAACAGTCTACGCATCGAGAACGTCGCTCGGCGGACGTCGATACATCGTGTAATCGATGTCTGGGTCGTGCTCGAGAATTAATAAATAATTTGAAATGCAACGCGACAAGATATCGAACTTACCTGCACCACGGCCCGCTCGCTGGACGAAGATACGTCGTGTAATCGTTATGCAAGTGGCTTATAACGCGGCCCGCTC
This sequence comes from Favolaschia claudopus, assembly GCA_037176885.1. NCBI lineage: Eukaryota > Fungi > Basidiomycota > Agaricomycetes > Agaricales > Mycenaceae > Favolaschia > Favolaschia claudopus. The sequence continues at coordinate 1,002,310 of JAWWNJ010000036.1, read as the reverse complement.
GCCGGAAGAAGATATACAGAGTCTTCATTGATGGGCGGACGTCGATATGTATAGCAATCGAGATCTAAGTAGCAGGAATCTGCGGTGGGAAATGAATGAGTTCAAGTTCAACTCAACGAAAGATTGAATGTGAAGGGCTTACAACAAACCAAGACGGTCGCGGGAAGTCGATTCATACAATGTTCGTCGGTCGGTGGACGATGATCTGTATAGTCAAAGCTTGAGAGTCATTGATTAGTTAGAATGGGATGAGATAGAGAGTATACATACCTTAGATGCCGCTCGGCGGACGGCGAAATATATGGTTAAGAGTCAGCGCCGCTGTGCGGCGCAGCGGCGGCGACCCTAACACTTCAAAATACTTGTGAACTCGCTGCTTTGATCGTCGGAGGTGGGGTTAGCCTGCCGGCGGGTTGAACTCTGGAAAAAAAAGTCGGCATTAAGTCAAAATTTGCGCCACTGATGACAAAAGAACCACGCACTGGACCAAAGCGCTTGGGCAGTTCAGGAAAATCCAGAGAGAATTCAGGTTTAGCAATCACATACACTCGGCGGGGTAGAGGAGCTGCAAATTGTATTTATACTGAACATCCAATGAGAATAACAACCGTACCTCGAAGTCAATGTCAGCCATCAGGGTGATCTAGAATTTTTTCAGTCTCGGGCGGATTTCGATGTTGACTTTCGTACCTTATTTTATAATCGTTTAGGAGAAGAAAACCGATATTGAGCTCTGCAAGCATAGATTTTTGTTCCCGATGAACTGGAAGGAAGAACACACGAAGTAGCTTGGTCAACTAGCGAATCCCCGCCTCCCCTTGAGATTATACACCAGAGAAAGCTAGCACAAGAGGTGCGACACATGCAGCGTACAGCCCAGTTGACACGAGACACTGAATCCTTGCTGAATTGTCTTGATGACAACTTGACCGCCCGAGTTTCGAAGAAAATCAAGCACTGTGGGCTAAAGTTCCACCAAGATTTTGGTCTAGAGCACAAATACTAAAGCCTAGGTAGTCCAGTCGACGCACGCCGTAGACCGCAACAACCTCCGTAAATTGGGAATAATTCGGTGGTGGTGGTTGGGAAGAAAGCGCGCCGGCAATCGGAATTACCGGAAGTAACGTGACCGATGTGTGACCACCGCGATCAACGACCTCCAGCCTTTCTCCGTCATCGACGTGGAACGCAGTATCTACAACGGCGCCGACGAAACTTTCAAGCATCTGGCTCGACCGCTACCCGTGTTATGAGACGCTGGCATCATTAATACCGGCGACGCCCGACGCTCGCCCAAGCGCCTCTGACGATGTCGCCTTAATCTTCAGCCTCCTGGCGCCAACCGGTATCAATTTCGTAGACGCGGACACATGAGGCAGATTCTGTGCTGACGCACTTGGCTGCTGATTCACACCGGTGCGTATCCATTCTTCAGTACTGACCTCTTTTTCATTCTGCTCAGTCGGACTGTCGCCGGACACTTCATACATGAGACGAGGCAAGCGTGTTCGTACTCCCTCTCCTGACTTCGACTCAACGCTCCCTCTCTGCTCGCACCATAGGAAGAATCCATAATCTGCGATAAATTCTGTGCATCTTACACTGCGCGATATACGGATTAGACGACAAGATGTCATGGACAGTGTAGCAGGACACCGACATCGTCCGCATCCACCACCTCCCGCGCCTTGTGACGCTGTCTCCGATTAACACGGATATCGGGAACGAGGTGCGAGTACCGATTCCGACCTTCTGGCGCCTCCTTACAGTTCGCTGTGCAGCGTCTTCAGTCTCTTAGCTCTCAAGCGCTCTGTCCTTCAGCTTTCTATTGCCTAACCTGCACATCGCCGACGACGCATTTCCGGCTATCATCATGCTTGCAAAGCTTTCGTCCCTCACTATCCTCGACACCGCCATCGACACGCCTGGAATCCGCCGCCCGCTCAGATAATCCGTGACGAGTGGGTGTCCTGCGCGCGTCTACTTGATCACCACCTTCACAGCGCCTATCCCTTCCCTCAAACAACGTGTCGAATCCACCACCGCCATTCGTCGAGGTACGCCCTCGTCCCGTGTCCCTTCCCTATCACCCTAACCCCACTCTCCAGCTTCCTCCTCTCGCCCCAACGCGTCGTTCGGTCAACAACCCACCCACTCTGACTCTCGGCGACGACGCCGCGAGAGGTAGTCGCCCGTAGCGCGTATCTGGGTAAAAGGTGCGTGTCTCTTGCTTCAATTCTTTCCTTTCTCTAATCTACCTCCCTTTCAGCTCAATCGCCCACCACACGGCATACCGCCGCCGATGCGTCTCCCCCCTCCCTTTCCCTCCTCTACCCCTTCGGCACTTATCCCGCGTCCCCACCGCCGACCCGTCGCTTCCGCCAACTCACCCGACCTCACCTCACATCAAATGCGCCGCTTTCCGGTCGAAAACCCCGCCTCCTCACGCCCAACTCGTTTCCCCACCTCCACCTGCATTCACCGACGCTTCGGCGTCGGACATACAGCCGACGAACGTGCGTGGCCGCTGTCCTTTGTAGTACCCACGCTAACGACATCCTTTTAACAGCTTTCTCTTACTCCTGCATGCAACCCCCTTCCCGCCTCACGCCCACCTCCACTTTCGCCTTCACCCCTGCTTTACTCGCACCCACCGATTCCCCGCCTTCCCGATGCCGACGCCGATGCGTACATAACATCTTCAGAGAAGGAATTACAAGGTGCGTCCCGCCCCGCCCTCTTCCTCCCTTACCATGCTGATGACACCACTCCCCCCTCCTCCTCACCTCGGCCTCTAGCCGCCCTCGCCGCTGCTCCAACCGACCCGAATGCCGCTACCCCGCCGACGCTGACATACTCGCTCATGCCGCCGCATGCTCGTTTCTCTCAACTCCACCTTCAATCTCGCCCCCGCGCGCCTGTCCCCGCTGCCCTCTCCCTCAACACCGTCAACGACGTTGTCGGCGCTGCACGCGCCAACTAACTCGAAATTGTGCTGGAAATCAGATGTATATAAGTATCTTGGTCTTTCACGCCGAAAGAATAGGAATAACTCACCTAATAACTCAAACAGTCGAACACGTCGTCGAATACGTCGATTCGCTCTCGCTGCCTACTTCGGCACCGTCAAGACCAACAACGCCGACATTTCGGCGCGCCAAGACTTGACAACGCGCTAGGAAGCAAATCAACGTGAGTTTTTCATGTTTTTCACGCCGAACGAACGAATAACTTACCTATCTCAACAGATCAACGCGCCGCCGAATCTCGCGCTCGGGAGGAAATCAGAGGGAAACTATGGGGAGGCGGGGGAGGCAGAGATTGATGCGCGGGCGTGCGCATGTTTGGGCATTAGTCATGTCGATAAAACATCAAACCAATCTCATTTATTTTTCACCTGCTGGTACCGCGACGATGAGCGGACGATCGAGCGGACGACCATCGGTGGCTGATCGGACGACAGGTAAACGGGAGCCTAATATGGCAAATATCAGGTCAACTTTTATTTAGCCTTGATATTTGCCATATCTTGCACCCTAATTCCCAGCTTCTTATAGGTAATAAGCAGGCTCAAAAAAAGCTCTTTATTATGTGTGATAAGACGGGAAAATCAGGCACCCTGATACCTAATGTAAGTTGCCCGGAAATGGGCCGCTCAAGTCGCAGCTTTTTATCTCAAAAATTATGAAGCATGTTTTGCACCAAGATTTAGGACTAATCGGGGGAAGTTTCAGAGGGCTTTTTATCTTTGATATCAAAGTACTATATTGGGAGTTTTTTTTGTACCCTAATATGTAAAATTAAAATCTAACTGTGGGGAGCCTTTTTTGCGCGCTCCCGCGGTGTGTATGCTCGCCGCCACGTGAGGCGGGTGTAAGATATTGAGATAATGACACGCAAACAGGTTTCACTGGCAGTCGTTTTCCGGCGGCAGCAAGTCCAGGCAAGTCATGAATATTGCATGAATCATGATCAGAGTCTAAGTAAATCTCCGCCGCCGTCTGTTTGGTTCTGTTGAACGGTAAATCACCGTTTAGAATCTGGAGTGCGAATGTGCAGTAGAGAAGGGCAGAGACGGAAACAAAGAATTATTGTGGAAGAGCAATGGAAGAGAAAGAGAAGAGAAAGCGTGTGAATTTGATCAATATTTTGACATATAGTTTCCCATGTTGGATCTGCCGTCGTCGTCACCAGCGTTGTCGCCGATGCGCTACGCCAACGGTATACTCAGCGACTAGTCTGAACCCAGCAGTCGTGGATATACTTTCGGTCCTTTGACAATGACATGGATGTGAAGGAGATTGTCTCCGACGAGGCTTGCAATCGCCAGCGCCTCTGGCGCTATCAACGCGGCTCGTCTCAACCAAAAGCCACCTCATCCGCCAACCTAACAGCTCGTGGGCCACAGAGCAAGCCGGTCGCCACCAATGGCCTAGTCTTCCCCCGCGTTCTGTCGCTACTGCTGCTCGTGCTTCAATATCTCAATAGCACACCTCTCCCTACCTCGCTCCACCTCAATTTGACTACGTTACTGGGCTGCCATCCTCCTCTTATAACCACCTACACTCACTGGCACTCCTCCTCCATCCATTTCATCCCAGTCTCTCCTCTACTCATCTTGATTGCCTACTCTTTCCCCGCCGGTTCTCGCTATGTATCCGCCGAATCCATTATATACAGTACATTATCCATCTCCGAACCCTACGCCCGCCGTCCCCCGCTCCTCATCCCTCCATCTGAGTCCCTCTCCTCTCCTTACCTCAAACTGTAAACGCTCCTCTTTCACAAACGTCCGGTCTTCTGCTTCGTCGACGCGCGTCCCGCCCCACCCACACCCATGTCCCCGCTCCTCGTTCCGCCTCAGCCTCAATCCACTCATCCCTTGGTGTCACGTATGCTGCGCGTCATCCATATATATACACCCCCTCTGCAACTCCCTCCCTCATCACACCCACCCACTCCTTCCCTCTCCTCCTGCCGAACTCCCTCGTACATCCTTCCTGCGTGCATCCGTCGCCCCACTACGCTATCACATACCCCTCCTCACCCCCTTCACCGCCCTTCTCGCCCTCCTCCTCCCACACCCCGCGCTTACACATTGACGCGGACGTTCTGCTTGCCTCGTCTCCTCTCGTCCGAGCTTTGCTTTCCCTACACGCATATCTATCCTCCGTTCTTACCCCGACCCCTTACTCGCCCCTTCTGCTCCCCGCCTCCGTTCCGCGTCTCTCCCCGCTTCGCCGTTCACGCCCTGTCGTCCTACATACACAGCTCTCGCTCTCGCACCCCGCTCCGCCCGCCCACACTCATCTCATCTCACCTCGCCCTCGATACGAGCCACTCTGGACTACCCATCGTCTCTCGCCCCGCGTCAAGTCCTCCTCCCTCGCCCCTCGTCTTTTCCAGAACTCCGCGTGCGCCCCCGGCGAGCGGATATGCAGATATACACGACTTATATCTGTATCTGAGCGCCGCGCTCTCAACTACCCCGGGCAAGTCATTCCTCCCACCGAGCATCCGCAGCACAGTGACCGGTGTTTTCGTTTCTAGCTCTCGCCTTGTTCGCGGCGCTCTGCCGGCGCCGCAGCCTTTGAGCGTGTTTCTTTCCAAGTGTTGTGCTGGGCTTCGTCAGGTACAGAGAGACGGACGTCGGACGGGCTTGCCTACGTTACACCCCCCTCCTCTCCGCTCCGTCTCCTCGACTCTCTGCCCCAAACTCCTCCTCCCATCCCTCCCGCTGCAAAGTACCCACCCCTTTCTTCCACGTCGCGACTCCGCCCCTTCACTCGTGTCTTTCCGGCTTCTCGTATTATCTTATTGTATTCTTGTACCCCCTCATGCTATCCTCTCTCACCGCTTCGCGCCCGTCGCCCCCCATACCCACACGCTACACCCGGCCCCGCTTCCGTTTGCCTTACGTATCTCGAATTACATCTACCAATTACATCTACCTACTCTCCAGTATCCTCGAGTCCCCTCTGCCCCGCCTGTGCCTGTATACTCCTCCGAGTTGGCTATTTGACGACCCCCGCTGCCTCGACTCTATCCCTGCGGTTGCCCTGCGGCACCCCGTCCTCGGCACAGCAATGCATCTTCCGCAGTCGTTTTACGCTTTACATACGCAGCTCGCCTTTTTTCTTTTCGTCATTCGACGCCGGCTCTGAGTACTAAGTAGTACTAGTGTGCTATCTATATCTGTATCTGTATCTCTGCATATCCATCCCTGCTTCTTATTCTCATTCTTATTCTCATCCCCTCCAAGCCGCCGCACCCGCACCACACGCACACCCACACGCACACCCACATCCTCCTCCTCCTCCCCTACTGACGCCACCGGCGTTCCGCCGGACGAACCCCCGCATGTTAGTGAGCAGGAAAGCTTGAGATCTTGAGATGCTCGTAAGCTTTGCATTGCGTTCACGGCAGGAAGTGGATTGGATGGGGGGTGTCAACTTTTATCTAGGCGGACTCGGAGGAGTTGAGCTGGGATGCATGGCGGCGACGGCGACTCGGAAGCAAGGGGATGGGGTATTCGAATTCAAGACTCGGAGAGCATCAAGGCGCTTGCGCAGTAGTAATAAGTATGTATCTCTGAAAGCGGGATTGTCGGAGATTCAAATTCGTCGGACGTGGCAAAGAAGATTGGCCATTCAAAGCAGAACGTACTATGTCACCGCTTAGACATCGACGCTTGAAGGAGCGCCTTGCCAACCGAAAGATTACTAAGTAGTAGTCCCGGCCACCGTGAGTTTGCTGAGGCTGGTTGTCGAGGCGGCCGATGTCGACGATAGAAGAGAAGAGAAGAAAGTTCACGGATACGATGAAGGTGGTCGAAGGGGGTCATGTACGCTTTGAATCAAGAGTGGAATGTGGGAGAAATTTCTCTCGTTGTATTCGAGAAAGATGGGATACGGAAAGCTGTCCAGAAACCGCATTTTACGTTGTGGTCGTTTCAACATGTTGCCCACTCGTGAAGTCGTACCAAAGGATGAGTGCAAAGTCCAACCCTAAGAGATTAGATTCTTCGTTGAGACGTCAAGGGCTCGATGCCATCTGTTTCTTCGATCCAACACCTCGAGTCTGAAAAGTTTCCATCGGTCACACAACATAGCTCGGTCGAGAGGCACGAACAAGGGTGTATCTCTTTCCGTATTCTCTTCGCAACGAACTCTTCCGCACACCTCCAAAAGTCCCGCTCGCCCCTCGTTCCCGCAAGCCATCCGTTCCATCCATGGCTATCCCGGAAGTCGAAATAGAGAAACCGGACGTCCTCGAGGCGCGGCATATGCTCAAAAGTCCGTACGGTTGGATCCATGACGAAAACACGCAGACGGGGGCAATGTGCGAGGATATCTTCCTCCACGCGCGGGATCAGGCCGTAGGAGTTGTGGATGATGGCGAGGTGAGTCAGCGCGGGCAGCTGCACTAGAAACGGGGCAAGTCGGTGATCCTGGTCCACGCAGACTAGATGCGTCAGCACGGAAAACATGCTGTGGCGCGGGTCTACTTGTAGGGGCACGAAGCACCAGCAGAAGTGCAGTCGGACGAGCTTCATCGCTTCTAGGCTGGGGAGCAGGGCCGCCATGCAGATTTCGGATTGCACAAGGGCAAGATTTTGTATGCCAGAGCAAGTATCTAGAATTTGACGCAGGTGCTCGATTTCCATGCTGGATTCGTCTGCCCAGACAGAGCATAAGTTTTGGACATGACGAGAGAAAAATGAGGGAGGCTTTGAGTTTGACTGGATTTTGTGGGAAAGCATTTGGAATGAGCAGTATGATCGAGCTCCTCTGCGAGTTACGGTTCTGTATTGGAATCCATCGAGCCTGAAGCGTCGATGAGCGCTAACGACAAAATTCCCGCTTCAATATGAATAATTACCACTCGAAAACTCTTCGGGAGACCAGGAGAAGATTGAGGATTGCTTCTGGATACACGTAGGCGGCAGTCTCGAAGATCTCTCGCTCCAATTCGGGAGGGAGGCGCGGCGACGAGTAGGACGACATGGGAGAAAACGACAAGGCAATCGGCCCGGACCGAACTTAGGCGGAAACGCGCGTTACAAACAACTTCAAGTTCACCAGCGCACCACGCGCGTCGCGGAGTGTAGGATTCACTTTTGAGTTGGCAGAGCATCTTAAGTACCGCATCGAATATTTAGTCGCGCCGCTCGGGGGCCCCAGGGGGCCCCGGAGGGGAGAGTCGGGAGTGGGAAAGCTGACAGATTTGGCACTGGGCAGTCCTGAGGAAGGTTAAAATTTCGAGCAAGGCTGAGCGCATGCCAATGAAAAAGCAATGGCCGCATACCACATTTAACGGGTTTGTTATTGCGTGTGGGTGAGAGCCCAGTGAGAGCGCGCATGAAGGTTGGAAGTAAAAGAGTGACTGCACCGCCACTAACGTACTGCTCATAATTTTTGAATCCCGATCAGTGGCGGTACGGGAAGCCTGTCAATCAATGATCCCGCAGCGTCCAGTATATAAGGCGGCAGTCGCGAAACGCGCTCGCTGTTTCCGCGGCCACCACCCCCTGCTCAATTCTACCTGTTCGAACCATCCACCGCCATGAATTTTGTTCACAAGTGTGTTTTTCGCATAATAAAGGCGAATCGTACCGAAACTGTCTCGCAGAATGGAAGACGAATACGGCCGTCCAGCGAAAGATTTTTTACTGCAATCTTACGCTGAGTGCCCCATCGTCACTGTAAGATGCTTCCATTCCATCAGCGATGAAATAAACGCTGAGTATTCTCAAATCTAGTCGATCGGTGTAACATTCTGCGCTCTGAGTTTCTTCCCTCTCGTTTCCTCCATGTGAGTCCATATGTCCTGCGTAACCGCTCCAAGCAATCGACGTATTGAGCCTTGCTGAATGCCTTCATGCAGCGCACTCGCTTTGATTGTTTGTTTTACTGCTGCAACCGCCTTCTTCCTTGCTATCATCGCACTTGGTTTCGTGACGCTATTGATTCTTGTTATGCTCGGTACGCATACATTGGTATCTTCGCTTTGGCTTCATCAATGGTTTTATGCAAGGCCTCATACTTTCTGCGACTCTATCCTTCGCATTTGCCTCAGCCGCGCTCGTGGCTCTCTTCACAAATGTCATCAACTGCCCAAAAGAAGTCTCCATCACCAGCACTCTCCCGAGTCGCGACTCTCCCCGGTGGATCACCTTCGAATCTCTCAAATCCATCTTGCGCGCCCTCACTCCCAACAAATTACCCGACACCCTCCCCCCATCCCTCGGTCGTACGTTGACGCAAAAACGCACCATCTTCACCGCCTTCATCCTCCTCCGCAATCCGCTCGCTCGCATCTTCCTCCCGCGGTGGATGCGCTACCACCCTCTCTTCCCCTATGTCTTCGGCCACAACCGAACGCCTCATCCCTTGAAATGGGTCATTCTACGCCCATTACACAGTGTGGTATTCCGGCCTGCGCACCTCGTCCTGAAGCTCGTCGTCCTCCCAATATACCGCCTCGGTGGAGATCTAGGTTGGGATTCGGTGTTCATTGCCATCACGATGGGGTTGATGCTCTCGCCTTTCGTGCGCAACGCGCTGTTTTCCGCGGCAGTTGATGCGCACGAGAGATCGCTTTTATGGTTCGAGAACGAAACACCCGATCCTGTCATGGTGGGAGGATGGACAGAAGTTGTGGATTCCCGGCTGGGCGGCGCTGAATCGACTGGCTCCGAATCGACTGACTTCGACACGATGGTCTCAGAACCGACCGTCTCCGAATCGAATTTTGTCTCCGATTCGGAAGTCTCTCACTCTACAGATCTGCAGCACGAAGAGCCCGAGTACGTAGCTCTTCCCTCGTTGGAAATCACACATGGGCAGATTGCGACAACGACCGCTATTTCTCCTTTGCGTATGCGACATGGCTGTCTGCAGGAAATCTCGAGGGGAACTCGTAGAAGGGTGGCGGAGTGGGAACAATGACAAACTCATTTTCTGCTCACACACTCGCTTCGCTGTCCTTGTCCTTCATGTTGTACGTATACTCCTATGCGAAACGTTCTGATTTTCTTCTTCCGTCTTCGATGGTAAACGAAACGATTATCAAGTTTACAATAACTTGTTCAGGAGAGATCGACAGTGGGTTTCTGGCAGATTGCGCCAATATTGCATCTGCCGGAAGCAAATGTCTTACGCCGAGCTTCGGGGTCTCACTTCGTCCCTTTTGTCTCACTCAACTCTTTCCAAGCTCTCGTCTGCCGACTGTGTCGGTTTTGCCGGCTAGGAGTCGAGAACGAGTGGCATGCGACTATCCAATGCACAGAACCTCGTCTTACCGCGCTTCGGTTCGCATTCTTTACAGACCTCTATTCCCTGCAGCCCGATTTCCCTCGTGAATGGACTTCGGCTGAGAGCTGCTTGTGGAGTTTGGTCCAGAGTAGCGACGTTGAAGTGGTGCAACGCGTAGCGAGATACGTGTACGAGGTTTTGAGTATTTATTCTGCGAGCCCGAGGTTTCGTATGGCGGAATATTTGTACCATTCTTTGGAATGATAAAGGTTTTCAACTTCGTATCCTGCGCTGACGGCTATGCGACCCTGATGTTCTCCAACCATCTCCGTCAGACTACCGGTATTTTAAAATTTTTGTGCTGCGAGTAGTTGGGGGTGGACGGGTTCAGTCAGGTACTCAAGTAGTTTTAAGCATAGGGTATCCGTAGCATACAAGTGACGCCTGTATGTAGTACGGGCCCCGGCTGTTCGCTTTGGGACCTCGCCGGCAATACTTCCTTCCTTCCTTCGTCATGTCTCAGAATTTTCCTTCGCTCTCCGTCATCCCCCCGCACAAGACCGTGCCTGAGTTTTATTTGGAGTTGGTGGCTTAGTTGGAAAATATATATTGACGTCTGTAACCCTGTATGTCAATAAGGTAGGCGGAAATTTTATCCACGTACCGCGATTCTGCTTATATCTGAAGCAATTCCTCGTCCTCCAGCGCCTTCGAAGGCACACAATGCAACCAGTCTGCATGCCTCTAACTCTCATCGCACCAACATTCTAATCTTCGAGCAGAATGCACGCAAAAAAAAATTCATCTCGTCAATACCAAGCTCCCCGATCAAGTGTAAAGGGGCGATTCAAGGCACATAATACATTGATTAAATGAGCGTTGATGTCAAACGTCTCAACCGACGCTGCCCTGAGTACTCAATTGGTATAAAGGTACCCGAATTCACTTCCATATTCCTCATTCATCGACGATGCGTCTCCTCCAATCCTCCCTCGTCTTCCTCTGCGCTGCTGCCGTCGCCGTCTCTGCGCAAAGAGGACCACCCGGCTGGAAGCGTGGGGCACCTGGGTGGAAACGTGTTGTAGGTTTTTGTTTCGCTCACTGGCGCCCAGGTGACTTCGCGGCTGAGAAAATTGCAGGAGGTTGACCAGCCACTTGTGAAGAAGGAAATTGCTGCTGCCCCCGAGGCTATTGCTCGCGCAGTGCCCCCGGTACGCCTTTTCACTTCGTTTTCACGTCAAGACCATTGATTGTATGTGGTCTCTAGCAAGCGCGTGCCGTTGTTGACACAGGATGCAACTGAAATTTGGGGTAAATGATTTGGGTTTTTGGATAGATCACTGTTCGTATTTCGATCCTACATATTTCTTGCTTCTCCGCTGATACTGAATTCTCCGCAGATATCTCATGGACTACTTATGCTTCAATTCGTTGGATTTTTCATATGAGCGTACACACATTTACTCACACATTCATTCTGTACACAACATATAAACCGTCTTTTTGGAACACTTTCAATCACGATTTCTCAGTTTCCGACCTCAATGTGGACCTCATGAAATTTTCACTTGAAGCTATCGGGATACGTACAACACGATTTCGGATTAATATTGAAATCAGTGGCAAGTGTGCTTGTTTCGCTATCAGCTACTACTTTGATAGACTTCTTCTGTGGTTGATATCTCAACTTGATCTCTTACATCAGGTATATCAGGATAACTGCACTCATATTCCACATCCGATCATACAGAACATTCAACGCAACAGAAAAAAGTAAGTACTAGATCTGACCCGAGAATCATATCCGCTACGCGTCCGGCGGAGTGTCAACAAACATAGTTTCCGTCATACCCGGTGGGTACCGATCTCCCTGGAACGCGTCCGCCTCGACCGCAAGCTTGCGGATCGCCGCAACATCCTCATTAGAAAGCTTCACCTTCGCTGCTCCGAGATTCTCCTCGAGATACTACAGTAGACGTTCGAATCAATCGACTCATGAAATATCGGGTGAGCCAATGCAAACCTTGCGCTTGGTCGTCCCAGGAATGGGAATAACGTCCGGTCCTTGATGCAAAAGCCACGCAAGGGCAGCCTGACTCGCCGTCGCGTTGTACTTCTTGCCAATTTCAGCGAGGCCGTCGGCGATCTTGAGGATGTTGGGGAAGTTTGTGGCGTTGTAACGAGGAACTTGACGGCGGAAGTCGTCTGCTGGCAAATCGTCGGGCGAGCGCTGTCGGCAAGTGCCAATGTAAGTTGAGTATATTGATGAGAGACTCAAGGCAATCATACGATTTGACCACTGAGAAGCCCACGTCCAATGGGAGAGTATGCTATCACGGCAACGCCGAGCTCGCGGCACGTTTCGAGCAAGCCAATCTTGGGGTCTTCGATGTCGAGCGTGAAGGGACTGTATTCGACTTGGACGGCGGCGATGGGGTGCACGGCGTGGGCGCGGCGAAGGGTAGCAGCGGAGACTTCGGATAGACCCAGATATTTGACTTTGCCTTCGCTAAGTCAAAAAGATCAATGGGAAGTAGTTTTAAGAAAATAGGCGACGCGTACTTGACGAATTCAGCCATCGCGCGCACGGTGTGCTATAAACGAATTAGGGCAAAGATAGTAGAAAGCTGTGGGAATGTACCTCGATGGGAACCGTAGGATCTGCGCGCTGGGAAGAGTTAGAAAGCATGCCATTGTCCAACGAGGAGCAACACAACACGCACATGAAGATAATAAAGGTCGACACTATCCAAGCCGAGATGAGAGAGCGACTTTTCCAGCGCCTGCCGCGCGTATTCAGGAGTTCCGTTGATGAGTTTATCGGCGCCCAAAGTGAATCCGAATTTCGTGGCGAGGAAGATATCTGAACGCTTTCCTGTTTTCTTGAACCTGAAAAAGAGATCGATCGGAGGAAAATCAACAAGCGAGGGAACCTTCGATACCATTTGCCTAGAACTTCCTCAGAGTCGCCGTAGATGTCTGCAGTATCCCACATCGTGCACCCAGCAGCGTACGCTGCGTCAAGAAGCTTCGCGTACTAGTTATTAGCGACAAAAACGAGAAACGAAAGATGGCGGAAAGCGTACCTCAAATCGCTGTTCGTCCGTCCCGCCAGGGCCATACGCGCCGCCAATCCCCATGGCGCCAAATCCAATTGCAGAGACGTCGACGCCAGCGAGTTTACGCGTAGGGAAAGCCATTTCAAGTTTCAAGTTTCAATGAGGAAGCTTGTTGGGAAAAAGGGTGGACGGAAGCTGGCGAGTTTTATACTGTAAGCCCGTATGCGATTGGTAATCGAATAAAGCGATCTGGACGATTTCGCGGACGCTCCGTAACTTCGTCCCCGTAACCGAGCGCGCGCGGATGTTGGCTTGTTGAGATGTCGACGCGTGACGTCACACACGCGATGCGTTTTCTGGCAGCTCGGCACCGGGCATTGTGGGAGGTGCCTGATGAGGACGACGAGGAATAGGTGTTGGGACTTGACATAGAAAATTCAAATATGGATAGATCCTTTGCTGACAATTGCTGTCGTTGTGCAGCATTTAAAATCACAATGAATTGGACCTGGGGATGAAAGTCACCAGGCAAAGTACAGTAATCGGGATTAATCTATTGGGAAACCCGGTTTCTCGAGAAACCCTCCCATATAAGGAAATTTTCGAGAAACCCGCGGACAATCCTAATGAGAAACCCCAGTTTGCCGCCCCGGCAACCTGAGTGCGGTTGGGGTCATTCTGTGGATGGAAAACTCTATTACAGCTGTTTGCGGAACTTAGGGCGCGGCCATTTTTTTTCCTAAAATGGACACTTCACTTTGATTTAGACCATTTCGCTCGTTGTGAGCTCAATTCTGGGGATATAGACGATATTTCTGTATGGGCGTGTCTGTCTTGCCTGTCCGCAGGTGCTCCGCTAGTTGGTTTGAAATTCGGTGACGTAGATACTGGATAATACAGAAAATTCCCTGTTTTGCGAATTCTGGTTGGTACAAACTCAGATCGACCTCAAGGATGCCATTGTTTAGAAAAAACAATCCGTAGAGTGTTGTAAGGACGCAGATATAGTAAATTGGCCCCCCACTAATTGTCTGTTTGTAGTATTCTCATCTGATAGCTGGAGACAGATCATGAAGCACACCATGAGGGAACGCCGTGATAGATTTACAATCGGACCATACCTGCGTCTCCAGAACACATTGAGAGCTTTATCTAGAGCACGTTGGCTTCCCTGAAGCTCAATCGATCTTATAACAGCAGAAATTCGCAGTATCAAGCATTTCCTATATTGTCCAATATCTACGTCACCGAATTCCGAACCAACTAGCGGAGCACCTGCGGACAGGCAAGACAGACACGCCCATACAGAAATATCGTCTATATCCCCAGAATTGAGCTCACAACGAGCGAAATGGTCTAAATCAAAGTGAAGTGTCCATTTTAGGAAAAAAAATGGCCGCGCCCTAAGTTCCGCAAACAGCTGTAAAAGCTCAAACACATACTAAAATTGAATTCAAGGGCATCCAAGCCTCAAGAAAAGTTTTGTGCGGGCTCACGGGACTTGCCGCGCAATGCCGCACATTGCATTTGATCCGATTTCCTTCGGCAAGAGCGCACCGACAGTGGTGTATGCTGGACTCCGAGCCTGGAGCTTCAAGCTACAGTTGTGTTGAGAGGAGTCTTTTTCCCACTCCCCCAGAGCCCCGAAGTAGAGTTTCCAAGATTATCATTCGTTGAATCCCAGTAGGTCGCTTTGAAAGGCAATTTCGGCACTGCGGCCCGCGCAGACAGTAATTCCGTTGAATATCTCGATATCGTACCTTCACAAGTAGGAGAAATCTCAGTCACTGAATCTTTGACTGCTCTTTTGTGTTCTAAACCACTGCAGGCTTGCCTTCGGGCCTACAAAATCTATGCCGGGAACTCGGCCGTCCACTAGCATCAGTTCCGTGGGCGGGGTTTCTTCGAGAAACCCGGGTGCCTAACAACGGACCGGGAAACCGGGTTTCTCAATAGATTCATCCCGGTAATCGCGATTCCGAATCATAACGCACTCTTAAGTATTCTACACATCCGGCGGAGTGTTAACAAACATGGTTTCCGTCATACCCGCGTTGTACCGCTCTCCCTGTTGCGCATCCGCCTCGACCGCAAGCTTGCGAATCGCCGCAACATCCTCATTGGAAAGCTTCACTTTCGCTGTTCCGAGATTCTCCTCGAGATACTACAGTATATGGTTGAATTGATTGGACCATGGAATATGGAGTGAGCCAGTACGAGCCTTGCGTTTGGTTGTCCCAGGAATGGGAATAACATCCGGTCCTTGATGCAAAAGCCATGCAAGGGCAGCTTGACTCGCCGTCGCGTTGTACTTCTTGCCAATTTCAGCGAGGCCGTCGGCGATCTTGAGGATGTTGGGGAAATTCGTGACGTTGTAGCGAGGGACTTGGCGGCGGAAGTCGTCTGCTGGCAAATCGTCGGGAGAGCGCTGGTGACGAGTGTCAATGTACATTGCTTAATGAGAAACTCAAGACAATCATACTATTTGACCACTGAGAAGCCCACGTCCGATGGGAGAGTATGCTATCACGGTGATGCCGAGTTCGCGGCACGCTTCGAGCAAGGCAATCTTGGGATCTTCGATGTCGAGCGTGAAGGGACTGTATTCGACCTGAACGGCGGCGATGGGGTGCACGGCGTGCGCGCGGCGGAGGGTGGCAGCAGAGATTTCGGATAGACCCAGGTACTTGACTTTCCCTTCCCTAAGTAGAAGAAAGAATATCAACGGACTGTTCATGTCAAGCAAGGAACTATAATTACTTGACGAATTCAGCCATTGCGCGGACCGTATGCTGCAAAGGGATTAAGCAAGAGACACAGATTCATATGCACCGTACCTCGATAGGAACTGTGGGGTCTGCGCGCTGCGCTACGATCAGCACTCATGTCCAACGAACGGTGAACAACAACCTACATGCAGATAATAAAGGTCGACACTGTCCAAGCCAAGGCGAGAGAGCGATTTTTCTAGTGCCTGACGCGCGTATTCGGGGGTTCCGTTGACAAGTTTGTCGGCGCCGAAAGTGAATCCAAACTTGGTGGCGAGGAAGATATCGCCACGCTTCCCTGTCTTCTTGAACCTGAAAACGAATCGAATGGGAGGAGAATCCATGGACGATGAACGGGTTACCTACCACTTGCCTAAAACCTCCTCCGAGTCGCCGTAGATGTCTGCAGTATCCCACATCGTACACCCAGCAGCGTACGCTGCATCGAGAAGCTTCGCGTACGCTGAATCAGCGACAAACTCAGAAACGAAACATGCGGACGAAAAAAGGCACCTCAAATCGCTGTTCATCCGTTCCCCCTGGACCATACGCCATGCCGCCAAGCCCCATGGCGCCGTATCCAATTGCAGACACGTCGACACCAGCGAGTTTACGCGTAGGGAAAGCCATCTTCGATGAGGATTCAGCTCGTTGGGAAAACTGGTGAACGAAAGCTGGCGACTTTTATACTGCAGAGGGCGTGTGTGTTTGGTAAGAGATCTGGACGATTTCGCGGGCCCTCCGCAACTTGGTCCCCGTAACCGAGCGTGCGCGACCGTCGATTTGTTGAGCAGTCTACGCGTGACGTCTGTGGAGCTCCAAATGCACTTTCAATGAACGCCGGGTTTTCGGCTGGTCCGCAATACATCGACCGCAATGCCGCAACATAAGAAGTAATTGATAATCACCTCGTTGATCTTGCAAAAATCGCCTTCCCCGCAACCAACCCGCAACATAAATTCGCGGAGTCGTAAGTGCCGCACGGCGCAGGATACGCATACAAGTTGTCTTTCTCACACCTTGCACTACTCTGTTTCCCGGCTAGGTCAAGCACGATAGACATCCGGTGATTCTGAAGAAGACTCTAAATGTTTTCCATTTTATGATAATTGACACGACACCGTATTTCGCAAATTCAACCTTTCCTAGCCCTTGAACTCTTCACACGCGGAGTCCAGTGCCTTCCCATCTTGTCCGTGACCTTGATCCCCTTTGGCAGCAACGACTCAGCAATCCCCACGTTTTTGCTCTTGTTTAGTTCACGTCTACAGCACAAATCAGCAAGCCTGTATTTTGGTCCCGAAAACTGTGCAATAATGCACTCACTCGGTCGCTGGCCACTGGAACCCGGTTAGATGCATCTCAAGTAGAGCCGGAAACATTGTGTTATCAAGTTCGAATTCCGTTTTATCATCGCTGGGGTGTCGATTAGCATAGGCACCCGTGAAAGCTGAGAGACGACACAGACTCGACCAAATTCTCAGCGATAACCTTGGTCAGCGAATGATGAGGTGTCCCGCAAGCCATTAGGCTGTTTTGATAGTGCTAGCAAATGTCGAGCCTCAGAGACAGGAGCTGTAGGCAGGGAGATTGATAAATATATAAACGTACTCTGGGAAACTCGATAGTCTGGAGATTGGGGCACAGATCGAGTGCTCGTGCGCCAGTGTTACCGAAATTGCTTGGAAGGATGATATGCAACAGATGCCTTCCGTGTGCCTCGAGAAACCTGACGAAGATAGAGGGGTCTCCCATAAAAGCCGGCATCCCAACAGTGTGTAAAGCGTCAAGCCTAGCGTAGCGCGCATCAGCAGGAGGAAGTAATAAGAAGAGATTCGGATAAAGGGAATCAACCTCATATTGATGAAAATTTCGAGAGCAGAGGAATTGAATCCGTGCAATCGAGATGTATGAAGCGATTCCATGGCAGAAGAGGTCGCTGCCGACATCCGTTGGTCGGTTGTCGGAAAGTATAAATCTAAAATCCGGAGGGCTTTGAATTTTGCGAAGAATGTCGATGACAGCATCGTCGAAGCTCGGACAACCGTATAAAGCTCTTGAAGTGCAGATCCAGCGTTATTAGCGAGCACTTCAAGCGTGTCGATCGACAGTCCGGGTCCAAAGCCTATGTTCAATCTCCTGGGGTAAAAGCGTTGCAAGTTAGTTGCACTGAAGAGAATCGTGCGCAGGAAATCAGGTGGGATGTTATGCGTCGAAGGCATAAATATGATCCGGATATGTGAACCAAGACTCGGCCTGTCTTTCAGATGTTTCACTATCCAAAGTGTGCTGCTTGTTGTTATGTTCAGACTGTCAAACAAATTTGGGAGCCCCATCCGCTATGACTGCCATTTAGGATCGTTACAAGATATAACACTGGCAAGTGCACTTACATGGAAATATTGTGACGCTTGGAGTATGGGAAGCCGGGACGGATAAGAACCGGTAGGGTAACGAGGGAAGGCTCGGTCCCGCAGTTCTTCCACATACATTGCAAAGAAAAGGATTTTTTGCCATATTGAATCCCGCGTTTCGTTTGAGGCAGATTCCAAAGGAACAAAGGATGGATTTAGCGATGGCAGGATTCCCGGAGAGAAGTCCGTGGGCTCCGTAGAATTTATACCGTGGCCGAAAAGTCTGAAGAGTATGGCATTAGCAGGAGTCTGGGCGGATGTCATGACGCTCACTCCTTTGTAGTATATCGAACTAGGTTTTCGAGCTTGGGATTGGAAGTGATGTCTTTGACGTCGCGCAAATGCAACGGTTCGGTGAATTGGATTGTCTTCAAGAACGGGACATCGCACAACTGATAAATGAATCGAGGGACGCAGCCGAGCGTTTTTGCCGTCGTAACAGTGCGGAGAGTCAAGCACTGCGCGAGCGCTTGGACAAGAGCTTCCGCCTGCGAGTCCCGCGTGTCGTTGTAGTCGACATCATCGCCATACGGGAACCCGAAAGTTTCCTGAAAGACGGTGAGGATTCATCAGATAAGAAGCTTGGACGAATACCAGGCTATTCCACTTCGTCCGGATACAGGAGAACAACACTTTTCTCAGTTGATCCAAGGAACGATTTTTAAGCGGTTTGCGAGAATGGTCGACGGTGATGACGTGGTTGGGCTGGATGAGGGGAAGACCCTTGCATAATCCTGTGGTCGTGTCGGACGACCAGATCGCCAGCGAGAGAAAAAGATGCGTGATATTTGGAGTCGCCTGGAGAATCGTGTGCATCGCCGAACCATATCCTCCTTCCACTCTCAGCTTCCTCACAAACCGGCCAAACTCGGGATTTTTGCGGAAGACCTTCTCGAGCGCATTCGCCTGGGCCTTAGATCGCAGGACTACGACACTGTAGAGTAAAGGGGTGGCGACACGAAGCCAGTCCTTGCAGACGAGCAGGTATGCCGAGGTCGATGGTGCGTAGGCGGCAAATGGAGACACATGCGACGTGTCAGAGAATAAGTCGTCGGGGACTTTCAGCGCGGGAGAGAGAATCTCTGAGAGGATTTCGTCCGGTAGCATGGGTACCGACGCGAATACGACACCTCGATGGTGGTAAATGCGTCAAGATTGGCTGAGGGCCTTAAAAGCACGCGATCACGTGAACGTTGTTTGCCGGCCCAGGTTGGTCCGCAAACTCACGCGACGCGCGTGTCCCATTTTCCTCCTTAGGACTCAATCTCATCTACTAGTACCCTATCGAGTATATACGCATCCTACACACTACGCATGTATCAGGCAGTTGTAGAAGGTCGAAGATTCAATATTAATTCTGCAGGTCCAGAAAGGTCATGGAGCCAGAACAGACTTTTACTGCTGCTTGACCATACGCCGCACTTCATCGAGCCAGATCCGCAGCTCCCTGCCCCAACCGCTGAGCCGCCGCATTTTTTTGCCGTCGACATCAGTACCAACGCCCACACCAATGCGAGCCATCCTGGCTGCCTCGCGTCGACGAGTGACTGCGTGATTCGTGATGCACCACCACACAATGCTCTCCCGCGAGAAAAGCACGCGAGAGAGACTCTCGTGGCAGCCCGGGCTGCACGGCTCGCCGAACCCCAGCAGGCGGAGGAACGTCCGCCAAATGACTCGGGGGAGGTATAGCGCCAACGGAGGATCCAGCCCTGATAATCGTATACAGTATCAGACGAGTCGGTTTTCAGAGGGAAAAAAATGGGAGAGCGGGTACATACAGATGATGTCCGTCGACGTTTCTTGAATGATCGGCCCAACCCTTCGAGTGTAGTTGCCATCCACGACCCAGCCGTTTGGAGAATCAGCGAGCGCCTTGACGACCTTTTCGCGCATCTCTTCACCGGTGGACTCCTTCCAGTCGGGCTTCCAAAAGTACGTGTCGAGTGAAATGAATGGCACTCCAAGAACGTCCGCGAGCTGCTTCCCGAGAGTACTCTGGAGTAGCCGAGCAGAGTAGCACACAGGGCCGAGAAGATTCAAAGGCGTAGAGTACTTTCCTTGCCTACTCCTGCCGGCGCAGAGTCGGAAAATTGGTGAATACCATTCAATGGCAAGGAACTCGCAACTCACCCGAGTTCCCGACAAGGTGAACTCTGTATGTTCCCTGCCCATCGCCAATTAGTGGTGGTGGTACCATGGAAAGCTAAGTTTCGCCCGAGTCATCGGCCACGTCGTCCAGTTGTAGAGGTCGTGTGCCTCGTTAGCGGTTTCGGTTCCGAAGGATAAGATCTTTATCCTTTTCTCAGCTTTCTTATCGCTTGGTTTGGACTGTGCGCGCAGGAGTGCCTTTTTGCCAACCGTTGACGACGGACAGGGATCTGCCAACAAATTTAATTTATTATCGAGCTGTTCCCAGCGCTTCCAAAGTTCAAACGACTCGGATGGAACGAAGTAGGAAGCACTACGATTGAGTGGGATTGAAGTAGCTGTTGCATTTTTCTAGTTTGCCATTCAGTTTATTTTTTGAGCCATTTTACCGAACCTAAACTCGGACCGCGCACAATAGATTAAAGCCTTTGCGGAATTGACTTGATTCTGAAGACACTTTTATACAGCGATACAATTAGACACTACTTCTCATTTCATCACTCACTTCTTCGGCGCATACTTCTCCCCACTACCAAGCTTGACCGCAGGCCTTGCCGCAATCCTATCAATCCACGCCAACAAATGCGGGAACTCCTTCTTGCTGACCTCCTCCTCGCTGAAACGCATCGGGTAGTATTTGATCCAAGACCAGGACTTGATATCCGCAATGCTGTATTTCCCCTTGCCTTCGCCGACCAGGTAGTCGCGCGGTTGGCCTGAGGCGGTGTATATCCCACTGAGTTGGAGCTCGATGACGCCGAAGACGCGAAGAGTCTCCTTCTTGAAGCGATTGATGGCGACTGCGTTAAGGTTACTACTCAGATGGAACAATTGGAGAGAAAAGGACGCACATTCGTTATCCGGCGCATTTTTACTGAAGAAATTAACCTGCCCTTGGTACGGTGCTCCTCCACCATGCCAGAAAAACAACCACTGCTCAACCTCGCTTCTCTCCAACGGATTTTCGAACCCGGGTCCGAACTTCTTCTCCTTGTCAAAATGATCGGTGAGATAAAGCAGCTGTGCCGAGGTCTCGAAGATGGGGAAGGGAGGGCTGCGCGTGTTGTCGACGACGACGGGGATCCGGCCGTTGGGATTCAAACGCAGGAACCATTCCTTCTTCTGCTCGTTGGTGGAAATGTCGATGAGAGAAGTGGTGAAGGAGGTGCCGTAGACGGCTGCAAGTTCTTCGAGGATGATCTGGGTAGCTTGGCCGTTAGGAGTGTTCTGTGTGATGAGGTGGAGGCCTTTGGCGGAGGACACCTCCGAAGGGGTGGATGAGACGTAGAGATGGGAAGACATGGTGGTCAAAGGGCGAGCGTAGAAGCTGGGACTCGGACGGCGGGGAAGAGTGAGACTTCCGTGAAGAAGGTGCTGAGAGAAAGCGCGAGTTAAAGTAGGAGCTCGTCGACGCAACAGGTGACCCAACTGCAGATTCATTTGTCAGACTGGTGGCGCAATTGTGAACCATCCTGTTGCCGGATTACTAACCTATGCTTTCTCATGAGCCCACGGATGCCCAGAGGCCCTAAAAGTGCATTTATTCCGAACCTGAGAACGCGCGATTGTGGACATGTTTAGAACGGCCATGAACGACACGGAGACGTGGCGGAGAGAAACGAGAAAAAATTGACGAGATTTGATTGCGTCATATCAGATGTATCATACAGCCGACGGGCCGAGCCGGCCCACCCAGTTTACCAAGTGGTTGAATTGGGTTGAACTTTGGTTGAACTCACAGTAGGTCAAACCAGAAGCTAGACGGTTTGTGTTGCGGGAATCCATTTTAGGCTCACTACATTCGTCTTTGACAAGAAAGCCTGCATGGTCAGCAATATTACAGGGATACCTAATTAGTTATAAAACTAAGTACACGAGTGTCTTGGGCGTCTTATGTCTTTCGAACGCATCTCTGACCATTTTGTCTTGCCGGGATCGTGTTTGGAATTGCGTCTTTCACAATCTTTCTTGAGATTTCTTCAGAATTGTTCTTGCAAGCGCTCGGACGTCAAAGACGAATGGCTGAAATGGTAAGATACTTTATCAATGCATTATTATACATAGCGGTCGCACCTAGATAGAGCAGAGTGCAACATACAAAAGCAAAATTCAGATTCAGAAGGACGCCTACAACTTGGTCCTCGTGTTCTCCGAGTCGCTTACCGTTCCACCGACTACCAGCCCATTAACTCGAATCCTCTCCTCCACCCCTTCCTCCAGAGACTTTATCTCGTGCAAGATTTGTCCCAGTCCGCCCACCCACCGCTCAAAAACCACCATATCCGTTTCAGCTTTGGATTCATCATGCGAACGCGACCAAACAGCGTGCTCGAGGAGGAAGAGCGAACTTGCAACGTGGCCGAATAGTATTAGGATAGAGCGAGGGAGGAGTGGGTTTAGAGTTTTGCGAAATATTGTAGGAAGTTCGGTGAGTGTTTGTTGCAAATTCGCGATAGAGGGAGTTTTCTTGGGAGCGGAATAAATGATCGTTTGACCCCACTGGATATAGGATTGGTTCATCAATGAGTAGAGCACGACGGTTGGCTTACCTGGCAGAACTCCTCCACACCTTGACCGCGACTAGCGCGAACCAGATCGTGTGCAAGCACTTCTACGGTGCCCTCCCAAATCTTCTCGACCAGCGAGTCCCGAATCAATCTATCAACAAACACATAAGTATCAACTCGACCATTTTCTTCTGAGCTTACCTCCCGATCCCCGTTTCCTCCATATACCCCTGCCCGCCCAACGCCGCCATACACTCCTCCATCGCCGAAACAGCATGCAGCGCAGCGAACGCCTTCAATGTCGGCGTCAACAACCTCAACCTCGTCTCCTCCCCTTTACTCGCCACCCCGCATTCCGTTTTTCCAAGGAGCGCAATCGTACCGAAGAGCATATGCGCTAGCGCACGATACAAAACGCTCACCCGCGCGAGCGTCTCCATATGGATCGGCACGGCGGTAAGCAGTTTCCCGCCGTCTACGCTACGCACGGCAGCGTACGCGCGCGCCAGCGAGAGACAGCGCATCAACGCACCCACGGAACTCACACTCGAATGAACCCGCGTGATATTCAACACCGGGGCTATCTGTCGAACGCCTGCACCCGGGGCACCAATTCGCCATGCGCGGGTGCCGTTCAAGGAGAGCTCCGCGGTGGGGACGGCGCGGGTGCCGAATTTGTCTTTGAGGCGGTGGAGGAGGATGTTGTTGGAGAGCGGGGTGGGGAAGGGAGGGAGGCGGACGGGGACGAGGAAGAGGGAGAGGCCACCTGTGCCGGGGGTGGATGATTCGGAACGCGCGAGGGCGACGGACATGTTGCCTTCTGCGGCGCTGGAGAACCATTTGAAGCCGTCGAGGAGGTATGCTGGGCCGAGGTCGTTGGGTTGGCCGGTGACGGGACGCGCCACCGTTTCCGTGCGAGAGACGTCTGAGCCTCCAGTAGACTAGACGAAAATCATAGTCACCCTTAATTATACATTATTGTGCGATTGTTTGACTCACCTCTGTCATCCATTGCCCACTGATGTATGATTCTGCCGGATCCGAACTTCGGAAAGATTAGTGATGTATCTCGATACTGGAACCTTTACAGACCTAATCAGTCGTGGCAGCACTTCTTGCCTCATCTTATCAGAACCCGATAGTTCAATCACTACAAAATTTACTTGAATTCAGATTGAACAGTCAAGACAAATACCCAAACCTCGTGCCGCCCCGTCCGTCATAGCATAAGGACACATTATCTGCGAACTCTCAATTGGTGAAAATCAATAAAACTAGAAGACTTACCACATGGCAGTCAGCATTCATGAGCATGACCTTCGCAAACTGATATATCCTACTGTTCTCTTGAAACTTGCGCTCGTACGGGATGCTCATGACGCCCTCCTTCCTTGCAAAGGTCTTCAGCGTATTCCATCCATCAGAGACATGTAGCGTGTCGACGCGGTTCCCCCAAGCGTCGTATTGGGTCAATGTCGGCTCCTTGATAGTCGGCGCAAGCGGACGTATCACTGATAGTGACAATTTTCTTCCATTCAATTTACTGAACAAGGAATCGATGCAGTTGAATGACTTACCATGGACGAGATCCTCTCCGAGACGAATGAGATCCGGTTCGATGATATTGAATGCGCTTTGCGAAGGATTTTGAATACGGCTTTGCCTGAGTCGTTATATAGGACGGAGCTGGAGCTCACCTAGCTGGTAACACTCTCCTCAATAAACTGGGCAGCACAGGATCAGAGAGGTACGGATTCCCTGTTGGAGGTGGTTGCTGCTCGAATACTTGATTTTGAAATGAATCTGTATGGTATATGGATAGAGTTTACCTGGTGGAAGATCTCCTCGACGCGCATGCTTCAAGTTGTGGTGGTGGTCGAGAACAAGAGGACTTGCAATGTCACGTCCCAATTGACTTCCCAAAAAGGAAATTTCCAGGCGCCGCCACGCTCACCGCACGACTAAGCTCGCCGCGCGACCAAGGTCGCAAGCGACTTGCCAGCCCCCAACTTATACTCGCTCGGCGCTGTTCCTCAAAGGGAATAATTTTATTGTTTGGTGTTTACTGACTACCGGGGAGAAATTTTTGATTTTGGACCCCTCACGAAGCCCGTTTCCCGCCCCGTTTGGAGACTGGATCGGGAGATGTAATCTACGGCGGGAATCTTGAAATGTACAAATCTAGATACTAACTACCGGGGTTAAGACCCTGAATCGTACTGTACGTAGAGAAAATTACAAGTCCCCACTCACCGCTGAGAAATTGAAGTTTGGGTAATTTCGAAGTGGCGGATTGAGTCCTTGCCTACAATTCTCAGAATTAGCACGGAGAAGAATGCAATACAAATAAGAGAAAGGACCAAACCGGCGCCGTAGACAAGAGCTTGAATTCAAAAAATACATACACTTGAAAGTTGAAAGTTTTGACAACGCGCGCAAAGTAAGAAGAAATCGCCCTATACGGAACAAATCAACGTGGAGTACAAGGGATAGGTAGTGGGTACGCACCAAACGAGCCGCGCAGCGAAGAAAAAATTCTTCTCCTTCCTGGACAGTGGACTTGACAAATTTGATGTTGTTGGCGGTGATGTGTTAGGGTTGTGCGCCGCGCAGCGAAGAAAAGGAAGATCTAGCACTCAAGATCAGCTCAAAATCACATTGGAAACAGCAGGAGAACACACTTGACTACCAGTGAGCTTGGGGACTCGGTCGCGGGAATGCGAAATCTCGAAGTTCCGAAATGGGTGTCGGCGTTGATTTGATGAAGCAGCCCCGCGCAGCGGGAAGAAAAATTTGTAGAAGGCCGGAGTTAGTGGTAAAACAAGGAGGCTGAGGGAAGTAGCATACCTCATGAGCTACGCGGCGGAAACGTCGCTCGGCAGACGCCCAAAAATCAAATTTTGATTTGGGGACTTGGTGTTGATGACGAGTGCCGCGCAGCGGAGAATTTTTGAATTTAGGGTAGGAAAAATGAGCGCGGAAACCAAGGAAATGAAGACATAAGCGCACTTGTGAACGCTTTAGAGAAGTCGCTCAGCGGAGGAGGGAATATTGAGGTTTGAAAGTGAGAGGTTGAATTCGAGGCGGCGGCGAGACTAGAGGCAGAAGGAAGCTGAGAATATAAACAAGAATTGAGAGAGCCACTTACCCTCATTCATAAAACACCCCGCTCGCGGGACGCCGATACGTATAGTCATCGACGTGCGCGACACGCGGAGGTCTGAGGTAACGATAGGGAAAGAGTGGAAGAAAATTTGTGAAGGGCTTACCTCACCGAGCTACCCGACGTCAAGAAAGATTTGCCGTAAATTACATAATCTGAACGAGATAAATCGTAAGGCAAAGAGACTGCGAAGCCAAGATAAACAAAGCTCACCAGCATATTCGCTCGCCGGACTGCGATACGTCTAGTCAAAGCAATAGCGCCGCTTTGCGGCGCCGCACGACGTCAACAAGGACCGGCGGCTTGACGAGTACCTGCAGGCTGCAGGTCTCGCTGCTTGAAAGGTCGGGGGCGGCATTAGCCTGCCGGCAGCTGAAACTTTTGAAAAAAAGGCTTCAAAAGAAGAGAAAATTCAGGCAAAGGATCACTCACCCCAAGTCCCGCTCGCGGGACATCGATCTATATAGTCAAAGCTATAGCGCGCCGCTTCGCGGCGCGCCTGGGACGATGGCAATGACAAAGGCCTTGCGAGGCCGGTGTTGATTCTGCTGCTATACGCGTCGAGGGCGAGACTAGCCTGCCGGCAGCCGAAATTTCTCGAAAAAAACGCGTCAAATGATTGAAAAAAGTGCAGGAAGGGTGACTTACTTGAAATCCCGATCGCGGGAAGAAAATCTATACACTCAACGCTATGCGGCCGCTGCGCGGCGCGGCGGCGATGGCCCCAATAGCAGCGTGTTGGCGAGGTGGGAATTCGCTGCTGTATGCGTGGGGGGCGCTGTTAGCCTGCCGGCAGCTGAAACTTTTGAAAAAAGTCGTCAAAAAGATGACAAATGTGAAGCCAATGAGAACTTACTTGACGCAGTCCCGCTCGCCGGAAGTTGATACGTCGTGTAGACGCGATAGCGCCGCTGCGCGGCGCAGCGGGGGCGGTGACAACAGCGAAGCATTCGATAGGCGGGTGTGAAACCCGTTGCTTTACGCGTCGGGGGCGGGGTTAGCCTGCCGGCGGCCAAATTCTGGAGAAAAAAGGCGTCAGAATGAGTAAAAAAAGTGAAGTAGGTGTAAACCTACTCGGAGTCCCGCTCGCGGGACGACGATACGTATAGTCAACGCATCGTCGGCGTGTTCTTAGTGACGAGAATGGCTTCGTGAACCTGCGGAGAGTGTTTAGAGACAGGGAGGGCAAAGGAGAGGAGGAAAACTCACGGTGCAGTGAGGAAGAGGGAGTTTTTTGAGTGGGAAAGTGGGGGAAGGTGGTGGTGGAAAGGAAGAACAGTGGGTTTGGTCGTGTTAGTTCAAAACATGGTCAAATGGCGTCGGCTGAGTTGCTCCGTCGCAACAAATCAGCGGTGAAATTGTTTTGAATAAATCAAGTTGCGAAGTTGATAATTCCGACGCCACTCACGCGCGTCGGCCGCCGCCCTGAAATGACTTTCACCAGCTCCTCACCATCTTCAACCCCGCACTGATTGCAAAGCTCACAATTCAAGCTCCCAGGAAAATGTCTCGGTCCAGTAAGAAATCAAGCTGGAGAGAACACAGAGCCAGTAGGAACAGAGTGGCGCGGTGGATAACGTTAGTACGCTGAATTTCAATATGTACGCGTTGATGTAATTTGCGTATTGGACCCGGAAGTTCTTAGACTCGGAAGATTCGGGAAATGGCGCGTTTGACGCGCCGCCGCCAAGAAGTTTCCGCCCTTCGAATGCAACCCCACAGATTTAGACCCAAATCTCGAGAACGAGAACAAAACATGCCATGAAGACGCGTTCCCCAGCCAATGAGCAGAGAGAAAACGAACGACGTCGCTTAGAACTTTTGTTGACTAGATTCGAATTTCGCAGGCGGATCAACTTCTTGTAGGCAGAAGTCACCGAGATTGCTGTATAAGCGAGCCATTGTGTTGGTTTTGGCTGGGCATCCACACCTCTGGCGCAGTTGGCGGCGTTCCAAGCCCGAGTTGTCGGCGATGTGCTGGCAAAAAACAAAGAGTGACGCGTCACCGCGTCACGCAATCAAGCGTGGGAGCCAATGTTGGTTTTCGCCGGAAGGGAATTTCGCTCGTCCAGAAGCCTAAACGGGGAAAAGTCACGCTGCTGCTCTCAACCTCCATGTTCGTTTTCGCTAGCGGCGCAACTACACCCTCACTCGACTTCAAAACTCACCGACTCGATGCCGACACTTCAAGCAACGGCTATGTGGCTCCATTTGGCCTCTGGGAACGCGGAAATGCCGGAAACGACAATTACGAGGTGTTTGAAAAAATCGGGGTCTGGTGCCCAGGTACGTCTTCCCATCACGTCAGGCTAACCGAAATCACTTTCCCTGGTTACTGCGCGACAGCGGGAAGAATTTGGAGGCGATTGGAGCCGGAACGAATTGCAATTGAATTTCGGTGCGTTTCCCACTTGTTTCGCTTATGCACCCATGTACAGCCGACATATTCTACTAGTTCATGCCTCAGAAAATTTGAACTGCATTTCACTGTACCCTGGTCACTGCGCGCGGCCTCAGAGGGCGCCACATTACTCGAATCGATATTTCTGCGCGTCCCTGAAAACTCCGCTCTCCGCCATGCAAATCCCCCTCCTCGGACTTCGGCGGGGATGTGGATTGATGGGACGTTTGCCTGAAACAATCAAGAAGGTGCGTAACTGCTTCTATGCGGTTTCAACGCACTTACGAATATTTTCTTCCAATTCAATCCCCGTCCCATTACCAACCCACCTCGCCGTCTTCCGCTTGGCAAGTGCTGCGGAACCAACACTACGTATGCTGCAAAATCGTACGATGTGGACGTGCGGCAACGGCGCCGTGAATGGGGTGATTTGCGCGCAAATTCGTCGAGTTGGGGGTATATATACCAGGTGCGTCGTTGACTTGACCTATCGCCCTGCGACTTCGTTCAACCCTACTCTGGGGTTTATTCTCTTCCTGCCTTCAACTGTTCGAAGTCCTTTGATCCTTTGACTTTGCTATCCTATTCACTTCAAGCTATCTGCCTTCACCCTCGCTCGACGCCTACCTATTACTTGCGAGATTGACTCTGACCTCTTTATCAACTCAGCCTATCCATTTCATTCCTTCAAGCAACTCTCTTACATCTTATTTGCGCGTTCCATTCGTTCTCTTACCGTTCTACCTGGAACTGACTTTGGTTTCAATTAGACTTATCTATATTGACTTCAATCTTGCTCGACGCCGCTTATTCACTTGTGAGTCTAATGTCACCCTCTTCGTTTCTTATTATTGTGTAGTCGATAACCAGATTCTATTGGAACTTACTCTTGATACTGGCATGTTCTTCACTTATCAATACCTTTGAACTGACTTTTCTTTCAAGCCGTGCATACATACTGTTAGCCCCGAATGCACTTGTGAGTTATCTTTTCGCAAGCCGTTACTGACCTTTCATCGAGTTTGTATTCATCTCTTACTTGTATGAGATGCACATTTCGACTGTTTACCAAGGTGAGTGACTTCCTTATTGACTCCAACTTTAAATGACTGACCGTTTGTATAGTTTCGTGAGATGCACATTGGATGCACATCTCGACTGTCTAGGTAAGCTCTAGTACTGCTATTATAATTGAATACTGACCGTTTCAATAGAGTCGTTCAACCTATTCTTTCAATACAACGCATTCAGATCAACCAACACTTCAAAACTTGAACCTGTATTATTGACTTCGGCGTTGTCTCGGGGATCCCCGGTGAGTCGAGTTTTTCCTCTTTTCTCTTCGTTCGCTGATTGACTCGTCAGAACTGGCTTGTATTCGGACTGTCGGGTTAGTTTTGGTTGAGTTTCGAGTGGATTGTGTTCAGGTGAGTACGATCTTCAGGTTTACTTTGTAACTCTAATCTAACTCACGATGTTTGAAGGCCGCCTTCGTTCGTTTGGCATGGAGTTTGGGGTTGGATTTGAAATTGGGTTTGAGTTGGTCTTGGTACAGGGTGCAAGGTGCGCATCGTTAACCCGTTCAGTCATTGACCCAATCTGATTTGGATTCACTTACTAGTAGACTTTCGTCGGATCCCTTAGTTTCGCCCTATACCGAAACTATGCCGGTATCAGTCAAGGTATGTATAATTCTGTCTCCCTCTCTACATGAATCAATCCTGACTTCACTTTTGTATACTCTAGAGGCCGAATACATGCTTCTCCGTATCCAATCGGTCGCGTACTTCGAGATTCGAATTCAAGGCCGAAACCATGCCGGTTTTGTTCTAGGTATGTTTGATTCCAATTCCTCAGTTCAATCATTGTAGGCCTGACTTGGCATCTGAAGGCCGGACCTATGCCGGTCTGAATTGCGCCCCAGCGTACCTGTACAATTGAAGGTATACCGAGATTATGCTGGTAAGTATTAATCTCATACTTCAACACGCAACTCGGAACGATGCTGACTTTGATTTTATACACTTCAGACACCGAAACCATGTCTCTTCGCGCCAAACTCTTCAAGTACTTCACCTTCAACGCCGAAACTATGACATTTTCGACTCAGGTACGTTGAGTTTCAATCTCTTACTTTCAATATTGACTGACTTCATATGCAACTTTGAAGGCCGAACCTATGCTTGTATGATTCGCGCGCGCGCGCCCATACAATCGAGGGTATGCATATGTTCTATGGATTCAAGTAAGTGAACTTCACCTTCATCTTTACTCGAGCCATCACTAACCTTCCTTATCTTTTCTGCTATAGGTCCCTTCAACAATCCCAACGCGGTGTCAGACAACCAATTTGAATAGAAGCAACAAGTATTACTATCGACGTATGTAAATCAACTCAGACCGAGGTAAGCTTCCCTTCCTTTCTTTCAACTCGATTCAAACTAATTGATCAACTTAAGTTCGTTCGCAGTATCTCTATCTAGCATGAACATCCTCAATACAACACTCAACTCACTTCAAGAAGTTCAAGTTCAAGTTTGATTCTTCCGATCGCGGCTAGATACAATACATCAGTACTCAACTCAACAGTTGAACCCACCCGAGGTGAGTTTCCTTCAGTTCCGTTCATTTTCGTTTCTTCTCTTTTGTTCGTGCATTTGTACGTTCGTTGGTTGCAAGTCATCAGTCGGTAATTCGAGTTCGAGTTGAACTCAATTTCATG
Source organism: Favolaschia claudopus (assembly GCA_037176885.1). Classification (NCBI taxonomy): domain Eukaryota; kingdom Fungi; phylum Basidiomycota; class Agaricomycetes; order Agaricales; family Mycenaceae; genus Favolaschia; species Favolaschia claudopus. The sequence goes on along the minus strand of JAWWNJ010000036.1, from coordinate 970,869 downwards.
GAGTCCTCAACGGGTACGCCTTGTTTCATTTCATTTCGTTCCCCTCGTTGATTTCGTTCAATTCATAGTTCCTTTGTTGATCCTCAAACTCAAACTCACCTTCACCTTTGCTTTCAGATCTCCAACTCAATCCTCAAACTGCGGGTTTGTTCAACCCGAGCGAGTCGATTCGTTTCGACTCGCGTTGGCTTGAATTGAATTGACGAAGTTGAACGGTTGAATGGTTCTGAAGGTAAGCTTCCATTTCTTCTCTTCATTTGCCTCGTGCCAGTGCGCTGACAACCCAACTCAGCGCACGGTTCATAACTCATCTCTTTCAAGAGTACAACTCAATTCTACTCAACGTGCGGCCTCGGGATTGGCAGTATCAATATAATACAGGTGAGTATCCTCTTCTCTTCTTTTCATTTGATTCACTTCAACTCGATTCGACTCGTACGCCGCCGGTAATCAACTATTACTGCCGATTCATGGCGCAGAAGGTGAAAACAGGACTTTATTTCATTCAGATCGGCTACTTACTTACATTGTAGCTACGGTTTCGAGTGTGTCGATCTGATTTCGACTTCCCAACTCGCCTGCCACCCATCCCCGCCATCGCCACTTCTTCCCGCGGGGAACGCGCTCGCGCATCAACACCGTCCCACCCAACCCGCACTTCCCCCTTCCTTCGTTCTCAGCGTTCTCAGGCTGCGTCCCGAGCCCGGATCGATACGAAGCTGCGGCGCGTTCGTCTGTTTGCTTAGGTGAGTGATTTCGCTCGTTTCGTCGTCGAAATTGAACGAACTTACTTGAGTTTGAATTTCTAGCACATTTTCGTGTCTTGGCACGCCGAAACGCCGTTGTCGGGGTTCTTGGTCTTGACGGTGCCAAAGAAGGCGGCGGCGGTGGAAGCGAATCGTCGTCTTCAACGACGCGTTCGACTGTTTAAGTGATTAGTGAGTTGTTCCCTTTCTTTCGGTGTGAAAAACAGAAAAAGTTACTTAAATTCGATTTCTAGCGCAATTTCGAGTCAGTCGGCGCGCGCAGCGCCGACACCGTCGTTGAGGCCGTCGAGGGAGACGGCGGCGGAGACTGGCGCGCGAGGCCGAGGTTGGGGGGTGGAGTTGAGAGTGAAAATGAAAATGAGCGGGGTGAGAGGGCGGAATGGCGGGGTGAGAGAGCGGAATGGCGGGGAACGAGTGCGGCGGCAAGTCGGCGCTGACGGAGTAGCGGTAGAGGGGCGGCGGCGGGGGATATAGGTCGAGGTGGGGAGAAGGGCTAGAATGGGGAGGCGGATGTTGTCAGTGGCGAGGGAGGGAGCGGGAACGGCGGAACGCACCATTTGTTGTATGTACTTGGTTTGCTAGGTGCGGGTTGGCGGCGGCTCCGCGAACGGCGGCGTCGGGGTGGTGAGGACTCGGTGGAGGCGAGCCAAGGAGGGAGTAGAGGCGGGAGTGGGTGGAGAGTTTTGTGAGAGGGGAGGCAGACGCGCTAAAAAGAAGTCGTAAGCGGGGATACCTAAAAAGAAAGCGGAGCGACGCACGTTCGTCGGCTCGAAGTCCGAAGCCGATGCGTCGGTGAACGAGGTGGTGATGGGGAGGTGACGAGGGCGTGAGGCGGCGGGTTTTTGAGGCGAAAGGGCGAGCGTGACGCGTTTGGAATTGTGGTGATGGCGGAAGCGACGGGTCGGCGTTGGGAAAGTGGATTGGGGTGAAGGAGATGAAGGTGGTTGTGGGGAAGAAAGGGCGGCGGCGGCGCTATGTCGTGTGATGGCGCGTGAAGGCGCTGACTTGGTTTGAGTCGACGTGGACAGAGCGAGTGTGAGTTGGGTGAAAAGGAAAGAGGTGGTGGCAACACACCTCATGTACAGCGTTGCCGCTCACTGCGTTGCACCTAAAGATGGGCGGGAGTAAAGAGCGGACGCGATGGCGCGTTAATCGAGAGTAGCGAGTGGGGCGGCGGTCGAGTTGGGCGTTGACGCGTTGACGAGCGGAGTTTGTGGTGGATCGTGGGGTGATTTTGGAAGGTTACGGACTGGGAAGCAGAGATTCTGTGGAATGCAGTTAGAGGAGGAGGGGCAGACAACGACGCACGCGAAGACGAGGTGCGACGAGCGGTCGGGAAGTGCGCTGGCAGAAGCATGAGAATCAACAGGCAACAACAAGAACCAACGCCACGGTGCAATTTCCAACTAGCGAAGATTGCACCCAGAGAAGAAGGATTACTAACCTATGCTGTTTCATGAGCCCACGGATGCCCAGAGGCTCTAAAAGTGCATTTATTCCGAACCTGAGAACGCGCGATTGTGGACATGTTTAGAACGGCCAGAACGACACGGAGACGTGGCGGAGAGAACCGAGAAAAAATTGACGAGATTTGATTGCGTCATATCAGATGCATCATACAGCCGACGGGCCGAGCCGGCCCATCCCAGTTTAAAAAGTGGTTGAACTCACAGTAAGTAGGTCAAACCAGAAGTTAAACGGTTTGTGTTGCGTCCATTTTAGGCTCACTACATTCGTTTTTGAAAAGAAAGCCTGCATGGTCAGCAAAGTTACAGGGATACCTAATTACTTATAAAACTAAGTACACGAGTGTCTTGGGCGTCTTATCCGAACGCGTCTTTGGCCATTTTTGTCTTGCCGGGATTGCGTCTTTCACAATCTTTCTTGTGATTTGTTCAGAATTGTTCTTGCAAGCGCTCGGACGTCAAAGACGAATGACGGAAATGGTAAGATACTTTATCAATGAATTATTATACATAGCGGTCGCACCTAGATAGAGCAGAGGGCAACATACAAAAGCAAATTTCAGATTCAGAAGGACGCCTACAACTTGGTCCTCGTGTTCTTCGAGTCGCTTACCGTTCCACCGACTACCAGCCCATTAACTCGAATCCTCTCCTCCACCCCTTCCTCCAGAGACTTTATCTCGTTTAAGATTTGTCCCAGTCCGCCCACCCACCGCTCGAAAACCACCATATCCGTTTCAGCATTAGATTCATCATGTGAACGCGACCAAATAGCGTGCTCGAGGAGGAAGAGCGAACTTGCAACGTGGCCGAATAGTATTAGGATAGAGCGCGGGAGTAGTGGGTTTAGAGTTTTGCGGAATATTGTGGGGAGTTCGGTGAGTGTTTGTTGCAAATTCGCAATAGCGGGAGTTTTCTTGGGAGCGGAAGAAATGATCGTTTGACCCCACTGGATATAGGATTGGTTCAATAAACGAGTAGAACCCGACGATTGGCATACCTGGCAGAACTCCTCCACACCTTGCCCGCGACTGGCGCGAATTAGATCGTGTGCAAGCACTTCTACGGTGCCCTCCCAAATCTTCTCGACCAGCGAGTCCCGAATCAATCTATCAACAAGCACATGAGAACCAACTTGATCATTTTCTTTCAAACTTACCTCCCTATCCCCGTTTCCTCCATATACCCCTGCCCGCCCAACGCCGCCATGCACTCCTCCATCGCCGAAACAGCATGCAGCGCCGCGAACGCCTTCAACGTCGGCGTCAACAGTCTCAGCCTCGTCTCTTCCGCTTTACTCGCCACCCCGCATTCCGTCTTTCCAAGAAGGAGAATCGTGCCGAAAAGCATATGCGCTAGCGCACGATACAAAACGCTCACCCGTGCGAGCGTCTCCATATGGATCGGCACGGCGGTAAGCAGCTTCCCGCCGTCTACGGTGCGCACGGTAGCATACGCGCGCGCCAGCGAGAGACAGCGCATCAACGCACCCACGGAACTCACACTCGAATGAACCCGCGTGATATTCAACACCGGCGCTATCTGCCGTACACCCGCACCCGGGGCACCAATTCGCCATGCGCGCGTGCCATTCAAGGAGAGCTCCGCGGTGGGGACTGCGCGGGTGCCGAATTTGTCTTTGAGGCGGTGGAGGAGGATGTTGTTGGAGAGCGGGGTGGGGAAGGGAGGGAGACAGACGGGGACGAGGAAGAGGGAGAGGCCGCCTGTGCCGGGGGTGGATGATTCGGAACGCGCGAGGGCGACGGACATGTTGCCTTCTGCCGCGCTGGAGAACCATTTGAAGCCGTCGAGGAGGTATGCTGGGCCGAGGTCATTGGGCTGGCCGGTGACGGGACGCGCCACCGTTTCCGTGCGAGAGACGTCTGAGCCTCCACTAGACTGGAAGAAAATCATGGTCACCCTTAATTATATATTATTGTGCGATTGTTTGACTCACCTCTGTCATCCATTGCCCACTGATGTATGATTCTGCCGGATCCGAACTGCGGAAAGATTAGTGATGTATCGCGATACTTGAACCTTTAGCGACCTAATCAGTCGTGGCAGCACTTCTGCCTTCATCTTGTCGGAACCCGATAGTTCAATCACTACAAAATTTACTCGAATTCAAATTAAACAGCCAAGAGCCCGACTCTGTGCCGTGTACGTTGAATGGCGTCGTGTACCTCTCTGTCGTAGCAAGCTTGAATAAAATTCGCTTTGACTTGCCCAAAAAGGCAATTTGCAGACGCTGCCACGCTCACCGCACGACTAAGCTCGCCGCGCGACCAAGGTCGCAAGCGACTTGGGAGCCCCCAACTTATAGTTTTTCGGAGCGGGTCTCAAAAGGATTTATTCTCTACTTACATACAACGGAGAAGAAAATTTGATTTTTCGACCCACAGGAAGCCCGTTTCTCGCTCCGTTTAGGGCACCCTCTACCGACGCTAATCTGCGGCGGGGATCTGGGAATCTACAGATCTATCTGCTAACTACCGGGGTAAAGACCCTAGATTTGTGTACGGGGCGGAAAATCACAAGTCAGTGTTTACTTACCTCTTTGTAAATTCGAAGTCCGGGTGAGAAGCGCTGGAAGCCATGGGCACATTCTCAGGGTCAGAAGGAAAACTCACCAAATCAGTGCTGTAGACAATAACTTCAAGTGGCTGCAAAGTTAAAGTAATTGATGTCGACGGCGCCGCGCAGCCTAAGAAAATGTGGACTTGAAGAGGAATTTGTTAGGTTGAAGAAGAGTAGAGTGGAAAGCGTAACGTACGCGCGAATGCAGCCGCGCAGCGAAGAAAAAAAAATGAGTCTTGAAGGGTCCAGAGATTTGACGTTGTTGGCCTTGATGGTTTGAGTGTGCTCCGCGCAGCGGAAAGAAAAAAAAATTGAGCACTAAAGATTAGCACGGAAGGACATGGAATACAGTGATAGTACGCACCTCAATGCCGCCAAGCTCAAAACCTTGCTCGCGGGAGCGCGAAATCTCGGATTTCCGAAATGGGGTGTCAGCGTTGAGGAATGGCCCGCGCAGCGGGAAGAAAAATTTCTGGATGGGTGGAGTTAGTAGAATAACAAGCAGAACAAGAGCGGGAACATACCTAATGAGGGGCTCGAGGCCTCGCTCGGCGGACGCCCGAAGATCGAATTTTGATTGTGGGAGTCGATGTTGATGTTGAAGCCGCGCAGCGGGAAATTTTGAATCTAGAGGCTGGGAATTAGTACAAAAACAGGTGAAATGAGGTGAGAGAAACGTACGATTAAGGTACTAGGAGTCTCGCGGGACGACGGAATATTGACGTCTGAACTTTGAAAGTATTGCTTGAATTCAAGTGCCGGCGAGACTAGAGTGAGAAGGATGTAAGCATATAAATAAACAACAGTTGAAGAAGGCCACGTACCTGGTATGAAGAACTCCCGGCCGCGGGACGTCAATACGTATAGTAATTGACGTGGGGATGGGGGTTAAAACGACTTGAAATCAAAGAGTGAAAGGCTTACCTCACCCAGCTAACCGATGCCAAGAAAGACTTGCCGTAAATTATAAAATCCTGACAATGAATCGTAAGACGAAGAGATACAGCCAGAGGAATCAGGATGAAGCTCACCAAAATAGCCGCTCCCTGGACGGCGATACGTCGAGTCAAAGCCGTAGCGCAGCTTCGCAGCGCGGCGCCGACAACGACAACGAAAATCTTGCAAGACAGCTAGGAGACCCTCTACTTGATGCTTCGGGGGCGGGTATTTGCCTGCCGGCAGCCAAAACCTCTGAAAAAACGCGTGAAAAGAATGAAAAAAGTAAAGGAAAGGTAAGTACCTCAGGTGAAGTCCCGCTCGCGGGACGTCGATACGTCGTGTCAAAGCTATGCGCGCCGCGCGGCGCGGTGGTGACAATGGCAACAGCAGAGGACTTGTTGGGTGGGTGCCGAACCCGCTGCTATATGCGTCGGGGCCGAGCTTCTGCCTGCCGGCGGCCAAAACTCCTGAAAAAAAGACGCGTCAAAGAGGTGCAAAATAGAAACAAAGAGAACTTACTTGAAGGAGTCCCGCTCGCGGGACTTCGATACGTCGTATAGACGCAATAGCGCCGCTGCGTGACGCAGTGGCGACGGCTCCAGCAACCCAATCGTCGAGCAACATTTGCGGGACACGCTATCTGACGCGTCGGGGGCGGTATTAGCCTGCCGGCGGCAAAATCCTGGAGGAAAAAGGCGTCAAAATGGGTGAAAAAGTGAAGGAGGTGGAAACTTACTTGAAGTCCCGCTCGCGGGACCATGATACGTAGTGTTAACGCTTCATTGGTGGGGGTTTGGGCATGAGACAGGTTGCTTGGGTTGCTGAGGAGGTGAATTGAGAAGGCGAGGTGGAAGGAGCGGGGAAAAAATCTCACAAAGGGAATTTTCGAAAGTCAAAGTGGGGGAAGGTCGTGGTGGAAAGGAAGAAGGGTGAGTTTGGTCTTGTTAGTTTGAACCCCTGCTCAAACGGCGTCGGCTGAACGGCTCCTTCACAACAAAATCAGTGAAATTTGTTTGGGGCGGATCAACCTTCTTCGAAGTTGATAAGCCCGACGCGATTCGCGCGCATCCAGCGCCGCCCTGAATTCAAGTTACTTCAATTCCTCACCATCTCCACTGCTGATAAAACTGAATGACCCACAATTTAGAGATGCTCCAGTCCCAGAGGTAAAGCGAGAGAAACCAAAAAGAGAGAAAAACAAACAAGAGATGTTGGAGTGGCGCGCACTGAATAACGTTGTGATGGGAATTTGAAATTCGCGCGTTGACGTGATTTGCGCGTCCACTTCGGGCTCGAAAGAGTGAGAAAGTTTGAAGTGGCGCGTTTGACGCGCCGCCAAGTAGAAGCCCACCCAGCCCTACAAAATTAGACCCAGATTTTGAGAGCAGAACAAAGCATAGCGAACCCGTTCCAGCCAATAAGCAACCAGAAAATTAGAGCACGCGACATCGCTTAGGACTTTGTTGACTAGATTCGAAGACTTCACAGCCCATCAGCTTCTTGTGTGCGCGGAGGCCGCCAAGTCACCGAGATAATTGAGATGGAGCGACCCGTTGTTTCGGTTTTGAGTGGGTTTCCAGACTTTTGGCGTTGTCGGCGGCGTATCAAGCCCGAGTTGTCGGCGATGTGCTGGCAAAAAACAAAGAGTGACGCAGTAACGCGTCACGCAATCAGTCGTGAGAATCAATGTTGGTTTTCGCCGGAAGGGAATTTCGCTCGTCCAGAAGCCTAAACGGGGAAAAGTCACGCTGCTGCTCTCAACCTCCATGTTCGTTTTCGCTAGCGGCGCAACTACACCCTCACTCGACTTCAAAACTCACCAACTCGATGCCGACACTTCAAGCAACGGCTATGTGGCTCCATTTGGCCTCTGGGAACGCGGAAATGCCGGAAACGACAATTACGAGGTGTTTGAAAAAATCGGGGTCTGGTGCCCAGGTACGTCTTCCCATCACGTCAGGCTAACCGAAATCACTTTTCCTGGTTACTGCGCGACAGCGGGAAGAATTTGGAGGCGATTGGAGCCGGAACGAATTGGAATTGAATTTCGGTGCGTTTCCCACCTATTTCGCTTATACACCCATGTACAGCTGACATATTCTACTAGTACATGCCTCAAAAAATTTGAACTGCATCTCACTGCACCCTGGGCACTGCGCGCGGCCTCAGAGGGCGTCAAATCACTCGAATTGATATTCCTGCATGTCCCTGAAAACTCCGCTCTCTGCCATGCAAATCCCCCTCCTCGGACTTCGGCGGGGATGTGGATTGATGGGATGTCGGTTTGAAACGATCAGCCAGGTGCGCAACTGCTTCTATGTGGTTTCAACGCACTTACGAATATTTTCGTTCAATTCAATCCCCGTCCCATTACCAACCCACCTCGCCGTCTTCCGCTTGGCAAGTGCTGCGGAACCCACGCCACGTATGCTGCAAAGTCATACGATGTGGACGCGCGGCCACGGCGCCGTGAATGGGCTGATTTGCGCGCAAATTCGTCGAGTTGGGTGCCGTTCGGCAATTGCCGGGGACGGGTATATATACCAGGTGCGTCGTTGACTTGACCTATCGCCCTGCGACCTCGTTCAACCCTACTCTAGGGTTCCCTCTTTCCCTCATGACACTTGACTTCAGATTTGTATGACGCCTTTCAACTTGCGAGTCTACTCTGACTTTCTTACACCGACTCAAGTCATCGACTTCATTGGTTCAATCAACTCTGTCACAAGTCATCGGCATGTTTCATTTGCTCTTTTACCCGTTTTACTTCAAACTGACTACACATTCAAGTATAGGTACATTGACTTGTATCTCGCTCTGTGCCGCTATTCGGTCACCTTGGTGAGTTGAACCTTACCCTTTCCTTCATCTCCTCTATTTCGATGCATTCAAATCAGTGAGTCTTGCTCTTAACAACTTGACTGTGAACTGACTTGTATTGCGCAGTGAGACCTCCCGAGATAGCCCTTTATTCACGAACCATCTTCAATCCAAGTACGCCTTTCATTTACTCTTATTCATCCCCTTTCGTTATTACTTCAACAGTCTCAACCTATTCAATTCAACTTCGCTTCCCTTCGTTCTTGTATTGTATCATCTTTCGTTCTGAAGCAATTCTCTCTCACTCTTGCTGACTATTTCGAAAGCAGGTCTTCATTCGGCCTATACCATGAAATCCCGAGATTATATACTGGTAAGTAATGGTTTCATTCGTTTTCACTCGGGATTTGACCTTGGTACCGAAGGGATTCTCAAATATCAGTGTACCTCGGCGCTTCGGTGAGCTGGCACTAACCCGACCTTGTTTTCTAACCTCTACTGACTTCATTCATTCAGGATACACTCGAATCTCATTCCTGGACGTTTTCTTTGAAGGTTTGGATGGATGTAAGAGCAAGTCGAAGTTGGGGTCGAGGTTTCAGTTCAACTAGGTGCGCAATTCATTTCTTCGCATATCTTACCTTTCTCTGACTTTCTCTTCATCCCTAGCCTTTTCTCAACCGAAATCATGTCATTATATACTGAGATTATGACGGTGCGCATATTGAATACCTCTTCAGTGCTGAATGCTCGCTAACTTTACCTTTGAATTCTTCTAGGCCGAAATTACGACTACAATGTGAATTCAACTTTCAAGTCACCGTTTCTCTCTCGTTTGAACGCTGAACCTATACAAGTATGTGAGTTACTACTCTTTATGCGGTCGAAATACTTACTGACTTCGTTTTTGAAAGCTCTTTTGACTTGGTTTTTCAAAGAGTTAGTCGAGAAATATCGGAGTTGAACTTGGAATTTCGGTGCGCAACCCGTTCATTCACAAATCTGTCACTTCTCTGACTTCAACTTGGTCCTTAGTGTGTCTCGCTCGACGCATCTCGCTCAAATATACACCGAACCTATGCCAGTACGCCCGTTTATTCACTTTCCATTTCGCTTCAGAGCCGTAGTCTCACCTACTGACTTGACTGTTTGCTTCCCAGACCGAAACTATGCCCCTCCATCTCGTTTCAATCGAACACCGAGACTATGCCCGCACTGTAAGCCAATTTTGCTTTTATTCTCGAAAGGCTGACTGACTGACTTCCAATTTTGAACCTTTCCAAGGCCGTGACTATGCCAATCGAACAAGGACTGAAGGCATGGGTGTAATGGAACTTCGAGTTTGAAGCTGGATTTGAGATCTAAGGTGCGCACTTCTGTCAGTTCACAAATTTACTACTTCACTAACTCAATACTTATCCCTAGCCCCTTCGCTTCAACGATTTTCATACCGATATATACCGAAACTATGATCGTACGCCTCGATACTCAGTTACCTTCACGCTAGAATCTATGCTGACTTGCTCATTTCAGATATACAGGCCAAAACTATGCCCGTTTGAATTGAAGTGCCGACTCCGCCCATTCCATTCATTGAATGCCGAGACTATGCTCGTATTGTGCGTCGATTATGTTCTAATCCTCGAAGCATTGACTGACTGACTTCAATTTCAATTTTTGATTGTTTTGAAGGCTGAGATTATGTCGGTTTAACTTGAATCGCGCGCGGACGCGCCTGTTCAGTTTGTTATAATGCTGATAAGTAACCAATTGTTGACTGGACGTCGAACTGACCCTAACCTGCAATCTCAATCTCAGTCGAAGTCTGGTTGAGGTGAGTTGCCATTAACTTCTTTACATTCGTTTTGATAACTGACTTGTACTTACTTCCAGTATCGTCGACATGTTGCTCTCAAGAAGGGCAGCTTCAACCTTCAACTTCATCGGACACCGTCGCCAGCTCATCTTGTTGAAGTATCAATCGAGCTCGAGCTCGATTGAAGGTGAGTTTAACTTACTTCAACTTGCATTGTTTCGTCTTCACTTTATACCGATCCTGCACCCTGGTTCAGATATTCACTCGAGTTGCTCGATTGAGCTGTGCATTGTGTTTGTCAAAGTGAGTCGAGTCCGTTGATTCAATTCAAACTTGACTAACCGCTTTCAACGGTGTCGTTCTTCTTCTTATTCTACAAGACTCCGCAGTGTGCAGCTGGTAAGCGATCGATCAATTCACCTCGACAGTTTCTAAACTCTTACTGACTTGTATTTTCCGGATAGATCAGAGTCTTGTTCGTGTTTAGCAGACCAGTGAGTGTGTTCAATCTTTTATCGCATCGATTCGATTCATTCATTTGTCCATTCAAATTTCAACCTGATCTCCTCCGAATCGTCTGTTTCCGTTTGCGCCCAGCCTTCGCTGCAGTGAGTCTTCGTTTTATTAATTCTCTTTCATTGATTTTGATTTCAATCATTCTCTCCAAGTTGTCCTTACTCGCCCCCTCGCACTTCAACTCTGTAACATTGCTGTGAGTGATTTCTCCTTTGTCTTATCATTCCTTTCCTCGAGCTCACTCAAACCCTGCAGCGCGTGCATTTGACTTCAAAATGCAGTAAGTAAATCTTCATTTTGACTCAAATCCCTCGATCCGCTGACTTAATTCGCGCAGGAAAGCATGTTAAACGGATGTATTGATCGAATGGCTATAACTGCTGAGACGGTACATACGAACGGTGCGCCGGCGTCTTTCGTGCGCATTTCGAGGATTTTGACATTTAGGCGCCCGGGCGCTTGCGCGTAGCGAGCCGACGGGAGGTCTTGCGAGGTGAGGTGCCGCGGGTGTTGGCGCGGGCGGTGTCGAAAGGATCGGGAGAGCGGGGGTAGAGTGGGCGTGGGAGAGACGCGACGCGCATTTAGACGAGCGCGTTCTTGCAGCGCGTTTGGGTGTGAAGGGACTTGTAGGGCGGCGGGATGCGAGGGGCGGGCTCCGACGAGGCGGTGGGGGGAAAGAAGCTTGAGTAGTTCGTTCGTGACCGAATTCGGGGCGAGCGGCGCAGGAGTGAAGGGCGGCGGTGGTGTGATTTGAAGTACGCCGCGATGATGTCGGTGAGGTTGTTGCGTGCGGGCAGCCGGGATTGGGCGGTGGCGGCGGATACGGGTCGAGGGAGGGAGGTGTCGCGCTAGGGGATATGGATACTTCGTTAGTAGAGCGCGGGAAGGAGAGGGGTAGTAAACGCACCTTCGAGTACCTCTTTGTACACGTAGCATACGGTCGGCGGTCCGTGCTGGCGTCACGAGCGGCGGCGTCGGATAGGCGGTGAGTCGGTGGGTGCGAGGCAAGGAGAGAGTGGACGCGAGGGTGGAGGTGGAGGCGGTGTCAGAGCGGGCGTCAGCGAAATGGCGGGTGTAACACGTTTGAGTTTGCGGCATGAGTGAGATGGCGGTGGGGAGTTGGGAGTTGGGTGGATGAAGCAGAGGTTCTGTGGAATGCAGTTAGAGGAGGAGGGGCAGACGACGCGTACGACGCACGCGAAGACAAGGTGCGACGAGCAGGAGAAAGCGCGCTGGCAGAAGCATAAGAATCAACAGGCAACAACAAGAACCAACGCGGAAATGTCCACGGTGCAATTTCCAACTAGCGAAGATTGCACCCAGAGAAGAAGGATTACTAACCTATGCTTTTTCATGAGCCCACGGATGCCCAGAGGCTCTAAAAGTGCATTTATTCCGAACCTGAGAACGCGCGATTGTGGACATGTTTAGAACGGCCAGAACGACACGGAGACGTCGCGGAGAGAACCGAGAAAAAATTGACGAGATTTGATTGCGTCATATCAGATGCATCATACAGCCGACGGGCCGAGCCGGCCCACCCAGTTTACAAAGTGCTTGAACTCACAGTAGGTCAAACTAGAAGTTAGACGGTTTGTGTTGCGTCCATTTTAGGCTCACTACATTCGTTTTTGACAAGAAAGCCTGCAGGGTCAGTAAAATTTCAGGGATACCTAATTAGTTATAAAACCAGTGTCTTGGGCGTCTTATGTCTTTCGAACGCGTCTCTGGCCATCTTTGTCTTGCCGGGATCGTGTTTGGAATTGCGTCTTTCACAATCTTTCTTGAGATTTGTTCAGAATTGTTCTTGCAAGCGCTCGGACGTCAAAGACGAATGACTGAAATGGTAAGATACTTTATCAATGCATTATTATACATAGCGGTCGCACCTAGATAGAGCAGAGTGCAACATACAAAAGCAAATTTCAGATTCAGAAGGACGCCTACAACTTGGTCCTCATGTTCTCCGAGTCGCTTACCGTTCCACCGACTACCAGCCCATTAACTCGAATCCTCTCCTCCACCCCTTCCTCCAGAGACCTTATCTCGTTTAAGATTTGTCCCAGTCCGCCCACCCACCGCTCAAAAACCACCATATCCGTTTCAGCTTTAGATTCATCATGCGAACGCGACCAAACAGCGTGCTCGAGGAGGAAAAGCGCGCTTGCGACGTGACCGAAGAGTATCAATATAGAGCGCGGGAGGAGTGGGTTTGGAGTTTTGCGGAATATTGTGGGGAGTTCAGTGAGGGTTTGCTGCAGTTTTGCGACAGCAGAAGTGTTCTTGGGGGCTGAGGAGATGACTGTTTGACCCCACTGCAATTGTTAATCAGCGAGTGTGTAAGTAACAAGATCGAGCATTGACTTACTTGACAGAATTCGTCGATACCTTTGCCCCGGCTAGCGCGAATTAGATCATGCGCAAGTACTTCCACGGTCCCTTCCCATATTTTCTCGACCAGCGAGTCCCGAATCAATCTACAAAACAAAACTTCAAAATCCATTCAACCTCCCCCTTGCAACACTTACCTCCCTATCCCCGTTTCCTCCATATACCCCTGCCCTCCCAACGCCGCCATGCACTCCTCCATCGCCGAAACAGCATGCAGCGCCGCAAACGCCTTCAACGTCGGCGTCAACAACCTCAACCTCGTCTCCTCCCCTTTATTCGCCACCCCGCATTCGGTCTTTCCAAGGAGCGCAATCGTACCGAAGAGCATATGCGCTAGCGCACGATACAAAACGCTCACCCGCGCGAGCGTCTCCATGTGTATCGGCACTGTGGTAAGCAGTTTCCCTCCATCAACCGTACGCACGGCCGCGTACGCGCGCGCCAGCGAGAGACAGCGCATCAACGCACCCACGGAACTCACACTCGAATGAACCCGCGTGATATTCAGCACCGGCGCTATCTGCCGTACACCCGCACCCGCGGCGCCAATTCGCCACGCGCGGGTGCCATTCAAGGAGAGCTCTGCCGTGGGGACGGCGCGTGTGCCGAATTTGTCTTTGAGGCGGTGAAGGAGGATGTTGTTGGAGAGCGGGGTGGGGAAGGGAGGGAGACGGACGGGGACGAGGAAGAGGGAGAGGCCGCCTGTGCCGGGGGTGGATGATTCGGAGCGCGCGAGGGCGACGGACATGTTGCCTTCTGCGGCGCTGGAGAACCATTTGAAGCCGTCGAGGAGGTAGGCTGGTCCCAAGTCGCTGGATTGCTCGTCGATGGGATGAGCGACTGTTTCCGTGCGAGAGACGTCTGAGCCTCCACTAGACTAGACGGAATCATATTTGATATTCAACCTCAATTTCCATTGTGCGATGGTTCGACCTACCTCTGTCATCCATTGCCCACTGATGTATGATTCTGCCGGATCCGAACTTCGGAAAGATTAGTGATGTATCTCGATAATGGAACCTTTACAGACCTAATCAGTCGTGGCAGCACTTCTTGCCTCATCTGATCAGAACCCGATAGTTCAATCACTACAAAAGTTACCTGAATTCAGATTAAACAGTCAAGCGCAATATCAAACCTCGTGCCGCCCCGTCCGTCATAGCGTAAGGACACATTATCTGCGAACTTTCAATTGATGAAAATCAGCAAAAACCAGAGGACTTACCACATGGCAGTCAGCATTCATGAGCATGACCTTCGCAAACTGATATATCCGACTGTTCTCTTGAAACTTACGCTCGTACGGGATGCTCATGACACCCTCCTTCCTTGCAAAGGTCTTCAGCGTATTCCATCCATCGGAAACATGTAGCGTATCAACGCGGTTCCCCCAAGCGTCGTATTGGGTCAATGTCGGCTCCTTGATAGTCGGCGCAAGCGGACGTATCACTGACAATTTTCTTCCATTCAATCCACTGAACGAGGATGCAGTTGAATAGCTTGCCATGGACGAGATCCTCTCCGAGACGAATAAGGTCCGGTTCGATGATATTGAATGCGCTTTGCGAAGGATTTTGAATACGGCTTTGCCTAAGTAGTTATATAGGACGGAGCTGGAGCTCACCTAGCTGGTAACACTCTCCTCAATAAACTGGGCAGCACAGGATCAGAGAGGTACGGATTCCCTGTCGGAGGTGGTTGCTGCTCGAATGCTTGATTCTGAAATGAATCTGTATGGTATATGGAAAGAGTTTACCTGGTGGAAGATCTCCTCGACGCGCATGCTTCAAGTCGTGGTGGTGGTCGAGAACAAGAGGACTTGCAATGTCACATAGCCGAACCGCCGGAGACTTGATTGCCGAGCCGACTCTTCCGAGTCTCCGTCTACTCGCATTTCGCAATGACCACCAATTCAAGCAGTCCTTCGCCCGCTCAGTCTTGACAGCACACTCTCCGAGTGACACCGCAATCTGTAGCCAACTGGCCATGGATCTTCGTTAGCCATTATCCATGGCCCTCGCCGACGCCTCCACCTCTCAAAATCATGACGGAACCAATTCTGAAGACTCTTCCTGCCAGTTCCTGCCTCAAATTCCTGTGTCAGCATGACAAAAACACCCAGGATGGATGAAAAATGTAAGCGTGCGATCTCCTCGACTTTCCCAGATTGCCATGTAGCGTGAACGTCCAAAATAAGGAATGCTTGTGGAATGCCGACACAGGACACGCACTCCTTCCGCTTTCTCCCGAGCCCGTATTTGCCCGGGTCTTCTTTACTGTACTCCGCTCTTGCTTGCACCCGATGAGCGCCTTGAACAAAGTCCGGCGGGCTCTTCTCGCCTTCGACAGCACTAGCCATCGTTGGAGATCCATATCTCTGCGCAATGCGGTACATGCTACCGGCGCTCCCCCAGCAAAACCCAGAAAGCAGAGTCTTTCTCTAACGTCGTTCAATATCCTGGCTTCCCAGATAGGGCCGTTCGGCGCCATCGAGCGCGCCAAGCGCGTTATGGACTGCTTATTTACAACGAATTCTTCGTCCGACATCATTCACCTCCAAGAAGTCTCGCTCGACGTCCGGCAACTCCTTCTCGACGACGACAGAGTACGAGCTGCCTTCCTCTTGACCGACACCGGGGAGCACAGGGGAGAATTCTGCACTCCTCCGCGATGCGAAAACATGACCTTGCTGTCAAGCAAACGATTTGGCTCCGAGTCTGCATCATCAGTACCAGTGGGGAACGGCGATCGAGGGGAGAAGCTGACGCTCCAAAGCGTCTATCATATAGATTCACTTCATATGCACAGGAATGTGCTCGGCGTGGACGTCGCCGCCTCGGGCAGCTCAGTAGTATTCCGTCTCCTCAATCTGCATCTCGATCCCTTCCGCTCGCGTCTCAGGCGCTTCTTCCAAATCAAAGAACTTGCGAATGTTTTACGCGAGCTTGAATGCAGCGGCGGCGGGGTTCTCGCAGGTGACTTTGACACGATCTTCCCTGAGGAAGAGAGATTTTTTGGGGAACACAGCTTGCTGGATGCGTGGGCGGCGCTACATGGGAGTACGGCACCAGAGAATCGGGGAGCTCCTTGGGGTAGCCAGAGCGCGAGTCGGAAGAGGCGGGACAGGGTGGTGATGCTGGGCCTGACACCTCATGAGATTGAACTCATCTACCTTGGTCCTATCGAGCGGTGTGTGTCTTTCAGCGACCGCTGCGGACTGCACTGTACCTTTACCATGTAAAACGATCTGTCTGCCTGAAGGGTATTATCTTAGCTCGTTCGATTCGTATAAATATAACGTGGCAAATGCAAAACCCAGTACTGCCAGTCTTATTCTTCAATATTAAGTAATAACGATTCAATTTCATTGATAAGTAATTTGAATCAATTCATGTTTGTTTCGCACTTTCAAAGTTCGACTCGGAAACTGTCGCGGCGCGAACATCCGGGCGAAGCGCTGCCAGTGCGAGGGATTCAACTCATACACTTCAAGTTGTACTAATTGCAAATGGATTCAGAAACAATGATTGGATGGAAGTTGACGAGAACTCTTGCGAGAACTTGAAGATCAAGAGGTGCGTGCAAGGTCACGGTGCATGTGATTGTGAAGCCCCAATAAAACCAAATATATGTCCCGTGACCGCGTGCTTTTCCTCCCTGAATCTCCTCCGAATACTCCTCAACAAGCTCCTCAACACCGAGTCTAAGGCTACCCAGGCAAGCTTGACGCATTTCACTGGTTTTCGCGACGCTCATACTCCTGAAGTTTCGTGTTCTGAGTCGTGCCACCAAGTACTGTACCCATGCTGCCAGACGAAATCCTCTCCGAAATTCTGTCTCCCGCGCTGAAAGTCCCAGACGACTTATTCTCCCACACATCCGATGTGTCTCCATTCGCCACCTACGCACCATCGACCTCGGCATACCTGCTCGTCTGCAAGGACTGGCTTCGCGTCGCCACCCCTTTACTCTACAGTGTCGTAGTCCTGCGATCCAAGGCCCAGGCAAACGCGCTCGAGAAGGTCTTCCGCAAAAATCCCGGGTTTGGCCGGTTTGTGAGGAAGCTGAGAGTGGAAGGAGGATATGGCTCGGCTATGCACACGATTCTCCAAGCCACTCCCAATGTCACGCATCTTTTTCTCTCGCTGGCGATTTGGTCGTCCGACACGACCACAGGGTTATGCAAGGGTCTTCCCCTCATCCAGCCCAAACACGTCATTACAGTTGATCCTTCCGATAAACCGCTCAAAAATCGTTCCTTGGATCAACTGACAAAAGTGTTGTTCTCCTGCATTCGGACGGAGTGGAAGAACATGGTATTCGTCGAAGCTTTTGATCTAATAATTGCTTATCTGAAATGTCGAACTAGGAAACATTCGGTTTTCCGTATGGCAATGATGTGAAGCTCTTCAACCCGCGGGAGGTGCAGGCGGAAGCTCTGGCCCGAGTGCTCACGCAGTCCTCCACTCTCCACACTGTCACCACCGCCAAAACGCTCGACTGTGTCCCTCAGTTCATTCATACTCTATGCGATAGTTCGACCTTGAAGACGATCCAGTTTACCCAACCCTTGCGTTCGTTCCACGCCGAAAGAGTTAATTCCAATCCCAAGCTCAAATCGCTAGTTCATTATGCTGACACTGAAAAGTGAGCGCAAGATATTCGCCAGGTCTTCCGCTAACTGTGCTGTACTCTCAAGGGCATCCATAAATAATTGCACCGCAGCCCCAGACTTTGCTCGGGAAATCCTGCCTTCCCTGAATCCGTCCTTTGTTCCTCTAAAATCTGCTTCCAACGCAACGCGGGACCTCATTTGGCGAAATGTTCTTTTCTTCGCTATGTATGTCGAAGAGCTTCGCGATCGAGCATTTCCCCGTAGACCGACTGATTCGCATCCCTCTCGCCTTCCCATTTTGCAAGTGTCGAAGTATTTCCATGTTCGTTAATTTATCTACTTTATTCCGGGGAACTCTCTGAATCGCACCGCTAGCAACTCGGGCTTCCGTATTTGTATGACTCCTTAAACCTAACATATATCAGCATCCCACAAATCGCAAAGAAGTTGCGTGAATGTCCGGGACTGGGCTCAAATATCCGTGTCGTGTTCACTTCGATGCATGTCCCGGACCATACCATGCACACAATTCTTTCGCACGCACGCAACCTGCAATTGCTGCGGTCGAGATATCTAGGCGAATCTGCCTGTGTAATGTCTGTCGACAACTTTAGCAATCTCGCGGATACTGCTGGGTCGTCCCTTCGAGAGCTTCACTTGATCCTTCGAGATGTGCCGCTGTCATCGAATTTATTCACAAAATTCACGGCGCTTCGTACGCTGGAGTTGCGATACTCAGTTTCGATTAGTAGAAGAGCAACTTTGCTGGCATTGACGCCGACAACGACAACGACTGTCATGGAGTCTCTGCACACCCTTCGTTTTTATGGAATGCGTTCTTTTGTTGTCCAATCTTTCATTCCCATGAGGTCAGTCTCGTTGCTTTTCTGCTTTATCACTTCTGCCTTCAATTGATGCCTGACGACGCTTCAACAGGCTTGACGCTCTACATACTGTCGCGATGCCAGACTACATGGAGGATACGTCTATGTTCTTCCGATTCCTCGAGGCGCACGGCAGCCACCTGCTGCATATCGTCCTCCCAAATAACCTCGACCAAGGTATCGATGCCCGAGCACTTGACTTTTGCCCCAATCTCCAGGTCCTTGAATTCCATCGTGTATGCTTTATTTTTCTGCTTGCAGATCCCTTTTATTCGAGTCTCAACACTGTGATTAGAGCATTCAACACAGCCAGATATCGCTTGATACCCCTCATCCATCCTTGAACAAAATCATTGCTCGGGAGTTGATTGCGTCTGGGTTGTTTCACATTCTTGACTTACACGCTCCATGCTGATATACTTTGCAATGCCCCAGCGACGACAAAAACGATTTCGCCCTCGACAACGAAATGCTTCCTGCCCTACGTGAGATCCATCTGATCCGGTTCCAGTGGCCTGCTACCGAGTGAGTGTGGTCATTATCCTGCGTTAGCTAGAACACATTTTATTGCGCTTGCTGATACGTGCGATAGACGTGAAATAAACAAGAGTCAAAACGTGGTGATTGCTGAATCGTTGTTGCAACTGGGGATCAAGGTCATGGATTCGTCGAAGAGACACTGGATCCCGCGCGTGAAGAGTTCGAGGGCTAGGAAAGGCTGAACTTGGACGATATGGCAGTTCGGTGTGGAATTAAAATTATGGTTAGAAAAGAATTCATCAAGTCTCTGAGGGAACTCTTGCGGAAGCAGTGTAGCGAGCGGAGAAAGAGAATCCACAAGTCATTCAGATCACAAAATCTCGGCCAATGAGTTGAAACCCAACCAAAGAACAAGGCATAAAACAGGAACGGAAATCCCGATTCCTCCGTTTCGTGTCGAGCTGCCGCCGTCAACCCTCAGCGTATAGAACGGGGCAACTGGGCCGCTAAACGTCGTGGTGGTCGTCGCTTCACCATCCTCCCAAGCCAGAGCTACGCAGGTGCCTGCTCCTTTACCATCTAGAGTGCAATTTTCGATGACACCGAATGCCTGCACGCCGTCCGGGGCGGGGGTGGGGAGCATGGAGTAGCGGTAGAGGGTCGCATCCGCGACGAGAGTTGCTGAGATAGACTGTTTTAGCTTCACACAGGGGAATAGGTGCGAGGTTGAGTACCGTGCAAGGTCCGAATTGTTGTCGGTGCTGTAAAAATGTTGGTACCTTGAGGATCGCCGTATGCCACAGCTGTTTGATATATTTCTTCAATATAAGTCGTAGCTGCGTCGGAGCCTACGCCCGCCGGCTTAAGAGATACATCGTTGTGGGGTAAATCATTGGGTTGGAAGTCGAGGAGGGTGACTGTTTCGCCGAGAACTAGATTTTTGCTGCGTAAATTTGACTGAGGATTTGGGCACGAAGGGAAATGTATGCCTGGGGTGATAAACAGAGGTAGCAGATTTTTACTTCAAGCAGCAGAATTGAAAATCATTGAACTGGCGACGGGCGTTCAAGGAGGTCCGGTGTCGCCTGTAAAACCATCAACATGCATACAGAGATGAGTAGTTTTACACATCCCTTCAGGCTTGCGCCAGTCGACAAAACCGTGGTGTTAGTTGGGCATGGGGGACGTTGAGGCACGCACCCAAGGCGCGGTGTGACAGTGGTGACATGGTCTGTGCGCGGTCACGCAGCCTATATAAGGCGAGCGCCAGCAAAAACTTTTCTTTGATTCTTCCACAATCAAAACAGCCCATGACGATACTCTACGGCGCAGAGAGATGAGCACGACCAGCCCTCTGGGCGTGGTCGGCGCTGACATCGCCCGTTCGGCGCCAATCCTTGTTACATACATAGGGACGGGCTGAATCTATCTGATGGCTTCACTTTGGGTTGGAGGAGGAATATTGGGGGTTTAGCTGGGTTGTAGCTGACTGGCGAGTGTCTCTAGCTTTGTACTAGTAAACCACATGAATTAAATCACTCGCTTTCTCAAAAATTTTCACGCTCGTTGGACGTAAACGGACTTGGGATGTCGCCTTGGTCCGCCCACAACCAGCTGCTCAGACAGTGCTCGACGCAGAAGTGCGAAGAAGCAAGAAAGTCATGTGTAGCGCGTCCTCAACTCCGACGAAGAAGGCAACTCTGACGATGGCAGCAAATCGTTGTGTGGATTCTGACGATTTCTTACTCGAAGACCGGGATAGATCTTCTTTTGACACGACTGCGTACAGGCCGCAACGCATTGGACGAGGCGTTCGTAGAGCTCCGCTGTTGCACTCTTCTTGAACCTTTCCCTTCAATGCACCCGATGATCGCTGCTTTTCACCTTAACAAGAATACCAACGTCTTTTCTGTGCCACGACAAATTCTCTGCTGTAACGATTGGCCAATGCGGACGAATTTGGCGGAGACGATGCCCGAGACGATCGAAGTAAGTGGTTGCGCGCTTCGAATATCTCTGACTACCGTCTGGCTCACGAAAGTGTCTCGCTAGGTCTGGTCGCTCAATAGACTAGCCAAATATGAAGATGTGTAAATTTGCTGGCTTTAGCCGTACGACTTTCCTTCGGTGGTCTTTCTGAAGTGGCGACATGTAATGACGATGTCGGTATGTACCGTCTGTTTTCATTGGTCCACTCCCTTTTCCTGCGCGCTGTTCTTATCGCGGGTGTTATGGCGGCACGGCAGGCCTGCATGATCGCTGTTTCTTCTATTCGAGTGCTCGTATTGCGGAGGTCATTTCGCGGGCGTATGTTATATGGTAGTCGAGCAGAGGCGACGTGGCATCAACGGCCCACCTCGGACGGTTGTTGTCCCTCGATCGGAGCAGGCGTCATATTGGATGGACGGAGAACTATCTGGCTACTCGTCGGCGGCAGACTGCATCCCATGTGCGCTTGTGGCTGTAGCTCACTGTGCTGCGAAATTTCCCTTCTATCCCATCCCCCACTGGATCTTGTTCTTACTTCTCTTCATCTGCATTGACTGACGTTTCGTGTTCTGCAGAGCTTGTTCCCAAGTATCGTCGCGCCTGGGTCGAGACAAATGACAGTCGGGTAGAGGCCGAGGGACAAGCGGCGAATCGTGTGGCGGGTATCGACGTTCCAAGCCCGTCGGGGTGTCGGACTGTGGGGAAAGGTTGGCGAGAACATAACAAAAAAGATGAAGACAGTAGCATTGAGAGCGGGAAGGAAGCCGTCGTCGGGACGGGAAAACTCGCGATGCTTCGCGGCCATGTGCGACACCTGGGTGAAGGGCTGTGGGATGTATATGGAGCTGGGCGCGAAAGCTACACGGGGAGGTGCCTCACAGACTCAAGAAGTTGAGGCTGCGTGAGGGACGGGTGGACGGCGCGGGACGAGTGGAGAGGTGGCTGTTGCGCGGCGCCCGCGCAAGTCCGAGTTGTTGGCGGGGAGGATTGTGGGGAAGGGCGGGGAATGATGGCTGAGAACATGGAGAGGAAATTGACGGAAGCAGGTGGAGCCCACTGCCGAGGGAGAACTCGCGATTCTGCACGGTATGGGCGACGTCTAGGCATGTGCGCGACTATCAATAACGATTTGCTGGGACAGTGAGAGGTCCTAGGGGCCTGGCAGCTGTACTTGGACGAGGCGACGAGCAGGTGGTTGCCGGAGCTCAAGGAATTTTAACTACCCTCTCGTATGGATTCACTGATTTTTCGCTTTGCCTCCACCTCATCCATCTTTAGGACTGCCGTTTCGTCGGGTTACAAGAACCAGAATGAGAATGAAGAAAGGCGTCTACATGTACAAGCAAGACTGCCAACGCAGTTTCGCGCGTCAGCGCTGGTCCAAGGATTGCTCGAAGTATCAGCTTTTCAGGATCGCTCAATCGCCCATACTGAGCCCTCAAGATTCGTTCGTCTCGCTTCTCGAGGACTGAAGAGGCAAGAGATCGTTGCAGCATGTCTTCCACGGCAACTAGAAGATGGCTCTTGTATGCGCCAAAACCTGTAAGCAAAACGAGCAAGTCTTGGATCAAGTGGCAAATGGCAATTCATACCCCGCTCCACGTCTGTTTCGTTGATCGCGCCTCCATCAACCTCCTCAACGTTCTCCGCGTCTCGTTGATCATCTCAAGAGCATACCAGAGCGCTGCAAACACCGGCTGGCGTTCCCGACATTTGGTCTCAGCAAACTATCTCACGAATACCCGACACCCCAGTAGTCGCGGCAGTATCCGCGTCCACGCTGCGTGCCACCATTGTCTGGAAACTTTGACAGGAACGCTTTGTGAAGCCGCTGACCACATTATGGGTCCACAAATCCAAGCCTCGATTTCCTATTCTGGCAACTGGTCAACGGACGCTTGCCTGCTGTGCGCTGCCCATTGTCCTCCCTAAACTCCATATAAGCCGCCGGGCTCTCGCTGCCCCGCCTTCCACCAACGCCCCGTTGACTCGCATCTTTTGCTTTTTTCTGCTTGACCTTGTCTGCGACAAGTCTTCTCACCCTTGCTCCCACTCCAACCCTCAATTCTCAATCACAATGTCATCTTTTGCTTCCACCCTCGTCGAGCAGGTCATCGACTCCACTCTCCTTCAAACTGCATTGGTCCTCGATCAGACCGCCCTTGCCACCCTAGCTTCCTACGTGTCCCCCTTTACTCAATTCACTAACGATACGCCCGTCGACCCCACCCTCGATGCGCTCCTGGCCCTCGTCTACGAAGCCGGCCGCGCCAATCCCAGCCTTGACGTGGAGGCTGCCATCAACGCGCTCCTGACTTCGGCCGACCCCTCCATCCCTACCGACGACCCCAAAGCGGACGACGAGATATCCTGGAACGACTGCTTCCATGCCACCCCAGAATCGGTGATTCAGCCGCCGTTTGACTTCCCGGGATTGGAGCTCGCGATGAAGCGCCAGGAGCAGTTCCAGTATGAGGAGAGTATCCGGGACTCGCAGCTTCGTGAGGACATCGAGCCCGGGCTGCTCTTCACCGAGGCCGATACTCTCGCATACTTGGAGTCGCTGGACGACTCGTTCTCTGACGAGGACGATGCGCCCTCCCATGCCACCGACGATCCCTTCGACGGCTACAGCGAGGGTTCGGATGAGCCGGCGTCTGATTCATCGGACGATGAGGACGAGGGTTCGGGTGACTCGTCATTTGACCTATCGAACGACGAGGATGAGTTCGTCCCCTTCACCAAAGCTCCTCAGCCTCGCGTTACTCCAGCTGATTTATCTGACGACGAGGACGAGGGTTCAGGTGACTCGTCGTATGACCTCTCGAACGACGACGATGAGTTCGTCCCGCCTCAGGCTCGTGTTACTCCACTTCTTCGGCGTCGCGCCGGTGTGAAGTCCGCTCCCAAGGCGCAACAGTCTCCTGCCAAGATCAAGGCTGCATCAAAGCCCCAATCCAAGGCCCCCGCGAACCCTCAGTCGCCTGCGAAGGCGCAGTCCACTCCCATGTCAAATTCGGTGGCGAGTCGCCAGGAGCGCGCTGATCGGCGCATGGACAGGTTCATGGGATCCTCCCCCGCACGCGGTTCTGCTGCCGCTATCCCTGCCTCGCCTTCCAAACCCTCTTCTTCCACCGTCGAGCCGAGGCGCAAGGCGACGGGCCCGCTTGCGGAGCTTCTCCTCAACAATTAGCTCTGTAGTCTGGGAATTCCACCTGCTCGCTTTTGGTTTTCTCCTTCCAGTTCAGTCGTACCTTATTATCTCACTTAATTCGTATGTAGCACATGTAAGTAATTTCCTCTATCTGTATCGCTAGCCTCTATATCTTGTGCTACGCTCTTTACTGTCGGGATTCAATTGATAATCTTCCCCCATGGCTTTTCTGAAGTTTTCTCGATCGACTGGCAAACTGCTGGCAATTGGGCGAGTCACACCGTGACGTCCTTCCTTCTTTCCACCAAGAGTTTGTTGTCGATCTTCGTCTCGTCCGCGATTATGACTACTTCAACACCACCGAGCACACCCCAGTGCGATCCAGCATTTCCTCCTGAATTAGAACGAGAAATATCTGAATCGGCAGCCGAGTTATACCCAGAGTCTATCCCGAACCTATTTCTTGTCGCACATCGTGTCCACGAGTGGTGAGCGAAGCTCTGAGCTGCCCCCATCGGGCTGAGATGTGCGTATAGGATTGGGAGGATCAAGTACAGAACCATCACAATGTGGGGAATCAACTCGACATGCGGCTTTTATGCTCTCAGAAACACCATCCTCACCAATTTGCGTCCCGAGTCTTTCTTTCGTGACATTGTTCGTCATATCTTCCTTCTGCCTTGGCACCTCACCCCTCCGGAAGAGACTTTGCTCCCAGTTTTATCTGTTTGTACAGAAATCCAATCGTTGGCACTCTTCGTGCATGTCGGGCAAGCTCTACTGGCATCTACTGTACATCACGCTATTTCATCCTTGAAACTGCAGCGCTTGGCCCTCGCGTCCCTTGGGCCTCTGCGCGATTTTTTCCTTATTTATCGTCCTATGTTCACGCTCGTCACGCACCTCGAGCTTTGGGACGGTTGCCATATGTCCTGGCCAAGCATTCTCGATCTGTTTCCTTCGATAACCCGCATCTTGATCAGTGCGTATGAGGACTGTTACCTCACAGTCCCCGAAGACGGTTTTGGATTGAGCGAAGATGCGCTTGCACAGTGTCCCCAGATAAATGTGATCATTGCCGTAGGTGGGGCTTCGAAAATCTCTTACTTGACGGGACTGGAATTGCAATGGCAAGACCCGCGTCTCGTGTTCGTGCAAGTGGAGGATAGCGTATTCCCTTGGTATGAAAACGAATGGACACTGGGTTTAGACGGGAAACTAGACTTCTGGGCTCAGGCAGAGACATTCGTTGTGAAGAGAAGACGCGAAAAGATCAAAGCAGGGTGTGTGTATCTCTGGGATGCACAATCATTTATTGAAATGTATTATGACAGGTTTCCTCTACTGCAAACCCACTGAAGCAAGCACCGAAAACTACTCCTGCTTGACCATGCGCTGCACCTCGGCGAACCAGACCTCCAGATCTTTGCCCCATCCACCAAGGCGCCGCATTTTCTGCCCGTCGACATCGCTACCCACACCCAGCCCGATGCGGGTCATTCGAGCCGCCTCACGACGGCGGACGGGGCCATGCTGAGTGATGCACCACCACACGATGCTCTCGCGGGAGAAAAATACCTCGGTGACCATTTCGGGGCATCCAGGACTGCATGGCTCGCGCAGTCGTACCAATCGGAGGAAGGTTCGCCAGATAATCCGGGGAAGGTACAGCGCCAGCGGGGGATCCAGCCCTACGGGTGTCAGGAACCTGTCCCTAGGCAATGGGAGAGGGAATTACAGATCACATCCGTCGACGAATCTTCAACGATGGTGCCAATTCTACGAGTGTAGTTGCCGTCTATGACCCATCCGTCCGAAGCATCGGCGAGTGCCTTGGTGACTTTTTCACGCATCTCGTCATTCGTCGATTGCTTCCACCCCGGCTGCCAGAAGTACGTGTCGAGAGAGATGAACGGAACACCGAGAGCGTCCGCTAGCTTCTTCCCAATAGTACTCTGGAGGAGCCGAGGGGAGTAGCATACAGCGCCGAGAAGATTTAGAGGCGTAGAATACTTTCCTTGCCCGAGCCTGCTTGACATTCCAATGTCGACATAGATCCCAAGCAGTTTGTGACTTACCCGAATTCCCTACAATATGGATTCTGTATCTTCCCAGCCCATCGCCGATAAGTGGTGGTGGTATCATGGAAAGGTGCGTTTTGCCCGAGTCAGACTCCTCGTGGGTGGGCAAAAAAGCTTCGGCTCCGAAAGACATCAATCCCGTCGGACATCGGAGCGGGCGGCTTTTCGTCGACTTCAACACCAGAATTAGAGCGAGGGGTATATGGGATAACGAAGAGAAAACTTTCCGTCCCTTTGAGCTCGTGATTCTGAAGTATGAGCGCGACTTGAAATTTACAAACGAGTCGAGACTTCCTTTTCTGCATTGATGCCATCAATTTTCAGCTTGCATGATACTTCTCCTAGCAGGTTTGCTCGGCCTTTGCATTACAATAGTCTGGCAAGGTTTTTGGAAGCTCTCTCGCAAGATGCTTCCCAAACGCGCTGGCGGCATCCCGACGTTCAAATCGTCTCGCTTTGACTCGGAGATCAACATTGTGTCTCCGGACACCCAGTCCATTTTTCCTGCTTTGTTGCCTGCTGAACAGAAAGACTTCGTCGAGAAACTCAAGGCTTTTTCGGCAGAGGTAGAGGCCCACGGTGATGACCCCAATTACCTGAAAACTCTCGGTGTCACCACTCCCGACCCCGCTGTCGGAAAAGCAGCCGTTCTCGACACTTGCGATTGGCAACTTTCGACTTGTCTCAGAGTAAGCGTCACTGGAATTCAGAGTTGATGCGTAGTTAGACCTGATCTTATATCCCGTAGTATTCCACCCCGAGCCGCATATCTGAGGCCGTCCCATATCTTGAGCGATCCATCGCTTACCACACCCGCAACAATCCTGATAAAGTAGATGAGACGCCTGAGATGTACCTCGGCGTCGCGCTGCACAAGCTGCCCGGCCAAGAGGAGGCCGCCATTTCGCACTTCCGTCGAGCTTACGGTGCCGCGCCACACGTTGAGATGCAGCACCACACTCAACTTTGGTCGCGTGCGTGTTACAGTCGTCTCTTGCGGCGTCTCGGTCGAGTGGAAGAAGCAAAAGCACAAGAAAAAGCTATTCGGCAAGTATCTTTTGCCATTGTAGCTATGAAAGGAACCGATTTTGAGTTTTTTACTTCAGTAATTGGATCCTCGGTCATCCTTATGCGATGCCTCCGAGCGAGTGCCGTGCGCTTATTTTGGATCCGGAACGTGAAGGGCAGGACTATATCCTGGATCACCCCCAGATTCAGAACTTCTTCCAAAACACGACAGAAGTGGGACCTGGGATGGTCATGCATATCGGCTGAGTGCCGTATTGTCATTCGGATGAATGTAGACCCAGGATGGCCAAATTTGTGCTATATTCTTCGTGTCGCAGAAAAATATCCAGGGGCTTTTGTATGGACGAGGCGTTGTTAGATACAGTTTTCAAAAATTTACCGTAGTGCGAATAAATCTTCCGTCTTGGCATTTGAATCCAACATCGTTCGTGATCTGTGTTGAGTTCAGCTTCATCAACAAAAAGATTATGCACATGAAGACACCATACATCCTCAGGGTTACACATCACGTCCACCTCACCCCCGCTCTCTGTTTTCGCAAAAATATTCTTCGTCGTTATATTCATAGCTTATTTCGTGCCCACATAAGAAAGCTGGGAAGAGGGATTCAACAAGTCTTACCTGTGCCCGGATACAAGTCAAAAGTAACGACCTCCCTTCCCGTCGCATTTGCAACGAAAAACCAGCAAGGATCGGAAATGCAGGATCCCTCTTGCGGTCCGACGTCTCTGATAGACCCGGAGAAATTTGCGAAAACGAAGTCTTGAATGTGGGTAGCATTGTTTGGATCAGGATTTGCGGGTATGACGGGTCGTGTAGATGTCTGTAAATGTGTCTGCGTGTGGAATCGGAAAGAAATGCGCAACTATACTTCTTGGTCGAAATAACTGGCAAGATCCTTGAGGATAGACACGATATAAAAGGACTAGAGATACGGTACTTTTGAGTGACATAGATAGGAAACACAGTGTCAATGAATCGAATGTTTCTCCAAGTCACACTTGTAGGCTCGTCAGGCTTGTATCCAATTCGTTGTCCGAAAATTGAAGCTGGCTTACTTGCGAGTCAACCCGGGTCCGCCGGTCCAGCTTTTGAACCTGGCGCCGTAAAGACCAGATTTCTGATTCCACAAAATCAGCAGAGATCGTACATCGCAAAGAAACAGCTAGCCATTAGAACATTTTCGAAACTGTTGGCCGCTCATCAGCACCCATCATTATCAGCACCCCATTGAAATAAACGTGCGTACAGAATATTTTCTCCGGAGGCAAAGGAGGTGTTGGAACTCGACCCGATCGTGGTGGAGAGTCCGTGCGATCCTTCACAATAAGCATCGCTGTCGAGTAATCATTATGGTTGAGAATCGGAAAGGAATCGGGCCACGAGCCGAAAAGTGATATTTGTAGAGCCGTTGGTTACTGTAACACAATCGTCCCCGTTCACAACATAGTTGTGTTCGAATAATTGATTTGCGCCTTGAGCATTGAAGCCTGAGGTACGGGCTCGACGTTGAGATCACAAATATAGAGAGGAATACTTGCTTACCGTCGCTGAAAAGGGCACAATGCCTTGTTTAGATTCATAATCGGAGAGAACAGAACAGCGCGATATTTACGTGTTGAATGGGAATGACTTGGTTTGACCAGTAATCGTTCAGGATCCCGGTTTCGGGAAGCGACTTTCACTCACATCGGTATCAGATTTGGCGAGAATAGTATTTTTGTAGACATGGACATCGACAGATCCATCAGTCTGAAAATTCCAGCCCACTGGCTGAGCCGGCGATCAGCGACACGTGGAAAATCGTAACGGAAGAATTGGATTACCTTGAAGATTTTCATGTCGCGTACGACTCCTCGGTTGATGTTGTGAAACCAGATTCCGTGCGGGCGATTGGTTTGTTCCATTGCATCCCACCACTTTAGAATCGGTAAGGGCTAAAAAGCAAACGGTGAGCAACATACCGCTTGACCGTGCCCATCGATCCACCCCCATTCCGGGTCTGTAGTTCCTCTGAGAGTTACATTCGTCCCTCCAGTAAAAGCCATCCTATGACAGAGTTAACAGCGTTCTGGACAGACTACTGTCTTCTTACATTGCTCCGGGATACCCCTTCATCCAAGAGAAATTAATTCATTTAACGGGTAAAATAAATGCCTACCTTTGCAGCAACGACAGCTTTTTTCATCCGAAATTTCCGTCAGCAATCTCATAGTCCCATGACGAGCTAGATTATCCGACCTTGTAAGGCCGGAATGTCGTCCAAATAGCTCATATTGCCCTCGACTTTAATCTCGACATTGGTCAAAACCGGAAATTGTATCGCCGAGAAGAAATTATAAGTGATGCCTTTCTTGAAAATGATCGTCGAATTCACGGCTAAATCCCGTTCGGTCCCGCTCGAAGCCGAAAACTCGGACGCAAGAGCAGTCATATCGTCCCCAGACGAATTATGGGGAACGACAAAGGTGCTCCATCCGACGACTTGGGGGACGATGCTCAAAGTTGTGACAACCAGAGAGACGACGCGGAGGGTCAACATGTTTGTCGATGGTGTAAGACATGAGGATAGTATTTATATATCTTGAAGGCTCCGAGTCCATTCATAGGCATGACGGCTTTCTTGGAACTCAGGTCATCTGCATGATCGCGGACCGTTCGCTCGGACCGCGCCAGTGGGGCTTCAGCGGAGGATCAGCCGCAGCCTTGTCGGCGCGCGGAAAGATATTGATATACACTGGGATAATGGGAGAGACCGGTGGAGGGTCGTCGCGACACAGACGACCCTGATGAACAGACCGAGACGCGACAATGTCCATCCAGATTCAGATCTCCGCAACGAGGATGGATCTCTAGCCGAGGCTCGGGCCAAGAATCATACATGGGCATTGAAGAAGAGAAGGAAACTCGCTCTTGCTTCGTCGCGACGACAGTCAGATCCCGTCTTCTTCCTCAATCCAGCAACGCGAGCCTGAGGGCTGTGTCAGATTGGCAAGACCCCAAGTGGCACAGGAAGCCTACGTGGTTTGATTTGTCCCCTTCTCTTCATTGCCACAAATTTTTCTGCTCGTACCCAAAAATCCGTTCCGCCTTGCGCACCGGTGACCCAATTTTGAGCATAGTCCCAAGTGATAATCATGTATAGAAAGCGTTCATCATCCGTGAATCTATCGGGCTCTCTGAAGGGAGATGGCCCCAAGAAATTTTGTATGTAGACGAGGATCTCGAGAGTCTTGCACGATGCGAAGACGAGGGGCACAAGATCCGGGGACATCGGAGCCGCTAAATGCGTGAGGGCGGGAAGTAGGGATATGAAAGACAGCCAGCGGTCTGTGGTGGGATTAGACTCAAAGGTCCTCATGTCGAGATCGTGTAGATGAGTGGTGAAGGAAAACAAGGAGCGGCAGAGATTTGTATGGTTGAGTAAAGATGTGAGAGCAAGATTTGCCCGCCGTGGTCGCAAGACAGAAAGGCCAGAGAATACAGAGGGGTCCAGTACAATCATAACAGCAAGCGCTGTGACGGAGCTGCAGGTGGATAGAAGCTCCCGCATTTCGAGGCGATGCCCCCATGGAATATGTAGGTGGCGGACTCGGTCACGGAAAAATGAAGTAGGTTTAGACATTGACAGGATCCCTCGCTCGAGTTCACGGAATGAACAACATGCTGGAATGTAGCTTGGACCAATGGTCCTGTATTTTATTCTAGTGACCCTGAGGATCTTTGAGATTTGGCACAATAGTCGAGGAGACTACAATTACCAATCATACACGCGTCGACAGACCAAGAGAAGGCTAGGCATGGTTTCCGAATGCAAATATGCTACAGTGTCGAAGATCTCCCGCTCGAGTTCTACAGGCAAGACGGGCGAAGCCTGAGGGTCCCCTCCCAAGTTATCTGAGTAGTCTAAGGCCAGTAAATTGATTGCGGTGAGGTTGGATTCGCTAGATTCGTCCAATAACCGATCCATGACTGTGGGGCGAAGGAAATAAAGTCACGGTCACACTTCGTCACAAACTCTCCGCTTTCTCAAGCTTCAAGACTCGCCCCAATTTGGCCCGCCACTGAGTACTGAGTCCTTTCTCTGAGCCAAGCCGCAGATCATCTTGCATTTGCCTTTAATCCGGCTCCTCTACGTCGCCTACGCAAGCCACGGTCCGAGTGTCTTAGACTCTAGATCTTTCTCGCCATTCTACTCACGTCACGCATTAAATGGCCCCCACGACCTTCACGCCTGTCATGCCTCCCGAGTTAGAGAGAGAGATATTTGAAGCTACCGTATGTATGTATCCGGAAATTGCCCCCTCCTTGCTCTTGGTTTGCCGTCGCGTCTACGACTGGTAAAGGAATATCATTCGAAGACGGTATCGGAGCTGAACGTGTGTTTGCAGGATTATCAGAATAAGATACAATACGATCGCACCCTCGGGGCTTCAAGGTTCTTTTCCGTTTAACGTTCTCAGACAACTGGTTCTATCAAAGTCGAAGCCTAACTCCTTTTTGCGGGAACGCGTCCAACATTTATTCATTCCACACGGGAATAGCCTGGAGACGCGAGACATCCTTTTCTCCTGCAGTGCGGTGAAAAGTCTTGCTATCATGCTCAGAGCAGCGCCATCAGTATTCTCGGACCTTCCTGACTTCGGGCCCCGGCGACTGAGCATTCGCTTGGTGCCCTTAATCTACAATACCAATCTATGTCGCCCGACCTTCGCTCTCGTCACCCATCTACACGTCCTCGACTTCATGCCCTTGGACTCTGGCCCCCACATGAGCAGCTGGTTCTTGTTTCTCTCTCTCCTTCCTTCCCTTACACACCTCGCGGTAATAATTGCCACGCGCGTCGCCGCCGACATCTTCGCGTCGTGTGACAATCTCCAGGTTGTCATTCATCTTGAGAATTCCTGGGGTCCATTCCCGCCTGAGGAGACGGAGCGTATATTCGTTGACGATGAGCGCTTTGTGTATATGGTCGTCGATTGGGACTATTCCAACGATTGGGTCACCGGAACGAAAGGCGGGATGGACTTTTGGGCACGGGCGGATGAATTCGTCGCTATGAAGCGACGCGGAGAGATCCAACCCGGTGGGTTTCTATGTAATGCTTTCCATCCTCTTCCCTCAACTCACATCGAGTACAGCCTCGCGGTGCTGGATTGAAGATACAGACGGGATCTAGAACCACAGGCGCCCAAATACCTTACACCACAAACCGTACGCGTGCATCGCGGCTCGGCGCTTGTGCATGCCCTCTCGTCCCCTTCGCATCCAGGCCATAGCAACGTCGCATCGATCGGCCTGCACAAATTGTCATCCGCATCCTGAGTATCATCTTGGTAGCGTGTTCCTTTGCCTTCATGCCTTCACGTCATTGACGATGTTTGTTCCTCAAGTTCAATCGTTCCGCCACCTCTTTGCCTCCGTTGCTCAAGTGGTGGTGGTGGTAAACCCGCACTTAGAAGTCAAGAGAGAGGCCGAGTCTCCTCATCTCGGAGAGTCAATGGACTGTGATTGTTTGACAGCGAAGGCGGGATGATGCATGAATCAAATGGTCTTGAAGTCGGAATGTGTTTCCTATGCCATCGCCGCTCAATAATGACACTAATGCGGCAAGCATACTTCGCGCTTCAAGTTGCACAAGTTGCAACAGGCGAGCCCCTTCGAATACAGGCTTCCGATACTGTACAGAGGGTGCTTGTGACCATTCTATGCTGCCTATGCACACAACGAAATTGAGTGCAAACAATTAATAGTACTCTAATACTCTAGCTGCCTTGTGAACCCAAATCGAACAACACACTAGGTGAAGTACGAGACAAGTTTATCTCGAGCGTCTGTCAATGGTCAGGCGGCCTTAGCCTCAATGGCCAGGCGGCCTTAGCCTGAGAGTCAGTGAGAGACCTAAGTCACCTAACACGGCATTTCTCGAATTTCAGACTCCGACTCGACTGATCTTTCTCTTTCGTCCCCATCCTCAACCAGCCTCAGACTACCCACGTATTCAGCATTGGGATGCTGTTTTGCTTACTATCTCGTTCAATGCCACAATGATCCCACGCACACATCCTCTAAACGCTGGCTGGGCCAGCGAGACTGCGGTGCCTTCCCGAGCGTTTATTTGAGTCTTCTATCTTTCATTTCGCAAGCTTAAAGCCTGCCTCCACTCGGAGTCCACATGCCGCTCGTTCTATCTTCGTCCTTTTGGCGCTATAAGCGCTTGACTTCTACCACACCTCAATACGATGCCCCCAGTCGCTTCGGAAACTCAGCAGAGCTGCGCTATATGCAACAAATTGACGGCGAAGAAATGCTCTCGCTGCATGACTACTTTCTATTGCAGTGAGGAGCACCAGAAACAGGTCTGTCATCTGAATGTGTGAACCACGATTCAGAGTGATTGAGCCTTGAACGATGCAAGGCTTGGAAGCGGCACAAGCTTGCGTGCCTACCTCCTGCGAAGGCGCTGTCCGATATCGTCAAAACTCGTAGCCAAGCAGAGCGCGATGGGGACTCCAAATTCGTCGTCGACGCTATTCTCCTTCCATGGGACAGCGACACCCCACGCTTCGTCAAAGTGGTCTGCGAGATGTATACGCACCCTGATGACGAATACAGTCTCGGATTCCAACATCGCGCGCTTCTAGATCCCTTTCTGGGTGCCGGACAATTTCATGGATCCGTAGACCTCCGAACGGCGACAGGGTACGACGGTCCACCATTGGGATATACCTTAATGCTCCGGTGGCAAGACATGTTTCTCAATAATGGTTCCCCTCTCAATCGCTGTGTCGTCAAAATCACGGATGGGAAGGCATATCATCCATGGGGAGGAAATCTCATTGCCTATCGCGTCGATGAACCCGTTAGCATGGTGGCGCGGTGCAAAGATTCAAAGGCGGAGGATTTGGCTGTGTTGACTGCGTACTTGGTGGAATACGGCAAGAGGGTCAGGGCTATGGGCGGCTGATTATCGAGTACGACTCGGAGCGCTTTTGCTGTTTTTCATGTAACTGATTTACTTGCAGATGGAAATTTGGGGATTCAAATTTACCTCGATTACTCTCTGTCTTTGTCTGTATTGCTATGGCATTTGTTTGGGCTTCAATTTGCGACACAACTGAGACAATCGAGCATTCTGGCAATCTCAGCGTCAGCTTCCGACTCGGCTACCGGTGCCATTTTTATCCCGCCTTATCCTGATCCTGTCCAGTCAGGATCAACCATTGAGATTCCAAGCACGTACCGTGACGTAGCGTCGCACTTGATTCCGATCGCGGTAGAGGGCATGACTAGCGCACCGAAACAAGTTGACAGGAAGCTGCAGCTTTCCACGGCGTGCGTGCCATCAGGTAATGTCCTAGGTTTTCGGAGATTTTACCTCCTGTCAATGTAGCGCCTCTCCAGGCCGAAAAGTACGAGTGCTGCCCCCAAATTATACTGTGACTGCGCTGTCAGTGTAGGCCCTAGGGCCGCAAGTGGCTCATATCCTCTGCTGAAAACAACAAGTCGCTGCTTCGTTCCACGGTGCTCGCGCTATTGAGTAATGCACCTGGACGGACTCAGACGGACTCCAAGGCTTAGTTGCCAGCATGAGTTGTGGACACTCTCGAAACACGATCCAACGAAGTCAGCCTGAGATCAAGGAGAATTATCTCTTGCTTGAGTTCCGTAGAACAGGTAAGAATGGCAGAGTTTAATGTCAGTGCATTGTTCAGGGCAGCCCGCAATCCAGTAGGTCCATCTGCCGACTCGTGCAATACTTAGACGCAGGCGTCAAAGGAATCAAATTATCAACGTCATTGTCACACTAATGTCACAAACTCTCCGCTTTCCAATTTGACCATCAAATTTCAAAACGGCCAGCAACTAATATGCGCCTCATCTAGCTCCAAATCTGAGTCTCTGCACACCGTGATGCGCAAATAATCTGCCGTTTTGAATCCCGGAGTACCGCACATGCATGAAGTTTCACTCCGGATTTCCTTTTTGCCTCTCGGGGTGGAGAGGGGCTACGTATCTACATCCCCAGGATTGGATTTACCTCGGTCTTGGGGTGTTACTAATCTTACTCTGCGCGTCTCGGCTCCGTTCCTTTTCATTCCCGCTGGGAGAAGCTTCCTGAGTTGTCCCCGACATTCCCGCCTCTTTTCGCACTATCTAGGTCTTCATCTACCTGTGGGAGTCTTTTCGTTCGAAGAGCGAACGTTCAACGACATGATTGAGCGATCGGAAACGAAAGGCGGAATAGATTCTTGGGCGAGAGCGGATAAATTTGTGGCCGTGCGGCGTGAAGCCTTCAAGTCACTTCAGTGAACTGAGTGAAGGGATGCGGAGAGATCAAACCAGGTGTGTTGTTATCCTTGGCAGTCGCTTTCTCCGGAATCAAGAGAGATTTTCAGGCTCACGGTGCTGGATGGGATCGAGGACCTCTGGCGCTCAGATAGCTTCCACTCCAAACCGCGTGTGTGTCGCAGCTCGGGGCTTGCACGCTCCCTCTTGTGAGCTCCACATAACCCCACCGACACATCTATCGGTCCAGTCCAGTGGACATCCGCATCTTGAACATCATCTTGGTTGCGCCAGTGGCCATCTGGTTTCTCAGCTTCACATTTCGCTCGAACTCACACCGTTCCGCCACCCCATACCCTCTCCTGCTTGCCTCCGCCACTCAGCCGATGGCGATGGACTCCCACTCAGGAGTCAAGAGAGACAATGAGTCTGTAGGGAATGATGTCTTGAACTCGGAATGTGAAGCTCAAACGTGTTCCCGCCTCCTTCTTCGCCGACAAGGACCCTTTCCCGCAAGTTCCTCTCGAATAACGCTGGCTTCGGATACTATCTGAGGGCGCTTGTGATCGTTATGCTTATAGGTGGCTCCGAAGTTTCCTTTGCCAAGCTTCTGTGTTTCACGGCGGAGCCGGCACTGCAAAGGCGGAGGATTTGTGTTGACTGCGTACTCGGTGGAATTCGGCAAGAGGCTTAGGGCCATGGGCCGTTGATTCTCGGGTACGGCTCGGATCTTTTGTTGGTGCTGATTGCATGTAACTGATTCATCTGCAGATGGACGAACTTCAAAACTTGCAGTTCTGGCCCTCTAGTTATATTCGCTGTCATTGTCTATATTGCTATTGTACTCGCTTCAATTGACAACAGTGTCAGCGTTGCCGAATCCGACCGAATACATGGTACCAGTGCCATTTTATCCCGTCTTATCCTATCCGTTTCCAGCACTTGGCGTCGCGCTTCGATTCCGATCCCGCCGGAAGGCATGACTGGTGCATGAAAACATGGTGAAGGAAGCTGCTGCTTTCCACGGTGTTCGTGCTATATTAGTAATGTCCCATGTCTTCCGTCCATTGTTTTCGGAGATCTCACGTCCTTTCAATGAGCCGCCCCTTCAAGCCGAAGATTATAAATGCTGCTCACAAACCTCTCCAAAATCCCCACCTTGTCACATATGACTGTCTTGCTTGCTTTAGCCCCAGGGATCGTTTTCGTTTTTCTGTGGATATGGCAAATAGGATCCCGTGAGGCTGGGCTTCCACCTGGCCCCCCAACCTTACCCCTCCTCGGAAATCTGCACATGTTCCCGAAATCCTTGGCCCACTTCAAGTTCGTACCGATTCCAAGTCACAATTATTCGTTGTCTTGATCAAAACTGGTAGACTTGCAGAATGGGCTCGGAAGTACGGAGGAATATATTCTGTCAGCAATTCCGAGTGAAACCAAATCAACTTTGCTCATGTCTCGCTGTAGTTGAAAATTGGCCCTGGTACAGCTGTGGTTCTAACGGATGTAGCGGCAGTGAAGGAACTTATGGAAAGGAGGAGCGGTTCCACCGCTGATCGGCCTCCCATGTACGTCGCAGAAGTCGTCACGGGTGGCTTGCAGATGGTAGAAGCCTGTTCGCTTTTTGTGCATGTGGCATTCTCATGTTACGCTGCATCTGACAGGCGTTAGCGCGATACTGTATGTGTTTGAACTCTAACCGCTTCTGTCAATATTAATCTTGAAGGCTGTTGAATTGTTAGCCGACAAATGGAGAACTCTTCGTAGGACAGCTCATGCGATTTTGACGCCGCAAGCATCGCTCAGGCACATTCCTATCCAGAGAGCTGAGGCAACACAATTGCTCCACGATATTCTAAATCGTCCCGAGGTCCTTGAAATTTGTTTTGGTTCCACAAGCTTCGATTGACCCAACTTCAGGGATTTTACACGCACATCCAGCGAACCGCCAACTCGATCATCCTGTCAGTGTTGTACGGCAAACGGTCACCGAGATTCGAGACAAAACAGACTGCTACGTTCTGCAAAGTATTGCGTGATTGGGAGGAGATTCTCGCGCCGGGGGCGACTCCTCCTGTTGATTTGATCCCGATTTTGAAATATGTTCCGGAAAGGTGGGCGAAATGGAAGCAAATGTGCGCCAAAATCCGCAGAAATCAACGGAATTTATATTTCGGTTGGTTGGATGAAACGCGGGATAGGCTGCATAGTGGCAACGAGAATGGAAGTTACATGGAGGACGTGTTGAAAAGGCAGGATGAGCTTGGGCTAGACAGGGAAATGACGGGGTTTGCTTTTCGATTCCTGGATTCGGATCGACCGCTGATAGAATTGTTCAGGTATCTTGGAAGTAGCCTAACCGAAGCAGGCTCGGACACAACTGCCGCCTATATTAACTCCCTGGTCTTAGCTCTAGTCGCATATCCGGAAGTGCAACGAAAAGCGCAGGAAGAAATGGATCGCGTCGTAGGCGAACATCGTATGCCAACTTTAGAAGATCTTGAAGAAATGCCATATCTTCGCGCTGTGATCTTAGAAGTGGGTTTCTTGGCCGATCCTCAAGACAAATTGAATCAGTCTTCGTAGACACATCGGTTCCGTCCTGTAACACCTCTGTTAATTCCTCACAGCGCAGTAAATGATGAACAGGTACGCACATCCGAACTACTCGGTATATAGTAAGTTTTGACATTTCCGTCGGGATTATAGTACAAAGGATTCCACATACCCAAAGGCTGCACCATTTTCGTCAACGCATGTGAGGGTTTTTTCGTGATTACATCCTGATATTGACTTCTGTGAACCATTGCAGGGGGGATTTTGCATGATCCAGGTAAATTAAACTGTATTTCTTTCTTCTTCTCGAGCGTTTCATATTCGTTACAGTACTCTTCGAAGACCCTGAGACGTTTATGCCGGAACGGTATCTACTGACACCGAATGGTACAAAACCGGAACTAGGACTGGATGCAAGCGATTTGCGTCCCAATTTTTCGTTCGGGGTCGGTCGGGTCAGTACATATTACTCATGCTCAGCGCGTTGAAATATCACTTCCCTGACCCGAATAATAGAGATCATGTCCTGGGATTCACGTTGCACAGAATTCCATCGTATGTTCCTTATCTTTCATCGTACCTTGTAACAGAAGCTCCTCAGAATATCAATGCCATGAACCTCATCTGGGCGTTCAATTTCTCGCCAGCCACTGACGCGAACGGCAATCCCATTCCGGTTGATACCTTCAGATATGAAACGGTGCCGATTCCAAGTTCCAGATCCCATGATAGACGCTGATATTAGGTGGTTACGCAGGGACTTGCCAGCGGGCCCTCGCCCTTCGAATGCAAGATAACAACTCGTTCGGCGGAGAAGGCAGAATTGATTGAAAGCGAGTTCGTCGAGTCGACGGATACATTCGTGAAATTCGAGCATGGTCTGGATGCCGAGGACAAGGACTTTGTGGCAGAGGTTCGAGCTCGTCGGTGAACTTGAATGCTGGTATCTATCAAATCTCCATCTTGATACTCCGCCGATTCCTTCAGCTCTAGATATCTCTTCATGTACTCGAATTGAATAGTACGAGCTCGGGCGAGATATCGATAAATTCCAGGTAACGGGCAAGTTGGTTCTGCAGAGACGGCGACTCCGTTACCAAGAATGACCGAACCAGATACGTATCCCACTGCCCAGTTTTGGTCGTCAAGGCAGAGTGGAAATGTCACTGTCAGTGTCACATTGGTGTCACAAACTCTCCGCTTCTTCCGAGTCCCCGGTCCCCCGATTCGAAGTCTCCGGTCTTTCCTCAACCCAGATGCGGGTAGATCACCTCGCTTTAGCTAGGTCCCACACCGTCACTACTTAACCCTGCCATCTGCTGATTGCAAATATGTCCAAACACAAAGATAAGATTGTGGCTGTGACTTAGAGCATCAGACTTAGGCAAGGGCCTTCGGAGATAAGAAATTTCCTTATATAGAAGGGGGGGAGGGGGGTCCCAAGGGCCTCGAGAAAAAACTTTCATATCATTTTTTGTAACTCGGTTCTGAGGGTTGTATGCAGCAGATATATGCTAGGTACGTTGTTCTGCAGCCTTATTTTAGCAATTCAGTACTTCAGATCCAACTCTGGCCACCATTGTCACCGTCAGATGGGTTTGACCGCCGCTCAGGCCTCTCGGCAGCTCGGCTGTCAGTGTGTATGCTGTTGTTTGGTCCAGAAGACTGGTTGCTGACATTG
This sequence comes from Favolaschia claudopus, assembly GCA_037176885.1. Classification (NCBI taxonomy): domain Eukaryota; kingdom Fungi; phylum Basidiomycota; class Agaricomycetes; order Agaricales; family Mycenaceae; genus Favolaschia; species Favolaschia claudopus. Next base: position 930,816 of record JAWWNJ010000036.1, on the reverse strand, counting down.
AGAAATATCAATTTTGCACAGTGCAGGTACGTGGAACTGTGCAAAATAACAGATTGTTCGCTTCAAATGCTGATGTTGAGTCCGAAAACACATAAATTTGATACTGGGCGGTGGGAAGATCACGTGAATTTACCATATAAGGCATATTACGGCAGCAGGACGGGAGGGGGGGTCGCCCGAAGTCGCTGAAAAAAAAACTTCGACCCCCGGTACGGATTTCGCGGATCAGTATCCCCTTGGACTTAGGTGACCTTTAACTCTGACTCTGCAGATTGCAAATACGTGCCAACAGTACTGATAGCTAGATAAAGACTCAGTACCCACCCCTAATTTCCCCAGTCCGTACTGACCCCTCATCTCCTCTGCTCTTGGCCTTTGCCAACATGCGCCTTTACAATATAACATTGTTTTCTTTCTCTTCGTACCTGAATGATAATTGCTGTTTTGATCCTTGCGACTGTACTGTTGAGCTCCCCAGCATTTGCCTCTAGCCTTCAATTTCTCTGATGCATGGCTCCGCTCCTGTCCTCCTAAGTCTGTATCCCCGGGGATGTCCAAACCGCACCATCTTGATGTCTTTGAAAACGGCTTGTGAGCCGAGCGACCATCATTCGCTTTCGGCACAAAGCGAGGTGTGTAGGCTGATGCACAGCCACCTGGTAAGACAGTTCAGACCGAATTGCGTCAGACTTCAGATATCGAACGGAATAACCACCTGAATGAATTCGTAATCGCCACTCTGGATCTTGTTTCTTTCCTTGCAATATGGTGGGCGAAGACCCCTCAGTATCATGCCGGCCCGAGGAAAACTCCGTCCTCCTGAGTTGTCGCCCGCCTTGGCGATTGCGCATTGATCTCGGTGCTCTGGTGATTCTGCACTGGTGTCTCTACGTTCCTGACAAGTTGGCCTGCCGGGCAGAATTCTGGTTCTCGTTTAGCTGTGAATTGTCGTGGATTCAGTCTTGCGTTGCTGGATTGAGGACACAGACGACTGGATGGCGCTGCGCGAGCGTATCCCGATTTTGCCACTCTACGACCGCATGACGAAGGATCTTGCGCTGCGCGTTCCAGGTATCGTCCTGCAAAAGATGGAAAAAAGCATCACACGCATTATGGCATCAGGAAAAACCAGAATTGCCAATTGGCGGAAAATTGTCACCAATTGTTGCCAAAGTCGATAATCTCCCACAATCACGACAATTCGTGATAATCTCCGACAAAACACGACAATTTCCGGAATTTTTGGGATTGACCCCGCTATCCAATCACCAACATTGTCTGATGTATCCGAGTGCTCCTTTAGCACGAATTCCTCTAGAATTTGCATCTTGAATACACTCGTCCATCCACAAAATTTCGATGAAGTCCGTAGCCGACATCAATCTTCCCATGTCACGGACCGGATGAGGTGTTACCGGTTGCCATGCTGCCCCACGTGCACGGAAAAGTGGTTCGATGATTGACAGTCAGCCAAACAAACAGTTGCTTCTTGTCTCCTCCCACCACCTTCCCCCTTCTTCCCCTCTACCCTTTTCTGTCTGCACGACGCCCGCGAGCAACAACGGGCAACCCCCAGGCTTCCCTTCACACTGGCAAGTATATCCAGTGTTTTTCATCATCATCTGCTGATTTGTCCGTCCGTTTCAGGCCGCCTTTCTTGTGTCGTCGTCGTCTTGCCCGTTGTGTAGCCAGTGAGCCAGTGTGTATTACCTGTTCCAGCTGCTCGTCTCGAAACTGATGCTCTGCTTTGCTGAGGGCTTGGACATGCCCTACGACCCAATCCCCTCCCCGGACCAGGTCCTCGCCGCTGCCAGCACCGTAACCCACTTCGCATTCACCGTACGTTTCCCACTGCACCTTTTCCTCCTTTCGCCCTTCTAACACGCCGTCTTACAGTTGACTGTATGTTTGGTGACAGCTCGTATGCGCCCGGCCTTTCAATTTGACCGACCGCGGCATGCCCTCGCCGCTTCTTCGCAACCACCCACATAGACCCACGTCCACCAGGCATTGAGCTCGGTGAGCTCGGTGGACCAACGTGTGTTGCACCCCGCCTGTTTCTCTCTAGCCAATCGCTATATCCTCGTGCATCCTAGGTATCTCATATATACAGAAGACAAAGACACGGAGATTAACGTACGGGCACCACTTTTCTATTCGTCTCGCAACTTACTAACAACGCTCCTACTTCCACAGGCACGTCGCCCTTCCGTTTATCCCTCCAACCCGCCGCGCCAACTCCTGCCTCTCGTTCCCACGTTCCACGTCAGCCGCCGCCGCCGCTATACTTTCAGCAACGTCAACATGCCAAGGCCGATGCCGTCGTGAAAGGTGTGTGTTACATACTTGTTATATGTTCATGCTAATGCCTCTCTACAGAATTGACGATGTTTTCTCGAGCATGGCTTGGGTCGTAGATGTACTATGAGCTTTGTTTCCGTACCCTGTTGTAGTAGATGATAAATAAATTGATTTGCTTCTACCACCGTCTGATATTCAGAGTCGAAGTCCCCGCAATGCCTGGAAATCTCAAATAATGTTCGATAATTGGCAGTAATTGGTAACAATTGGTATAAGCCGAAAAGGACATAGCCAATCTGCCAATTTGGGACAATCCCGTAATTATCGCCAATTGTCGACAATTATGGACTTTTGGTGCGAATTCAACCGAATTGGCATTTCTGGGTTTTCCTGATGGGTGCAACCCTCCGCACCTCTCTGCTCCTCGTCCCTCATCCAGACTCCGCCAACAGTGGCCGCATCCTGTACTCTACGATCGGCGGCGCTGTCTATCCATCCAATAGGTCCAGCGGACCCCACCTCGCCATAGGGATCACGATGCCGACTTCAGTGAGACTGCGAGTATTGTAACTCCATACGCCTCCTCGACCTGCATCAGACGGAGATGGTCTCAGCCCAATTCTGGACTCGAAGGAACACCCAACGGCGATATCACATTCTTGTTCGTACAAGAGACCTCCCATCACCCCGGGTATCTTGAGCAGACTCCAGACATAATGCCTTTTCGTTTTTTCGCTTCATAGTCTGGATCTAGCCATCGCAATCCACGTCGTCAGAGTATGCACGTAGCGTCGAGGCCTATGTCGATCGTACCGCCCGAATGAATGATACACGGACCTTTGATACCTTGTATCATTGATCGACGATGTCGGTGTCGGGAGTTGGGGTCGGCGATAGGCAAACAACCAACGGCGGGCAGGACGAGTGTGCATGAGGGCATACATTCAAGATAGAACAGACAGCGAGGGGACAAAGCAAGGTAAGAAATGGTGGGGGATGGAGGAGATACCGAGGGAAGGGGAGTCGCAGGCCAGGATTCCGTCCGTCCAGCCGTCCACAGGGGCGTGTGCAGGAATTGGGGGGAGTAGTAAGCTATGAAGTGGTAAAAGCACAGAAAGGAGAAGAGAAGGCTGTGAATACTAGAGAGACCTAAATGTATAGAACGACGACAGACATCGGATACACGCGGGGAAGGGTACATACATACAACACTAGGTAGCGCAAGATGATGATATATATATGGCATAACAAACGATAGCAGGACGACAGCGCGAGATGGATGGAGGAGGTTAAGCCTAAAAGAGCATCGAGCATCAGGAGAGAGCCGCCAGGAAGAGGAGAGAAACACATACCGCAGCTTCAGCTTCAGCCTCGGGCTCCTCTGCGATGGTTTCGCCTACTGGGGCGGCAGCGCTTACGGGCGCGGCGGCGCCAGTCTGTGGAGTCATAATTTCAGCATCCGAGTGTCGATTGAGCAGCAAGCACACCACGTACTTTGGAAGCGGGTTTCTTGGAGCCAGCGCGTGAAGCAGGTTTAACGGAAGCCTTGCTAGCGGGCTTGACAGATGCAGCCTTGCTGGCGGGCTTGGCTGCTTTGCTCGCTGGCTTGGACGCAGGTTTGGCGGCACTTGCGGGCTTGCTCGAGGGTTTAGCCTATACAGCAACATACACAGATAGAGAAGAGAGCCAGTCAGCGATCTTGTTGTATCTTGGGAGATTGAGACAGAGAACAAGCCCCACCTTCTTCGCAGCGGGCTCGCCGTCCTCTGCTGCGGCATCGCCGTCGCCATTGGCTTCAGCGGGGGGCTCCTTGCGCTTGCGACCACGCTTGGGCTTCTCCTGGCCTTCCTCCCCCTCCTTGGGCTCCTTCTTCGCGCGAGGCTTGGCCGGAGCCTTCTTGGGGGCCGGCTCAGTCTTGGGTAGATCCTTAATACGGCTGCTACGACGAGGCTCAGCAGCGGTGGCATCGTCTCCGTCAGCGGTGGCAGCAGCTTTCCTAGGCATTGTGGACGAACGGGGTGAGGATAGATGTGAGGGGATGGAGGAGGACGAAAAGACGCGTGAGCAATACCCCAACAAATGATTGACACTTATTTACACCCCGCCTTTTCTCATCACGTGAAGTGGCACGTGTTACGCGTTAAATGTTGCGCTTTGCGCGTTTTTAAGGCCATTTTTGTGAAGGCAAATTAGAGAATTGGGGTATACGTGTCTTTCTGTATAATCTCGAGCTAAACACATCTATTCAATTGAAAAATTAAGAAATTCGGAATAACGGCTCATTTCGGTAATAATGCACGGACCACTTTTTCGTGGAAAGCATGAAGTCGGTGTACTCTGCTCTATAGGAACTGGTAGAATCAATTGTTAAGCCAAATACATTCACTTTATCATTTATACGGTATTTCTTGGCAAAGGGTTGCAACCCGGCCTAGAGTAGGGCAATCACCGCTGTTACAGCCTGGGTCGAAACACGATTGTTGTGTTATTGCGTACATTCATGAGCAATCCACGGTGTGTTCTTTTGTCCCACGTAGCGACGCTTTAATGAACCATCGAGGGCAGAGAAGGTCATACTGTCCTGGCAGAAGACATCCGAGCCATCTGCATCTGCGCGAGAGTATCGGAGGCGGTAAAGAGCAGCGCGGGATCGATGTTCGTAGTAGGCTCCCTAAGACTCTCCGAATACTTCAGCTCCTCCTGCTGTTCCATTGCGGATTGCCGGGACTGGAATCTCGGAAACGCAAATGAGTCTTGCGGCACCGCCTCCCTGGCGGCATAGAAGACTTGAAAAGTCGTCAGAGGACGTGCTAACATCAACAGCGGGATGGCGCCGGGGAGATGAGGGAGCCAGGAGCGCGTGAATGGCATTGTCGACGTCGAGGCAGTTGTTAGCACGGGCAGTTTCATAGACAAGAGCGAGGAAGGTGGGGTTGGCGGACGCATATTGGGTAGAAAGGTAAGCGCCAAAAGAGAGAGGGTGGCAATGGCGGTCTCATCCAGGACCAACGCAGTTTTACTATAGAGGAGGGTGGAGTCAATGGCCTGCTGAACGGGGCGGTGCCGACATTGTGAGTATAATTCGAAGGTTGCCGGGCCTTTGATGTGAGGCTAGTGACCAAGAGCGAGGTTGGACGAACACAAGACATGCATCCGCTCCGCCATCGAGTACAACAAATTCAGGCACGGATCCCTTCGGTTCGTTCCTTGATCTGAAAACTCGAATGCCGAGCGCGAACATTGGTACGAATTGCGTGACAATTTAAATTTTTATTGCGTCCTGCTTGAGTCCGGCTTGAAACATCACGAATCCAAGTCCCCACCGATTGCCAGACAGCATGTCATGTCATGGACAGCTAGTTAAACGATTTCATGCCTTGCATTTCGGGAATACGAAAGTCTGCGTCGTCGACAGATGTATCGTAGGACCCTCGCGAGCAAACGGATTATCAGAACAGACACAACTTCATGATTTACATTGTGCAAACTACTGTGCAACTTTTTGACCGCGTCTTTGAGATGAGTTTCGTCGAGATCGAGGGATCCGCCAGAATTTACTGAGGTTCACTTGATTTGAAGACTCATTGTGCTGGGACAATGTTGCGCTGGGAGTGCGACGTCGGAGACGAACTGCCATTATTCGAAGTGACTCGGACCGCCCGGCGCAAGCCCGGCCAATGACGAAGAGATTTCAAACCAGGACTGTTTTCGCATGGGTTTTGAGCGGGGCGACAAATGGTGGCATGGCAGAAAGCAGAGCCGTCCAACAGCTGGCTCGGGTTCCGTAGGGTTGGTGCCCATGGTGGTGGGAAGCAAATGATGTTTCGAGTTCAAATCAGAATGACCAAACATGTACACACTGATCTGATGTGCTGTCTCCGAGTCCTTGCCGAGTCCTCGATGAATCATCGAAGCTTGCATCGAAGTTGGAAGCTTCACATCCTTGGACATTGCTTGGACAGCTATTTTGCAAGACGACAGACGCTTTCGATTTCAGAGCTCAGTTTGTGCCGCTGAATGCAGCTCCACTTCTGGGAGCGTTGGAGTCTTGGGTAACAGTGCCAATTCTTGCAGCCCGTCCCAGACTGCAAGAATCTTAGGCTCTTCCAGATCTCAGGATCTCAAGTTCCACGACCGAATTCAGTTCGAAGATTCAAAGTGTCCATCGTTTTCGAATAGCTGTAAAGCGGAACCAAAATTGAACGGCCGCGGGGAAATGAGCGCTCAACCTTACTATCTCAAAACACCGCACGGAACGAAGACTCCACTGGCTGTTTACAGGAGACTCCTAGCTACTACTAGTAGCTCACAGCCTCAACCTTGCCTTGCGCTTTACCTCGCTTCCCGTTGTCCGTTTGAGCTATACGGCCTTCCGATTCAACGAGATTACTCCGCTTGCAAGGTCTTTGACCTCACTACGAGCTCAAGTTTCACGAATTGAACGACTTCGACTCGTTTACGACATCGAAAATGGCGACTTACAAGGTACGGACCTGTTCTTGCAGGTAGTGGTCGATAGTTAACATTCGCAATTCAGATGTCAGTGGACGGAAAAGATGACGCGCCTGGGGCCTTTCCATCTCGACGAGACGCTATCCTGAATTTGGTTGAAATGCTCCTACAGCACCCCGGAGACCCTGAAGACCTTAGTACGTGCTGGCTCTCAATTGGATTCATGTACATTTAAATTCCCGACTGGGAACAGACCAAGATAAGCAACCAAGCTCTGAAGACGATAACGACGTCTGTGAGTACTGCGTCACCCACTTTTTGTCTGGCGGTACTCAGGGTACGATAGCGAGCGTCGACGAGCACAGACAGACTGCTGGAGCTGCGACATTCCACCACTTCGAAAGAAGGATCATAAAACTGGATAAACATGTGGGTTGTCTGTCATTCTACTTTCTATCTTGATTGACCAGTAAGCTTCTTTATAGCTACGAAATTTCGCCAATGCAACAAGACAACTTGGTTCCTCGGTCGCAATCATATCGTCAACATTTCATCTTCGGGAACGGATTGCGCAGTTGCTCTTTCTCTATCGCGAAAATGCAGCCGATCTGTTCCCTCAGAAAATTGCCCATGCGTCGCAAGAGTCTATGACTGACCTCCAAAGGAAAGTCACACGTCGACGTCACAATACTCAACAGGGATACAGTACACCGCCGCATCCCAGTCGGTCAGCGATGGACGAAGACCTTGACCCGGTCAGTAGTCATTTGCATTTCTCCATATTAGTGTTCCATAGATCAACCACAGGAAGCGTTCCCGGGACAGTTTGAAGCATTGGCCAACAGCATTCTCACCTTCGGGCGATGCCTCAATGAATTTCCGGAGTTTACAGACGAAGCGATCAACGCTTCCATCGTCTCGTTTCAGGGTGATTTGAGAGTGAGCTGCTCACCATAGAATGAGAGAACGGAAAGCTTAATAATACAGTACTGGGCCTCCTGTCTTCAGGTTCATCAAGGTAACCCCCATTTTGGCAGTGGGCACTCACAATCTCAGCTCACCGCTTTGACAAGGCCGATTCCGTATTCCTACTGTCCAGCAATATGTGCACGATCTTACGGTGGAGATGGGAGAGTATCTTGATAGCATCGCCTCAACTGTGGCCATTTTCGTTTCAAATGGTCAGATATCTCTGATCATATAGTTTCCCCAATCACGGTCAAATCAAACAGGTGCTCCCACGATTAAATTCGGGCAAAAGCACAAAACAAATACTTTGGTGGGCTTTTCGTCTTATTCCTCTGCTCTAATCCGTTGACCGTTTCTTGTAGTGAGTTTCGCAGCAACATTTGTTGCCACAGCTCAACCTTTGTATATAGCCTCAATCTGTCTACAATTGCAACATTTTTCTCAGCAGTTACTGCGACAACACTTCAATCCTCCTTCGTGCTACTTGAAACCCCCACTCAGCATGCCGTGAACGGGTTCTGGTTCTCATCCCTCGTGTTTAGCATTGCTGCGGTGGTCAATAATTTGGTCGGGCTCACGTGGATGCAAGCAATATAGTACGTGATCTACCAATCCGATCACAAGTATGCCTTGCTCATGCTTTCAGTCGATCTCCGAGACATCGTAAATCCTTTTTGCTCGTTTCATTTACTTTGAAAATCCAACACATAATTAGGTTTGCCTTGGTGGGTTCTGATTTGGATCAAGAGATCGCCTCTTGTCTTCCTTGTTTTGTCGATTGTGTGTTTCTCTATAGGCCTCTGTCTTTTCGTCTATGCTTCTGGTCAGGTAAGATTCGTTACTCTGCCAAAGACGTCAATCAATCAAGTGCTTTTTCAGCACAGGGTGACGTCCGCAATCATCACCATCTCAACAGTCTTCACCTCTTTCGGCCTCGCTGCGGTCAGCACTTGGCTTTTGTTTGAACGTTACGTTTTCCTGCGACATCGAGGGGGGAAGTGGCTGCCGGATGTTCTGGCCGCGATGCCTGATGAAATTCGTGCCATCCCCAGCGTGCAAAGAACAATGGATGTCCTCCGAAAGATCAGACGGCGATGGAGGATGGCCGTCAAAACGATTGCCCAATTCGCCAGTCGCGTGGGGTCCAAGATTGGGCTCCTCTACGAGGATAGTAGCGACTCGGAGACTGGCGATGATCTGGGGGGAAACATACTACCTGTGTCGAATAGCCGCCCCCGCGATGCATCTATATCTGCGATGACCGGCGTCATTCAATTGGCAGGGTCATCAGATTTGAACCTTTCGACAATTGCACCGCGGCCACCCGAGCCTCAAATACCAGTCGCTTCGACTTTGACCTCCCCAGTCAGTGAAACTGGCATGGCCAACTTGAACACGCCTCGTCGCCAACGCAGCTCGTCGTCAACGACCGAGTTTGGTGAACGCAAGCGCATGCTTGCAGAAGAGCACAGCAAAACTGTTTTAACACGTTCACGTACTATCGCGACCTGGCGCCCCAAACTTCAAAAGTTACACCCTCCTGTGGAGCTTGAAGCTCACCAGGCTCTTGTTTGTCATCTGCAATTTTCTCCCGATGGAAAGTACTTGGCCAGTTCAAGGTAGGACTCATGGCTGACGTGTTATAGTGCGGAACGATGATGCTTGCCCAACAGCTGGGACTGCACATGTATCATTTGGCAAATCGAGAGGGTAAGCAAGCTGTTGCCGGATTTATCATGGATAACTTAGCATTCATAGCGCATGCTCACATGTCACCGTGTTCTCGGCCATACAGAAGGGTGAGTTCAGGTTACAAGCTTTTACACCGACACAGGCTCATCTCGAATCAGATTTGTGGGACAAGTGGCATGGTGAGCGATCAAGCATACCTCCGGCTGCCATTCGTTAAAGCACTGTAGGTCGAATACAGGCAATATGTTATTGACAAAGCTCGTCAGAGGCGTGAAAGTCTGGACACAGGTCAGTTCGACGTTCTTACGTTGTACCTCTCGATGCCCATGTCTATGTCTACATTGTCTAGGACGGTGTCTGCCAAAAGACCATAGATCGACAAACTTGCGTTGCATCCATTGCATGGCTCCCCGACAGCAAATGTATGTTCATTGATCACATCTCCTGCGGCCGTTTCTAACCAGGGGCGAAGCGTTTTTGTCCGTTGAGGTACCTCTGAAATGTTTTCGTGTTACTGGCAAACACTGATCTTTCACAGGGTAATCTCGTCACTAGATTGGTAATTATAATGTGCCCCTCATGCTCCTCCACTGAGACTCATTTTTACGCTCAGGACCTTCGTGGCAATGTAAGTACTCTGAATAGAGAGGGCACAACACTCTCGTTGATGGACGTCATGTCAGATACTGGACCAATACAATTTTGGCAACATAAACTTGCATGATGTGGCGGTTACGCCTGACAATACACGTTTACTGGGCGTCGGAACGCTGCTGGCGTCGCCCTCTGGGCTGCATCCAAGCAAATCGCCTGCGGAGAAGCGTCTTGTGGGTGCGTGATACGATACCCTGGCCCTCGTATGCGTTGTGAATGTGTTTTGACAGTATATAATACGGAACTGAAACAAGTCGAACAGTATGTCGTTCTCACAACGATTGGTGTGTTCAGGACTAAATTTCTGCCCTACACAGTCAGACTCCCATACTCACGGATGTTCGGAATGTCGCTTTGGCACGCGATACTCGACAAGGACTTGTTGCCCTCGTTAGTCACGAAAACAAGGTAAGCTGTCCGTTGCGAGAATCATATCGTTGATCCCAAGTCGCGTATCAAGGCACCTCCACAATTATGGCGAATGGAATTGCTCAACGACAGAGAGAACGCCGCGCTTCAAGTGGCCAGACTTTCGTTGAGGTTTGTTGACTAGGCGAGCACCGAAACAAAGCTAACGGGTTTCACGTAGACATACTTACATGCCCAAGCGCTCAGTGGAGTTTGCTGGACCGTCATACTTTGGCGGTAAAAATGATGAGTTGGTGCTCTGTGCCGGAGAAGGTGTGTTCTCCTGCACCCACTTGAAAGTTCCTTCGTTGACGTGTCACTCCCAGCCGGAGATATACATATATGGGACGCGGAGAGCGGAATGCTACTGCGTTACATTCCTGCCGACCAACGCGCCGCCGATCTGACTTGCATTGCGTGGAACCATGCTGCCGAGGATCCCTTCATGTTCGCGACGGGCTCCCACGACGGCGCCGTGCGCATATGGACGCACTCAGTGGAGCAAGTTGATCTGAATGGAGACAAGCCTGAGGGGGCAGAGGATATCACGCCCATACCGATGGAGGATTCTGCATCGCCGGTCGACAAGGGACATACAGAACACCAGATGACGCAAACAGAGTTGGAGGTGCTGGACATGTCACAACGGAAGGCGTCGTCGGCTTCAACGAAGAGCGAGGCTTCTGGCTCCGTTGGGGTAGCAGACACGCATCGCACGTTGACGCTTGAGTAGGCAATGTTTTGACCGATTTTTGAGGAGCACGTATAGGACTATAGGCTACCTGCAGTTTGCCGGCCATGTGGAATCAGAATGGAATGAAAAAACGTTGGTTTGGACGTTTGCGGGAGAGTAAGGAGCGTAGTACAGGTATGAAAAGCTAGTAGTACGAAGAGGATAGTACTTACATCATACATGAGTCTACTCAAATAAATCATAAGGTATGACGACAGCGGAATCGCGAAAAGCAAGCAGGCCCCAGACTCCAAGACGGCAGAGCAAGTTTGCTGCAAGAACCTCCTCAAAGAATTCGAGACTGCGAAAGACTAGTCAGAACGACTCGAGAGAGGAAAGGGATAACATACATTTTCTTATCCAGCTGCTCACACGACCCATCAATGCGCTTGCGACGAGCCTTCGTCTGCACAACATTCTTCACTTTATTGAAGCGAAGGGCAAACTCTTTGCGCTGCTGAGAGAAATGTTCGCGCTTCTCGACCTCGCGCTTATAAACGTGTCGCTTCTGGGCATCCCTTCGAGAGAACGTCAGCGGGCACCTCGTGCAACTAAGTTCCTTGCCCTTGCCGTGGAAATGGGTTTCTACATGCCGACCCATATCTCTCGGCAAGGAGGAGTAGGTGGTATGAACTGTCAGCGCGGCTAGCGCGCTGGGCGCGATCGGAAGACGGAATCGGCGTAGAAGCAAGTTGCGACTTCACAGCGGACTGAGGTTTCGCGGATGGCGGGGGTCAGGCAGACGACGGAGGCCTCGCGGAGGCCATGGACTGAGGCTTGGAGCTTTGAGGCCGCCGTGGACTTCACGGAGGCTGCGCCTTGGGCGTTCACCTCGCAGCGGCACGACGCGCAAGAGGTTTAGTGGCGAGGCTGACGAGCTTTGGTGACCGATGCGACCACCTTCGGAAGCTCATCCTCGCTATCCGACAGCTCAGACGCCGAGTCATCCGAATCCTCGTCGAAGGTGACCGAGAAGGGCATACTGTGGTCGGAGGAGGCACCCGCGTCCTCCATCGGCGTCTGTGCGAGAGTATATAGCATCGGAGGTGGTGAAGAGCAGCACGGGGTGCGAAGGTCCCGGAAACCTTTCGAGTTCGAGTACTTCCGCTCCTCCTGAAGCTCAATCGCGAGCTGGAATCCCGGGAACGTAAACCGGTCCTGTGGCACCCCTTGTGACATGTCGGCGTCGGCCGCAGGGACGGCGGTAGCGGCCGCAGCCAAGAGCACGTTGATGGCAGCTTCCACATTCCCCTTCCACCCAATTCACGACCGATACGCTCGCGCCCGCCAATCCCACTCTCGATGCGATCATAGCTTTTGTCTACGAGACCGTCGTGGCAAGGGCGGTCTGATCTAGGACCGGCGCAGTTTGACTATGATGCTTCTGATTCAGATGAAGGGTGGAGGTGATGACCTGCTGGACGGGATGGTGGCGACGGCCCGTATTGTCACTACATATTGTGAATTAGAAATTGAAGGTTTTCGGGCCTTGTATCATGATTGAGCTTAGTGACCGAGAGCGAGGTTGGCAGAACACAACTCGGACATACCTCCGATCTAGCATCATAGGGCAGAGTACAACAAATACAGCCAGGCATTGCGTCGGTTCGATACTTGTCGAGACATGGTAAAACTGCCATGAGTGTCGAGACATGTTAAAACTGCCATGAGTGTACCAAGCCACAACTTGCGTTGCGAATGAACTCCGAGTCGTGGTGTCAAAAGAACCCACAAACAGAGTTAAACGAAGAACTGGAGGATATTGTAAGCGCTAGCGAAGATGATCTAGGCGGCAGCACCAGAGGGGAATTTGCTGCTGGGATGGGAGGAACGAGACGCTTGACGGTCCAGGTCAGAGAAAACCGGAGAATTTGTGACTGTAGTGTGACAGTGACATTGTTGTCTTCAGCCCCAACTTTCCCCCTCTTGCGTCTTGCTCAGCTTTCGGCCCCGAAGTCGAGCCAAATATCTGCTTCATTTCATCGAACGCTGTGTGATGTGTACTCCCGGCGTACATCGAATTATGTAGACGGGATACGGCGTAGAGGCTGGAATTGCCCGGGCCAAAAATCTTAATCATGGATATCATCCAGCAGTCGTCATTTTTGAATGAACCTTGTTCCCGGAGGCTACGATCTGGTCTTGCTGCAATCCCCCTCGTGCCGTTCAACTCGCTCTTCCCACTCCTGTTTCGGTAAATTTTGTCTAAGACAATTGAAACATCGCCTCCTGCGCTTGGGTGCCTTCTTCGCACATGTCGCTTCTGCCGCCTGAACTGGAGCGAGAAATCTTTGAATCTACCGCTTGTCTTCATCCGGGAATGGTCCGACAACTTCTCCTCGTCGCCCGCCGGGTTTTCGAATGGTATGAAAGTTTTTCCGTTCGCGGCTCATTGCTCAGTCACTCCAGGATTCAGCCGTTCCTCTACCGCACAATCATGGTTTCCCCCGGCTCTCAATCCCTGGTAGCATTCTCCCGGGCAAGTCAGAATCTGCCCCCGAATTCTAGTTTCTTCCGCAACAGCGTACACAATCTGTTCGTCCATCACGCGCCCTGGCTTGTCAGCGATGCGCTCCAGATTTTGTCCTCCTGCCCCGGCCTTGTCAACTTCGCCATGATGGTCACCAATCCTTCGGTTCTCCCACTGCTTGAAACTAAGCGGTTGGAACACCTCTCCATCTCCCTTGCCCAGCTCTTCGACAACGGCTCGATACTGCAAAACCTAACTCACCCATTATTCGCGCACATCACCCACTTGGCGCTATTCGACTACATCCAACACGAGAAGCATTGGTCGACATTGGGGCTCCTCCCCGCGCTCACACATCTCTGCCTTCATTCTTACATCCGCCGTAGCCAGCTCCTCCGCGTGCTGGCCGAATGCAAACGGCTCGAAGTTTTGGTTAACATGCATATCAATGCGGAACCCGAGTGGGGTCTCGCGGACATATGCGGACGTCTCGCTATCCACGATGATCCCCGACTCGTCCTGTACACCCTCGAGGTGTCCACCCATGCGTTTGCACGGGATTGGGAACGCGGACGACGCGGGAAGAAGGATTTTTGGGCCGTCGCTGAGGCGTTTGTGAAGAAGAAGCGCATGGGGCAGATCACTCCAGGTTCGTAGCAGCAGCAGACTCGATGATTCACCCTCAATGGTTCCCATAGCTTCACGGTGCTGGATTTGCGATTTCGATGAAGTGTACTGAAGAGCTTCGGTTTCATTGTTTTTATTACTCACTTGCGCAGACTGCCTAATTGGATAGATTAGAGATACATACAGGATAAGTAATCAAGCAAAGTCGGATGATAGGCGTCGGATCGAGCAGAGCAAAGAGAGAGAATCGATTGGATATGGAGTAAAGAGCGTGGTACAGATATCAAGAGCTAGCGATACAAAAAGAGGAGAGTACTTACATGAGCTACATTATGATTATGCATGATAATACGGTATGACGACGGCGGAATCGCGAAAGCACGCAGGCCCAGACTTCAATACGGCAGAGCTAATCTTCTGCCAGAAGCTCTTCAAAAAGTGCGCCACTGCGAAAGACAGGTCAGAACGACTCAAGAGAGGAAAAAGAGAACATACAGTTGCTTATTCAAAGCCTCCCATGACCCATTAGTGCGCTTGCGGTGAGCCTTCATCTGCAAAACCTGCTTCATTTTGTTGAAACGAAGGACAAACTTCTTGCGCTCCGGAGAGAAATGTTCGGGCTCGCGCTTGCTAACGTGGCGCTTCTGGGCGTCCCCCCGAGAAAACGTCAGCGGGCACCCTTCGCAAGTAAGTGCCTTGCCCTTGCCGCGGAAATGTGTCTCGACATGCCGACCCATATCACCCCACAAGCCAGCCTGGTGCTCGCACGGCTCCGGCTTGCCCTCGTCGTGAATGTTGCACTGGATCATGCCACTGGGGAGTTCGACGCAACCGAGGCGCAGGAGAGGATAGTAGGTGGGGAAGATGCCCTCAGAGTTGGGAGGGGTGGGGAGGTTGGCGCCAGTCACACCCGGAATATGGGGAAGGTTGAGGTTCCCGACCTTGCGCTTGCGGGCAGGAACATCGGCGGGAGAGGAGTCGTTCGAGACGGCGTGAACCTTCGTGGCAGGAGGCTCGGAGGGAGGCGGGCGAGTTGCCTTGCGCTTCGTCCCGGCAATGGGAGAAGGGGGCTTGGAAGGCGAGGAAGGGACAGCAGCAACAGAAGGGCGAGGGGCAGTAGATGATATGAACCTGCCAGCGCGGCGACTAGCGCGCTGGTCGCGGTCCGAAGACGGAATCGACCTAGGAGCAAATTGCGACTTCACAGCTGACTGGGGTTTCGCGGATGGCGGGGATCGAGCGGACGACTGAGGCTTCACGGAGGCCTTCGACTGAGGCTTGGAGGGCGACCGGGACTGAGGCTTCGATGCAGCCTTGGACTTGACAGGGGACTGCGCCTTCGGAGCGGACCTCACAGCGCGACGCGGAAGAGGTTTAGTGACGCGAGGCTGACGAGCTTTGGTGACCGATGCGACCACCCTCGGAAGCTCATCCTCGTCATCCTCGTCATCCGACAGCTCCGACGCCGAGTCATCCGAATCATCGTCGAAGGTTTCGAAGGTGGCAGCGAAGGACATACTGTCGTCAGAGAAGACACTCGAGTCGTCCATCGACGTCTGTGCGAGAGTGTCGGCGGTGGTGAAGAGCAGCGCGGGGTTGATGCTTGTAGGAAGCTCCGAGTCCCGCAGGCTCTCCGAGTACTCGAACTCCTCCTGCCCTTCCATTGCGAGCTGGAATCCCGGGAAGGCAAACGGGTCCTGTGCCACTGTGTCCTGGGTGGCATAGAAGAAGTCATCAAGGGACATGTCGACGTCCGCCGCCGGGGCGGCGGCAGGGACAGAGGTGGTGGCCGAAGCTAGGAGTGTGTGGATGGCTGCGTCGACGTCAAGGCTGGGGTTGGCGCGGGCGGCTTCGTAGACGAGGGCGATGAGCGCATCGAGGGTGGGGTTGGCGGGCACATCGGTGGTGAATTGGGTAAAAGGGGACGCGTAGGAGGCGAGAGTGGCAAAGGCGGTCTGATCCGGGACCAGCTTAGTTTGAAGGAGAGTGGGGTCGATGACCTGCTCGACGGGGGTGGTGACAACGGACGACATTGTGATTGAGAATTGAGGTTTGGTGTGAGGTTAGATACAGTAAGCAAGCGGAGAAGACTTGTCGCAGACAAGGTCGAGTAGAAGAAAAAAAAAGGAGAAGATGCGGGTCAACGTGGCGTTGGTGGACAGCAGGGCGCCGAGAGCATGGAGGCTTATATAGAGTCCCGGGAAGACAATGGGTAGCACAGAGCCTTCAAGCGTCCGTTGACCATTTTGCCAGAATAGGAAATTGACGCTTGGATTCGTGGACCCACAATGTGGTCAGCGGCTTCACAAAGCGTTCCTGTCAAAGCTTCCGGACAATGGTGGAACGCAGCGTGGACGCGGGAACTGCCGCGACTGCACGGGTGGCGGGTATTCGTGAGATAGTTTGCTGAGACAGTATGCCGATATTTGCTGCGCTCCTGTACGCTCTTGAGATAACGAGACGCGGAGAAGCTTGAGGAGGTTGAGGGAGGGGCGATCAACGAAACAGACGTAGGGCGGGGTAGTAGTTGCCACTTGCCACTTGATCCAAGACTTGCTCGTTTTCATGCAAATTTGACCCACAAGAGCCACCAGAAGTACATCTCTTGCCTCTTCAGTCCTCAACCAACGAGACGAACGAATCTTGAACGCTCGGTATGGACGATCGAGCAATCTTGAAAAGCTGAATCTTCGAGCGATCGTTGGACCACTGGACCCGCGAAACCCCAGCCTGCGCGTGCGCTCTTGCTGTCGCCTTTCTTCAATCTCGCTGTGTAGCTTGCGGTACCCGATGAACCCAATTTCGGAGCCCTGGAGATGAATGAGGTGGACGCAAAGCGGACTATCAGTAAATCCATACGAGAGGATAGTGTGGCTTCATTGGGCTCCGGCAGCCATCTGCTCGTCGTCTTGTCTAGGTACTGCTCTCAGTCCCGCAAGACCTCCCAGAATCAATATCGATGGTCACGCGCATATCTCGCGGTCGTCCATACGTGAAGCATCGCAGGTTCTCCCCCGCACATAGCCTCCACCTACTCCCGTCGTCTTCCTCTCTTGTCATCAAGTTTCCCCTTCCCCACAGTCCAGTTTCTTCCCGTCGACAACTCAGACTTGGAACGCGGCTGCCTAACACCCGACTCTCCGTTGGTTTGCGCCATCCACCCGCCCCTCACGCAGCCTCGATTTCTTGAATTGAGTGGGGCCCTTCTCGTCTGACAGTCTTTTGCACCCAGCTCCAATAAATCCCACAGACCGTCACCCAAATGTCATCCATAACAATGAAGCATCGCGAGCTTTGCCGTTTCGACGATGGCTTCCCCCTGCTCTCAATGTAAGGTCTTCCTCTTCGTGTGCTATTTTCTGGTCCCCCGCCCCTAACAATCCACCCCGCCGGGCTGGGAAGATTGAGGCCCGACACACGATTCACCGCTTGTCTCTCGACCCCTACCGGACCTGGATCTCGGCGCGACGAGACGGGAAGGTTCTGCAGAAGGCGAAACGGCAGTCAATGCAGATGAAGATAAACCAGGACAAGAGCGAGCGGGAGATGGGAGAGAAGGGAGTTTCCGCAGCATAGTCAGTCACCGCAAGTGCGCAGGGGATTGCAGTCAGCTGCCAACGAGCGACGTAGATCGTCCTCCATTTCTCGGTTGCGACCCTTGAATACATCGTGAGACAACAGCCATTGGCCATTCGCCTCGCCTCTGCTCGACAGTCGCCCGGCCACCATATAGTGCGCGTCAGTGAAATGATCTCCGCGGTACGAGCACTCAACGAGAAGAAAAAGCGGTCATGCAGGCCTACGACACGCCGTGCCCCCATAACGCCCGCAATCAGAACAGCGCAAGGGAGAAGAGAGAGGACCACAAACAAACGAAACACACCGACATGGGGATAACGCGCTGAGAGGGCGCCCGTTCACCACTTCAGAGAAACCACCAGAGGAAAGTCGCACGGCTAAAGCCAGTAAAGCTACACTTCTTCATATTTTCCCAGTCCATCTGGCGACCAGAGCTAGTGAGAAACTTTCGTGAGCCAAACGGTGGTCAGAGTAATCCAAGGGGCACGGCCTCTCACTTAATAGATCGTCTCAGGCATAGTCTTCGTCAAATTCGCTCGCATTGGTACAGCAGGGTTTATCGTGACACAGAAAGATGTTGGTATTCATGTTAAGGTGAGCAGCGCGCCGCGCTCCCTAAACGAAATATGAGCGTCATCGGGTGCATTGAAGGAAAAGTTCAAGGAGAGTAAAACAGCGGAGGTCTACGAACGCCTCTCCAATGCGTTGCGGCCCATACGCAGTCGGGTTAACAGAGAATGCCGTCCGAATCCACACAACCAGTTGCCGCCAGTCTTCGGCGTCCATCTTCATCAGAGTTGAGGATGCGCTGCACTGCAGCACACATGGCTTGCTTGCTTTCCTCTTCTCCGCTTCTGCGTCGAACGCTTGCTGCCGCCGAGTCCGAGTTGTGGTCGACATTCCAAGCTCGACAAAAGTCGAAAAAAAATGGGAAAACGAGTGATTCAATTCATGCGCATTTTACAGAAGCTAGAGACACTCGCCAGACAGCTACAACCACACAAAACCCCCAACATTCCTCCCGCAACCCAAGTAAAGCCATCAGATAGATTCAGCCCGTCCCTATGTATGTAACAAGGATTGGCGCCGAACGGGCGATGTCAGCGCCGACCTCGCCCATGGGGGCTGGTCGTGCTCATCTCTCTGCGCCGTAGAGTATCGTCATAGGCCGTTTTGATTGTGGAAGAATCGAAGAAAAAGTTGTCGCTGGCACTCGCCTTATATGGGGCGCGTGACTGCGCACAGACCATGTCACTATGTCACACCGCGCCCTCGACGCGTGCCTCGTCCGCAAGCGAACACCACGTTTTGGCAGCCACTTCTGTATGGATACTTATATTCAATGCTCTTACAGGTGACGGCCAAGCTCTTCAAATATTGTACACGATTTTCGATTCCGCTGCCAGTGCTTGAAGTCCAATGAAATCTGTGTTTCTATTACCTCTGTTTATCACACAAGGTAATAGGTATACACCTCCTCCATGCTCAAATCCTCTGTCGAACTTACGCCACAGAATATAAAGCAGTTCTCGGGGAAACAGTGACTCTTCGGCTTCCAACCCAACGATTTACCCCACAATGCTGTGTCTCTCGAGGCGGCCGGCTCAGGTCCCGACGGCGCAATGACTTACATCGAAGAAATATATCAAACGGCTGCCAGGCCTACGGCGATCCGCAAGGTACCAACACATTCACAGCACCGACAGCAATTCGGACTTTGCACGGTAAACTCGCCCATTCACACCTAAGGCAACTACGTTTCGGTGCCGTAAAGGGCCTTTGAGGGGGGTAAAAGTGTCAAGTAAATCCCCCCTCAAAGGGGTCGCCTCCGCGGGAGGCTGACATAATATCCCGAGGTTTCTGGGCTCAAGCATGGACGGAGTTTGCCGTGACTGGCTGTAATCTATGACATCTAATCTATTTGAAATCTAATCTTTTTGGATCTCATCATGCCATCATGGCACCTCGTGCCCTCTGGGAATATCTGAGCGTAGCCTCCGCCAGCGGCGCAGCGCCTTCGCCTCATTGTCAATGCTCATCAGCCATGCTGCGCTGCAGTCACGCACCCAAGAGTGCATCCAATATTCAATAGCAGAGTCTACATCGCCGCTGTTTGCTCGACAGGTCAACCTTCGCCATGACATCATCACCTCCGCCGGCCTTCGCTCGCAGACCTGCCTTGAGCCACGGTCTTTTTTTCACCTGGATCCATCTCCTCCTGTCCTCTTCCTGATGCGGACATGTTCAACTCGCCACAATTAAATCAAAATTTCCTGCCTATGAGCACCTCCGCTAACCTTCGCTTGACCTCCGCCACCTTCCGATTAGGCTCGAAAACTCCTCAGACTGCGGTCGCATGCTCCAAGACTGTAGGTGATTGCTCAGACTCCCACCCTCTCCCTTTCTCAGTGCTCAGGAGACCCATCTTTCCCGCAACTGCACATTTGCACATACCTCTCTTCCTTCGCGTCCGTTCCCTGATCGTCCTGCTCAGGCTGTTGTCTGCTTGATTCCAATGGTATGCATTATCTTTGTTGCTCCCTTTATTTATACTCCATATGCACTCTCTATCTACCACCTTCGTATTTTCTGGCGTAGGTCTCTGACACTTTGGCGGAGGTCTCTATAACACCTTCGCCGACCTACAACGGGGATTATCCAGGATATTTGCCTGCAAGTAGGTATGTGCTGATATCTTGCCTTTGAGTTGCTGAAGCTTCATTACTGTACCTCCGACTCGCCTCCTTCCTGACCTTCGCCTTAGACCTCCGCCAAGACCTTTACCTCCGCCGAGATTTCCGCCAAGACCTCCGCCAACCCAAATGACCTCCGCGCACAACCCCACCATCCTCCCGACATTGCCAGGTGCTTTGTTTTGCCTTTGAGTGGCTTAAGCTTCATTACTGTACTAATCTCCGACTTGTTCTCCCTGCTGACCTCCGCCAACCTCCACATAACCTCCGCCAAGCCTCCGCCAAGACCTCCGCCGACCTCCACATAACCTCCGCGCGACCTCCGCCGCCACCCCGCCGATGCTGTCGGGCACTTAATACATAATCAGTGAGCGCTTCTGCCCTCGGGTTACGATAGTCATCCACCAATAGGATCAATTATAAAACTCCAACCTTGCGGTTATTTTTCTGTAGGACAACTATCTCTCAACATAGGTCGGTTTTCCTCCGGACATTGCTGATATATCTTGCCCCAAGCTGTCTGAATTTAGTGTGCAATTTTATATGCTTGTGAAAAACTGGTGCACGAACCAAGCCGAAAGTGAACTAAGTTGTCATAGGCATTCCTGAGTTCCGCAACACAATGAATTATATATGCGCATACAATTCCCTGCCTATCGGTTAGAATGGTTTTAATTGCTGAAAATCCCTTCTACAACACAACTGAACCAATCTCCTTGCTCGCAGCTTCCATTTACCCGGTCTTTGATCCTTTCAGACTTCAATGTTCAATTTCCAGAAACATCGCTGAAACATTTTCCGTGCCAAGAAAAGGTCTGTAAGGTTGCTTTAATTCCTAATGCAAGTTCCTAGACCTTTTCTTCTTCCTTGTACAAGCCATTTTTGTGTCCACATTGCGCAATATGCATAATCGGCTGCTGGAGTGCAAAATAGGCCGGGTGGGGTCAATAACAGTGCCAGTCATTGTTCATGAAGTGCCCATTACTGGGAGATATGTTGAAGATGGACTCAAGAGTTCCGCTACATATGAATCTTCCTCATAATTATGAAATACAATGCTTCACTTAATTTTAGTAAGTATTTATCAGTTCTTGCTCTTAAGGACGTTGCCAAGGGCAAGAAGGAAGAAAACAACAAAACAGACTCTATTTCAGACAGAATCACAACGATGGAAATGCAGTAATCAGGAGAAAATTCTTAGCGGAGGTCGTGGCGGAGGTCATCGCCTGACCTCCGCCAGCCTCCGCCAACTCGTCTACCATTGATTGATTGGGGTTGACTTTCACACCCTGCTGGGCGCCGAATCGTCCTGGGTAATAGATCTAGAGAAGGTAATCAATCTAAATAGAGAGATGGCTGAAGGGCGGAGGAGGTCGCCAAGGATGGCGCAGAGACCTTCGCCGAAGGCTCCGCCAAATCGGAATGTTGCGTGCATTGCGCAAAGTACATGGTAAAGAGAACCTAGGGGAAGTGATCCTGGAAGACAACACAGTGTATAGACTACAACATGTAGGCGGAAAAGTCGAGCAAAGACGGGGCGGAGGTCCGAAGGTTCTGGCGGAGGTCTCTGAATGTTGCGCACAAGGTAGATGGCGAAGCTAATTTAGGGGAGGGTAGGGGGAGCAATTCTATTGAATAGCATACAATCACAAGAGGTAGGCGAAAAAGTCGAGGAAGGACGGGGGAGGTGCGGAGGTTCCGGCGAAGGTGACGTCTCGGAAGCTCCATCATACTGTAGGGCCATCTTCCACCTCACATATGATACTTAGAGAAGTTGAATGCCGTGTACGGCCAAACTGGGACATTTCAGAGTCCTCGCAAGCTCACCGAGTGTATAACGAAAGAACAGACCTGATTTAGTACGGCCTCAAGCCCTCAGTTCTATGGCGGTCCGGATGCACTTTTATTAAATCCCGCAATATATACGGATTTTCGGCCGATCCGCAACGTAAACAGCCGTTTTGACCGAAATGCCGCAACATTGACGAGAGATAATCACCTCGTTTATCTTGCGGCATTTCAGTCAAAATCCCGCAACATAAACTTGCGCAGTCTAAAATCCCGCAAGATATAAAGTTCGAAAAATTTTGCCGCAACTTTTTTTCCGTTCCGTTTCAACGTCCCGCAAGTTTTCAAGCGAATGTTCTTGCTATCCTAGCACGTCCCTCTCTGTCTTCATTACCACCATCTTCTTCAAGATCTTCTCTGTGTCTTCATCCTCGCCAACCTCCAAGCCGCCTCACTTGTTCTCCTGCCTTTGGCTTCTCTTCTTCTGGTTGCCGCCGCTTGAAGCCCGCTTTCGTGCTTCCCGACTCTTGATCGAAGCCATACTTCGTCTATCTCAGGATCCCCGGTCTGTGGCTCTGATTCGAGCTCGCCAACGTCGACTACTAGTACTCTGCCATTCTAGCTCTCCCAGTGCTCTTCGAGTCCGATTTATTCTGACTATTACTACCGACAATGAAGCAACAACTAGGAACCCTGGAATTCTACGTATTCTGGTCCCCACTGGCATTCTTCATTCGATGCCGGCGCTTCCTTGGCCAGTGGTACGTCAATTATTATAGAAGTCGATTTTCTCGCCTGCCTCCTTGGTCTATTACTTGTTATTGTACACTGAAGTACCGTCCTTTCCTCTTCATCTTCGCCTCTTCGCAGTGCCGAGTGCTCTGGACGTCTGCTCTCTTCATGCTGATTGAATTAGTTGCAGCCCTGCCTTCCTCAATCCACGGTTTGTACGATCATCAAAGAAAATAATACGGCACATAGTCAGCAATTGCAAATTCCCTATTTCAAGTTTGGCCCAAACTCCCGTAGTCGCATTCAGGCGTGATCCTGATCTTCCTGCATCTGGCCAATTGATTTGTTGAGTCTGAACCAGCCTCTGATAACTTACCAGGTTCATTCAAGTCAGAATGGCCATCGAAGCTTCAAATCCGACCCCCGAAACGAGCTGGACTTCAGGCCAGCCAGTTTTCCCGTTCTCTGAACTTCAAGCGACACGGAACTCACTCTGAGCTCAAATTGAATCATTCAGATCTTCCCCAAACCCTCGATTCAACCCGTATGTGAGTTGTACATTGAAAATTAGCTTTGTCCTAATTCCGAGCTCGGTTACTTCGTTTCGAAAACGTCTTAACCTATTGAAACAGTAGAGCTCAATAGCAAATAGGCCAGCCTTGCAACTTGCTAGCCTTGAGCAGCTTGACTCACTTGCTTGTTATCAGAACTGACTCCATCCTCCCTGTTTTCTCATCAACATTATTCGAATACCTTTCGCTATCTCCTCTCCAGATTTAATCCATCTGGCTCTACCGGTGTGGCGGGCGCGAAGAACTTGAACCGTGGGAATCGTTTATGATCGCATCATTATGCGCCAGTTCTGTTTTCGACGTTGCTCGCGCACTCGAGCTACTCCCATGCATGGGCTGAGTAAAGATAGGGGACAGTTCTCTCAATGTATGCCTTATTAAGCTACTCTGACAGCTTAACTCAGCTAATTACAGTCAGATCTTGTGGAGTGATTACTTCATTTTTCATGTATCCCCAATCCGTGCGGGAAGACGATATTCATTGCCTCAATACGGTGATATAGTGACTGCCCAAGCAATGAGAACTCCCTGCGTCTTGCTGAAGGACTCGTGGGTTTCAGCCTTGATTGGCTCGTCGAGTTCAAATTCGACAACTCTGGTATCTAGGTCGACCATCGAATTCAGACGGAATGGAGCTAGAGCCGACTTGCCTGGGTATTATAACACGACAACTGGTTGAAACAATAGTTCAACTTCATAGCAGACAATATAAAGCCACAAAGCCCCAGAGTGATACAGCCATAGGTCAATTATCTGTGCCCTGAACTACGGGTTTAAAGCCAGCTGGATCGAGTGAGAAATGTCGAGGTTTCTTTCAACTTGAATTGAAACAAAGCCCTTTGAAGGAACTTGGAGATCAGCGAGCCCTTGCTAAATGAACAGTTGGATGAGTAGCTTTGGCCGCGAGCAGTAAAGCAAGCTATGAAGATGAATTCACCACACAGGACGCAGCAAAGGAGTGAAGTTATTGACTGTAAGAGCATGAGATTGAAATGAAAGGCAGCCTATTAAGACTTTGAACATTACCGTGCATCGTTGGGACATTGTCGTACTTAGACTCCTTCAAGTTCTAATGGTTACACTGGTATTCAAAACTTGCGGGAATTGAACACGGAACGGAACAAAAAGTTGCGGCAAATTTTTTCGAACTTTATATCTTGCGGGATTTTAGACTGCGCAAGTTTATGTTGCGGGATTTTGACCGAAATGCCGCAAGATAAACGAGGTGATTATCTCTTATCAATGTTGCGGCATTTCGGTCAAAACGGCTGTTTATATTGCGGATCGGCCGAAAAGTGACATATGTTGCGGGATTTAATTAAAGTGCATCCGGACCGCCATACAGTTCCGACGACGGGGAGACAGGAGATGGACGCCGCTGAAGGACGGAAGAGGTTGGTGAGGTGTGAGTCGAAGTACCCATAGAGGGCCGCACCAGCGGAGGAAGTTTGTGGGCGGCGGAGCCTCCCCACGGAGGTCACGCGTTTGCAGGCCCGATATAGACGGCCGGATTAGCTAAGACACCGCGGAGGCGACCCCTCTGAGGGGGGATTAACTTGACACTTTTACCCCCCTCAAAGGCCCTTTACGGCACCGAAACGTAGCTGCCTTAGGTGCCCATTCATCCCTTAGACTCCGGCTAAACCAGCCTATTTTAGCAACCCTCGTCGCGCCGTCGCGGATGCAACCCAAATGCAACCCTCTACCGCTACTCCATGCTCCCCGCCACCCGCCCCGGACGGCGTGCAGGCATTCGGTGTCATCGAAAATTGCACTCTAGATGGTAAAGGAGCAGGCACCTGCGTAGCTCTGGCTTGGGAGGATGGTGAAGAGACGACTACCACGACGTTTAGCGGCCCAGTTTCCCCGTTCTATACTCTGACGGTTGACGGCGGCAGCTCGACACGAAACGGAGGAATTGGGATCTCCGTTCCTGTTTTATGCCTTGGTCTGTTGTTGGGATTCAACTCATTGGCTGAGATTTTGTGATCTGAATGACTTATGGATTCTCTTTCTCCGCTGGCTATACTGCCTCCGCAAGAGTTCTCTCGGAGAAGTGGTGAATTCTTTTATAAGTATAATTACAACTCCACACGTAACTGCCATATCGTCCAAGTTCAGCCTTTCCTAGCCCTCGAACTCTTCATGCGCGGGATCCAGTGTCTCTTCGACGAATCCATGACCTTGATCCCCAGTTGCAACAACGATTCAGCAATCACCACGTTCTGACTCTTGTTTATTTCACGTCTGTCGCACGTATCAGCAAGCGCAATAAAATGTGTTCTAGCTAACGCAGGATAATGACCACACTCACTCGGTAGCAGGCCACTGGAACCGGATCAGATGGATCTCACGTAGGGCAGGAAGCATTTCGTTGTCGAGGTCGAAATCGTTTTTGTCGTCGCTGGGGCATTGCAAAGTATATCAGCATGGAGCGGTGTAAGTCAAGAATGTGAAACAACACAAACGCAATTAACTCCCGAGCAATAATTTTGTACAAGCATGGATGAGGGGTGTCAAGCGATATCTGGCTGCGTTGAATGCTCTAAACACAGTGGTGAGACTCGAATAAAAGGAAGCTGCAGGTAGAACAATAAATAAAGCATACACGATGGAATTCAAGGACCTGGAGATTGGGGCAAAAGTCAAGTGCTCGGGCATCTTGGTCGAGATTATATGGGAGGACGATATGCAGCAGGTGGCTGCCGTGTGCCTCGAGGAACTGGAAGAACATAGACGTATCCTCCATGAAGTCTGGCATCGCGACAGTATGTAGAGCGTCAAGCCTGTTGAAGCGTCGCCATGCATCAGTTGAAGGCAGAAGTGATAAAGCAGAAAAGCAACGAGACTAACCTCATGGGAATGAAAGATTGGACAACAAAAGAACGCATCCCATAGAAGCGTAGGGTGTGCAGAGACTCCATGACAGTCGTTGTCATTGTCGTTGTCGGCGTCAATGCCAGCAAAGATGCTCTTGTACTAATCGAAATTGCATACCGCAACTCCAACGTACGGAGCGCTGTGAGTTTTGCGAATAAGCCCGATGATAGCGGCACATCTCGAAGGATCAAGTGAAGCTCTCGAAGGGACGACCCAGCAGTATCCGCGAGATTGCTCAAGTTGTCGACAGACATTACACAGGCAGATTCGCCTAGATATCTCGACCGCAGCAATTGCAGGTTGCGTGCGTGCGAAAGAATTGTGTGCATGGTATGGTCCGGGACATCCGTCGAAGTGAACACGACACGGATATTTGAGCCTAGTCCCGGACATTCACGCAATTTCTTTGCGATTTGTGGGATGCTGATATATGTTAGGTTTAAGGAGTCATACAAATACGGAAGCCCGAGTTGCTAGCGGTGCGATTCAGAGAGTTCCCCGGAATAAAGTAGATAAATTAACGAACATGGAAATACTTCGACACTTGCAAAATGGGAAGGCGAGAGGGATGCGAATCAGTCGGTTTACGGGAAAAGGCTCGATCGCGAAGCTCTGCAACATACATAGCGAAGAAAATAACATTTCGCCAAATGAGGTTCCGTGTTGCGTTGGAAGCAGATTTTAGAGGAACAAAGGACGGATTCAGGGAAGACAGGATTTCTGGCGCAAAGTCTGGGGGTGCGGTGCAATTATTTATGGATGCCCTTGAGAGTACAACACAGTTAGCAGAAGACATGGCGAATATCTTGCGCTCACTTTTCAGTTTCAGCGTAATGAACTAGCGATCTGAGCTTGGGATTGGAATTAACTCTTGCGACGTGGTACGAACGCAACGGTTGGGTAAACTGGATCGTCTTCAAGGTCGAACTATCGCATAGAGTATGAATGAACTGAGGGACGCAGTCGAGCGTTTTGGCGGTGGTGACAGTGTGGAGAGTGGAAGACTGTGCGAGCACTCGGGCCAGAGCTTCCGCCTGCACCTCCCGAGGGTTGAAGAGCTCCACATCATTGCCATACGGAAAACCGAATGTTTCCTAGTTCCACATTTCAGGATAAGCAATTATTAGATCAAAAGCTTCCACGAATACCATGCTCTTCCACTCCGTCCGAATGCAGGAGAACAACACTTTTGTCAGTTGATCCAAGGGACGATTTTTATGCGGTTTATCGGAAGGGTCGACGGTGATGACGTGCTTGGGCTGGATGAGGGGAAGACCTTTGCATAATCCTGTGGTCGTGTCGGACGACCAGATCGCCAGCGAGAGAAAAAGATGCGTGACATTGGGAGTGGCTTGGAGAATCGTGTGCATAGCCGAGCCATATCCTCCTTCCACTCTCAGCTTCCTCACAAACCGACCAAACTCGGGATTTTTGCGAAAGACCTTCTCGAGCGCGTTTGCCTGCGCCTTGGATCGCAGGACCACAACGCTATAGAGTAGGGGGGTGGCGACGCGAAGCCAGTCCTTACAGACGAGCAGGTATGCCGAGGTCGATGGTGCGTAGGTGGCGAATGGAGACACATCGGATGTGTCGGAGAATAAGTCGTCTGGGACTTTCAGCGCGGGAGAAAGAATTTCGGAGAGGATTTCGTCTGGAAGCATGGGTACTGGGTGGCACGACTCGGAACACGACACTTCAGGAGCATGAGCGTCGCAAAAACCACTGAAACGCGTCAAGCTTGCCTGGGTAGTCTTGGACTCGGTGTTGAGGAGTAGTCGGAGAAGATTCAAGGAGGAAAAGCACGCGGTCACGGGACATATATTTGGTTTTATTGGCGCTTCACAATCACATGCACCTCTTGATCTTCAAAGTTCGAGTTCTCGCCAACTTCTATTCAATCATTGTTTCTGAGACCATTTGCAATGATTACAACTTGAATTGTATGACCTGAATACCTCGCAGCGCTTAGCCCGGATGTTCGCGCCGCGACAGGGTTGAATTTTGAGAGTGCAAAACAAACATTTGATTCAAATTAATGTTCACATTAAATCTTGTGCTGATATTCAACACCTGGCCCGTGACCTCATGACGAATTCTTTGTCTTCCTCACTCAAGCCAAACTCGAACTTGGAAAAGATGTCCGCTGCTTCGAGGTATTCTTGTTTAATGAGATCCGCCTTCTCCGCTGAACGTGGAGTGATCTTGCATTTAAACGGCCGAGGGGCAGTGAGAAGTCCCTATCCAAATGAGCTCGAACAACACCATTTTTTTTCGAATTCGAAGCTTACTTTCTGGTAGTCAAAGGTGTCGAGCACAATAGGATTGCCTTGCGCGTCGTTGTCCGTCGTGAAGTTGAACGCCCAGACGAGGTTCATGGCATTGATTTTCTGGTGGAAGTCAGTCGAGATAAGGGCAAGAACGATCTCGGCTGTTCATTTCGTACGATAGAGTTCTGTGCTAGGTGAATCCCTGGACAAAGCCTCTGCGTTCAAATGTTTGGTGAGGAGAATAGTGAGTTCAGGGCAAAGAGCACTGACGCGACCAGCTCCGAAAGGCAAATTGGGACGTAAATCGCTGCCATCAGCGCCCGGTTTGGTGCCATTCTCACTCAGTAAATATCGCTCGGGAATAAAATTCTCAGGGTCATCGTAAAGTTCTGTAAACAGTTAGTACACTGTTTGAGAGGCAAAGAGTGCTTTACCTGGATCGTGAAAGATACCCCCTATATTGTTATTGTAAGAGGCTGAGTATGAAATTTAGGCCTTCGTGACGCACATATGTTGATGAAGATTGTGCATCCCCGGGGTATGAGAAACCCTTTGTACTTGAATATATACCAACTTGAGATCAGTATATGACACACAAGGAAACTTACCTCTTCGTCATTCAAGGCACAGTGAGGAATAAGCATAGGTGCGACGGGACGGAATCGATGATTCTGTTGGTGCGAATCATTAATTTTTACTTCGACAAGTACACGAGGCAGAGAAAAACACCTCCAAAATCATGGCGCGAATGTATGGCATTTCTTCGAGATCCTCCAGCGTCGGCATCCGAAGGCTGCCTACGACATGATCGATTTCTTCCTAAGCCTTCCGCTGGGCATCCGGGTATGCAACCAAAGCCAGAATGAGAGACTGCAGATAGGAAGACGTAGTATCCGATCCGCCTTCCATCAATATTCCTCCCAGATATCTATCCGTCTTCAAGTTAGCTCTTGTCCGCCAAACAAGTAAGGAATCAAACCCCGTCATCTCCCTATTCATCCCCAATTCAACTTCCTTCGCTAGTATTTCTTCCATGAAACAGCCATTCTCCTCTCCCTGACTCAGTCGTTCCTTGGCCTCGTCCAACAAGCCGAAATACAACTTCCGCTGCATCTTCCGCGTCTTCGCGCAATCTTGTTTCCACTTGGCCCATCGTTCAGGAACGTATTTCAGGATGGGAATTAGATCAATCGGTGGTGTGGCACCGGGTTCTAAAACAAGCTCCCATTCGTGCTGAGCTTCGAAAAATGCAGTGGCTTCTCGGGTCTCGTATCGCGGGGCACGTTTGCCGTAGAGAACCGACAGGATGACGGAGTTGGCAAATCGACGGATGTGGGTATAGAAAGCCTGGAATGGGATAATGAGCATTAAGACGTCAGGCTGCGTGGAAAGCTCAAGCATGAGCGTACCTCGGGACGACACAATATATCGTGAAGCAGCTGCGAAGCTTCCGCTCTCTGGATGGGTAAGTGTTTCATGGACCCCTGAGGCGTCAGAATTGTATGTGCTGTCTTTCGGAGTGTTCTCCAGCTTTCGGCTGGGATAGCGACTTTTAGCAGCCACTGAGGGAAAGCAAAGCAAAGACGAACAATATCTTGAAACCGCCTGCGGGAAACGATTAGCTATATGTTGACAAGGAACGAGAAGAGGGATACCATATTTAACCCTCCAGCAATCACGTGAGTCCGCGCAATCTTCGTAACATAGTCACTTCGGCTAAAAGTGCGAAAGTTCGTGACTGTGATGGAAAACTGTGGAAGTTCGTCACTTGAGGTGTTTTTTGGGAAACTTCGTCACTTGGTATGTGAATTTATGACTGTCGGCCATCAAATATACTGCTTGCCTTGCTGTGACTGCCGAAGGCCAAATGAATGCACTGCCGAGGAGTTAGGGCAAGCGGAGCGCGCCCTAACTCCGGCAATCCAGCAAAAGAACCCCGCCCCGACGGGTTAAGGTTAGGGTGAAGACAGAGTGATCCGCGCGAACGTGGCTTTAGTGTGCCGACCTGAGCGGCCCCGGTTCGGGGGACCCCCCGAGCGAAGCGAGGGAGGGGAGGGGACGGGAATGGTCGGTCCCCTTCGCGCAAACTACGGCGAAGGGTACCAACAGTGCCGAATGCTCGCCGAGGAGTTGGCCTTGACGGCAGTTCAGTCTTGGCAGTCACTTACAAGTTACGAACTTTCTCAATTTTGAGCTCAAGTCACGAACTTTCGTAGATATTCATCAAAGTCACGAAGTTTCTTACATTTAGCCGAAGTGACTAAGTTACGAAGGTGAGGTATACTCCAATCACGTCTGCGACATGCATGGGAGGCCGATCAGCTGTGGAGCCACTTCGTTTATCCATGAGCTCTTTCACGGCCGCCGCGTCGGTGAGCACTATGGCCGTGCCAGGGCCGATTTTCAGCTGCGGTAACGGTGAGTATAACAAATAGATGGTTTCAATAGCTCACAGAATAGATTCCACCGTACTTTCGAGCCCATTCGGTGAATCTGAGAGTACAATTTCAGGGATAGAGGCGATTTGGATACAGAACACTCACTTAAAATGAGCAAACCCCTTCGGGAAAATGTGCAGGTTCCCGAGGAGAGGCAGAGTTGGAGGACCGGGTGGCAGCCCTGGCTCGCGAGATCCCACCTTTCGCAGCCACATAAAGATGTAAACGATGCCGAGAGTCAAAAGTAGCAAGACAGCCATAGAGGTGAGTGGCTTGAAGCGAGGAGTACGTGCCCAGCTACACTTTGACGGTTCGGAAGGAGCCTTATGCTTTATTCAGTTGCGGCACCAGAAAGATCTTTGAGGGAGTAGGACACGCCGAGAGTCGGCTTGTCAATGAACTCCTTCTTTTCCGTGACTAGACCGGTAATGTCCTCGCTCTGTTGCATCGAACTTGAACTCGAGGTGCGCGCGTAGAATGAATCATCGAAGTACTAAGTCTGCCGTTACTAAATGTACAGCGAGCGCTGAGTTTTGCACGATGAGACCAGGCCGCCAGGCTTCAGGAGCCAGAGATACGCAGTTAGATGGGAAGACAGAAGCTCAGTGGCGCCCCACTCGTCCACAGACGGTCCGCTGAATAAAGACCAAAGAGTCCAAAGTATGCTGATAGGTGACATTCCGTGGAAGAGAATGTCCACTAACGCCGTATCACCATTACAGAGTACCATTAGCAGCTGCCACTGGTCGCCACTGCCAGTGCCAATCTTGGAGTGTTGCGTTCTCAATGGCTCCACCGCCGGGAGCAGATATCGTCAAAGACTTTGTCGGTAATTGCTATGCGAGCGGGCAACGAGATTGGCGTAGGCTGAAACCAGCCCGGTGCAGCAAGGCCCTGAAGCGCTGTCCGGCGACCGCATGTCTAACGAGGAAAAAAGTGCGTGATATTGGGCATCCTTCCAGTCTCCGCCTTCTCGCGAAGCGGCCAAATTCAGGGTTTTGCACAAGACCTTCTCGAGCGTGTTCACTTGAGCTTTGGATCGCAGGATTAAGTACGACGCTGGAGTAAAGGGGTGTTTGCAAACGACCTACCTGAGGTAACTACTAGGTGATACTGTCCAGGTCATGGAGCATAGGTGGCGAACACAGAGAGACTTGAGAGACTCTCACTGGCAGATGGCACATGCCAGTGATGTGGCAAACTCGAAACTGAGAGGATACTAGTAAGTAACTTTGAGCACTGTAAGAGAGAGAATCTGCAGAGGGATTCAGGGAATCTCTATAGGGATTTTACCATGGCAGCGCCGTGAGTCAAACAACTTCTTCAATCAGCGTCGCGACTCGCCGCCGCGCGAGGATTGATTTTGATTGAAGCGGAGAAGACAAGAACGCGGTCACGAGATCATTGTTTGGTTGTGCTGGCTTATGGTAACCTGTAGGCCACGACACTAATTTTACGCGTTCGGCCCGAACTTTTGTACGAAATTGTAAAGTGTCTATCGTTCTGAGTCACTAATTGAATATCTCGGAGGAAGTCGCCACCTAACTTACGTATATGTTTTCTTGAGACATGAAACTTGAATCCTGTCGACGTCGTTCACTGAAGTCCGAGCTAAATTCGGGTCCTTCAACATGCTTCCCAGGCTGACCAAACCCCAAGGTCAAAATCATGAGTGTGTCTTATCTGGTAGATACTATTTCGAATTTACGATGCTACGAGAACAAAGACAATGTTCAATGCACCAAGCCACTGGCAAAAAATAGTTGTCGGCGGCGAGATCGAGTCTTTTCAACAAACTCCTTGTCCGCAGCATCCAGCCCATACTCGAATTTTGAGAAGGTATCCCCCGATTCTAGAAATTCGCTTTCAATCAATTCAGCCTTCTTCGCTGAACGAGGGGTGATCTTGCACTCAAAAGGCGAAGGCCCGGTCACAATCCCCTGTGGTACAGTCTGATATCAGGATTCATCTCGAGATATTCGACTCTCGGAATTGACACACCTTCTCATATTTGAAGGTATCTACCGAGATATAATCTCCGTTTGCGTCGGTAGCTGTACTGAAGTTGAACGCCCAGATGAGGTACATGGCATTGATGTTCTGAGGGTCATTCGCAAATAATATATATGCTTCAGAACAAAGACATACGATGGCGTGCTGTGCAACGTGAATTCCTGGACACGACCTCTGTTGTTGTGTCAGTGAAGAAGCAATATCTGAGCAACTTCGTACTGACCCGGCCGACCCCGAACACAAAATTAGGCCGCAGATAATTTGCATCCAATTCGAGTTCCGGTTTCGTGCCATTCACTGCCAGTACATAGCGTTCCGGCATGAATCTCTCCGGATCGTCAAAAAGCACTGTAAACTCGTTGTAAGTAATTTGACAGAAGCAAAGCAAATTGTTATTCACTCGGGTTGTGGAAGATCCCCCCTGGAATGGCTCAGTTGATCGTTAGGAAAGCGGTCATTCCAAACACTCACAAGCGTTAATGAAGATAGTGCAGCCTTTGGGTATGAGGAATCCCTTGTACTAATCGTGATTGCATGTAACGACAACTAAAACTTCAAGGTCAAACAAAGTAGTGCACCTCTTCATCATTCAGTGCACGGTGAGGAACCATCAGAGGTGGTGTCGGACGGAATCGGTGTGTCTTCAGGCAAGATTACATTCGTGTCGAAGGCAAACAAAAAGTAGTAACCTTACCTCCAAAATCACAGCACGAATATATGGCATTTCTTCAAGATCTTCCAAAGTTGGTAAACGATGTTCGCCAACAACCCGATCAATTTCTTCCTGTGCTTTTCGTTGTGCATCCGGATACGCAACCAGTGCTAAGATTAGAGATTTAATGTAGAGAGCCGTCGTGTCCGAG
This sequence comes from Favolaschia claudopus, assembly GCA_037176885.1. NCBI lineage: Eukaryota > Fungi > Basidiomycota > Agaricomycetes > Agaricales > Mycenaceae > Favolaschia > Favolaschia claudopus. The sequence goes on along the minus strand of JAWWNJ010000036.1, from coordinate 896,685 downwards.
CCTGCTTCGATCAAAGCGCCTCCAAGATACCTATAAAACACCGTCCCTCAGCTGGCAGTTCATCTGGCATATATGAGATCGAGAAACAAACCCAGCCATTTCCGTGTCCATCCCAAGCTCGTCCTGTCTTTTCAGTACTTCCTCCATATAACTTCCGTTCTCGCAGCCGCTCTGAACCCTATCCCGTGTTTCATCCAGAAAACCAAAATACAGTTCTCTTTGGTTTCTTCGCGTACGAGCGCAGATTTGCTTCCATTTTGCGAACCTTGCCGGGATGTATCTCAGAATTGGGATTGCATCAATCGGGGGAGTAGCCCCCGGAGCGGTAATTGCTTCCCAGACATGGAACATCTTGTAGAATGCCGCAGTCTGCTGTGTCTCATATCTCGGTGAGCGTTTGCCATAAAGCACGGACATGATCGAGGAGTTCGCTGCTCGGTGGATATGCTCGTAAAAGCCCTGAAGCCGGGTCAGTTGAACCCTGTGGAATAAAACAATTGAATTCCAAGAACCTCCGGACTATGTAAGATATCGCGAAGCAGCTGTGTGGCCTCGGCCTTTTGAATAGGTACATGCCTGAGCGACGCTTTCGGGGTCAGAATCGCATGAGCTGTCCTACGAAGAGATCTCCACTTGTCGGCTAACAATTTGCGCCGCCGTCAACAATGACAAAAAGAATCAAAGTTCTTGCACATACAGTATCGCGCTAATACCTGTCACATGTCCTGTAGGATGAGAAGCCCGCATCCAAAAAAAAAAGAATAACCTCCTACCATTTGCAAGCCACCCGTGACGAGTTCTGCGACGTACATGGGAGGACGATCAGCGGTGGAGCCGCTCCTATTTTCTATGAGCTCCTTCACTGCCGCCACGTCGGTAAGTATCACAACCGTTTCAGGGCCGAGTATCAACTACAGCAAGAGATGAGCAAGATTTGATTTGTTTTCACGCAAAATTACTGACAGAGTATATTCCTCCGTATTGCCGAGCCCATTCTGTGAATCTACCGGTTTTGAAATGAGGACGCGAGACGGAATGGAAAGCAAACACGAACTTATAATGGAAAGAATGTTTCGGAAAAACATGCAGATTTCCAAGAAGAGGTACCGTTGGAGGGCCGGGTGGAAGCCCTGCTTCACGAGATCCTATTTTCCACAGCCGTAAAGAGACAAAGACAAGTCCTAGAGTCAAGGGAAGCAAGATCGTCATATGAGAAAATGGTGTGCACCTGAACGGAAGGAGGTGGGGTAGTACTTATATTCTCCGAACGCGGTTACTTTCTCTGTTGAAAGGACGTGAGATCTGCGAATTTAACGGAGCGAGAAGACATTCGACATGAATAGCCCGAACCTAGCGCGGCCCGGGAAAGAGAATACAATCCGTCGATGATCTGGTTTTGTTTTTTTCGCCTGTTTTCGCAACGATACGTTTCTCTTGCTATACATTGCCAGACATGGCCTTCGATGCGGAATGAAATCAAAGCCGGACAACAAGTGGCTTGAGTATATCTGAACCCTTTATTAGTATATGACGAGTAAGATAAAGATGAGGCAGAATGGAATTGCCGGTATCCAATCATGGGAGACTGAGATTGCGGGGCTCTGTTTTTCAATGGTGAATGTCAGGCATCGAAACGTATGTCAATACATGGGCGCGGAGAGTTCTCGGCAACGAGGACAGAAGGGTACGAAGTTCACTGGCAGAGGCATCAAATCTTGAAAAGTTGGTGGCACTTGCGTGGCACATTAAGACAATTTCAGGTCACCGTGACGCTTGTGCATTCACATAGGCTTAGATTCTATCTCCGTACCTAGTCCATTGTCTCGGGGAGCGTAATTATGTGAATCAGAAGAGGGATTTGTGGCATTCCTATGGCCAGAGAAAATCTCATGTCGTTTCCGGGTCTGTGATTTCCGGAATTTCGAGCTATGGTTGAGTCCAGTTTGATGGTCGAATGACTCGGATAAACGAAGGACTGCCAGATTATTCTGCCGGTGCCCAGTATGAGTAGGTCACTGTTAAAGGGAAAAGCGGAGAGTTTGTGACAATACGTGACCGTGACATTTGGACCTTCCGCATTAAACTCGTAAGTCACCCTCCTTCATGTCTCTGTACTGGTAGATACGCCCTCGTAGTCCTACGGTGGTATATATATATATATATATATTTACAAGACATCCCCTAATGTGAAACAAACCAGGCGTCGGAATCGACGTAGACATCGCTTGGAACCCTCCACCTCTTTTGACTCGGAAGGCGGCACCATGCCCACGCCCGCGCGTGTCGTGTAGCCACGCTAAAGCTCTGTCCTTGTCCCTCAGGTTTCCCTTGTCGTCGCTTACCATTCTTCTCCCTTGCGACTACCGCCGAATGTAGCTCGGAACTTCTACCATCCCATCGCCTTGACGACTCCTGACCTCGACCCTGATGCAGCGACGAGGGCCAGATTGAGACGGCACCGAAACGAAGAGTCTTGGAGTGGAAGTCCACCGGTTGAAAGGGCGCATGCCGGTGAAAGGAGGGCAAATGATGTCGCGTCACTAATGCATTTAGTCAAGTCGCTGATGAGCTCACAGCCCGTTCTTCTGCCGAAGAATATAACTGCATCCGTAGCATGGAGAGTGAGAGGACACGTGGGGCACGCTGCGAATGGGGAGGGGGTCACGGAAGGAGGGAGGAACGGGGAGGAGACGAGCGCAGAGGAGTGGACGCTAAGGTGGATGTGTGGGCGGGAGATGGAGGGACGTGTGTTGAGGAGCTGTCAAAGAGACATCTCCGAAACCCTCAGCGCGACCTTCAGAATATTGAGAGCGCGAGTGAGTCAATTTCGTTACGCAGTGACCCAGAAAGGGCACGAGACAAACCTGTACTCCGCTCATTCCCTCATCCTCTCTCCATAATCCAGCAAATACGCCACTAAAACCTTCAAATCCTCCGCCTTGGCATCCTGGCACCGCGCCACCCTATGCGTCGGCTCGTCGACACGATACGCAATAAGATTCCCTCCCCACGGATGATACGCCTTCCCATTCGTCAACTTGACGACACACCGATTGAGCGGCGATCCATCCTGCATAAACATATCCCGCCAACTCATCATCACAGTATACCCCAGCGGCGGCCCATCGAATCCTCCCCAAGTGGAGATATCTGTGGATTCACGCATTGCGTTGGCACCTAGATACGGATCCAAGAGCGCGCGATGGTGTCGACGCCCGTCTAGTTCAGGAAAGTCTGGGTCCGGCGCGTCGAACTCCTGGCCGTACATCTCGCATATGACCTTGACGAAGCGCGGGGTGTCGCTGTCGTGGGGGAGGAGAATGGCGTCGATGACGAATCGGTCGTCTTTATCGCGCTCCGCTTCTGCGCGAGTTTTGACGACATCGGGAAGGGGTGCGGCAGGAGCGAGACACGCAAACTTGTGTTGCTTCCAGTCCTGAACGCATCTTACATGAGCCCATAGCGTTCAAACCTGTTGCAAACCCAGTACACTGACCTGTTTTTGATGCTCTTCGCTACAATAAAATTGGATTTTGCAGCGAGAACAGGTTTTGAGGGACGAATCCTTGCATACAGCACATTTCAGCTCCAGCTGCGAGCCGACCGGTAGCATTGCGGAAAGTCGCGGTACCAGTCAAGCGTTGATGGACTTTTTGTCGCTCGTAGCCGAGCCGCCGACGAAAAGTACAAGATTATAATGGCCTTCGAAGCATAAGACGGGCGAGCAGTGGGCGGTCGAATCAGCCACAGAATATACCGCGCGTCGGATGATACAGGAGTATTAGGGCTCAGTAAATGCAGGAAAAGACGCCGCCAAGTCACGGTCACATCGTCGTCACAAACTCTCCGCTTTAGCGCTTTCAAGCATGTGGAGCACACGACCGACGGTTTTTGCTCGTCCATTGCTTCAAACAGCAACAAGATTCGAATTAATTGTCAAGTCTTTCATGCCCACTGAATACACAACGATAACGCCCAATCCTCTTCAAAAATACAAAAAGAATTCTCCCATCTGCGACTTCATGGCCATAACGAACGATGGCGGAGCATTTTGCGGCTAAAAGGATCAAACCCCCAAGAAAACCGAGTAAGACAAGGATAAGAAATCCCATGATTAACAGACGGAGTACGGATGATTCCGGATCCGCGATGGACCCAAGCACCTCTTTTCGATGACCGTCTCGGCGCGCGTCCAAACGTCTGTGCTTCCTCGTACATCCTTCACCCAGTCCGCTTCCAGGCATCCCTCACCTATCATAAGCACGGCACGAACGTCGTCTACATCAGGAAAGGCCGACATGGGAAGCTCCATGGTATCCAATCCAATGACGACGAAGTGGACCAGAACTTGGAGGGTTGTGCACCGTCGCAGGACCTCCGTGTAAAGATTTTGCATCCCTTCCTGAACTTCGTACGCCCGGGAGAATGACACGGTCTCCGAGGTGAACGACACATGTGTGAGGGCGGGGAAGTGCGCGGCAAGGAACGACGGCCAGTGAGTGGCCTTTGCGCTGGGAACGCCCCGGTCAAGAGCTTGGAAGTGGGTGATGGTGGAGAAGAATGGATGGCCTTGGCATGAGAGATTGTCCACCAATATCTGGAGAGGCATGCTCAGCCGTTGCAGCTTCAGCGCGAAGAGAAGAGGGAGGATGGGCGGTGCGACAGGGAGCTGGCGCCAGCTCCCGTTGAAGTACAGGTTTGTGACTCCAGTACCGAGCGACAAGAGTAGCGCAGAGATATTGATCTCGTCGGTGGAGAGATTCCGGACGTGCTTGTGCAGGAAGTCTGGGGATTTGGGTTTGTGGTAGGCGGCCGGGGATAACGCTTCAGCGAGGCGGGACGGAAAGTCCTGAGGAAGGTCGTCGTCGTAGCACAGGAGAGCAAGGCCCGGGAGGGTCGAACGAATTTTCGAGGCAGTGATGGTTTTGAATCGCATCGGCTCAAGCCTAACAACGATATGAAGTTTTGCTCGCAGACATTGGGCACCCATACTGACCAGTGATAGACTCTCAAGCATACGAGCAAGAGAACGGGAATGCATTCGGGTGCGGATTCTGCCGCGCGTTCGAAGATTGCCTGCTCAAGTTCAGGCGGAAAGAAGGGCTCCATGGCTGGTGGCATACGAGATGTGAAGGTCCTGAAATCAGTAAGCGGTGGCCGAGGTGGACGATATGAATTGGCTTACCTGCTAAAGCGTTGCTGGGTGCGATAGATAGTAGAGAGAAGATGGAGGCGCGAACGAACCCACACACAATAACGATAAACAATCTGAATTTTGACGAATTGTGCACGAAACAAATTCAAACAAACTCACTGTCCATTGTCCGTAGCACAGACAAGTGCCACCCAGGGAGAAACTTGGACTGCGTCGGGAAAAGAAAACCCAGGCTTCGGTGCATCGTGACAATTCTATCGCGCTAGAGAGGCGCCACTCTAGATAGTAAGTGGTGGCAGCATCTTCAAGCTGGGCGTTGACAGCAGTGCCAAAGCGCGGGTGTCCCTTTTTTGCTAGGGTGGGAGCGGAGAAAACGACAGGAAAGGGCATGAGGTGCGACAGAAAAAAATATCATTCTCGTAGTACAAACAACTGGATTTGTTATCTGAATCAAACTGAGGAATGGTTCAGGGTATGGAAGCGGCAGAAAGACATAAATTCCTACCTGTATCAACGACCAAGAGCTCTCAGCGCCTTTCCGTAGTCCAGCAAATACGCGACTATGACACGCACATCCTCTGCCTTGGCGTCTTTGCAACGAGCCACCATGCTGGTCGGCTCGTCAACCCGATACGCAATGAGGTTACCTCCCCACATATGATAAGCATTCCCATCCGTTAATTTGACGACGCAGCGATTGAGAGGCGAGCCGTCCCGAAGGAAAGCTTCCCCCCACACGAGCGATAGCGTGTATCCGAGCAACGGGCCGTCGTATCCCATTGTAACGATATGTACGGATTCGCGGCCCTTGAAGAATGGAGTTAACAAAGGGCTGTTATTGAGTCCTCCGGGCCAGTCGTCTTCGTCTTCGTACATCTCGCATACAACCTTGACGAAACACGGGATCTCGCTGTCCCAGGGAAGCAGAATGGCGTCGATGACGAATTTGGTGTCGCCGTCGCGTTCTGCTTCTGCGCGGGTCTTGACGACGTCGCGGAGCACCACGGCGGGAGGTAGACAAGCGATTTTGTGCCTCTTCCAGTCCTTGTGTCGGTCATGCCTCAACTCCTCTGTCGCCAATTTATCGCTTACCTGTTTCTGGTGTTCGGCGCTACAGTAGAATCTGGCCATACAACGAGAGCACTTCTTTGCTGTCAACTTGTTGCATACAGCGCATTTGTCTTGCGGTGCCGGGTTTGTTGGAGTCATGAGTTTGGGTGAGATTCAAAGCGCTGGCGGCGTCAAGGACGAGGATAGAACGGTGTTTGTGTCTTCTCAGGGCAAGGCAAATATATCTGAGTCGAGAGCGCCGAGTGGCGTCGGAAACGGATTATTATTTGACGGAAGGTTGTGTTGCAATTGTCGAGGAGCAAGTCGGGCAGCTGCAGTGAGAAGAACATGGTAGTAAGGCATAGTTCTGGAGAGTCCTGGGTAAGACGGGGTCAACAACAACAAACACAGGCCTAGACGCCGTCCCGCCTATCACAGCGCCTCTCGCCCCGCTTGACGTGTCCTCAACATTCTCGCCGTTTCTGTTTTCGCCACCGCCTGCCACCGCCTCACTCAAGCCAAGTTGCCAACGGTCATCGCATCCGACGCTGCTCCATCCGCTTTCCCCACTCCCCCACACTTTTTCCCAGGTATCCTGGATTCCTCCCCATACCAACCCTCTTCATCTCTATCTAATGTCTATCTCGCCTCTCGCCGTTGCCGTCGTTCGACCTCGAGCGTATGTCCGGGGCCGTGCCGCAAACGAATCAAAGCAACGAATGACTCCCATCCACATTCATCCAATTCGATAGCAAGACCCGTGCGGCAGCACCCTCCAGCTGCTCTATGCATTCGTCGCGGTAACTGGATTCACATCACACTGAACGTGTCATTTTTCTTCCGAGCACGGCTTTCCTCGCGCTCATGCGCATCTTGACAATTGCAAGGACATCCGCACACGACTCTCACGATCCGCCGACGTTTATTTCGACGTCCTCGCATTCACCTCTCGCATCTCCAACAGCGGCCCCGCTTCGTCTCTTTTTCGTGCCCTCGCTGGCTTGTCTCTAACTCGTCTACCTCCACGTGTTTCCCCTTTGCACCGGCGCCTACGCCCTCCTTTCTCCACCAACCAACTCACCACCCCGCTTTCAGCCCTCCTCACCGCTGACGCCGAAGCCGATCGCTCGGACGCCTGCAAACTTCGAAAAATGTCAGCCACGACGACTTCGCAAGTGTCACAGTGCGTCTACTTGGCTCTCCATCCCGCATCCCTCACTGATACCATCTCACCTCCTCCAGCCCACCACGCGCCTTCGCCGCCGCTACTCGAACATCTCACCCCTCCCGCCCTTTTTATCCCAAACCTCGCTTCCGCTGAGTCCCCGCGTCGCCGTGGCCAACCTTCGCGAAGTCGACGCCGACCCGTACCTATAACAAGGCATCAAGTTAGGTGCATCCCGCCCGTGCCCGTGCCTCTCCTTTCATGTACTAACGACGCTTCTCTAGCCTACCTCCCTTTGCCCTCTTCGCCTAGTCGCTCTCGCCACTCGGCCTTGTTTCGCCCTCCTCCCGTGTCAACACCTACACCGCTCTCGATTCCGACCCTACCCACCGACGCCGTTGCCCCGTTCTGGCCACCGCTATGACCGTTAACAACGACGTGGTCAACCTCGGCGCCTGACATGCTCTACGGCCGCCGTCAAAGAACCAACTTGCCCAGGGGTAGCGTTCTTTTTTATTCAGTATTGCGACGACCTAATGAAATCAATCAGGATACATGGATTACATGAATCACTAGGTCAATACTGCGTGAATCCCGTCGATTTGCCTCGGAGACGAATTGAGGAAGAAGAGAAGCAAAGGCAAGCGGGGTGGGAAGAGGTTGACGTCGGACGCTTGCGCGTTCGTGGTGGGAGGAGGATGGAGCGCAAGGTAGCGGTGGTATCGTAGTACTTGTAGCTACAATGTACGGAGGTAGTCAAATGAATATACTCTTTAATTCCCAATTTGCGAATTACATCGTCGTGAGTATAGAATGGACCTGGCCGTCGGTAGCGGGATAATATGATTGCGAGAAAGAGCTGGGTCGAGCTTTGAAATCCTGCCACCCTGGCATACGAATTTTGCCAAAATAATAGTCAGACAAGTGGCTGTTATTACTTTGTTATGTATCTAGATCTTAGGGGCAGGCGGGAAAGGCGGACGCAGAAAGATGATTGAGGGAGTCGAAATTTGCCTATTTTGGATGCGAGACGTTGCGGTGGCTGTGCACCGCTTGATCTCAAACCATCACCGTTGGCACTCAGCTCAACCAAAACGGTGTAGAATGGTTCGGTGCTGGCTTCTTTGGCTCATAAGTTAGCAAGGCTGCCGGATCTCTCTCAGTTGGCAGTCGCTCGATTCAGACTGCTTATCCCTTTGAAACGAACAAAACGACATTCAAGAATCAAAACGGGGAGTCTTCTGTTCAAACTTGGTTTTCGTTTACTTACTTTAATTCACGGGCTCTTTTGTGTTGCGCCTGGTTTTGCTCAAGTCGCTGGCTTCTGGCGCTTCAAGGTGTGAATATTACTTAATACCAACGACTGCCTCGAAGTTTTGGTTCAACTTGGCTACTTTACACATTGGTTACTATTGGTTCAGAGTGCCAGAACCCTTTTCTGAGGGTACCAACTATGGATTCCCATGTCACTGTCCACCACCTCTTTTTCTGCCGTGACTCAGAACTCATAGAGGATTTGGCACCGTTCTGAGGATGATCTTCCTTGCTCAACTCGGAAGCAGCTTCCTCCTCGACGGAAGCTCCGAGGCGCGACATCCAAGTCAACAAGCCTAACCATTCCCAATTGGTATTCCAGGTATGAAAGATGCACCACAGAATGAGGACAGCAACGGCAATCCAGACACCTGCAACCAGTATGCGACAGAGAAGGTTTGCCTGGGTAAAGCACATGAAGGAGAAGGCAGCCATGAAACCAACCATCCTGCACCATCTTTTAAGTCTCAAAAATCAGGCTGTTGCATAAGAGTACTTACGACCATATCAATAAGGCATAAGGGAGGCTGTATAAAACGGCGCGGGCTTCATGACCGAAAGTTGGGTGTGTGTGGTGCAGGATGAATTTGGCTGCATGCGCACCAGAAGCGCGACCACGGTGGTAGTTTGTCAGCAACAAACCAACAACGATGCTCCCGATACTTGCGAGTATTGATAGGTAGCTCGAGATTTGTGCAGGAGATCGATTGGGAGCAATGGCCCCGTTATTGTCCACGCTTTGTATCGCAAGGAAAGCAACATTGGCATTTAGGACCACAGTGGCCTATATGGAATATCAGAACAAGCGACAGCCCTAGCATAGAATATATGCATTGAGGATGAAATCATGCCATTCACTATTGAGGCGGGCGACATACTCTACCCATCCATGATGCCATGTTATGCCCTTCGTTTTTATTGCTTGTAACCCTATTAAATGAAAATCGGGGGCGTAAAATAGCAACGGGCTTAATGTTCGGACAAGCAGTGTTCGCTTCCGAGTGGTTGAACGAATGGAAGGTGGAAAAGTGTACATCCTAGCACCAGGCTCGCCATAAAAATTGCAAACACGTTCACGTGCTGGGGGAAGGTCAGTGTTTCGGACGCAATGGAGATGAAATTTTACTTTCCAAACACATTCATCAGCCGCCCAACAAGTACGGCGGATCCACTGAAGTTCTTGTTCGCGTGCTCACCAACGTATGCTGTAACAAAGTGTTACATTTTGGGCGAATGAACGATGTACCGATGACCCACGAGGCATATTGTCGAGGAGCGTGATCATATTCTTGAGATCATCAATTTTCCAACTGACAATCGATCCTAGGGAGGTAACAGCATCTGGCGGCATACATTGAGAGAGCGAGGCAGTAGCTATAGATGATTTACCGCCAAAAGCATAGAGAACAATGTCACGCAGTTCATCTACCACCGCATGCGTAACTTCAAAAGTCATGGGATAATATTCGCAATGCAGCCTTGGTATCTACCGTCAGCCATTGGAAAATTAGCCGGCAGGCCACAAACCAATATTGCGCCTCTAGTTCCCGAACTGTCGAGCGTCAAGAATTTTCTAGGGGCAAACCCTGGACGACGTACATATATGTGATGCAGACGAGATCCCCTTCACCTTTTCAGTCATGGGAAACCACTTCGATTCAACGTTGTCCATCCAGAAAACGCAACGGTCCTGATGATTGACAAAGTAGTATTGGCAACCCCTGCTGCCATCGTCGTAGAAAAATTCATCGAGAACAAGATCGAAGCCGGGTTCAAGCTCGACATTGTGTGCCTGGAGAAAATCAAACACAGTGCACATGTCGTCATTGAGGAGGGTTAAGGTGTCGGCATTGAAGAGATTCGCATCAGTGAACACACGCTAACATACCCAGTCAGCAGCGTTAGTTTCAAAACATGTATGTATGGGCAGTCGCACTTTTTCCTCGTGAAAGAAATATCGGGCGCCTTCAGGGTGCTGGCAGGGTGTCCAGCAAGGTGGCGGCGGATTTCTTGGGGTCCTGTGAGCAAGTTTCAATGTAATTGCACGAGCTTACTGATCGAGACGGATGGTAAGCGGCTTGAGAGTAAATTTGGTGGGTTCATTGGGGCTGAAATGACGAATTGAGCGGATATGTATAAACAATGAAACTAGATCACACATTGGTACTTTCTGACTGTATCTCCCTATCAAGTCTGGCGTTATTGGGCAAATGCGTGGGTGAGCCTCGCTCAGACAAGGGGGGCATGATTCTGCAGTATCCTCGGTTACTGAGGAGGGCCGGGAGTGAATCGGGTACTCTGTGGTGGCGGGTCCAGGCAGAGGGAGATCCACAGCACTATTAGAATCATTGGACGGCAACATATAGTCATTGAGTCCTAAGTTGGGCGAGAACGACAATACAGGAAGGTTTTGCATTGAAACGGCCGCTGGAGGAGGACGTTGATATGGAAGATGTTCAACAGATGGACCGTGCAACGAATAGGACTCCTGGATTATGGGATGTGCGGTGATGTCTTGTGAAGAGCGCGAGGCGCTAGGGCCAGCGCTCGAGTAGGGATGCAGAGTGGGAGGCATCGAGCTGGCCAAAACGACCTGAGATTCGGGTTCTCGGGGGTATGAGCCGTCACCGTCGCTACGACAGGTGATTGGTGGGTATACAATGTGGATAGTTGTTGAGCCCTCCTCGGAATTGGATGTCGCATCGGGGCGTTTCCCAGTGATGATTCGCTGCAACGCGGAGAACAGACGTAGTAGACCTCGGATTGAAGCGCGAACAAAAAAGTTGCCCAGAATGAGCCTCCGTAGAACAGACAGCAGCTTTTGGATGCCGGTCATCGTCGAAGAAAAGCGCTGCAACAGTGGGGGGCTGAAGCTAGGACTGAGAACGAGGTGGCCGCGAGGTGAACGAGACTGGTAAAAGTCCACCTAAGGCCCCTACTTACGCTTGTATGAACGCCCTCGGAGTGGAGATTCCACGGCCAATAAAAGTTAAACGTTAAACGCCAAACCCCTCCGTGAGGTTGCCGTGAGGCTTCAGGTACTTACCTGGCAGTTTGACAAATCAGGATTTCTTACCGAACGTCGGGGAAACGTCGGGTTCCCCCTAGCCTTTGAATTGCCAGCCTCACCTGCCTGCCATCGTCTCAGCTGCTGGTTGACGCTTCTTACAAAACCTCTCCAAGGCAGGATACCTCCATCGCCGGCTTCGCTGGACACTGCGCTCAAATCTTCATCCTCCTTCAACTTGAGTTCAAGCCGACTGTTCACTCCCCGTGTGTGCTTGCTGCGCCCTCGGAAATGCTATATTGACTACATCTATGCTGTAAGTACATTCTGCGCAGATTGGTGTAATGAAATTGGATCTCAGAACCAAAGGAGCCTTCCACTTATCCTGGACGGCGTTGAAGACTTTATTTCGGCGCTTTCGAGACCTCAGAGGCTGCATAGGCCCATTGGCCTTGGGCTTGCTCCAGCGCTGATGATGGTCACTGTACGGCGGGGGCCAGCTTTTCTTGATAGTTATTTGGATCGATTTCATGGACGAGGAATTTGGACGTTTTCATGTATCTTGATCACAAGTATATGCTGTTCAATATAGTCTTCTTCATCGGATAGAGAACTTGAAGATGAAAGTAAGATGAAAAGGCAAGCTAGGTCTTCGAGCTCTATGGGCTCGTGCTGAGGGAGGAGAAGGTGAGGTGAGGGAAGGTCTTGTGGGTGTGCGGGGGGTTTGGCCGTCCCGAAGTGGGTGGGTGGGCGAAAGCTGAGCTGAGGTCGAGGAAGACGCGTAGAAAGGCGTAGAAGAGCCTCGAGAGCAGACGCGTCGATGAGCGGAGGGGCATCAGGAGATCAGTGGCTATGTCGGCAGGCACGGCACGATCCGCTGTGCTCTCATTGTCTCAAGCTGCCCTTCCGGTAACAACACCCAGTCTTAGTACGCTGGCTTCGACAATCTGGCTTTCTTCTTGCGCAACCTAATGCTTCCTTCGTTGAAGTTGGTTCGTTCCCAGCTGGCACCGCAGTAGCTGCGGATTCGGAACCGCGATCTTTACTCTAAACCACCATGCTCTTGCCTTCTCCCAAAGTCGTCGAAGAGACGAATATCGCCGTAAATGCCGCCATAATACCTGTGAGTCCACCACGAATGGTTTTTTGTGTTTTCCTAATGCCAATACCTCGAGCAGAACGAACCCCCGCCGGCATACGTGCATGAAGCTTCTACGTCTGGAACGAATGCACTCCAGCAAAGTGCCCGCCCCACGAACTTTCTCAGTCTTATTCGCGCGAATGCTCCAATCACCGGCAGCTTCATAATTGACCCAAATGTTCGCGTCCCTGAGGCTCTACTACCTGACACCATTGAGCCTCGGAGGAATCTGTACCTCGAAACTGCCGGGGCCCCAATCGATGTCGATATCTTCGTTGTTGGGGAGAACACATCTGCGAATGTGCGAGTGGACATACACTTGCAGGCAAACGGACCCATAACTGCTCGTATTGTACCTTATTCTCACTCTCTCATGCGAATTCGCTACTTACCACCCTTCAGCACGTCTCCCCCTCCATCCCCCGCCCACACATCCGCCTCACCGCCTCCTCCTCCGCCCCCATTTCCATAGCCGTTCCCGCCTCCTTCCGTGGTCCGCTTACCACGCGCAGCTCACGCCCCTCACCCTCCCCGTCACTCCCCCCACAAGCAACCATCTTCTCCGAAGCAGATAACACCCGCCGCGGCTTCATCGGCGACTTCGCCGACTGGACGCGCGATCCCGTTGGGGACGAAATGGATCTCGAGTCCACGCTGGCGACTGTTTCGATTAGCGTCATGGAACCCGAAGGAGAGCAGCAGCAACGAGAGAATGCGAATACGAGCGGCCCTACTGACCGGCTCGCTTGGCCGTGGAGCTTGCAGGCAACACAACTCCAGAACTGGCTTCGCCGCAATACGCATTATCACCCACTCCACTTTGGGGCTGAAATTTTTCATCCGGCGCCGTTCCAGCCTGTGCTCCCTCGGCTGCATCTGGGTCGAGGCCAGGAAGCGCGTGTGGGATCGGGCGGTCGTGGGCTGAGACCCGGATTGGGTCGGGGCAATGGGGGAGAAGAACAACGAGGACAAGACCCCCTGGCGTGGATACATCACGCGCGCGGGCGTGGGCGCGGTGGGCGCGGTGGAAGGGGCTTCGGGTAGGCCGCAATATCGCCTCATAGCATGGGGCCGACGGTTTCGGGATCGTGGTTTCGTAGTCGCGATGATGCTGCGTGATGGCGTTGCGTTTTTGTTGCTCGTGTATACTTGCGGATCTATATGTATCGTTAAATCTCCTGTAAAATACATGTACTTACCATTTTTTGTACTTCGGGGCTGAACTCTCTATATGGCGCTCACTGCGAATTTCTGGGCTACAACTTGAAATTTCGCCGGACGGCTAACTTGAATGCGCAACATCCGATTCTTTGACCGGAACTTCCACGATGATTCTGCTCGACTCTTCCTGTAACTGTCGCTCTGCCAGTTGTTCTCGGCTTTTTTTTGTTCGAATGGAAGCTAGGGACGGAACCTGATAGGACAACCTGAAGACTTGCCACCAGCTTCAAGTTATGATTCTGGTCCTGCTTCGCTTATTGGATCAGATCTCCAAATCTGGAGTCTGAACCGTCTCAAAATCTTTTTGCGCCCCGTCTGACGAGCTTTCGAATTTCTGAGTCTCGCTCGCGGAAACGGGCAGTCACAACCACGGGACGATACACTATCGATCCTTCCGTACGCATTTCCTCTGCCCTCTACGGGCTGTCCCTTGTGCGCAACAAAGACCGTGCCATCTAGCACAAAGTAATCTAGTTACATCGTGCTACTGTTAATGCCATATCGTTCCACATAAGACCGTGCCATCGAAGGAGAAACTGGCTGCGTCATCAAAAAAACAGGTTTTTATGCATCGTAGAAATTCTATCGTATATACTGCGTGCCGGATGACACAAGAGAATATCGGGGCTCAGCGACGCGTGAGCGTAAAAAGCAGGTAACTCAAAATCACGGTCACATCGTCGTCACAAACTCTCCGCTTTCAAGCATCGACTCAATTTTTGGCTGACCATGGCCTGCATTATCGAAACTCAGATTGACTCTAGCGGAGACAAACTAGTATCTACTGTGGAGTGAACGCACGACCGACATTTTTTGCTCGTTCATTGCTTCAAACAGTTACAGCATTCGAATTTATTGTCACAATATTGTCAAGTCTTTCCGACTCTTTTCTTTTTCTTGCGCACTGGATAATGCCCTATCCTCGTCAAAACTACAGAAGGAACTCTCCCGTCTGCGGCTTCATAGCCGGCGCAGATGCGGATAGTCTTGCCGCATGCGCGCCTCAATAATGGCATCAAACGCCAAAAACGCCGAATAATCATCAGCATGATTAACAGACGGAGTACGGTGACCCCACGATGGATCCAAGCGTCTCTCTTCAATGACACTCTCGGCGCGCATCCAAACATCCGTGCTTCCTCGTATATCCTTCACCCAGTCCGCTTCCGTGAATCCCTCATCCACGTGCACGCATACGGCGCGGATATCGGCGACATCAGGGACGCAAATCTTCGCCGTGTAAGTATCCACTTCCTCGGTGAAAAAGTGGACCAGGACCTGAAGCGTTGTGCACAGTTGCAGGACCTCCATGTAAAGGTCCTGCATCCCGGCCTGCATGACGACGTATACCCCGAATATTAACACGTTGTCTGAGGAGAACGATACATGTGTGAGGGCGGGGAAGTGGGCGGCAAGGAACGAAGGCCAATGAGTCGCTTTTGCGTGGAGAATGTCCCGGTCAAGGGCTTGGAAGTGGGTGATGGTGGAGAAGAATGGATGACCTCGTGATGGGAGATTGTCCACCAGTGACTGAAGAGGCATGCTCAGCCGTCGCAACTTCAGCGCGAAGAGCAGGGGGAAGATGGATGGTGCGAGAGGCAGCTGATAGAAGAATACGTTGAGGTACAGGGTGTGTAGTCTGGAGCAGAGCGGGAAGAGCAGCGCAGCGGTGCTGGTCTCGTCGGCATATAGGTTTCGCACATTCTTGTGTAGGAAGTCGCGGGATTTGGGTTTGGGATAGCCCCCGCGGGATACTTTGTAAGCAAGGTGGGACGGAAAGTCCTGAGGGAGGTCGTCGTATTTCAGGAGAGCAAGAGCCGGGAGGGTGGTATGCTCTCCCAAGGTAGTAATGGTTTTGTATAATACGGGTTCGATCCTATCAACGTCGTCAATATAGGCGCGCAGTAAGTTGGGCCACCGTACGCACCAGTAGTAGACTCTCATGCATACGAGCAAGAAAACAGGGATGCATTCGGGTGCGGACTCTGCCGCGTATTCAAATATGGTTTTCTCGAGTTCAGGTGGAAAAAAGGGCTCTAGGTCACTCATGGCCGGTGGCATACAAGATGTCGAGGTAGCGAAGGTCCTGAAACCAGTAAGCGGTGGCCAAGGTGGAAGATACGAATCGGCTTACCTGCTAGAGCGTTGCTGGGTGTGATAGATAACAGAGAGAAGATGGAGGTGCGAGCGAACCCACACACAATAAGGATAAACAACCTGGATTTTGCACGAAATAAATTCAAACAAACTCACAGTCCATTGTTAGTAACACTCATGCAGAGAATTCACGCACAGACAAATGCCACCTGGAAATAAGCCTTAGCCACGTGGAGAAGGAAAAATCGGGACAAAAACTCAGGCTTCGACGAATTGCATGTCATCGTAAGGATTTTATTGCAGGCTGTCGCGCCAGAGAGGTGCAAATCGGGATCTTCAAGCTGAGCGTCCGGTGCCAAAGCATGAGTTCCCTCGGGCTTTCGTTAGGATCGGGCATGGAAGGCGGCAGCCACGGGCATGGAAGGTATGAAAGAATGAGTTATGATTCTCGTGATACAAAAACGACTGGATGTGTTATCTGTCTGAATCAAACTGAAAAATGATTCAGGGTATGGAATCGGGCAGAAAGAAATCAACCCATACCGCATCAACGACCAAACGCTCTCGCCGTTTTTCCGTGCTCCAGCAAATACGCGCCTTAGTGTCTTTGCACTGGTCGGCTCGTCATCCCGACATGACGAGGCTCGCTAGGGCTCGCTCCCCCATAGATGATAAGACAGGTCACAACACCACATTCTTTGGCTTAGCGGCAAAGATCTGGGAATTGTCATATTCAGAAAAAAGCGATGCTCGAAACTATTGCGCGATAGGCGGGCTGAGGCTAGCGGGCACCCGATCCGCGGCACATTGAGGTTGTTGTCTTTTCGCCAACAGCGTCAGCGAGCGCAAGTCGTCCTTTCCTCGATTTACCGAAAGGTTGAAGAGAGTTTCTGAGATGCTGGGGAGCTGGACTGCCTGGGAGTTGAAGAGAACTTGCCATCCAAGATTCCAAAAGAAAGAGGAATGTATTTTATTCTGGTGCGGCATCATCTCCACAAGAACTGGGTTACCCGTCTTTGAGTCAGAACAGCTCAGCACTGCCACGTGCATCTCTTGATGCAGAAGCTTCAAGCAGATGAGCACGACGCAATTTTGCGGTACTCGAAGACCTTGGTGTCGACAGACCAAGGAACTTGTAAAGGATAGTGGGAGGGCATGTCTTGGGCATGTCGGCATTTTTTGTATGCCAAGATTATTCTCAAGAACGCCAAAAATGCAAAGGTGCAGCGAGAAACATGCAACAGCAACGCCAGCAATGCCGCTACCTACCGGAGCGGAACAGTTCTTATGAACAGCCTCGTCATCCATGAAGTTCGGCCAGTCGCTGCGATTATAAATTAACACTGCGGAGTCACTGCGTTGACCTGATGCGATCGGTGAGGTGGCGATCTGGTGGCTGATTCGCTGAACGCAGAAAGACGCAAAGGAGCAAGCAAAGACGGAAGACTCGGCGGAGGGTGTTGCCAAGGCACATCAGTCAAAAAGAAAATTCGGGCGCGGGATGAGTGCATGCTGCTGACGACTCGGGGAGGATATTCCGCCCAACCCGGTGTTGTCAAGCTAGTTTGAGCGGTGAACTAGGGTGAACCTCCAGCAGATACATAGCATAGCAAGGAGAATCCAGCCAAGCCCTCCGTGCCTCAGGTTCAGGTTGAGCGCCAAGTGGCTGGGCGGAGCAAGTAATAATTTCCACATCAAGCCTTGGGAACGCAGGCGGTATCCCCGATTCCTAACAACACCCAACTTCCCTTCTTGGAGTCCTCCTCCTCGTCCTCATAATTTCCCGTTAATTTCTCTCTAATGTCCTTCCTCAAGAGGACCCATGAGGCGTCTGTGGAGGACCTAGACGATCAAATCGACCCCGAACTTCGTCTCCGCACCGTCAGGACCGCCCACTCGGCTATTGCGGAGAGTATTGTCGCAGATGCTCGCCAAACTCGGCGGCGGCGGCGTTTCTGGGGCTCTAGGTCCAACAAACACAAGAACGAGGGTCGGGATCCCGAGAAGGAGAGGCAGGATGGACGTGGTAAACCACAGGGCAAACGGCGCAATATCTATGTCAATACACCCCTACCCCGCCACGAGCTCAATTCCAGCAACGAACCCATCGTCAGGTACCCTCGGAATAAAGTTCGGACGACGAGTATGTTTATACTTTCTCAGACTGACAGGTTCTGACGTCGTAATGTCCTTCAGAATATACTATATTAACGTTTATACCCCGCAATCTCTACGAGCAATTTCGCCGCATCGCTAATCTTTTCTTCCTGACCCTCGTTGTTATTCAATGTGAGTGTTCTTCCGTTCACTCGTTTGTTGTGTGTCCAGGAGTGTGCCGCCCGAGCCAGGGTAGCCGTGTGGTTACCCCGTTGCCTCCATTCACACATTCATTCCCATGTGTTCCTGGAATCGGCATCACAGTCCTCGACTTTCTTCCATTTCTCCGCACCCCGGATGCAGCGCGACGACCTGTATGCGCCCCGAATCTTCCACTCGGAGAACTCTGCGACTTTGACGTTGATTCCAATGAAGTCTCTCACTGCAAAACCCAGACTGCTACTCTGAGTGGGAAGTCTGGGGCACATGCGGGGTTTGCGAAACTTGGTTCTTGCTTCCCTTTTTTCATATCCTGTCCTCTATATCGTGTATGCTGTCCCCCATCCCACGTCCG
Source organism: Favolaschia claudopus (assembly GCA_037176885.1). NCBI lineage: Eukaryota > Fungi > Basidiomycota > Agaricomycetes > Agaricales > Mycenaceae > Favolaschia > Favolaschia claudopus. The sequence goes on along the minus strand of JAWWNJ010000036.1, from coordinate 877,864 downwards.
TTGTTTGGAGTGCATGTCTCGCATCTCGCCTACTTGCTGTTCACTTGCAGCACGACGATTCTCCCTGCGTCTGGACTTACACGGGGCAATAGTCTCCCTGACTGCGTGACATGGACCTTAACACTTCCGGTGTCGTTTTGCGTGGAATGCATGGCCGCGGGGGTCCGGGGGTTTCCAGATTGACGATATAGAGCGCTCGGTCTTTGCTTCTCTTTCCATATCCTGTCCTCCACATTGTGTATGGTATCTGCAAATGTGGACAGAATTCTTTTCCTACACAATTCCTTTTCTGCTTACTGACATATTTGCAGTGTTTCCCATCTTTGGTGCTGCCTCAGGCAAAATCGCTGTCCTCCCACTCGCCTTCATCCTTACTGTAACTGCGATCAGGGACGGAGTAGAAGATTACCGCCGTGGTCAGCTCGACGAGGAGGTATGCCTCCGTCCTTCAACCTTACATCCTATCTCACTGTTTTGATTGCAGGTCAACACTTCACCCACTACTCGCCTCTCCACTCGCAACCTCAACATTCCCCGAGGTCTGGATATATCTTGTTCCTTGCCCGCGAATGACCCCTGATCATCTCATCTCATTCCCGCAGACCCGCGCTCATTCATCGAGAAGATCCTCGGCATCAACCGACCAGGCAAGGTCACCAAGGGCGTCCAGCGTCTGCGCGCCAAGGAGGCTTCCGCGGGATTGGGCGGGGCGAGCCAGAGCACGCTGAACGTCGACGAGAGCGACGCGCGGAGTATGACCAGCAGCGCGCATTCGTATCCCCCTGCGGCGGTCTTGGACCCGAATATCCGCCCGGGTGCGGCGCAGTGGGAGCGGACGCTGTGGAAGAAGGTGGAGGTGGGGGATTTGGTGCTGTTGAGGGACAACGAGCAGGTGCCAGCGGACATCATCGTACTGTCGACGTCGGATCCGGACGGGAATTGTTATCTGGAGACAAAGAATCTGGATGGGGAGACGAATTTGAAGGTGCGTGCTCGATTTGCGGTCGTCGGCTCGTACTGACGTCGAGCAGCTTCGCAAAGCGCTCAAAGCGACTCGCGGGATGTCGTCATCTGAGGAGGAGTTGCAGCGCGCGCGGTTCGTGCTCGACTCGGAGCCGCCTTCTCAGAACTTGTAGGTCTCTTTCCGTCTTGGGGAACGCCCCTGAATAGTTTCAGGTACCTCTATCACGGTGTCCTCAAGTACCGCGACTACTCTGTCAACTCGGCGTTCTCCACCGTCCATGCGCGCGCCAACAACAACGCGAACTTCGAGGCGGACTTTCACGGGGTGCCTGGGATGGGAGGTGCGTTGCCTTGAGCTTTTTTTCGTATCTCCGCTGATGAGGATCGGATGCAGGCTCAGGCGCCTTGGAAGACCGTGCGGAGCCGGTGAGTATCAACGAGATGCTGCTGCGTGGATGCGCGTTGCGGAATACGGCGTGGGTGGTGGGGTTGGTGGTATTCACGGGTGCGGACACGAAGATCATGATGAACGGCGGTGATACGCCTAGTAAGCAGAGCAAGGTGTGTCTTTCTTTTGCCGTCATCAAGTGAGGTGAAGAGAATGAATGGCTGACGGAGTGGGCTTCCAGATTGAGCGCGAGACGAACTTCAATGTCGTGATCAACTTCGTGGTGCTGTCGGTCATGTGTATCGTTGCGGGCATATTTAACGGCTATATGGACTCGTTGAGCGATAAGAGCAAGAACTTCTTCGAGCAGGATTCGGACCCGACGCATTCGTTGGTGCTTAATGGGCTTGTCACTTTGGTGTACGTGCTGGGCTTCTCGTCGATGGGATTCTGCTCACATTGTCGTCTCAGCTCCTGCATCATCATGTTCCAGAACATCATCCCGATTTCATTGTACATCTCTGTCGAAATTGTCAAGACGATCCAGGCATATTTTATATCGCAGGACGTGGACATGTACTACGAGGCATACGACTCGCCGTGTGCGCCCAAGACATGGAACATCAGTGACGACCTCGGGCAGATCGAGTGTGTTTTCTGTTTCACTTCTTCACTTAGCCATTCTCCGTCACTCATTCTCCCGCAGATATGTATTCTCGGACAAGACGGGGACGCTCACCCAGAATATCATGGAGTTCCAGAAATGTTCCGTCAACGGCGTTGCCTATGGTGAAGGCGTCACGGAAGCGCAACGAGGGGCGGCGACTCGCGCAGGAGTGGCTGACACGATGGACCCAGAGGAGCTTACGGCGAAGTTGGCGGGGCTGAAGCAGCAGATGCTCACGACCATGGAACGGTCGTGGTCAAATCGTTACCTCCAACCCGACAGGCTTACCTTGGTGTCACCCGCGCTCGCTGATGCGCTGGCGAATCGCAACGGACAAGAACGTCCCTATCTCGTTGAATTTTTCCGAGGCTTGTCGCTATGTCACAGTGTGCTCGCCGAGAAGCACGGCAATGACGATGGGAAGAGTCCTTTGCGGATAGAGTACAAGGCGGAGAGTCCGGATGAGGCGGCGCTCGTCGCTGCTGCTCGCGATGCTGGGTTTGCGTTTGTGAACAAGGGACGGGAGATGATAGAGATCCAAGTGCTTGGGGAGATCGAGCGGTGGACTTTGTTGCGCGTGCTCGAGTTCAATTCCACGCGGAAGCGCATGAGCACGATATACCGCGCACCGGATGGCCGGCTCGTCATGTATTGCAAGGGCGCGGACAGCGTGATGTATGCGCGGCTTGCGCCGGACCATGATCCTGTGCTGAAGGAGTCGACGAGGAGGGATATGGAGGCGTTTGCGAATAGTGGGTTACGGACGCTATGTGTTGCGTGGAAGTTGGTGAGTCAGGAGGAGTATTCGCAGTGGGGGAGGGTGTATGATGAGGCGTCGAATAGGACGGAAGGAAGGGATGAGGCGATGGAGGCGGCGTGTGAGTTGATTGAGCAGAATTTCACTATTCTGGGTGCGACTGCGCTGGAGGATAAGTTGCAGGAGGGCGTACCTGATGCGATTGAGACTTTGCATCGCGCTGGTATCAAGCTGTGGATTCTCACCGGTACGTTCTAGCTGTTGGCCTGGATCGTGTCTATTGACTAACATATCGAATCTGCGTAGGTGACAAACTCCAGACTGCTATTGAGATTGGCTTCAGTTGTAACTTGCTCAAACCCGACATGGATTTGATGATTCTCTCCGCCGACTCACCACAACAAGCGCGCTCGATGATTGAGGCTGGGCTGAACAAGATCTCGTCTGTGTTAGGGCCGCCCTCGATGGATCCGCGGAAGCGGGGCTTCGTTCCCGGTGCACAAGCGTCGTTCGCCGTGGTCATTGACGGAGACACGCTGTCGTATGCGTTGAACCCGGACTTGAAGGAAATGTTCCTCAATCTCGGCACTCAATGTGAGACGGTCGTATGTTGTCGTGTATCGCCTGCTCAGAAAGCGCTCACGGTCAAGCTGGTGCGTTGGATTATCTCTTCTGGGCTTTTTGCTGACTAGCAGTTCATAGGTCAAAGACGGTCGCAAAGCCATGACGCTCTCGATTGGAGACGGTGCCAACGACGTTGCCATGATTCAGGAAGCGAACATTGGCTGCGGGTTACTTGGTCTCGAGGGTTCGCAGGCAGCCATGTCTGCGGACTATGCTTTTGGCCAATTCCGCTTTTTGACAAAGTTGCTGCTTGTACATGGACGATGGTCGTATCAGCGTGTCGCGGACATGCACGCCAACTTTTTCTACAAGGTACCTCCGTTGTTAAAACTTCAATGCAGTACTAAATGATGGGCAGAACATGATTTGGACGTTTGGATTGTTCTGGTATCTGCCATTTAATGGGTACGTCAATCGAGTCAGTTATGGTTCTGGCATTGGCTTGATAGAATCATAGTTTCGATGCCACATATCTATATCATTATACGTTTATTCTGTTGTGCAATCTCGTTTTCACGTCACTTCCCGTCATCGTTTTAGGCGGTGGGTGTCTTTTCGCTTCTGCCTCTTTGTATGTACTCATGGAACGCTTGCAGCTTTCGACCAGGACATTAATGCTCGTGCGGCCATGGCCTTCCCTCAACTCTACGTGCGCGGCATTCGGGGCTTGGAGTACACTCGTACCAAGTTCTGGACGTACATGTTTGACGGGTTATATCAGTCGGCTGTTGTCTTCTTCATTCCGTACCTCGTATGGACGTTTGGTCTTGCGGTGTCCTGGAATGGAAAGGGTATCGACTCGTTGGCCGATTTCGGAACGACCGTCGCAGTGTCTGCCATCTTAACAGCGAACGCCTATGTCGGTATGAGCATGGCTTAGTGCGTTTTCTTTGATTGTTTCCGGCATTCAGCATTGACTTGTATATCAGCTGGACTGTCATGACATGGATTATAGTCTTTGGGTCAACAATCGTGATGATGGCCTGGATCGTCGTTTTCTCGTTTTTCTTCAGTCAGGACTTCATCGACGAATATCAGGTGCTGTTTGGGGAACTGACGTTCTGGACAACCGTCGTCCTCACGTCCCTCATTTGTCTTGGTGTGTTCCATTTCTTCGTTAAGCCATCTCGACTCACAGATGCCACAAAGCGCCCCGATTCATCATCAAGTACTACGCTACCGTGTACCACCCCCTCGACAAGGACATCGTCCGCGAGATGTGGGTTCTCGGCGACCTCAAAGATCAGCTTGGTATCGGTCACCGAAACGGCAAGCGGCGCCGTGGGCCACCTGTTCACATGCAGGAACCGTCGGAAACCGCTCCAATGTTCACTACTGACCACACACGATCCGTTTCTGAATTCAATCAGTACGAACTCGCCAACGCCTCTAGCCCTGGAACCACAACCACCGGCATCCCTCCGCAGCCATACAGCGACCGAACGCCGCCGAACGAGCGGGAGCAGGCGCAGTATCTGTACGCTCCGCACTCCCGGCAACCACCTCCTACCAACTTCACGCCGCCAAACGATCCTGAGCAAGGACAGTATCTGTATGCTCCCCAACCTCAGCATGGCCACCCTCCCAGCCCAGGCCGAGGCCATACAAGCCCCGCAAGTCCCCACGGCTCTTACTACTCCGTGTCCGAACTCCCCCCACCCTCTCCTCTCCCCTCACCGAAATACAAACTCCCGAATGGTGAAATCACATCCACGCCTCCAAGTCGGAGATCAAGTGTTGCCACGACGCGCGCCGCAAGCATGCGGACAGTGCGGGCCAACAGCAATGCTCAACAACCGACGTACGACATGCCGAGGTCACCGCCAGCAGGGACGTTATCGCCACCTCCGATGCAGCAGCACTTCGAGATGAACGCCATGTCATCGAGGAGTCGACCATCTGCGTACCCAATACCACCAAGCTCGAGTGGGCATGGGCATGGACAGTCTCCAAGCCAGGCGAGTTATGCCAGCTATGCGACTGCGCAGGAGGGGTCGTGGGGTGGACATGAGATGGACGCGGAGATGGAGCCACCAGGACACCATTCCCAGGAGCAGTACTATGCGCAGCAGAGCCACCATCAGGGCGAGCTCGATGTGCATGGGTCCGGACACTCGCATGACCCGAACAACCGTGCAAGTTACTCCAGCCAGCTGACGTGGGACGGCGCAAGAGCATTGTGAGGTATCTACCGTTTCTGTCCGTTGTTATTCACGTTCATCCTATTTTATCCTTTTTGACTCTTTCTCTGTCGTTCGTTATCCGCATTGCTGTTTTTCGTCGGTGTAGAATCTTACGTTATGTACTGGACGGGGATGACATGGGCTATTTATTCTTTGTGCACATCTTTGAGAAACCAGTACATACATATACCTATTATCTGTTGGTACTGCAATTAATAGAGGAAACTTCACTATCTTTTTTACTGAATGACTTCAAAGACTCCCCAATACGTTTGGACACAAAACTGAAAATATGTGACACCTAGATCTCATTTTTGCCGTCGTCAGCTACAACCGTGTCGCAGCCTCGCAGGCGTCGCTCCTCACAGAGTTGCAAAAGCGTATTAATTATATATTGATACCATCGATATTTCTGTTGCTATCGAAGCTGAGCTCAAAAACTACCTCAGAAGTACTAGTCTAACGGAACAGCATAACGAAGTGCAGAGCAATTTTGAATCCTTTTTGTGATTGATTCTATAGCTCGTTTAACGTACGAACTTCCCGTCAACCTCCAAGCCCTCGTATCCGAGTTCGCAGTACATATCGAGATTTCTCGACGCAAGCCGGATCCAAACGCGCCCGATTTTCTTACTCTCCGTAGATCTGCCGTATGTAGCGCGGCGTCGCCCTCACTACCCGAAAACTCTGGGTCGACAAAGTCTGCTTGAAGCGCTTGAAAGTTGAGTCTTCTTGCATGGCTCTCTGAGGAATGTCCTCGAGTCTCGACTCGTTCACCCGCTATCCTCATAAAATCGACCATCTGGGCATGATCTTCGACTCCTCCGGTATGTACCTGTTTCGATATCAGAAGTGGACAAGCAGAAAAAGACACCGGAACGTTCTTGAGGATTTGCATCTCGTCATTTGCAATTTATCGCATTGAATACGCTTTCCTTCTCCAGTCAGCAGACACTGCATTCAGAGGCGGCGAGCATGTGCCATGAGCGCGCTGACGTGAAATTCTGTGGCTAGCCGACTAGCCGAAGCTAGCCGAGGCCTACAAGACTGATGCGATATTTATGGCCAGGATGCCGTGAGCTTCGGCTATCCGTACGGCTAGGTGCGGCTAGGCTATATTTGGGCTAACCGGCTAGCCAGATGATACCTCTGGCTATTCGGGGTCTGAATGCAGTGAGATGTGTAGTGGGACTGTAGTCATTCAGTTCTATTCTGTTCTGTTCCGTTCTTCCTTCCAGCGTGAGGAATGGAATATTGGGCCAGGGATGGTAGGCAGCCGTGGCTGCGGGGCATGACCCTCGAGCATCCTTTACAGCACAGTTGCAGCACAGTCGACTCGAATCAAATATAAAGGCAGGTCGGAGGCAATTTGTTCCAAACATCCCCTACATTACCCCTCACTCGCTAAAGAATATGAGATCCTCTTCCATAGTCCTTGCGGCTCTCGCCGGTCTTGCCTCTTCCCAGCAAACGAACGAAACATGGGTTGACACAGGAGACACGCTGCGGCTCAGCACCGACACCACATTCCACTTCCAGCTGCTCAATCTGCTGGGCATGGCGACCTATCGGGGCGCGGACGTTGCGGGCGTTCTAGGTGCAGCCCAAGTCATCGTGCCAGGCGACTTTTCAAGCTACAACAGTACATTCGCCGAGTTGGCGACGCGCAAGCAAGCCCTGGCGAGTGTGGCGAAGAACAAGGTTAACGCACGCGACACCTTCTTCCAGGCGGCAGCATATTGGCGAGATGCCGACTTCTTCAATCATGGGAATCAGAGCGATCCCATAATTGACGAGTAAGTGGGGGCAGAGCAATGCTGTTTTGTGAGATGACGCTGATGTGTGGCCCGGGACAGATACTGGACAAAACAGCTGGAATGCTTCGCCGCCGCTAACAGCGCCCTTCCTGTCCCGGGCGAGTACGTTACAATCCCGACGGCCTCGAACTTCTCCGCCATTGGTATCTTCTACGCCGCCGACAACGACACAAGCACTGAAAAACCTACGCTGCTCGTCGGTAACGGCTACGACGCCTCGCAGGAGGACAGCTACCACTCGAGCTGTGTCGCCGCCCTCGAGCGCGGGTGGAACTGTATGACCTACGAGGGACCCGGCCAGCCCACCGTTCGACGCCAGCAAAAGATCGGCTTCATTTCCGAGTGGGAGAAGGTCGTCACACCCGTCGTCGACTACCTCGCCAACCGCACCGACGTCGACATGGACCGCCTCGCGCTCTCGGGAATCAGTTTCGGTGGGTATCTCGCTGCGCGCGCAGCGGCGTTTGAGCCGCGCATCAAAGCGCTCCTGCTTAACCCCGGCGTCGTCACCGTGCAAGACGGATTCTTGGGCCAACTCCCGAGCCAGTTCCAAGACTTGTTTCATTCAGGCAACAAATCCGCGTTCGACGCCATAGTCTTAGCGATAGTCAGCAATAGTTCCATGCCGTCGTCCCTCCGCTGGGGAATCGAACACGGCTTGTGGGCGTTCAATACGGAATCGCCGTCCGAGTTCCTTGCGACGACGGGCGAGATGAACATGACGGGCTTGTTCGACAGATTGACGATGCCGATATGGCTTGCGAATGGGACGCGCGACGATGTGCTCTCCCAGTCGCTTGACTTCGTTGAGCAGGTGGGTAATACGACCAACGCGACGCTCGTAACTTTCGATGGGCCGGAGGGATATCATTGCCAACCCGGCGCTGCGTCGAGCACGAACCGCGAGATGTTCGAGTGGCTGGAGACGGTTTTCGAGTGACCCAAGGGACGTGGTTTTGAGTCAAGGACATATCTGATTATGCCATTGTCAACCAAATAGCGTAACAAAAAGGACTTTTTTAATACCATGTGCGCATTCGCAGAACCCTTCCGCTTTCCATCGAATCGAGACCAACATGCCCGATACTTGGGGTCAGAAGGTGGATCACCGTCATACATCTTTTCCGGGGTGACCGGTGAGGGGGAACGCATGCCTACATCTGACAGTGGTTGTTGATGAGGTCGGCGTCGTCGACGCGCTTGAGGGGGCAGTTGAGGATGATTGCGTTGGTTGTTAACAGGTTGTTGAAGTCGTGGATCGTAATCAACGAGGCTTGAAGAGATGATTCTCCGCAGCGTGTTGGTCGTGGGTTACGGGGTCGTCAGGTATTACTCCATCGACGGGACTTTGGATATCACAGACACCACTCCGCAGGAAGTCTAGAAGCTCGAATATATATCAGGATGGACGTGGAGAGGACGGAGACAGAGGTTCTGAGGTGGTCGTAGCGTCCCTCGGAGAAGTCGGCGACGAGGGTGCATTGGCGAGGGATGTAGAGGACCGAACGATACGCAACCTTCTTCGTAGCGGATTTCCGCCACTCCCTGCTGCCCCGTCGTCCGCATCATCGAAACCCGCAACACCCACCACCACAGGTCCCGCAGACTCAATAACGAGCGCATCGCCGACTGAATCATCCGTCCAGCCCGCGAAATCGCCAACAAAGCCCCGCCGCGTATCTTGCGCCTCGGCGAAGATGATCGCCTCTTGGGGAAGCGAGCAGGTGGACGGTGTGCGAATAGTGAGCGGGCCGCAGAAGGTGGGCGGAAGGAGGACGTTGATGGGGCCGGAGGCGGAGTGGGCGGTGAGATGGATATGAGGGCGGGGGAGTGTGGGGCGGTATGCTGAGTGTGCATGTTGAGATTAGGCTACGAATAAATGAATGTAGAGAAAGGAACGTACGAGACGCGCCGTGATAGGCCCCTGGGCTGCCTTGAGCTCGATATCAGCTCGTAGTGACTCAGAGCCTTCAGAATCAGAATTCGAGGACGCCTCCCCAACAACGAACACATCCGCGTCGATTGGTACATCCGTCGTTTCGAGATACAGATTTCGCCTGGGCTCAGCCCCGATTTCGGTTGGCAACAGGGCAGAGGGGATGCGTATAGAAGGATCGATAGTGTAGCTTCCTGTGATAGACTGTCCATTTCCGCGAACGAGACTCAGAAAGCTCGTCGAACGGGGCGCTTGAGATGATTCAGACCTCAGATTTGGAGACCCCATAAGCGAAGTAAGACCAGGATAATAAGCTGGTGGCGAGTCTTCAGGTTGTCCGAGTCCTATCACGTCCGGTCCCTAGTTTCGATTCGAATGAAAAAAGCTGAGAAAAACCGGCAGAGCGAGATTTACAGGTAGAAAAGCAGCGTTAACAGTGGTGTCTCTGTCTTGTGCAGTTTTGAGGGAAGAGTCGAGCAGAATCATGGTAGAGTGCTGTTAGTGCTTATGAAGAAGATGTTTGAGAAGATGGAAGCTCCAGTCAAAGATGCTGCGCATTCAAGTTACATAGCCGTCCGGCGGCGGCGAAACTTCCAGTAGTGGGCGTCGTATTGAGAGTTTGGGAAAAACCAAGAACAGTGCATGAAAACACAGAAAAAAAAGAATGGTACACCTATTTTACAGGATATGTAACGATACAGTACATAAGTATAGATCAAGCACATATACACAAGAAACAAAACCGCGAAGTCGACGACGTCGTCACGAAGCATTATTATCAAGACTACGCTACCACCACGATCCCGGGGCCGTCGGCCCCAAGCTATGAGGCGATATTGCCGCCTGTCCAAAACCCCTTCCGAACCCCCCACCGCGCCCACGCCCGCGCGCGTGGTGCATCCACGCCAGAGGGTCGAAGCTCTGTCCCTGTCCTCCGAGTCGTTGTTCTTGAACTTCTTCCCCCTCACGACCGAGTCCATACCCCCGACCACCCAATCGACCCCACTGCGCGGGCATACCCTGATGCGCCGGAGGGGGCCCAGGCTGGAACGGCGTCGCATGAAGATGTTGACGTTCATGAGCATGACGAGGCGTATGGCGGTCGAGGGGATGCTGGAGATGTGGTACCGGCATCCTTAACCAAGCGAACGGGTCGGTGGGATTCTGAGACTCGTCCGTGCTCGTATCCTCTCGTTCTTGCTCACGCGGACCTCCTTCAGCTTCAAGTACGCTAATCGAAACAGTCGCGGACTGGAGATCCAGCTCGTCCCCAGCGGAATCGCGCGTCCAGTCGGCGAAATCGCCGATAAATCCACGGCGAGTGTTGTTCGCTTCAGAGAAGATGGTCGCTTGCGGGGGGAGTGACGGGGAGGGTGAGGGGCGTGAGCTGAGAATCGTAATCGGACCACGGAAAGAGGCGGGAACGGCGATGGAGATGGGGGCTGAGGAGAAGGCGCTGAGGTGGATGTGTGGGCGGGCGATGGAGGGGGAGGCGTGCTGAAAGGTGGTTAGCAACAAATTGCAGGAGCGAACGTGGGCGAGAACAACGTACAATCCGAGCATTTATAGGTCCGTTTGCCTGCAAGTGTATATCCGCTCGCACATTCTTCCCCCCAACAACAAAGATATCCACATCGATTGGGGCCCCGGTAGTTTCGAGGTACAGATTCCGCCGCGGCTCGACGGCGTCAGGTAATAGAGCGTCAGGAATGCGGATATTTGGGTCGATGATGAAGCTGCCGGTGATTGGAGCGTTCGCGCGGATGAGACTGAGGAAGTTCGTGGGGCGGGTGCTTTGCTGAGATGCGTCCGTCGCTACAGAGGCAGAAGCTTCGGGCACGTATGCTGGCGGGGGTTCGTCCTGCTCGAAGTACATAATTGACATCAGGAAAACACAAAAAACGATTCCTGGCGGACTCACAGGCATTGTGGCGACATTCACGGTGATATTCGTCTCTTCGACGAGTTTGGGGGAAGGCAAGAGCATGGTGGTTTAGAGCAAAGAATTTCGCTGCACTGTTTCGCGGTTCCGAATGCGCAGCCGCCTGGGAACGATCGAATCAAGCTCTAATTTAGGTTACTGAAGAACAAGTCCAGAGGGTTCGAGTCGGCGCAACTCAGCGACTGGGCGTTACGTGAAGGATAGAGGAGAATACGATCACAGGTTTTCTCTGTGAGCGAGAAATGAAAAAAGATATTTCTAGTATGGAGAATTCGCGATTTTCGACCGCTAAATTCGTGTCGACTAAATTCTGTGGGGCAAGTTGTGCAGATAAAAATGAGCCGCTTGTAGCAGACTCGTTAAGCCGAGCGCGAAGGGGCTGTGCGCAGCGAAGCTGGCAAGAAGACCGCAGCGGCCGACACCCGTTGATTGGTCTTGAAAGGGAATGCGAGCGAAGCCAACCTTGAGGGATACACGAAAAGGGTTACGAAACAGCAGCTTGAATACCCGTAAGATGTAACGCTATGTAACGAATGCGCGACAACGTGCGCGAACTCAGTGCGACGGTGGTCGGGATCAAGGAGGATCAAGGGTAACAGAGGGTAACGTCACATTGTAGTCACACGTCACAGTGTACTATCTCATCTTATCTAGATCTTGATCTAATCTCCCTGATGTACATGTCTTTTCTTTCTTGTCTTTTTTCTCTTTGAGCGTTATCAACGATACTCAGGCAGCAGATACATTCAGAGCGTCCGCATGGGTCTCCGGCGTTTGACCAGACGCTTCCGGGGAAGTTGTTCAGTCCCAATCTGGGCGGCCCTGGCACGCACGATAAGTACTATACAGTGTGGGATTTTACTCGGGGTCGCTCCAGCCTGCCAATGAATCTTCCTGATGTTGAGCCTCGCGGCGGCCTCATCGTTCCCAGCGCTGCTTTGGCCCCGCATTACAGCCCATCCGCCAACGACAAGGCAGCGATGTCAGGCATTCAAAGGGTGCTGACTGTTCTGCAAAAACTTATTATGGGCAACACTTTTGTTCGCGCGTCAATCCGAGGTCTACTATTTCTGTTCTCTGCGCTGCGGCGAATAATCACTGGCAAGCGGCCAAATGCGACTTCTACCTCTGTGGAAAACTCAACAACCATCCGCATTGTGTACCCACAAACTAGCTGTCGTGATGACGGTGACGACTCCGAGTCCAAGTACCCCGGAGAACCCGAATCTCAGGTCGTTTTGGCCAGCTCGATACCTGTCTCTCTGCATCCCTACTCGAGCGCAGGTCCTAGCACCTCGTGCTCTTCACAAGAAACCACCGCTCATCCCATAATCCAGGAGTCCGATTCGCTTCACAGTCTGTCTGTTGAGCAACTTCCTTTGTACAGTCCGCCTTCCGAGTCAGCGGCCGTTTCAATGCAAAATCTCTCTGTATTTCCGGCATCGCCCCACATAGGTCTCAATGGCTACATGTTGCCGCCTACTACTCTTAGTGTTGTGGATTCCCCTCTACCTGGAACCGCCACAGAGTTTCCGGGATCATTCGGGGATATCGCAGAATCACCTCCTTGTTTGAACGAGGTTTACCCGCGCATTTGCCCTGTGACACCAAACATGTTGGGGAGATACGATCGGAAAGTAACAGTGTACGATCTTGTTTTATCGTCTACATATGCGCTCAATTCATCCTCTCAGCCCCCAAGAACCCACGAAATTCACTCTCAACCCCCTCACCATCTGCCCCGTCCGGTAAGACCGTGCAAGTACATCGAGACCCGCTCACAAGACCCCAAGAAATCCGCCGCCACCTTGCTGGACCGGGTGCTGGACGCCCTGCCAGCACCCTGAAGGCGCCCAATACTTTTTTCATGAGGAAAAGGTGCGTCTGTCTGTACATGTGCGGAAGCAAGGTCGCTGACTTCATATTTAGCGTGTGTTCACTGACGCGAACCTCTTCGATGCCGACACGCTAATTTTCTTCAATGACAACATGAGCATGGTGCTTGATTTTCTCCGAGCACACAATGTCGAGCTTGAACCTGGCACCGATCTTGTTCTCGATGAATTCCTCTACGACGACGGCAGCAAGGGTTGCCAATACTATTTTGTCAATCATCAGGACCGCTGTATCTTCTGGATGGACTATTGTGACTCAAACTTATTTCCCGTTACTGCGGAGGTGAAAGGGATGTCGTCTGCATCACACATCCGTACGCCGTCCAGGTTTTCTCCCTGGAAATTTGTTTACGCTCCACAGGCCACGAATTAGAGGCACAATATTGGTTCGTGGCTTACGGGAGATTTTTTCAATAGCTGATCGTAAATACCAAGGCTGCATTGCGAATATTATCCCATGGCTTTTGAAGTTACGCATGTGGTGGTAGATGAACTCCGTGACATTGTTCTCCATGCTTTAGGCGGTAAATCATTTCTAGCCATCGCCTCCCTCTCTCAATGTATGCCTCCAGATGCTGTAACGTCCCAGACATCGACTGTCAGTTGGAAGATCGACGATCTCAAGAATATGATCACGGTCGTTGACGGTATAAGACGTGAGTCCTTTGGACATCGTTCTTTCCGCCCAAAATATAACACATTGTTAGAATACGTTGGTCAACATGCGAACAAGAGTTTCAGTGGGTCTGCCGTACTTGTTGGGCGGCTCATGAATGTGTTTGGAACATAAATTTTCCTCTTCATTGTGGCGTCACTGACCTCCCACCAGCACGTAACCGTGTCTACAATTTTCATGGCGAGCCTGGGGCAAGGCTGAATGTTGATCAATCCATTCATGCAACCGCTCAAAAGCGAACACTTCTCGTCCGGGCATTGAGCCCCATACTGTTTTACGCCCCGGATTTCCATTTGAGAGGTTTTCAAGCAATAAACACAGATGGTTTGATCAGGTGTTCTCAATGGGCAAACTATGTCACACGGCTCAATAGTGAATGGCAAGAGTTCGTCCTCTACGTGCGTAGTATTTTGTAGTGCTGTTGCGACTCAACTTGTTCTAATATTCGGTATAGGCCACTGTGCTTCTGAACGCCAATGTCGCCTTCCTTGCGATCCAAAGTGTGGACAATAACGGATCCAGTGCTCCCAACCGTTCTCCGGCACAAATTTCGAGCTACCTATCAATACTCGCAAGTATCGGGAGCATCGTTGTTGGTTTGCTGCTGACAAACCACCATCGTGGTTGGGTTCGTGCTTCTGCTGGGGTTGCAGCCAATTTCATGTTACACTTGGGTCACGAAACCCGCGCTATTTTATATAGCCTTCCTTATGCCTTGTTGGTATGGTCGTAAGTACCTTTTTATTCAGCACCCTGATTGTTTGAGACTCATAAGATTGGGTATTATAGGATGGTTGCTTTCATGGTAGCCTTCTCCTTCATGTGCTTTGTTCAGACGAACCTTCTCTCTCGCATGCTGGTCGCAGGTGTCTTGATCGCCGTCGCTGTCCTCGTTCTGTGGTGCATCCTTCATTGCTGGAACACCAACTGGGATTGGCTAGGCTCGTTGATGTCGCGTCTCGGTTTCGTGGAGGAGGAAGCTGCGTCGAGCGAGTCTAAGGAGGACGACCCTCAGGACGGTGCCGCATCGACTATGACTTCTGAATCACGGCCAGAAAAGAGGTGGTGGACATTTACATGGGCATCCATGACTGCTATCCTCAGAAAAGGCTTTTGGCACTCTGAACGAACAGTAATCAATGTGTAAAAAGAGTTCCTGCACAGTATCTGTGGTTGACCTCATTCTAGCGACTACTTATCCACATAGTGTACTTGCCCAACTTGCATGCCTGTATTTTTTTCCATCCAGAAAAACGTAAAATCATCCACAGGACTCGTAAAGACTCGTAATAAATTAAATATATTGTTGGCAGCGAGGACCGAGCCGTACGCGTGAGACACCTCGCGACTTTTTTTAACTTTTAACCGACGTCGACGTTGGACGAGGTCCGACGATGTATTCGGCTCATGTGCCAGCGCTGGAGCGAGCCACCAAGGCCAACGGGGCCGTGAAGCCTCCGAGGTCTCGAACTGCGAGATTCGAGGGCGCCGAATCCGGCCCTGGGATGCACGCCGTCGACAAAGGCCAATCTCAGTGTCAAAACTCTCCAGCGTCCCCGTCACTGGTCGAGAAACTATGATACTTTCATGCTTAGCTTCACTGCCTGACTTGCTAGGCGCTCTTCAACGATGCAATCTTTTAGGACGCTCTCGACTGCGATATATTTACCCTGAGAAGTCACAAACACCACTCTATCCTCGCCTGACGCCGCCCGCGCTTGAATCTCACCCAAATTCATGCCTTCAAAGAACCCTGCACCTCAAGACAAATGCGCTGTATGCAAAAAGTTGACAGCAAAGAAATGCTCTCGTTGTATGGCCAGATTCTATTGTAGCGCTGAACACCAGAAACAGGTAAGCGATATCAAATTGGCGACAGCGGAGCTGAGGTATGGCCGATATAAGGACTGGAAGAAGCACAAAACTGCTTGTCTACCTCCCGCCGTGGCGCTCCGCGACGTCGTCAAGACTCGCGCAGAAGCAGAACGCGACGGCGACACCAAATTCGTCATCGACGCCATCCTGCTTCCCTGGGACAGCGAGACCCCGTGTTTCGTCAAGGTCGTTTGTGAGATGTACGAAGACTCCTACGACGACTGGCCTCGAGGAGTCAATCACCGCGCCCTGTTAACTCCATTTTTCAAGGGCCGCGAAGCCGCAGATATCGCGACAATGGGATATGATGGCCCAGCGCTCGGATACACCCTATCGCTGGTGTGGGGGGATATGTTTCTGCGCGACGGCTCGCCTCTCAACCGCTGCGTCATCAAATTGACGGATGGGAAGGCTTATCATCCCTGGGGAGGGAACCTCATTGCGTATCGGGTTGACGAGCCGACCAGTATGGTGGCTCGTTGCAAAGACGCCAAGGCGGAGGATTTGCGTGTCATAGTCGCGTATTTGCTGGACTATGGAAAGGCGGCGAGAGAGTTTGGTCGTTGATATAGGTATGAGTTGTTTTTTTTTTCGCCCAATTTCATACCCTGAATCATTCCCCAGTTTGATTCAGATAACAAATCCAGTTGTTTGTACTACGAGAATGATATTTTTTTCTGTCGCACCTCATGCCCTTTCCTGCCGCCTTTTCCGCCCCCACCTCAGCAAAAAGGGCCACCCGCGCTTTGGCACTGCTGTCAACGCCCAGCTTGAAGACGCTGCCGCCACTTACTATCTAGAGTGGCGCCTCTCTAGCGCGATAGAAATTTTCACGATGCATCAAAGCCCGAGTTTTTTTTTCCCGACGCAGTTCAAGTCCTTCCCTGGGTGTCACTTGTCTGTGCTACGGACAATGGACAGTGAGTTTGTTTGGATTTGTTTCGTGCACAATTCGGCAAAATTCAGATTGTTTATCGTTATTGTGTGTGGGTTCGCTCGCACCTCCATCTTCTCTCTACTATCGCACCCAGCAACGCTTTACCATGTAAGCCAATTCGTATCTTCCACCCCGGCCACCCGCTCACTGGTTTCAGGCCCTTCAGGACCTTCTCTACCTCGACATCTTGTATGCCACCGGCCATGAGTGATATGGAGCCCTTCTTTCACTTTCCGCCTGACCTTGAGCGCGCAATCTTCGAAAGCGCGGCAGAATCCGCACCCGAATGTATTCCCGTTCTCTTGCTCGTATGCATGAGAGTCTACCAGTGGTGAGTAGGGTGGCCCAACTTACTGCGAGCGTATCTTGACGACGTTTGATAGGATTGAACCTATGCTATACAAAACCATCACTGCCTTGGGAGAGCATACCACCCTCCCGGCTCTTGCTCTCCTGCAATACGACGACCTCCCTCAGGAATTTCCGTCCTACCTTGCCAAAAGGTTATTTCGGACGGGCTATCCCAAACCCAAATCCCCAAACTTCCTGCACAAGCATGTGCGAAATCTCTACACCGAGGAGACCAGCACCGCTGCGCTGCTCTTCCCGCTCTGCTCCGGAGTACACACCTTGTACTTCAACGTATTCTTCTATCAGCTGCCTCTCGCACACTCCATCTTCCCTCTTCTCTTCGCCCTGAAGCTGCGACGGCTGAGCATGCCTCTCCAGCCACTAGTGGACAATCTCCCATCGCGAGGTCATCCATTCTTTGCCACCATCACCCACTTCCAAGCCCTTGACCGCGATGTCCCCAACGTAACAGCAATTCATTGGCCCTCGTTCCTTGCCGCCCACTTCCCCGCCCTCACACATGTATCATTCTCCTCGGACAACGTGTCAATACCTGGGGGATACACCGACATCCGGGTATGGATGGTGAACTTCTACATGGAGGTCCTGCAACTGTGCACAACCCTCCAGGTCTTCGTCCACTTTTACACCTCCGAGGTGGATGCCTACACGGCGCAGTTTCGCGTCCCTAAGGTCGACGATATTCGCGCCGTATGCGTGTACGTGGATGAGGGATTCACAGAGGCGGATTGGGTGAAGGATCTACGAGGACGCACAGATGTTTGGATGCGCGCCGAGACAGTCATCGAACAGAGACGCTTGGATCCACCGCGGGTTCACAGTACTCCGACTCCGTCTGTCGATCATGAGATTCCTCATGGTTTTCTTATTGAGTATTATTCGGGGTCTGATCCTTTTGAGGCGCAGTGGCGGCGCCGCACGCGCGCGTACGCGCCGCCAAATCATCCGCGTTTTGGAGCGCTATGGACATGAACTCGCAGACGGGGGAATTCTTGTTGGGTTTTGGATGAGGATTGGGCGTTATCGCTTTGTATTCAGCGGGCACGAAAAGAGTTGACAATAAATTCGAAATTTTGTTGCTGTTTGAAGGAATGGACGAGCAAAAACCAAGCGGAGAGTTTGTGACGATGATGTGACCGTGACTTTTCGTGCTTTTTTACCCTCACGCGTCGCTGAGCCCCGATTCCTGTGGCTGATTTGACCGCCCGCTGCTTGCCTGCCTTACGCCGTGAAGGCATTATAATTATAATCTTGTGCTTTTCGTCTGCAGCTTGTTTACGAGCGAAAAAGCAAATTTCGGCGTCCATCAACGCTTGACTGGTACCGCGGGTCCGCGACTTTCCGCAATGCTACCAGTTGGCTCGCAGCTGGAGCTTAGATGGGCTGTATTCAAGGAATCATCCCTCAAACCCTGCTCTCGCTGTAAAATTCAAATTTGTTGTAGCGAAGAGCACCAAAAACAGGTCAGTGCAGCTTTGTAAAAGATATCACCGCTATGGACTCCTGTAATATGCGTTCAGGACCGGAAGCAACACAAGTTTGCGTGTCTCGCTCCTCCCGCACCCCTTCCCGATTGTCGTCAAAACTCGGGCAGAAGCGGAACGCGATAAAGATGACCGATTCGTCATTGACTCGGACGCCATTCTCCTCCCTCACGACAGCGATACCCCGCGCTTCGTCAAGGTCGTATGTGAGATGTACGGCCAGGAGCTTGACGCCGCGGACCCAGAATTTCCTGAATTAGACGGGCGTCGACACAGGTCGACACCATCGCGCGCTCTTGGATCCGTATCTGGGTGCCAAGTTGGCCAACGCAATGCGTGAATCCACAGATATCTCCACTTGGGGATGTTTCGATGGCCCGGATGAGCTGGCGGGATATGCTTATGCAGGACGGGTCGCCGCTCAATCGATGTGTTGTCAGGTTGACCAACGGGGAGGTGTATCATCCGTGGGGAGGGAACCTCATTGCGCGCCGCGTCGACGAGCCGACGCATAGACACGATGCCAGGATGCCAAGGCGGAGGATTTGAAGGTTTTGGTGGCGTATTTGTTGGATTATGGAGAGAGGATGAGGGAATAAGGATGAGGGAATGAGCAGATTATAGGTTCGTCTGATGCTTTTTCTAGGCCCCTACCCGACGAAATTGACTCCCTTGCGCTTTCAGAATTATGGAGGTTACGCTGAGGGTTACGGAGATATTCACAATGCCTTTCATAGCCCGGCCGGCATAGTGTCTCCAAACTGGCCCCGACTCGTTTTACCTTCGGATAAGATGCCACGCCGCCGATCTCCTCCGATCTCTCGCCCATCTTCTCCTGGTGCCAAGTCAAGAGCCGACAGCGACGCATGCCGTGTACTGAGCCCACTAACTTCCTTCCTCCACCAGCTGGACAGGAGTCTGTTGGGGACCTGCCCAGTCTAGGTTACAGTAAAATGACTGTCTCAATTGGCACATTGGAAGCTGAATTATAAGCAGACAACGACGCGGATGCGAGCGAGTCGTGGAACCCCTCGAAGTCGCTCGCCCCCTTTACCACCATACGTCCTTATAACCTGCGGATTTCCACTCCGAGACTCTTCGGTTCGGTGCCGTTCCAATCTGGCCCTCGCAGCTGCATCAGGACTGAGGGGGATCGCTAGGCGATGGGGTGGTCGTGGGGGAGAAGAACAGCGGCGAGGACAATCTATATCTTCATGCGCGAACCTTGACGATTTAGTGCTTCAGAAGAGTCAAGAGTTTGAACGTACGCTTCTGTATCCTCGCTGCTGAGAACTCTCCGCCCCAATCTACTGGCTGCCATCAAGATGGGCTTCAGCCATTGCAGCAGCACTATTGCTGGATTTGGAACAACACGCAACTTGAGACGAGTATGGCTTTTCCCATTTCGTCCTGGGACTGCTCCGCTCGAGCTTTAAATTACGCTGTCCTTTGCATTCCTGTTTATACTTCCGATTCTATAGCAACTTTTTCTGGTTAGCTAACCGGAGCCAAGCTGTGCCCAAGTCCTGTCTTCTGTCTTCTCGACGGTTTTTCTTTCAGCCGGAAAAGCCATCAAGATGAACTCTGACTATTTTCGACGGCATGCAGTGTTCGGTGAATTCTCAGGCATTGCGTTATTTCCTGCGGAGGCAAGTGTCACGCTCTCTAATTCGATTCAGTTCCATTCATAACAACAATGGTTCTCCGCTCAGTAGACTCCAGTTGTCAATGCAGGAATGCACCTCTACAGACATTGCTACAACTTGAGCGTTGAGCAAGGTGGAGATGACATCTGCTCCGGGATCTCACTCCACTGTACCGTCTCATGATGCACTTCCGCGCATATTCATAAGTACGCATCTCAGCGGTGGCCCACAGCTTTCGCCAGCCATGAATCCTGTTCCCCCTTCCTCTGACCTGCAAATTGCACAATTGTTGGTCCCATCCCTTGCCCTTTTCCGAATTTCTCCTGACCAACCTGCGCCAGGTCTGGCCCTGTGGTACGTTTGACCATTTTTTCCCAAAAGAAATCTACAATATTCGCTCAGATAATCGGATATCTCCTCCATTGGGGGCTCTTTGGAATGCTTACTCTTCAGCTTTGCAAGTTTGGCCTGGAAAGTTCGCACATTGTACAGAAAATACTAAATAACACTACAGATAATTATTACCGCGCTTTTCCAAACGACCGAAAGCTCATTCAATGCCTCGTGTATGGTGTTTACTTGATCGAAGTAGTTCAAACGATTTTAATGACACACGACGCATTCACGAATTTCGGCACGGGCTTCGGCAACTCGAATACCTTGCGAGGCGTTCATTTTGACTGGCTAACAATTCCCGTCATGAGTGGTATTGGTGTCGTATATTCCGCTTTCTATCTGTGTAGTGGCTATAACTGCAACTAGTTGCCTTCATTGCGCAAACCTTCTACGCGTATCGCGTATACCTGCTGTCAAGGTCTTGGGTCCTTCCCTCGTTGATCGTTGCCGTACGTCTTCACAACACTCGATTTTAGCATGCTATTGCTAAAACATCACAGGTCTCTCTGTTGAGTAGTATCAGCGGAATCATGAACGGAAGTTTTTCGCAACAAGGTACTTTCGAATCCCGACAAAAAGCCACTGAACTAGGAGTGATCATATTCTAGTTGGAGTCGTTCCACCTCCGCATACGACGAGAAACTCCGTGATATCTGCAGTGAGTTCATGCCATCGACCTTCAATGATCTCAGGCTCCAAACCTTTTCAGTTATGGCTTGGCGGAGCTGCTTTGAGTGATATTATCATCGCAGTTGCCGTGACATGTTATGTTTGTGTTCCCCAATTACCCGTCTTGAATCATAACTGAATGGTACTGAAGCTATTAAAAAATGATACAGGACTCCGACGAACTCATATGCTGGTCGTGAAACTGATACGTCTAACCATCGAGACTGGATCCTTGACTGGTAAGTTTCGGATTGTTTAATATGATGTACTCATGTTCCTGGTATTTAGCGGCGGTAGCATTCATCAATCTAGCGCTGTTTTTCTCCTTTCCAAGCGAGCCATATTTCTTCACAGCTGGCGTGCTACTCCCCAAGCTCTATGCCAACACAATGCTCGCCGTTCTCAACTCGCGAATGCGGATTGTGGGCGGCCGAGGAGATGTGTCAAGCTCTGTGGATCTTCCATTTTATCAAAGCATGATACGTGAAAGCAGCCTACCTGGAGGCAATACGCGAAGCCAGCCGCCGGTCGTAACAATAACGAGGGAAATATTCTCTGATCGTGAATTGACCGAGCTCGTGGAAATGAGGTTGAAGAAAAATAAAGTAAGTAATTCATCAAATCGAGGATACAATTCTCTCAAGCCTCAAAGGCAAATTCAGATATCTCGGAACCGCTCCCCGTTTCAACTGTTTGACGGGGGAAAACTATGGTTCAATTCCGCGTAATCACGCTGAGGATATGTATATTCTGATCATGAATCGACAGACGTTCATTTGCGGGCTGCTCACGTCTTACTAAATGTATTCTATGCGTAACATAAACTATTTATTTTCGAGTAACTAGATTTTGAACATTTTGGTTTGCAAAAGTTTGACGTAGCGATCATCGATCATTCCCGGCAATCACTTTACGAATGAGTTCGGCATCGTTCTCTGTCTCCGCCTTCATGTCTAGCTCTGCCCAAGGACCATTGGCGGAGGCGGGGTCTAACTTTCATAACATATCATCGAAGCAGAGAAGACAACCACGAAGTTGCGATTTTTGTAGGGTTCGAAAGAGTAAGCGAAAAGATGTCTTGTTGATGACGGCGAGGCTCATTCGTTCGGAACAGGCCGATGTAAGGACACAACTATTGGATGAAGATTGAACTGAATTACTTCAAGGTGATGGTTCCAGTACTACTAATCTCGGCGGCAGCTGCTCCAACTGTGTGGCCTTCGGGACAACATGCACGTACCAACGACCTTATCAGAAGCGTGGCCCAAAGGAAACAAAAAATACGTAGGTGCTCAACGGTTTAGGTGGCCAGAATTTTCAACCTCATGCTTCAAGGACAATAAATCAGCTGAAGAAAGAAATTGAAGCTCTGAAAGTTCAACTGCGTTCACGCTCAATTTGCTCTTTCTGCGCTCAGCCATTGCAGACCCGAATATCAGGGGATTCTGATTCAACCGCCGGTTCCGTGTTCCAACACACCAGTCCGGAGAGTGATCACACGTCTTCTGACTCCAAAGAGCCTCCCGATGACCCAGATGTCCCTACCGATATCGTCACCAGCTTTAGCCTGTTGACCATCCAACCAGAGGAAGGTTTGAAAAACAAGTATTTTGGCGCTGCCAGTAGTTACGCTCTCGCATCCAATGCTATCGAAGTACGGCTTCGATGTGTTATTCACATCACATTTTGTACTGACGACTTGAATGCACTATAGATGAAGGAGAAGTATCTCGGGAGACGCCCGTCACCACATTTTCGACGTGCTTTCTTTTGGAACGTGCTACCGGCAAGTCTATTGTTCCAGCTATGAAGCTCGTTTAATGTGTCCCCATTGTTTTAGTGGGAGAAAGGAGGTCTAGATGATGACATGCGGGCGCCGCCGGATTATATCTATCCTCCAAACGACTTGATATTCTCGCTCCTCGGTCTCTATTTCGCCAATATCCATCCAATCTTCCCCATTTTGCATCATCCCTCATTTGAGCGCTCAGTAGCTGAAGGTTTACACCTGACTAACAAGGACTTCGGAGGGACTTTACTCGCGGTTTGCGCACTGGCGTCTTGGGTGAGGGCCTCCCCGCGCTGGTGTTATGCTTGTTGACTGTATTACAGTACTCAAACGACCCTCGTGTCTTTGTCGACGGCGACTCTGGTTTATCTGCCGGATGGAAATTCGCATCTCAAACGAAAATGCGGCGGGCAATGGTTGCGCCGACCATACACGAAGTACAGATGTGCGGCGTACGTAGCTGGCGCATGATCTCATACACACCGTGCATTGATCAATGTTACTAGCTGCTTACGCTATACGTGATCTCATCGTCTATGCCCCAAAACTCGTGGTTTCACCTGGTAGGTAGTCTGGAAGAATGCACACTATCTCTTAACAGTTGTACAGGGACTCGGCATCCGGTGCCTCCTCCAACGTGGAGTTCATAGGAAAACGCCCGAAAGTAAAATGCCTGATTTAAAAGACGAGTTATGGAAGCGAGCTTTCTGGTATGTCTACCCTCGCCAATTGTTGATTCGACTGTTGAAACGCATCAAACAGGGCCTTCATCTCTCTGGAGCGAACGATATGCTTGTTCAATGGACGTCCGATGAGTTTACACCCAGAAGAGTGCGAAATTCTTCCTCCGATCTGTTATCCTGAGCGTCCAACTTTTCTTCAGCTATGACTTGGCACTGCCGGCAGAAGTCGACGACGAATATTTGGATCGAGGCCTTCTTCAACCCCCGGGAAAACCGTCGCAGCTTTCATATTTTATTTGTCATTCGCGACTTTGTGAGGTGAGTATCTGTATTTCAGCACGAATGTCCTCGTACTAGGAACCGCGATAGATTCTAGGGGATGCATTCCGGAAGATCTATGCCTCGAAGAAGGCAAAGATGAGGATGGGATGGGATGGACCCGAGTGGGAGAGTCGGGCCATTGCTGATCTCGATTCGTCCCTGAATGATTTCCTGGATTCTCTTCCGCAACATTGTACGCTCACTATCCTATCTTCATTGCCTATTTTCATACTCTTATAGTGGTGTGGAATCCTGAGCATCCACCTGAGGGCATCTTTTTCGATCAAGCCGCCGAGCTGCACATGTTTTATAATTATACTCTGATAACGGTATGTCCTTTCCTCATTGCTTCTTTTGAACCATCTCATATATGTGTCAGGCCCACCGGCACCATATTCAGAAGACAACAACCTATGGCATCCCTTCATTCTCCATCTGCGCAAACGCCGCCCGTACTATAATCAATACTGCAGATATTTGGCACAAGAAGCGACAGCGGGTTCCGTCATCTACCCTCGCCGTATGTTTTGCCAGCCGCAATGACCGATTGCTGCATCATGGTGACATTGTTTCTAGACTCCGGTTTTCGTCTCGGGAATCATTCTAGTGCTCTATACGCTGGGAAACAAGAAGTCGGGTACATCAATGGAAGCGAGTAAGGATATGGCGCAAGTCAGGATCGCTCTGGACTTTCTGAAAGATGGTGAATCCAGGTAAGTAATTGTTTGCAATTTCTCTGAGGCCGATCTCAATTGCAGTATAGGTCACAGCCGATCGGACGGTTGTGGGAACTTCTCAGCGAGATAACATGTTTCGATGGTGCAATCTCCCCCGAAAACATAGCCCACTATCACAAGGCCGACGGATTGAAATCTGATGATTTGGATTCGCGTTCCACCGCCGGCGACATTACCAGTGACTACACCGCACCCGGCTCGCTGTATGACTTCTGGAACACTCGCGACATGTATACGGACTCTGCAGGCACATCGTCTATGGACCCATCTTTCACAGAAGGTGGTTCAGCGGATCCCAATAATGATCTTATGTCGATATGGATGGCGGCCCCATCGGAATCCGCGTCAGTTTTCTGATTTTGCAACACCCGTTTCGTACATGCTGATTTAAATGCAGAGATTTCGATCATTACTGGTCAAACAGTTTTGGACTTGGAAAAAATGGTTTAGATGAGATGTGGCAGGTTGCACAACTTGACGGCTGACCCAGACTTGAAATTTTCACCCTCCCCCCAACTCATACAATATTACTCAAGTAGATTATTATACGGATGTGAAGCAGGCTTTGTAATGCTAGAGTGTAGAGTTTGTTTTCTTCCGACTGTATGGTGACCCTATGTAACCCCGAGCAGATTGATCTTGAAAGTCAAGTATTGTGTTACTGTCAATCCACCGAGCATAAAATGTATATCGATTATGAGAATTTCCTGTACTTTACAGGCTCAACACTCTTCATTCGACTTTCGAATCAAAATGCTTCCAAGAAAGGAAATTGTTGATCCATGCAAAACGGGACCGTCGGACCGACGGGCACCGACCAAAGACCGAAGAACGTACCTCTTCCTCCACCAACATCCTGCGGTAGCCGCCTGCTACGCCTCATTTTCTCGGTTTCTCGAGGGAACAGCCTGTAACATAACCTAACAGCACTATGGCGGATGAACTCAAACGTATCCTGAACGCCGAATTATTCCATTTCATGGTCGAAGCCCGGATTCCTTTCTCGAAGAGAGGACCAATCGATTTTACCCAGGCCAGCCGGGACTTTATGTCTCTTGCCTTCAAAGACAAAATTCAGAAGCGCCTCTGGCCTGTGTTACTGACTCTCAGTCAGGTTGGCTTGAACAACATGCCGGATATGATGGAGTTTTTGCCCTCCCCATCCGACCCAGACTTCGCCCTGCAATGCCTTGGTTTACAACTCGTCATAGACCAGGCACCCCGCGCACTATGTAGCATGTCTTCTACGGACGGTCGCTACGTCAACTCCTACTTCGACATCGTTTCTCACCGGCTCGCAGAGAGCTGGCTGGCTCTCCCAACTCAGCATAGACCTGATTTATGGGAAACGAATAAGGACAGCATGTCCTTTGACTTCTGTATCCTGCTCCGCCTCTGGCTTGGTGCACCCCTTGTTCATAATGGAACACCACATGGGCAAACGATAGCCCTCGCCTTTTCGGACGAAACGCGGCGGGTCGTCGAAGAGATGATTGGCCAAGTCGATCCCAATCGCGCCGACAGAGGCAAAATATTGTCCGATATCTTTGCGTTTCCGCGCATGATAGAAGAAGGACCGCCGGTCGATGAAGGCGTCACCGCAGCGTCTTGGACTTACTGGATGATGAAGTTGATGGATGTGCACAAGCCCATTGTCGATCGCTTTGGACGCTATCCATATCAGAACAATATCAGAGGATTGGAGAGCACACAAGTAGAAAAGGATTGGATTGAAAAGGTGGACCACTTTGGCGAAGCTCCATATGATGTTGCGAAAAAAGTCAAGGAAGATATCGAGCGCGGACGATGGACGCCGTTGGGTGCTTGATTGTCTGTTCGAATTCAGTGCTGTCATTGCTGCATGTACTCGTAGAGTATTGTAAAGGAACGTGAAACTGTACTTTCAGACATGATCCGACGGAGTCGTCAAACCCGACGCAAAGTTCAAACTGCTGCGGCCCGCATCGCACAGCGAGATAATTTTGGATCGTTCACTTGGTTGAGGCTGCTGGCTATGGTAGATCGAGAGCCATTCATTTTGGCATGAGCATCGGACTCCGAGCGCATCGGTCTGTCAGACCCATTACAGCGCTGCGCAGTCGACTGGGTATAAAAAGGTAGACAACGACAATACGACGAACCATCACTTCTGAGGGAGTAAAAATGAGATATTCCTCAACAGTACTCGCTGCTCTAGCTGCTTTCGCCTCTGCCCAGAGCATCAGCAATCAAACATGGCTTGACACGGGGAACACGCTACAGCTCAGCAATGACACCACCTTCCACTTTCAGCTGCTCGTCCTGCTCGGACTGGCAACCTACCGCGGCGCAGACGTCGCGGACGTCCTAGGTGCAGCTCAAGCAATCATTCCGGGCGACTTCGTGAGCTACAACAGCACGTTCGCCGAGCTAGCCACGCGCAAACAGGCTCAGGCGAGCGCTACGAAGAACGCGGTCAACGCCCGCGACACCTTCTTCCAGGCGGCATCATACTGGCGCGCCGCCGACTTCTTCAATCGCGAAAATCGTTCGGATCCAATCATCGATGCGTTAGTCGCCCACCGCCTAGTCTGCTTGAGATGATGCTGATGGCTGGCGCAGATATTGGTCAAACCAGACAGCGTGCTTCACCGCCGCTAACAACGCTCTCCCCATCCCAGGAGAATACGTCTCGATCCCCACGCCGTCGAATTTCTCCGCCATCGGTATCTTCTACGCCGCCGATACCAACTCAAGCAGCGCAAAGCCCACACTGCTCGTAGGTAATGGCTACGACGCCTCACAGGAGGACAGCTACCACTCGAGCTGCGTCGCCGCCCTTGAGCGCGGGTGGAACTGTATGACCTACGAAGGTCCCGGCCAGCCAACCGTGCGCCGCCAGCAGAACATCGGCTTCATCCCTGACTGGGAGAAAGTCGTCACGCCCGTCGTTGATTACCTCGCCAATCGCACCGACGTCGACATGACCCGCCTCGCCCTCTCCGGAATCAGCATGGGCGGGTATCTCGCCGAGCGCGCAGCGGCCTTCGAGCCGCGCATCAAAGCCCTCTTGGTGAACCCCGGCGTCGTCTCCGTTCAAGACGCGTACACGAGCACTTTCCCGAGCGGCCTCATGCAGCTGTTTCAATCAGGCAACAAGTCCGCGTTCGACGCCATCATGAACCCGGTATTGAGCAACAGCTCCACGCCGTCGTCTGTCCGCTGGGGCATCGAGCAGGGCCTGTGGGCATTCAATACAGAATCGCCTTTCGATTTCTTCAATATGACTGGGGCGATGAATATGACGGGCTTGTACGACAAGCTCACGATGCCGATTTGGGTTGCGAACTCGACGCTCGATGACTTGCTCCCCCAATCGATTCAGTTTGCGGAGCAGGTGGACAGTACGACAAATGTAACGGTCGTCACTTTCGACGGGCCTGAGGGGTATCATTGCCAGGTCGGTGCTTCGTCGAGCACAAATCGCGAAATGTTTGAGTGGCTTGAAACAGTCTTCGAGTAAAAGATATATCTCTTCGAGTAAAAGATATATCTGATCAAATAGTGTACGAGGAGTATATTGCATGCGACAAACCTTTTAGCGCTCGGGATCTTGGGAGATTTTGTCCGCCTATATCCCTTCGGCGCCACCGGTTTCCACTGGCTCAAGGTCAACAAGGCCCTTAGTTGAGATGTTAGTGCTGAAAACCCTCTTGCAGTTTTTCCGGAGCGTCCGGTGGTCAGGAACATTGTCATTCGACATCGTCAAGGTGGTTTGAGCGGTGGATATAGGGACTCGATGAATGACAGAAGAATCTAGCTGGAAATTAGCGGCCATCTCTCAAAGCGTAGAATAAGAGAGGACTTTTGATTCTTCTTGTTGTGGCGGAGACTCTGTTGTGCGAGTCACCGCGTATACCATTCATGACGAATAGGAAGCGAGTGTCACGCCTGCCGCGTTTCGGCGGCGGTTTTCTCGCCTAGCGTGAAACAAGGCAGACAGGACGTGTCGGAACCGACGACTCGGAGATGTCGTTCATCTCGTTGGGAATCTGAGTGGCATCATGTTGCGGGACTCGAAGTTTTGCGGTTGTTTTTTTTTCATTGGTTTTCATGGCGTTTCGAGCCAACCAAGCGGGGAATTGCAGATACATTGCGACACGATATTCTTTCCAGACTTGAGGAAGTCGAGGCCCAACCAGCATGATTGGTTTACGCGCTCGCACTCGAAGAAGTATTGAGGGTTAGGAGCTTGCTGCTTCATCAAGGCGGAAGTTCCTGAAATCGACCGAGATTCCGCCCGAGATGCAGAAACAGTCGATATCCGTAGAAGACGCGTAAATCAGATACAGAAATTGGATTGGGCAAGGGGTGTCAATGTCATGGTGGTCAACTTGCAAGAGTGTCACAACCGTGACATACTTCTTCTGTCTTTTCCCTCCTACCACCATGTCGCGAGCGTCGCAGGTTGCAGCCTTACAAATACAAATCGACGGGCTACTATCCGCTATCGAAGTGCAAAAAGATGTCCTCCAAGGCTTAATGAGCCAGCATAAAGAGGCTCAGCGCAAAATGAATTTTTTCCTCGATCCTATGGCTCAATTACCATTGGAGATTCAATCCATGATATTCGTATTTGCTCGCCAACTTGGCTTTGAAATACCCGAACCGAACCCTCGTTCTCCTCCGATGGTTTTCCTCTCCGTCTGCCGAATGTGGCGCGACATTGCGCTTTCCACTCCAGCACTCTGGTCCGAAATCCAGTTGGATTCCTTGCCCCGTGGATCCAACTATCTTGAACTCGGTAATATCTGGCTGACACGGGCTCGAGCCCTCCCTTTATCTGTCACGTTGAACGGTTCTTTGAGGCTCGACCGCAGCGTCGAAAATTTGATCGCGCGTTTCAGTCACCAAATCGAGGATCTGACTCTTGAACGGGCGCCAAAGCGCCTGAATGACTTTTGGCCCCCGTATGTCCAGTTTGAGCTGAAACAGGGGGCGTCGCTGTCCTCTCTGAAGACATTGTCAATCAAGGCGGAGGACGAAGAAGAATTTTATTTCGAATATCGCGGGGAGTGGCTCGACATGCTGCGTGGTGCTCCGGAGCTGTCGAGTCTCTCCATGCAGAATATGATCTATTCAGATGAATGGGCAGAGCCTAAACCCGAACCGCAACCTCTGACGCTAGCGTCTCTTCATACACTGCACCTAGGCAAGCCTCATGAGCACACATTGACAGGGACCCACCAAAACAGTTCCGTTATACTGGAATACCTCACCCTCCCCGCGCTCAGGGTGCTTAGCCTCTCCTGCCTCGACATCGCTGACGAGACTCTGGTCTCGTTCCTAGAGCGTTCTTCTCCGCCCCTCGAGTCTCTCCACTTAACACCACGGAGCCGCTGGGTCGTCGCTGGCTTGTGCAACTGCCTCCGATTCATGTCTACCCTCATTGATCTCCAGCTTTCCGCCCCAGCCAGTTGGCAGCTGTCCCCCGTCTTCACCGCTCTTGCCACCTCCCCCGATGTTCTCCCTAACCTTCGCACCATGACACTATGGATGTCCAGTCTCATGTTCCTCGACTACGAGAAACTTTCGCGCATGCTCGACATGTGGCGCCCAGCGAGCCTCGTATCCTTCAGGCTTCATTTCACGCCGTACTGCGGTGCTGCCCACGACTACACAGCCGATCTACCCACCGAGCAGGTTAGATCCCAGCTGCGGGATCTTGCCGCCAGCGGGGTCAATGTCCATTTTGGGCCCATGAGCGAGAATCTGTTGGCACGGTGGTGATCCTCCCCCCGCCACGACTATCATCATCGATTTTCGCGCCATATCAGCACGAAATCGTGTCCCACGGACACACATACGCAAGCACACTATCATCCCCTCGCGCCGGCTTCCTCATCCAGGTCCCGCGTTCTACTCATCTCGTTACCTGCTCACTAGCAGCATGCAAAACCGCGTCTGCACACTTTTCGACATCGTACCGTGCCGTGCCTCGTCGTCAATATCTGATGCTACATACTGACTTGGTATAAGTATGTGTCTAGTACGCTATTGACACGAAAACCCCCGTTAGAGAGAATGCTCGCCCCCTCTTTCGGCGGACTTCGACTTCGTCGTCGCTTCTCAGATGCCCCCAACTCATAAAGTCGCGAAACGGTGGATTCCTTCGTCCTTCTCATCATGTTCGCGATGCAGCAACACCCCGTTTTCTCTGTCTAAGGACGACGAGCATAATCAGAGCATGCTTTTATCCCACCATACGCAAACGGTCGACGCGCAGATGCATTGCAGATGCACGTCGAAATGGACACTTCATATGGACACTTGATTTGTATACTGATTGATATATGTACATTGTTTTATTTTACAAAAGTCCCATCAAGAAAGCAGCAACGATAGCAAGGAGGAAAGCGATTTTGTCTCCATTCATCTTCTTCGTAGCACAATTCATCCAACATACCCATACCGCGCATCAAAAACGGGGTCATTGAAGACACCCCCAACCTTAAACGCCTCCTCCTCATACTCAATCTCACTCCCCATCACCGTCTCATCTTCATCCCCCTCCTCCTCCTCGGCGCGACGAAAAACTCTTACGCACGTTGTTCCTCCGCCCAATAGAAACACCTCGTCCGGTTCCCCGACATGCGTTGCGTAAGAGGACTCGTGCAGACATATAACGCGCGGCGCCTTGTCTCCACACTCCTCCACGAGCGCGCGCAACGCGGATCCCGTCTGCGCGAGCGCTTCGGTGGGGGCGGCGGAGAGTGAAGACGTGGCCAAGGGACCGCGAATGCAGAGCACATCTGTGGCTCGAAGGGCGAGTGCGAGTGCATTCGTGCCGAGGAGCTCGAGCCGTGAGAGGTGCGCAGAGGGTGGGGCGCCGCTAAGATGCGTACGGCGCAGCGCAAGATCAGCGAGATTTGGGAAGGCTGGATCGGCATCCGAGGGAAATAGACGATTTAAAAGAGGGAGCGCATCAACAGGGATGGTGTCTGCCGGGTGAGTGGCGTCTTCCAGGATGAGTTGGTGGAGGGAAGGAGCGGATAGGAGTTCGAAGAGGGCGACAGCTGCAGCGGAGGAGGTGTAGCCAAGAGTAAGTGAGTTGAGGGAAGGAAGACAAATGTATTCAAATGATGGAGGGGAGGATGACGGGGCCGCAGGGTCGGGGATTGCGGGACCTGAGCCATTCAAGACGAAGCGCGAGAGGTGTGGTACGGTGCGAAGAAGGGAAACGAGCTCGAGAATGGTTGGCTGCCCCGCGAGGGGAAGGAACGCCAATTCTAGTGATTTTAATGCAGGAGAGAGTGTGGTAGCGAGGGCTGTCCAAGCTGCTGGCACTCCACGGAGAGTCAGCCGCTGCAGACGTGGAAGTAAACATTCGCCATTGGTAACCGACGAAAGAAAAGAGTTTCCGATGTCTGCGAGCGGTGCGTGGGCTGCGTAGGCATCGCACCTCATGAGACGAAGACTCTCCAGGTGCGGAGCTCCATATGATCGAAGGTGAGCTTCCAAGGGTCCGAGAGCGGCCTGCATCGGTGCAAGGACATCCGTAAGGATGGACAAAGAACGCCAACGCTGAATATGGGGCAGCAGCACCCCCATAGCAGTGGTCATATGTTCAGCAGAGAACCAGGCCCTATACGCCCTCAGCATCTATAACCGCAAATTTATTGTAATGAAAGAACTCACCCATCATCTTCAAAATCCCACTGCTGGTCCCGAGCGTCAACGAGGATATCTACAAACAAGTTCCGGGATCGCTTCAGGTATGTCGAGATCCCACTGGTATCGAGAATTTCGGTTTTGCCAACTTCGCGGAGTAGTTCCGGGGTAATACAAAGACTGGTGTACAAAGCGGGAGTATTGAGCGCGACGCTCCGCCAGTGTCGACTGACGCTGGCATACACCAACGGCGCCTTGACGCTATCCGTATTGAATGGCTGGCAGTCGTCGTCGGCATTCGGATCTGAGTTTATGGGCTCATGGGTGCCGAGCACAAAGATGTAAGACAGAAGCTCGACGGGGAGCGCGTTAATGGGTGGTGCTTGATAGCGTTGCGGTGGGTGATAATGCATTGGGATGGGGGAACCCAGGAGAGGGAAACGGTTAAGTAGATAACATCCTTTTTGTCTCATGCAGACGTTCTGTCGAAACAATAGGGAATGATGACGGTTTCCTGATTGGGTTTTGAGATCGCGGCGCTTATTGTCTTCGGCGGCAATACTGGAAGTAAACCGGTGAAGGACCTTGGTGAGCGACGCAGAACGTCGGTAACCGCAGAATACAATTGGGGGACCAAGGGACGGTCGTCAACCCGTCCAACAGCTTGCAACCAGGCTTATAAGAAGGACAACCGAGTCAACCAGCTTGAGAACTTTCTCACCTGTTAATGAGTAGAGTGTGGGAACCCATACGCCATCAAACGAGACGTATCCCAAAACGGCAAACTCTTTGTCCTCGACGCGTCGCAAAAGGAAGTTTGATGCGTATCGGGCACGTCCGAAGGCCGAATGCGGAAGGTTCTTTGTTGCGAACCGCCCGAGTCAGAGTCAAAAGCGTCGGTAAATGAAAAGGCTCGCACGAGACCGGGCAAATGGGGCGGGGCGGTTGATGGTACAACAACAACGGCGGAGATAGCGATAGAGAGAAATGCTACATATGTACATGTCAGAGAGCAATGATACAGATACAGAAACCAAAAGAGCAGGCGGTAAAAACAGTCCTTACATACCTATGGCGAGGTTACACCCAGTTTGAAAAGCGACGGACTCCCGCCATTGAACGCCCCACCATTCATTCCATCCACTATCGGGCCGTCATACTCGCCCGGCGGAAACACCCCGTCCGTCGGGCCATCGTTAAACAGCGCCAGCACATCCGCATACATCCGCGGATCCCCTCCAAGTCCCAGCGCGTCCATCTCGAACCCTCCTGCACCAGCACCGACGTACTCGGGTGTCGCGCGCTGCTGCAGAAAGTCGGAGGGTGAAAACGCCTCGGGGCTGCTTCCACTCTTCTGCGACGGGCTCTCCGCGCTTCTTGACCGCCGCGCAGCAGATGCGGCTGCTACACTCTTTTTACGCACGGGCCGTATCCACGGGGGTCGTGCATTAGCGTTCGTATTTGTTTCTGTCCTCTCCCGAGGAGCATCTAGGGGTATCTGTGTCACTAGAGTGTAGATAGATGGGTGCGGTTAGCGAAGATGCTTCTTTTCATACTCAGAAGGACACCCACGTCGACAAAATTCCTCCATCAGATCCCCGGAGCGTAGACCGCACACATATCGTGTACTGAACCGCCGCAAAAGCCCAACGCATGATCGCAATGCATCAAGCCCAGGCGGTATCAGTGGCTGCAGCGCCTCCGTTTTGCAATTCAGCAACACAGCTACGAGCGTCCTCCCCGCCTGCGTCAGCTGATGAATGGAATGTACGCCGAAATAGGTCATCAACCCCTTCTTTGCGACAAGCAAATGCGCCGCGACGATCTGCAATGCAGCAAAATGCGCATTCACCATGGCATCGCGCTCAAACTCGCTCTGAGGCGGGCGAAGTAGCGGATCTGCCGCCGCCGTACGCTCAGCGACGAGCTCAGAGAATCGTTGCCGATAGATCAACAGCCGGACGAACTGCTCCGCGCAATGCAGTCTTACAGCTTGCGTAAGCCGTATCGTGTCCTCGCTCGCCAGCGTATCAGTCGTATGCGCAAAAAACGGCGGCACCCCGCGATGCACCTCGTCCAACAACGCCTCCTCCTCCCTCAACTCGCGCATTCTCCTCGCCCCACCCAAAAGCGCACTCACCCTGAGTAAAAATGCGCTCGTGGTCGAAGGGTCGCGCGCGGGCGGGACGTCAAGCACACTCTCCAACACCGTATAGATCCTCAACGTCACCACAAACGCCGCCATCCGACACTCCGTCCCTGGCGGCAAAACCGGCGCCCCAATCCCCTCATGTGTGATATACTCATCGTCAACCGGCGTTGGTTCCCCCACATCGCAGTCTCTCAACCTCAGCATCGGCGGGCGACCAAAATGCGCGCTGAGCTGCTTGTCCCAGATGTACACACACCAGAACGTGCGTTTCCGCACCTCGTCCTCGACGGGGTCGAAGAGGTCGTAGGTGTCTGCGCTGCGGTGCAGCCCCGCGTCGATGGAGATGGTGATAGCTTCGGAGAGGAGGGCCGCGGCTTTGGAAAGCTTTCCTAGACCCACGGCGTACACCGCTGCGATGAGCGCAGCCTGGATCGTATATAGTGTCGGACGATCTGCGATCGGCAACGTCCGCAATCTGCCCAGCAACTCGAACCATTGCGTGCCTGCGGATATCCCGTCTTGGGGGGAGGCGCGTACGCGGGGGTCGTCCATGTGTCGTGAAGCCAAGCAACATATCGCCACAATGAAAGCGGCGAACCCAGGTTCTCCCCATTTTTGTGGATTGCCATAGTCCTGAATTGGCAAACAAATCAGCGGAGGTTGAGTGATCGGGAGCGCGACCAACTTACGGAAAGGAAGGTGGGGACGTGGAGGAATGGGAGAATATAGGACGAGGTCGATAGGTAGCATTGCACCAAGCTAGGTAAGTGTGATAAGATTTAATGACACCTGCGAGATGTTGGTGCACACCTGTCCATTAACTCGGGGGCGATGTAGGAGGTGATGAGACGCCAGAGTGTCTGCGGGTTGACGTCTGTGCGTCGCGGGGTGCGGTTGGGGAACCAATCTTGCTCCACTGGAGCGACGTTTGGTGGAGCAGCATCCGAAGTCGGTACATGCCGTTCGACGAGCAAGTCGAGCAGCGGCAGGCCCGAAGCTTCTCCTTGCCATCTCGTATACCCCTCGTCGTCGAAATAGAGGTATGACGCCGACAGTGATAGACGGGAAGTCTCCTCCGCGAGCTGATCGGGACTCGCATCTGGCCCCAGTTGTACAGACATAAGACTTTCGTCTTGCTTGATCTCAGTGGGCGTGAAGTGCCCCGAAGGATTGGTGAGGGGGAAGATATTGAGGGACGGAGGGGGCACGCCGGCGGGAAACGTCGGGAACATGAATGGCGCGACTGGGCTTGCGGGTATGCCATCATTCGCCGCAGACACCGATGTCGGTACAATCCCTGCGTTCCCCGCTGCGAAGACGGCTGGGGGAATCGCCTGGATGAGAGTCTCGAGGTGGTGCATACGGTCTTCGAGCGTCGCGGTGCGTTTTGACTTGTGGGGGTGCGTGCGTTTGCCTGGCTCTTCAAAAGTGCAGGCGGAGCTTGCTGCAAGACATGCTTGGCACGGGTGGCCCTCGTCGCACTTGATTCGACGGCGACTTGCGCGTCATGAGCTGAAAACATTCGAATTCTCAGAATAATTAATAGCTCACCGACATCGGTCGCAGGCCCTTGCGCGCCTGTGAGTGTCTAACTTTGCAAGCATAGCTTCACAACGCACCTGCTGAGTTTGAACCGACGCTCCTTGAGCATGGCGGCCGCGGAGGACTCCTGGCTGTCCGCGCTGCCCGTTGTCACTGGCGGCATTTGGAGCTCAATGACTGACAAAGTCTTGAGAAAGCAGTGACCACACGAGCTAAATCAATCGCAGTGTCACTTGACTGACGCCGCGGCACAAAGAA
Organism: Favolaschia claudopus; assembly: GCA_037176885.1. Lineage (NCBI taxonomy): Eukaryota > Fungi > Basidiomycota > Agaricomycetes > Agaricales > Mycenaceae > Favolaschia > Favolaschia claudopus. The sequence continues at coordinate 841,505 of JAWWNJ010000036.1, read as the reverse complement.
TAAGCAGGCGACAAGAATTTCAATGCTGTCGATGGTCCCCAAAAATCAGGATAGCGTTGAAGATCGCAGGTCTAGCAAAAATGGGTTTGGTCTGCAATGGGTGTAAAAAATCCCGGCGAGTCAATGAACTAGGCATTACTCACCAATTGACCGCCAAGTGTAAATATGATCTCTAACTCCCAACCACCAACGAAGGGCGTTGGAGGGCCTACGCCGGTAAATGTGACCGTATTCGATAATCAGTCGACGACGGGAGATGCTTCAAATTGCGTTGAAAGCTTGGACCAAATGATTGCAATATTAAACGAGACACCACACTTGACCGCACTTTCTCCACCGATTCCCAGAAATTATGGGTCGCCGTGAGTACGTATAGATTTCGCGGATGGAACCAGGCGAGGCAAGTTCTTAACAAGTCGAAGAACTTGGGCGAAGGAAAAAAGGAAAGGGATCAAAAAGGGATCGAGAGAGGTGAGTCACGACCATGTGATCGGATGTACCGTGATTTCGGCGGGCGGACCGAAATCCGCGCCCGCCCACCAACTTTGCTTCAACTGGTGCTTACTTCCCGTGAAGCCCTTCAAACCTCCAAATCGTGTGTTCTGTAGACTCGATGAATATTTGCTTTTCTCGCGAAGGAAAATCTTTCCAGTGTTGGGTTGGTGTTGGGTTTTGAGCACAAGCATCAAACAAGCTTGAATTGTTCTGTCAATTCTTCTCATCTCAACCAGCTGCTTGTCGAGTCTCATCGCATAGTTAGTGCAGGAAAGAGAGAAAGAGACACAAGGAGAGAATTAGCACGACGCGTTGGGAGACTATGAGAGCAAAAGTAATTGTGTCGTGATGGGGCGGGTATATTGATAACGGCATCCTGTCAAAGTCACGACACTGAAGATATTTCTCCCACGCTGTTCCGTCTCTCATCCCGATTTGTACACCGCTGCCTTCACGTTCTTTTAGACTCGGGAGATGTCAGAGCCACCAGTGCCAGGTCAATCCTGGAGTCTATGCCTGACCGAAATTTTACGGTACTTCGAGCGATCTTGGCGCTCACACCAATAAACCTGGAGCAGAACTGGAAATGTCTTGTTTGCAAGCACGGAAAGTGTTCGGGTTTTAGGACCTCGCCAGTCACAGTCGTACGTTGCGCTTTCGCGGCATCCCTCGACTCCATCCAAGGGCAAACTGAACGATCTCAGACTAGCGGACTGCGCTGAATCATGATTCCGACTCCGGAGAATCGGTAACTCTGTGGGTTGCTGAAGTGGGTCGCATTGGGGTCGCTTCGTCGGAATACGACCGGGTAAGCGGCTAATCGACGAGGTTCACAATGACATTGCTCAGCCAAGTCTCAGTGACGGAGGCGGCAAGCTTACCGGCCGGGTACGCGTGTCAGCAAAAAAAGCACGGGCTGACAAAAGCCGAAATGACTCATCGGCTGGCTTTCGCCTCTTTTGTCAGCTGGTAATCGCAATCTTTCCGAGACTTTCTATCCCGTTCATCCGCCACGTACTAAGCTTTGTGCCGATGCGAACGTATATATACCAACATGGATCTGACTCTCAGGTCCCGACACCAAGCCTCTAACCCAACTCACAATGGACTCCCCCGCCTCTTCTAGCTCTTCTGGCTCTCCCGCCTCCTACAGCTCATGGAGTCCTAGCTCAAGCTCATCTCACAGCAGCCCTGTGCACCCGGCGTCCCTCGTTGACCCCGCATCGCACTCTCCCGAGCTCATGCAGCTCGTTGACATCGATTTATCGCGACCAGTAATTAGTAAGTCTATTTCCCCGCATCCATAATTACTTTATCTAATTTTTCTATTTCTGCAGACTACGTCGCAAGATCTGTGATCGAGACAGTAAACCATGCCTTCGACCGCCCATCCACATTCCGCTCTCCCGCTTCCTACAAATTCCCGTCCTTCGTCTCGAGCATCATCTCTCGCGCCGAAATCACCCCCGCCACCCTCCTCGTCGCGCTCGTCTACATCACTCGCTCCAGACGCCACCTCTCTATCGCATTGGAAGAATGGGCTCTCGAGCGCGTTTTCCTTGGCGCCCTCATCGTTGCCTCGAAATACACCCAGGACTCCACTCTGCGGAACGTCCACTGGGCAATGGTAACACGTGTTTTCGGGCAGGGCGACATCGGCCGCATCGAGCGCGAATTTCTCGAAGTCCTCAACTGGGAGCTCAGCGTCACCGAGGCGGATGTCTTGGCGCATCAAGAGCTCCTGGACATCACCCTTCCTTTGATGCCGGCGGCGAGAAAGTCAGTGGATGAGATCGAAGTGAGGAAGCCCGCGCAGGTTCCTGTGCCTGCCGTCCCCGACCTCGAGCCCTCTTCCCCGCACTCCAGCGTTGGCTCTGCTTCCCCGCGCACACCAATATCATTGTCCCCCACCATCCCCAACGACGTCGACATGGAGGAGGCGAAATCGCCCACCGTATACGAACCCTCCCCTCTTCCCGCTTCTTCACCTTCCCCCTCTCTTCCATCTGCACCGCTACCGGTCGCAGAACCAACACAGCCAGCGAAGAAACGCCGTTGCCCGCACGCACACAAATCCTCCTCTCGCCCCAGCGGCGCCAAACGCTTTCGCGACTTCCTGCATGTCTTCCAGCCGCATAGCCATATGCTCCTACATCATGCTGTCGACGTCGCGGCGTAGGCGCTGATTGATGCTCACCTCATCGTGTCGCATTTTTGCGGTCATTTTTTTCGATCCGCGCCTTCATCAGGCGCCTTTCGACAACCACTACATCTTCCCTTGAGAAGTAAACAAGCACGCAGGCTTCTGCGTGGGCCTTCGAAACCGCCTTGGGTGCAGTTAACTGTACGCCTTGTGTTGGTCGGTCTTTGAAGCTTGAATGAAGCAACCCCCACTTGATATCGAAAACAACAAAACATCGCATACTACTCAACCATAGCATATATACATACACCCATACATTCATTGAAGTAGAAGCATAGTAGTTAGTTATATAAGAAGTAACCCCCACACAATCATTTACTTACCGTCAATGAAAACAACCCCTCCATAAGTATGTCGTTGTGTGAATGAGAAACTTGAATGATCCTGCTTTGACCCGCCACGTCATGGCCGTCGACAAAAAATCGTCTCGCTCCATATGGATACGGGCCGCCCAGATGTAAGCAACGCGTTGTAAAAGCCGAAAGTGATTTCGTTGCCTAATTGGGATGCTAGGAGTAAGTGGTGGCGGTGCATCTACGAGGGTTTTGCTGGCAGCCGCACACGCACTCAGCACTGTAGTGTGTTTCGTTTCTCGTCGATGCTCGTGCTCCGTATCCCTGGCGGGATGTTCGAGCTTCAAGCCCTCACGAGGATCTCGTTGCCTTGTAGTGTTGCAGGAGTTCAAAACCGCTGCCAGCAAAAGAGACGAACGCCGACAGACGCCGACGCAATTTTGCAAAGCGACTTGACTTCAGACTATGAACACACGACGATTCTATTATACACCTTCGAAAGTGGACGCAAAGTGTCCTGCTTGAACAAGACTTTCAAAGCGGAAAGTTTCGAAACTGCGACTTGGGGTTCAGAGGAGACAGCCATCCTGAACAACAAGTTCAAAATGCAGAGCAGTTGCAAGTCCTCAGGAGTCCCTCTCTCGCAGGATCTGGCGAATTCGAGCGCTCTGGGCATTCCTCGAGCAATCTCCTCGCAGACTTCAAGAATTACGATGACAATGTGCGATGCTGGCCAATCCGAATAGGCCGCTCGGAGCAGAAAGATTCTCAATTACCTCGAGAGCTCTTGGAGATGCTCCACGTTCACATTGTGGTCAAATAATGCCCATGAATCGACGAGAGAGCGCCTTCTCGGTGGTGCTGACGCTTAGGCACCCAGTGATAAACAAGTCGATGGAGGCCTCAAACGCATGCCAAAGCGCTGACAAAGCTTCAAACTAGCTCAATTCAAGCGTGAAGCCTGGGCCCGACGCTCTCCGGGGAACAATGGCACTGCGAACATGGACAGAGCGCCTCTGGACCCGAAATTCATGTCACGAACCCTCCCAGGCGTCCCCCGGCAAAATCCGCTGCCACGATGCACCCCCGTGGCGGCACCGCTTGGCTTCGCTCATCGTCAGCGCCTAGAGCGGAAACAATGGTGAGCCACTCGACCAATCGTCGAAGATTTATTATTTCCCAAGTCGACCGGGGCTTCAAATGCATGTCAAAGCGCTGAAAGGAGCCTCGAACTAGCTTGAATTGGGCGTAACACCCGCTCCCGACGCTCTCCGATGAACAATGGCACTCTGAGCATTGAAGGGCCGCCTCCGACGCCGAAATTCATGTCACGAACCCTCGCAGGCTTCCCCCGGCAAAATCCGCTGCCACGATGCGCCCCCGTGGCGAGCATCGCTTGGCGCCGCTCATCGTCAATGCTCGGAGCGGAAACAATGGTGAGCCACTCGACCAATCCCTCGAAGATTTATTTCCCTAGATGGCAACTCTCCGAGAATTTTGGATTGCTCACAGCCTCCATCCTTTGTTGGACCTGCTGCCGTCAACAGTTACTTTGTCCGCTGCTCAACGACTATGTCCGCTTTTGGCTGGCGCTTTGGCTCATGAGATCGGGCATTGTTCGTCTGGGACGGCTATATAAGAGGCCAGCGACTAGAGGCTCTCCCCGCCCCCCACTCTCTATAACGAGTTTTCTGTCTGCGACAACTACCTCACTATATTTTCTCTGCATACCCGCATCTCCTGACCGACATGGACTCTCCGAGAATCTCTTTTCTCCGCTACAATGCAAAGCTCACTCTCAATGCCCTCAGTCGCGTTCCCCTTCGTACGGAGTCCGAAATGGCTTGGGACGCTGAGATCTCTCGTGCGTTTTGACCCTTCGTCATCCATAATTCAAAGGAAACTAATGCATTTCTGTGTATTCTGTCAGTGCCCGAACCCACCATGGACCTTGCCACCAAGCTCGGGTCCCACGCGAACGAGACGCGCATCTCTCTTTTCCCTGAGGACACGACGAAGAGCGTGGATGACATCTTTCGCGACTTCATGTCTTGGGAGACTTTCGACGCTGTGGCCGCTTTGGAGGACGATTACATGCCCTTTTCCCCTCCGCCCACAGCTTATCAAGAGCCCGACGAAGTGGCAATGGTGACAGACGAACCCATGGTCTCTGACGACGGGTACGATTTGCACGCAAACAACTACGGCAGCACCCTGTACACCGACACTGAGGACATCAACGACTGTTTGTCCCGATTGGCCGTCGATGAGCTTCCCATCACCCCTCTTCCTGCTCGCGCTCGCGACTTGTCTCCCTCTCGTTCCGGAAAGACGGGTCCGGCCAAACGCCAGGCTCCCCGTGTTCGTGCACCGTTGACCCCGATGTTCATTCCCAACGTCGATCCGCTGCCTGTCGCGTCCGGGTCCTCGATCGCAACTTCCTCGATAAAGTCTTCCCCCAAACGCGCCGCGCCAATCGAAGAGACTCCCGCTCCCACCAAGCGCCGTGCCGTCAGACTCCTCGTTCCTCCTGCCCCCGCCTTCGTCCCCGCGCGCACCATCGCCGAAGCTATCGACCGCACCCGCCCTCCGCCTCCCGCCGCCCACCTGATTTCATCGGCCTATCACTACCTTCTCCAACTTGGCTGCGAGCTTCGAGCCAATAACAGCGTGAAGTGCTACGCTTGTAAGCAGGTGTCGGTTCTCCCCGACATGGGTCGCCATGTTCTCACCCACAACCGCGTCGAATCGGCGGTAGATTGCGGGATCCCGGGCTGCGACCAGACGTTTTCTCGGAAGGACGGGGCGAAACGCCACAGGGCAAACCAACATACGGAAGAGGAAAAGTAAGTCTTTCATGCTTGTTTGCCTTGCAACTCCAGACTGATTGTTCCTAGCGCTGAATGGGAGAGGCAAGACAAACTCAGAGCCGCGCGGGAGGCGAGGGGCCGAACTTGAAGCTGAATCAGAGGCCTGAACATTTGCAGGCCTTCTATTCTCTTTCTGTTGGTATACTACAACATATAACCGCAGCCGCAGTGTTTAGTTGTAACATCTTCCTAGGATCTGTAGTCGTAAGTATTTCTAAGTTCTTATACTCTCTAATCGTATCATTGTAATCATGTCTACTCAATCATCCGTGCTTTCATTATCGAGCGAATTGATTCCCGCGCTTTGCTCGAGCATCTCTTCGGATATCTTGATCTTCCTTCAAGGATTCGGGCCTGGGGGAAAGAGAGGCTCGAAGTTCTCGTGAATCCAAAGTTCGGCATGAATTCAAAGCGCTCAGATTTGTCGTTTTCGGAGTCCGAACATCCGTTTCTGTCCAGTGCTATGCCTGACCTGCTCCGTCGGATTCCGAAAACTCATCCAACTGTTTTCTCGAGCAGTCCTTCTTTACAATACGGAATACACCCCAATGACTAGCTCAGTACGACATGTACTACTCTCTAACGTGGGCTGTCGGCTCGATAGAGTACGGGGCACATATACCAGGTCTATGAGTATGTAGCATCGGATATGCCGTTTTCTATGCTGCGAGTGAGCAGGTAACGAAAGGAATAGACGCGGGGCCTGGATGGGGAAACTGGAACGAGGGGTATGACGCCCGTATACGCTTGCGTATGCGTGTAAGCGAGAGGCCGACGATTTCGTGCTGATACGGCGCGAAGGTCGATAACGGTAGTAGTACCCGCGATAAGGGTTCACCACCGAGCGAGCAGATTCTCATTCACGGGCCCAAAATGGACCTTGACCCCACTGGCGGCAAGATCCCGCAGCTGGGATTTAACCTGCTCAGTGGGTAGATCGGCTGTATAGTCGTGGGCAGCACCGCAGTACGGCGTGAAATGGAGCTTGAATGATACGAGGCTCGCTGGGCGCCACATGTCGAGCATGGGGGAGAATTTCTCGTAGTCGAGCGACATGAGACTGGACATCCATAGTGTCATGGTGCGAAGCTTGGGGAGAACATCGGGGGAGGTGGCAAGAGCGGTGAAGACGGGGGATAGTTGCCAACCAGCTGGCGCGGAAAGCTGGAGATCAACGAGGGTAGACATGGAACGGAGGCAACTGCACAAGCCAGAGACGACCCAGCGGCTCCGTGGAGTCAAGTGGAGAGACTCGAGGGGCGGAGAAGAACGCTCTAGGAACGAGACCAGAGTCTCGTCAGCGATGTCGAGGCAGGAGAGGCTAAGCACCCTGAGCGCGGGGAGGGTGAGGTATTCCAGCATAACGGAACTGTTTCGGTGGGTCCCTGCCAATGCGTCCTCATAAGGCTTGCCTAGGTGCAGGGTATGAAGAGACGCTAGCGTCAGAGGCTGCGGTTCGGGTTCGGGTTCTGCCCATTCATCTATATAGATCATACTCTGCATGGAGAAACTCGACAGCTCTGGAGAACCACGCAGCATGTCGAGCCACTCCCCGCGATATTCGAAGTAAAATTCTTCTTCGTCCTCCGCCTTGATTGACAATGTCTTCAGGAAGGATAGCGATGCCCCGTGTCCCAGCTCAAACTGTTCATATGGGCACCAAAAGCCATCCAAGCTCTCTGGCGACAGTTCAACAGTCAGATCCTCGATTTGGTGACTGAAACGTGCGATCAAATTTTCGACGTTGCGGTCGAGCCTTACAGAACCGTTCAGCGTGACAGATAAAGGAAGGGCTCGAGCTCGTTTCAGCCAGATATGACAGAGTTCAAGGTAGTTGGATCCACGGGGCAAGGAATCCATTTGGATTTCGGACCAAAGTGTTGGAGTGAACAGCGCAATGTCGCGCCACATTCGGCAGACGGAGAGGAACACCATCGGAGGAGAACGAGGGTTCGGTTTTGATATTCCAGAGTCGAGTTGGCTAGCAAACACGAATACCATGGATTGAATCTCCAACGGTAATCGAGCCATAGGATCGAGGAAAAAATTCATTTTGCGTTGAGCCTCTTTATGCTGGCTCATTAAGCCTTGGAGCACATTTTTTTGTACTTCGATAGCGGATAGTAGCCCGTCGATGTGTATTTGTAGGGCTGCAACCTGCGAAGCTCGCGACATGGCGGTACGAAGGAAAAGGCCTGAGGTACGTCACAGTGTGACACTCTTGCAAGTTGACCACCATGACATTAACACCGACCATTGCCCAATCCAATCTCCGTATATGATTTACGCGTCTCCTACGGGTATCGACTGTTTCTGCATCTCGGGCGGAATTTCGGTTGATTTTAGGAACGTTCGCCTCAAGGTGATGAAGCTCCTGGCCCTCCGAGAATACTTCTTCGAGTGCGCGTAAACCAATCATGATGGTCTTGCCTCGACCTCCTCAAGTCTGAAAAGGGCATCGTGGCATTATGTATCCGTAATGCTCTGTTTGAGACTCGCAACACCGTGAGGTTCGATGAAAAAACCGCGAAACTTCAAGTCCCGCCACTATGACGCAGGTTCTCAACGAGATGAACGGCGTCTCCGAGTTCTCGGGTCGGAGGCATCCTCTGTGCCTTGTTTGACGCTAGGCGGGAAACGCGGCAGCCGTGACACTCATCCTACCAATTATGAATGGTAACATGTTGGGTATGTGGACAATGGTCCACATAGGAGGGTAAGCTTGCTTCAGTGCGAATGGGAATTCAACATCCTGGTCTAATACGTCCAATTCACCCATGTACAGTAGCTAATCTTGATAAATTCGGGCAACATTACTTATTGGCTCGAACAGTTTTTCGCCCGATTTGGATTCAGTTGACGAACCTCAGAACCGTCTCAGTAACCGCCCTCATATCCACCTTCAAACCCCTTTTGCTCCTCGTGAATCTGGTTGCACACTCAGTGGCCCTTTTTTGTTGAATCATTAATTTTGACAGCTAAAGCCTAAGTATACTCACTGGATAGTAGTAAGTATATCCAAGACACTGGTAGTAGGACAAAGTCTGGTAATTTTTTTTGAAGTTGCTCAAGGCATTCCCTGAGCCCCGGCATTAGTGGCAAAGTGCTTGTAACTTGAGGAGGCTTGTAACTTACAACTTGAAAATTTGATGTTTACTGAATTCTTTCTTAATGAGTAAGCAACCATTGAGTATATAGGTGTTGGTAGGGTACTGTATATATGCTTATTCACAGCACATGAGGTTCAAATGGGCCAATTGAATCTGAGTTGAACCAAAGTTGAACATTCGTATGAGATCTTTTTTCGGTAAATAATCGAACTGCAAGTGAAATTTGATACTTTCTGGCCTTTTTCAACTGTCAAGTGAGTATGTTTGAGGAGTTTTGAAGGGTGTAGACAGAAGTTTTCTGCAAGAACGTAACTTGGCACGGAAGTGATTGTACGATGTCCAAAACAAGTAATTCGGTAGTTCAAACTACGAACTCCGAAGTTTTGGGCTCTTGGTGGTGAGCTTCACAACACAAAAGTAACAACATCTCGAGCTGAGCCACTCCCATCGACTTCAACTGTCTGCAGCGCCTGATGGCATGGCTGACGCAGATGATAGTTTGATCGGCCAATCAGGGCCAAAGGGCTGAGGGGTTGCTCCATACCATTCACACAGGGGGTCGAAAAAAAGGTGGAATGGTTATAACTATTTGAACTGCCTTACTGATACAAGACGGCAATATTCTGGATTTTACAAGCCCAGAAACAGTAGTTCGTCAAAGAATCAGCCGAATTTCGGAACGCCGACAGATATTGATGAAATCAGCGCATCAGGTAAACCAGCTCGATATGGGAATTGCTTGATGGATGTCTTGAGCGTTGTGCTGACCATGTTCTCTGAGAGTCTGTTTTAGCCAGTAAGTAGCAACCATCGAGACTCACAGATTTATGCCTAATCTGCTGAAAGTTCGTCTAATCAAGAAACTTCAGAGTTCAGTCTTCGTCACAGAAGTTCGATTTTTTGCCGATAAATAATGCCATACATTCGGAAAAGTTCATTCGGCGCGCAGTCCGAAGTCACATGACAATGACAGTGACGGCCGTTCCCGAAGTCCGAGGCCACGGACTCAGGACTCCTGCACAGTGCTTACAAAGCATCCGGACGGACATTTGTAAGCATCTGCATTCTGGAGCCCTATACCGATGAATGGGGAAGCAAGCTTCCCCATAAGGAGTTATTCGCACGAGAGCGTCTTGACCACAACAAGATGTAAAAAGTAATCTTTTATTCTACGCTATTTTGATAAACAATCGCTGAATTTTCAGATAGTTATGTCCATTGATTGAATGCCTACTCGAAAACCGATTCCAGCCACTCGAACATCTCGCGGTTCGTGGCAGTATCAGCGCCAGGCTCGCAATGATATCCCTCGGGCCCAGGGAAAGTGGCGACCGTCACACTGGTGTAATTCTTCACCTCCTCCACAAAATCGAGCGACTGAGCAAGTAAGTCGTCGCGCAACCCATTCGCAACCCAGATCGGCATCGTCAGTCTGTCGTACAAGCCCGTCATGTTCATCGCACCGGCCATGGTGAGGAATTCAAACGTCGAATTCGTGTTCATAGCCCACAGGCCGTAGTCGACTCCCCAGCGGACAAGCGACGGCGTGGAACTGTTGCCCAGTGCAGCGAGGATGGTGGCGTCGAACGCGGTCTTGTTACCTGACTCAAACAATTCCTTGAGCTCGGGAGGGAGGTTTCCTACGAAACCGTCTTGCCCAGATTTGACGCCGGGGTTCACCAGGAGCGCCTTTATACGAGGCTCAAATGCCGCCGCGCGCTCGGCGAGATACCCGCCCAAGCTGAGGCCGGAGAGTGCAAGGCGGTCCATGTCAACGTCTGTGCGGTTGGCGAGGTATTCGACGACCGGGGTGACGACCCTCTCCCACTCAGCGATGAAACCAATGTTCTGCTGGCGGCGCACGGTCGGCTGCCCGGGACCCTCGTAGGTCATGCAGTTCCACCCGCGCTCGACGGCGCCGGCGCAGCTAGCGTGGTAGCTGTTCTCCTGCGACGCGTCGAAGCCGTTGCCGACGAGCAGGGTAGGTTTCGGGGTGCTTCTGTCGTTGTCCGCGGCGTAGAAGATGCCGATGGAGGAGAAGTTATACGGGGTCGGGATGGTGACGTATTCGCCGGGGACGGGGAGGGCGTTATTGGCGGCGGCGAAACATTCGAGCTGTTTGTCCCAATACCTGCGTCGCGGCGACTTGTCAGCGTCATCCCAAGCATAAACAGCCACATGCACTCACTCGTTAAGGATCGGATCGCTCTGGTTTCCGTGGTTGAAGAAGTCGGCGTAACGCCAGTACGACGCGGCCTGGAAGAAGGTGTCGCGCGCGCTGACTTTGTTCTTCGTAGCGAGCGCCTGGGCCTGCTTGAGCGTTGCCAACTCCGCGAACGTGGCGTTGAAGCTCGTGAAGTTTCCTGGCACGATGGCGTTGGCTGCTCCCAGGACGTCCGCGACGTCCGCGCCGCGGTAGGTCGACATGCCAAGCAGGATGAGGAGCTGGAAGTGGAATGCGGAGTCGGGGCTGAGTCGCAGTGTGTCCCATGTCTCGAACCCTGACTGGTTTGTCTGTTGGGCAGAGGCGATACCGACGAGAGCAGCGAAGACTGTGGAGGAGAATTTCATGGTCGTGAACGAGTGAGGGATAATGTTTCGAGGGCTTGGGTCTGGCTACCTTTATAGCTTCGCAATGCAATGGTGGCCGAAGGCCTGTCCGGGATTCCAATAACCACAGCCCACTACTACCTACCAAAGAGGGAATGTAAATCGTTCGCTGGGAGGAGGATCAAGCTCACAACTACCACGATGCGGAACTTTGGCAATGAAAATCATTGAGAACGAGCGTTACGTCATGCCAAAAGGATCAAAGACGGTATTCCAATTTTTTTGCTAAAGCGCTCGCTACTTGGCTCGCCGAGCGCCTGTAACGCGCTCCAATGCATTCCTCCTTTCCTCCAACTATCCTATAGCTCTCACAAAGCTGTATCCATAGCAAAAATTGCACCGGCGAGCTCGCGGGATTGGTCTTGGAAAATATAAAATCCTTTCAGCAACTGTGCCGCAGCTTGATATTGCATCCCGCAGTAGACACGCAGTCCGCCCAGATATATCAAAGATACTGTATTCGGATAACAGCTGTTGGGTCAACGGACAAGCCTGTCGTGTCTTGCGTACACTTCGGTTACGACTATGAGAGGCAAATGAGAGACTGTGAGTTGAGTACGAGTTCCTGCAAGAAGCGTCGTGAGTTCGCCGCCTCTCAATCACAGCACTCAAAGTCACAACTAGTTGCAGGTCCGAGTTTCTAGCCGTGTCCGCATTGGTCACTGTCGAGATTCGATACAGATACTTGCCCGAGTGCTTGCTTCGAGTCAGCGGGATTCGAGGGCGGCAACGGAGAGTATTGTGACGAGCCATTCTCAGAAAAATACGGGGGCAGCTATCGGTCCCACCGACTCCATTCCACCTTTGCTGATGAAGAGCTTCCCAGCCAGACAGAGACGCCTCGGAGTTTTCTCGGCCGCATGTAGAGTTTTCCCTGGATTTCCAGTGCTTTGAGAGGCAGAAAAAAGAGTCAGAACGAGGTGAGGCTGCTTGTAACGCCTATAAGTTGAATAAGCTCATGAAGTGGTCGAACTGTCCGAATCGAAGAAATAGGAAGGTAGGTAGGTAGGTAGGTAGATTACACGGCACGGTCCCGCTCAGGAACGCCGGGCCCAAGGAGTATCAGAGATTACATAGGCACTAATGTAAACTTCGGTCCTTGGACTCCTTCACAACATCTTAGCCGAGCTCACGGCCGCAGTCTTGAACCCGCCGCTGTAGAACTAAGAAAGAAGTAGAGGAGCAGTTAGTTGAAAGAGGGACCTCAGAAGCTCAAGGCCGTAACACGGGGACTGAGTCAAATAACTCGAGGACATCATACGCAAATTTAGCGACCAGCCCGATCGTAGGACGGCAAAAAATCACGGCTTTGAGAAATTCTGTATTTGAAAGTTGAGCCATGAGATTTTGAAGGTAGGGTGCATCATGGAAGAGTTTTCCCAGAAAAATGGCGCGTAATTGCAGTAGCGTGTCGGAGGAGGTACACGAAACAAGCGCATGTTCGGGGGTTTCAACCTCTGATTTGCAAAACCTACACAATCGTTCCGATCTGGGTACAGGTTGATGCGCATGATCCACGTATCGCAAGATTTCCACAGCAAGTCTATGGGTAGACAGTAACAGAGAAGTCAAAGCTTCCCGATGCTTTTGAGTCGTAACCATAGTTAAATAGTGCCGCATTTTAAGAGTTACTTGCGTCGGGGGTTTGTCCTTCTGTGGCTCGAGTCGACCGTGTAGAAGGTATAGCTTCTCGCTTGAGTCAATTTCTTCCTGTAACCACGCTGTCATATCCAGATGATGGTTGTTTCGAAGTCACGCACTTCCTTATGCGTCGGTGACGATGATGAGAAGATCTAAAAATAGTGTCGACCTGGCCTCCTCTTACTCCCACCAACTACTTACCACTACGGACCTTAGGAATCTGGTATATACCCCGTTTCATGGTCAGTTTGAGGCAAATATCTGAATAAGACTCACGTTTTTACCTTAGGACTCAGCATCTCCCTTCCCGTTTGACTATGAAAGCAGCGGTAGAAGCTCCAATCTCACAGGGAGCTCAGCAGGCTTTCCGCTCTTTGAAATGCCACGGGAGCTCATATTCTTGATTCTGGACTGGCTCGCCGAGTCAGAACTTATCAAATTATGCGAAGTTAGCTCCGAATCTCAGCAACTTGCTCTCCGTACGCTGCTCACGCGACACGGAGTGTCGGAAACGCAAGTACAAGCTCAGTCGCTGATGAAGGTCCGGTCCCGCGCTATACGATCCATATGCGCGTCTCATCCAGCCCTCATTTCCAATATTCACCGTCTGGACTTCGACTTCACGGATGGCGACGTTGATCATTTGCATCCATGGAAGTCGCTGGTGCACCTGGCGAGCCGTTTCCCCGTGATCCCCACTGTCACCTTCACCTTCTCCGATCGGTCATCCGCCTCGGAGAGGTATACCGGGCTATGGAACCTCCTCCCATCCACTTTGATCGCTCTCATAGGCAACCATTCGCGGCCCATTATTCTCATCAACCACCTCAATGTGACGGCCGTTTACCCGAAACTGCCGAATATCTTGAAGCGCAAATTGAAGACGCCAAAAAGCTTTTCGGTCCCCGCAGTTCCTGCCGTTGACCGCATGAAACTCACGCGGAAATTATTGTCCTGCGTCGCGACAGCAACCGCTCGTCGGGTTCTGTCCACCATATACCTGTACTCATTTCCTGATTCTACGGCGCCTCTCGGCGCCTTATTGATACTCAACCATCTGTCCATATTTTATCTCAACATCGACGAAAACATCATGTCCCGCCCGGAGTGGGAATTTCTGATGTCGGAGCTACATCTCCCCAACTTGCGGACACTATTCGTTCATATCGACTTCGACATCCCTACCCTTTCTTCCTTCCTCGACAAACACGATAAAATCGAGCACCTCGAACTATCACGCGATGGTGGCCATCTTTTCGATCCTACTCGGCCACCCTTTTCTGCCTCCGCATTGCCGCATCTCAAGCGCATCTCGGCGAGCGCACGGCTCGTGGCTCGCATATTACACGCTCCCAACGGCTTCCCGTTCTTGGAACACGTCGGCATTGGGTCCCGAAGAGAACTGTTCGCAGACGAACGACCCAATGTTGCTACATATATCCGAGACGCTTTGCGGGCCTTGTCGTCCCGTACCTCCGTCCATACTCTTGCCCTGCAGATTCGAAGCATCGAACTTCCCTGGGCGGAAGCAAAGTTCGATGCCCGGAAAACGAGAGCCGAGAAGGACCTGGATTTTCTTCACAAGTTGGAGATCTCCGCTTGGACGCGGGAGGCGGAGCAGGCTACGTTCCCAACGTGGCTTGCTATGTTCAACGGGCTGCAAGATGTAGCCATCTCTGGCGATTTGCTTCAGTCGACGAAGGGGCCGCTGGTGTCGACTTGGCTTGTTCAGGCGATCAATATCTCTTGTCCGAACGTCACTGTACGACAAGAACGACGTTTGCCTACAAGCGGGACGACGAAGTAGGGCTAAATGGTTGTTAGTTGCTTCCAGTTCTGATATGCCTTAGACAATGATTTTGAATTGGTTCTAGGATGCCAACTCGTTCTACATTGATCGCGGGTGTGAACCAGTCCGGTATATGTGTATTGTTGTCGAATGAAATTTTCGTATCCGGCGAAAACTTTGCATGTGAACACACCCTATGCATGTACATGTACCTATATGCTTCTTGCACCACGCCCGACCAGGAGTGGTTTTATTGTATTCAAATCGTGACACGTTCTGGCCGATGTGGCGGGTTATCGCATCCCGTATTCTCACAACATCCATCAAACACAAAAAAAATCAAACCGTGGAACGTCGGATTGACGGAATATTCGAAATCCTAATTGCGTTCAACACTGGCTTTTCTTCCAACTTGGAGCGTTCCTCCGCCAGTATGAATCAACAGAATTGTGAATCATAGCACGCGACACGTTCCAATGCGCGTCTCACAGGTTCACAAGCGAAACCGTTGATCAATTAAAACTCAGTTGAATTCCCAATGAATTCCATAACAGAGGTTACATAGCCGTTTTTGAAGTTTAACCGTCGTACAACTTGAACAATACCAAACTAACATCCAGAATACAGCCAGACAGCTACGAGAAAAGAGTTGCCCATAATTTTGGGTAGATATGATGTCGACTATTCGCTAAACTCAGACTGAATGTAACGGCTGCCCCGCAATGATTTGTTTGAAGATTGCCAGTGCCGCCTCAGGTTGGAATGCGGGCTGAAACCAGGACCAGATTAGCGAACACTCGCATACAAGTATAAAATCGCCAGAGTTTACTGACCACTTCGTGTCCCGCCGCATATACCCGCGCGAACGAGAAGTTGTTTACATTTTGCACAGCGGCAATGGTCTTGCCCGACAGCGTGATATTCGTGAGAGGTGTCGCGTTAAGCTCTGCCTTACCGGACCACTGCATAGCGAGAACAGCGGCCTGGTTTCCAACCCAGTTACAGATAATGTCGGTGTCTCCGGCCCAGACGAGTACTCGGATGCCGGAGTCGACAACGTCGCCGAGCTGAGGGAGAAGTGTGCGGGCATCGTCGCCTGTGCGAGCGAATAGCTCGTACGGGGCGTCGGGGCACTCCGAGTATTTCGATGACGTGGCGCCGATAGCCGTGGTAACTGAAGAGAGCCCGAGATAGTTGACATAGTACTCTGGAGGGAAAGCTTCGGAAGAGTCCTGACGCAAGTCATATGGGTCGCGATTACCAACGGCGGCGGAGAACAGGGAACCCTGAGATCATATTTAGGTCAGCTGAAATTTACTACAAACAGGAAGACAGCCCTTACACAGAAGTTATCTGCTTTGGAACAAATACTACTTGACGAGCTTGAATTTCCGGCGTTGTAGCAAGCTTGTTGTTGAGCCAGGCAGCCGTTCGATTCGAAATAGGTGTTATTCATGCGCTGAACAGTCGATGCGCTAACAAGAGGACCATATCCAGGCGCATTCTGAGCGAAGGTGATATATGCCTTATTCTGAATGAGCGGGTCTATCCAGCCGCTGTGTTCAAATTATTATCATCATTTAATAAACATAGTCGAGTTGCGCACTTGTTGATCATCAATGCTCCCAAATTAATTTGAACACCCTTTAGTTTTCCCGCTGCGATAAGGTGATTCTGGATCTCGAAGTATTCTGCGAACTCCGGTCCATAATGCCCTCCGTAGCTCTCCGTCGCCAGGATGAACTCTCGGGACTGGTATGCGGAGATTTCGGGGCTCGAGAGAAGGGTCTGCAGCACTTGCCATATTGCCGGCGCAGCAGCATATGTGCTGTCGATGGTATCGGTGCCGTAGGAGAAGCCTAGCATATAGAATCAATGTCTGCTGTACCACGCAGAACGAATCACAACAGACCTGTGCCAGTCGGTTGATCGATATAGAGCACTGGAAGAGATCATGTCAATGAAAGGGTGAGGAGAGTGTGAAAGAGGAAACGAACTATTGCTGACGGTGTTCCAGCTATTCGGGTTAAGCGTCGTCGTCCTTTGATCAGAGTTGACCGTACATGGGCCGTTCTCTGGTTGAATTTCAATCCCAGACCAGAGAAATACCCGAAAGGCTCACCTTGGAATAGACCAATCATAGACGAACATCCGGGACCACCGTTGAGCCTGTTCAAATATTTATAGCGGCATTCTCAGAGGTGGAAACTACTGATGAGGCTCACCACAGCGTGAATGGCGCAGTTTCTGGTGCGTTACGAGCGGCAAAAAACCAGAACCACTGAGAGAAAATCACCAATGAATAATATTCGACAAAGAAGAAAAAGGGATCACTGTATGGACAGTCGACGAGGTGTCGACGTATCCACTCATGGTGTGTACACCTGACGTCGTTTCACAAATTCCGGAATTATTCACATAGCGCAAGGCTAAGTTTCGGTCAGGAAAGAAAGACAGTGGAGCGACTGCGGAAACGCACCGCCGTCGGTGATGGCCGATGCGAATTTGTGGATGGCCGGTCCATTGCTTTCCGAAGAGGGAACCACCGTAGCACGGGCGAGAACAGCACCGGCTAGGAGGGAGGCGAAGAAATGCATTCTTCAAAGTCGAAGGTGGGCGGCTGGTAGGGGGGTTCGACAAAGAGGCTCATATGCCCGTTCCCTATTTTAAGTACTAGCCATGGACGCCCATGGTACGCTAATTTTAGGACACGGTCAAGACACGGTGGATTTGCGTCTCCTCTGGGAGAAACGTACTGATAGATTCGCATGGGTAACCTATGCAATGGGCTGCCAGCAAAGCAAAGTACCTTCAATCGAGATGCTGAACGACAGTGGCCATGCGGAGGAAGCAAGATAAGCTCGGTGGTCCACATGGAAGAACGGAGAAAGTGCAACGACAACATGTCGTGATGATGCAATTGATTCAACATCCACGTGACAATGTTGAATTTTGTGGTTCAAAAATCAACTGGTTGAGTTGCGACTTTGCGTCAACCTTGATTGTTAATTGGTGATTCAATTTATAATTTCTGAGGAAATATCCATTCGAATTCCACACAATTTGCACTGTATCGGAATTGATCCTCATAGTGCTGCGTTTAAATTCGATTGACACACATACTGTACGCTGCTTTTGGTTCAAGAATCCAGCTTCCTAAATTCGATGGCCAGCGAACACAAATGAAGAAGTTCTGTACTCGCCGTATACGGCGAGGCGGCTTCAAAATTTTGGTCTATATTTTCCAACCTTCTGATGTCCATGGCGGGCCGATGGCACGGGTCACATGGGCCATTACTTGACTGGCTCCTCCATCATCCCGATTCCCCGTCTGTGTTTTTCAAGGTTTTCCACCGGGTTTCCACCTGCACCTATTGTGCACCTAAAGCTTGCCTAAACCACAGTGGATGGCTGAAGTAAACTTTCACTTTCCTGTGTCCATCGACAAGCTTCAGAATGAACGAGTGAAACTCGTCCCATTCGTGGTCCGTTGAATTCACCCTACGAGAATGCCAGTGTGCCACGCTAAAGCCCTTGTTTCCAGCCAGAAAAACACGCCGATTCATTCTTCGCCATCGCAGGAAATCACCCAGAACTGTTCGATTATATGCCGTTCGGCCCATTTTCTTCAGCAGACGATTTTGTCTCGACTTTTGTGGAGCATCGGATCTTGCCCGATCCAGCTCAGATCCTTTTCGCCGTCTTCGACACCTCAACCTCCGGCCCTCCACAATTCGCCGGGACGATCGGCCTCCTCGACACTTCCCCCGTAAATCTCAGCACTGAGATCGGGTTTGTTATCACTCTGCCTGCCTTTCAACGGACACATATCACCACCAACGCTGTAGGGTTGCTCCTGCACTGGACATTGGATAGCCCGTCCGCAGGTGGTCTCGGTTTACGCCGCGTTGCTTGGAAAGCGAACTCTCTGAACAGTCGAAGCATACGCGCTGCAGAACGGCTTGGGTTCCGCAAAGAAGGCGTGTTAAGGTGGGATAGAGTCTTGCTTGTTGGGAAGACAGAAGGGAAGAGCATAGGTGTTCGGTCCGAGGACCGCAAACCCAACTGCTTGGGACGAGACACCACTTTATTGAGTTTGTGTTCCTGGTACCGGTAGGTATCCAGGTCTCCAAACCGAGTTAGTGATGGCAAAATGGTGTCCAGATCATGGATTACTTAACATTGTCGCACGCTGCGGTGTTTCACGTTATGCTGTGCATTTTCGAACATTCCAGAACTTTCACCTTGTCTTCGACCTTCATGCCTCCCCACATTGAAACCCTCGATGAGGTGCCTCCGTCCTCTGTCAACCCTCCTCTTGTCGACACCCCCTACATTCTCCACCTATCTTTGGCCTATCTACCACCCTTTCTCAATTGTGTTGTGAATTGTATTCAGAGTTCTCGAGCGCAAAATTTCACTACCCAAATACAGTATTACGATACACAGGAAAGCTTGAGGAACAATGAAGCACTCACCATTGCACGTCGTCAGAATACTACTCATAATTTTATATGTCGCAGTGCATCTCAGAGTCCACAATTTCCAACTCAGAATAATCAGCAATTCATCAAGCCAGCCGCGAATAGCACTATCCGAAACCAATAAAATGTAGGTCGCTAATCGTGAATCGAGATACATTAGAAGCCTGTCGGTGACTGGGTGGAAGAGAATTCTTACTTAGCAGATCTGACGTGCAAACACAAGTCTCCATTATCTTGATGGTGGAAGTGTGGCGGGTGGTGACAGGAGGGAGGCGTTGACGCTGTAATTGTCTCAACAGTGACGAACTGAAGTAATGCTTAACTGCGTTGCAAAATAAGATAAACGAGAAACTTAGCAATTAGCTTCCGAGACACGGACGCCAAATCAAACCTTGAGAGGGAAATGCTGCCAGAAATCAGTACTGCGTCAACGTAGGAACTTCGTGTTGGACTAATTCTTACACACCAAAGGGGACAAAGGCTCAATGTGATGGGAAGGCGCTGCAGAGCGCGCGCGCCTTGACGCAGTGCTGAGCCCGATACGATTTCCGCCATTTTTCTTCCTTCGAGTCAGCCGGAATCTATGGAGTGATTGCGCCAACCAGTAAGAACATAACAACAATTGAATGAGCAGTCCGCATCTGAGCTGATCTCTGAACCACCGGAAAATCGTGTTGTGGAGGTGTGGGTTGGCGAGTGTGCGGCTTGAATTGACTGAGGAAGAAGGGGAGGAGAGAAAGAGGAGGGGAGACATGGTGTCAGCGCCGAGCCGTATGGTGGGCAGATTAAGCTGGAGAGAGGTGAATGAAAGCGATAAAATGAAGGGAATAGAATAAGAAATACGTACCTGTGGTTGGTATATAAGGTTTCAGGTGGTGTTGATTGGGGCCTGAGGTGGTGGCGGGGTGTGAAGGGTGTGAGATGCACGGAAAGGATCAAACAAGGCGGAGTGTGAAGGAGAGAGTCGAGGCATTTGAAGCTGAGTTCCTCTGAGTTTTGAATGTAGAAGAAGAGGGTCGAGAGGGTGAGGTGCGCGTGAATCAGGGTTGAGGAGGAGGTGCAAACAATGGGGGAACAGACGCAGACACAGGTAAGAAAAGTGAGAACGAGAAGTGCAGCAATATTGAGCACTCCGAGAGTGATCTTTCTTTGAATTCGCGTTAGGCATCGACATTCTTTGTGAGAAGCTCTGAGGAAGGGCTCACCGTGTCACGGTCATACCATGTCCCTCGTGCGAGTCAAAGAAAGGCGGGAGGCAGTAGCTGGCAAGCTTAGGGAACACGAGAGAGGCTGTATAGTGGTCACAGCACCCGCATAAGGCAATCGAACGCGTCGAACGGCGATTGTTGCCAATACTCGCAGATGTAATCGGCCTCAGAAGCCGAAATTTGGGCATCAACCAGCATTTTGGCAGCATATGACATGTCAATAACCCTTGGGAGTTGTCCTGTATCAATGTCGGCCGCATAGTGATACAGGAAGGCGCGGGATAGGCCAGAAGATGAAGGAAGAGGGAAAGGAGCGATGTGTTACATGTCACTCTGTAACACATCACATGACTGACGCGTCGCGTCGCGTTCTTTTGCCAGGTCTGAAAGTCGCGTTTCGAACAACTCGGCCGAAAATTCAGATAAATTCCAAGATTATTTGTCCGCTACGCTGGTGCGTCAATCACGTCCGCTATGAATATGGCCCCTTCATTGCTTCACAACTCGGTTTTGACTCTTGACTCAGTCAAATTTCTAGAATATCAGGTTTCAACAAATCGAGTCCATTACAGTAAGGTGCCGAAGGCTCGAACCCATGCCTGTATAGATAATCTCTCTCTACCCCCTCCGCATAAGCCAAAACTTGAATGTAGCCGTGTTCGCTGATTATAGATAATCACCCATAAATCTTCCTCATGGGATTTCAGATCTTCGATGAACACATCTAAAGGCGGCGCCTGTGACCTGTCTGCAATATTCAAGCTCTCTCCTTGAACAATTTTTCCTGCTCAGTTAATGTACTTGACCTTGACGGCATAGCACTCAAAGTCAATCTATTAAGTCGGGGTTGTTTGGTTTCACTCATCCTTCACCTTGTATAGTCACCGTGTCCGAGTCATGTTTTATGTAAATGTCATAGAACTTGATCTTGGTGAGCTGTTCAGCTGTAGACGGTGTAAAAATTGGAACTTTAGTCGTTTGAAAATATGGTACCAGGGCGGCCCGGAGGGCATTTTGAATTGGGATGACTGGGAGGCAGGAGCTTGGAAATCTGTAAATGAGATGATGCTACGGTGATTGACCAATACAACGCGCCAGTTTTCAATCATATGCTCGATAGAATCTGAAAGAAATTCGCTACGCACCGGGTACATACTGATCTCGGATTTTACAGCCGCCTCGAGATTTTTTGACAAATAATTTTTTCCACAAGCCGTTTCGAATTGCGAGAATGTCGCCCGATCTGAAAATGTTACGGTTGGAGTGAGCGAGCAGAATCTATGAAACACAGAGATCGATACATAACACAGTTCCGTATGTAAGCGTTTTTGAGTACCAGATAAAAACCAACAGAATAAACCCGTCAGTAAAGTAAGTAAAGTAAAATACGTATATATGCCAGTCAGTAGTAAACCTTGGTAAGCCTTACATTCAATGTTTTTCATGCGACCCCTCATGTCCGTGTCCGCTCATCCTCAGCCTCTGCAAATCCGCATAACTGCTATTTCGACTCCTGGACGTCGAACCAGCAAGCGGCTGCAACAAACTGCTCAACCCCGGAATGAACCCAATAACATTATCGTAGTCGCCGGAATCTTCGTCGTCTGAATTTGGCGCAGTCGCAGCGGCGCGGAAGCCGAAGATGCGCTCGTCAAGCCAGGTCATTGGATGCGTGAGACCGAGACCCTGCGCGTCGACTGCACCGGTACCGCTCTTCCTCCGCCATAGCCCTGGGGTTCCGCTTGATGGTGGAACGCTAGCTGATGGAACGAGGATGCGCCACTACAGGGGCAACAGATCAGAAAACCATGGGATAGAAATCGAACAAAAATACGAACCTCGTTGAAATCGGGGTACAGCGCCGGACCGAAGTGGTTAATGAGGTCGGACACCTCATTGGACAGTTTGAGACGCATGGCTTTGAGCTTATCCAATGATTTTTGGTGGCCAGGGATAAGAGCAGCGATTAGCGGAGGAAGGGATCTGAAAGTTCGATCAATCAACTCTTTTCGACAGGATGATAAGGTAAATCGAATACTTCAACACATCCATACCCGCTTCGCCAAACTTCAAGGCGGCGTAACTCATAGCTGGGACGCCGAACAGAACCATCACAGGCGTAATCAGCCGCCATTTCATGGGCGCGTTAGCGCGGATGGCGAGAAGTGTACCAATGATGGCGTAGAGTAGATATAGGACCGGCGCAACGCCGACGGAAATGATCACCTTCCACGTCGCCAACACGTCGCGGGCGGCAATCTTCACTCGGGATGCAGCGAGGGCCTCTGCAGAAACATAGTCAGTACTAATTGAACATTGAAACCGACTTGCAATGTTTACCTTTCGCTTTCCTCCGAGATATAATCGACGCAAGGATGAATATCGGCCCGTTCAACACAACACCTGGCAGGGCAAATATGGACCAAACAGCCAGCAGTCCAACTCGATATGTCAACAATGCCAGCGTTTTCCAACCCGCCCGCTCTGCTCGAGGAACCTATGAATAAGATGTCAGTCATGAACGGCAACCTTCAGGAACGTGCGACGGAACCTGATGATCTCGCAGACCCATATCACGAACAAGCCGGTTGTATTTCAAGACTTCTTTGCGAAGGTTCTGGACTTGAGGCTCGTCTTTGAAATGTTCGTACCCTTCCAACAACCGCCTGTTCAGCTCGACCACTTGCCCTAGAGTCAAATGTTGGCCAGGTGTTTTGTATAGTCGGCGGGCAGCCTGAATAAGCTACGGTCGAATTCAGCTATTATGCTTTGTCGAATTATTGAATATACTGCATACCATCAATGTGTCGTAGTCTGGAGCGCGTACGGTGACAGTTTTCAAAGCGTTGAAGATAAGATCCAGAAACTTCGAAACAGCTTCGCGTTTTTGTGGACCACCCTGCTTGAACATTTCGACGAGTTCTGGGGGGACGTCGAGGGCGCGACCGAATTCGACGACGGCACGAGAGCGAAACTTGTGGGCGTGGAAATAGGAGAGGCCGACGGGTACGACTCTGACTCTTAGCTTGGGGTCATTGGCCATGGCGCCTAAAGCCATGATAGATACACCGGCTTTCAACGGAAGAAGGTCCGTGCGATCGTGACTGCCGCCTGTTGAGCGTAAGATAAATAAAATAGAGAATCTAGCACTCGACAAACCTTCAGGGAAGATGCCAATGCTCCCGCCTTGCTTAAGCGCATCGTAAACATTCCGGTACATATCTTGCTGGTCGATGAACGGAAGCTTCCGGAACTCGAGCCCTTGCGACTCGGTTGCCTCTCTGACTTGGTCCGTGATTTTGCCGCTGTCGGTACCAAACTCTTTCTTGATTTTGAGTTCCGTATCCGAAATGACTTCAGCAACTTCGGCAGCTACGCTGTTGAGCGATTTCGGAAGCATGATTTGCATGCGAGGCTTGAACTCCGTCAGGAAACGAGTGCCTTCGCCGATGACGAGACAAGAATCGTTAGTATCGAGGCGAATCCGACCGGTTCCGGGCTTGATCGAGTCGGCCGCACGCGCAACGGGGACTAAAGAAAAATGAGGTCGAAAACGAGGCAAGTACAAATGACGCACTGCTGTTGATTAAGCGCGCCCAAAACCCAATGAATGCCCGCTGCATGCTGGATGCAGCGACAAGAAATCGCACACGTCTCCCCGACTCCTTGTATGCTTCCAGACCCAACAGCATGTCCAAGAACTAGCAAATGAGCATTTGAATGCACCCGAGCGACCTCGACGACATACCTGATTGTTATGGGGTGCTCCTACGAATATAATGGGCCCGTCTTTAGGAATATTGAAGGAACCTCTTGTCCTGATCTCGCGAAAGAAGATTCCGGTGACAATTCGCCAGAACAGCATTACAGAGGCATAGGATAAGTCGGAAGTATCGTGCTTTGGCCCCGTCGCCGCTGCGGGGGGTGGTTTATCGGACATAACTATTCGTCAAGGGCGTGCGCAGCACTTGAAAGCAAGAAAGGTCAAACGAGACGGAAGGAGTTCAAGGATGTCGAGACGGAAGGAGGCAGAGGCGTGACTGGCCTAGAGCGTGAGGATGATGTGACATAGTGTGACTTGCCTTTCTGGGGTCTTCCACCTCGTCAGCACTGAGTTGGCACTGAGAAACTGCCGGATTTTGCTTTGGCGCGTCCGCATTGACTATGCTGAGTTGTTACTCGCTACATCGGCTATGTTATCGGTGATACCTCTCCAAAACACTTGGTCTGTTTTTGCTCTCTCTACGAATGGTCAATATTAATTTCCAATTGAAATTTACTAAATCCGTCCCGCACACTAGCAATTTTCAAGGCTTCTCTGTCGATCTGGAGCAATCTGAAGTCTGGTTATTAATGATTCACAACGTAGATGTCTCTGGCCGTATATCAGCCCAACCGGTATCCCCGCCTCGGCTGCACTCGTCTTCGTCCGAACTTTGAGACTTTCATGTCAATCGAAGCTGCAGTGGCACTCGAGGTAGGGTCGCTACGCTGTCGAGCGAATTGCCCGGTTCGGCGCACGCGTCACTGCTTTTCTTGAGGAGCATCACAGACTTGCGGAAGAAAACTGTCTTGAGCAGCAGCGGATGTATTTTGTCTCAGACACACACAATGATATAAAGAATCCCTTCGCATTCGCCATTTCAATCATCGGCTTCTCCACATTCGTCATATATATTACCCCTCTACTTTGGCCACCTCCACTAATATGGCCTCCGAAATTTTTGGGTACGAAAGCCACTCTCACGTATCCTCTTACTCACTGAACTCTTGCACAGCTCACTCGTCGCAGCCGTTTGCGTCAATCTGCTCATATACTCCCTTGAATTGGTCATGGCATTCACCTATCTTGGAAAGGATACCGAGGAGGGCACGAGGAAGACCGCCAAGTACCGAACTGCTCTGAACTTACTGCTCGACACTGCTGCGACCATCATGGGGGTCGCTTTCCTCTACATTGTACGCAAGCTTTCTCAGTACCTTCCATCCTTACTGAACCTACCCGTTTACAGTTCCAAAGTTCTAATTGGGGTATGGCTCGACGGTTGAACAAGCGGCAGGCTACTGATCAATCACAGGCGCGGCCGACGCTGTTCAGCCAAAATTTCACCGGATTATATTGGCCGTGCTCGTTCTCGGCACTGTGACTATTGTCTCCGCGCAAAGCTATCTCCTGGAACGTTTCTGGAAAAAGTGCGTGATTTTTCTACACCCACAGCATCCTTGCTCAGAACTTAACTTAGTATTCGCCACCATCTTCTGGGCACGGTAGTTGCCATATCCGTGCTCATCCTGGTGAGAATTATGTCGTCCAACCTATTTTCAATTGTCTTATTCCTTGCATGTAGGCTATCGTCACCTCCGTGGCAGCCGTCGTCGCTTGTGCCTACCTTGAGTACACCAATCCCACTGTTCTGATTCCTTTTGTGTGGTATGCGAACAATCCCACAAGAATGGAATTTTCGTTGATCACTCTGTTAGGGTTTCTCTCATCTGCAACATCGTCGCGGCCTCCGGTATCACGATTGTGTCCGTTTGCCAACGCTTTGCCATGCAGAGTGTGCCATCCAAAACCAAGTCAGTCCACCCGGTCAAATCTATACCTCAGCTTAACGAATCATATCCCCAGCATCTTCAGTCGTGCCTTCAGCGTTCTCATTGAAACCGGCATTGCAAGTGCAATCATCGCAATCTTAGCCATAATTGCTTGGGCACTCGGGTACAAAGGCACATGTGAGATGAGATTAGTTTCCTTCAGCTCACAGTTACCAATCGCTCAAACCCAGACGTCGTTGGACTCTACTTCGTTCAGCCCCGAATCTATTCCGCTACGATGCTTTACGGACTGCTTAATCCTCTCCCCCCCCGCGCTGACGGCTTCATGCAAGAGATCTTCGCCAACTCAGTAACTCAGAAGAGTCCACCTGCTCCGCCTCGTCAGTCTCCCTTAACACCCGTTGCTCAACGTCTTAACCGATACGGTAAACTTCATCCAGTATCTCCTGATATTTATCTGAGCAACGACAAGACCAACAGCCGACTAAGCCTTTCGGAAGTTCATGAGGTGAGCGGCGTGTTCGCCAACTGATTTGTCGATTTAACCCCTCTACAGGAGAAGGGATGGTTCAACATTGATCTGGGGAACGGTGAAAATGAAGAGGATGCTCACCTCAACCTCCCTTTCTACATCGTCTCGCCAGTGGAAGAAAAGTCTTAAACCGTCGATTTTAGTCCGGATCTCTTGTAGAATTATACTTATCTTCTTCGCTTCGTTTCGTGTACACTTTTTATATTCTTCCATGTATCTTTCGCCACATATATACGAGACACATTTCTCGATACTTTTTTCCTCCGTGCGCCCCCGCTTGATATGCACAGAGAGACTGAGTCCAAACTGAATCGTCAACAAAAATTCATTGATCTGTACATGTGATAGAATATCGGCCATCGCAACCTGTCACTTGGGTTACGAACTCCGCTTCGAATTCTCCCGAGTCTCGTGACCGTGTAGCATGTTGACATCAGCTTGAGCCAAACCCAAACTCTTTGCAGCTCTTTGCGTTTGCTTCACGCCCTGCTGCATCTGCTCAGCTTCTGCTTTTAACTGTCCTAGATAGCAATTACGGACATCTCTTCCAAGAGCAGATACTCCGGTCCGGTGGAGCCCGTTGGGAACGGAACACCAAAAGCCAGTGGCAGCTTCTAATTGAACGGCGACCACTCTATAAGACTACAACACTACTCTGTGACGGGCTTGATACGGCGATCGTGGACATTGGCGTCTCCGGATGTTACCTATCAGCTAACTTTGGTCATTATACAACGGACGATTCGGGCGCCAAGCTTTTGTGTTCGTACTATCTTACTGCCCATCTCTGGTTCCTGGAATCTTGAGGAGGCGGTCTGGTCCTGCCTGGTCTCGTCGTTCCAACCTCAGTGCTTGCTACAGTCATGGCAGAAGTGCTTCGATTTTATGTCCAATGCACCACAGCGAGAATATCGCCGGGCTATTCACGGGAAAGAAGACGTTCCGAATGCTTCTCGGCGTGTTCCACTATTCCGAAGCATTATCCGGCTCTGGCAAAAGTATCCGGTGTCGCAGTTGAATAGAACGTAAAGCTATTTCTGACCCACTTAAGTTCGGCTGCTCTCGTATTCGCTTCGCAGCCCTCGCCTCTATGGCTATCTTGCTACCTTTGACTCTCGGCCTCCTTTGTGTCTTTGTATGGCTGCGAAAGGTGGGATCTCGCGAGTCAGGGTTGCCACCCGGCCCTCCAACCGTGCCTCTCCTCGGGAACTTGCACATATTTCCGACAGAGTTTGCTCATTACAAGTAGGTTCTCGTCCATCAACTCGTTTTATATTCTGGACTGGTGTTTTCAGATTCAGCGAATGGGCTCGGACATATGGTGGAATTTATTCTGTGAGTTAGCAAAACCAACTATTTTTTTTATATTCACTGTCTCCGCAGCTGAAAGTCGGCCCTGGCACTGCCATAGTGCTCACCGACGCGGCGGCCGTGAAAGAGCTCATGGATAAGCGAAGTGGCTCCACAGCTGATCGGCCTCCCATGTATGTCGCAGACGTGGTCGCTGGAGGGTTAAATATGGTAAGTATCTCTTATTCATTTCTTCTCGATAACTAGAGCTGAACGTGTTCCGCAGGTGCTTTCAAGATACTGTTGGTTTTTTCGTTGTTTGTCCTCAGTGGCTGCTAAAAGGTGTTATCCCAGCCGAAAGCTGGAGGACCCTTCGAAAGACAGCGCATACCATCCTCACGCCTCAAGCGTCCACAAAACACTTACCCATCCAGTTAGCGGAAGCTTCGCAGCTGCTTCACGATATATTATGTCGTCCTGAGGTTCGCTGTGCTTATAACTTTTATGCAAGTCCTGGATATTTATTGTCGTATCTCAGGGTTTCTACAACCACATCCGTCGATATGCCAACTCCGTCATCCTGTCGGTTCTCTACGGCAAACGCGCCCCGCGATACGAGACCCGAGAAACCACTGCCTTTTTCAAGGCTCAGCACGAGTGGGAGCTTGTTCTAGAACCCGGTGCCACGCCTCCGATTGATCTAATTCCCATCTTGAAATATGTCCCTGAACGATGGGCCAAGTGGAAACAGGGATGTGCGAAGACGCGGGAGATGCAGCGGAAGTTGTATTTTGGCTTGCTGGATGAGACGAAGGAACGATTGGGGCAAGGAGAGGAGAACGGAAGTTTCATGGAAGAAATACTAGCGAGGCAGGATGAATTGGGAATGGATAGGGAAATGACTGGGTTTGGTTTTGTTCTTATTTTGCGGCAGGGAAAAATGAACTGAGCGTCAACAGATACCTTGGAGGAGTGTTGATCGAGGGCGGATCGGATACTACATCTTATTATCTTCAGTCTCTCATTCTTGCGTTGGTTGCATACCCGGATGCACAGCGAAAAGCACAGGAGGAAATGGATCGTGTGGTCGGGGATCATCGTATGCCGACTCTCGACGACCTCGAGGAAATGCCCTATATTCGTGCAATGATCTTGGAGGTGCTTTTCTATCTTCATCTTCAACTGTTTATAAAGTAAATTTATCACTCGAGTTTGCAGAATCATCGATTCCGCCCAGTCGCACCTCTGCTTGTCCCTCACGGCGCGTTGGTAGACGAAGAGGTACGTTTGTGATGTATCCTGGCATATACTACGTTGTTGAAGTCGGTGGATTTTCTCAAGTACAAGGGCTTCATCATTCCTCAAGGATGCACCATTTTCGTCAACATGTGTGCGTCAAAAATATCTTGTTCTGCTTATTCACTTCACAAGCTCTATTAGGGGGGATATTTCACGATCCAGGTAAAGCTCTCTTTGCCTCCTCAAGCAGTGTGTTTATTGTTTCACAGAACTTTACGATGACCCTGAGAATTTCATTCCCGAGCGATACTTACTGAGCGAGAATGGCACAAAACCGGGCGTCGATGGCAGCGATTTACGTCCCAATTTGCCTTTCGGAGTCGGTCGAGTCGGTGTTCTTTCTGTCATCACCACAAATCCGCTAACTCACGACTTGTACGCAGAGAGTTTGTCCAGGGATTCACTTGGCACAGAACTCTATTGTAAAGCCACTGTTTTTCTGCTGTGATTGATCATTCATGCTGGTTTTGAATAGAACATCAACGCTATGAATTTTGTCTGGGCATTCAACTTCACGCCGGACACTGACGGGCAAGGCAGTCCCATTCCGCTGGACACGTTTGATTACCATAAGGTGATTCGAGCTTTCATATATGTCGCGTTGTTAGCCCAAGCTGAGCTCCTCCATAGGGGATCTTGACTGGCCCTCGGTCGTTCAAATGCAAGATTACTCCTCGCTCAGCGGGGAAAGCCGACATGATTGAACATGAATTCCTCGAAGCAGCGGACACTTTTTCTAAGTTCGAGTTTGGTTTGAGTGAGGAAGACAAAGAGTTTGTCATGAAGTCGCGGGCCAGGCGTTGAACGTCGAAGCACAGTTTGATGTCAACATCTTGCTTTTACTAGTATCTTTGTACTCGAAGCTCACCACCATTGTTGTGTTTACTTTGTATCGCAATTTTCAGAAAATCTCAAACATCAACTAGGCTTCCGATCTTGCATCTGAGGTAAGTTTTTGCCATTGGTAACTCATAATATCTGTTTCAGTATAACCAGTAAACTTTGAGTTTATAGGGAGCAGAAACCGACAACAATTTGAATTCGAATTTCCGAAGCAAATTCGCGGTCACGTGCCTCCTGATCACTGCGTGTCATACTAATTTCGCTGCCTCATTGGCTGGATATTATAGTGAAATGTCGCGACTCGTGCTGTGAATAGCGCTCGATCAACGTGTACGGTTGGTGTACGGGCCGAAACGTAATCTATTGAAAGCGCCGCCTTGCATTACGCCGTCTAAATTATGCCTCATGCCACGCTCCGGTTGGTATATATTATAGAACGGCTGAAATCTTGGCCGATATTGTCGTATCGGATTGCATCTACCAGCGACCTCACTTAGCAGCCTGACACTACTCGTATACAATGCCTTCGAAAGGAGTTGCTCTCGTCACCGGCGCTGGTAGGAGCATCCCTGGAATTGTTTTCGACACTCACGATGTTCGATCAGCTCAGGGAATCGGTCGCGGTATCGCCTTGCGACTCGCGAGGGATGGTTATGATGTTGTAATCAACGACATTTCAAGCAAATCGGAACAGTTACAAGTGCTTCTTGAGGAAATACGGAAAGGAGGTGGGGGCAGTTCAAAGCACATCGCGGATGTGTCACAGGAGGAACAAGTGAAGAATATGGTTGAAGAGGTCGTCAGGCAGCACGGCAGCCTTGACGTTGTGAGTACCGATCCCGCTAAATTCACGGTTTTCGGTTGAGACTGCTTGTAGATGGTTGCTAATGCTGGAATCATGAAGCCCGAGATAACATTCCTCAACAGTTTGAGTGATTTCTCGAGCCCGACTGAGTTTCCGATAACCCGACTATTTTACAGTGCCAATCGACCAGTACGATCAAATTATGAACATCAACGCGAAGGGAGCGTTTCTCTGTTATAAGTATGCCGGGCTACAGATGATCAAGCAAGGTCGTGGCGGACGCATAATTGGAGCGTCTTCCTTGGCGGGTAAACGAGGTGGGAATTATCGACTTGTGCTGATCTGAAAAAATAACTAGTGGACGACAACTTAAAAAAACAGGTATTCCTCTGGCTGCCTCGTATACCATGTCCAAGTTTGCTGTTCGCGGTCTTACACAGGCTGCCGGTGAGCCGCTTTCATCCTTGCTATTCTAATCCAAATTGAACACTGTTCCCAGCCTTGGAATTAGGAGAACACGGAATTACAGTGAATGCCTACGCACCGGGTGCGGTGGACACACCTATGAGTGGGTACAGAGCCTCCACATTCTGCGAAACAGCTGACATCAGGTTTCCATTGTTGAAGTGAATGCAGGATTTGAACGCGAAGAAAGGCTGGCACAGGTGAGGATGTTTCGCTGATGATATGGTCCGACTGGTATCGAGATCTCTATGGCGTTCAGGTCAAACAGATGTGTGCGCTCAAAACGGTTGGGTGAGCTCTATGGGCTTTTGATTGATTTGAATTCGAACTTGACTTATCTTTCGTGAATAAATAGACAACCGAACGATATTGCGAGCCTGGTATCATTCTTGGCTTCAAGCGAGGCCGGGTTCATTACAGGTGATGTATTCCGCCGCGTTCTATTCATGCTCTGACTGGCATGCCTTTGATTTGTAGGTCAAACTGTGAGTCCAGTACAATTCACCTCAAATCGCATGCTGATTTCAAGTTCGGAGCAGATATCTATCGACGGTGGTATTCACTTCGATTAACTATGATAGCGGTTACGTTCGCTATAAATTCAGTGCCTGAGCTTAGCCTTTGCCGACTGAAACTTCGATGGTGTCGAAATCCAGTGTTCTGTCGTACACGCCGTACTCTCGCGTCTAGGTTGCTGCGGACTCCGGAGTCGACGCTGAACTTAACACAACTATAAAAAGACAAGGTTACACAGCGTTACTTACTCCCACCGACGGAGATTCATTGTCAACGAAAGATTTTCAGGTCCGCAGCCAAACCGCAGCAGTTGATGCTATGTTATCTTGACGGTGACATTCCATTTCCCGCGTACTTCAGAGTTCGTTGCCTCCTTCGATGCTGTTATCAAAATTCCAAATCGAATCAACAACTCAACAACAACCTCGATTAGGAAAACAATGTGAACAAGTACACTTTTCAGGGCGTTACCATCTCTATTGCCATGCTACCTCCCAACTTCGCACAACGTGTTGTAAATTCAGCGCAAATTCAGCGAAGGGTTCCTCCCACGAAAATTTTCCGAGCCATCTCGGGGCCCTCCCCGAGCGCTTGCACGGGCTGCGGACGTATTCACTAAGGCAGTGTAACGCACCGTCATCCCAGTTTTTATGGGAGGTTTTGACTTGGACCTGACTTGACCCAGTCCATTTATAGAACAGTCTTGGCAACGATCGCGATGGGTCACGAAAAATGACCTGATATAAAGCGGAAGATCTGCGTGGGAAAGCGCGGAGCATTTCCCCGCCTCCGATTAGCTCCGAATTCTCCTCCGATAACAACGTGCTCTTACAACGACCTCAGTAAATTGTTTATCCCACTCCACTTCGACCTGGACGCGTCAATCAGTTCCGCGTGTACCTAAACGTTGAACTGGAAGCGGTGTATTCATTTCGCTGGAAGCGGTGTGTTTATTTCGATCTGTCGATCTCAAGGTCGATCTGTGAAAGTCCCTGGACGCCTGCGGGGAATACGCTGGAATACTTACTGTAGCAAGAATATTGTGAAAAGCAGGGTTGTTCAAGATTTGTTTGTGGCAGAACGACTGGAGGAGAAAGGTAGTGCTTGTGTTTCTTGTGTTCCTGCGAATGTTCCGCTAGGCTTCCGCGCTATTGTGAGAGAAAAATTCATCAGCAATAATTATGCTTCGGAGATTTTGCCCGACGTTGGCGTAACGACTGAGTAGATCATACCGTATCGCCAACAGGCAAGACGCAGGTGCAAGTTGGGCTGCCTTAAGCGTGCCTGGATCACATTGAATTCATGGGCGTCGAGGAAGCTTCGAGACAGATTATCTGTGCTTTCCTAGCTGCAGAAAGAACCCTCTGTT
Source organism: Favolaschia claudopus (assembly GCA_037176885.1). Lineage (NCBI taxonomy): Eukaryota > Fungi > Basidiomycota > Agaricomycetes > Agaricales > Mycenaceae > Favolaschia > Favolaschia claudopus. The sequence goes on along the minus strand of JAWWNJ010000036.1, from coordinate 808,127 downwards.
CCCTGTAAAAGCTGGTTGCTAGCCATGAGGTGGCGCGATTGCGATGGACCTGTGATTTCCAGGGGCTCTAAATCAGCCTAGATATTCGGAAGACCGTTGATTTAACTGCCAAGTCCATTCCTTGTGTGTCATATTTCTTTCCAAAGCAAAACCATTCGGAAACCCCGGATGGGGCGTAAACCACTCTCATGAGTGTGGTGGGTGCTGGGAGGCGCTGGGTGGGTGCTGCGGCGGGAAATTTGTCGGTCGCGAGCTGGGTTTTTTCGATGGAAGGGTGTCAAGACAACCAAAGACCCGTTGGAGACTGTCGAAATGACTGCAGGTTGATTATCACACCTAGGGACGATATTGGGAGGTAAGGTTGAGTTCTGCCAGTGTTCTGCTACTGTTGGAATGCATAGCGCCAAGGATAGTAAACAGAAGTTGAACCACGCGAAAGACTTTGTGAAGATAGACGGCTAGGGAGAGAGTTGGAGACAAGAAAAAATACCCCTGGTTCAGCCACATCCTTCGAATGCTGTCATTCAACAGTAGCTTGAAGAGATCCAGTAGAGATGACAGGTCGAGAACAAGTTGCGGGTGCTCTTCCGAGTCCAACTCCTTACGGCATGGATACGTGATATTTCCTAATCGGGCTCGACCTCGCCTGGGATCTTGTTGTGGGAAAATCGTTACACCGACCTTTGCTTCTTTCTCTTTGCTATCTGGGTGCTGGGTCTCTGCTCTCTACTCACCCCCTCAGACTGGTTCTAGTTCACCCCCGCTCTTAAAAGACAAGCAAAACTTGGGTTATATTGCGTAGCTAGGGGACCAGATAGCCGACCAGCAAGGGGATGCCTGTGGACAAGTCAAAGCCCCCAAAGACGAATGCAAAGCGACCCCAGGATGTATTCAGCGCAAATCACATATCTCAGAGCATTCCCGGGTCTAGTGGAATCATCCATGCCCGAGAGCTTGAGGTAAAGCGAAGTCGAGGCAAGCATACATTCTCATATATCCCGTATGTCTTGGCTTATACGGCGTGTAACTCTTTGCAGGAGAAGTGAGCTGTGCGGAGTGCAGAAGGTCCGTGACATAGTTCTATTGTCCGTTCGGGTGTTCATACAACCTGGTTCATGTAGACTCAAGATCAAGTGCGACAAGCAAATACCTTGCCAATCGTGTGTGCGTCGGGGCTGTTCTGCACTGTGTCCGAATGGTGCTCTCGCAACGGGTCAAGGCACACGCTTTGTACTTGCCGCAACGGAGCATTTGCATCGCAAGATTGCGCGGATGGGGGAACGAATCAGAATACTCGAAGACGCTCTCACTGCGTTACACGCAAGCAAGGGGAATGCGGATGTGCATCCGCTCATTGCGGATGGGGAGGACTTCACGGTCAACACCGACGACTCTCAGACTTCGTCGACAAGCACACCTCGTCGCGTGGGTGATTGGGATGTACTCGATGCCACCTCAGAAGGAAAGACGCCCGGTGCAAATCCGGACGTTATCGACGCCTTTGGAACGCTGAGTATCTCCGACCATGGGATCTCCAGATTTTTTGGGCCGACAGGTGGCTCTGAGGTGCGTTTGATTCTTATTATTACATGGCAGTGGCTCGCCGGACATGTCGGGAGTCTGCGTGTAAAGCCCGCGCGACGTCTTGGCATGCAACGGCTTTACCTCAGTTTCATCGAATACCCTTCTTTTTTCTGGGCATTTTTTTCTCCGATTTTACTTGGGGACGCCAAAAGACGAGATTGCCGTCCGGCATCCGTGCGCTTAGTTACGGATAAAGTCGGCGGTTGCTTAAGACTCGGCATTTGCGCTCGTAGAGAATGTCCTGCACCCGCGACATTCATCACAGCTGGCTGATATTTCTGCCTTGATCCTCATATGCATCATCTGAAAATTCAGGCTAACAAACTTTTCTGTAGAGCCTTCTCCTAGCCAACCTGACTGGTACACCGAGTACCCAAAGCACTTCCGCATCAGGCTCACCTTCGTCTTTTTCCCTGTCAAATTCGCACTCCTCCCAATCACTCTCACCCGCCTCCACACACGCCTCAGCCCCCGAGTCCCCTGCTCGCACCAACGCCAATACCGCCTCCTTTGCCCCTCCGTCGGCAGCCCGTTGCTCCACCTCTCCTTATGCTGCCTCGACGCTTGTCTCTCCCTCGGACTCCCCCGCCACCCTCTTCTCATCCTCCGCCTTCCCACTAACGCCGATTGGCCCTCCGCAAGCTGTGCATGCGCTGGTGACTTCACATCTCCCGTCACGGCGCCATGCCCGCAAACTCGTGCAGTGCTACTTCTCCCAACTGGCCTGGCTGTTTCGCGGTGTCACGCCGGGGCAGGTTGGCGATATGATGCGTGGGGTGTATGCAGCTTATGGGTCGCGGCACGACAGCGCTTCTCCGGGCGAGCTCGAGGAGGTCGAGGAAGAGGGGGAAGAGGAGGAGGATGGGGATGACCGGGATGAAGATGAAGATTATACGGGTCCGCACGACCTCGCCCTGCTCTTCTTGATCTTCGCTGCTGGAGCCCTGGTGCAGCCACCAGCACATGGAGGGACAGAGGATGATGTGCATCGGCGAGAAGTCGCTGCAGAGGCTGAACATCTACATCAGATTGCCCGCGCCGCCCTCGCACTGCAGCCTGTATTGGAGAAACCAAGTCTAGTCACCATCCAGGCGCTACATTTGCTGAGCATCTATATCTCGCTAGCGAGTCCTGGGACTATCCGGCATAAGAATGGGGAGGAGGATGCCGATACGAGTATGGAGATGACATGGAGTCTGATAACGCTTGCGGCGCACTTGAGTCAAACGATTGGGCTGCGTGAGTTATCCCTCTTCTGTCTGTGTTGTTAGGATGTTGACCGTCAGTTTTTGGCCCAACTAGATCGAGATAGCGCACGGTGGGGTCTATCGCCCAAGATGGTACAGCGGAGGCGGATATTATTCTGGGACCTTTTCGTGGCTGATGTGTGGACGGTCTGTGTATATCCCTCCTTTCCTGCATTGAGACTCAACTTTATCTGCAGAGTCTCAACACCGGTCGACCACCTTCATTCTCCTTGGCGTATATTGATTGCTCCTTCCCGACGTACGAAAATGACAAGGCTCGGGATGCTCTTTGTAAGATCTTTCTCAACCATCGTGAACGAATCCTGCTAATAGCACATAGTCGAAGTGTGGACATTTCGTTTTGCCGCCGAGTGCGTCGCGGAGGTTACATCGCGTACCCTCACGGCGGAAGCACCAAGTTATTCGACCATCATGGAACTTGACCGGAAAGTTCGTGAGTTCCCGGTACCATCAGCCTTCGATGACGCTCCACCTGAGGACGTTGGCGCGAGTTTGCAACGATGTGTGCTTGAGCACGTTCGAGAGACCGGTACGTCGATTGTCACTACCTCCGTGAGCAAAGGTATTGACTCGATGACAGTGCTCATGTACATTCATCGGAGTTTCTTTGCTCAAGCTATCATTGAGCAACCAATGAATCCGCTCAAGAGTACATACGCGCCATCGTTCCTAGCAGCATATCGTTCTAGCGCCACGATACTCAAGTCTGTCCGCGAACAGTACGCTGTGATGCCGAATGCCTGTGGCCGCTTTTGGACGATGTGGACCTTCGCATTTACTGCCGCAGTAGTATTTGGGACCGTGGTGACGCGTGGTCCACGCAGTCCATTAGCTTCATCAGCAATGACGGAGCTAGATCAGGCGTGCGTGTTGTTCTCCAAAGCTGCGGTGTATAGCCGTCGTGCGCAAAAGGCTCTTGTGAGTTTTTCTGCCCTATATTTGGTTTGCATGGCACTGAGTATTGTATAGCCGATCTTGACTAAGCTCAGCGAGAAGGCTCGGCTTGCTCTTTCGTCAGCACAGAATGACCCCTCGGGCGGGGATGATAGCGGTGTGCTATGGAATATGGCGGGGGTGCTTGGCCCCGACGGCTTACCCGTCAAGCCCATCAAGAAAGAAGAGCCAGAAGACGAGTTGTCTATCTTTGCGGGGCACACTCGTTTTGTGTCGGGGCAGGTACAACGGTCCCAGCATTCCTCCTTAGCATTCCCCTCCCAGCAACCACCAGCGCCGCCTCCTCCAGAGGACCATATGCCCATACGACAACTGCAGCAACGTCCTCAGGGGCAGCCAATGCAGGATGAGGTGTCGTACGGCTCGTATGATGCTTCTCCTCAGCGGCGATTCCCTGTACAGTATCCCGCACAGGAACGCCCGCAGCCTCGTCAGCGACAGGTCTCGATGCCGAATACCTCTTCCTTCCACGTAATGCACGACATGAGGCGGCCTGCTCCGACCGTGAACGTCAATGTCAATATGACTTGGGACCCCCGCGAATATCCTCAATCGGCGCATGACTATCATGCGTCGCCGCATTCTGCTGTGGAGGAGCGCATGCCGCAGCAGCACCCTCATCAGCAACAACCACACGCGTTCTACGCTCCGAATGGGACGCGAACGCAACATTCTATTCCTCCGCCACCATCGGCCCCATACGCTTGGCCCGTTGATTCGTACGGGACAGACGACGAGCCGCAACCGCAATACGCGCACCATCACTCGCTTGAGGAGCAGCGGCATCCTCACCATTATCAACATCCACAACATCCTCAGCATGCGCAACATTCTCAACATCCGCAACACCCTCAGCATGCGCAGCATTCTCAGCATACTCCACACCCTCAGCATTCCCAGCAACAGCAGCACCAATATGACTCTGCCCAGAGCATGTATCCGCACCCTCAACATACTGCTGCCTACCAATCACACAATGCCCAGCTGGCTCAGCTTGGCCTGGCGGCTCGTGACTCGCGCCTTGACGAGCGCTGGAGTAACTTCATGGAAGATTCGGGTCTACTCGAAGGCATGGACTTCCGGTCTCGGTGAACGGTTGGAGCAACTATATCGTCGTATTCTTTATACAGTAATCATCTATCCCACTCCTGTATCCTTCGCTCTGCTTTCGTTTTGTGTCTCATTCACTTAATTCAAGGTCATTGTATGTACTACTAGTCCTCTGTGGTATACATAAGTAGTAGCTTGCTTTCCTGTAAGTAGTTGCCATGTACAGTCCTTATAATACTGCCGATGGCCTTGCAGCCAGTCGCGACGTGGCGATTCGGTATCCATTCTCACATCCTAATTCCAGCTGACTTCCCGTCCAATCTGCTTGTATACTGCGCCCGCCTTCATCACAAACTCGACGCGTCGAATCGTCTTTGCGAAATCGGCGGCCAAATCGCCATCGAGACCAACGAGGTCAGCTGCCCATCCAGCACGAATACAGCCAAATGGAACAGCGTTATCGTCTGAATCTGCTGCACCAGTGTCAATGGCAATTTGGGGTTTCTCACCACCGTCATGTCCACCGGTAATACACTCCCAGCCGCCGAGGGTTCCCCAGCGCAGAACCCACTCCCACGGCGCGCCAAGGCGTTCCATGAGCTCCATCTCCAAGGCATTTTCGCCGTGAGGGAAGACGCCGGTGTCACCTCCGCAGGCAATCGCGACGTTTCCCAGCCCCTGCGCTAGAACGGCGGCAAAGGACGCTTGCGATGCCTCCCATGCGTCGAAGCCCCCGCCGCGCGCTGCGAGGGAGTAGTATGCTGCGAGCGTGGGGACGTAGACGGTGCGGCAGCTCGGGCTTGCCAGAGTACGCACGACGTCTGCGCTTGTGTGGAGGTCAGAGGCGTGCTCGATGGAGTCGATGCCGAGTTCCAGTAGGTCTTTTATGACTGCGACTGTTTTGACGTGGGCGGCGATGCGGACGTCGTATTGGTGTGCTGTGTCGATGAGTGTTTTGAGCTCGTCGTTGTTGAATGTGCGGATGGAACGGCTTGCAAGTCGCGGGGCGACGTCAGTGAGCCGAGAGCGCACCGGGTAGTCTGAAAAATTGCATTCATTGGCGTGTTGAGGTCATTTGAGCTAGGACATGGCGCACCGGCGTATATCTAAGAAATTGACGAAAATGAGTTGCTGTTTTGATTATCAAGAAATGCGAAAAGCAGACCTTGATCCAGTCAGCGCCAGCGCCGATTTGTTTTCGGACTGCACGTATGCATTCAGCGGTCCCGTCTGCTGCTTCGGCCCCAGCTACGCCTTCGATACCCTCTCTGTTCATGTGGATGGAGCCCTTTGGACCTGCGCTTGGTCAAGGTATTGACAACGAAGTCGCGAAAGAACGAACCATAGCTCCCCGTCGAGACGATGGCTCTATTTGCAGTGAAATACCTTGGACCAGAAATCAAAGGTTCCCGACCAGACAAGCATTTTCTCAGTGAAATGTCAGCATCCTCAGCGCCTTCTGTGCCTAAATCCCTGGGTTTTGGTTAGAAGTGCGAGGGTCCGGTGTAACGAACAGGAGATACCGAACAGAAGTGTATCCAGCCATGAGTGTCTTTCTTGCATGAACTGTAGCCCGAACTGTACGCTCTGCGAGACTCTCCTTCGTGACTTGGTCCACCCAGGAAGTTTCGGAGTAGGAATGCAGAAAGACTTCTCGTCGTGCCACTGTCAACTGAGGCATTGTAGCCAAGCATCACCAGACGCACAGTGAACGTGGACATCAACAAAGCCTGGTACTACAGTAAGGTGGCGAAGGTCGATGGTTTCTGCAGGTAACTCGTCGCCAGCTTTGAAGGTGCAGACATCGAGAACTAAGCCAGTTTGGTGCGAGACCGTGATGAGCTGGTTGGGGACAAGCTGGAGTAGATATGGGTCAAACAGCTGTCCCGCGAGAATTCTTGCGGTCATTTTCATCGTTCGAGCAACACAAGGGCCAACTGGCCTGTCGAAGCAGCTAAGGGAGAGTCCTGAAATGGAAATTTTGCTTACACCCCGATATCTCCGATGGAAATGATATTTACGTCTTCAAGCGCTTTTTGTGTTCTATTCTTGTTCAAAAGAAACGGCAGATCAAATATCGACCCGGTTGAGATAGCTATACACGATATTCTATTTTGCTGCTCGCGGAAGTCCTTCTGACATTCAAAGTTTACAGCCTGTGGAAATGAACGCGATGAATTGCGTTCTAAGTTGCACACCAGTATGTAGTACAAATAGTCCATTACGATCAGACTCAATCAAAAAAGATACCTCCATTGCTCGATACCTACGTGTAAAATATAACCTGTATAAACTTGAAAAAGAGGGGAACGAACTGGCAACTCACAGTTTGTCCTGAAATACAGTAAGTCGTAAGTTTTCGGCAACATTCGAGAAAAAGAACTGGCACATACCGGTGATGAATTGCGAGTCTTTAGAGGCCAAGAAGGATACTAGATTAGAGATGTCTTCCGGAGTTCTGTGAATGTGGTGATACGAATGTTTGAGTGATCTCACTGTTGTAAGTTGTGAGACGGAGACTGACCCAAGCATGTGTAACGGTGACATTTGCTTGAACTGAACAAAAATCAATGTTATGCTGACGATACAAAGTAAGCAATGGAATTTGCGGACTCACCCTTTCCATCATATTGTCGGATTCTTCTTGGGACTTCGCTGGTGCTCTTACTGCCGAAAAACGCATGTCAATCAGGAAGAGAGATGTAGTTGAAATAAGAAGCCGTACGCATGGGTGTGTTAATCGCACCAGGAGCATAGGCATTCACGGTTATGCCATGCGACCCAAATTCGAGGGCTAGATTCATCGTGTCGTTGAACGCTTCTCCATTCACTCACGAGAGGAATAACCCACCTGCAGCTTGCGTGAGCCCTCTAACCGCGAATTTGGATGCACTGTAGGGTGCCTGTGATTGCATCGCTTGAAATATATTGAGATTCAGACTGATTGAGGTGGATTATAAAATATGCAAACCCTTTTTCCCTGCAATGGAACATGCGCCGATGATGCGCCCACCACCTCCCTGTTTGATCATTTGAAGGCCGGCAAACTTGTAACAAAGAAATGTGCTTCGTGTATTGACTGCCATGACCTGATCGAATTGCTCCGCCGTAACTGTAACCATGGACCTACACTCGCGTTATCGAGACATAATGCAACATACCTTCAGTTATCTTCTTCCTATACGGTCCAGCGATCCCCGCATTCGCAACCATCTATCAGAAAAACCGAAATCCAGTAGGCGCATAGAAATCAGTGATCATTGTACGAACCACATCGAGGCTTCCGTATTGACCCACAACGACTTCAATCATGTCTTTTACAGTGTTGTCTTGCGAAACATCTCCCTCATGCTTCAAGCATTTGCGCCCCTTTTGCTTGATCTCGTCCACCAGGGAGTCTAGCTCGGCTGACTTCTCAGGGATATCATTCACTGCTACGTTGAATCCGTCAGAGGCGAGGCGCAGAGCGATGCTTCGACCGATGCCTTGTGCTGTGGGGACACAATGTTAATTGACAGAAAAACTGGGACTTGGTAGCTATCAAGATGATACACACCAGCGCCAGTGACGATCGCGTTTCCTAAGGCAGGCGACATGGTAGTAGCGGAAGAGAAAGAACCCTGACATAACCGATGCTGAGTCCGCGATTCCGAGGCCTGAGATGTTCAAGTTCCAAAATATTAATGCGAGCCTATCAACCTTGAGATTTGACCATACACAGCGGCCATAGCTCAAAGCGATGTCACCAGGCACACTCAATCCATATCGCGGCCAAAATCTTGGGAATTTATTTGAATTTTTTGTGGCTCGATCGCGACCACGTGACCTCTGTTCTAGCCGTCGCGTCGCGTCTCGATCGTGTTTGTGTCAAGGACAGTGTCAGTAGTCGCTCGCAGCCATCTCATAATCGACTCACCTTTGTCATATTATTACTTGTGCGGCCATATAACTGCTCACGGTAAGCTCCTTCAAGTTTTTCAAGTTGTGGAGAATTTGGGATAGACAGACAAAGATGCCGCTGACAGCGAACCTCTAGCCAGGTTGCGCATCGCAAGTCTACCGCTCGTACGATCTGACAGAATGCAGGTAGGTTCACAGTACCACCTTCCGGCCATTTGTCAAGTCGGATGGTTGAATTCACGCATTCTATCGGAAAATCAGACAGTCCCAAGTTTTTGAAGAAAATTTATACCGTCGTCGTGTCACCAGATAACACACCTCCTGTAGCCTCTTCTGCAGCTTAGGCAACTTGAAGCAGACTGTAAGTTACTAAGTAGACATGGATGTGGCGTGCACGGACCCTTACGTAGACCTTCCTATTTGGTCGATATACACGTGCTTTGCAATTTGCTTCCGCGTTTTGCCCTGTTTTGCCTCCGCACCACCACAACGCCGGCTACCCTCGCCTAACGACGCGTTTTCTTGTTCAATCTGGCTGGCGATTTGCATCCACTGGCGTCAATGAATCTGGCTCGATCTGTTCTATGGCATGAGACCGCAAGTTCGGACCGCATCAAAATTTCCATCTTGGTCTTATTGTGAAGGACGATCGGAGCAATTGTGATTCGGCTGGCTTGCTTTCTTTTGTGTTTTGTCTATTGTCTTCTGGTCAGTCACTCGGCGACGTGCTCGAAATGGCGCTAGAATCAGAATGGAAGCTCCTCTTGGTGTCATTTTTCTTTTGTGTTACTGGCGTGCCTGCAATGCCTCAGGCTTCCTGGCTCTTTTGTTCTTTGGACTATTTGACCGAACGAGTCAGTTCGAGGCTCCCTGTGCATTTCGTTCTACACTGCCGCCGCTCTCATCTGTACGATCTCCTCCACGACAATGTATCCCACCAAAATTGCTTACCCATCACCGCCTCCTACGACCAATTCTCTGACTTCACGCCAGAGAACCCAGCTCCTGCGCTCGACCCAAAAACTTGGTCGAATCTTGGGCACTACCCCAGCACTTCTTGAGGAATCTGAGCCTATGCCTTCAATGCGTGTGTCGCTATGCTTTTCGATCTTTCAATCCACTGACTCTTGTTTCAGTCCCTTTGAACCTTCAGCGTCTTGCCGTTCCCCTCCATATTCAGCTTTCGTCTGTCTACTCCGACGACGAGGCACTTGGGAGATACTCGTCCGACACTCTGGTTGATTCAGGGTCGGAGCGCGGCAGTCCTACGTCGCTGAAGCGCAACTCTTCTTTATCATCGGAATATTCGTCGAAATCCGGCCGCAACTCTCCGTTCGAAAATCCCAAATCGTTCCGCGGCAACGAGTCGTGGCCCAAGGCCGATAGACCCTTCCTCCGCGTCGCCGTCAAGAACCCGTCCAAGCTCGAAACGATCCCGCAGTCTCCGCCCCCGTATTCGCAGGAACCCCCTCACGCCAGCTTCACCATCCGGCCGGTCCCTGCGTCTCACACGCACGCACCTCCACCCCCGTCCTTCGCCATCCCCACAGCCAACACCCTACGGCGGCAGAAGATGGACCGTCTGCGACGCACCCTCGGCGACGGCGTCCCGCTCGACCTCGTTTTCCCCGACGAAGAGACGCAGCCGGTGCCGCTCTTTCGCACTTCGTCGTCGTCGAGCTCGTCAGAGGAGGACTTCCCCCACCAGCGTGCTCCTGCACCCCGCATTCGCGCCGCGCGCGACTCCCTGCTCATCCCTAATGCCCAGCGCATGCCGCAGCCCGTGCGCCCCGCGCCGCCGCCTCCGCCCATGTCGACGAGGACGATGCCGGCGTTGACCCCGCGCGAGCTCAAGAAGCTGAGCATGATCGCTGAGCGCACGGAGGATGGGGAGTTCAGCCCGCCTTCGCCCGATCGCGTGTCGATGGACTCGTATGCCAGTGCGTATCAAGGCGATTCCGAGTCTGAGGCTGTTGCCTCGCGCGGTCACCGCAGGTCGTCGCGGACGTACGATGGGTCGGAGGGGCGCCGGGTACGAAGGGTCCCTGTGCCGATTTTCTAAGCGCGTTTCAAGTTGTCTGTCAATGTCTGGGTCTGGTCTCTTATCCATATCTTCCTTCCTCTCCCTCTCTGAACCACTGTAGCCATATATTCTCCAACATACCAACGTATTCTTACGAACCACACGCTTCCACGTCTTGTCTCATTCATTTCTTGCAACGATCTCGTCTCATCTCATCTCATTCTCACTCGCATACACACACTCGTTACAGTTTCTCGCTTATCTACCTCAGTACAGTAATTGTGGCTTGCTTTTTGGCACCTTAGCAGCATGTAGGCTGACTCGTTTTTCTGCGAAATACGAAAAGAACTCTTGCTGCTCACTGTCGTGTGTGAGTGTGCCTCAGCGCCAATATCTGAACTCGGAAAATACTCTGACGCCCAATAAGCGCTCGTGGCGAATACGCCGTGGGCAAACCGTACTGTAGCCACGACAGCGGTCTTGGCCTCTACCAACTTCACTCCAACTTCACTCACACGACTTGCTGGGCAGGGCAAACCTTCTCAGACATGGCTACTCTGTACGACTTATTCACGCCGACGCTGGCGGACAAGAAGAGAACCCGGATATCCGTGAAATCTGCGAAAAAATCCAGCCCAAAACACAGAAAATCTAACCGTCCGGCTCCAAAACTCGTCAAACAGTCTGCAGATTGGAGTATCGACGTCGTCATTCGAGGTAAGCCGTCTCCACTGAGGCTGAATCAGCCTCTTTGGGGTGCGAATTCTGTACGAGAAGTTTATAGGTTTTTCTTCCAGCAATGACGCTTGGGAGTGGCTTGGCGCGACGACTTTGAAAGCATCTTCTCAAGTCTGCGAATATAGTACTGGCCCCCACCAGTAGCACCACGACTTGGCCTGAGCCCTTAGTCGACTGAGAAAAACCAAGAGCCTCTTTTTTGGGCGAGCAGTGTCCCCTACTTGGCACCACAACCTTTGCTTCCAGCAACGCCATCTCGAGGTCAGATTCTCTCATATAGCAAAGAGGTGAGAGCATCATGACATTTCGTGAAAGTACTCGTACGACCAAATATTCCCGACATAGCCGGTATGTATCAAAAATACCCCCAAATCCATCTTTGAGCCGGAGCATTCTTGGCTTAGGGCACGTTTATTTTGCACTTGCCGGTCTTATTCCGGCAAGGAAGCAGCGGTTTCTGTCTCCTCGATCAAATCAACGGCAAGGTTCTGCCAGGGCATCCCGTCTTGAAGTCGAATCCACGGTCAAGGCTTTCTCATCTGCACGGAGGTAATTTATGCTTGGAGTCTTAGATTGTAAGCTGATGCCGAGGCTAGGTTCTATCGCCTCAACGATACAGAAATAGCTTTTCTACGTCTTGGCCACTGCGCAGCGTGGATTCTAATGCCCAGCCCACAACGGCTAAATCTGAGCTTCGTATTTTGGAAAAAGGTCGTTCACGCTCAAGACCCTTTGCTTTCCTCGTGCTTCTCACAGGCGAAGGGAGAGGTATTGGCGTGGATGTTTTGCATCGACATCTATGGGCTGTTTTTCAGATTGGGTTTTCGTATAAATACGCCCCACTTGCTGCTCGTAGTTCCAACTCACAAGTTCTCCAACTCGCAAATCCAAGTCGCACTCTCCCTCACAATCTACATCTATATACAATGATCTTCAACAAGAGCTTCTGTTCTTCGTCGTCGCTGCAGTCGTCTCGGACTGTTCGTCGATTCCCGTCAATGTGAGGGTTTGGGAGAACACTGATGTCGGATCTGTCAGGCTCACCATTTCGCAGGCCCCCACCAAGTCTGTGGCGGACGTCGCCAAAGCCTGTCGGAGGGCACTGTGACGGTTAGTATTTACTCTCAAGCATTCAGCATCCTCCTCATAATCTTGCCCGCAGATTGACACTCGTGCCCCTCGTCACGGAGGAGACTCCCGAAGCCGTTCCCGTGGAAGGCGCAATGAGGTTGGTACCTGTTTTCCACAAATGACAAGCCCACACTGACGAACGACATTCGCAGATCGAGGCGAGGATCCCTCGTCACGGAGACTCCGGAAGGAGCCCGCTCTCGTGGACGCCGTGCTGAGGTGGGTTGACTTCATCAAGTTCTCCTTTACTCGAACTATATACATATGCCCGTTCCCAGGTCGAGGCTAGGGCTCCTCGTCACGGAGACTCTGGTCGCAGCCGCTCCCGTGGCCGCCGTGCCGAGGTTAGAAGAGCTTTTGTTGTCTCAACTTATTCAGTTAACTGATGCCATATATCCCAGATCGAAGCTCGCACTCCCCGCCACGGCGACTCCGGCAGGAGCCGCTCTCGCGGCCGTCGGGCTGAGGTTCGTTGAAAGCATCCACCCTTGTTCATGCATCGAATGAATATACATTGAAGGTTGAGGCGCGTGCTCCTCGTCACGGAGATTCCGGACGGAGCCGCTCCCGCGGCCGTCGAGCAGAGGTAAGATAGCTGTGTTCGCATTCCTCCATCGACATTTCACTCAAACCCCATCTTTTAGATTGAGGCGCGAACTCCCCGCCACGGGGATTCGGGCAGAAGCCGTTCTCGCGGACGTCGTGCTGAGGTACGCCAAATACGTGGCAGTTGAATCCCTATGGTTTACCAAGGTATCCCCAGATTGAGGCTCGTGCGCCTCGCCACGGCGATTCTGGCCGCAGCCACTCTCGTGGCCGTCGTGCTGAGGTTGTCGACCATTCCTGTCAACCCTCATCTATCACTAATGAATCACATGTAGATTGAAGCTCGCACTCCTCGCCACGGTGATTCTGCTCGTAGCCGCTCCCGTGGCCGTCGTGCTGAGGTTTGTCGACGCCCTCTTCCGGTCCGATAACTTTAATCATCAATGTTATAGATCGAGGCTCGAGCTCCCCGTCACGGGGATTCTGGCAGGAGCCGCTCCCGTGGTCGTCGAGCGGAGGTAGGATCATATTAAGCTGCCTTTCGCTATATCTCAATGCATGTGGTGGTAGATTGAAGCTCGCGCTCCCCGCCACGGCGATTCCGGCAGAAGCCGCTCTCGTGGCCGCCGCGCTGAGATTGAGGCCAGGGCTCCCCGCCATGGCGACTCTGGGCGAAGCCGTTCTCGCGGCCGTCGTGATGAGGTCTGTTTGGACTGACTTATGCTATCCGTCCACGTTGTCTGACATGATATGTAGATTGAAGCTCGGGCCCCCCCGCCGGGGTGATTCTGGTCGCAGCCACTCGCGTGGTCGCCGGGCTGTGGTAGAGGCTCGTGCTCCGCGGTCACGGGGGATGTCTGGACGAAGCCGCTCGCGGGGCCGCCGCGACGAGGTGGGTTCATCTGGACATATTCAGTGCAGCCAGTTAAATTCCACGTAGATCGAAGCTCGTGCTCCTCGTCGGGGCGATTCTGGGCGAAGCCGCTCTCGTGGTCGCCGTGCTGTCATTGAAGCGCGTGCCCCGCGTCACGGTGACTCTGGCAGAAGCCGTTCTCGTGGCCGCCGCGACGAGGTTCGTGCATTCAGTCAGATTTATGATTGCTGTCAGCTCACCCTCGTGTAGATTGAAGCTCGCGCTCCCCGTCGCGGTGATTCTGGGCGAAGCCGCTCTCGCGGACGTCGGTCTGTGGTAGAGGCCCCGTGCTCCCCGTCATGGTGATTCTGGAAGAAGCCACTCCCGTGGACGTCGCGACGAGGTCAGTGCTGTTTCGTTCGCATCTGTAACCAGTGGCTGATCTTTCCTCCAGATCCAAGCTCGAGCTCCCCGTCGAGGGGACTCTGGCCGCAGTCGTTCTCGTGGACGTCGGTCAGTAGTCGAGGCTAGGGCCCCCCGTCACGGTGACTCTGGTCGAAGCCGCTCTCGCGGTCGTCGCGATGAGGTGAAGTCATTTTGATTATACCTTGAATTGATTTCCTGAATGACGATGCCTAGATCCAAGCCCGAGCTCCCCGCCGAGGAGACTCTGGCCGAAGCCGCTCTCGTGGCCGTCGTGAAAATGATGAGGTCAGTTTTCAGCCCTCATTTCCTTAGAACTCGCAATAGATCACAGGAATAACAGATCAAGGCCCGTGCTCCTCGTCGGGGTGATTCCGGCAGAAGGCCGCTCTCGCGGGCGTCGTGACGAGGTGGGCTCAACACCATGCATGTGTGGAGAGACTTGTCTGACTCATTGGGAACAATTCCTCAGATCCAGGCCCGCGCTCCTCGTCGAGGTGATTCAGGCCGAAGCCGCTCCCGCGGGCGTCGCGCCACCGAGGTATGTCTCCCTCCTCCACCTTGGTGTTAACGTTCTTGACACGAGTCTACTCAGCTCGATCTTGATTGATCGTGGCGGCCGAACTCTCGACGGTGTCTAAATGTAACATGTAAATCGACGAACTTTCTGTTTTAACTTGCTGTATACTGGTGCCTCTGGAATCCCGAAAATCCTATCTCTGCGCCAAAGTGCGCAGAATGTAACATGTATTTGTTGTAGAATAACATGAAATCTGTTATCGAAGTCGTCCATCTAGGTCTCTGCGCACAAGTAGAAGCTCCCCAAGGATTATGGTAATATATAAGTATGGGCGTCAAAAGTCGAATCCAGTGTAAAACAGGTCATGAGTGTGAGTAAAAATGAGTGACTGTAAGGCCCAGAAAGAACACCTTAATTGGGGGTATACACAGGAGTAGCTCTGCTGGCGCTGGTCCGGCAACGGGTTCTAGATCTCGCCTTCCGCTATCGGTATGCTGGACTACTGGAGCACTACCGCTGACGCCCTGTTCGTATTGGTTCACCACTTGTTGCTGCCGACGCTTGAGATTCGCAACCGAATCTGGGGTTCGGCATTCGTGGAGGCACTAAAGACGGAGGTGCCGGGGGTTTGCGGAAGTGGAGGGGAGGGAAGTGGATGAGCCAGCGTAGGAGGATTGGGGTTGGTGTCTACTCGGCAGGCCGGCATAGGGGTTATACGGCGCTTGAGCCGCGAACCCCTGGGGACCGGGACCAGGAGAATATCCGCCTTGTTGCGGGGGTTGCTGGTATGGCAGCTGGTTCGATGCAGCGTAGGTTTGGCTGGCATCAAATCCGCTTGAAGTGGATTTATACGGGAGAGGAGAGGGCGATGGGCGACCCAGTGTACGGACCAGCTAGTGGTGCCGCGCCAGGGACACCACTCATGGGTATGGGGGGCTGATCCAAGAATGGCTGCGTAGGCGGGGGGACCATTGGCCATCGCTGACAAAGTAAGATTCATATATGCGCGCGTCATGTTTATCGACAAGTTACGCACCATCAAAGCTGGCAAAGCGTCGACCCGCGTTTCCAACGTCGAAGGGCAAGGGAAGCAGCAAGAATGACGATGACGACCGCGACGACCACACCAGCGATGACAGAGGTATGGGATGAACTGCCTCCCGTTGCCCCTGGACCGGCAGAATTTGTCGCAGAAGGACTGGACGACGAAGTGGACGAGGGACTGGCTTGGAGTTTGAGAGTTCGGGGCAGTACTCGACCCAGAGTTCGAATTGGAGCCCGCCAAGTTATTACCCAGGGTGACGTTGAAATAATCGAACCAGATTGTGCCTTCACCATCCCCGACATTATTCACACTGACCATTGTAACAACGAGATTGCTAACGCCGGTTTAGACGGAGAAAGGAAAGTTCAACGTGATACGCACTGGTCCCCGTCGTCGAGCTTATCCGACTGCCAGAACAACTGCTGAAAACTGTCGTTTGGAGAGGACCCTGAGGTAATAGTGTCCGGGGAACGGATTGTCGATAGCATAAGAAGTTTGCACTCCAGCAGAGCTTGAATCGAAAGTCCCATAACCGCGATAGAGGTGCCTAGAAGACAATTCTGCACGTCAACGAAGAGCGTACGACTAAAATTCAAGATACACACCGGTGAAGGGAACCGTAAAATGATCTCCCACCTTGAGAGAGCTGCTCACCGTTCCACCATGCTCGTTCTTGGTTCCACCCGGAGTCCAAGTGCCAGAATACTTAACCGACACATCCGGTCGTCGATGATGGTGGAGGATGGCTTGCTGGAGCTCATAGCAAGTCGGAGGAAGGAGGGGAGGGGAGGGGAGATACAGGAGAGTAAGCGCTTAGCGATGTCAGAAAATGCAGTTACCCGTTCAAAACATGCCGCCGCCGGCAGGTTGCGCCCTAGACTATTAAACGCCTGAAGCGCCAATCATTCGCATCAAAACATTTCAAATTCTGTCATTGAACGGTTTTACTTCCGCACCGACTCGGACGGGCCCGTGTGCCCGAAGCGCACTTGTATCTGGATTCTCGAGCTTTCTCTGACCACCACTGGAAGCGCCCATAGTAGCAAGCTTTCAGTCAGTCGCGGAATTGGGCACTTCCTGACAGTGTCGCCACTGTCGCGGAATTGTTCGATTCTAGGTCGATCGTCTTCTCAAGACTCAAGCATCGGACCGACATTGCACGCCATGTATACTATTGACCGTGAGTCCGGGACTGTCGACAACGAAAGGGCAAAGATAAGCAGCATATTTGGGGAACACGAGCTTAGTGTCAGTCAAACCAGGTTCCTCCATTGATCGAAATCTAGCCCGAAGGTCAGAATATACATATACATTTACCGAAGAGTAGACCCACGGCTTGTCCTTGAAATGCGTGAGCTGATGATGTACTGATCACTTTCTAGTGTGGCCCCACACACCTGTAATGAAATTGGCCTCCTCTGACGCTAGGAACGATACAAGATTGGAGACATCCACAGGAATTCTGCACGAAGGTGAGAACCATCCATCAAGCCACTACTATATATACTGATACGAACCCGATTCGGTTGAGAGGAGCCATTTCTTTCATCTATTCCGATGGTCAGTAGGCATAGCACCGCCAGTCTCAGTTGAAGAAATCTCAACGGTTTTAATTATTTCAGAAGGGTCTCCGTTCACTGCTGCGTCTCTCACTGTCGAGGACAGTCATTTATGGCATCCGCTTCTGGAGTGATAGATTGCGCACATATCGGAGTGTCAATCACACCGGGAGCGTAGGCATTTACTGTGATTCGGTGCGTTCCGAATTCTAAAGCTGAAATTTTTTCCAAATCAGCGACATATCCGCGACGGTCTTTCTTACCAGCGGCTTGGGTGAGGCCTCTTACAGCAAACTTGGATGCACAGTAGGGGCCCTGTGTCAACATGCCTCCGTGTCTTTTGAGCCGTGCCCATTCTTCGAAGATCAGGGACTCACCTCTCTTGCCGGCAATCGAAGAAGCGCCAATGATGCGCCCACCACGTCCTTGTTTAATCATTTGGATCCCAGCATGCTTGTAACAGAGAAAAGTTCCTCGCGCATTGATGCTCATGACACGCTCGAACTCTTCGCAAGGGACTGCTGCTTGTCAGAAAATATTATGGAATCCCGACGGACCAAAAGTACTTTCGGTGAATGGAACGGCAGGTTTGCCCGTCACGCCGGCGTTGGCAACCATCTACAACCCTTGAACTGAAACTCAACAGACCAGCAAGCTGGGCACATACAACATCGAGTCCTCCGTGGTGCTGCACGACATCTTTGACCATCTTGGCTACTTCCTCTTCCTTGGACACATCCGCAATATGCTTGCTACTTGACCTTCCTTTCCCAATTATCTCATCCACAACCCTTTGGAGCTTTTCAGCATTGGAGGCCATGTCGTTCACCGCGACGTCGAATCCATCTTCTGCGAGTCTGAGTGCAATAGCTGCACCTATACCCTGCGCTGGGCGAAACTTGGGTCACCGATCTGGTCTGATTGAGTTGACTCACCGGCTCCGGTGACGAGCGCAACTCCTTTGTCTCCGGGCATAGGTACGCAGCAGTTACTTGGGTGGGAACGACAAGAGAGGTCAGATCGCTACCCAAAATGAAACGCCCACAGGTGACATCACTGGAAGGTAATGTCGAAGAAGTTCTTCGAAAGTCGCGTGCGCGTCGATAGAGAGGCTATATCATTATCCCCTTCTCGTTCCGCTGAGCAACTTTTTCGACGTTATAGCAAACATTCGCGATCCCAAAGAACAATTCAACTGTCTGTATGTTTTTTTCGACGTTATGCATTGTGTCCAATACGCTGAATACCTATCTCAAATCAAATAATCCCATTTTTTTCCTGTTTCCTTGCGTTATGCAGTACTTGTCGCGGATTTCAAAACGAGGTTGCAGCAATGAATATTCAACTCAACCGAATTCGGGTATGGCCGTCGGCTATCTCGGAGGTTGAAGTGCCATACGGCATACGCAGACGGCAGACCCTTCTTCAAGTTCTTGACAATGACTTACCTCTTGATCCGCTTCTCGCTCATGATCGCCATGGCACCCAAGTCGCCGATTCATTTCAAACTCTAAAAACTCTCATACAAACGTGGTCGTAAATCATCAAAATGGCATGGAATCTCGACGTTCATGTCCCCCAATCTTGGAGGTGCCGCGCAGAGCTGCACCCCGGATGGGTTGTCGAATTTTTGGTCGAATCGAAATTGTCACTCAGCAACATTCGGTGCTCAAACATCGAGATTGAACAATTCATGTGCACGTGACATTTGAACATGGAATTCTCTGTCTACCCAGCCCGACGCTTTCCCATTCCTCGTCCTCCCTGAATCCTTGGCACATCGACGGCGACGGACAAAGCGACCGGCAGTATTTATTTCAAGGCATCCCATCTGATACCTCCGAAATCGCATGACAGCCGACCCCAAGCGGATGGCTTTACGTATGGACTTTCGGACTCTTTTTTTCTCTGCTTGATTTCCCCCATCTTCTGTTCCGCCTTTCTCAGAGCTCTCAGTCAACCCCGAGCCCACATCCACCCTTCGATCATGACCAAGGGTATCGCCTTCGTAACCGGCGCTGGTACGAACCCATTCATCCTGGCTCGATGCTTTCCGTGCGACCACGTTTTGACCGCGTTCTAGCACGAGGTATTGGCAAAGCGATTGCTCTGAGGCTGGCGGACGATGGCTTCACCGTCGCCGTGAATGATCTGCCGACCTCCGCCAAAGCTCTGCAAGATGTGGTAGAACTGATCAAGGCAAAGGGTTGTGCAAGCTCTTCTCATCTGGCGGATATCTCGGAAGAAGAGCAAGTCAAGGCAATGATAGCTGATGTTGTTGAGGTTCACGGTGGACTGGACGTGGTACGTTTTGTCTCAGGGCAATACCAAACGGACTTGACTCGTCAATACAGATGGTCGCAAATGCTGGGATAGTCAAATGGATCACTCTCAGCGACAGTGCGTATCTATCAGATCTTCCGGTTTGTGCCGCATTAACATTCCCTCAAGTATCGGTGGAGGACTGGGATCGGATTATGGCCGTCAATTGTCGGGGAACTTTCTTGTGTTACAAGTATGCGGGCTTGCAAATGATCGAGCAAGGTCGGGGAGGAAGGATTATCGGAGCGGGCTCTGTAGCTGGTAAACGAGGTTCGTCTATAAACACCACTTGTCCTTCCACCGCCGATGACCGACCACATCGCAGTGGGTTCGACGTTCATGAGTGCTTATGGGGTTTCTAAGTTCGCTATTCGCGGGTTGACTCAAGCTGCTGGTAAGTGTTGTCTAGATTCTCTAGATCAATGGCTCTTTGTACTGAGACGATATATAGCTTTGGAGTTTGGCCCACATAACATCACAGTCAATTCCTACGCACCCGGCGCTGTTATCACCCCAATGCGTACACTTTGTTATCCTTCTTGGTCACTCCCGATACTGACTTGAAACAGTGGAATACCTCGACAGCAGTAGCACGGAGATGGTGGGATCAGAACCTGGAACTTTCATTGAATTTGTGAGTCTCGGGCCACTCTTTTCAGATAGCAAGCTACAACTACAATGCACAGACAAAAGATTGGGGACCTCTTCATGCTACTGGGTAAGATTCTTTACCGGTTGAGAAGGTCGGAATTTGATCGAAGATAAGTACTCCGGCCGATGTTGCCTCGCTCGTATCTTTCCTTGCATCTGAGGAGTCGAGGTTTATCACAGGAAAGCCTTCCGAATTCACTAGATCTCGAAGATAAACTAATCATATACATTTCCACAGGCCAAAGCGTACGGTACATTCCTGTTACTCTTCGATCCGACTCTGACAATTTTTGTACAGCTGTCTGTCAATGGTGGCATGTTCTTCGACTGAGGTTCGTGGCCGTTACGTGTGCAATGATATTCCATGAGTCCAATGATATTCCACGAGTCGGTGTATTTTAATGTAGCAAATGCCCGTTATTCAACCCCCTGACCTGAACTCTGTCTTCCGATAACGTCTGCCGCGGCCGATGTTCGGTCTCTCCCGTGGAAGTTCCCCAAATTTGTGTTGACCGGATAAAGAGGCGAGTTCAAATCATTTCAACTGTCCGCTAATCCTACACGTTGTCGTGCCGTGTCGTTGGCGGCAAGAAATATGAACGGGGCTCTGACTAGACCCTGCCACCTGCTGACCGGGAGCTTTGAGCGCGTAGCGCCATTGCGTGAACAGCAGACCAATAGCTTGCAGTAGACCCGGCGCAGACAATATATCAGCCAATGACAAGCTCGAGATGACAGCAGTGTGTTCATGAAATTGAACCAGATCACGCAATTCTTTGAAGCATTCTTGCAAATTATCGACTCAGACTGGAATCCAGTGTCAAGTTCTTAATCCGCGAGTTGAAAATGAGGTTAAATATGTGCATTGGCAACGGAGCCTTAGACCAAAGAAAATATACAGAACACTGTATTAGTCTATCATTATATCCCATGAAATATTTACGACGGGGGGCTGATAAGGCATGAGTAAAGAGAAGGGACTAGATAATAGGCCAACAGCTTACACGGGGGGAACGGAAGTAGCGGGACCTGTTGGAGGAGGACCACATTAAATCTATTTCAACCATAATTTGGCGGCGGATGCTTACCAGACTCCGCGGTAAGAGATGGGAACGGCGAAGTAGCACACTAGGTTCATGTGTTGTTAATATACCAAACCGTTGTAAAAGCGTGTAACTTACGGCTTGCTCGATGTCGTTCATCGTCTTACCAGCAGGAAGATGGGGTTTTCCAACGACGGGTTTGGGGACAGGAATGACATCCGAGCAGTCAATCATGTTGGCCCTTTTCTGACCAATGATCGCCATCTTCGACATGGCAGCTCTGAACTTGGCTTGCAAGTTAGCTTGTCCCACTAGTGAAAGTCAATATCAATACTAGAAATTGTGAACAAGACATAGAGAACTACCTGCGAAGGATTGCCACGCGCAAGCAGTGCGAGAGTCTGCGAACTGTCAGTAGGAAACAGGAGACGAAGACATGAGATGCGAACCGCGAGCGAGCTATCAAAACGTACAATCAATACGGTTAGGATTCGAAGAGGTTTCAAAATAATGGGTACCAATGCATCAGACAACAGACGAAGTTCTCCGGGCATAGGCGATTCGGCTTCTCCCTGATTGCCGCCCGTTCTAAACGCGAAACAATCAACTTGAGGTTTTAGAAAGTGAGAAGGAAACCAACCCCGGGAAGGCAGTCCCGCGCAGTTGGGTCTCGATAAACATTCTATGGATTAGCAAGTCAGGATCACCGTGTCGAGAAAACCGAGGCGCGGAGTATACGCACTGCGTGTCAAATACGCCGGGGGTTGAATCGAAGGGTGATCTGTTGAAATGTTGACAGGTTAGTAGACTGTATTTTTATAACCATCAAAATTTCAACTACCCAGGAATCTAGCCAAATGAAGTCAGCTTTCGAACTGATGATATATGAATATTTCTTACCGTCGGGTCCACATGATCTGCTGCGCTGTAGATATCGTTCGTTAGGAACAGGACAGAAGCGAAAACAGACGAGAAACATACGCAATAGTATGGCTGTGAGCAACATGAATAAAAACTCAGTACAAGGGTCGCAGAAACTTACGAGGCAAGCAAAGCCACAACCTCGGCAGGAGAGAAATCGACCTCTTTGAAGCGAGCCAAGATGCTGGTGATTGAATCTTGGGGTTCCGGGATCAAGCCTGAGCTTTGTATTAGTCCCTGCCACTCTCCGTCAAAAAGAAAATCGACGTACCCGGAGGAGAAGCTTTGGTAGCTTTGGGGCGACCGAGAAGGAATTCGAGGCGCGGAGCACCCGGGCAATTGCTGACGCCGACAGCGCCGGCGAATTGGATGCTGTATTATGCCATGAACATCGGTATCAGTCGCAAGTATCAATGGGCTTACAAGTCGCCCGCGGTGAGGTTGCTGCAGCAAGTTGAACTGTCATGAGTGGAGATCCATTGGATTGTCAGAAACGTACTATTTGTTGATGAAAGGTGTCTGCGCGTCAACGATGTCATCGATACCGTTGTTTGCAGGGAAAGCCGTCTCAACGCTGTCGAAGTAGAAGATCGAACCATCGGCTCCTCCTCCGCCTTTACTGGGCGAGAAACCGATGGCGTCGTGGAATGTGAGCCGCAGCGACTCATGGACCTGTGGAAGAAACTCGTGGTGAAAATGTAGCCTTCAAATTATTGCGAACGACTGACCTCCTCACCGCACTCTCCGCCGTCGAAGAGATTTGCCTGGATGTCTTCCAAGATCGGGAAGAGCTGGCAGCATGCCGCGTTTGCGGTGGTGTGGCCGGTAGAGCAAGTGACACGCTTCGTGAGCGAAGCTAGAGGTGTACGCTCTTTGAGCGAGACTAGAAATGATGTAGGAGCATGAACGAACCACTGGAGAGGCCAGCAGCCACGATGGCAAAGACAAAGGCGGAGAGTGTCTTGAAGGCCATTGAGATGTAAGAGGTTGTGAACTCTACAGACAAGGTGTTTTGGGGAAGGCTTTTATACCTTTCGTCGCATCGAGACTACCAAATTAGCTCATTTCAACTGGCCAATGCGACGAAAGGAATTAGAACAGTTACCGTATACCTGCTAGGTTGCGCAGCCGAGATGACAGGTAAAAGGAGTTCGGAAATCGTTTACACCGATTTTTGTTCAACTGTGAGAAACCGAAATAGCAAAGGGTGGGAAGCTATTCATGAGCAGACCGAGCTGAGAACTTCCAGAAGCCATGCCAAAGATGCGGGACCGTTCGCCACGAGCTAGGAACCGTTTGTGAGGCCTGAGGTGATCAATAGTCGCTCATCAATTGGAGGCCGCCCTTGCTGTAAAGGCAGATGCTCATGCAGTTTTAGATTTCGGATATCATGAGGTGTACCCTGGAAGCAAAGCCAGTTCACGAATAGTTGAAACAGCCGGGAGGCAGACTGTCCGGGATTAGAAGGGTCAGCTCAAAAAAATCCCAAGCGATGCCAGAGAAGTATCAAATAAGGTGCGTTGCCTGAATGCCAAGCCTGAGAGGTTGACACTCTCTGAGTGCTGTATGTTAGAGGTTTTTAATCCATTCAGTGCCACTGGAAGTACGTCGTCTGTTCAAATGAGAAGCAAACGAACCAGTTGTACGGAAACGCTAGATCGGTGGACCTCGGTGTTACCCCCGGTGCTGGAGACAGTTTTTGACTGGCTTGACGCAACAAAAGTTGTTCGCTGGCCATGCACTTCAGATACCTACTCGACACCGTAGGTCAAGTTTTAGATAAGTTGAAAACCAGGCGGGATGATTGGCCATGCAGAGACCCAGGATCTTGGATGTAAACACCGGCTTCATGGACCTTGACGCTCGGGTAGACCCAAACCGTTGGACCGTAAAGCAGAAGATCGGGGAGATGGCAGTTGTGAGACAGTCACTGATTGATGGGATGTACCTTTTTGGTTCGGCGTTGATTTGAACTTTCTCACACCGTTTCGGCAAAGGTTTTGAACTTACTGCCAGTGGCCGCACCCGCTCTAAGCTCTTAGGCATTACCCGGAAAACCAATAACCGGGAAGTCTCCGATATAGCCCTTTCACACAGACAAACGGATTCTTGGCTTGCTGGTTCCGGTTGAGAGGGCCAGAGTCCAGACCCGCGAGAGATACGTACTTGCCACAAGTTGGATCTCAAGCCGGCTATTCCGTCTCAACGTACCGAAAAAAAAATTCGCTGTACATGTACACACGCTGGATCTTGTTCATCTTCGCTACTGTCGCAAAATCGGTGGCAGGTCTGCTTCAAAATATCGTGCTAGTAGCAAGAGTCTTCAAGTTGCCCTCGATTTTTCTCCCTTTGATCCAATCTAATCGATTTATACCGTCGTTCCGCGGTTATAAATGTGTGCGATTGCAATCCTGTTCAATGTGTAGTACGACCAAAGCCGGCCCGCACATTGTGTCCGAGGGGAGGTGTCTCACAAGCCTGCCCATCTATTAGTTGAAATTTCAAGTTGGCGGGAATAATCGTGGCATAGGACTCACACGAACAACAAAAAATAGATCCCATGCGAACACTACAGTTCTAGATACTTCTTCTCTCAAGCAATACCACGCGGACGTACCGAAGTTCAGGTAAAGTAGGAGTCGATGGCCCGAACCATCCAAGACCATCCATCAATTCTAGCTATTATTGGGCATTCTGTGGGAAGCAAGAAGACAATTCCGAAATTGTGAGTGGACGCCTATTATATCTACCATTGTTCTGCGACTCACTTACCGAGTGAGCTATCTAACCTTTTGGCATTTCTAGCATATGATATGACAGTTGGCGTACATGTTCTCGATTGGTATACGTCTGAGACGCGTGGTTCCAGGCGGTAGTGCAACCGGAGACATAATGCACGAGGAGTTCCGTTTGGTTGGCATATGTTGGTGAATAATGCGAGTTACTTATCAAACAATGTGTCAGTGGATTCATAGCACCCCCCCCGCCGCAGGAGTCTCGGGAGTCAATCACCCTGCCTCCTTATCGTTTCAGCGAGCGGCAAATTCATCTGAAACCGAAGGCAAACAGAAGTTTAGTGACTATTCATCACAAAACAGATATCAGTAATTGCTCAGTCAAGAACCGGGGCCAGATATATTCAGCTTGAGTGAGCCTGAGACACGGGCACATCTCCCTCGTTGCATAGACTACCCGTTACTCAGTGATGTAGTAAATTGGAGTGCGACCTTCAAATCCCTCGGAGGCGATCGAGAAGTGTCGCGACTGCCGTTGACTGCCAAGAAAATTCGCGTTATCACGGGATCGCGTCATCGCTGCCAAAGATCCAATCGCCGTGACGTACAAATCTTATCAGATTGGATGATTGCAGCGAACTTGCTTCAGATCTTGAAGGAATCTACTTAGCTTCGAGGAACGGGGAAACTAGCTACTCCTCTCGCTCGGTACCTTTCCTTTGCCCTGAAATGTCAGAATTGAACCGTACCGAAACAATGGCCTGGGCGAATGTGACCAAGATGATTCAGAACGAACATTCGAGTTATTTCTGTTACAGTCAGATCTCAAGCATGTTATAATTAGCATGGAGGTCCCTGTCCTTCGGAGGCCAGCAGCAATTGATTTATTTGGTCAATGATTGGCGCATAGAATGGTGGTAACCACCAATTTCACCGAACGTTCGAGTTCAAGTTGCTGAACTTGAATCGCTGACCCGATCGGAGGGCGGTTGAAATCTGCTCATAAATACAAGGTCAGGATCTTTAAGATTAAGACCGGTCTCCTTCATTGGCCCGTTTCATAGGCTCTCGCCAATTAAATATTTGAAAAATGGTGAGCTCGGAAATTATAGGGTGATTCTCCGGGTCTATGTTCAACCTCTAATCCGTGTGACACATCTGTTGAAGCCAGTCTAGATCTTGTGGGCACTTTTCGAATACCCAGAACCTTTATTTGAACCGAGGATCTGGTACCAATAGATCTATCTCGATGCCCGAGCACCGAGAGATCAGATTCTCCGTAACAGGTACTTGGAGGTAAGAGAAATGTTGAAACCTCGATTCCTTGCCCTTCAATCGAAGTATGTGAACCAGATCACCTTGACTATGTACATATCAATTATGCTGGTATGATCTTTGCTTTTGATTAGCGCACCATTCTTTGCCGAAATGTGCAACTCTTTTATCATATTCGACACTTCAACGGAGGGAATACGAAATAAGTACACTGAAAAGGTCTTGAGAGCGAAGTTCCAGCGCCTGAACAAAGTGTAGACTTAACGATTATCTGATCACGTTGAAGGTACGACCCTGCGCGTACAGGTGTATCGAGGAATGTTGAACTACATGTACACCTGGAGTATAGTAGTAAATACGCTGCAGCATGAACATGGGGCGTCAAGCGGCAGGCAAAGAAATACGAGTTCTCGTACAAGCAAAGACACCCCGAGAACTCTTTTCTGACAACGAGAACAGTCAATAACGGATGGAACGATTCCTTGTTCAACATGTCCCCGAGATTTGAACATGGCCGAGATACCCGAGGCTGTTTAATGCGAATTGGCAGGACGTTAGTTCAAATGACTCTCATTCATATTTGCACTTTACCAGAAGATACTGGCTGCAGCCCGTTCGTCCGACACCAACCTCCAGCCTCGAGCCCTTGAAGATTTTATTAGCGAACTCTCGGAGATCGTTGCCGCGCGGCCAATGGATATCAGCGCCAAAGTCGGATATTTATTTTTGAATTCGGTGACAGATGACTGTCCGCAGCAGCCTGCAGCAGCAGACCCAGAACGACGGTTTTCCGCACATTGTGCTGCTGGTATCCAGAAGGGGAAAACGACGAAAAAGAAAGCGAAAAGGGGAAGAAGAGAGAGAATTCAAGGGTATTGGCGGCGAGTCTTCGTTGGTTCTCAGTCGACTCTGAGTTTGATTTCTCATTCTTGAATTGAAGAACGAGATTCGGTTCAATAGCGATTTGATTCAGGCAGAGCGGAAATTCACATTCAAATCCGTACAGAAGCAGTGCCTAACACATCCTGTTGTATACACTAGAAATGAACTCCCTCCGTGCGTGTGGGTGCAGGTAATTCCAAAGCCCAGAGATAACCACAAAGAATGGTTCTCACCGAGGATCCAAAGATGGACGCCGGCAACTGGCAAAGGTGAACGATTCTTGTCACGTTTTGATCACTTTGAAAGGGTAGGTTGAGGGGGGTGAAGGGAAACCCACCAGTGCTGTAAAGCAATGATGTAGCTGAAAACTACAGGAAAGACTCAGAGAGGAAGGATCACCATCAGTACTCACTTGTGCACCTAAGTTAGTCCCTTTTCAGCGGCAAGAAGATACAGTACTGTTTAGATTTGGATACTGAGTGTATTTCCTCCTCCCTGGAATAGTATCGAGATGCTGGCTGAGGATATTTGAAGTGCGAGTGACTCGGAGGCCGTGGATCGATGATTTGGACCTTGCGAATGGAAAACAGACAGATTTTCGTGATTTTTGAGAGGGAAGTGGAGTAAGCAGAGCAGTCAATCTCCCAAAGTAGTCCGCCAAGTTAAATTGAGTGGTATATAGCATAGAGTGGCGAGAGGTGTGGGCGGAAGGGAAGAAAGTGCACATAATGTGACGTGACCGTCACATCAGTGCGCATAAATTTTGGCGGGGAGGTCTCGGCGTCCTGCAGCAGACCAAAAATCAACCATTTCCGCTCGTATTTTTGAGCAGATAGAGAGCAGAATATACAAAATTATCTCTGAGATGCTTCCGGGAATTAAAATGCGACTTGAGGCATAGAACATACGGCGTCGGATTATGTGCTCCGAGTGGCTGTGCGTTATGTGCGTTAAGTGCACCCAGCTGATCGGACGGTTAACCCAGACGGGTTTTCCGCACATTGTGCTGGGTATCCAGAAGGGGGAAAACGACGAAAAAGAAAGCGAAAAGGGGAAGAGAGAGAGAATTCAAGGGTATTGGCGGCGAGTCTTCGTTGGTTTCTCAGACGACTCTGGAGTTTGATTTCTCATTCTTGAATTGAAGAACGAGATTCGGTTCAATAGCGATTTGATTCAGGCAGAGCGGAAATTCACATTCAAATCCGTACAGAAGCAGTGCCTAACACATCATGTTGTATACACTAGAATGAACTCCCTCCGTGCGTGTGGGTGCAGGTAATTCAAAGCCAGAGATAACCACAAAGAATGGTTCTCACCGAGGATCCAAAGATGGACGCCGGCAACTGGCAAAGGTGAACGATTCTTGTCACGGTTTTGATCACTTTGAAGGTAGTTGAGGGGGTGAAGGGAACCCACAGTGCTGTAAAGCAATGATGTAGCTGAAAACTACAGGAAAGACTCAGAGAGGGAAGGATCACCATCAGTACTCACTTGTGCACCTAAGTTAGTCCCTTTTCAGCGGCAAGAAGATACAGTACTGTTTAGATTTGGATACTGAGTGTATTTCCTCCTCCCTGGAATAGTATCGAGATGCTGGCTGAGGATATTTGAAGTGCGAGTGACTCGGAGGCCGTGGATCGATGATTTGGGACCTTGCGAATGAAAACAGACAGATTTTCGTGATTTTTGAGAGGGAAGTGGAGTTAAGCAGAGCAGTCAATCTCCCAAAGTAGTCGCCAAGTTAAATTGAGTGGTATAATAGCATAGAGTGGCGAGAGGTGTGGGCGGAAGGGAAGAAAGTGCACATAATGTGACGTGACCGTCACATCAGTGCGCATAAATTTTGGCGGGGAGGTCTCGGCGTCCTGCAGCAGACCAAAAATCAACCATTTCCGCTCGTATTTTTGAGCAGATAGAGAGCAGAATATACAAAATTATCTCTGAGATGCTTCCGGGAATTAAAATGCGACTTGAGGCATAGAACATACGGCGTCGGATTATGTGCTCCGAGTGGCTGTGCGTTATGTGCGTTAAGTGCACCCAGCTGATCGGACGGTTAACCCAGACGACAGCTAATTGTGGATCTGGATCCGGCGGCGGGCTCCGAGTCCGCCATTCGCCAGCCCTTATAACCCCAGATTATAGTAAAAGCCTGCCAATGATTTTTTTAAAATAAAAATTCAATTTTTTTTGAACCCACAGCTCTATCCTGCTCTATCCTATAGAGCATCTAGTCACATATGTAGATCGCGGTACACACTGAGTTCTTCAAGAGGCACACGAGTTTCTACATAAATCGGATGTACGTGATCAACTGATGGCGGAAGCTATGCATTATCACGTCATCTCTTCCTCCTTGCTCTTACCCACTTACTTCGATTTCTCTGCTTATTCCTTGCCACCATGTTCAGGAACGCGGCGACAAAAATCGCCCACAATTCCGACCCTTCCATCTCTTGCTCTGTCTGGCAACAAGGATTTGAAACCGCTGCAAGATCTGATTCTCCTGGAGAAGAATGTACTAACGACGTGCGTCTGTCTTCGGTGTGAAACAAAGAACGGGATTGAGAGGAATCTAGGCTGCAGAAACTGAGCGTTGACTTTAGCAAAGCCAGCGATGCACTCAGGACGTGGGGTATGGGTGAGGGGGACGACCTTGGAGTCGGTATTTCGCTTCTTCATCCGATTTTCCAAGTAATGTTTTGTGTAGGATATTCTCAGCGCATCTTCGACGATCCTGACACATTGGTCCAACGCTTTGACGACGTATGCAGGCATGGAACATACCATTCGTGACGTGAGTGCGGGCTTTTGAATTTCTCCGCCGGAGTTTGGTGGCCGAGCGGACTTGGCGGGTTTTGAAACAAAGGCGAAGGTCTCTGGCGTGTTCTGGCAGTGAGAGTCGCTGCGCGAGGTGGGAGGCTTGGGCTCGGAAGCCATGCAAGCTGTCTAGTAGCAGCGATTGATTGATCCATTGCCATTGTGATGGATCGAAGCTTTCAGCGAGGGCATCTGGCTCAGTTCGTCCAACTCGACACTCTTCCATGCAGTTCCGCTACTCTTAGCGCATAACTTCAGGTTTCGCCCCATCGACACGTTCTCCTTCGATCTTTGTATGCTTTCACTCAAGTCAACTAATACGCGTTCTATAGCACCTGAAACAAATCCGTACACGCGAAGAAGCGCTAGACGAGCTCAAGCGGCGGAGGAAGGTATGTATTTCCCTCTTCAAGCTTCGATTATGTGTAAACTGCAATTGCAGGCTACTCTTGCGCGCGCTGACTCTGCCGAGAAAAAATTGAACAAGATGGGCCCCGAACACAAGAATCTCGCGCAGCAGACGGACACTCTCAATCAGCTGCAGATGCAGATCAGAGGCATGGATAGTGAGTGTCGAACACTGTTCTTGCTAGACTTATCTAACTCCTAATTCAGACGAAATCCTCAACGAAGAAGCCGCGCTCGGAGACTTCAAGCGCAGCAGTGCACGGACACTGATGGGGCTCAAGTTTGGCGGGCTCATGGAGTGCTGCGAAAAAGGGTGCATCGTAGCGGAAGTCGGGCGGGGAATGGTAGCGGAAATCTCGGAAGAAACGACACCCCCAGGCCTCTCGCGCGCGATGTACCTTGGGCACCAGATGACGCAGCAGCGTATCATCGAGGCGGACAGATGTGTGAGCGAGATTGTGTTCAAGCCGCTTCCGCCTGCTGCGACCTCTCCGTCTGCCATGGGGGGACATGCACAGGAGGCTTCGGCGATGACGACGACTACGGCGGCGGATGATGGGTATGGGGGATGGAACAACAATAACAACAACGGGATAGATCCGCAGACCACCGGAACGGAAAGTGTTGGCGGTGGGTATGATCCTCCGCCAACTAATTCCGGATTCACCTCTGTTGGGGGAACTTCGTCGGGATTCCTGCCTCCGCCTGATATCGGTGGTGGGTTCATGGATGGCGGCGGCGGCGGCGGCAGTGGTGTTGGAGTCGGTTCGGCGTTCAGCTCGGTCTCTGGACAATATCAGCCGCCAAGCAATGTCGGCGGTTATCAACCCCCGCAAGGGCCGCCGCCTGGTGCTGGTGGGTATCAACCACCCCCGCCAGGCGCTTACTCTCCTGGTTCGACGTTCAACCCAGCGCAAGATACACAGGGCGGGTATTCGCCTTACGGACTCGACGAGACTGGAGGGCTGAGCGGGACGGGTGGGACTGTTGGCGGCACAGCTGGCGGACGGTTCGCGACATTCCCCGTGCGCGGACGAGCGTTCTCTAAAAGCGGCGATGATGGTGGCCCTGGAACGACGAATTCTGGGTTTTCTGGAATTTCGATGCCGAATATGGATGCCCCGGCGTCTTTGGGCGCGACGAGGAGGCAGGATACGAGTGGCAGCGATTTTATGTCTGCTGTGTTGGATGCGGGGGAGTTTGGGACGCGTCAACAGCAGCAGCCGTCGCAGTCATTTGCGCAGTATACAATTGCGGGGTCGGAGAAGGAGCAGGAGAGGGACCGGGAGGCGCAGAGGATGCAGGAGGATCACGATCCGGCGCCGGAGTATCGCGATTATGAACCGACTTCGCATGCACAGGCTTTCGAGTATCCAAGTGCGGGGATGCATGATGGCCCACCACCCTCTGCGGCGACACAGGTGGTCGGATCTGTATGGACTGGCGACAATTACAATGATGCTAATAGCAACGATGCCAATTCGACGGCCTCCACCTACAGAGGTCCTGGAAGTGGGATGCGTTCTATGAGCGGCGGTCTCGCAGTGGAGGAAGGGGGAGGCGATAGGCATTCGACGGCTTCGGATGATGTTGGACTGGCGTATATGAATTTGGGGAACGACCCGGGTCAGCATGAGGTTGCGGCAGTGGATGACGATGCAGACCCGGCTTTACGCCCGGGCGAGAATGAGACCCAAAGGCAGGCGAGGTTGTCGAAGCATGTGAGGTTTGGGAAGGAGACTTC
The DNA here is from genome assembly GCA_037176885.1 of Favolaschia claudopus. Lineage (NCBI taxonomy): Eukaryota > Fungi > Basidiomycota > Agaricomycetes > Agaricales > Mycenaceae > Favolaschia > Favolaschia claudopus. The sequence goes on along the minus strand of JAWWNJ010000036.1, from coordinate 775,732 downwards.
GTTCGGTCCACCGAGTGAGCCACCAACTCCCATGACGCGTGAGTGCTTTTCCTGGCTCCACTTTCTGGTCAACGGCTATTTGCTGATTGATTGGTTGCAGCGGAGCCGCCGTATATGAAACGCCAGGAATCGACTTCCTCGCTGGGATCAGGACGCAGCAAGCGGGTACCGCCCCCGGTTTTTGATCCCGAGGCGGAAGAGCGTGCATTGAACGCTGCTGCAGCTAGGGAAGTCAGCCGCGAGCTTGATTCTCTGACTTTCAGTCCACCTGCACCGCTGCGCATTGCAAAGGTGCACCCACAGACGCCAGTCGAAGAGACCTGGGAATTCGCAGCAGCAGCGAGTCCGAGTCGCGAGCAGCCGCCACCGCAGCCAATGCAACAACAACCACAACAGACGAGCCCTCAGAGGATGTCGCCTCCAAGTCAATATATGGCGCCAAAATCACCTATCGCTCGCGAGCCCTCGCCACTTATCCCACCCGCGGCGCCGTCTGCGCGTAAAATGTCAACAGAAAATGCTTCGCCCCTGACTGAATCCCCGGTTCAGCCCAGTCCATTCGTCCCTGGTCACCACACCACGCCATCGTGGGCCATCACCCCTGCACCGGAACGCGACACCGGAAGCCCTGCTTCACCGCGCCCTGGAGCTGGCGAGCTCTCGACTTCTCCATACCGCGCACCCTTTGCGAACCGGTCGACATCCTCGCTTGCTAGCGGCGGCGCACAAACGCCTACTGGTGCGCGAACAATTTCCGCAGCAGCCTTCAGACGGCCGCAGAAAGCAGCCGCGCTACCATCGAGTCCTTATCCGCAGGCAAGAGCGGGATCAGGGTTGAGAGAAGCCTCGCCGCAGCCGCCCATGCCGCAACAAAGGACACAGAGCCCCCCTCGGGCGCCCACACATGGAATGCCGCCTCCGCATACCCATGATGAGGATTTCGATTATATCGGCGCGTATGCGCGGGACTCGCAAGCTTTCCTCGATGATAACCATGGGAGCCCAGTGAAGAACGATTTCGACTATGGGCGATTAGGGAAGGTGGAAGTTGTTGGTGGTCCGCCTCGGAGCCCCGGCTATGGGCCGGGGAATGATGGGATACGGTGAATGAGATGGCTGCGCATGACGGACGGACTCGCGCTGTAAAATGAAACGCCAAAATCTTTGCGTGTACAGTACGTGTACGGTACATACTTGTATGACGCGCTGTTGAGTAATAGCTCTAAGTTATTCACCTGTTAAAGGATGTACGGTACACCATTTTTATTGAAAAAAGTCGAGAGTGAAGGGTTCCTTTGCCGTGTTTTTAGTCGTCCGTCACAATTCGGATGTGTTTAGTTGGTGCTTGAGAGTTCTGGATAAATTAGTCGAAGTACGTTCCGCCGTTGACGGAAATCTACATCCCCAATATCAGCGGCAATTCAGGTGAATCCTGTGAAGTGGACGAACACTCTGCCCTGTACTCTAGAATCAGCCACGTCGCTGTGTGCTCGGGAACAGTGCCTACCTGTGATAAACTGGGATTCCTCGGAAGCTAAGAACGAGACAACATTCGCCACGTCTGCGGGGACCCTTCATCAAGTCGAGAGTGGAGTGAGTCATCAGGGCGGTGAGGGACAGGGCTATGAAAGCTATTCACCCAATATATCCCACAGGGATCCGCGCTTTCAGCTAGGGCAAGTCGGTCAGCTGGGGCGGTACCCAAGAGACTATTTTGCGAACCGCCTGGAAATAATCGTCTGGAATTCCTCCTGAAGATGCAGCGGTGCCAGAGGCGAGAACGCCCACTGCAACGACGAGGGCGTCAGAAGTATGACTGCCTCAAAGATGGAATTGCCTACACATGTCTGTGTCGATCCCACCAGGCGCATAAGCGTTGACGGTGATGCCATACGGTCCCAGCTCCAGTGCTGCTTAGTACGAATCAGTGTTTTTTTTCCAGAAAGAAATATTTCATGATATCACGCTCACCAGCGGCCTGCGTCAATCCCCTGACAGCGAACTTGGATGCAGAGTATGCGCCGAGGAAGCGCACGGCATGCTTCGCGCAGAAGGATGCTGCGCCGATGATTCGCCCCCCGCGTTGCTGAATCATCATCTGCTTTGCGGCGTGTTTATAGCAGAGGAAGGTGCCGCGGGCGTTGACGCGCATGACTTCGTCCCAGGCGGATGCCGTCGCTGTGCCCGCGTTTAGGTCGGCGGAAGGACAAGGACAAGCGAGCGGCGACTGACTTTCGGTGAGACTGCTCCATTTGACTATGCCTGCGTTTGCGACCATCTGCCACAGAGCTGAGTGAACGGAGGCGGGCTCGACGAGACGCAGCACCCACCACATCCAGACGTCTGCTGGGAAAATGCTCGACGACCTGCTGTATCATGCTCTGTACATCGTCTTCGACGGATACGTCGCCTATGCATGCTAGCGTTTCGACGGTGAATTGTCTTAGCTCTGCCACGACCTGTTGAAGCTCCTTGGCACAGCGGGCAATGTCGTTGACTGCCACATCGTATCCTTCGCTCGCAAGTCTGAGGGCGATGGCTTTTCCGATGCCGCGCGCTGGAAGAGATATGAATAGTGAGATATCATGGGAACGTCGCTGATATCGCACCTGCGCCGGTTACGAGGGCTACTCGTCTTGAGGTGTGCGTTTGAGAGGACATGTGTGGCTAGCCGGGTCTCAGTTCGTCAAGGGTCTCCACCAGATAAGCGCGTGATGTAAGAAAATTAACTCAAGCGTCGGTCTGGATTGAAATTCCTGGCGTAGGTACTTGCTTTTCGAAAACGCCAACCTCTGGGCCTTCATGCTTCATGACGGAAGGCTATCAGCGCCGAGAGATAGGCGCGCTACCCACACGCTCCACTTGTGCTTTTGTGTCAATTACATTTGATAGCCTCAGGCCATGAAAGAATATGCGTGAGTCCATATATTATGCGATTAAATCGTACTGCGCGACTCCCGTCAGCGCCCGCAAGAGTACACGGCAGTAAAAATTGCCTACCATGTAAATATCTTGTCCACATGAATCCTTACACCGCGCTGCCTGAGAACCACCAAGAAAATATTCTCCGCAGAAGCCAGAATGAGATAAATAACCCGACCAGCGCAATTACAATGCGCCAAATCTTCAAACCGCCAGCGCCTTCACCGATGCCGAAAGCTTGACCCGCCCTTCGTGATGTTTGTGCCAGAGAAGCTCCAAATGAGCTGAAACGGTCACCCTGAGCGCTTGTGAACTGAGATTTCCGGAGAAAACAGGGTTCCATGGACTGACTGTGTCGTCTAACATGAGATTTTGACGCTCTACGTCGCCATGTATGTCCGTTGTTATCTGCCGGTTTTCTAAGAAAATAATTCGACCTGAGACGACGTGAGCCTACTCCGCGCAGAGTGCGAATCTTTGAATGCAATTCATCTAGCCGCTGATCATTCTGGGACTCATAAGTATCTTCAACGCGATCTCGGGAGGAGGACATGGTGGCAGCTCGTAAGCGGGACTTGGTCACGTGGCTTGTTGTCGCCCTCCGGTTGATTTCCCACGCCTTCTCTCCTGCCAGACTAAGTGCCATTGAAGTGCCAGTGCGACGCAGTGTTCACCGCCCGCATTCACAACAGGTTTGAGGCATGGTGAAATCAAGGAATACCAGAATTCTGTCTCTCTCTATTCTGATTCTTCTTGTTACGAACTGGCCTGCTTTATGTCCCAGAGGCCCAAACAGAGAGGAAGAGAGTCAACTTGAAGTGAGATGACTGGACGACTTGGAGGTGGCCTTACTTGTAAACGCCTTCATCTGAACATCCGATGACATGTATACATTATACCGCTTCGAGTTGAGCGCCCTCATCTCGCATTCAATAATATTAAAATCGTCTCGCAGGCGCTGATCCCGGTCTCTTAACGCACCAACCAAAAAATCAAGGAGCGCGGTTTCTATCAAGATTCAAAACAGACCGGAAACACCGACGTTTGTACCTATCCTCTCCGCTTGCCAGAATTGGTATGCCATTGCTGTATGGTTGAGCCATGAAGAGTGCCGAAGAAATCTTCAGGTATGTCTGGGGAATTCCTTTGTATTCTTGACACCTCTCCTCACCGCATCTGACATGGCAGATTGCCAAATAAATCAATGGCAAGAACAATCTCACCACTCTTCTGTTCGCCGCATCGCAATCATCACGCTGTGCGAGAATCTTCTTTGTTTCGGGCTGATCATCCTGGGACCATGGGACGTATAAAGGCGCGCCGCAACTTGAAAATTTCTTTCAACATTAAACCTCCGCCTCCCTCAACAGATGTATCCCTGCTTCACCAACGAGTACATCCTTCTCGATGTGATTCTCTCGTGCTCTCACTAGTACTCCCCAACTGACATCGGCTTCAGCACGAACTCGGACGCTTCGAGCGCCCTGCATTCCAACATCAATGGCGTCCTTCACCTACACCTCCTCCGCTGCCCGTTCTGTCTGACGTGCCTCGTTCTACACGGTAAACCCCAAGATATATTTAAGTTTTGTTCAGTCCAACTAACTCTCACCTCCAGCACCGAATCTCCCCGCCCGAAAACCAAGGCCAAGGCAGAATCCATCAAGAAGCCGAAAGTATCTGCGCCTGCTAGTGCTGATGAGTACACACCTACCTCTACCGACTCTCGCGCTATCTAATGACAATGCTAGGGCAGATAGACTCGCCAAACTAGAGATAACCCTCAGCTGTCTCTCGACTCTCTTCTACGGGATGTACACCACAACTATGTGTCGTCTCATGATGGAGTAATTGTCGTGCCGACCACTCAATCTATCCACTAAGGACTGCGTGCCTATTTTCCGAACATTGTACTATTTTGGTCTTCGTTATCCCAAGCTGGGATGCAGGCTGTTGTGTCTACATTCCTTTTCTATCAGTGTCTCATTCAGCTCACACTCTTTATTGTAATTTTCTCTTTACCTTGCCTTGTATATCTATGTAAAAACGGTCCCAAGTTCAACCTGTCAACCCCTTGATATATTCCGTCCAGTACTACGTGACGTGGGTTCAGGAAGTACCTGATAGGCACACCTTGAAGATGAAGCTTCGTTGCTGAAGGTACGAATCGCGTCTAACTGCCAGCTTCCAAATGCCGACGCGTCTATCAGACAAGAACAGTCACAACAAGACAGCCTTCGAAGCTTCACTGTCAGGCAACAATTTGGATTGAGAAATATTTGGCTTTGACTGTCCAGGCGTTTGTATAGATGAAGCGGTCGCTGTAGAACAACTGCACGGAGTCCCGTTTTCAATTACATTGTTTCCAGCGAAGCGTGCCAATTTACGCCCCGTGAAAATCACCTGATCGCGCCACTGCCGAAAATAGACTTCACCCCGGTTACCCGCTTTCGTAAGGCGTTTACAACTCTTGCTTTCTTCCACCATGACCCAAACTTTCTTCATACCGCTGAAATTTCCGCGCCTTATTTCACTTTTCTTCGCCTTTGTGTGGTCTGTGGTCGCACTTGCAATTGGTATGATTGCCCGCTGTTCTACAAGTTTTCACATTTTTATAAGACTTGCATGTATTCCAGGTATAAACACGGTCGTTACCGCTAATAAAGACAAGAAGCGAATTGAAGCCCAGGTCCCTTCGTTCGCGAAAGTCTCCTTAAACGCCACTGGTACATATACACCGAAGTTTTGAGCGGAATTGTTGTAACCTTGCCTCACCTCGATTTTCAGATGTCAGTGTAGCTGGTGCTGTAGCAACTATCGCTTCCGTCTTCGTCGCGTTTCTTTCTGTGGGGTACATCGTCCTCATGATCGTCGACGCGAATACTCGCTCAGGCGTCTCAACCCGAACCCTCCCACTGCAATACATCAGCCTCAGTTTCCTCGCTCTGTGGCTCTTCGCCTCAGCGATCCCCGTGTCGCTTTTTGTCAATACTCGCTCCGCCAAGTTATCCGTTTCCATCGCGGGTATCCCCATATCGGACCGTACATTGCAATTGATTCTGGACGCGTTGAAGCTCAGCACCGCATACAAGGACTTGAACTACTGTGCTTACATCTGGATTTCTCTGTTGACCGTTCTGATTCATGTGTTGCAGTGCGACTTCTCGCCATATTCCCGTGGATTGCCTTCGTTTTCACCCTCGTTGCCGCTGTTGTCAGCTGTTTCGCATCTTCAGCTGCCCACAAGAATTCCAATGCGGAGGAGACTCCGATGGTGTCGAAGGCGGAGCCGAAACCGCGGGAACAGAGTTCTGCGGTTTGAAATGCAGTGCTTATGTTGTTAGATAGATAGAACTGTAGCTTTATATTGGAACGATGTGGCCACCGAACGCATCATTGTAGAATTTGAATCGATTTTCTCAGTTGGAATAATTCGATTCGAACTTGCGAGCACCTGAAAAGCTGATACGACGGTAATGCGAGATTTTAAATGCGTGAATGGGTTCCTCACTGCCCGAGCTTCAGTTCCATGTATATAGTGATCATTGAGACAGACAATTAAGGACCGGTTGATACCGAGTAGACGAAGTAGTAAAGTTTAAGCTAATGAGCCCTCTCCAGATTCGGAGATACATCCGTTCCGTAGTTCAGTCAAGGAGTGATTGTACAAGTGAGTGTGTTCCAAAGAGAGTTGACTCAAAATAATGAGTGCATGCCGAGCCCAAAGTGAGAGTGTCTAGATATTGAGTGTGGTAATGAAATGAGTGTGTTTCCTTCATGTTCTCCCCTGAGAATTGATCGTGTATGAGAGGAGTGAGGCTAATTTCGGGTCGTAGCGGCCTTTGATTTGGTGCGCGCCGTTCGGACGCACACTCCTTCGTTAAGAGTGAAGCCGTAGAAACAAGAATCTACGGAACCATGAGTACGTCGAACGACGATTTCTAGCGAGATAAAATACGCACAGACTTCACAAACGCCTTCAACACAGGCGGCACCGCGGACACCGGGATAGTCGCCGCAAGCGACACCCTCCCCTGTCGATGCGCATCCACCGCAATTGTCGACATCCTCGGCGGGGCTTACGCATTCATAGTCTGAGTCGAAGGCGCCGACGGGACAGGCCTGGGTTCCGGAAGGGCACTACGAAGGGTATGTGTCAATACTGCGAGTCGAGGTGAAGATTCGGTCGTAGAGACAACCTTCTCCGCTTCGGCCGCCAGCGATATTTGCTCTTTCGGTTTGGGAGCGTTACACGAACCCTGCATTTTCGATAATTACTAACGCTGCTGCGGGTGAAGGAGGTTTAAGACTTGCGACGCAGCCGCCGTCAATCCAAATTGCGCTGCATTGTAAACGGAATTGCCCCTGTAAACCAAAAGAAGTTCAGGCATTCAGTTTGCGAGTCGAAGTCGAAAAACGCACCATAGCACCGTTGTGCCGACGACATTCGCATTTCTTCGGAATTTATCTGTGAGCTACAGTGCGTAACCGAAAGGTTATAAACTCACATCGTTTTCGGTGTGTACCAACGCTCCAGATGAGCATGGATTCAAGCTTGCTGTCACACCCGACAACAAGATCGCAGCGAAAAATAGAGAGAAAAGTCGAGGCATGTAGAACGAGTGTGGGGGAGCGAGATGGTGGAAAGAACGAAGAGGGATGGGAGAGGAGACAAAGACTCAGAGAGGTCCAGGCACTGTCGTCCTGAAATTCTGACGGTTAGGGTTATTGGCGACATTATGAGCGAAAAACGTACGGAAACAACGGCTCCACGATCGATTGATTGTAATTGTCCCGTTCATTAAGATTCGGGCAACCCCCGGCTGAGGACCCGGACTACTAACAAAGACGTGAATTGGGAAAGCTCTTTATTTCAAGCTCAATTCTTGTCAGTAACATCGTGGACTGCCTGACTTGGCTGTCATGGTTTTTAGAGGTGAGATGGCAGTCCAAAAGACCTGGATGCGTGTAGTACAAGTCTTTTTACTCTCGTACAATCGTTTTGTGAACGTGGTTGAGCGGAGAAGGAAAACAATGATGGTGAGTTTTGATGGCCATTAGTGTTGCCGCGGCTCGGCTTCGGCTAGCTCGGCTCGGCTTTTGATGGCTCTGGAGCCATCACCGCAAAAAGCCGAGCCGAGCTATTTTCGACGGCTGGCTTACGTGGCTTGCGGCTCACCCACGGCTCAAGAACGGCTCAGCAAGGTTTTCACAAAGCCACAATTTAAGCACTGTACATGGATCGTACAACATAGAAATAGCATACAGACACCGTTTCTAGTCTTTTAAGAATACTCACAGGCTATCTTGACGCTGTCGACACCTGCGAGCCACGTTACTCGCTAAATCTCTATTAAATTTATTTTTAAACACATTTTCTCATGATGACGAAAGCGCTACAAATGACAGCTCAGACCAAGCTCAGACATGAAGTCTGGAGGTGAGAGGCATTGGGGGGATGGTAGATGTGTATTTAAACAGCCTTTGTATCTATTGGGCAACGGGACCGCAGACTGAACAAAATTGTGCTTGAGCTGCGGCTGAGCCGGGCTCAAGCCGGCTTGACCCTGAGCCGAGCCACGTGGAGCCGCCCTGGTAACGGCTGGCTCAGCTCGGCTTAAAATAGCTCAGCTCGATCGGCTAGCCGGAGCCGAGCCGAGCCGCGGCAACACTAATGGCCATCAATGGTCGGGAATTGCCGAGGCTACATAAACGAAACGGCAACGAAACGGAACTGGTTACTGTATTCACTGGTCCACTGCAGGACCGAGGTCGCCAGGATAATGACTGCATATTGCCAGAATTCCAACCCCGGGGTAATTCTACCGCGACGAGTGGAGTCCCTTGCCAGTGAGTCCTGTATCTGTTTGAACGTGACCGGTCGCAGAAAAAATTTGCTCTGCGGTCAAGACCGAGTCACTGCTGGCGTCAACATTTGCGCAACCTGGCACCGGCATACTCAACAGGATCACTGTCTTTTTGTTGCCGATTCGTAGATAAACGGTGCATGGAGCTCCGGGTAAGTCCTACGATGTTTCCGACGCTTTTTGTTGAGTGCGGTAGCGCGGTCAGAATGATTGAAAAAGTAGCTGCATTCACCAGCACTCCACAACACTCTCACAACAGTCTGGGTATCAAGTTCACCTGTCTTAATCAGCATCCCAGGATCTTGGACCTACCGGCGCCTCGGTTCAGAATATTCTCGATGCTTTAGCGTGGTGCGGCACTTACGAGGTCTTTTGGCAAACCTACGGTCGTCTTGGAGACAACACACTTGAATGCTGAGGGATGGTGCTCGTTTTCTGGCCCGTTTCCCACCTCTCCTCGTTTTTTCCGCATTCTAGTTGACGGGTAAATTTAGATCCCCATACACCGGCACCTTCTCACAGCTTATATTTGCCTGTAAGTTCTATTATAGGGCCTCTCGTGCGACATAACTCTCTCTTATCGATAGCTGGATGGTACCGGGGCCGAATGTTTGTGAACCAGTTTTTGACTTCAATCGCTGATTTTCGAGTTCAAACGCTTCACTTTTTCTGCGAGAGATGATGGTGAAAGTCTGGCGTTTTTTCAAGTTTTTCTCTCCCCAATTCCACCTCGAAATAAATGCGAAGTTCATTTCCTGAAATTTACTTTACCCAACGTCTGGGTGGGATCCACGACGGTGGGTCGAAGTTCAATACACACGGCGCTCTTGCACTTGGCGTTCCCAAACCCACGCGAACAACGATAAACTTTTTTGAACCGGTTCAGAATTCGCTCGTTTTCATGCGTTATTCAATACGCGGTTTCGTATTGGACCGTAATTTAACTCGCTTTGATTCTTTGGGGCAACAAAAAAGCTATAAAGCCAGCAAACCTTTGCCCTTTGTCTTCAGGGAACTCAGAACTCGAACCTCTCCTCTCGGCACACAGTCCAATGGCATTCAAGGTTCTCTCTGCTTTCCTCCTTGCTATTGCGACCGCTCAACTCGCTAGCGGTACGTCGTCGTCGACAATGTCGATATGCTCCTTCTTGACGTTGACTGTTTTCATGGCTAGGTTTGGTATCCAAGCGGGTAACTTGCGCGACTGGCCAAACCACGGCGAACGCGGCTTGCTGTGTCCTTTTCCCTCTCCTCGACGACCTTCAGACAAACTTGTTCGACGGCGGCGAGTGTGGTGAAGAGGTTAGTTCAATCTTACCCCACTCAACGTATCTTTTTTATATTTTCCATGAAAGGTGCACGAATCCCTCCGGTTGACCTTCCACGACGCAATTGGCTTCTCCCCCTCACAAGGTATTTATTTGACCGATCTGCCTATATATATCATTGCTGACTTTTCATCTGTTGCAGGGTGCGTGGCGTGTATTTTGCGCGAAGTTAGCTAACAGTTCTCTAGCGGCGGAGGTGCTGACGGATCCATCCTCACTTTCGGCGAAACAGTGAGCGCTTTCGCACATCCTGCTCTCGTATTCGTCTAAGCCGCTTTCAGGAAGTCAACTTCCCGGCCAACCTCGGTACTGACGAAATTGTGGATGCCCAGACTCCCTTCTTGGCTCGCCACAATATCTCGGCCGGAGATTTAATCCAATTCGCTGGTGCCGTTGGAGTGAGCAACTGCCCTGGAGCACCCCGGCTTCAGTTCAAGCTCGGTCGTCCAGCTGCCGTTGCCGCCTCACCCATCGGGCTCGTGCCGGAACCTTTCGGTGAGTGTTGCCGCATGGCAACTCGTGTGCTGACACTAGGGGTCATGGATGTTGACGATTGATCTAGATAGCATTACGGATATTTTGAAGCGTTTCGCAGAGGTGGGCTTTTCACCGGAAGAAGTAGGTTATAATCATACTGTTCTGGGTCGTCTGTTGACATTTGAAACTAGGTGGTTGCTTTGCTTGCTTCGCACACCATTGCGTGCGTTCATCTCCTTCACAACTGACCTTGACGCATCTAATTCAACATCGGCAACAGGGCTGCCGACCATGTCGACCCGACGGTAAGTTCCGTTCGTAAATTGCGAGTTGTTTGTTAATGAATCTAAATCCTAGATTCCTGGGTGAGAAATAATTGCCTTGAATTTCAGCGGATAATAACACCTTCTAGCACCCCGTTCGATTCTACTCCAGGAGTCTTCGACACTCAGTAAGCATGGTTTTCTCAGTTCAGTTTTATGTTTTCCTGACCCAAATTTCAACTTAGGGTATTCATTGAGGTTCAACTACGAGGCACCCTTTTCCCAGGGTACGTCGTCATGAATGAGTCAACTTAACCGCCTGCTCACACTGTCTCCAAGAACTGGTGGGAACGCTGGCGAAGTGGAATCGCCTCTCGAGGGAGAAATCCGCTTGAACTCTGATGCTTCGGTCAGTTTCAACCTGTTTCTGTTAATTCATATGTTCTAAGTTCTCTCATCGCAGCTTGCTCGGGGTTCGCGCTCGATTTTATTTTCGCGTGAACTAAAAAAACTAATCAAATCACAGACTCCCGCACTGCCTGTGCTTGGCAGTCGTTTGTCGGTCAACAGGCTAAGATGCAGAACGAGTTCAAAGCGGCCATGGCAAAGTTGGCCGTCATTGGGCAGGACTCCTCCAAGCTCGTTGACTGCTCTGATGTGATTCCCGTCCCGAAGCCGGTGGTTGGCACCCCCCATCTGCCTGCAGGCGCCTCCATGAAAGATATCGAACAGGCCGTAAGATAAACGCGCGTTTCAAGAAGTTCCTACCACTGATATAAAATCGCAGTGTGCCACCGCCGCTTTCCCGACGCTCACCGCCCAGCCAGGTGAGAATAAATCGTAATCAACACCTTTATTCCCTTGATTGACCATTTATTTTGCAGGTCCGGCGACATCAGTCCCGCCCGTGTAAGCTAATCTGGATTACTATCTTCACGAATTCCGACTGACGGGCATTTTTTTTGCAGTCCTCCATCGTAAACCTTTGGTTGATTATAGAAGTGATTTTCACTAGCGGCTTGTAGATACACGCCTCCTGGTTATCATTCGTTTCACTGGTGTAAACCATTCTTTTGCAATACACCGCGTTTCCGGCTTTCCAACAATGCTCATAAGATCCATATTTCATCGCCTACGCCGTTGAAAAGCTTCGCCTCATGTCTTCGCTCTCTTGGATTATGTCCGAATTAACGGTTTTACGAGACGATTTCAATAAATGAGCAGCGCGAAAGCGGGAGGTTGGACCCGATCTTCATTGAAACTCTCACAGCTCCTTCTCCGTTGGCATGCAGACCTATACCTGTCCAACTCTGTCTAATCTAACGCTAACAGTGTTCGGAGATTTGTAGTTGGGTTCTTTCATTATCTTTTGTTGGTTGATTGGGCATCCTGACGACCCAGAACTGCGATGCAGCGATGGTGGAAAGACAAAGCGGGATTATTACCGGCGGTTCACGTCCATTACTGGCTACTAGCAATAGCCTCAAGACCAGTGGGAATCCTGTCGAACCCTGCACTGCCGTTATGATAATCTGCAGAAGACCGTCCGTCGTCATACGCACCGTTGTTCATGTCTATAAGAAATGAGTATAATAATACGAGGAATTTCCTCGAGTCTTGGGTTGGCGGTCAGGTTGAACTGTGGCCAGTTGCACTATGGCTCAAGCGACACGGTCAGGTCAGTGGAATGTTCCTCTGATAACTGAACTGCTTATAGACTGACGGGAATTTCGCATATGAAGGTCTGCGTGCGCCTTTGCTTGTAGTATATTTCGGAAAAACATTGACTGGAATGCAGTCACCTCGCTCAAATTCCAGCCTGGTAGCAATCCAACGCCTGCTCGGGTTTGCCCAAAGTGCGGACGGATCGGTAAGTTCCTGCGCGAGATGCCGGACTGTTAGTTGACGTGCATTGAGTTGAATATTCAATCAGGTTCAGTAACGACCACAAAAGCGCAGAAATTGTTCTTAGCCTTTATTCCGGTCAAGACCTGGATGGTGTGGCGTTGTCACAAATGTGAATGGAATAAGCCTTTGTCGCCAGAGTACGTGTCCTGCAAATCGTGCTTTCGCTTCAAATTCACGATGTTGAGAATGCAGCTGGGAACCTGCAGTGTCCAATGCCTTGAGTGGCGGGAGGCCGTCGTTTGCCCAAGAGGCCAACCCCATGTATCGCATGGCTGAGGGCTGGTATCGTCCGCCTTCCGATATATTCGAAGAAACTTGAACAAGTTGCACCGAGACACTCAGGTCAGTGATTATGGAGATGAACACTCGACGGCAGGAATGCATGAAGAACCGTAATTTGTATAACCACCTTGTACTTTAGGAATAAGAATACTCTTGAAAAGCCAACCGTTTGAAGCGCTCATATGACTTAATCGAAATAAGTCCCTCCGTTGACTGAAAGCTGAGGTGGGAGGTAAGTTGGATCACACCAATAAAGGAAACATTCATAAAGGCATGCTTACAGTTTGTCCTGTTACAGGGTAAGGCGGTTAATAAATATTCACTACAACAAGATGCGAACGCACCAGTGATGAATCCTGACTTGTCGGAAGCGATGAAGGAGACAAGATTCGCCACATCAACTAGCAGACGTTGTTGTTGAGATATTCGAGTGATAGATTGAAGGAAGATCTGCACCTGGATATCCTACGGTCCCCATGGGAGACATGCCCCCAAGCTACAAATTGAAAGGCTTAATGTTGTCCACCTCAATTTTTCTGTGGACGAGACTTACAATGCTGATCATAGTCTCACGCGGAGTACCAGGTGGTAGAGAAGCCGGTACTGCTCGGACCCAATGGTGAAAACACGGTGTATGATGAAAGCGATACTACTCACACAGATCGGTATCGATTGCTCCGGGTGCATACGCATTGACCGTTATATTGTGGGGTCCAAACTCCATCGCTGAAAAGTACAGTTAACCGACATCACTCGCTGCGGAATAGATGCGTTGTACCAGCGGATTGGGTAAGACCTCGCACGGCGAACTTCGAGGCCACATATGCAGGATTGAAGGCAGAGCCTGTCGCCAATTTCAGCAACGGCTAGGAAAAGGTCTGTTCCATGCTGCGAACCTCGCTTTCCCAACACAGACGAAGCGCCAATGATCCTTCCCCCCATACCTTGCTTGATCATCTGAAGTCCGGCGTACTTGTAGCATAAGAAAACACCCCTAGCGTTGACGTTCATGATGCGGTCCCATTCGTCCATTGTAACTGCAGAAAATCATAGAGCAATGTACCTTCAACGCAGAACAGGACATACTTTGAGGTATGGGGTTATAACTTCCAATCCCGGCGTTTGCCACCATCTCACCACGTTCGTTGAAATGATGCAGGAGGAGAATCACGAAGGACGCACAACGTCGATGCGGCCGTACCTTTGCACGACTTCTTCTACCATCCCACGAATCTCGTCCTCGGAAGATACATCGGCCGTGACAAGTGAGCCAGTTCTCCCTTTAGCTGTGATTTCGACCACCAGCTGAGATAACACCTCTGTATTCTGGTGGATATCATTGAAGACTACGGCGAATCCGTCGTCCGAGAGTCGAAAGGCTATTGCTTTCCCGATTCCGCGAGCTTGTGAAATTCAGCATTCATCGCAAGCGGTTTAGCATTTATATCCTACCAGCACCAGTTACAAGTGCAACACGGATATTATCTGCCATCGATACGAGTCAGAATACTGCGCTGCTGGTCAGCTAGCTAGTGAGAATGTCGGAGGTTCTGGTGAGGTTCAAGTGCTGAATTTGATGCTGGCCCGGGATCACGGTCAGCGGACTCAAAATTCAGATGTCGACCGGGTCGAGCTCGGATTGAAGAATCCTGCCCTTGGCCCGTTCCCCAAGCGCTGTTCGGTAACTCCATGATATTGGAATCAATGGTACTGAACTGAGAACCAGCCTGAGGTCGTTGAGCAACGATCAAGCGATCTTTTTAACATTCAGCGATAATTCTTTGTCCAAAAATCCAACGAAAATCACCAAAAAAAATCGCATAGCAGCCAATCGACCGTGACTCGGTAAGAATCCAGATGAAAGCTCTCGAAAAAGAATCAAGAGCCTGAATTTGAAGGTTGCTTAAGGTGCCGAGTGTGCTGACATGGTCATTGTCAGCATGTAGACGTAATAGATATGTATGTGTTTGGCTGGATCATGGCTTTCGGCAAAGGTTCGGCTGGTCCCAGTAGGCTTCCCGCTTGGACCGTACACTATCGGGACGTGGGACTGGTCTTGCACGGAGTGGTAGCACGGCTTCACACAATACCGGTGAATTGTACTATAATATTTCGTCAGGGAGAATGAGCTGGAAACAACGGAAACTGACGGCTCGGAGACGGTAGACCAATCGAGCTTGCGAGGTCTAATCAGAGCCCGAGTTGCTCTACATCGATGCAGAAAAATAGTGTGTGTGCAAATACAACAGTTCTAGTAGTACATAGTGTGTGGGATACATCTGTGTGGGGTAGTAATACAATGCGTGCGACATACTATACATGAATGTGAGCGAAGAGCCAAATCAAGACCAGCTGAATCACAGCGCCATGGATAAACCGAAGAGCGCTGGCCAAGCGATGAACGCCAGACGGAACTTGACGAAATGATACTCCGATGCTAGCTTGTGACGCGGATTTGCTGCAGCGTTGGGTACATGAACGCGATTAAGACCGGTGCCACCAGCGTCTTCACCGGGAGGAAGCGGTCCAGCAGTGATAGTTGCGACAGCGGGGACCTTCGTGACAGGCTCGAGCTCAACAACGATCGTAGTAGTCGGGAGAACGAGTGTGAGCATGGGCGGCGGGTCCGTAGCGGTGGTGTCGTTGTCGAGTTGAGAGTAGGGAAGGACGGTGTCTATTAGAAGAGGTACAATGCAGAAGTCGGCGGTCCAGATGGTGAGAATCGGGTAGGCCGAGATAAACTGTATCGCGCTTGTGAAGAATGTTGAGACAAAGCCATAGAAAACAATCCGGCGACGCACAATTTGTGACATTCCTGGTCGCCAATCCAAGGAAGCGCAAGATTTTGCGGAATTTCGACGGATTGGATGCGCGAAAGCGGAGATACACCCTTGGCGAGCGTCTTAACAGGCGTCTAGATGTCGTTGAGACAGGCAAAAACCCGAAAAATGACGGAGTCGGGAGCGTACACCATCTGTGTCACAGAGAACGATTCTAAGTGACCCCATTTCGGCGAGATGTGGACGATGGTGCTGAGTATCAATCCAGGTCACGTTCAACCGCTGTCCGGGGTTGACAATAGTATCTGCGATTGGACTGGTGGGATACAGAGAGGCTTGGGCGAGTTTCATGTGGGAGAAGGCCAATAGTACTAGTAGACACAAAGAGGAACAAGAGCGAGACATGGTATAGGCTTGAGAGGAATGGCGGCGAGTTAGGTTCAAAATCTTTTCGGAGAACTGTCTTACCGACGCGTCTAGCGAGAGCAACGCGTCCGTCGGTGGTGGTGGAAGGCAAGAAGTACGCGATCACCTGACCGGCCTCCACCCCTGCCATTTCTTCACCCAATGCTCACCGCCGGCTCGCCGCCCTCCTTCCACCGCCACCCAAAAGGTAACCACGAGAACAGCAATGCAATAACCCAAAAAACAACATCGACGTGCTTAAATCTACAAATACATTGCAAAACATCCACTATAAACCTCAGGTTTTATTGCGAGCCGTACGAAGAATCCACCACAGCGCGTGTGACGTGCATCGAAGCATGATCAGTGAGGTCCTAGTAGAAAGAAAAGTGATTAGTGACCGCAATCATGAATGTGAGAAGGAGCGAGAAACCGACCTGCTGTATGGTAAAAAACGCCCGACAAGCACCATGAACCCCACCCCGCCACCCACATCGATACACCTGCGTATCCCCAGTGATGAGTTGCTCCGCCTTAAGATTGGCAATCTCCTCATTAGACTCGTTCAGCTGCTGCTCCAGTCTATCCAACTCATCCTGTTTAACCCGCACCTCTTCCTCCAAAGTGTCCACCTGCTTGCTTAGATCCT
The DNA here is from genome assembly GCA_037176885.1 of Favolaschia claudopus. Classification (NCBI taxonomy): domain Eukaryota; kingdom Fungi; phylum Basidiomycota; class Agaricomycetes; order Agaricales; family Mycenaceae; genus Favolaschia; species Favolaschia claudopus. The sequence continues at coordinate 758,851 of JAWWNJ010000036.1, read as the reverse complement.
CCTCGCTCTCAGCGAGATCCTTATACTTCGCCAACAGCTCCGGATGCTCCGCTGCCCTCCTCCTCAACTCATCATCATTCGTCCGAATAGCCTGCTCCCGCAGGAAAATCGCCTGATTCCGCCAATCCCGCGCCTCCATCTTGAGTGTCTCCTCCCTTGCATCAAACGTCGCCTTCACAAGGGCCAACCCCTCCTTCGTCTGCTCCTCCGCAATCGCCAGCCGCCTCTGCAAATCTTTATTCGTTGCGCTATTCTCGTCCGCAAACTGCGACGCCTTCATATAATATTCCTGGAACACCTCGCGCTGCTGCTCAGCCGCCGCCTTCTCGCGCTGTGCAGCATCGCGCTCTGCTTCCACGGTAGCTCGCATCTTGCGCTCGGCTGCTAGTAGCTCCTCCGCCGCACGTAATCGCTCCGCGAGGTCGTTGCCCACAGACAATGCGGCAGCGATTGCGGGTGCGGGAGGCTGCGCCTCGGCAGCTTTCAGGCGACTTTGCAAAACGACAATCTGTGCCCGTGCCGCAACGAGTATATTGCGCTCTTCTTCGAGTGACCTCTCCAGACGAAGATTCTCTTCTGACTTGACATTGAGCAGGGACATCGCAGCATCTAGCTGGCGTGGGTCAGCAACCTGGTATTGACAATACGTCTTCTCAGCTTTCATTGCGCGGGTACATACAGGACTACGCACCGCGGGAACTGGTTGAGATTCCGGGGTATTGTGTCGAGTGGAAGCAGTTGGCGGCAGCTCCTCAACCCTGTCAGCCTTCTTGGGGACAGATGTGGATCGCGACTTCGACCTCCCATTCGTCATGACGGGCGGCTTAGCTATAGGCGCAGCTGAGGGTCGTTCAAAGGCTGCTCGTTGTTCTTCATTTGACGGGTGCATCTATCCGACGAGTAACTTTAAGTATCGCAGACGGTCAATGCTAGAATAAGGACAGGTTACCTGCGCCTCCAGCGATGCACCATCTTGCGAATAATGCACCTCGCCCTCCTCATAGTCAGCCTTCGGCCGCTGAATCTCACCATCTTCAAGCAGCCCGTTCTGGGGTGGCTCATCATCGGAAGGCGGATACATCTACAACACGAGCAGGGTCAGGACTCTGTGCCTTATGCGAAACGATAACAAGATTTACGCACCAATTCGCTATTCTCCAAATCCTCGTCCAAATCCTGATTTTGCGTATCCAGCTGAGATTTTGGCTCGCCTTCACCAGCAACTATATTCAGCTGTGACGCACTCTCCTGCCGCCACGCAACCTTCTCAGGACCGTCAACATCATATTCCCCATCCACCTCCGTTTCACGACCCTCCGAGGAGCTGCCACCACCAACACTAGGTGCTGCATCCTCCATACTGACATCCCCATCCCGCACACCGTCATCTTCAGACGGAGGTTCTGCATCCCCCCGATGTTCTTCTTCTTCCTCTGCTTGTTGCCTGTAGAACGCGTTAACATCCTGCGTATTCTCCTCCTCCTCCTGCCTCAACTCGTCCACATCCCCATTCAACAGATGAGGTCGCGGGTGCCCAAAATGCCCGTTCGTCGAAGGCAAAATGACATCCGACTCCGTCACCATGCTGTCGTCCGCATTGTGAGCGGGTTCCAGTTGTTGTTGCTGCTGCTGAGTCTGCTGTTGCTTGATGATCTGGCTGATCGTCCGCTTGCCCGGTCTCAGGCGCATATATTCCGCCATCTGTTCACGACGCAGTTTCCTCTCAGCCGCCGCCAGCTCCTCCCCTCGGCGCCAACGTTCCTGATGCTCTTCGTCGTCATCGTCGCTCCGATCCCCCTCGCGCGCCCGCTCTTTACCCTTCTTCTTCTTCTTGACCGCCCCCTTGATCGGCGAGCTAAACTGCTCGATACTGCTCAACGGCGCATCTTCCTCACCACCCTCTTCCTCAGCTACCTCGCGCACAGCACGCTTGAACGCCGACCCAGTCATCGGCGGGATGCGCATGAGCGGCTCGACCGCCGGGGATGGCGGCATCGACGACTTCGACCGCGGGCGCATCCGCGACTTGTAACTTTGCTTCGAGCCCGTAACCACAACGGGAACAGGCGGGGAAGGTGTCCTGGTGTGCATAGAGCGGTCGTCCGCCACAGACTGCGTCTCGGGCACATCGCCGACGCGGTACGAATCATCATCATCTGCCTTGCGTCTTGACCGTGGTGCTGGTGGGAGACTGGGCCCGGGAACGTAGTCTGACACCACGGGGGACGGGCCACGTTGCGCGGGGGAAGCAGACGGCGATGGGCTGCGTTCAGGCTCTTCAGAGCCCGCAGGGTGCTCAGGCTCTTCCGAGCTCGCAGGAAAGAAAAGCGGCGTTTGTGTCGGTTCCGCGATGTCGTGGTCAAACTGGTCCAGGCGAGCTTGATCGCGCGGGGAGAGAACGGGATGGCGGTCGAGGGAGAACACGCCTATGGGTCTGCGGGGCGAGGAACTTGGTGCCAACTGGTCTTCCTGCTCGTCGTCTTGGTCAGGAATGTGACTCTGAGGGGGTGTGCGTTTTTTACGTGGCGAGTCCGACCGTTGGCGGGGAGGGTCAATCGACCGTTCTATACCCTTTCCTCCACTACCCGTAACGCGATCCTGGATGAGTCGGTGTTTCTGTTTGGGTGGATCGAGGAACACAGCGACTTCCTTTTCGTCGTCGGACAAAACCGCGGGGCGTGATTCCTTAGCAGTCGAGCTCCTTGTCTTGTTTGTCCTTGCACCGTTTCGTTCATGATCTAATTTGCGCTTCTTGTGAGGTGGTGGAGAAGACTCGCTGTCAGAAACATGGACCGGAGTCCGGGAGAGCTGGCGCTTCCTTGGAGTTCTTGAAATGGATTCGTGGTCTTCGGGTTTTACGGTTGTAGAACGAAGAGAACGCGAACTAGGAGCAACTGAAGGTGCTTGACGCGACGTTGACGCAGAAAGTGTCGATTTGCGCGGCTTGCCACCTTTACTAGCTGTTATTGATTGTGAATGATCGAGATGCGGAGAGAATACATATAAATGAACACACCCTTGCGCTGCTTGTCTTTCTTAGCCTGTGCTTTCTTAAGCTTCCATTCCTGAACCGTATCGTCTGTTACATCGTGCTTGCTGACCCAGCTAGGCTTCCACGGTTGACCGTGCTCGTCCTCGCCTGCCCATTCAACAAGATATTGGCCTTCCCGCTCCTTTAGTATTCCTTTTGTTGGCCAGAGAGTTTCTTCATCGTCTTCCCGGGATGAAAAGGGCGTTTCGCGGTCCGAAATCTCGATGATTTCGGCTTCCGACATCTGAAGTCGATCCCCGGGTGGCTAATATGTATTTCTTTTGTTGACCAAGGGCCAGAAAGGCTGAGAATGAGCGCAAGATCCAAGTTAAGCGCCGCGAAGTGTGTTGAGCATGTCCAAGTTCGAGTGTCACAGACTGTGATGCGTGACACTCGAAACTTGAGCCCACAACTCTCTTAGCTTGAACAACTCTGGGTCTTCACTGACTCCAGCAAATACAGTTTCACCCAGGCTCACCCCAAATCTCCATCCTTGCTCTTGATATTGAGGCCCCAGGGAAGCTTTGTTTCTACGAGAAATGTCGCCCGCGCGAATACCTAAGCTTCGATCCCAAATTTTGCGGGCTTCTCTGACGCCGCCGAAACCACTGCCATATCATCTCGCGGACTCCGTCGAAGAGCAAATAAAAAACGAAAAGTACCTGCGGATGCAGCAAATACGCAATCAGCGGCAAAGGGTCAACTCTGGGGCCGATTTTTTGTCAAAATTGTTGGTAGACGAAGAGAGGTTAAAAGATTTGTCGAGGCGGGCGAATGAGATGACAACGATGATTGAGGATGCGAAGAAAAACAACCGGTACGCTGGGGGTACTGAGGATGCACCCACTGCGGTGGGTGAGACGGCTGATGTGACGGCGCCCGAGGGAAACGGCCGCAAAGACCTGGCTTGACCGCGATTTGTTGTCTGCGAGGTGTGTCTGCAGACTACTACAAGAATCATATCCTCATAACTCTCCTTTTGCAGGGCTAATTCGACGCGCTACCCACTGCGCTGCATATGCAGCGGATTTCGCATTCGCCCAAGAAGGAACTCTATTCATTTGTGGGGCCATTGCATTCCTCGAATATTCAAGCCACCTCCACCGACTTGTCCGGATACGGCGTCTACTTCATATTCCTCTGACCTTCACGGCGATCTCCTACTCAAGTGACGCTGTATCTATTCACCCCTGCTCTACGCCAGTCCGTCTAGTCCTTCGTGACATCGCTCCCAATCCAGCGGAAGCTCTCCATGTCGCACGGATGAAGGAGAGGGACGGCAACATGAGCACATTGATGAATCACCCCTCCCATTCAACTCCGCACGGCTTCTCGACGGAAACCTCCACTTTGTGAGCCGAGCTGCTCCGTTGGAAGCTTCCACTTGGCTGTATGGTTCAAATTTCAGGGTCAGTTCTGGGCTGGGGCTTGTGGGACGGTCAGGTGCCAACATACATGCTCTACTGCAGATGTGTCACAAAAGGGCTTGATGGGCTGGTACACTTTCAGCATCTTGATCCTGCCCAAGATATTGAGGTGGGACGTGGCAGCAGTCGCAATGATGAACAGCTTGTCACTCGTTCCCTCAATGGCCAGAGGGAGCTCTGACCTGCTGCAAAGGATACCAGTAATCCATAGATCTATAGCAATCACATAAAACAATAGTATTTAATGGGCTCACAATTGACTGCTGGTGAGGAATGCCCTGTATCTGTATTCTGTGCACTCGGACTATGAAATAGCCCTCTGAATGCCAAAATCTGATATTATTTTCACCTTCGTTTTGTTTTCTCAATGGGGTTAGGGTTAAGTTTTTAGGGTTAGCTTTGGGGTTAGGAACCAACCTTAACTGTAACCACCTTGTCGCGCGATTTACTCGTGTTCTACCTTTCATTCCACATCTGCAGCGCATTCGACGCGTGCATAGTCCACTGTATTGTTAGGAAATCCTTGAATCACCGATTTCTCTCTCTCTGGCGACCTGATGCATGTCTACTACATCCTGGCTCCAGCGCAAAGTTCGCCTACGAACGCTTCTCAAGACCACAACGGACGGTGAGGAGGAATGCGGCCGTGCGCTCGATCGTATTCTGCACGGACAGAACGTCATCGGCAAGACTGGTTTGTCCCTGGCCTATACACTTCAAGAAATGTCCAATCTGAACACGGTTTGCGTCAGCGAAGACCGCAGAGATCGATGCGCTACGCTTTCAGGACGCTGACTTGCAGCTCGTTGGTGCGTTGGAAAGAGGACAGTTTGGTTTGGTGCGTTTCCACGAGTTGTATAGCATCCTCTCCGATGTTGATCTATGCATCGGTAGATTGACGTCGTAAAATGCCACCTCGATGGCAAGATGTACGTTCGCAAGGCCGTCGAGCGGCGTTTTGCGATGCGTGTGCGGGAGGTGCGTCTCATTGACTCAGATTCTCCTCTCGAGAGTTGATAACACGACAGCAATGTTCCCCGCAATTCGAGCGCGACATCCTTCTCCGGGCACGCCTCAGCAATTCCATCTGCGCGCCCCATCTACTCTGTGCATTCCAAACCCCCACCCATCTCAATCTCGTCATGACATACGGCGAGGGCGGCTCGCTTTGGGATGTCCTCGAATCGAGCCCCCTAGGCGGACGCGTCACGGAAGAGGACATGGCATGGTGGACTCCGCAGGTCGTCAACGCTGTCAATTGGTGTCACGAGCAGGGGTTTGTGCATCGGTACGCATACTTGAGTGTCTCGTCAATCTCCGCTGCTGATGCGCAGACAGCGACATAAAACCTCACAACTTCGTTCTCACCCCCTCCGCACACGTTCTCCTCATCGATTTTGGCTCAGCTGCGCCGCTCGTGGGGCCAGAAAGACGCGTCCCCAAGAGACACTGCTTGGTGCCCTGTGGCACCTGCGACTACATCGCTCCAGAGATCTTGCACGCACATGAGCAGGCGCTCGTTGCCCTCGAGATGGAATTGGCGGCCGAAGAGGAAGGCGTGTCGAGAGTGGCGGAGAATTCGCGGCAAGATGAAGACGGGTATGGGTTCGAGGTGGATTGGTGGAGCACTGGCGCGATGTTGTATGAGATGGTGTACGGGGTTGCACCGTTCTTTGCCACAGACATACGGCAGACGTACCAACGGATCGTGCAGCATGAAGTGTGTTCGTTTTGTAATCATGCGTGTCTTGCCTGACTGGTTCGAGTTAGAGGAGTTTGCGCTTCGATTCAGCCGTACACGTCTCCGCTGTATTCCAGGATTTGCTCCGTCGGTGATTGTTTGTGGTCTTGGTCTCTATTGCGCGTGCTAATCAGACATCAGCTTTCTCACTCATGCTGACCGCCGCATTGGACGAGGAGGCGTCCACGAAATACATCACCATCCCGCTTTCGTAGAAGTCAATTGGACCACCCTGGGGATAGGTAAATGAATTATCATTGCTTTGCTCTCGTACACTCTCGTCTCATGGATCGTTCTGATAGAAGTCGCACCGCCTGCTCTCCATCTCCCCCAATTTACATACGCTGAACCCTCGATCGTGTCGCAAGTCGAGCAAGACAGCTCAGTTTCGCAACCCTTCGCGTTTTCCGCGTTATTTCAGTCCTCGCCGATGAGTGTTGCCTCCCCTGCCGTTGCATCTCAGGCCACGCCGCAACGAGCGAGTGTTAGTAGCTCTGCCGCGCCTGACGATGCGTTCATTGGATTTTCCTGGGGTCCGCCCGACGACGCGTTCTCAGAAGCTTCGTTCTCTAGCGAACGCTCCATGTCAAGTCTCCTACGAGAAACCGATATCGACGATCAAGCGACGCCTCGCCCTCCACGATTGGGCAAAGTCCTCGCCACTCCCAATCCCCGACTTCTCAGCGTACCAAACCCTTCAACGATCACCCCCGCTCCCACTCGCCTGCATTCCTACCCATTCGTTACGCCCATGCGTCCCGGTATGGGAACGCACCCGCCTCAAACGATCGCGCGTAGTACTGTGCGGCGCACCACTGGCACTGGTACGGGTACCGCGCGGCGTCCTGTTTCAGATCGCGAGGCGATGAAGCAGCTGGCGGATTGCGTTGGAATGAGCGCAAGAAAAAGGGTGCTAGCGAGTGGAAGGAAGCCGCGTGTTTTACCCGCGATGACTGCGACGACGTTTGCACCGCCGCTGAATCAGACCCGGCGGGCGAGTACTTCGAGGCGGTCGCTGCCGCCACCTGTCTTGATTCCGACGTATGGCGAGTCGTCGCAGGGGCGGGCGCGTCCTGCGCGTGCGTTGACGGGGCCGTCGTCGTCTGAGCGGGACACGGAGACGGAGAGCGAGGGGCCGCCGAGCCCGAGCCCGAGTCCGCGGCCGGGTAGCGCGATGTCGAGGAGGAGTGCGACGCCTACGTTGACGGGGACGTATAATCATACTCCGCGTAGTGCACACTCTGCTGCGATGCTGAGCGGGGCGGCGGCACATTCGGGGAGTGGCAATTCGCTGAGTGTGCCTGTGCTGCGTTCGCGTAGTGGGAGTGGGAGTATTGGCAGGAGCGGGAGGAGCGTGGAAGTGACAGAGGTGGTGGCGGCGGATAGTCCGACTTGGGAGGATACCACATTTGATGCGTTGGAGGTGAAGCATGCGGCTATGATGGAGGAGATTATGCTGCTGGAGGAGAGGTTGGATCAGTTCTCTTCTGCTTTTGTTGAGGGGCGCCGGCGTCACTCGAGCAGGTGAAGGGAGCAAGGCGGTGTGTTTGTGGGAATGGTTGTATCGATAACATTTCTGCCGTCTGGTGCGTTTAGAACAACGCTTTCTCTCCTTTACGATGATGATGCAGTGTAATATAGGCTCCGAATAATGCTGTATCCGCCTAGAGATTGTACTATATACATGTACGCGTCTTGTAATATTATGCTAACTTTAAGGGACGCTGCTAGCTATCTTCAAGTCGAAGCAACCTCGAGGGTCACAGATTTCTTCTGATCTTCCTTTCTTCATCTACAGCTGTGATGCCTGTCTTCGCCGCTGAGTCGTGGAAACAATAGTCTCCCTTGGGCCCAATATATACCCACCGTCGACACTACACGACAGCTTCGAACTCTCATGGAATCCGGCCGCCTGTAGCCAAGCTTCCGAGCTAGGAATGGAGCCACGCCGCGCAGCACGACAAATGGGCTGGGCAGATCGTACCACTAACCTCCTCCACCCAGCATGCCTCGGTACACAACCCGCGTACGCAATGTCGTTCACAGGCTCGTACACTCTGAGCTCCCGCTGGCTGCGCCTCGCGTTGTGTTCTCGCTCTTGCTGTTCGTCTTCTCGATTGTTTCGGGCGGATTGTGTTTGAAGGTCTGGACGAAGTGAGTGTTGAGGGTGATCTAGCCTGCGGATTCTGCTAATGGGGCACAGACACCATACCTCACAAAAGCATCTCAACGAGAACCTTCCGTCAGGGATCTCTGCTGGGCTTGCATACCAGGGTCGGCTATTCATGACCTATGTGACCATTAGACTGACGCTCTGCACAGATGTACGAACAACCTCTATCCTGCTCTTCGTCTCGAATCACCTAGTCACGTTCCTCTCCTCCCATATCGCCATCATCATCCTGCACGATGTCTTCAAGATCATCCCGCCGTTCGTCCTCCGGCGGGTCCTTAAGAAACCTCCGACGAAACCCTTGTCCAGTGTTACTCTCCCATATCAAGTGGCTGGGTTGTTGGGTAGCAGCATCTGTCTTATAATGTCAGCATCGTTCCATACCCAGTTCGTGTTTACCCGCGTCGGGAAGCTCGTGGTGCAGCAGGATGGGATTGAGGCAGTTCCGGAGACGGTGGCGATGGTACAGAGTATCCTTGATCGATTGGGTTTTGCGTTGAGATATCGTGATGTGCAATACAGTGAGTTCTCGCATCCCTCTGCAGCGTTTGAGGAGGCGCTAATCACGGGAATGTAGTCCGAATTTCTGCGGAAATGCCTTGGCCGGCGGTGTTCTTTGCGGTTGGTGCGAATGTATTGACGGGCGTAGCGTGGTACAGATTCAGGTGTGCATGTGCTACCGCCACAAGCGCCGAACAGGATGGAGAGGCGGATAGGGAGACCGCGACGAATTCGGAGGTGTCGGAAAAATCGCTGCCAGTCGGAATTGAGGACGTGGACCCGGAAAAGAATCTGAAGGGCGGGAAAGTTGAAATTCATGCACAAGAAGTGTAGATTGCTTCAGGACCTGTGAATTATGGAGTCGGCTTTGAACTACATTTCCCTGAGGTGAAGGCGCGACCTCATGCAGAGTGGGCACCCTCCCAGCCGCCGGCCAGCGTCAATTTTTGTTCGCCGCGGCAAGTTGTGATCATCGCGCAAACTTTGCTCAATGTTGCCTCTTCTTTCTTGACTCGGCTCAGCATCTTGTTTCCCTCTCTCGCCATCTGCTTTGAACCTCGTCTGGTATATGTATCTGAATACGGGCTCATGTTCTGGGCGTATACTCTTGTCGATGACATTGGATTCTGATTCCTGCGGCGGGAGAAGTCAATGCGGAGTTGGAATACCGCGTACGAGCAAATGAGTGGTGCCCCAGAAGGTTTTTCTCCGGGATAGAATTCACTGATCTTTGTCTAGTGTATCCAATGGCTGTAGCCGTTGTACAACCCGTCGCCCAACATCAAGCACTCAGAATATTTAAATTGGGACCAACGTTCGCAGAAATTCTCCCTCTGGGTTACGGAACATAGCAGATGGTTCCCGACCCCGCCTGAGAACTTGAGCTCTGCGGCTTTGGCTCATTAATTTCTGTCACATCTGGGTCTTTCTACCTTCAGGCCAAGATCAACTCAGACGCTATCACGTTTTCAACCCTAGGCGCATGAAGCGAAACTGAATCGCTGTGCGTTACCTGAGCCAGGTCACATAATTCTTTCTGGCTTTCGAACCAAGGACCCTGTGGCTCGGACTCTGACCTTGGCCATGACTGTCTATGCTAGCTGATCTTTGACAAATTCAAAAGTGAACATGCCTACGAGACTTCCTTCAACTCATTTGCCTTCAAAGCCGGCAATTCAATGTCTCGCTCCGCAGTACTCAGCTCATACAGGTGTGAGTATTTGTCCGTTAATATCGCTGTTGGAATGAACGAAGAAGTAGAACACCCGCGCAAGATGCAAGCAAGATGATGCCAAAGCCAAGGTCGAGTGTACTCAAATTTGTTGCTGGATCTGGACACTCCCACTTTGTGTCAAGCCCCGCACATCCACTCACTGACTCTGCTCACTTGCTGAATTCTGTGTTTCTAGGCCACTCGACGCTTGCTCGACGCACATGAACTTCATCTCATGATGTCATTCAAGTTCAAATCTCCTGGTGCGGACTTCGAGCGATCTCATCTTGAAAATTGATGTCTTACAGACACAGGAATGTTGTGCCTACAAACTTCTTTCTGAAATACTTTTTGAAGCTGACCATAGTAGTAGTACCTCACGAAGTTACACGGTGGATCCTGGTGGATCCCAGAGATTGCCAAATTTAGCAGCGCAAGTTGATTGCCTGCCTTGGCCGCGGCCCGGTAAGCCAAGACAATGATGTGATCAGTATTGACTTCCTTCGGCCGTATGTGCCGAGTAGTTGCACAAGACTCTAGATGGACCCCTAAATTGCGCTTTGACCCTAGTCTTCATCCCTGCCAGTTCCCTCTGCATGCCCCGACTATCTTTTTGTCTCTCCACCCCGCCAACCTACCTGGGAGCCGCTCAATTGGATGAACTGTGTTTGATGATTCAACCGGCTACATGCGCGGAGAAGAGATAAGGAGTGTATTCCCAGATAACACACCTTTTTAGCGCTTGTTCTTTACCTCAGCCTTCAAACTATGGCCGAAGAGGAGGAGGACTGGCAGGAATACAAACTCGGCGGCTACCACCCCGTCTCCATTGGTGATACCTTCTCCAATAGCCGCTACACTGTTGTTCGGAAGCTTGGTTGGGGCCACTTCTCCACAGTATGGCTGGCACGCGACGAAAGGCACGTCTCACTTCGTCAGCTTCGGGTGATTCTGTTAATTCGGATGTGTGTGCATGCAGAATGCAGCGCCATGTCGCACTCAAAATCGTCAAATCTGCACCGCGGTACACCGAGACGGCGGTGGACGAGATAAAACTCCTCCAACGCCTGGTGACATCTTCCGACCCGAACAAGCCAGTAACACATCCAGGGAAATCCCATGTCATCTCTTTCCTCGACCACTTCAGGCATACCGGCCCAAACGGAAAGCATGTCTGTATGGTGTTCGAGGTGCTTGGGGAAAATTTGCTGGGTCTGATCAAGAGGCATCAGGTACGCCCCGATTCGCTGCCATGAATTACTAATTCGAATCCCCGCACTCTAGAATAAAGGCGTTCCTTTACCCCTCGTTAAGCAGATTGCCAAACAGGTTCTACAAGGGCTGGACTACATGCATCGATGTTGTGGAGTTATACACACAGGTAAGACGTGGAATTCCCAATGCGGCCTCTAGTTCCGTTTTGTTTACGCACGGTAGACCTCAAGCCAGAGAACGTCCTAATATACATCCCCGAAGTGGAATCCGTAATTCAAACCGAACTCAGCCTACAATCGACATTATCCACATCTCCCCCCGCCTCACACCACCCTCCTCATCCGCCAATGACACCACAGAAGCTCACCGGTGTCCCTGCGTCTACCGGCCGAGGGGGGAACTTGACACCGGGCGGACGACACCACCATATCAATGTGAACATCACAGGCAGTCAGCCGCTTCCGAGCATCAGCCCGACCAGCAGTTTCGTCAGTCTGTCGTCGTTGAGCCCGAGTAGTTTGAGTAGTTCTGGGCGATCGAAGATCCCAGGGGATAAGTGGGGGCTTGGGATGATGAAGATATCACCGGACCAGACGAAGCGGAAGGGGAAGGAGCGGAGTGAGGGCGGGGATGACCAGGATTTGGGGACCGCTATGTCGGCCCTTTCTGTGTCCAGGTCTGCGCCGGCATCGTCTGGTGCGAGTACGACCGCTTCTGCAACGATTCCGTCAACGACAGCGACCACGACTACGACAGCTTCTACGACGACAAATACCACTACACCATCTGGCTCTTCACATCAGCCTTTAAGCTTGGATATGGGTGGCCGGAGCAGCGAGAAGGTTGGGGAGGAGGAGCACTGGGTCGAAGAGGTGATAGAGGACGAGTACGAGTTGATCACAGTGAAGATTGCGGATTTAGGGAATGGTTAGTACCCCTCAGTTTCATTTGCCGGATCTCCGCTGATTTCATACTTGTCAGCTACTTGGACGGAACACCATTTCACGAATGATATACAAACGAGGCAATATCGATGCCCGGAAGTGCTCATTGGATCTACAGCATGGGGACCGAGTGCGGATGTCTGGAGTATAGCTTGTGTGGTGCGTTACCTTTGTTCAGCAGCCCATACCCAGACCTCGAACTCAGCCTATCGGCGTTTCCAGTTATTTGAGTTATTAACGGGAGGGGATTACCTTTTCGATCCTGCGCCGGCGCCGAGAGGTGCTGGCGGGCGGCCAAAATACACGAAAGACGACGATCATCTGGCTCAAATCATTGAGCTGCTCGGAGACGTTCCCGAGCATGTACGAAAATCCGGGAGGTGGACGGGAGAGTTTTTCGATTCGAAAGGTATTTACTGTCTGATTCTCGCTCCTCTATCTCACTCCTCCCTAAAGGCAAATTGCTACACATCCCGAATCTACGGCCCTGGCCTCTCACCGCGGTCTTACACGACAAATATCTCTTCCCGAAACCGGAGGCGGACGCCATCGCGAATTTCCTGCTCCCGATGTTGCATATGGATCCGGAGCTGAGGACTAGCGCGGGGGAGATGTTGGAGCATGAGTGGTTGGCGGATGTACCTGACCTCTCCGGTGTTGTTGAGAGCGGTAGCGGCCCTGGGAGTTTCAGCGAGAGCGGGAGTGGACGTGGGGAGGAGGCGACTAGGAGTCGGAGTGAAGCCGACGCGATGAAGCCAGTTGAAGGGATAATTGGTGAGGAGGGCGGCGAGGATCCGGAAGGAGGGGTAGCGGCACATAACTCCCTGATGTTTGAGGCGGAGGAGGCAGGCAGTACGAGAGAGTGATAGTTGCTGTAGAGAATCTAGGCCGGAAATGTCGGGCAGCATCGTGCTCGGCTGACATTACCGCTTCGCAGTCTCAACACAGTGGCCTGGGGCGAGGAATGAGAGGCAAATTTACCCTGCGCAACGAAAAAATGCAAAAACGTGGACACACAGGGAGTTGAACCCTGGACCGCTTACAATACCTTACATTGTGAGTGCAAAGCAAGAATGATAACCACTACACCATATGCCCATGCTTTGGACTAGCCCGTTGTATTTGTGTAGCGCATTGTAAAATCTTATGCGGACTTCTAAATTCCCGAGAATCTCTAAACAGCAACTAACTTTCAGCAAGTAACAGAGAGTCGAGAGATCGAGATCGACTCGATAGTTCCGGTACTTCCTTCCACAAGAAAATGGACAGTGACATCACTGTCTGACCCCGGACACCAATATTGACATCAATCACGACAGATCACGACGCGCGGTTCGGGATGATCGCCCATGTCCCGCAGCATCCGCGCCCAAGAACCTACACCCTTGGCAATAGAATGGCCCAAAGCCTCTCAACGCCCTGCAATCCGTGTTTTCCGGTGAAGGGCCCTCGGAGCCTCAAGGTCGGGCCCAAGCTGTTACGTGGAATACCTGGATGGGGGATCGAGGAAGTTCAACCAATCCGTACCTGGAGGATATCGAAATTTCCCCAACAACGTGCGTCCCAATATCGGATTCGGCCCGCGCTGTTAACCCGAGCTTGAGTGTCGAAAATGATTGCCAGTATCGCTTATGGGGATGTCGACTATCTCTTGTCCTCCGCTCTCATCTCATAACCTCAATTCTTCTTGACCGGCGAAGTTCAGCAACGTCGACCACGAAAAAGACGAAAGATGAGCGCTGTGGAGTTCGAAAAGGACGAAAAAGTCCCCGAGGGCAATGTCGAGAAAACAGGCGATGACCGCAGCGACCAGTTATTGCTGGAGAAAGCCAAAGAAGAAGGCATAAAACCGATCTTCTTGGCAAAGTACGTGTTGGAGGCTTAGGTCTGAATGCGCTGCTGATACAGGCATGTACTTATAGAGTCAAAGTTCTCAACGACGCCATTGCGGAATGTGGATTGGGACGGTATGTGTTGGTTCTTCTTTCTCTTTTCCAATTGTACCCACGTTTCATCCAGATACCAGGTATATTTCATTTGCCCGCTGAAATAGAGTGCCGGTCGACATCTCGTTCAACTTTTTTTCAATTTCACGTGGCAAGCTCGGCCGTGTTCTCCTGGGTGGATCGTGTGACTGATTGTATTGCGAAGTATGAATTATTCCTCAGTGCTGGTGCGTTACCTCTACGTCGTTTCCTATCCACAACTGACTGAGCTGTTCGTTCTTCCTTTCCAGGCTTCGGGTACGTATTTCAGGCATTGGTCCATTCCCGGAGCATGTTGTAATCGTATCACTTCATTTCAGCTGGTTCGCAGACAGTGAGCAACACCCTTCCTTTTCATTCCCGCCTATTTCACGTTCCTGACGGCGATCATTTTCAAGATATATGGCTGCAAGCGATTGCCATTCTGATGCCTGCTATCGCAAACCAAGTTTGTCCCGCTCCTCTTGTCAATTTCCCGCGGACAATTTACCTTGGAAATCCAGCACAACTTCCCGGATTATTCAAGCAACATCCGTATGGCGACTTTCGCACTTTACACTGGACTCATCGCGGGAGTGAGCCGTTTTCTTCTGCTTCCCGCGTATTGGCTGCTCACATTCGATTTCGAAGGCAACCTTCTGGGGCATGACATGCGACGTGATTGGTAGACGAACAGCGTGGAATGCGACACTATTCCTTTCTGGAATCTTTGGCGTGGCGTGCGTGATTGTCTTGTTGGTCTACTCGTCCATTCTTAGTCTCTTCAGTGCTGGCGCTGCACCAAACTTTGTCGGTTTGTGTGGTTCGTGTAAATTCCTGTACATGGCAGTTCAACATCACTAATTTTCGGAAAAGTTTTGCTTGCCCTGATCGGTGCGTGGATCCTACATCTCGATAAAACTTGTTGTTCATGTTCGTTGATTTAAGGTTTCGGTGTCGGAGGTAAGCTCAGTTGCTTCGCAAGTGAATGTTTCAAGCTCAATTTCAATGAAATAGGAAATCTCCCCGTCGACGGCGCTTTGTTCTTGGAATTCCTGCCCGGAAAATATCAGTATCTTCTCACACTGCTTTCGCTTTGGTGGGCAATTGGCCAAGTGGTCGGCTCGTTGATTTCTTGGGTGTTCTTGGCCAAGTGCGTTTTTGTTCGACGATAATTTCCCCCTCATATTTCTCATTCGCACTCATAGATACTCGTGTGATGCGTCTTTGGTCGGGACCGTCGTCGACGGCATCGTATACCGATGCGATAATACGAACAATAACGGCTGGCGGTGTATGTTCATTTCTCGTCATCGATTTAATCTTACTGATTCATGCAATTCAAGACTCATACTACACTCTCGGTGCGATGATGATATTCCTTGGTGTCGCGCGTATTTTCCTGTTCCCCATGGACGAGTCGCCCAAGTTCCTCGTCAGTGAGTCCCTCATTTGTTGTTGATTTTGTGCCGATGGTTGACATGAGATGAACAAAGGTATCGGGCGGGACCAAGATGCCGTGGATGTCATCCATCGGATCGCCAAGAAGAATGGAAAAACTTCGACACTGACTGTCCAGAACCTGCGCGATGCGGCGAAACCGTATCTTGATCCCAACGGCCTCGAAGAGCTTGACGTTTCCGAAACACAATTTTCTACGATGCAGCTTATTCGGAACAGCTTGTGAGTTTTTCTTTCTTCAGAATATATTCGTTTAACTCAATTATGCTTGTGATAGTGACCACTTCAGTGGCGAGAATGTGAAAGGCTTGTTCGCCACTCCGCGTCTGGCGTATTCGTCCAGTCTCATCATTTTCATCTGTATGTCATTCTGTCTTTTCCGCTATGCAATCCCATTAAGAACATACAGATGGTGCTTTGGGTCTCGCGTACCCTTTGTTCAACGCCTTTTTGTGAGTAATATCTAACATGGCAAGTAAGATTCCTCACCTCACCCATTCTTACTTACTTCCAGGGGATCTTATTTGGCATCACGCCAAGCAGAGACCGGCAACACTGGTATCGATGCAACCTATTGTAAGTCCTGTGTTGCCTTTCTTTCGTATTTGGGCGATTGAATTTTGTGTGAAGCTGCGTACACCTACCAGGCCGTCACGGGTGTAGGCGGATCCATCTTAGCAGCGGTTATGGTTCAGTGGTCACGCACGGGACGTAAATTCTCGATGGCCTTCTTCACGATCATGTCGGGAGTCTTCCTCTTTGCGCTTACGTTCGTGTTATGTTTCCAGTCGCTTGAGGTGTTGCTCATTATAATTGTCGTGTTTAGCCAAGCGAAAACGTCTGTCCAGGTAAATGCTTTGGTCTCCATTGCGAGCTTCTGGGAGAATGCTTTCTATGGGGTACGTGACGTGTATCGTGGCTGTTCAGATCCTGCGATTGATTTACTTGACGATTAACTATGTAAAGGTTCTTTACGGCTATGCGCCCGAAATCTTCCCGACTCCTCGTCGTGGGACCGGTGATGCTTTCTGTGCTGCTTCTAGTCGGGTAACTGGTTTGTTCGCTCCGAGTCAGTCTTGCCTCTGCCTTAATCCGATGTCAAGCCAATACATTCTGTTTGATTGAATAGTCATCGCGGTATACAGTAACGCAGGAAAGACACCGAACGGGTATGTCCTCATCTTGCTGTTGTTAATTCTCCTTTTCCAACCTGTTGCAGCCCCGTTTTTGCTAGCGCCGCTATCTTCATATTCACGGGCCTCACCATGCTCGGATTGCCCATCGAAACCGTAGGAGTCACTGCGTGAGTAACCAGCGGCCCCCTTCAATCGAATTCTCACATTTGCTGATTCCCCGTTGATAGCCTGTGATCCATTGAACCTGAACACAGTCTTTCATGCTGTACTGTTGCGTGGTTCTGTCCCTTTCGCTTCACAGCGACGCTGAAAAGAACAACTTAATGCTTACTTACGAATCTTGAATATATCGATGTTGATTAACGAAATTATTACAATTTTTAACGACCTGCTTGGGGGTCGGATGCTGGCCGGTTGGTACGTGGACGTCCTACACTCATTGTGTATGAAGAGCGAGGATCATTGTTAGGATTCTTGTTGACGCCACGACGGAATACCATCCCAGGTCTGATTTTACTCTTGCTTCTAGCCCGGCTTACAGATTTCGTTTTCTGTTCAGACTTCGGTGTATCCAGCTATTCGAAGCTTTTGACAGCGGCTAACCCGGCGGAAAGCTGTAGGACAGAGCAAAGTGAGTCTCAGTCGCTTTGAACATGGCAGGATATATAGCCTTACATCCTCTTGTAGCGAACACCGCATTGGACTTGGAGATGGAGTCTTTCCCTCGCGTTAACTCCGAGACCTCTCTCAAGGAAGGCAGCCCTGAGAATAGGATATGGTTGGGCGATGATCAGAGAACATCGGAGTATGTGAAATACACAGGCGCTCATCAAGGGTTTACTCGACTGCGGACTTTGGGAGGTACCATTGCCGGCAGTCCCCTCCCGGGATACTTGGTTACTCCGACCCTACTAACACAACGGACTGAAAATTGTTCAAGAGTCTCGGACGGCCCCGGAGATGGATCCGGCGAAAGGTTACGCTCATGAATGCGTCTCAAAAAGTTACTCAAAGCATGAGGTTCTCACATGCCCAGTAGACTTTTCTCCTTGTTTCTTAGTTCGTTTCTTATTTCAATCAAAAGGAAAGGCACGAGCAATTGTGTTCATCTCACCGTGACATTCCTCGCTCGCAAATTCAATTCTGTTCTTGCAGCGTCGATTACCGAGTCGGAATATTAGCTACGGCTACCCACATGCTGTCTATTGAGCCGATATTCTGGGCAGGTCGGCTCAAACCTTGTGTCAATCATCTTTCGAAAGAGATGTCGACAAGCAGCCAACAAGTCGGCCATCTGAGAGGTGGGAGTTCGCCGTGACTACTGAGATCTGGATCTAACATTGCATTGGTTTTGAGGTGTTTATTTGTTCGGTGAGCTATAAGTGTCCTCCCTAGGCACCCATCTCCCTTCTCTTTGATCCCCTCGAGCGCATTTTTAGTTCATTTTTGACGCAGCTAATAATGTCGGAGTCGAACTCAGCGTCGAGCTGCCTTACATCTATTTTGGCCAGCTCTATTCCTAGCTCTACCACCTATCAGATACCTCTCCTCCTCGTTACGGCGCTCCTGGCTGCAATGTTTGGTCGCTGTCTCCCTTCTTGCCTCATGGAGTCGTTGGACGGGGAGCTTCAGCAAGCTACCTTGCTTTACAATCAAGCTGTGGGGGATTACCTTCTCGAGGTCTCGGACTCCGAGCTGTCCGCAGACCTCCTGGCGTATGTGGCTTGATTTTATCTTTCGTTTGTTCAACATTAAGTAGTTTGGATAATCGAGCGCGCCAGTTACGCTTGAAAACTCTAGCGCTCACCGCTCCTCACATGCTTGGAACTATTCGACAAATTTATGGGCTGCTCAGCGGTCACTCATTCGCGATCTGGATCTGCCTCTCCAGAATCAAGGCTTTGAAGAGCAAGATACAGGTTAGACATATCAAGTACAGCGTCAGCAATCTAACAAGGATTCTTCACCTCATAGCTGCTCGTCGAGTCTAAGAAACACGATTATCACCTAGCCGTACCCACAGGAATTTCTCCTTCTAGGCAGTTGTGGCTTCGCCGTGACCGCCTTGGACTCGGAGTGTGTTGTGTCTGATACATATAGGCCGCCTCTGGAGCCGCACCCCAATTGCTATCCCGTTGCTTTGTTCCATGCTTTGCATTATTAGTACCACATATTATAAAATATAAAAACGGAGATGGCGATGTGTCGTTCCGAAAGTTGAATAATTTCCTTGTTTGGACGATAATCTATCATCTATGATGCGATTGATAGCCGACAGCTTCTGTTCTTCGGTGCTGAGTCCGAGTCGTGGATACTCCGAGTCGGGCTGAAACCTGAAGGTGAACGGCCCTCGTACAGCAGTTTACCCCACTTGTTCCTTCGTGTGCTTTTCTCTCGGGTGTACTTGGAGGAAAGCTTGAAGAATACTTGGAAAAATAGTTCGCCAGGCCATTCAAATTTCAATGAGGCCAGATCTGAAGCGGAGAGTTGAAAGAAGGATTGAAACGCTAGAAGTGTTGCAGATAATGTTAAATATGGCAAAGGAGACCACAGGCGCAGACTGAACGGCTTTATGGCGGGGTAGTGGCACTGGGGCACGTCACCGGGTGACTGCAACATTCGCAGCGATTCTCTCGAACTCTGCCACTCCCGCGACATGGGAGACCAGCATCGTGTCCAGCCGGCAGCTTCAGGAATCAGAAAGTGCGGCACAAGCGCGCCTACTGGGCAAACCCACCGCGTTACCCAATCTTCTTCGGTGGATCAAGTTGACCGTCGACGACTGAATCATCCATTCATCAGGTCGCCATGAACATGGAAAATCTGACAGATTGTCGATTCAGATAGACCAGATACTTTACAGCAACACCGCCTAGATAGTTTCGAGACATTCAAGTCCAATAAGTTTTATTCTTCGAGCGCTGGGCATGACAATTCGAGCTAGTGGCAGACCGTATCATAGGATAAATTTGATAGCGAATTGTTAGTGAGAACATATGATTTTCACATTCGAGAAGCTGTGAGCTCGGTGGCTAGAGGAATTTTGAGACCGTAATATGAGCATCGCGTTCCAGAATGTGCCACTGCGGCGACTCGGAGGAAGGTTGGCAACTGTTGGCAATTCCCAGATAAGTAACTGTATCACATGAAGTCAACACGAGAACACAATTGTACAAACCAACTTGAAAGATTGAGTCTCCACGTTCGGTGTGGTTTCGAAGGATGCAAGCCAGCATATACTGCAGCAATACAGTTAGTGTACTGTAGTCTCTCTATGACAGACACTATAAGTAACCTGCAGCTTGCTCCTCGTAAGCCCAGCAGTCGTAACTGGTCGTGAGAGCCGCAGGCCGGACCTCTGACAATGCGGTCGAGCCCTAGATCCTGGTTCGGACAATTTTTCTGGGATTTCGTCCAGGCTTGCTTGAGGCTTGCAGCCTAAGCCGGAAAACGTGGGAATCTGTCACCATCACGTGTGCGCGTGCCGCCTTGCCCGAAACGGCAACATATCCGGCACGTTCAGCTACTTGGAGTGCCTACAGTTCTGACTTTGTCCGAAATTACTGATAGTCAGTGATACTGAGAGATTTCGCAAGCCGCTCTTCGTTTATATCATACTTGTCGTCCTCTCGTCCTCTGCTTTTTCCCATTTCGTCATACGAGTCAGCGTGACAATTATGTCACACCGCTGCCGAGGCCCGGCACCGCGATTTTCCTCTCAGTTCTGTGTTTTCGTCTGCCCGAGTCAGGACAACGTTTTTATATGCTTCGAATCTCATCCCGTCTGATCAAACCATTATCTTTCACTGGGACTACTCTGAGAACCGCCAGCACTTTCAGAATGGGCAAGAAATCAAAAACAATCGCAGAATCTTTTTTTCGAGTCGCCCACCCATCTGTGTCGTCTACCGCGCCGATTGTGGACACCCACACTCATCTTGCGTCGACATTCGAAGCTTACCGACATAAATATCCTGCAGGAGAATTCACAACTGTCTACGAGTTTGTACGAGGACTATATGTTCCTGCTGGTGTGACGGAGATTGTCGATGTCTGGTGTGAAGGCCCAGTACGCCCTTTGTGGCGGGAGTTTGCCGATTCTGCGGTCACGGAGGAGCAGCGGAGAGATCTCTGGGGTGGTATGGGGTACTGGTTCGTCATGGGTGTGCACCCGCACGAGGCGAAGCATTATAACGATGCAGTGGAGGCCGATATGTTTGTGGTCCCTGGCTTGCTTTCTCTGATCATTGACACGAGTCCCCGGCAGTCTCGAGGCGATGGCGCATCCCCGCTGCGTTGGCTGGGGTGAGATGGGTCTGGATTATCATTATGACAACTCTCCCCGGCCGGTCCAGCAGGAGGTCTTTGCGCGGCAGCTCCGCTGTGCTGTACGACTGAAAAAGCCCCTCACCATCCATACACGGGAAGCGGACGATGACACTGAACGTCTATTGAAGGAGATAGTGCCCAAAGACCACAAGGTGCGGATTTCATGCTCGTACGTATCTTATTCATACTGAGAAAACTCAGATACACATCCACTGTTTCACGGACTCTCCTGCCTTCGCTCAGCGTCTTCTGGACTGGTTTCCCAATCTCTACATCGGAATAACCGGTAGCGTTTCCTCCATCTCCTTCCGCGCTCCCACTAACCTCGATTAGGTGTAATCACCTACTCCTCCAACACGGATACCTCCACCACCGTGCGCAACATGTTCGCACCCGAAACGGCATCCCGACTGCCCATCGTCCTTGAGACCGACGCGCCATACATGGTCCCCGCACCAATATACACTCTGCCTGCGTTTTCCACCCCGGACGGGAAAGGAAAGAAGCTCCCGCTATGTCACTCGGGCATGGTGCCCTGGACAGCGGACTTTGTCGCGAATCTGCTGCCACCAGCGGAAGGGGAGCGCGAAGGCTGGGACGCAGCACGCGTCATGACAGTCGCCAGGGAAAACGCCCGCGCTCTTTACGGCGTATGAGCCATCTTCTACTGGTAAATATTGTCAAAACGTCGAGATTATAGTACCTCTACTCAGCTAGTTACAATAGAGTATGTGTCCCAGCGAAGCGTATGATAGCCAGGGATATCCGTATTGCCCCTCCTCCCACCTTGGCTTTGACGCTTTCACGCTTTCACCCGACTGGCTTGCTCTAGCATGCTCGTGCGTCCCAATGAAGCTCAAGCTAAAGATGAGCGAGGTTTTTTCCAGAGAACGAATCAGGTCGTTGAGATAGCGGTCTAACTCGGTGTCGACAAAACCTCCGAGTCTTGACTCTCACTCCGCGCGGACGTTACCGTGGTCCTTGGGGCCAAGGACCACGGTCGTTGTTGTTGCCAATGAGCGTTGTATAAATAGCCGATTTTGACATATCATCAAGCAGATCTTCATAAAACCTCCAAGTTCCGGCCATGTCTTTGCTTTCAGCCCATGGCTCCCGCTCCACTGCAACCGCTCACTGTGAACGATGTGGAGCGAGTCGTTTATTATGTTTACTTGTCTTGCATCTCCGCTTTTCATTCGGACAACTCAGACTGCGCTGGCCGCCATTTCTGTTCCCCATCCATGCCCTGCAGAGGGGCTCAAAATTTGCTTGCACCTATGCTTTCGCTACGGCTAGTCGACACGACGTGGAACGACGCTGTGAAGAACTTTCAAACCTCCCAGCGAGAAACTTTCTTTTCCCCGGTTGAGGATGGGGTGTATTATCCCCATAGATGGCACCTCAATACACGTATGCGAAAAGCCTTAGTGCTTGCGCGCTACCGGATCTTTCAAACCATCTCATGTGAGGATGGTGTGTATAAGATACATCAGCCCCGTCCTCCACTCACACAACTCATCAGGAAAACGAGGCGTATTCCTCGCATATGACACAGGCGGGGCGCAAGGATGCGCTGCCACCCCGCGTCCCGTAATTATCAAGGCCTGGGTTACAGACTCCGATTTCGAGTTTCAAAACGAAATTTCCGCATATCATGCGCTTGTGGGAGCATCCGTCGCGTTTCCGGGCATCTCAATCCCTCAAAACAACTTCAGCGAATCCGCTGCTTACGACGAAATCTGTGACGTTCACGTCCTGGTTCTTCCACAACTGGGGCCGACACTACAAGATCTCGCTGTCCGCCTGCCCAATCAGCGATTCGACGCCCCCATGGTCCTCACGGTAGCAATCGAGCTGGTACTCCACCACTGCCTTATTTTAGGACCTACCAACGGGCTTACATAGACTTAGATCGACCGATACCGCGATATTCATGCGCGCGGAATCATCCACAACGGTGTGAAACCAGCCAATATATGCATGGCACCCGCTGGCTTGGACAGTGATTCTCCGTCAATGCTCTATGTAATCGATTTCGGGTTTGCTTCGATCCTGGAAAATACAGGATCGTCCCCGCTGCCGAGCGCGCATCGAATAGACACAGTTGGCTCTCGGCAGTATATTAGCGTTTTTGCTCACCATGGCATCAGTACGTCCGAAGTCCACTTCATTTCGACTAATCTGGAATAATCTGCTGAACGATCTTCCAGGTCAATCTCAGCGGGACGACCTGGAATCGCTTGCCTACCTCTTTTCATATCTGTTCCATGCAAAGCTGCCTTGGGACTCGAGTCCAACGAAGTTGAATGGTCGAGCAAGCGACCGCTCCCAAATCACCCCACACATATGGCGCGTCAAAATTGCCACACCCGCTTCGGTCCTTTTCCAGGATATGGATGACTGCTTTGTCGAGTTCTGGAAGGACGTGAAGGGTCTGGCATATGGAGAAGTTCCCGACTATGACAAGATGAAAAATCGATTCGTTGCATGCTTGGAGAAATATAACACAACGACTCCAATCGCTGCTACCGAGGCTAGGTGTGATTGGTGGAATATCTGGGATAACTGTTAGAAATGAGCTTTCTTTTGGGATAGACGTAGTACCTGGGTCTCGGGTGATTTTTTGGGGTTGCTGTATAATTGTATAATGGGATAGATCCGCCTTCTTCATCTTTGAAAACAGAATTACTCTGTCGACTTGAATCCAACGAGGATCAAGGACGATGAACTCGGATCAAGTAGGCGTGAATATCAAGGTCGAGTTGAACTTAAAAAACTGTTTCACGAGGATGGCGATGTGTGGCACTACATTTGTTTTCTGCAAGCTCCGCTCCCTTTACTTACAGCAATTGCTTCGAGCCATGTACATACAAATGACGATGCATACAGTGTATCTAAATGCCTCGCCATTCAAACCCTTTATCGATAGCAAAGCTCGCGCTCAAAGGCAACTGGTCGCTAGCGGGTCCTGCGCGAATCAGATACTCTCCTTTCTCGACCGCCCAGGTGGAGAACCGATCATCCCAGTACGATACGGCGTACTTATCCAGCTTAATCTCGATCACCTGACTGGCCCCAGGCTCGAGATTCACCTTCGCAAATCCTTTGAGTTGTAACGGTGGGTGAGTGAGCGCAGAGGTAGCCGGGAGTGTAATATATAATTGGGCGATTTCTGAGCCAGCGACGGAACCTGTATTCTCGATTCGCAGCGAAACGACGAGGTTGAACTGGTCGGCTGATACGCTTTGGTTCGAAACCTTGAGATCGGAGAATTGGAAAGTGGTGTACGATAGGCCATGACTAGATGACCAGGTAAGGGGGATTGGGATCGCGATTGAATGAGGTCGACTCACCCGAATGCGAAGAGAGGTTTTATTTTCCGATGTTGATAATGTTTGTAGCCCTGACGAATTGTCAGAAGTCAACGGCAAATGGATCGGCGGCTGTAAACAGTTCTTACAACGTATAGGTCCTCCGCGTAGCGAACCTGGAATTCGATAAGTCTCTTGTATCCCGAGAGTTTATGTTCGACTCACTTTGCCATTTTCCGAATGGAAATGTCCGAAAGATGGAACATGTTCCTCAGCGTTGGGGAACGTGAGTGAGAGCTTTCCGCTGGGATTCTGCTGGCCAAACAATACATCGGCAATGGCGGAACCTGTTGCGTTCCCGAGATACCACGAATGTACTATGCTTGAAACCTTGTCGGCCCAAGGCATGAGAATAGACGATCCCTGCATCGAAATCAGAACAAACAACAAGAAAAGCCATTTCAACATACCGCTTCCGTAACGACAACGGTCTTTGCGTTTGCCGCAACCAGCCTTTCAACGAGCTCATCGGTGCGGCCTGGAAGTGCCAAAGTTGTACGGTCGTTTCCTTCCGTCTCCCAATCGCCGTTCAATCCCACCACCGCAATCACAGCATCGGCTTCCTTGGCAAGAGCAACAGCTTCTGCAAGTAACTCATCTGAACCGACCAATTCTGAGCCGCCGAGTCGTATGCCAGGATTGCTAATCGTTTATTGAGGAAGAAAAAGATTGAAAGCGTCAAATTTCATACCTGTCCATGACCGTCTCATCCTCATCGCCGTCGGCAGGTGCACGTACGTTGCAGAATTCAACATAGATGTTGTGCTTTACGCCGGCCTTGAGGTTGAACACTCCACGTTCTTCCTCGGATCCGCTACCGAAGAAAGCATCGCCGCGTCGCTGGCGCGTCCAGTTATCAATCAAGAGCTCTCCATCAACGTATAGCTGCAGAATAGACTGAATATCATTGTTCACGCATGCTGATCGAATACCTACTCTTGCGCGACCTGCAGAAATGAGCCCAAATTCGAATGGGGTATCTTTGTCGCGGGGACGTAGTTGCCCGCGAAGTTTGAGCGTCCAGCGTCTTGTCAAGGCTGAAGGAGCCGATGTACTGATGAATATCCGGGTCTCGTCAAGATGGTCTACTTTCACTGGCTCGTCCAACGGCGCCATACTGTCGTCGTCAAGATGAGGGTGCCACGATCCCGTCCACCCACGCTTCCCATCTTCCGTCAATAATTCATAGTCGAGCGATGGGGAAGTCAAAAACGCTATATCTTCGTCAGCCTATTAATTCATTGTACGACTGGGCGAATGATTACCTCTAGCGCCTTCGGAGTACGTGACTTCGACGTCTGGATTCGCAGCAAGAGCGTCCACGATGCCTTGATAGGGTGATACGAAATACGAAGCCTTGAGCGCAGCAGATCCACCGCCACTTAGTACTATGGCTTTGGCATTGGGCCCGACGACAGCAATCTTCTTAAGGCTCTGAGGGCGGAGTGGGAGCAATCCAGTCTCGTTCTTAAGAAGAACGATTGATTGGGCTGCGACACGGCGCATCAGGTCCTTGTCTGCATCGCTCTCGAGCGTTCGTTCCTCCCCATCACCATCCAGAACCTGGACGCACATTAGCCGTTAGAGAGGTCTTTACAACCCAATGACTCGAGGAAAAGACAAACCTCAGGAGCACCGTTAGCGCATTTATGAACAAGCTCTAAAACCTTGCGCGCTCGCTCCTTAATTACGCGATGAGTCAATTTGCGGGATTGGATGGAGCGATTGACGAGATCGAGCGACCGCCATTTGTTCGTTCCAGGCATTTCCAAGTCCAGGCCAGCCTTGATACTCAAATCCACGCTGTAAACACCGAACCTAAATCGAGACAATTACTGATGAAGCCAAAAAAAAATCGAACAAAAACTCGAATTACCAGTCACTCATTATCTAGCACACTGTAAGCCAGTGTAATATAACGCGTGAAACGAGCAAAACACACCATGCCTTCATATTTCCATTCTTCACGGAGGATCTTCTGCAGAATTTCAGGGTTCTCGGAGACGTGCGTGCCGTTCACACGATTGTAACTGGAAAATAGATTGGTTAAGGTTCAACATGGAAAGCTGCTGGACTGACGCCGTCATGATAGACCATGGGTTCGCAAATTTCTGTGCAAGCATAAACGGCATCAAATATACTTCGCGCAACGCGCGTTCGCTGATAATGCTGTCGTATGCGTTCCGATCGTCCTCCTTGTCATTTCCGCTGTTGAGATTAGTTGGGCGACGAAGGACTAGAATGAAAGCGATGTACTTACACAAAGTGCTTTATCGTTGTTCCGATACCGCCGTCCTGAACTCCATTTACATAGGATGCAGCAATCATTCCCGAAAGGTACGGGTCCTCCGAAAAACTTTCAAAGCTCTAGAGTCGAAGTCAGAACGTACACAGACTCGGTTGAGATGATATTCACTCGACCACCGAGAGGGCTCTAAGTAACTGTGTTTCAATAAGGATGAACACACGGTTATTGGAATGCTCACCCGTTGAATGTTGCAGGTCGGCGCAAGAATCACAGAAGCGGCGCGAAGCTTCGCCTCGGGCGCGAGAAGCTTAAGGCCGACTTCGTAAATAAGCTTGGGATCAAAGGTAGCACCCAAAGCCGTCGATGAAGGCAGGCATTTCGCTGGCGTCCCCATAACGAAGTGGTTTCCTCTGATACCGTTTGGACCGTCGCTGACCTGCAAGAAAGACGTTTAAGATTGGGAATGTCTCAAAAGGCGTCACAGACCTTGATAGCAGGTATACCAAGCCTCTCCACGGCATGCGTCTTCCAGAAACCCACACCTGCGATGAGTTGGATGGATTCATTGGTTGTTAACTGGTCGACGATCTCTGGGACGTTTGCACGCGCGAAATCCGATGGAGCCATGGTGATTCGAGACAATGAGCAGCTTTATGAGCGCTGGCTGCAAATGTGGACCGAAAGTGGGGGGATAAAGAGTTGGGTATAGGCGCGGCGTGCATCGTATATAGTAAAAGTGGTTTTACCGAAGAAACCCCGAACAATCACTTGACCATTTTTGGAATTCACGTGTTGTCGGGACCATTCGGCACGACAAGAGCATTTACACGGTGGCGGCTGGTGGCGGTCATTGGATGCTTGTAACAAGGCCATCGAGTCGCTGAAAGGCGCATAGATGATTGTTAAAGTGAATCGGGACGATTTATCGCAACGGCGTTCGTATCGGAATGGTTTTCTATTTTTCAACATTCTTGAAATCAATCTAAGCAAAAATTCAACTAGAATTCTGACGACGACGATTTGCCAAGTTTGTCCTGGCCAAATCTTACTTAGCTGCAGCAGAAATTCTAGGCACCGGTAGAACGTCGGTCCTGAGGCATATAGCGCGCGCCGGGCGGCAAGGCGGCAGACCGCGAAATTAAAAGGAGACCCCAACTGACAGCACATAGCTGAAGGGTGCGGTTATCGGGCTTTGCAACTTCGTTAACGGCGCTCCGACTCGTGAGCTGTCGCGGAGGCATAAGCACCCAGTGATAGAAGCAGTCACCAAGGCATGCGATAGAGCCGGTGCGTTGGGTTAGGATTATTTCTCTTCCGCGGAAAGGCATGCGCATACAGTCCTTGCTATCAAACGAGATGATTCAGAGCCTCAACTTGCACCTTCTGAGTTTGTGACGGCGCAAAACCAACCATATCTGACTCAGCTCGAGAAAAATTGGAGAAAAATTGAACGGATCGAGGATTGCCAGATTTCGCAGATTCGATTTCGAAAAACGATGCCCTAGTTAGGAAAGTCATAAGACCAGTAAGTTAGTTCGAGCGGATGAAAGTGCCTTGATGATTAGCTCCGTGAAAGACGATATGTCGAAAGTTGAGATTCAGCACATGCATCGATTACGAATATTTGACCATGCATACCTGTTTGAAATTTGGGGTCGCCGGCGAAGCTCGACATGACTCATCTTAGAACTCTTCTCATACCATCATGTCGCGACAGCTCGCCTTCACCAAACTCGACGTGTTCACCAACACCCCGTTCATAGGAAACCCGCTAGCCATCGTCCACGTACCAAGCACCATCCAGCTCACCCAAAACGAAAAGCAGCTGATCGCGCGCGAATTTAATCTCTCGGAAACGGTTTTTCACCACCAGCAGAGCGAGATCGCTTCCGATTCCCCTGTGACGATCGATATTTTCACGACCACTGAGGAGCTGCCTTTTGCGGGCCACCCCACCATCGGCTCGGGATTCTACCTCCTCTCACGCGCGCCACAGCTCCAGATGGTTACCCTCCGCACAAAAGCGGGAGATATACCCGTCATTCGCGGGACCAGTGGTCCCTCCAGCGTCCGCCTTCAGGTCCCAATCGATTTCAAAGTTCACGCACCGCTCAATATTGCATCGGTCAAGCAACTGCAGCCACGATTGGGAGAGAAGGACTTTGTAAATGGAACAGGTGGAGCAGAGGCCTGCGCGTCCATAGTGAAGGGCATGACCTTCCTGCTCCTCGCCTTAACATCCGAGGATGCGCTCGCGCGCCTCCAGCCGTACCCCATCCGCCTCGTCATACCCGACATTACGGAAAAACTCGGTGCCTGGGGCGTCGGGTTTGCAGGTATATACGTTTTCCACGAAAGACCTGACGGTACAGTGCGCACACGTATGTTCGACGGACCAATCGAGGATCCTGCAACGGGTTCGGCGGCGTCGACACTGGGCGGGTATCTTGGTCTCCAGCGAGGAAATGGGGTCCATACGATTGACATCGAACAAGGCATTGAAATGGGGCGGCGAAGTGAGATTCGGGTGGTTGTGACTGTGAGTGAAGGCGTTGTTGAGAAGATTGAATTGGAGGGCTCTGCAGTGTCTGTCATGCAAGGTACAGTCAACATCTGAAATTCCTGAATGGGATGTAGAAAATAAACGGGGGTTTTGAAGTAATATAAGTTTTATGAGCAAGTGCGAACCAGTCAAGCTGGACAACATTCTGGAACCTGAACACGCAATGTCGAGCACCGGCAGCTCATAAGGAGCTTGTCTGATTCGATGTTCATGAAGGTTCCGGTCTGGAACCAGTAATCACGAGATCGTGTGGCGGCATGACAGAGCATGACTAACGCAAACGTGACGGCGTTCTTGTCGCCGGGCTCCGCGTCACCCTGCCGGCCCGCCGACGGAATTGTTTACTGTCATTGATATATTCGCGCCGACTCCGAGTATTTAACACATTCACCCTACACTCTCCGCCATCCCACACTTGTCCCACACCAAGCCAACATGCCTCTCATCGTCCACCATCTCAACGTTTCTCAATCCGAGCGTATCCCGTGGCTCTGCGAAGAGCTCTCCATCCCCTACACCCTCAAAACCTACCGCCGCGACCCTGTCCTCGCCCCGCCTGAATACAAAGCCCTCCACCCTTCCGAAACCTCGCCCATCATCCAAGACGGCGAAGGCGACGCCCTCATCACGATCGCCGAGTCTGGCGCCTGCATGGAGTACATCGCCCATCGATACGGCAAGGGTGCGCTATTCCTCCCGCCAACGCATCCCGACTACGCACAGTTCCTATACTGGTGGCACTGGGCGAATGGGACCTTTCAGCCCGCGATGCTTCTCAACGCGATGGTGGGCAGGATGGGTGTCCCCGACGACAATCCGCGTATAGTGATGGGGAGAGAGCGGATGAATATGATGTTGCGTGCGCTGAACGAGCGCGTCAAGAAGAACAAGTGGCTCGCTGGGGAGGACTTCACCGTGGCGGACATCATGCTTGTGTTCTCGTTGACGACCATGCGGTACTTTTTCCAGTATTCCCTGAAGGAGTATGAGGGTGTGGTCGGATACCTCGAGCGGATCGGGAAGAGAGAGGCGTACCAGAGGGCGATGGCGAAGAGCGACCCCGGGATGGAGCCTGCTCTGGGTGCGGATCCGCCTTCGAAACCGTTTGGCGCTCAGCTGCCAAGCAAGTAAACGGCAAGTTGCGGAACAGATAAAAGCAAGGCGGACTGTAAAAAGTGTAAACTATCATGGGATATTCCCCACTCAGCGAATGTACCCCACTTCATTGGAAAGATATATATAACGTGCGAGCAGGGAGCCGTTCCGGATTTTCCATCGCTATCCAGCGATTGGACGCGATCTTCGAGACACTTGTCCCAGCCGGGACGAAGTTTGAGCAGGGACTCGTCGGGATATCATGGCGAAATTGGGTGCTGAGAGTGTACAAATTCCTGAGATTCACATACGACTGGGCCACTTTCTCCCAAGGAAACGAGTATCTCCACGGAGAAAAGCGAGTTACTGCTCGTAGTCGTCAGCCAAAGCATCGCATAGGATAGGATAGGATAGGATGTTGCCGGCGCCAGGTCCCGGATCGGAACAGAAGCCAAGTATTGCCCTACATATACGAAGCCGGGTGCAATAGACGAAATGGCCTTGCCCGTGGGGGCTTGTGGTGAGTGGGCTGCTGGTCTCTTCTCGGGCCTGGTCATCCTGAGACTGCGATAACCTGTCGCCAGATGCTAAGGACATGTCAAGAGGAGGCAGTGACACGAGCGAACCTCTTGAAGCGCGCGGGGCTGAGCGTTGTTGCGTGTTGCTTGAAGAAATCGAAAGAAACGAAGGAATAGGTAGTGCCAGCCGCCAGCCGCAAGAACATGCCGCTTGAAGATATCCACTGGAATCTGAAGCTCATGGCGGATCCCCCAGAGCGGCTGATATTGAAATGGACGAGGACAGCTTGCGAGTGGGTACTATTCCAAGTTATCAGCATACCAGCAAGATCAAGCGACATTGAATTCGTACCCATAAAACAGCTGGGGAAAGCATCACCGCAACGGTGGGCTGCGGCGTTGGGCGCTGAACTATTTGGATAAAGGAATCAAAGGCATATTTTGAGCTTGAGGCTTGGTCTGAAAACAAGCAAGCCCACGGCCGCGCATGTATGACACAAGGAAGCCTTTAGATTTCGGTCGTACTCGATACATACATACATCTATGGTGTTCAGCAACTTCTTCTTCTTCTTCTTTCGTCTTCTTTTCTTGCCTTCGCACCGCCAGCGATTACTTCTCCAGCGTCGCATTGATGATATCAACAAACTCAGGCTTGAGCGACGCCCCACCCACGAGGAAGCCATCCACGTCAGGCTGCACGGCTGTTCACCAATGCATAACACGTTAGCTCAGCATACCCTTAATGGTAGACAGATAGCCGGCGGAAACACGCACAAAGCTCCTTGCAATTCCCCTTATTGACGCTCCCTCCGTAGATGATTCTCGTCGATTTTGCCACAGCGGGGCTGACGGCGGAGGACAGGTAGGCCCGAATATCTGCGTGTGTCTCCTGCGCCTGGGTGGAGGTGGCGACTTTGCCAGTGCCAATGGCCCAAACGGGTTCGTACGCGATGACTATCTTACTATCGATTCAAATCCCAGTGCGTCAGTCGACAAATGGCAATGAAGGAAGGCGGGAACGTACCTCCAGTCAGCCTCGCTCAAGACGCTCACAACAGCCTTGAGCTGCTCCGAGCACACTTCCGTGGTTTTGCCAGTCTCGCGCTGCTCGAGGGTCTCACCGATGCAGAGGATGACGGAGAGGGAGGAGGTTAAAGCGGCTTTGGTCTTTTGCGCCACGATTTCGCTGGTTTCGTGGAAGAGCGTTCGGCGCTCGGAGTGGCCTATCAAAGTCGATCCTCTGCTTCAGCAGCCAGATCGAGACAAAAGAAAAGAGATCCCACCCAGAATGACATACGGGATACCGGCGTCTTTGAGTTGCAGAGGGCTAGCAGCGTATCGTCAGCCTACTGCTCGACGACGACGATTTAACACAGAAGAAAAAAAATTGTACGAACCTGATTTCGCCCGTGAACGCACCCGAGTCTTTGAAGTAACAATTCTGCGCCGCGATCTTGATCTCCTTCCGCAAAATTTCTTTCAAGGGGATAAGATACAGAAACGGCGGGGACACGACGACTTCTGTTTGACAGAGATTCCATGGATCAGCCCCAAGACGCGTCGGAAGCGCGCGAGCAACGACGTGCCGACAGATGGATCGAGATGAGCTTGGTTGAGGAGCTCTGTGAGGGCCCGTTTCTCCGATACGGAGTTGGGGTTCATTTTGAAGTTTCCACCGACGAAGAATTGGCGCGACATTGTGGTAAGTACGAGGAGATGGAGGGCCCGGACAAGATTGTGGTGCAAGAGCAAGTGGCTGTGCTGGAAATTTGCGGCCGAAACACTAAAGCCGACTAACGCCGAGTTGAAGTTGGAGTCTCTCGCATGGAACATGCGGAGATGATTCCCGGCCTGGCTCTCAACGAAATTGTTTGAATCGGCTGCGTTACTCAGAGCTACCCAAAGTAAAGTTTAAATTGTGGAGAGAGTCTGCCAGAGACAACTTACTGTAGAAACTGTTGACTCCGCCGACTCGGACGGTTCAGAATTCTGGCGAAGCGCAGCGGGACGCCCATTCCTGACAGTTGCGAAGGGCCTACCTGTCTCCCACTCAGAGCTGCCAAGCAATTTTTGAATTGGCTGTGTCACTCAGAGCTACCCAAAGTAGATTTGTGGAGATTGAGAGTCTGCTAGACAACTCAGCGAAATTGTCCACTCGGACGTTGAATTTCTGCGGACTCGCCAGCGCCTGCGTAGATGCGGGCTCCACGGAGCCTTCATCCTCCCTGAGATTCAGAATCACTATATATAAGCACTCGACGCTGGATGAGCTCTCCAGAATTCAACCAAACCACCATGACGAACTTCAGCAAACTCTCATCCTCCATGTTTGCGATTGCAATTGCCCTGCTTCTTGCAGGCACAGCGAGCGCGCAACAGTGCGTTTCCCGCGATAGCTGCCCCGGATCTCAAGTATGCTGCATTGCCATCGTGGGTTCTTTTACGATTTTACTAGTCTTGTCGCGACTTACATTATAATATCACCTTTAGACCAGCGGCGGCGGCGTGGGCAATTCTGGCGTCTGTATCGATGCTGCCAAGTGTGTCAACGTGAGTTTTGTAAACCAAGGTTTTATTCGCGCGTGGTTTACCTGTGTCTGAATTTCAGGGAAGTTGCAACGACAGTAACGGCGGAGATGAAGGAAGCACTTGCGACGCCTGATGTTAGGCAGAATACTCAGCATTAAACCAGTGAATGTAAACTTAGATGCGAATTGAGAATTCACCCACGGACGATCCGAGAAATGAAGCAGATACTCGTATCAAGACCACGACCCAGATATATACAAGGCTCTCTGAGTTTCTTCTGCGGTGCAATACTTTGCCGTATCAAATTTCCCACCACTTCCCAATCCCATTCCACCCCTGCCAGCTCGGGGCCTCGTATAGTCCCTCTCCAAGCTGCACGGACGAGGCGCTGACTGCTCGAGAGACACAGAAGCAGCATCTATTTCGCCACGAAACGGATGCCAGTGTCGAGATTGCCTCGGCGTACGTTTTAGCCGCTGCAGCCAAATCTCCACAGTCGGTAGCAGCAAATGAAGATGCCGAAGTGCAGGGGCGTGGGCCAGGAGAGGCGGAAGTAGCCTCTGAAGCTGATGGTTAGAGAGATGAGGGTGAAGAAGATCCCCCGTACGTACCGGGGTTTCAGGGGATATTCCGTCGCAAGGGAGCACGAGCTCCTCCAGGGACTCGAACCCAGCAAAGAACAGTGCACCGTTCTTGATGCGGGCAAGGAGTTGGTCAAACTCGCCTGAGATCCAGCATCCGTCGTCAGCCGCTATCACACCCATCCTTTCGATAATTGGCGAACGAAAACCCCAAAGAATGACGCCGAAGGATTCTGCACAGATGGCCAAATCCAAAAAGACTTCAGTTAAGGATTCGGATGGCTCCTCTAGGTCTTCCTTGCGTAGGGGATAGGTTTAAATCAGACACCAGAAGATGTGGCATAGGCAAGAACAAGTACCGCAAACAGCCTAACCAAGTCATTGCCACTGGAGTTGGCATCGGAAATGAGCTTGAGAGTCTTTGCAGTGTGAAATACAGCGGGTCGTTCTCGTGCGTTGTGAGGCGGGTTCAATATGTCGTACATTCCGCACAAGGATTCTGACGTTCCTGAGCCGCAGCACGAGCGATTAGCCCAAACTAGACCAACATCGTACAACGACTTACCCTGAAGTTGGGCCTTGATTTGAGCGTCCGTGAGCAAGCTATGTTGTTTGAAAAACTTCTCCACGAGACCTCCAGCAAGCTCAACAACCTCGAGATTGGAACAATAGCTCCAGACCACTGAAACGCCCTCGCCCATAGGATGGAGTTGACAGAATCGAGCCCTGAGATGCCTGAGCGACGGAATGGGAGTTTTGCGCATATTATGCCCTCCGTCGTGGCACTGGTCAAGGCACCCATCCACAACGAGGCTCATCAGAGAGGGAAGTTCTTCGACAATGGCCTGAATATATCGTGGCAGATCCCGGCTGGCAAATCTGTTGTAGCTGTTGACACAATTGACTGTCGTGTGCGTCACGTTTACGAGGTGCGGTAGATTTTCCCAGAGTGTGCTGCTTGCGGGCTCGTAGTAGTCGAAAGAGCCCATGACAGTGATGTTCAACGAGCGTACAGCGGTGATTTTGGCGGAGTCCGAGCAGAAGGCTGACAATCTTTCGGCCAATGCTGCACTTGTCTTGCGATTGTCGCTAAGTGTAATATCTACTTCCCGCCAGGTATAAGGACGGACAAGGGCCAATAGATTGCGATTCCCAGCCAGACAGAGATTATCCAGCGTTTGCGAAAACGGCGCCAGATGATCGAGGACAGCAATTACCAGCTCAGGCGAAAGATCTAATAAAACTGCCATGGTGGCAAGAGGGCTGACAGTGAATAGGCACAGACGCAGTCAAATAATCGAGACTGGTGGTGTCAAGGACAAAGGAAGCGGGCGGCCCGTTTTGGAAGTTGGACCTCGGAAACCCCGTCAAGTCCACAGCTTGTATTTTTTTTCTACGCATCGGTAGCATGCATTGAGCTCGTTTTTGGGAACATCAGCGCTTCACTGGGGTAGAACACTACCATAAATTCTGATTTAGTTTTCTTACGCAAAAGCTTGTGGTGATCCAGAATATAATCGCCGTGCTACATTTCCCACCACTTCCCAATCCCGTTCCGCTCTTGCCAACTCGGTGCCGTGTATGCTTTCTCGCGAAGATGCAGCGACGAAGTCGCGCCGTCTCTGACTATACAAAACTCGCATCTGTTTCTCCAAGCAACGGATCGCAACGTGGAAATAGTCTCCGCATACGTTTGAGCCGGTGTGGCCAGATCTTCAGAATCAGCGAATGCGAGATAAAGACGCTGCAGTGCGGGGGCACGCGCCAGGAGAGATGGAAGTAGACTCTGGGGAAGAGAATGAGGTGGATCGGATTGGCAAAGGAGACATGACAATACCAAGGTTGCTTGTGACATCCCATCGCAAGGTAGGACGAGCTCTTGGAGGGATTCAAACCCCTCGAAGAACAAACCGCCAGTGTCAGTAACCTCCACAAGGAAATCGTCGAACTCGCTTGGAACCCATATCCCGTCCTCAAGTGCGACCACACCAACTCTTTCGAGGATTGACGAACGAATGCCCGAGAGGAAGACACCAAGGGTGTATACACCGATGGACAATTGCAAGAAGATTTCCGTCAAGGTTTCAGATGGCTCGTCCGGATGTACCTGCGTGGGGAAGAATCTGCGTCAGGTACAAAAACCTGTAGTACAAGACAGCAGTACCTCAAAGAACCTAGTCAAGGTCCAGCAATCACTGTTATTAGTAACAGCATTGGCATCGGAGATGAGCTTTATCGTCTTAGCAGTGTGGAAAATGGCGGATCGGTCTGGTGCATTGCGAGGAGGGTTCAAGATGTAGTACATTCCCGTCGAATATTCGAAAGTTCCTGCGTATCATTGGGTCGCCTCAGTTACATCAAAACATTCCTGAAAGAACGACGCATACCGTCCACTCTAGCATGAATCTCGTCGAGAGGGAGGGAGCTATTCTCCCTGAAGAATCTCTCCGCGAGACCACCCGCCAATTCTACAACTTCGAGGTTGGAACAATAGCTCCAGATCTTTGAAATCCCATCATCGACCCCACAGAATCGCGCGGCCAGATGTTTGAGTGGCGGGATGGGGAGGTCTGCGAGATCTTCGCCTCCTGCATGGTACGTGTCGATGCAGCCATCTATCGTGAGACTGAGCAAAGATGGAAGCTCTTCAATGAAGCTCTGAATATATCGCGGCTGGGTCCAGGATTTATGGGTGTTGTTGACGCAGTTGATCGTTACGTGCGTCAAATTCGTTAACCGCCATAGGTTTTCACTGAGCGTCTCGATAGCGGGTGTATGATAGTCAAAAGAACCCGTGAAAGTGAGGTTCAGCGAGTGTACCGCAGCGACTTTGACCGACTCAGAGCAGAAGGCTGACAGTCTATCCGCCAACGCCGCACTCATCTTGCGATTGTCGCTCAGTGTGATGTCCACTTCCCGCCAAGTGTACGGTCGAGCAAGGGCTAGCAGACTGTGGTTGCCAGCCAGACAGAGATTGTCCAGCGTTCGCGGATACGGCACCAGATAGTCCAGGATAACGGTAGCCAGCTCCGGCGAAAGATCCAGCAACACCGCCATTGTGGCAGGATGAGAGAGACGAGTCGAGACTGCAAGCTGCAGCTGTCAAATATGGCGAAATTACGACCTGTTTGGGAAGTCGGACCTCGGAGACCGCGTGAGGTGTTTTTTCAGCTCTCTACACGTTCCGACTTGTCTACCTCGTACAGAACTTCCGTGCGGATCACATACTTCGCCCCCTCGGTGACGCCGCTGCCCTACATTCCCCAAACACTCGTAAATCAGGAGAATGTGTAGCTGACCTAGCCACTTACCTCATGCAATAAACTGCCCTGCGCAGCACCGTGGGGGAACACACAGACGGTACCCGTGCGGGGCTTGACGGGACGTGCCTCGAGGATGCCGTGCTCGGCTGAAGGCAGGAAGAACGTGGTGCATCCGCCATCGAAGTCGTCGTTGAGGTAGATGAGGAAGGTCAGCCGCGAGTAGACCGTCGGGTCCGAGTCGTAGATGTACGATGGAAGGGTAGACGTTTCGTCTAGCGCTGATGCGGGCCATGCGCCGTCAATCTACGAGCTGTAAGCAAACAACGGAGACAGGAAGTGGTTGCGTACGTGTGGTCGATACAAGGCTCCTGGGCGGTAACGGTAGAGTCTGAATCGCCGATTGATTCCCTTGACGGCTCCACCGTGCACGGCTGGAGGAAGATGCGGGACAACGCGGTCGTACAGTGTGGAGATGAAGTCTGCGTCAGCAAGCCAGATGAAGTTGTGTGCTAGTACGGAGGCGAGTTGTGCAGCTGAACCAGCAACAGGCTCGTCAGGAAGCATCCCCACCGCTTCTGCTGCATCGATGAGCGCTCGGCATTCTGAGGCTTCGAAGACATCGTTGACGATGAAAGCCCCTGGGAACGTGAGCATGAATGAGAGTTGGTGGAGGAGAGCCTTACCGGGGACGCCAGGGACGTCAAAACGCTGGGGTTGCCGCATTCGGTCTGCAGAAGAGAGGAGAGGAAACGTGTTCGGCGGAGAATAATACACAACAGCCGGGTGCTTGTTTGGGGGACGTCTGTCAGGTCCCAGTGTGGTTTGGAGAGGTTTCATGACAGAGGGAGTAATCGAGGCAGCCACTTCGCGAGGAGGAGAAGGGGGTGCCGCTGACGGCTGTTGAGTGAACGGTGAATACCATCGCAGTCGACTGCCTGACTTCAGGATCCCATCAACACCACGGCTTGAAGAGATGCATTCCGGTTGAGTCGTCCGCAAGATGGCGCACAGCACCTGCCACACCAGATTTTCCTCCTCTTGGGACATAGATGGCGCTAAAACAGCGTCGCATTCGCGAACCCATCTCTGCAGAGCGCCAAGTTTCGGCAAGTGTCCGCGTATCTCCATCTCTGAAAGCAGCACTAGAGCATCAACATGCCGCTGATCAACCAGAGCTGAGGATATCCGGGAAATTAGCGATGTGCCTGGCGACTCATGAGTACGGTACAAGACAATATCAAGACAGACGCACCTGTATGCGACACTTCCGCGGCGACACGCCAGTAGTCATGAACGGCGGTACGGAATGCTTTGAGAGACTTCAAGGAGATGAGTTGAGGGTTTTTCGCCAGTGTAGACAGAGTATCAGTTGTCGTTTCAATCTCGTCAGCGTAGATGAGATCGCCAATCTCGGCCGTATTTTCAGTGAGAGATCGAGGCTCCCCAGACACTACAAGGTCTTTCTTCGCCTTCTTGGATGTTGAAGCTTGCGAACTGGAAGATGGGTCGTTATTGTGCTTTCGTTTTTTCCCAGTCTTGGCCATTTCACGGACACCTCTGCAACGAAATTCAATTTGGGGCAGCCAAAGAAGAGCCGAATCGGAGAGGAAACCGCAGCGTACACTCGGAACGGCACAAAGCTCGTGGGCGTGCGGAGCAAGTTGCGGCTAGGCTTCCTGCCATATTTGGACATACACCTGCCTAATTGGGAAGACCTGTGACCCCGCGTGACACAGTCACTTTTCCTCCTTCACCATCTTGTGTCTGCATTTTTTCAACGAAGCAGCGCATCACTTCTTAGTTGTCTGTGTAAGGCTACCTCGCATTTCTCCTTCTACCACTTAGAATTCTCGTCCTAGTGCGACGCGCAGAGTCCCAGACCATTTGAAACTTGGCCGGAAGAATTCTTAACGAAACTTAGAACTTACCCATGATATAACGCGGGCTCAAAAATCATAATGCCAGCTAACACGTTCCGTTGCCCAATATATACCAGTCTCACTGTACCTGTCGTCGCTTGTGTGCCGTCTGCGACTGCTTTCCAATGGTCTGCGGATGGCCAAGCGTGTTTTCTCACCAAAACTGCACTATATATCATGGTGAGAGGGATTTGAAAGCGCTAGTGAAGCACTAGTATAAACCCACTCAGACTCCAGACCACGGATTGAATTTTGAACCCACTACGGCCATCAAAGCCATTCCAGGAAAACAGGACGGCGTAGAACCTATTGGGTGGTACCGAACCCTCATTCAGTTCGACCGCGCGGTTGAGTATCTGTGGCCGGAACACTCCCAAGGTTTCCGATCTGCTGCCCCACCCATTTTTTTTTTGCTCAACCCTCGATAGATTGGAGCGCTATCTCGTTAGGTTCTGTGGACATTGCACTATGGGCTGTGACCTTGTCTCCGAGCAATATATCTGCTGAAGCCGGGTACATCTTCAGTATTCGGAATTTCAGAAGTCGACTAACCTATACAAAGATGTATAGTTGCGGCACTCACTTCTAGTATGGACGTAACCTTGTGGACCGCTGGTCGGAACGGAATCAAAGGAGAATGGATAAAGGTTTGTCTCAAAACTTGAAAACATGCACAAGTCACGATCTTCGAAGGTTTTCGACATCACACCCTTTCTACTAAACCATTTTTCGGAGGAAACCAACGCAGTTCGAGCACTAAAATCGCAGATAATTAGTGAGTTCTCAAGGCACCTAGGCTGATCAGGTGATGATCCGCCGCAAAAGGTATACACTGGTCTCGTCAGGCGGACTTTGGCCTCACTCCAACACCGCCCCTTAACGGATCTCTCCTCGTCGCTGGTAATCGAGCAGGGATGCTCATGTTTTTTCGGTCAGTGTCGACATCGACTTTTATACTGCGCTGATTTTTTTGCGATTAGCTATCGTAATGCCGGCGTCGAATTGGTACAAACGACCAATGTCTCGAAACACTGGGTCGTATGCGTCAGCGTCTCTTCGTGGGCTTTAGCCGCGCATGAGCAATGCGATGCCTACGTCGCATATGCGACTGACGACGGTGTTGTCGGGGTACTAAACATCAAACAGACCCTTGAACACACCCCATCTATGTCTCCCTTCGGCCTGAACTTGTCCATCCGCCTCGAAGTTGACAATGCTCCGTATCAAGTATGTCCTGTGGATCAACGACCTTGTACTGCGCTTCAATGGATTGAGATTTCCGGCAGTGTAAGCCCTTTGACATGACTTTCAAAGAATTCTCATGGAAAATGTCACTAGCTCATCCTTGTATACCACAAAGTCGGCGTAGTATATTTATGGCGTCCAACAAACACCACCGACGAATGGTCCGGCCTCCGCACTTTGCGTATTGTCCGCCAGTCGAACCTATCTGCTGCAACATCTCCGTTCCATCCGTTGTCCGGCATGCATTATATACGCGGAAGAGACGCCCTCGTATTCTGCCTTTTCGACGGTTCATTCCACGTAGTTCACAGCGTCTCAACCAATCCATCTTGGATTCCAACAGATCCCGAAGACGATATCTCCACACAGAAGTTGTCGTTGACGGCGCGTTCGATATTCGCACGAGCGGAAGCTGGACCTGTAGATGCCGAACTGGAGAACAGGGTCAGTGGGATGACTTCTTATGATGGGTCTGCTACAGTGACCTGGGTTCATGAGTATTTGATTTGCATCAGCTCTTGTTTTTTCGCTCATGGTTGTTTTCGTAGAGCGAACCGTCCTGGGGATTTCAGTTACAAGCACGACTCGAAACACAACAGCATCTTTCTTGTCGCACGTATGTGGAATGATACCAACGACGAAGGCCTGTTGCAAAATCTATTTGACGTCCTACTCAATTGCCGTTATTGTATGTTCTCGGCATCCCTGGTCGTCAACATATTGCTCATCATTGGCAGCTTCGGGATTCTCACCAGCACATCTTCTTCGTCCGATCTTTTACAATCTGCATCCAAAAAAGTTGAACCAACTGCTTCCTCGAATTTTGAACATCCTCGCCCCAGACATTGTCGACCACTCAACTAACATAATCATAGAGCCTTGGACGGGCGAATTAAATCCTGAGATGCGGAAAGAGTTCAGAGACAGTCTAGTTCGGCATCTGTATGGATTCGATGTCATGTTGTCGCTCAGAATGCGACTATCCCTAGCGGATTTTGCTTGGGTACGAAACTATTTCACTCACCATTCAATTGTACGCTTGCTCATCTCTATCCATATCAGAAATCATCAGATTCTCAAGAAAAACGTGATCAATGCGGCCAGACCGCACAAACTCTTCTAAACGCAATCTCGCATCGGGTTCTGCGCACGATAATTCGACATGTCCAAGCGGTGGTACCCTGTATAAAGCGTAAATTTTCATTGATTCTTTTTCGTGGTCAACCAGCTCAGCTCAAAAACAGCCAATGACGTCCCCTTCGTCCTACGTCTAGTCATCCAATCGTTTCTATCCAATTCGCCAGACGACCTCAAATCAGACGGACAACGCCTTACTGATGCACTCCACAACACTGACCTCGTCGAATCAGTCCAGGATACAGGTCTGAATGAAGCGTGTCCTGCATGTGGGGAGGATGTACCGTTGCAGACCATAACGAACGGCGTTTGTCCTCGAGGTCATTCGTGGAGTAGGTTCTTCTATCAACAGCTTATATACTCCAAGTTGTTTCATACTGAACGTGCAATTACAGCCCGCTGCTCTATC
This sequence comes from Favolaschia claudopus, assembly GCA_037176885.1. Lineage (NCBI taxonomy): Eukaryota > Fungi > Basidiomycota > Agaricomycetes > Agaricales > Mycenaceae > Favolaschia > Favolaschia claudopus. Next base: position 716,837 of record JAWWNJ010000036.1, on the reverse strand, counting down.
ACGACCTTCATATTGTCCACACCGCGCGTACAGACGTGTGTCGGCTGCAGTCGTAAGGCTTTCCTCCCGCCTTCGAGACGCGAGGCCTCAACAACGGAGGAGTGGTTGCCCGAAGCAGGTAGAGGGTGGATCGTTGAAGAGCTACTTGAGGCGGTACATCGTTGTCTCTTCTGTGGAAATAGTTTTGTTAGCATGCTCTAGAGGAATTATATCATCTGGTTCATCATGCCATCATGGCAATTTTTCGAATGTGCAGTGATTACCCGATTAGGACACACTACTCTGTGCACGATGCATTTGGCAACATTTTGGTAGCGCATGGAATCTGATCTTTTTCGCCGCCAAGCTACCTGGTACGGTGGTCGGGGTCTCTTCGCTACTCAGTCCGTCTCGAAAGGCACCCTGCTTCACACGTGTCCCTTCCCATACGCCTCTGTCATCTACCGCGTCTTCCGCAAAGAGGTCTGCGGTCTTTGCTTTGCCTATGCCTTCGATGCGGGGCGCAACGCCTGGAAAATTAAGCTGGACAATGGGACTGGTATCTGGTTCTGCAGCGAAACGTGTCGGGATCGGTGGATACGGGACGAAAACTCTGAGATCGTGCCAGCGATGAATGCGGCTATCGACAAATTGGTGAAGATGACGGAGAAGAAACAGCGGTCCGTCGCTGCTGACAGTGCTCGGATATTCACTGAGATACCCAAAGTCGAATCCTTGACGCAAAACTTCATCGATGAGGCATGGGCTACTGCTGAGAACAGTCCACTGGGAGCCACTCCGCTGCATACGCTCAGTGAGATGGAATCAGACACCGTCCGATTCGTCTTGTCCGCAGTTCTCAGACGACACGCAGAGGATTCCGGAACGCAGAAAACCATGCCTTCGCCTCTCGAATCTTGGCCGGCTCTTCTGGAGCTTCAGAATAACGAGCTTCACTTCTACCGCGCCCGTCCGCACGCACTCCCCTCTAACCTGCGTGTCTACGTATTCATCCGTCGCATCGTCTTGACTGGCGTTCCGGCCCTTGCTGCGTATGTAGCGACATCCGGGACAGTGCGTGCGGTCCTCGCTCGGGACCCCGGCAATGTGTTTGGGATGTACGAGATGAACGAGCAGGGAGATAGCGAGATGCTTGGATGGTGCATGTACGTCTCAGGTCAGAAACCATTGCTTCTTGCTCGCCCGTTGTTGCTCATGGCGTGTTTCCATTCCAGCCTCGTATTTCAATCACGGTACGTCCTTCGACATCTCGCTGCTTCACGCAAGCTCATACTTGGGACAGACTGCGCACCGAACGTTCGCAAGAAGCGCGTGGGGCGTGAACTGCATTTCTTCGCGACCAGAGAGATTGCGCCCGGTGAAGAGCTTTGCACCAACTACATCGACATAAAGGATACCGTTACGGACCGAAGGAAAGAGCTCGCCGCTAGCTGGTATTTCGATTGTGTTTGCGATCGATGCAAAAGGGACCTTGGAGCTATTGACGACAAGTAGACAGGGCTAAAGTATGATAATGCTGGTCGATATAGTGTGTGTATGTAGAATTGAATACGGTGTACGATAGTTATGAGTTCCAGAGCAGACCGCGGGCTTTCTCCTACAGTTTCATGACTCGGGTGGTGTCAATTTGGTACGCCAGAGGTGTTCCTTCTGAGAAGCTGTTGATAAACTCGGAGACACTGACGATTCGGAAATCAATCGAGACGCGTCCGTAGACGAATGTCGACGTACAGAATGTGATGTGCGTGTGGAATATAATTGCTGAAGGTTATGTCAGCTCTTTCAAGTGGGAATCCGAAAAACAGCTGAGGTCGCGCACCTATACGCATTCATGTCCTCAAACTCGACAGTCAAAGCTTCGAAATCACGATGAGCGCATGAACTTACCAGATGGAATTCAAAAAAAAAATTGTCGACCACTTACCAAACTCGTAGCCTCTCGTACCTCTCTTGTCCAACGGGGGACCGACTTTGAAGTTTTTAAATCCAGGGATCGCTAGCCCTGCAGCCAGAAGCAAGTACACCGTTCTATACGCGTCGCTCTTCTCCTGAACAGTCATTTCGGGTCGGAATTTCGCAAACGCTTTCAGAACAGGTTCAGTATGACACAACGATGGCTAGAAAAAAGGTCAAGTCTCACTGAAGAGCTGGACGGCCATGGATGGTCGTAGTGAAAGAGTCCGTTGGCAAATGGACAAGCTGAGGAATTGCATACGCGTATATCGGGCTGAAGCTGTCCGACACATTCGAAATACCATGCGCTTCGCTGTTGGCTGTCATGTCAAATATTGTGGAGGTGACGGTGGGCAACCGAGTAGCGTCAACGCCGGAGGGGCCAGCGAGTACCGGGAACGTCGACGTCGACGGTGATCGACAAGAAAAAGCTTGATCACGATGACGTCGATGGGTACGGATTGGGAGCGTAGGGCAGAAAAATAATGTATTCTTGAAGGATTTCCTTGCGAGAATCGTATGTACACTAGATCAAAGAACGGCGAAGGTAGCATATATTAGACCATGTAGGGAGCGTCGTGTAACCCGAATATTTGAAGACAACAGGGGAACAAAATTGATAGACAAGGGTAGGACTTGCACGGCGTCGCAGTGCGCTCGTTTACCACCCAGGTGCACCGTCGCCGTTGCGTGCGTTCTAAGCTGGAGTTAGTATGGCGGGTGACAGGGTAAGACGACAAGGACTCACAGCACGGGCAGCGCGGCTCTCAGCCCTGTTCATACCGGGGTGTTCCCTCTTCCACGGCGGCGCCTGAGGGAATTTAAGTCATTGAAGGCAGAAAAAACTCGAAAGACTGACATCTCCAGGAGGTGGAGTTGCCCGTTTCCATCCCGGTGGCCCGTCTTCAGCGATGGGAGCAGAAGGTTCTCTCTTCCATCCAGGCGCACCGTTGGACTACATCGGAAATGTCAGAAAATAATCAGCTGACGACGATGTGAGACTTACAGGAGGAATCACGATTCTTTTCCATGGCGGCGCCCCGTCGGAATCCTCCCGCTTCCATCCAGGTGCGCCATCTTCGACGATAAGACCAGAAGGATCTCTCTTCCATCCGGGTGCACCATTCTGAATGGCCATGAAGGTTAGAGTACAAACTGTTGAAGAGGATCTGATACGTACGGAGGGAGGAATCACGATTCTTTTCCATGTAGGCGCGCCGTCAGAATTCTCTCTCTTCCAGCCAGGTGCGCCATCTTCGACGACAGGACCAGAAGGATCTCTCTTCCATCCTGGAGCCCCATCTTCAGCAATAGGGCGAGCCGGATCCCGCTTCCACCCAGGTGCACCGTTGGACTAGATCGCGAATACTAAGTCGGAAGAACGCTTGTTATCAAGGAGTGAAAACGTACCACGGGGGCGGCGCGCTATAACAAATGTCAGTCATGGATCGAGTCGATAAATGGATCTGGGTTTCGCACCTCCACTTGAGCAGAGACCGCGACGACGGCAGCAAAAACAAGTATTAATGACTGAAAGCGCATTTTGGGGAGGCAGCAATAAGATGCGTCGGGCCACCCGAACCGCTTGTCCTTATATACGTGATGCCAAGTTCCAGGCACCAGGGCATCACAACCGACGCGGTCATGCTGCTTTGTGGAGATGTCGCATTTCCGGAAAATCACAGAACATCTTGTTTTCTCAGCTTTTTTTGGTTGACACGGCTGCCAAATTGAACGTCCAGGGCTGCCCAGCTGTTATTTTTGGTCATCTAATCGACGAGATGGAGGGCAAAGAGTCTGTGAACAGAGATGCGTTGCCTTATGAGGTGAGTAGGTACTTCTCCATTAGGACGAAACGAAACGACGAAACGATATGTTTGATCATTTGATATGCGATGATCGCATTCCAGAAATTTCTTCAATCGTCGTCATGCAGGGTCGACATCCGGAGTCCCCGACAGCTTCAAGGAACGAGAGCGGGAAAACGGAGGACCAACGACGGTAGGACGTTGGTATCCATGCCTATAGGCTAGTATGGCGGTTATACTTACTGGCAATCGCTCGGAGTTGAAGGTTTTTCTTGCCCTAACCTTCCTGCAACTAAGGTATGGCACATTCTTCTTGGTAATAGGATAATGGACAGGGACCAAACTTGAGAGATTCTTGGAAACTCTTGCAGTTGGAGGTAGATCATGTAATGAACTTGATTGGGATTCGAGCCACCAACTCCGTGACAGAGTGAAACGCCGATGTAGAACGTCAAGGGACACTGGCAGATTGTGTAGAGTCAACCAAGAATGCGTTGATTTTGTTGCTACGCACAAAATTGACAGGACTTGACGGATTTGTTAACCACGAGCAGTCTTTTCGCGTTTTTTTTCTGTTCAAAAACAGTACAGGTGGTCTGGGCGGAGGGCCTAAATTTTTAGGGCTAAACTCGACAAGCTCGGAAGCTGTTTCTTACATTAAGATAAGCGCCACTGATTCAGGGATACAATATCCTGGCGAATTGTTTCAAAGCCACGATCGACCTGTCACTGAAAAGCAAGAAAAAAACTAATCAGAAGCTGTCGAATGGCCAGAACAACGTGCAAAGGACGCACCAGCCTGAGTTATCATTATGCCCGGAACAAGCACAAGCACTGGGCATAGAAATGATACCGATGATGTAGAAGCGTCGAAGAATCAGGTCAACACTCACCCGGGCCGCCCGCCAAAGCGAACGACGTGTAATCCCGAGCTGCTGAATGGATTCAAGAGCGTGTGTGGCCTTGGGAGTCTTGGGCGGGAGACCCCGCTTTTGCACGTGGCGTTCTTCAAGGAGAAAGCGGTTGGGTCATCGGGTGAAAGTCAAAGAGGACGCGTTCAGGCACAGGTCGCGGCGGCTTCGGATTCTTGGACTCATCTGGGCAACCTCAAGCTTGGTGAACCGTAACGGGGAGGGGATGCCGGATCGAGCGGGAAGAGCAGGCATGCTCGGAATCTGTGAACAGAAGGCTGGAGGAGACTCGAGAGAGAATGAAAATTGGTGCGATTGAGGAGGCTTGCATTTTGAGATGGCTGTAGGAAACTGTATAGTCCGCCGAGCAATGAGTGAGCGGGAGCCCAAGATGCTTGGGCGTTTGATCCAAAGAGCGAGTACTTGGTGCCAGCTGAGCCATCGAAGACTACCGAGAGGCCGTTCTTCGGGCGACCATTAGAAAGGAGCAAAACTGGCTCTTGTGTATGGACAGTGGGAGTTTTTCCAGCAAGACCAAGAACATTCGATCTCGGAGCAGTGCGTGTGACGTAGGTAGTACCTCCAGGGGGGTTCACCCTTTCCGTGTAGGGCAGTCGAAGGCTCGCAGAGACAAGCACTTGAAGCAGCAAGCATGGCATGTCAGGTACCGCGACGACAGTAAGGACGGGATTTGTTAATTGTGTCATGGGTGAGATGTCCGTGCAAGAGTCGCCGCTCTTTTCTTAAAGAAAAACAGGTCGGACGAGCCAAGGACGAGCTCATCGAGAGCCGTGAATACGATTTAAGTAAAATTGAAATGGAGTCCACGTCGAAACACGCGTAAAACGCGTAACGACGGCGAAGGGAGCGGAAGTGCATCGTCGGGCATATAATCTGAGTCCTGACATAGTAGTGTCAGAGTAATAGAAGAGGTATCTAAGCTGGAGCATTGGTGCCGAAGTATGCCATTGATAATTTGACCGCGCACTTGCCTCGTGCATAAAATCCGAGCAGAAAAGCCTAGTACGGTTTGGTGCGGGCTGAGTTCGAAAACCAGGCTTGACTCGATTCTTCTCCCTTCCATATTCGAGTCGCACAAAGAGCGAGACAAAGACGAGCCAGCCTCAAAGACGTCGCACGCAAACAAGCAAGACAAAGGGCATTCTGCCGGCACGTTGTGGGCTCATGCCACACCATCCTACTCAAAAGCTCCAAGGCGGCCTGTCCACTGCAACTTGACTTGAACTTGACTCTTGAACTAACACCCACCACATCTCAGTTCTGAATTCTCTTGCATTGTCTTCATGGGTCTCCCAATATTATCTGCCGCGTACATGGCCCGAATCGAGTCTTCTACTCCCGAAGAGACGGCGGGCGACAAGAAAAATGGAAAACGTAGTCGGAATTGTACAACAAGCTTTGGAGATAGCTCTGCAGCTGGAGCTGGAACTACGGAATCGGCCGTCGACATTAACGCAAGACGAGGGCGCCGGCAACGGACTCGGCGCGCCCCGCCATTGATCGACACACGTGAGAAAACCGCAAAATCTATATCTCCCGAGGTCGAACCACATTTTCTCGTACACCCTGCTCCTGCTTCCCCACATTCGACGACGAGGACAATGACCGTTAAGACGTATAGCTGGATTTCTCTCTGGTTCTTGATTACTGCCCCGGTGAATTCTAGCGATTTTTGTGCGGTGTGGGTCTTTTCCCTTACTGTGGGTGCAGGTTATTGCGTGGGATGTAGGATACTGTTTCATGAGGTGAGTTCCGACCTTTTTAGCGTGTATGAACGTATCTGACGACGGACCGTAGGCCGCGGTCGATGGAGGTGAGATTTTTTAGAGCATGCCCTGCGACGAAGCCTGACAACGACGCGAAAACAGGGAGGAGATTTACATTGGCTTTGGTCGCCGTATAGCATATACCAACGCGTACGTGCATGTCTTCATGCTGCTTCTCTTCGATGTGCTAAAATGGGTCTGTTTCTTCCAGGTTGATCTTGTACGTCTTCGAAACATACGCAAAATGTAATATGCAGCTTACCGAAACTTTGCAGGTTTATGGCATTCCGGCCCTCGAGGAGGGTGACGGTTTCACCAACGCGCAGTGTACGTTGACATATTCTCTGTCTCGATGCATAACTACTTGTGCTGACAGGAAGTCCAGCCCTCATGAACGTCCTCGAGACACTCTTGAACCTCTTCTACCTCTACACCGCGCACGTCAGCGCATGGCCCCCCGCCCCCCTCATCGGCTTTACCGCCGCTTCCCTCACCCTGGCCAAGACCATCCTCTACTGGGCGCAGGAGTACTTCTGCAACTACTGCGCGGTGGGGCACAACAGCCTCTATGACCTGACGGTCTATTGGCTCATCCCTAACGGGTGCGTGAAGGGATTTTCCTTCCTTCGTGGAGGGATTACTACTTTCTTGAAGTAAGGCTAATGATGGAATGCAGGTTCTGGATCGTGGTCCCGACTTTGATTGTGTGGCAATTGGGCAAAGACCTCGTCGGGAGCTTGAATCTTGCCCATGCCGCGTCCGTTAAGGCCGCGTCGGGCAAGAAAAATTGAGGATTGTGGGATGCTCAACGCGTTGAACGGATGGATGGAGGTGTTTGTATCAAGCGGAGTGGATATCTGTTGTATATCTCGGTCGTGGTGCTAATTTATCTGCTTCATTTCTCGTATCACAATAATTGGGGTGGGTAAAAGAAAAATAGGGATTTCTGGTAATGGCCTCCCGAGGGCGTCGATAGCGACGGTACGAAAGGCTAAGTTGCAGACCACCGACGAGGACAACGAGGAGCAAGACTTTGCAGAGCGGAATGCGGGCCATCGGATTACGTGACGTTGCTGATGCGCTAGCCGATCAACCCCTTGTTAATTTACCTGGGGTCTCCGAGGTCCGACTTCCAAAACGGGCTGCCCGCTTCCTCCGTCCTTGACACTGGCAGTCTTGACTCGTTCACTATTTAGTTTACTACATATGCCTGTCTCCTCCGTCTTGCCACCATGGCAGTTCTGCTCGACCTATCGCCTGAGCTGGTAACTGCCATTCTCGATCATTTGGTGCCGTTTTTGCAAACGCTGGATAACCTCTACCTCGCTGGCAATCACAATCTATTCACTCTTGCTCGGCCGTATACCTGGCGGGAGGTAGACATCACGCTCAGCGACAATCGCCAGACAAGTGCAGCGCTTGCGGAAAGACTGCTAGCCTTCTGTGCAGACTCGGCCAAGGTGTCTGCTGTACGCTCGCTGAACATCACTTTCACGGGCTTCTTCGACTACCATACACCCGCAATCAAGACGCTCGGCGAAAATCTATGGCGGTTCACGAACTTGACGCACGTAACGATTAATTGCGTCAACAACACCGCCAACTTCTGGACCCAGCCGCGATATATTCAGAGCATCATTGAAGACCTTCCAGCTTTGCTAAGTCTCACGATAGATGGCTGCATCGACACATACTGTAAAGCAGACGAAAGTCTCGCATCTCTCGCAGCTCTCCGCATCCCACCACTCAAACATCTGGCCGCACGGTTCTGTGAGGTTGATGACGGTGTTTCACAGATCTGGTGCTATTGTTCCAACCTCGAGGTTGTAGAATTGGCTGGTGGTCTCGCTGAGAGATTCTTCAAGGAGAATAGCTCGCTCCCTCTCAACGGGATTCGTGCTAAAATGGACGGTACCTTCAAGAATGTTTTGACGCAGACCAATGCGACCTAATGACACGCAGGAACTTCCGAATACTCGGCGGGAATGTACCACATCTTGAACCCTCCTCGCAATGCACCAGGCCGACCCGCCATCTTCCACCATGCCAAGACCATAAAGGTCATCTCCGACGATGCCAATGCGTCTACTGTTGACAGTGATTGCTGGGGCTTGACTAACTTCTTCGAGGTACTGTTGTCGCTTGTACTACAGCGTCTGGTCCCTCACTCCGATTCTTCCCATACACGAGGACCATCCAGATGAGCCGTCTGAGACATTAACGGAAATCTTCTTGGAATTGTCCATCGATGTATACTCCTTCAGTGTCTTCCTCACGGGTATTCGGTCGGCAATCCTCGAAAGAGTGGGTGTGGTCGCACTTGGCGGGGTATGGATTCCAAGCAAGTTCGACGAATTCCTTGTCGAGCTGACCCACACTGGCGGCTTGTTCTTCGATGGGTTTGAGTCGCTCGAGGAGCTCGTCCTCCCTTGCGACGGGATATCACCCGAAACCCTGGTATGTGCGGGGTATCTTCTTCACGCTCATCTCTCTGACCGTCATCTGCAGAGGCTACTCCCGCGTCTCCTTGCCCACGCCCCGACACTGCAGCACCTCTATTTTGCTGTTGCCGACTGTGAAGACGGAGACTTGGCTGTGGCGGCTCAAACATACGCCGAGGCTATTTCGACACTGGCATCCGTTTCGTGGCGAAATAGATGTTGCTTCAATGTCTCCCTGCCAGCCGGCATCTCGCCCGTGCGGCTCAGAGAGCGACCATACCAGGCTCCGAGATGGCAGGGGTGGAATGGGATTGGGGAGTGGTGGGAAATATGATACGGCAAAGAATTTTCATGGAAAGAAGTAATACTGCAATGGCTCTGTTCTATCCACCCTAATTTCGTCTCGTATCGACTGCTTTGGGGGTAATAATCGGATTGTTTAGGCGTTCGTTGGGTGGTGCCACTGGTATGTAGGTTTTCAAAGCCCGGATGCTTCGGCCGACGACTAGGTCTAACTGTGATGCCGAAAGTCGGCCGAAACCAACTCTCTGCATGAAGACCCTCCCCTTCGACCATTGTTGCCGACATTCCATCCAGCAGATTTTCACGAGATATCAAGCAACGAGCTGACCCTCATCTATAGTCATTTTTTTCCTGTCACACAAACTGGTAGTTGGATGATCAGGTTAGTAGTTACTGGCAACTGTCAAGCCCAGCGCTCTCCCTCAGGTTCCCGAACATGCTGGCCATCTTGTCAAGATTTAGACTCACAGGTTCTCCGGTTATCGTCCAAGTTCCTCGCACCGAGTCTATCTGGAAGGTCCGCAGCCCGCCTCGGAACAACGTTGCTCCGTCAAGGCAAAAGCTCCAAGCTACCGAGTGAGCCAAACTCGATGATTCAGGGAAAGAGTATAAAAGGAAAGGTATCGAGCGCTGGGATTCCGCTTAAATTAATCCACTGCTGCGCATTCTGCATGGCCAGATTTATCAGTTGTATCATTCGATGCATCACTCTTGAACGGTTAGCATCCCGTTCCAAACTTAGAACAGCTCATTTTTGTCAACAAGGTTCGCACCGTCATAAGGCCGTCCAGTCCGCAACTCTCCTGCCTGTTTCCACGTCGTCATTTCGCCCTTCTTCGCACCCCACCCACAGCTCATTACTGCGCACTTACCTTTGTCTCTTACCACCATGGTCTCATTGACCGTTTTCGTTTTGCTTTTCACTCCGGCGTTGTGTAGCGTTGCTGAGCCAATTCACCTGCCGCTTACCCGACGATCGGGGCGCGTCAGAACGGCCCAGGACCACTTTGCTGCTGCTGATAGAGCTCGGGCACGATTCAACTTTCCTACGGCGTCGTCCAACTTGAAGCGCATTCGAAGAGACGCCACAAACTTTGTGGTCACTGACCAGGTACGCGGGTGGTTTCATTCCGAATTTTTTTGCTATGATAATTGATGGATCTATTCAGGAAGGAGACGCCAGCTATTTTTCGACGGTTAGCATAGGCACACCGTTCGTGTCCAGTCCGATTTAAACCTGTAAACGGACTAACATTTTTCACGATTTATTCATATCAGGCCTCAGACATTCAACGTAATCTTGGACACTGGCTCGTCCGACCTCTTCGTTCTCGACTCTACCTGTTCTCAATGTTCCAACGCCCCGCTCTTCGATTCCTCCAAATCATCAACCTTCACCCAACAACAAACCACCAAGCCAACCATCATCTCCTACGGCTCCGGTTCGGTCGAGGGCTTCATAGGAACCGACACTGTCACCATGGGGTCATTCACTGTGCCGTCTCAAACCTTTCGTACATTCGTTTCTCCATGCAAAAATTTACCTCTTTGACATTATAATTCATTTAGTTACGGTCGAAGCGCTCGACCAAGGCCTCATTGAAGGATCCGTCTCGGGTTTGATCGGCCTCGCCTTCCAAGGCCTGGCGGAGACAGCGTCACCTCCATTCTGGCAAGCCCTCGCCACAGGCAACAAACTCAGCACCCCCGAAATGGCGTTCCAGCTCTTACGCTCACAAAGCGCGGACGACCAGCCCGGAGGCACCTTCACTTTGGGCGGCACCAACTCCTCCTTGTTCACAGGCAGCATCGAGTTTCACGACCTCGTCAACGCGTCGCCGCCCACGTTCTGGCAGGTTCAACTTCAAGGTAAGGGTTTTACGTCGTGTTACCAATTTTCAAGAAGAAATTGCTTATGATTGACCTAAAACAGCGGTAACGGTCCAGGGCAATTCCGTTTCGATATCCACAGGGAACGCAGCCATTAGCGCGATTGACACCGGGACAACTGCCATCGGTGGGCCGACAGACGACGTCAAAGCCATCTATGCGGCCATACCCAATTCGGCGCCGGTTAATCAACGAGGTGGACAGGGCTTCTTCCAATTCCGTCAGTCAATTCCATCTGATTCTTTTTATCTTTTGTATCTCGAGCGGAAAATTAAACATCGTTCTGCAGCTTGTTCGACGAATATCAACGTGACGCTCTCGTTCGGCGGTCAAGCATGGCCGATCAGCTCGCAGGATATGAACCTGGGGCCCGTGGAACAGGGCAGCTCCATGTGCGCTGGGGCAATCTTTGACCTCACACTCGGCTCGAACGCAGGCGGCGGAGGCCCGAGCTGGGTCATCGGAGACACATTTTTGGCGCGTATCTAATCTACTTGCCTGATTTTTCAGTCAACGAAAACTAACTTCACTGCGACTTTTTTCCTTCCTACAGAAAAACGTCTACTCTGTATTCCGGCAGAATCCCATGGCGGTTGGATTCGCTCAGCTTGCTTCGCCCGGCGCTCCAGCCGGCACTGATGGTGGAGCCACTTCGGCGCGCCTACCTGGATCCCCGCCTCTCCCATCCGGATCCGGTTCGAGTGCGTTACCCAAGTCTTCCTCCGGAAAAATCAGCACCGAATTGACGTCGCCCTCTTCTTTTTCTTTATCAACCTTTTCGGATCCTCTCCTGCCCACTTCCGTCGATCCATCATCTCCTTCTACGAGTGCAGACCCTTCAACCACACCGAACTGTGAGTTGCATTCAATTTATCTATTCCTGAGTTTCGAAGCGGGCTATGGATAACGACTGACGATGTTGTTTCTTATCATGATAGCGTCGAGCAAATTGCACGCAACGACGGTATCAGGGCCGCTCTCTGTCTTGGTCGCCTTGGTGTCGATCTTTGTTGCTGTTCTCTAAGCGGGTTTTAGAATAAACACGCATGTATATATAGGACATAGGACGCACAGACTGTACAACATGTAGCAACGTTACCGTATCTACACAAAAATATACTGATTCATCGAGGAGACAGTCAGTCGGGAGATCGTGAATGCATCGAGTTGCATGTTGAACAGTTGCTGTTCCGCCCGCAGTGAGGACAGTTTGACTTCTATGTAAATGTTTCACATGACGATTATATATACAGTAGGGTGAACTATAACAGATCCGCACGATAGCCTGGTGGTAAACCGCCGCTCATCTCTGCATTCTGTTCTGTTCGATCTCGACGATCAATGCGCTGAGCAATCAACTCTATAATCTGTTCGACGTCCGGTGCACCGTTCGTAGATGAAACAGCGGGGCACCGAAGCTGGGCTGCACGATCGGAAGATGGGAGCCCGCCTCTCAAGGCCGCTCGATGCGAAGGAGGGGACACGGTGGCGCGCTGCCGTTTACGGGGTCTAGGTATCAAGTCCGTCTCTGAGTTTATCCTGTCCAAATCATTGCGCTGGTTTGTAACCTCTGACGGAATCCAAGGTGTAATGGTGGCTGCAAGGTTTATTCTTGACTTTCGAGATCGAACTCTCCAAAGGACAACAAGAAGTACGCCGATTAGCCCGACGCCAGCGATCGGAGCTGTGATTTTCACGATTTTGGCCAGGTGTGAGGATCTGGAAGTCACAAATAAACCATACTGGGCCTGCACAAGAGAAAAAAACCTACGACAAAGTCGTCGAACCAGAATGGATCTCGTATATTATCGCAGACGATATCATGAGCTTTGATCCACCGCTCTGATTAGTTATGTTGAGATAATGTGTCCTCTCGGGATCAAGGCCGCATTGATGAAAGAGTAAAGTATTCGCAGCAAGCCAGAGGGTGCTCCCATTATAAATTTTGGGGTCTTCGTTATCAAGAGACTGGGTCGATCAGATTCAGTTTACATTCAGAGGCATCATTGTAGATGAAACAACTCACGACTGAATATAATCCGTTACTGTAATTCGTGGTTCCGTACAAGGCAATGGCTCCCGCGCGAGAGAAATTCATTATGACACTGGCACCATAGTCAAGCGTCTGATGAAAGGGCGAAGTGACTGATGAATTAGGAATTCCCTGAACCGCGTCTGTTGTCCAATGTCCGGAATACGAGAAGATGCTGTCAGAATTGTCGCGAAATACTTGTGTAGGCATTTTCTGACTGGAGAAAAGCCTCAATTTCGGATCAGTTCGAGCAAAGTCAGAGAAACGCACTCCGAAGTGGTCACCTCTGCGCGCCCAAAACCCATCAGATATGATACATGAGAATCTTTTGGTTTCAAGGTGACTATCCGACCTTGATTCAAGATTTTCTCCCATTTGGCTCGGGTATGGCAAACTTACGATGGTGAGACTGCTCAACCAAGTCTTGCTTTGAGTATATCAACCCAGTATTTCCGATGAATGATTCCACGTCATTGTCCAGGATGACCTCGTAACTCGCATTCATTGTGCCATATAGGTATACGGCACTTCCTGGATGAATATGATCAATAGACGGCTCCAAAACTTCAGCTAGTTTAGGCTTCACCATAGAACTCGAGGGACAGTTCAGCGTCAGGCAGCGTCGTAACATGATATGAGTCGCCTCTTGGAGTATCACCAGGTTGTTTGTTGAGTTGGGAAACGCTGTAATAAGTTTGCCAGCTATTCTCGATGCCATAGCCATCCACTGTAAGCAAGTCAAGTCGACTGTCCTAGATTTGTGGAAAGGTAATACCGAAAGGGTCTGCATTGTCAGAAACGTAGGCAAGGAGAATACAGAAACAAAAGAATGCTCACGATACGAAAACATGGGGCTGGTGTCGAAAATTGTGTAGTTCCAGAGCGCCATAGGGTGGACAGTCGGACGAGAATGGATCGGAATTGGAGTACAATACGTTGCTGAGGAATTATATACCCACCAACGGACGTCTGAGAGGCCGCTCCTCCCTGTGTTATCGCGTCGAACTACAACACCGCCCTGCGCAGTGTGACTCAATCAAACAACATATCGCCGACTCGGGATATTTTTAACAAGTCAATTCAATTGAGCCGGATTCTTGAAACCGCGCAGAGCCTCACCTTGGGAAGTATGGGTCAGTTCCATGTAGGTCACAGCACTGTTGCGATTGGCTGCAAGGTATACTTCGCCATTAGTATTTCGAAATTCGCGGAAATTCAACTTTAAGACTTTGAAAGTTCTCGTCTGAAAATGGGTCCAGGCCGTAGGTTTTCTCCTGAAGCGTTCGGGTATTGCAGTTTCACAGCTTCAGACCCAGGTAAATCACTTGGTAGGTAAATCCCACTAGAACAGCCATCGCCTGTTCATCACGAACTCGGAGGAGAGGCACGACAACTTTAGTATCATAGGCGCTCGCCAACGCCTATTGATCTGGTTGAACGCCTATTCCGGCTTATGAATTATGTCTGTGGAGAGCCGGCGGAATTCAAGTTTTCAAGTTGCGAAAAGAGAAGAGAAAGGGAGAGAAAAGGGAGAGACTCACTATGTACCTGAGACTCTGTTTCCAAGAAATCAGCGCTTCAAAGTCACTGTAGCGCCCTCCAAAGCAATTGCAATCTTGATTTCTTATGCCCTGATTAGGCAGATCAAAAGTATTCAAAATATGGTAAGAGGTATGTCCTTTCGGAGCAGCTGCCTCCTTGGGACATACTCTCAGCCAATCAAATTCAAGATCCCTTCGGAAGTTTCCTCGGCCGTTCTCACACTAGGTCCGAAAAGGCCGATGAACCACTTTTCAGTGTTGATTTTGCTTGACGACTCGTACTTCAAGGCTGGACTCATATCGCGGACAATGTCATAATCATTCCATGACATTTATTCCGAGTACGGCGGCCGGAAACAGCCCGAAATGGATTTATGAAGCAGCAAGATTCAAAGACTCCGAATGCGGACTCAGCAGTTCCGCGCTGCGAGTACAGCTTGAACCAAAACTAAGAGAGCAAACGAGTTCAATAGTGACAATTGTACAGTATATATCATTTATCCTACTTCGAGCTTGTATCAGCATCTTTTTCTCAATCATCTCAGGCTCACGGACGCGAAATGGGGCACATTACAATGATGCGGAAAGATTGTCTAGTCGATGACTCGGAGGTGGGGTAAATCAGACCCGAGGGACCTTAGATACAAAGTTCAATGAAGATATTGTAGCCCAGGACAGAAAGGCCTTCAGGTTTTAAGTTCAATTTCCAGTCCCATCTAATGATTGTTCAGCTGCTGAATTTGTCGAATACCCCGTTTACTACACCTCAGGTTGAGTTAGAGATATTGGTTGCCAAAAAAACAAGCCTGGCGGGACATTCGGGATTCAGAGTATGTTGAATTACTTGTATTGAGTGATTTGTGCGCTCAACTGCATGCCGCACACAAAATTCAGACAATTTTCATCTCAGGTGAATTTTCGACCTATGAAATGATGTAGCGGGCTACTGCTACATAGCACACCTGAAGAATCAATCAACAAAAGCAATTACTTATATCTTGCTAGAGTGTAGACACGCACTGAGTTTAAGGTGTACCATCGTCGGATGAGGTGAGATTTCCTGCTAATCTGCCGGATGAAGTCTCACAGCGGATGAGTTGGCAGTCTTAATGGCCCTAGAGTTCAATACTATCGTGGGTCCATCCCAGGCACAAAGTGACGCTGGTGCATTGGTGTAAGGTCGAAAGTAGGCAGTTGGGGTGGGGCGGATTGCGGGTTGTGGGAAGGGAATCAGCTGAAAGTGGGCCGGGTTTCTGGGAGGCCGTCTCCTTCCGGCATTCTTTCTAGCCCCTCCATTCATGCTTGCGAGCGACGAAGGGCGTAGAGCGCGACGCGACGAGGTAAGAGACGGGAATTTGATTAACACCATCATTCATGTGACCCGGCACTGGTCGGATCACAGGAGTATGCCTTTTTCGGACATAACCCTCCACGGACATGATTAATGAGCCCCTATTCCGAGGCTTGTCCGAGGCCGTTGCCAAGTCGTTGCCACATAGCAACATATACAGCATCTGATCAAACATCAGTTAATCATCACGATGTAATGACTGCCGTAGGCCAAAAAAATACACAGCCGAGGAGCTAGGGCAAGCGGAGCGCGCCCTAGCTCCGGCAATCCAGCAAAAGAATCCCGCCCCGACGGGTTAGGAGGTTAGGGTGAAAGACAGAGTCCTCCGCGCGAACGTGGCTTTAGAGTGCCGACCTGAGCGGCCCCGGTTCGGGGGACCCCCCGAGCGCAGCGAGGGAGGGGAGGGGACGGGAACGGTCGGTCCCCTTCGCGCAAACCAAGAGAGAAGGTGTGCCGCAGATCTTGAATGCGGCAGAGCCGGCAGCATCACTCAGAAATCATTCACATCATATTTCGGAATAACATCGGAATAGGCGCTGAACACATCAATAGCTGTTGGCCGAACGACTATCCAGCGAGTGCTACTATTCTTGTATGTACTCCTCGGAGGAAGAAGGAAAGATTGTCGGCATCTCTTGCGGCATTCCAAACAGCTCCAAGCAGACCATATATGGAAATTCTGGCGTGATCTCCGAACTGTGAACAACTCGAAAACTGTACTATTGCCTTATTATTATTATTATTATTAATATTCCGAGTCTCCAACCAGTTGTTCACTGGGTGTTACGCGTTAGCCTAATTGTTCACTGGAAACATTGTTCACCGGCCGGCAATCAAGCAAAAATTACCATATATGGGGCTCCGGCAAATGCCGGAACGAATTTTCTTGCCTTTTTGGGCCGAAAAAGTCGCTGTTATGCGAAATTGTTCAGTTCACAGCCAGCCGTTACCCGTTATGTGAACAACCGGTCGGAATAGTACAGTACAAACACGACGACAGGAAGACAAAATATGTTAGACATGCAAATCCATGGTACTGTACTATTTCTGTCTCGCCGACAGACGCTACAACAAAAAAGTCCTCGTACCTGCGGTTATTGTAAGTTCATGTAATTTGCTTAATTGTACACGATTTATACAGTATGCGAATATAATATTACAGGATGTTTACACGATAGCCCGGAGGTAACGTCCCGCTTTCTCGACGCTCCTGACCTCTTTCTCGCCGATCAATACGTTGAGCAATTAGCTCTATTATTTGGTTGACATCCGCAGGACTTGAAGGCGACAGAGGGTTGGACCCCGCAGGGGGAGACACTGTCGGCTGGGTGACTGGTGGTGGAGCCAGAAGAGGAGCTGGGGGTGCAAGGATGCGCTGCCTTTTACTGGAGGCAGATATTAAATTTGGGTTAGAATGAATACTGTTGAGTTCCGCATAGGAATGTGAGCGTTCTGGCAGTACCAGAGGCGTGATGGTGGCTTCGAGACTTTCTCGACGTTTTCGAGATCGAATTCTCCAGATCAAGAGTAGGAGGACACAAATTAATAAAACACCCGCAATGGCAATGGGAGCTGCTATTTTTGCAATTTTGGCGGAGTGAGAAGAGCCGGTTCGACTTGAAGCGCTGAAATAGCGCGCAATACTGAGTATAACAAGTTCCAGAATCTCAGAGAGGACTTACGAAGCTTTCGGAGCTGAACCTAGAGTTGAACTTGGAGATTGAGCGGAGCTTGTCGAAATAGTATCGTCTTCGTAGGTGATAACGGACGACAGTGTGAGTTTGCCTCCGCCACTCAGATTAGTTATGTTGAGATGATGTGTACTGTTGGGATCGAGACCACTCTGTAGGTAGAGCAGCGTGTCGGCAACAAGCCAAAATGTGCTCCCGTTATAAGTTTTCGGGGCTTCATTGTCGAGAGACTGGTTTAAAAAAAATTTAAGAGGCTATCGAAGATGATTAAAATACAGAGCTCACGACGGAATACAGCCCGTGGCCAAAATTTGTACTGCCGTGAACCGCTACAGTTCCCGCCCGGGAGAAATTCATCGTAACGCTAGCGCCAAAGTCAAGCGTCTGATGAAAAGGCGCCGTGACCGATGAGTTCGGAATGTCTGCGACAGTGTTGGTAGTCCAGATCCCGGAATATGAAAAGACACTGTCAGAATTATCGTGGAAGACCTGGGTAGGCATTTGTCGACTAGATAACAACGAAACATAAGCCTCAAACCCACCTGCGAAGCTAGACGGAAGAGATACGAACTCTGAAACCGTGACCTGTGCCTGCGCAAATCCCAGCAAAAATCTATCACTCGAAGCCTTCGCTCTCAAGGTTACTATTAGAACTTGTTAGAAATATCCTCCCTTCTTCCCGAGTCATATATACTTACACGAGTGAATTTCTTCGGTCAAATTTTGGTTCCCATACAATAAGCCAGTGTTTCCCTCCATGGAGTGGACGTCGTTATCGAGGACGACTTCATAGGATGCGTTCATTTGGCCGTATAAGTAGATCCCGATACCTGGGCCGCGCTAATATCAGTGAACGGCACACACGACCCGAGACTAGAATTAACTGCACCGTAAAAATCGAGAGACAGTTCGGCACTAGGGAGCATGGTAACATGAGACGAGTCGCCCTCCGGACTTTCGCCGGGCTGCGTGTTGAATCCAGAGCCACTGTAGAATGTTTGCCACCCGTTCCTAAGATCAACGCCATCCGCTATGAGGCTAGTCAGGTCAATCTTCCTACGTTCTCATTAAGCTCATACCGTAAGGACCTACATGGCAGAAAGACGGTCAATCTGAGGAATCAGCAACAAACGTGTAGGGCTTACGATATGTGAATATTGGGCTTGTGTCTGGGATAGTGAAGTTCCAAAGTGCCATGAAACCCGCGGAGTGGCTCCAAGTGCACGGCAGTCTCGAAAACATACGCACCGGAAAGGTTATATACGCTGCGTACGCGGCACCAACGTCACCGTTTCTTCTGTGTAAGCGCTCAACCATCCGGTATCATCGTTTCGCAGTGGATACCTCGCAACAGTGCTTCCCCGTAAATTCACCGAGCTTTGGAGAAGATCACAAATTGAGCTGGATGAGTCGGATGATCTCCTACAACAGCTCTCAGTGAAACGAGCACAGTTGCCGCGCGTCGTCCGAGTTGGCCTGCCGCTCGTCTGCCGCATCATAAGCGACAAACGCGCATCAAGTTAGAATATCTGCTCTAACTTTATTCGAGTTTTCACGGGAGGAAAGAAAAAAAATCCGAGAGGAAAAAATGGCTAGTGCCAAGTAGAGAATACGCAGTTCTGGAGTTGCGTACCCAGGTAAATCGATTGCGGACGCAAATGAGCAAAACATTATGTACTCACCTCCCGAGTCGTCAATGTAACAACAGAACAGCCATCGACTCACATCACGGAGAGTTGTCGGCATCACCCGCACTTGCCGGAAGGGCAAAGTTGTGTTGAATTTTCGCTGATTAGAAGAAAGGCGAACTAAGTTACGGAGTCAGTTCATGTAATACGGAGTCACTGAAGAAGCCTGCGGATTTCCTAGGATGTTGGAACTGCATTGTTCACTGGAAGCGAATCAAGAAACACAGTTACCTTCGGCGAAAAACAATGTTTGATCTGCCCACTGCGGACGCTTACCTTGGATATGCTTCCAAGAGTTATGTACAAAGTGGACAAGACCGGGCATAGCAGCCAAGAAAGAACATTTCGCCTCCATCCCCGAAGCCTACTACCCCTCCTCCAACACATCATTCGTCAGTTTCGAAATCTCAATAAACGCATCGAGTAGCGCAGGAACCACAAAAGGCTCCCTGCGCTCCCGCCGAATATCCTCAATAACACCTTCAAGTCTCTTCCTCCTGTCTCGCTCGGCCTGTAACTCCTCCTCCAGGTGCTCGAGTCGCGCTCTTGTTACTGCAACCAACAACTTCGTGAGGAAAACAGAAACATATTGGAAGATAATGATGAGCGTGAACGGACCAAAATCCATCTCCACGGCATTCGAATCCACGTCCGTCCCAAGCTCACGAAGTTTCTCGATAATCGTGCGTTCATGGGCGATGTCAGCCGACAGCTGTTGCCGGATATCTCTCAGCTCGCGTCGAAGTGTCTGTATCTCAGGTGGATCGCGTGGGCTGAAATCTGGGATATGTTTGTAGCGGCTCCGATCGAGTGGTTTGCGGGCATCACGGAAAGGGCTGGGAGTGTCGATTTCCTGCGGAAAAAAATATACGCTTGAAAAACGAACTTGCTGAGATGTTTCGAAACGTACCATGTCCAGTTCCCCATCCTGACGAGGTGTTCGAAATAGCTGTTTGCAGAGAATGATAACAGATCAGTTATCTGAGCAAGGCAATCAAAGACGTATATTACAGGTGGAGGAATCGTGTCTGCCACGGGTTCAAGTTTGACTCTGAATTTTGTTTCGGGAGGAGGCTGTTTGAACCGTCAATGAGGTGAACCGTGTTCTTGAAGAGTGAGAGCTGACGAGATTTCGTTCATAGAGCGAAGTCCTTGCTCCGGGATATTCAGCTTTTGGCTGCAAAGACTGTTATGTGTTAGTAAAGATTATTTGCAGCGGTGTAAGTGAACTGACGACGTCCATAGGCGAACGGCCATATGATCCCGACAAAAACTGATCAGGATTTGGTGAATTCTGCAAGCTTATCGGAGTTGCGTAGGAACCGGCATCGGGCCTATACGGCGGCTTCCACGACTTTTTAGAGGAGCTGAGTGGATGGTGGCATTAATCACAGATCGTATTTGAAAGAAGAAAGACTTACGAGCCATTGGAAGTGGATGCGGGGGATTCTCTGAGGTCGATAGACTTGCTGTATACAGTATTTAGTGATTGTCAGCACCGCGAAAAAGATATTGGTACATCGAAAGATTGCGAAGGAGTTCGCGGTGAGCACCGGTATCGTCCCGTGGTTCTATCCCGTTGATCAAAGTTTTACGGATTAACTGTGGGAGTCGAGGGTTCACAGTGCTCTTGTGGCAACAGGAGTGGCAATGATTCGCACCGAGTTACGCAAGGCTACCCAGAAAAATCGTACGGTGCCAGGATAGACAACGCTGACGTTGTCTTTCTTGGGATGTGGTATTCCCATCGTAGTGAGATCTGAAGGGTCCAGAGATTACCGTTGGTATGTCGTGAATCATGGTAAAAACCGTGTTTACCTTGTCGAACGATCGGAACAGCCTCTTCAGCTGTTTCGATGCGGGACTTGGGGCCTTCGTATGTTATAGTCACTGTCAGCTCCAGCTCAGACCCCATATTGTGTCAGTGTAGTCCTGAGGAGTCGTGGACGGTCTTGAGGTGGTCAAGGTTAAGTTCAAGAAATGTACGTAATTGACAGTATATTTACGTAAGATGACGCCGCCTTTGACCGAAATGCCGAATTTCGAATATTTTTCTTTGAGGATGAGAGGATTCCAGCAGATGTGCGTAGAGCAGGACGAGCAATATAAGCGTGCGTCCGAATGATTCAATTCCAGGCAGGATAAGATACAAAATACTGTTTGCTACTTCTGATTCCCCTACAACTCTGAGTCTAATAATCGACACCGATCAGGTAGTCTGCAAGTGGCTCAGCGACGCCAACAGCTTCTGGGGCTTGAGTAGGGGCAGAGTACTCTGCGACGATAATAGCCTGCTTCGTAGGGACTATTACATAGCCGTCACTCTGTGTGCGCAAGTGGTGAGTGAGCGCAAGACCAAGATAAAGTAAGGAGGCGACGCACCCCCTTCTTCCCGTATATACTCCGTTCGTCCGCCTTCGTGGTGAAGTATTTGACGCCGGCGAGATGCAAACCGGAGCCCCGCACACTGTCTAAGTCGTTAAAGGCGCCGAGGATAGCTTTCTGCTCATCGGGGGAGAGCTGGAGTCATCATCAGCCTCTAGCTCGAAGGGCACCAGATCAGAGACGCACGGTGTAGCCTGCACTGGTCGCCCATACACCGCCCTGCTTTCCGAGGATGGCTGCCCGGGAGATCTTGCCACTAGCGACCAGATTGGTGTCGACGTATGCTGAGGGCGGAGAATGGGCGCCAGGGGGTCAAGGGGAAGACCACAGACTCACATTGCCAAGACATGGATGGAGAGGATGAATGAGACGAAGAGAAAGGGTCGATGTAGGTGATAGTACAAGTTAAGCTGAGGTTTGCGGAATAAGTAGGTCGGCGATATCCGACGATTACCCAAACATGGAACTTCCGATCAGTGTTTGTTTGTCTGCCTGAAACCTCCGCGCTTTTAATTAATTTCCTTTGCATAACCTCGAGGAGGCGCTCGCGTCGCTTGACGCGGTCAGGAGCACACCAATTGGTGTCTTTTCTTTCCTTCTTTTCTGTGAAAAAAACCCAGACATTTCGTCTATCAAATTTCCCACCACTTCCCAATCCCATTCCACCCCTGCCATCTCGGAGCCTCGTATAGGCGCTCTCTAAGCCGCAGAGGCAAGGTGCCGGCTTGGCGGTAGATATCGAAGCAGCATCTCTTTCGCCATGAAACGGATACCAGTGTCGAGATAGCCTCGGCGTACGTTTTAGCCGCCGCAGCCAAGTCACCCTCTTCACAGTCGGCAACAGCAAGATAGAGGTGCTGAAGTGCAGGGGCGTGGGCCAGGAGAGGCGGAAGTAGTCTCTGCAGCTGATGGTCAGCGAGATGGAAGTGGAGAAGATACTCCGCACGCACCAGAGTATCAGGCGATATCCCGTCGCAAGGGAGGACGAGCTCCTCGAGGGACTCAAACCCATCGACGAACGCTCCACCAGCGTCGGTAATCTGCACCAGGAATTCGTCGAACTCGCTGGGAATCCAGCACCCGTCCTCAGCCGCTATCACACCGATTCTTTCGAGGATTGGCGAGCGAATGCCCGAAAGAATGACGCCAAAGGATTTCACGCAGATGGACAAGTCCAGGACGAATTCCGTTAAGGATTCGGATGGCTCGTTGGGGTTGGCCTTGCGTGGAGGATGAGTTTGAGTCATTCATGAGAAGATGTCGCACAAGCATACCTCAAAAACCCAAGTCAAGTCCCACGAATCACTGACAGGACTCGTAGAGGAGTTGACATCGGAGATGAGCTTGATAGTCTTTGCGGTGTGATAGATAGCGGGTCGTTCCGTTCGCTCGTACAGGAAGCTGTTCATCCCGCACGGGTATTCCAATGTCCCTAGGCCGCAGCACGGGTCATCAGCGCGAAATACTAGTGCACCAACATCGCACAACGACTCACCCTCGAGTTTGGCCTCGAGTTTAGTGTCAGTGAGCGAGCTATGTTGCTTGAGAAACTTCTCCGCGAGACCCCCAGCCAGCTCAACGACCTCGAGATTGGAACAATAGCTCCACACCGTCGAAACCCCCTCAACTATCTCGGGCTGGCAAAACCGAGCCCTGAGATGCCTGAGAGGCGGAATGGGGTTCTCCCCCATGTCCTGAGCTCCGTCGTGGAAGCCGTCAAGACAGCCATCCACGGCGAGGCTCAGCAAAGACGGGAGTTCTTCGATGATGCTTTGAATGTATCGTGGCAGAGCCCAGCCAAATGCGTTGTAGCTGTTGACACAATTCACTGTCGCGTGCGTCACGTTCACGAGGCGCGGTAGATTTTCACCAAGTGCCTCGATTGCGGGCGTGTGGTAGTCAAAGGAGCCTATGACGGTGATGTTCAGCGAGCGTACGGCTGACACCTTGGCCGAGTCTGCGCAGAAGGCTAGCAGTCTTTCCGCAAGCGTTGCGCTAGTTTTTCGATTGTCGCTGAGCGTGATGTCTACCTCCCGCCAGGTATACGGACGGGCAAGTGCCAGCAAATTGCGATTGCCAACGACACAGAGATTATCCAGTGTTTCCGAAAACGGCGCCAGATAATCCAGAACAGCTGTTACCAGCTCAGGCGAAAGGTCTAGCAGAACTGCCATGGTGGTAAGAGAAAGAGTTGGGCATCCATGCACTAAACTATATAGCGAAACGAGTTGAGAGTCGGCGTCACAGTCAACGGTGGGTAGCCCATTTTGGAAGCCGGCCAAATGAGCGCAAAACTTCAGAGGTTTTTGGCAAATTTTGCCTCAGACTGCCACTCGATTTGGGCAATTTCGCGTCAAAAGTCCGGCTTCCGTCATTAATTGATGGCATCAATTTCCCCTCCGATTTCGTCGGATTTTGCTTCATCTCAGTTCGGAACGTCTTCAAAAACATCGGACTCAATACACCTGGCTTTGGCGACCCTCGTTGCTTCGACTGGCAGGATTTTCTCTGGAATTCTCCTTACTCTGCACACTGGCTTCTCGATCCCATCCGTATCCAGCTTCGTCTATTCTCCATTTCTCGCTAACCTCCCTTTTTCGCCACACCCAACGTTCATCCTTGGCAACGGGACTCCTGCTGCCCATCGGACGTCCTAAACGACGATTATATGCTCCCCGCTCACATGGACTGTCGTGTCTATTTCTTCTGATCCTTACCGTGATGGATCTTGGATGGATCCGACAGCTCTTCTTCGTCTCCCGGGTCAACAGATTGCTCGAAAACGAAACTCTGCGAGGGAGAAGATATATATCGGCTTAGAACAACTTCTTTAATTCAGCATGGAGGAATCAGGTATCTTCTCAACACCCAGGCCATAGTGCAAGGTTTTTTTATGCTGTTGCTGGCGGCGCTTGAGGCTATTTTAAGGACCAGATTCTTCTCAGGCGAGCTCAAGTTGATTGGTCGGCGCTGCCTCTCTCGTTGTCGGGCCGTCCAACCTCCATGTGCGTTCACGCACGTTGTCACCGTTATGTACGACGTCCGGGTTTTAGCGGCGTTGAGCGCCCTTCATAAAAGGTGCTGTTCGGTTGGTGGTTCTCAAGCTTGCGAGTCTTCTCCCCAATGAAGGCTAACACTACCTTGCTCGGGCTTTTAGCCACCACGACCACGTCCATCCTGGACAATGCCTCGCTCTTTGGTAGCCGCGCAGTACAGGAACAGGCGGCCACCCCACCTCCCTTTAGGTACAAAGCTGGTTCAGCTGCGTCCGTCGCCAACATGAAAGACAAAATTAAGCACGTAGTTTGGGTTCTGCTCGAGAACCGCTCTTTCGACAACATCCTCGGAGGCGTAAAGCGCCCTGGCCTTGATAATCCGGTGAACAATGGCCAGGCGTGCAACCCCGTTCATGTCGCCAGCCCAAACGGTCCCACTCTTTGCACGAGGAGCAAGGATTTCGACTCGGTGGCCAACGACCCCGATCATTCGGTCACAGGCAATAACTTTGAGTTCTACGGCCAATTCTCCCCGGACAATGCAGCCATCCAAAGCGGTAAAATCACCGCGACGAACCAGGGCTTCGTCGAGAAGCAGACGATCTCCTACCCCTCCATCACAGCCGACTTGGCCGCTGCGCAGGTCATGGGCTTTTACGACGAGGCTGAGGTGCCCACCATGGTCAATATCGTCGACGAGTTCACCACGTTCAACTACTGGTTCTCGTGCATCCCAGGGGTACGCTTCCTATCCCTTGTTCTAAAATAACTGCCTGAGCAAGAGCCACCAATTTAGCCCACGAACCCTAATCGTGCCTGTGCCCTTTCAGGCACCTCGGATGGCCACGGCTCCAACGACAACGACTTCAACATCGCCGCCATCAACACCAACAGCATCTTCGAAACCGCCAGCTCCAAAAACATCTCCTGGCTCAACTACGACGGCACCAACGGCGCCTTCCCCCCGGACGCCCTCTTCTACCCCTGGACCGCCGCCAACGCCAAAAACAACATCGTCCCCATCGAGAACTTCTTCCAAGACGCCTACCTCGGCACCCTCCCCGCGCTCTCCTACCTCAACCCCTCCTGCTGCGGGCTCAACACCAACTCCATGCACCCCGACGGCAACGTCTCCTTCGGGCAGGTTTTCGTCAAGCAGATCTACGACGCCGTGCGCCAGGGCCCGCACTGGCGCGACACGCTCCTCCTCCTCACGTACGACGAGAGCGGCGGGTTCCACGACCACGTCCCCTCCCCTCTTGCAGTGCCGACAGACAATAAGACGTACACCGAGCGCGCGCACGACGGGTCGAGCTATACGTTCCACTTTGACCGGCTTGGGGGGCGGATGCCGACGTTCCTCATATCGGCGTTCACGCCCAAGGGCCACATCGAGGACCTCGGCACGAATCCCGCGACGGGGCAGCCTGAGGCGTATAGCGCGACGTCGGTGCTGAAGACGCTTGGGCTGTTGTGGGATTTCGCGGATTTCACGCCGAGGGTTAGCAATTCGCCGTCGTTCGATCATTTGATTGGCCCGACTATGCGCCAAGACGCGCCTATCATCCTGAACCCGCCCCTGCCGTTCCCCAACGACACGTAGTAGTTGGTCTGCTTTCTATTGTTTTGTTGGGTTGTAGGAATAAAATATTTCAAGTCTGCAAATGAAGAAAGCTCTTCTATTCAATCGTACATCTAAGCGTTAGCATAAATAGTGATTCGTAAGAAGTACGATAGAGTAGAGCAGCAGATGATAAAACGAGAGCGACACCTTTGATCCATCCATCCATACCAGCGGAAGTGTGCAAAAAAGTGATGGAAGAGAGACAGAAGAAGAGGAAATTTTATGTATAAACTGACTGGTATCTCACCGAACCACGCGCGCGAGGATGGCCTCATCAAACCCACCATCCGCATTCTCCTCATCGAAGATTTCCTCCCGGTAGCCCTCCCCATTCGGTCCCTCATCGTCCCCAGCAACTTTATCCTTGTCATAATCGTATCCGGAAAAGTTCATCACGCTGAACGGATGGATGAATCGTCAATATATGTTCAGGGTAAAGATAGATGGATGGACGGCACGTACTAGATGCTTCCGTCCGCACAGCCCACGACAACTTCTTCATGCGACAATGCCATCGACATGGGGTTCTTTTCTGGCGTTGCGAGCCCGGTGAACTTTGCAGGGAGCGACCCTTTCAGTCCTCTAGTGTCGCCATAAGGCGGTACAGCCAAAGAGCCCCAAACCCCGCCCAACGGCGTCGCAGCAAGATCAATCTCGACCGGTGTAACAGTACGCATCACCTCCGCCCCATTCTTTACGCCCTCAGTCTCCTTCTCTTCGTGTGTAGATGTGAATATCTGACCCAAACATTTTCATGAGGCCATCGCCAAGATCACAAAAGAAAAAGAGAGAAAAACTCACCCGCCGATCCGCCCCCGCACGCGAACTGAACCTCGTAGCAGTAACCACCCTCCTCTTCCTCGGGTCCACCGCACCAACTGCAACATCAGGCGTCTCCACCACTCCCACAATCTTCGGCGGCGCCGTCAAAATCGCCGCCCGTCCATAGCGTATCGCGAAATACGACCCATTCCCACCGCTCGCTGCCGGCCCCGTCCCCGAAACAGACGTCGCAGGCGTCCGCGTGCGGGACGTAGACACAGGCGTACCCGTCCGCGTGCTCGGCGTCGTCGGGGTGCGACTCCCGCTGGCCGTGCTGCTGAGGCTGAGACGGCCCTTCGATGAGGAGGTGCTGACACTTAAGTTCGCACCAGGCCGGACGCTGGTGCTCAAACTGAGCCGCGAAGATGATGACGTCGACAGCCCCGTACTGGTACTGTTGCTCACACTTGCGCTCAATCGGCGCTCGCTCGGAGGCGGCAGGAGCGAAGCACGGCGCTGCGAAAGGCCTCCGCGCGTCGACGGTGTCGGGGTCGCACGTGCAGCAGCAGTAAACGATGAAGAAGCCGTCGAAGCGGTAGACAGCTCGTTGTCGATTCCGTTCGGGATACTGCTGACACTAACGGTTGAGCTGAGGCGTTTGCGCTGATTCGGAGTTTGGGGGACGAGTGACCCGCGGCGGGAGGGAGTCGGAAGACTGCTGCGGGGCGAGGTAACGGAGGGACTGGAGGCGGCAGGGGCTCCACCGCGGGGCGAAGAAGCGGGAGCTCCACCCCTGGGAGATGAGCTAGGTGCTCCTCCGCGTGGCGAGGACCCCGGCGCCCCTCCTCGGGGCGAGGAAGCAGCCCCGCCTCCCCTCGGAGATGATCCCGGAACACCCCCACGCGTCGACGTTGTCCGACTTCGCACCGGCTTCGTCGTCGGAAGTGGCGTCGGCGAGGTTATCATAATCGCATCTAGATCATTTTCCTTCTCCGCGTCCCCATTCTTCTTCATGGATCCAGACACAGACGCAGATAACGGCGACAGCACATTCTCTGCCGAGTCGCCTTCGCCTTCTTGCCATTGCAAATGGAGTATGACGGATTTAGTCGCGCACTGTATCGAAGAGAGGTGATGAGCTCAAAACGAATCGCGATATGGAACCAAACTAAACTTACCGTCATTTGTGTACCTTTAGCAGCGAACCATCTGCACAGAAAATCAGCAAACTAGGGTGAAGAGACGGTTCAAGGACGTACTGAAGCATATTATCCGGCGCCTTCCCTACATTCCACAATTTCGACGCGAGCACAGGGTCACCACCACTCAGCTCTGCGAGTCTGAACTGAGATATCATCTCACGGCGCTCTAAATGATATCATCGAATTCAATGAGACCCTCCGAACATTAAGAATGCCCTTACGAATTGAGAACACTCTAACAACACCGTCTATTGTGACGCTTACGACGCGTTCGCCTTCAGAGCGGTCACTGCCTGTGGAAGCAAGTCGGTACTCAGCACATATTCAAGGTGAACAGAATGGGAATGAACGGAAACGCACTCTGCACAATCTGCACACCCACATTGACCGTCGTCTGCTGCCCAAATCGCACAATCTTTGTTCCCGCGCGCCAGTCCCAGCACACAAGGGCCTGTAGCCGCAATGAGCGCTTGAACACAGAGAAAGATAAATGGAAGACGCACCTTGTCCGCCCCAGCACTGACGAGATTCTTCGAACTTACAGCGACGGCACGGATACCATTGAGGTGGCCTGCAAGCTGCTGCAAAGGGGTGTAGGTTATAGCGGAAAAGAGGTGTACGCGGCTGCACTAGCATATGAGTAGAGTAAAATAGCGGACGATAGCACATACCCGACGTCATGGAACCCGACCACAAACACCTCTGCAAAGCTTCAGTATTCCAGAAGATCAGGGATGAAAAACCACTCACCTTCGCCAGCCAAATAATCCACACAGCTAACAGGCTTCCCAACCTCGAGACACCGCACCAGCTCGCCAGTTGGGACATCCCAGAACCGAATCGTCCCATCGTACGAACCGCTAATCAAACGCCTTGCGCGAAGGAGAAGCGTCGTAGTAAACGTCGTATGCGCCGGTGTCAAGAATCTGAGGGCCTGAGGCGTGCCGTTGCGGAAATTGCCTTCCCTGCGCGCCAATGCTCGATAGAGCGGAAGCCATCCTGCAGGGGTTTCGGGCGGCGTCGGCGGGTGAGGGTCGCCGCGAGTCAAGCGCAGGCAGTGGTGGCGCCAGAGATCGGGGAGCCGCGTCAGAGCAGCCCAACGGCGGTTGACAAGCGCACAGCGGAGGAGGAGGTGTGGAATGGGGATGAGAATGAGGACGCGGAGAGCGAGTGGGGGCGCGAGAGCGCCGACGATGTCGTGGGAGAGTTTGGAGTACTTTTGCAAGGTTAGGATTTGCAAAGGGATGTCGCCGGGGAGGGAGGCGTCGAGGAGGGTGCGGAGGAGGCGGCTGCGCTCGGTACGAGGAAGGCGGCGGATGGCTGAGGCTGAGAAACCGGGAACGGGCTCTTCTTCATTGAGGTCATCGTCAGGGAGCATGTAGCCGCTCCAGTAGCCTTTTCTACAAGAGCATTCGTCGGATGAGATGGCAGGCGGTGGAGGTTGGGAGCGCAGGATTTGTAGCTCGGCCTGAAGTGCATGCAGTTGCGCTGCAGAAGATGCGTGTGCACGTTCAAGCAAACGCTTGAGAGAGAGGCACTTGCGCGAGTGCAAAGCGCGGACTGCCTCCAGCGCCTCGTTGAACTAAATCGATGAGTACAGCGAAAATTCGACTCAGCAGACGACTCACCTCCTCGTCAACCTCACCATCCAAATCGCTACGCTCTTCGTCCCAAAACACGTCTGCGGGTTCCTCCTTTTCCTCCTTTGGAAAAGGCTCCAATGGCGCGGATATGACGCGTCGTGGGGTACGCTGGGCCGACGGGGGTGTGCCTCCAACTGACCGAGGGCCAGACCGTTTCGGCGTGGTCATCACAGAAGACATAATATGAGGGGGCGCGTCAACGAAACTGAGGTCGTAAAATTCGCGCTAAAATACTGAAATGAGATACGCGTTGAAGTAAATCAAGAAATTACCTAGTACACAGTTTTCCGGACAGTTTTCTCGCTGTAGTACTGCAAAATGTGGTGTTGCTCCTTGTGACCCTTAGATTCAAGTAGTTCTTGAGTTTTTTCCTTCTCGAGGCTCGCTTCAGAGTCTTTAGACCGCTCAAGGGGAAAAAGATCAATACAAGCCCCCAAGAGGTAGACAGAGAAAAAAGCGAGCGGGGTTCTGCCTGAGAAAGGCGGCCGAAAAACTCGAAAATACAAGGAAGAAGGGAGCAAGTGGGGACACGCGTAAGTCACACCCACACGTGAGAGCGTCACATTTCCATCGGCCATCAGGCGCATCAGACATCTACGATGCTATAAAAGGAAATTATTCAACGCCTATGGAGTCTATTTATGGGAATTACAAGAATTGTACAAGCTAAGGAAAGATTGTTCCCAGAAGAGAGATAGCCATGATACTATCAAGCGATTCCTCAAACAGAGCTCAAATGCGGATAGACTCTCCGAGTCGGTGGCGAAGCCACAACTGTCTAGAAGGAGGTATCCCATCTGGCAAGGCGGAGTTGAAATCGTCCTTCTTGGATTCGATGAGAAGCTATAGACGCAGAGACGCTTTAAAGATTACTGTATTGGACATACATACTCAGCTGACCTGCATCTTATCTCTGAGAGCCTTTGTTTCATGGATGCACATCCAGATTGCGAATGAATGACCATTGAAGAGCGCATAACTTTGCTGGAGACTTCTCAGCAATATGCGAGGAGTAAACGCTAGAGTTTTCTTTCGCAGCTGGCGCGCTTGGGTGTCCAACCTATATTCGCTTAAATATTCAATAATCGAACGGCAAACATAATTTAGTTTCCTACTTCAGGAGCTCCTCAGAAAGCTCATGTTCTTCAGAGGTTACAAGAAAGCGCCCGCTCATGACTTGATCGTAAAGCACAGTAGCTTGTTGAATTTCCTCGTCCAATGACTTCATGAGGGAAGAGGGAAGAGAACGGCCGATTAACCCAACAAATATCGCAAAGGCGACAAAGATCAGGGACATCTGATAAGGAGTAGAGCTAGGGAAAGAGCTGGCTAGTGCTGAGATAGACGAGACGGAATGTGATTCATGATCCTGAGGGGGCATGCTTTACTCCGCACCTGCGAAATTGTACGCCCGCAATCCTCGACAGTGAACTTTTATATAAACCACAAAGCGCCCAATCCTTCGAGGCATGTTTGCGCGCGGAGCGCAAGTCCCGATCTGCAAGGCACCTGCCGACCTACTACTATCAATCTCCACCTGTGCACAACTTTTGGTCTAGCGCCTCCAGTTTATTTTTTGCTTCGCCAAGGATAATATGAGACAAGATCATGACCCTCTTCAGATGCCTCCAAGCTCCGGAATAATTCTGCCCCCATCTCAACCTACAAGAAAAAATTCAAGGTCAAATTTCGAGGGACTAATAAAATTAGATGGCCTGATTGAATCATAACCCATCCTTCCTGCCTTCCTGTCAATCTTTTGTGCAGTTGTACCGTTTTCGCACCCTGGCCGGCGTCCCCATCAGGCCATCTCGTCACTCCAAAAAAGGCTCCAGATATTCAGACTACTTCGGATGACTATATTTGATTCCGCACAGATTCACAAGATCACACCGCATCCATTACTTAAGAACCGACGCGCCCAACCTTAAGTAACGTTTAACCTCAGCTTCCAGCAGGAAATATTTTGCGAGGGTGACCTCCCCTCTTTTGAACTGGTACATAAGGCCTAAGGGGGCGCTTCTGCCAGGAAGATGCACTGCCACCTCCACAGCTGCATTTCGGTGTTTTTTGTTAGCGTTGGGTCTCTACAGCTTCTTGAGGAAGGAAGAGAATTGGCTATCAAGCTTTCCTGAGCTGCTTCTTCGATAACTCAATGGCTGCAATGTGCATGCATGCACAAGGCTGTAAGCGAGTTGAGCTTTCTTTTTTTGCGCTCTTCTAGTCCGACAAGTGCGCACCAACTGTTCGAATCACCGTTTGATTAGTTCAAGTTACTTGCAGATGTGGCTACAAAACTCTATGTCACTTTCTCACCAGGCATCAACCAAGAAAAAAGCAGTTGACTCAAGGACCAAACATTCGACACCGGTTCTTGTCCGCAATATTCACCTCGGTGGGAAAGAATTCCGTCCTCAAACTTGAATACAACAGACGCCGACAAGGATACCGTACATCAGACCGAGTTGAAACGGTCAATGCACAAGTTCCTTCTCTCATCAAAAGTCGGCTGCGCCATCGGCCACTGAGGTCCCGTGTTCATCAGCTCAACATACGCATCCCAGTCCGGCATGTTCCTGTATAAGACACAAATACATCATCAAACGACCATTTCCTGATCAAAAGAATAGACTACTCACGCAAAAGTAGTCGGTGCCGTCTCCCACCACGACAACAAATCCTCATCAACCACCATATTCGCAAAATCCGCCGCACCACCTATATGATCCGTATCCTGACCGAGACCCATAGTATGATCATATTCAACTGTAGCAGCAAGCAACTGCTCAATCGTCAACCCAGCATCATCATGGCTCGACACGATCGAAATATCGTGGCCCGGAACCGACGGCTGAACAAGCTGGCTCCAAGTTTGCGTCGGCGAAGATTCCGTAGGCGGATAAACAGCATGCGAAGACAACTCGTCCGCAACGTTCGCGTATGAAACAGAAGGGACAGACGAAGTGCCGATCGGCGCTTGTCCAGTGAACACCGAAGTCCCGGCTTCCTCCGCTTCTTGAATACTGGTGTCTCTCTTCTGAGCTGTAGGCTTGGCCGAAATTTTTGGCTTCGGCTTTGGAGGCGGCTGGCCATCCCAGGACTTGAGCTCTTGCAGTATTTCCCATAAGCGACCCGCAGTCTGCCATCTGAAGTAATCTCATCAATCAGCAGGCATGGTTCTACCACAGAGTAATATACCTCGACTCCTGAAACTTGAGTAGTTTCAGAGCTGCGTTGATAGGGACGAGCTCTTTGAGTATGTCAATCTTCACGCCGGCCCGCTTCATTCCGAAGATATTGAGAAGAAGCACGAGGGCAGCTACGAACACTCCAGCCTATGATCCTAGTATCAAACCAAGTTGCACACGTCACGAGAAAGAGTTACATGCATGCATATGCATCAAAGCGACGCGCTGCATCTTGTCGAGCCAGGTATCTGCGACTTGTATCAAACAACGAGCGGCACTAGTGCAAATTGTGAGCGATGGAAGTGTCAACGCAGTAGGTTTGTGGATGAAAGGTCTGTGTATCTGGCAAATTTCGTCAGTGATATCCTGTTGTCGGACATAATGCCGACAAACCGATATCTGAAGGGAGTAGTACATAGTATACAGTACAGCGGATTGATCGAAAAAAACGCCGCTTCGATTGGGATCCCAAGAGACTACAAGAAGTGTCACACAGGTCAAACACAGTCAAAGATGCGGTCCTTACGATGGCTAGGGATCGAAGACGTGAATTCATTCATAGCAGAATCCAGTTCGGCGACAGTTCGCTGCTCCCATTCAGGTCCAACGAGACCCAGCAATACACGGGATTTATGTGACGCATACATGCGCCGCAGAGTCGATCCCAGCAGCTCACACAGCTTGATGTGGCAGATGAAGAAGGTACTGAACAAGTTCAAGGCGGGATTTGTGATCGAGGAAGTCAATGGCTCATACATTAGCGAAGGCTTTCCAGGAGGCTGCTTGAAAGCCTGTTTCGGATCGGGATGTTCGAGATACTCGTCATCAATCTCTAATGGCAGATCCACATCGTAGCTAGGCATTTCCGTCAGAGCTGAAAGCACACAAAATGTGACCGCTCCTACTCTTCGACGTGGACTGCAGACGGTCGGCCTACAAAAGCACAGATCGTTTTGTCCAAACAAAGAAGACACCTGTACACTGGTTCAGAAACGGAGTGAAAGAGGATAGTGTGACAAACCAGAATGCTCGTTTCCACAGTTCATCTTGGAGAGTCACCGTGTTACCCTCACGCTTCCGTCGATGCTCCCCTCTCTCTTGGAGAAAACGCATACCCAATCCCTTGTCAGCAAAAAGGTCAAAGCACAGCTTCTTGCAAAGAGCGTTAAACATACAACGTATAACCAACATGCCTGCGGCGAGGAGGTTGCCATCGTAAACACGGACAAAAGCTGAAATTCGTCAGAGACAGGATGCGTGCGAAGAGCTGTAACCGACGAAGTAGCGCTGGACCTCGTATATGGATGGTTCGTCAAACAGCGATTTTCTAACGGTTTGAACTTGATTGAAGAAGTCCCATCCGCAAGAGAGCTTGGATTCAGAGCCCTCTACGAATACACGAGGATCATCCGAGTACTGGGAAGGTCGGAACACATTCAGAACAGCTTCCACGTTTTTTTTTCAGAGGAGAGCTTACTCGAGATCCGACGGCGAGGACAGCGAGGAGGAGCGCACCAAACCTGTGATCCTCTACATGAAGTTTCTCTTCTACGGATCTCTGAAAGCTCGGACGGTGCAACAGAGGAAAAATCTGGTTGATGTTGATGAAGTAAAGATCGACGAGAGCCAGGATCAGATCCGTCTCAGGGTATACGTATCGAGGGACATCTTCTTCGTGCGGTGGAACCTCCCACTGTAAATGTTGAGATTATAAAAAATACTTGGAGCGAAGAAAACGAACTGACTGGCCGCAGTTTCCAGAATTCTGGTCGCCTGAATTGTGTTACGAGCGGACGGCCAAGGAATTCCTCCTGAACTAGCCATTAACAGGTGCCTATGAGCCAGAGCTTCGCGCACCTTGATTGATATTGCACTTTTTACCAGCATGAAGCCGCTGGAGGATCCAAAAAATCTGTTCTTCATGGAGTCGAAGGAAAATTGTTCAAATCGTTCCGCCAGTTCATCGTTTGTCAGGTTGTCATCTTGCGAGGCCGAAGGTGATGAAGCGGGAGTAAATTCAGATGCGGGCGGTATGGCAGACGTTTTCGATGGATCCTGGAGGAACGCGATATCCCGTGAGTTCCTCATTCAACGAGATAAAAAACGGCAGACAGAGGTCAATTTGGCTTCCAATACTGCAATTTGCTTCTCTAGTTCCTCTATGCGGCTTAGAACGTCGATCAGCGCAAATATATTTCTTCGAAAATACCAAGCACCGGTTTTTCGGACCGCGTTTCATGACTTCGTGAGAGTGCGTACATGGTATGTTGAACGAATTGCAGCTGGAACACCGTCCGTTCGGTGAGTTGGCGCTGTCGCCTAGAGGACTTTTAGCTAAAGAACTCGCGGCCCGAATGGATTGAATGGATTCACAGCGGACTGTACGCCGAGTCAAAAGTCAGCTTGCATGCCGCGCTGCAGAACATATCACCGACTCTTTCTTTTGCGACAATTATCACAAGATTTTTGTAGTCTTTTCTTCTTTTCGCGGGACGTGGGCTTCTCTAAGAATGTCTGCTCGTCGTCCGAAGACATGGGGAACCAGCTACTGGAAATCGAACGGGTCAAGGTAGATGGCGAAAGGAAGAGATCAGGTGTTACGTCACCGAAATCACCCCGAAATTGTGTGACCGTGTGACGTTCCCCCCTTCGGTGCGACCACCTCGAGCTCAAACGTAGAGATACCCCATTGTCCAAAGAAATTCAGTGCGCGAACGTCGTTGTCCGACGGGATCTTGATGCTGCGGCCACTAGACGCTTGCTCGAATCCCGCCAGCCTGAAAAACCGAAAAACATCATCCTTCAATTATTATCCGACTCGCGAGTTCTATCGGAATTTACTCGTCAACGAGCGTTGTAGATCTATACCCTGCTTCTGCTACGTGTTTTGATTGAACTCCACCCACACGGCCAACCGTCATGGTGTTCTGACCGCCAATTCCGACTCACGGGGCACGTTTACACCAATTGACTAAAAATAAAGATTCCAGCGGCGGCCCGTCAGGTCATATGTACCGCACTATAAGGACTTCATGGTGAAGGTTTCAATTTACTACGGTTTCAGTCTTTTCAGTGACGACCACCAAAATATGAACCTGATGATTCTGCTAAGCTTATTTCTTCGAATTGCTGGAACAGCCGCTGTGTCCCGAGCTTCGTCGGGTAGCGCAGGCTCTGCTTCAACTCTGGAACCTTCCTCTGTTGTGGCCACGACTCAAACGAGTACTTCTATCCCTCTGCCAAGTTTTCCGCCTGTAGGGTCTACCCCCCGCGACTTTTCCAAGAAGGGTCTTGAACATCTGTGGAATCTAGTACGTAAAATTCTTGAAGTATTCAGTATACGTTCTCACATTGCTTGCAAAGGTTGGGCCCGTGCAGGCTCCCCCTTTCACAACAACTCGGATCCCTACGAGTACAACTGTAGCCCTACCATCTCCACCGCCACCTCTTTATCCATCGTTCTACGCCCCTGCTCCAAAGGACATCTTGCCAGAATTGAAATTCCCTTCTGGTTTCAAGTTCGGAGTTGCCACTGCTGCATATCAGGTCGAAGGAGCCGTAAAGGATGAGGGGAAAGGACCCACGGTATGGGACTGGAACAGTCGCCAACCTGGGGGAGTGTTAGACAATACAACCGGTATGAAGGTTCTCAATTTCCTCGATCGAAACGGATTTTATTCTTCGTCCTTTGGCCAGGTGACGTGGTAGACCTGCAGTATTTCCTATACAAAGAAGACGTGGTCAGGGTTGCGGCCCTTGGCGTCAATGCTCACTCGTTTTCGTGCGTATGATTCACTGAGAGATACGATAACTGTTTAACCACTGTAGTTCAGCATATCATGGGCCCGAATATTTCCTTTCGGAACGGCCGATTCACCCGTCAACCAAGCAGGCCTAAAACACTATAGCGATCGTCAGTGAAGTCAACGGTTGGTGCAGCTACGACGCTAATTCATGATTTGGCAGTGATCGACTATCATATTCAGCACGGCGTTGCTCCAGTGGCCACCCTCTGTGATTGAACATCCAATCAGACTATTCATTTCTGCTCATTCTTTGATCAGTTCACTGGGACACTCCACTCGCACTGTCGGCTTATTATGGAGGTTTCACCTCTCCCCAGGCAGTCAATGATTTTATCCAGTAGGTGATGCGCCCCCTCTGGTGTTTATTTCATCGAATTGTGAATATAGTTATGCGAAAACTGTATTCGCAGCTTACAACGGTAGAGTGAAGACTTGGTATCGCAGTTTTCCAAGACCGATTTTCAACGTTATATAAGTCTGAATTTCATAGGTATACTTTCAATGAACCACGCGTTTTCTGCGGGCAAACGGCTGGGTTTCCTTTTAGTGAGTAAACCCTCATTGAATCAAATTGTCTTTGTAATTACAATACATTCCCCAGATGTTTCGCTGGCCCCAGGGGTCAATTCATCCACGGCACCATATCAGTGCGCGTATAACGTCCGTACGTACATTAATCTGGTTCAATTGTTGCCACTTTATTGATAATTACTCCTCAAACTTCAGTCAAAGCGCATGCTGGCGCTGTCAAAGGTAAACCCAGACTGCTTTTGCGAGCTTCTGAATTCACAACCTCATTCTCACAGCATTCAGACAAATGAAAATCCAAGGCGAAATCGCGTTGAAGAACGATGATTTTATGTACTTCATCTTCCTTTCTTACTGGCATCGCTAATTGTTTTCCGCCCAGAGGAATTCCCTGGAGATCTAACAACTCTGAGGACTCTCTTGCTGTAGAGCGACATGCTGCTTTCCAACTCGGCTCATTCTCTGACCCGCTCTACACGACTGGGGACTGGCCTAAGATCATGACCGACACTCTTCCGCCGGATTTTCTTCCTCGCTTCACAGAACAAGAGAAGAAAGATAATCTCGGCACGTTCTATAGCTTTGAAGCCTCGTTGAGTCATTCTTACACTTCTCTAAGGCTCGGCAGATTTCTTCGCCATCGACTCGTATCGAGAACAATTCGTCGCCGCTCCTCCCGACGGCATCGAAGCCTGTGTATCCAACTCATCTCATCCACTGTGGCCGGCATGTAATACCGTTGAGCTATTCGATTCCAACGCGGGTTGGGCAGCCGGCGTATCTCCTGATCCGTTGTCCGAGACGTGGTTGCAAGCCACTCCGAACACGCTGAGAAGTTTCCTGAAAGGACTTCAAACTCGTTGGCCGACGAAGAAAATGGTGCGTTGTGCTATATAGTCGAACAAGCACAGAACCAGTTTGAACTCTTTTATAGTACATATCTGAATTTGGTTTCGACGAGCCATTCGAAAATCTTCGTACCGAGATGTTTCAGATAACTGTGAGTCTGATTCTTCCATGTTGTGTGCCCACAATCAATATATTGACGATTTGGCACACAGGAAGATGTAGCTCGTACAAGTCAGTGCCTGTACTTTCTTAACTTCTAGCCGCATGCTGATCACTTGCTAGATTATTACATGACTTACCTGGGCCAAATCCTCTTGTCTATCCATGAGGACGGAGTCCCAATTATGGGAGCTTTTGCTTGGGGTGCGACAGCGCTTAATTTTTGTCGTTGGATCATGCGCTCATGGACTAACAGCTATGATTGATAATGCCGAATGGAACAGTGGCCTCAGTGCGAAGTTCGGAATTCAACATGTGAATTATACGACTCTGGAGCGCACGTATAAGCGATCGGCCCTTTCCTTGTGTAAGTGGTTATTCGAGTGCTCTTCACGTCTAATAATTCGCGCAGCCGAATTCTTCCGAGCTCATCTTCAAAATTAAATGGGGCGCACGTTCACACGTTGAGTCGTTGAATATGGAGATCATCTGAACAAAGAACTAGCGAATTGTGTATGAATGATATTCAATTTCAGAAAAGTTCAACAGCCTTCAATCCGATTGCGCGAATATCGATTGTTTAACTCTGAGTAAGATGATATTGCAGCTTCCAATAATAACGACGACCGTCTCTTTAATTACTCTCCTCCTTCAAGTTACTATCGATCTCGTCGGACCTCAAAATCATACTTAGAGGTACATCGCACTCACTAG
Organism: Favolaschia claudopus; assembly: GCA_037176885.1. NCBI lineage: Eukaryota > Fungi > Basidiomycota > Agaricomycetes > Agaricales > Mycenaceae > Favolaschia > Favolaschia claudopus. The sequence continues at coordinate 677,585 of JAWWNJ010000036.1, read as the reverse complement.
TAATTCTTCGAAGAATCTTATCACCGTCCTCTAAGCTCTCCGCCGTCCAATCCTTTTACTTCTCGAGCCTTTCGACGAATTGAGGCCCGTTGAACTTACGTTTGCAAGATCGCTATACAGCACGTTCTTCTAGTCTGGAGTATTGCTAGACGATATCAGTCGCATCCTTACTTCTATTCGACGCGCAAGCGAATAGCCAGCACACTCCCTCCTTAACTGCGAGTCATATATAGTGATTCAGTTGAAGCATTCGTTGGGAGAGAGGACTTTGGAGATGGTCAAGTGATCATTCGCTGCTCTTCTCCAGGCCATTCGAGGTTATTTGGATAGTACTGCGTCTATGCGCCGCTCCTTGGCCATTGCCTGCTTTGGAAATCATCTCCTTTGCTTTCTAGCAATTCTTCTAAAAGATCTTACAACTTTCGTATATAAGCCAGGTGCTTTGGGGTCAATGAATCCTCAGTCTACGTCGTCCCCCCAACGCGAAAAACACACAAGGGTTAGTAGCAGATCCTCCAGCCATTCATGATCTTCACCTTGAGCACTAACTTCTCCGACCAACAGCACCCACGAACCTGGCAATGTTCAGCCCCGATCGCCTCCTGAGCGCCGTCCTGGCTACCCTCACCCTCTTGGCTGCCCCCGCCACCGCCATCACCTATCTGGGAGGTGTCAACATGGACGTTGCCTGCGCCGAGCAACACGGCGGTACCTTCCATGCGATCCTCATCGGAAACATCGCCAACCACTGGAGATGCGAGAACAGCGCCGGGGCACGGGAGTCCATCGATGTGACCGCGTATTGTTCGCAGACCTTCGGCAGGGGGGCATTTTCTAGCCCGCAGGGCGGAGGAGCCTTTGACTGGGGCTGCTTCTTCCCGTAAAATTAAATAAATGAGTAGAACTAGAAGATTGGATGGCACGGCTGTCGGGTGGGTGCCAGCAACAGGAGACTGGATTGAATGCTAATCATTTACTTCTAAAGCCATGCAAATTAGGCGCATCGAATGCTTTCCAGGGAACAGTCGTTTGCAATGAAATATTAGTTTGCTTCTGTACAATTGTCATCTATCCTGTGGTTCTTTGTTTCAGAAACCCTTGATCTCCATACTTCACCACTCACCCGAGCGAGTACTGTAAGCGCCTCTTCCGAAGAGCAGTGTCTCTTCCATTCCCATCGCTCTTCTGACTTGCTTCTGACGCCGAGTGTCTCTCCTGCCAGTGTGTGCCCTTTCGACGACACCGAACCTCAAACACCTAGATACTTCCCGCCATCGACATCGTAAGGGTTGTGCCTCCTCTATCTAGACGCACCCGGTGTACCAATGCCAGCACCAAGGCAATGCACTTGCAGACCCTAAGAAAGCTGAGAGTGAGTACTACGTATTCGACATCGATGCCATGTCGCCGTGTCGCCGCAAACGGCGCAGAAAGTTTCGTTCAGCTGAACATATATGGGGTAGCCAGCACCGGGAAATGGACTATGTGGTAGAAGACAGAGATGTTGCCACCTTCCTTTTTCGGACGCAAGCGGTTGTTTATGTTTTGATCTTCTCCAAACACCCGTTTTGCAGCCATTTTCGACCAACCTTCGTAGACCACTGGCATGCTGGCTCATCTGGAAACGGATCGCGCGTTCATTGCGGAGAAGGAGGCTCAAATCCTCAATCTCGAGGCCCAAATCCTTGTGCTCAGGCAGCGTATCACCGACATTCGGGCTGCTCAAAAGCCAGCCCAGGAACGACTCGATTCATACAGATATCCCGTCCTTTCGTTGCCGATTGAGATCGTATCGGGAATCTTCCTTCGCCTTATACCACCCTACCCCCAACCTCTGCCAGCTTTTGGGATACGTTCACCGACCACGTTGACACACGTCTGTCGCCAATGGCGGGACATTGCACTCGCTACTCGGAGACTGTGGAGAGCTGTGTGGATAGAGGGAGAAAAGTATGATGGATCATTGAAAACTGAATGGCGCGCTTTGGCTACCTTATGGGCCGAAAGGTCTGGCACTCTTCCTCTGTCTATCTACGTCGATTCCGCGGATCCTACTATGGCTTTTCCGACCAGTCGAGATCGCTTGGAGCATCTCCGTATCCACCTACGATGGTCTCAGGGTCAACGAATAACGGTGGATTCCTTGCCAGTCCTTCAGTCTTTGGAGCTCACTACCAATGCCCATTCTCCGGCCTCTTTCACGCTCCAGGCAGCACCCCTCCTGCGAACGGTGTCGCTAGTTGCCATTCCTCTTCGATGTGTCGCCGTACCATGGGCCCAATTGACTACTCTCAAAGTGACCCGAGTAGCCACAGTGGATAGGGACCAGATTTTGCGGTGCACATCGAGCCTCGTGCATTGTGAGATCGTACTCTCAGATCCTCAGGGACATGCTCCACCCGGATTGACGAGTGGTGAAATTCGACTTCTGCATCTGAAATCGTTGTTCATCGTATCAAGAGGCTGGTTTCCAACCGGTGAACAGTTCCTCCAGTTCCTCCCCAATCTCATCGTCCCTGCCCTGTGCCGCTTTGAGGTTCCCGAACCTTTCCTTGGTCTTTACCCCATTGAGTCTCTCCAAGCTTTCATGTCGCATTCGATGTGCCAGTTGACTGAACTGCGTGTGACGAGTGCCACTCTTCCCGAGGCGTCTTATCACGCTCAGTTTCCCTCAATTCCGCTAATAAAGGTAGATGCTGGGAGAACGCGATGAAAAGCATGAACGGGCACTGGGGCGCTGGAGCTCCCGCTGCGCTAGACGATAATACACTCGCTTCCACAGACTTCAATACATCGTCTACTTCCAATCACATGTCAGACTGACTCGCAAAAGTACCCCTCTCGCTGTACCACCGTGGCATATTCTCCTCCTCCTTCCCCCCTTCGAATTCTACTCCCCATCCCGCGGTCTCATCTTATCTACGCTCTCACCACTCACATGCCCAATCATACCCGCCGCCGTCCCGCGAATTGGCATGAGCGCCATCCCCATACTTAGGTCCAGTGCACGCAATACGCGTTCATGTCGACGGGCTCGTGATTCCCCCGCCCTCAACGCGCAAGTCCAGTCGTAAGCGGAAGTATGTACTTCCACTGAGCGAAGCTGTCGAGCCGGATCCGTATTGCTTGGTGCAAACGGCGTTGCATGTCGACGGATACGGGGGCGATGCCGGTGGTGGTCGGGGAGTGAGGGGGAGGATGGGGACGGCGTCGAGGTGGCGCACTGGATAATGCGACATGGGCGGTGGACGACGACGACGAGCATGGATGGTATTGATTGGGTGTGCTACTGCGGGACGGCCAGCAAGAAGTACAGATCCGTTTGTATACCTTCATCTTAGTCTATAGCTGAAACGGAAGTTCGCGGAATACTGTAGAAGAAAATCCAGCGCGGTACGCTGTCTCGGGAAAAACTGTCTGTGTGGCCCGCAGCTCGTCGAGCTGACAAAACTGATTTCGATATGAAGGAGTCGAGTGGGTCGATCTGCGGATTTGAAGGGACAAGGAGGAGGAGGGGACACGGGGGAACAATCTAAGCGGAAGATTGGCTTGCCAGGGAAACTTTTTGTCGATTCTAGTACAGTGAGAGGTTCAGCGGTACAACAATCGCAGGTCAAAGACACTTTTTGTTGTAGCGTATGTCTACCAGAGACGAATCCAGCGCAGCAGTGCCCGTTCATGCGTTCACTGCATCCGGTAGCTCGTAACATGTATTCGTGAGATCGAGGGGAAATTGGCAAGATACGGCTGGGAAGGAGTGGTACTTGCATCTATGACCCGTAGCTCAGTCAGCTGGCACATCGAATTCGATATGAAGGATTGGAGAAACTCGATGGGGCATGAGCCGAGGAATGTTTCGGGTGCCTGGAAGCAGCGGAGGGCAGGTACAACGAGATGAGGGAGGAAATCTGCGCCTTGGAGGGGGCTCCTCATCAAAATCAGCAGGGACTCCAATTGCGGTAGCTGGATGTCCGAAGCAATAGAGGTGGGCCCGCGAGTCTCGAGCTCGCAATACACCAGCCTCGACGACTGCCGCAGTATTTTTTCTGTATCAGATCCATTTATGCGCTTCAGCGTCAGGGAGGTCAATTGCGCCCAAGGAAGAGTGAGTTGTCGGAAAGGAATGCTATCAAGAGAAACTGTGCGCAAGAGGGGTGCCACACCATCTCGGAGTGTGAAAGAGACCGGAAAAGAGTATCTGAGTGAGTCAAGCCCCAAAGAGTGAAGCATTGGCAGTGAGGAGTCCACAATTATTCCGGTGGCATATTGGACAGATGGTGGGTAGGCATAGTCTCTTGGAAACAGACGGAACAACACAAGAGTCCTCGTACCTGCGGTGTGTTGTGGTCTGTCAACACCCTTTGATCGCCGGTTGGAGGGTCAGCTTATTACCTAATCATCAAAACACGACACGTCGATGCAGCTCATAGCGCGCGTCATTTAAAATTTTAGACCACCCACCATAATCTTGACCTTTGCCTCATTGACCTACGCGCTTGAACGGACGAAAAAGGTAGAGAAACGGCCGACATCAAAATTGGTTCGGTTAATGCCGGTTGGCTGCAAACCAGCGCAAAGGTTGAGTTTAGCACACTCCTCAGCCAAAATTGAGAATTCTAAATTAACAGGGGTGCTAATATAGCTTACCCAGACTATATCCCATAGAGAATTAAGGCAGAATCGATGCTGCCGCTTGAATATAGCGGAAATGGCGTGTGGGAAACTCTTTCCATTTCGAAATGTTTACATAATAACCCGACCCTCCTGACAGCTGTCGCGCGGTAAACTACAGACTAGGGTAGGCATAGAGATACTCCAACCGGTCGCCAAAAGTGGGGAAAACGAGGGAAGGATCCATAAAATGGGCATGGAGAGAAAGAGGGTGGGAGCCGGCCCTCTCAACCCAAGAGTTGGCCAGGGCACGCCATGCTGCCTCCGATGCGCCGGCGTTATTGTCCAACTCCAGACTTCTCCACAGTCTCTGAGTAGCGAGAGCAATATCTCGCCACACGGCGGACAAAGCTTTGTCATTTGTGATGGGTGTCCCGTCTGTCATTTGATGGCTCAGCAGTGTGCGCCGAGTGCCGAATCTTTGAACCGACGGGCCGAACTAATAGACCATCGGCACTATTCAAAATTTTTCCCGGCCAAAATCCAAAGCATCAGCCAGTGTCGGCCGTCATCAACGGCTGTGGCGGCATCTTTGCTCGCAAATGACAGTGCAGATGACAAGGGCATGACACATGGAACTTTTGTCGCAAATGACAAACGATTGTCCGTGTGCCATTGACGACAAATGTGTGTCAACGTGGTCAGTGAAACTGTTGGTGGGGCCTGGGGGTACGGCGGAATGGCGTGAACGAGGATTTCTGAAACAATCTCATTCGGCAACGAAAGGACGGGATATCTGTATGAATCGAGTCGTTCCTGGGCTGGCTTTTGAGCAGCCTGGATGTCGGTGATATGCTGCCTGAGCACAAGGATTTGGGCCTCGAGATCGAGAATTTGAGCCTCCTTCTCCGCAATGAACGCGCGATCCGTTTCCAAATGGGCCAGCATGCCAGTGATCTAAGTACAAAGGTTCGTCGGAAAATGGCTGCGAAACGGTTGTTTGGACAAGATCAAAACATAAACAACCGCTTGTGTCCGAAAAAGGAAGGTGACAGCACCTGCGTCCTTTTCCCGGTACCGGCCAGTCCGTACTTATACGTATGACGCATTTGGGCTTTTCTCAAGGCTCGTACAGCCTAATGTGCTCGAGTGTGCGCATCTTCTGCTCTCGAATGCTATTTAAAGTACAGTGCTCGCTCAGCCATCGTGACCCCACTGGCCAGCTGCGGCCAGCAACGCTCCTTTCCGAGGCTCACACGCTTTCCTCAACTAGTTGGCAAGAGCGAGCCGTACGCATGGAAAATATCTGCCCTCACCGACGAGGTGGCTTTGAGGTAACGACTCGGAGGTCTACCCGACGCGACCGAAGGATATGCTTGGCTCTAAGTTGTTTCAGTTTAGGTCTCCGGCGGCATTCAACTTGTCATGAAAGCGTAATGACTTACGGCCCGCAACATGCCTCAGGTTCGGCCAGGGCTCCGAGGCTCGTTGTATGAATTGACCGTCGAGGCGTTCGAATCTCAAGCCCCCGCTCGGCTCAGCCAAAGCTTCTCAAGAGCTCCCCATATTTTTCCGGTTTTTAGAAGCCCCTTAAAGCCAACATCGGTCGCCCCAGGGCCAAACTTGGTGGGTATTCACATTCGAGCGTCATTTGGACCACACACAGCAGCTCAGACCTTGTCGCAATTGTGACTTCCGGAATATTCCCAATTCCGATGTATCCAAGCGTGGCCCCGAGTATCGTGTCTGCAGTAAGTGAATAGGTTCGCTCCAACTTACATACACTCCTATGCGCAAATCGACAGGAATATTATGTGTTGCCACGTCTACTCCACAGCGCTGCAAGCCTTCGCGACGTTCGAGGCAGATACGCAGGAGCTTTTGGTCTAAAGCCACGCCAACTCGAGAATTCTATGTGCTCTCAGTCTGCGGAATTCACTCTTTCTCTCTAACTTGAAGGGCATCTATGACGCTTTCCTGAACGGTCTTAACTGCAACAATTCCTTGACTCCGAAGCGTGGCTCCGAAGCGATTTGGACTCCACAGTGCTATGTGGTTTCATTCCGACGCGACACTTCCAACCAACAAGTCCAAACGCCGCTCCTACCCTGGTCCAGTAGGAAATTCATGGGCCGGGGATTCGAAGCCGCAGAAAATAGCGTATAAATGCGAGCCAGAATCGCAGCAAGAGACCATAAATCTCAAGTACTCACTCACTCACTCTCTTCTTCACTTAAATTTCTCGAACTCTACCGTTCTACATTCTCCTCCATCTCTAATCGCAATGTTGTCTGCATCCACCATCCTCCTCTCTTTCGGTTTGCTCTTCACCAACCTCGCTGCCGCGACCCCCCACTCCTCGCGCGTTATGCAGCCCCAATTTCCAAGGTGCCGGGGTGTCAATCATCGCTGGCTCCGTCGAGTGGGGCGTCTCTGCACCTGTCGCTGGCACTGTCCTCGACCGCACTGCTAAAAGTAACACTACGGCTGAATGGCATGTCGAGCAGATAGGAGAAGCTCCGTCCACTTATCTTGTCAGGTAATTCCGTTCACATCTTTCAGAATACACTTGGAGACTAACCCTCGTTATCCAGCGCAATCGACAACAACGACCTCGCCGTCGGCGTTGGTGCTAACGGAGTATTGACTCTCGAGCAAAAAGATTCAAACAAACCGGCGTGAGCTTTTTGATGTTTCTGAATCTGTCGCATACTAACGTAAAAGCACAAAATAGCACTCAGATGTGGACTATCATGTGCGACTCCTGCTCCTCTGGTGCTTCCACCGGCGTTCAGGATTCCGCCAGCGGATGCAAGATTATGGCTTCCTCGAGCGGTTTGTGCGCGGCGGTTGAACATGCGGGAACTCACCTCGCTACGACCGAATGCGCCCCTGTCGTGGCGCAGACCTGGGACTTCTGGACCGCCTCCGCGTGAATTCAATAATTCAATGGGTTCGAATATATGCAGGAGATAGAACTGTATGTGTTGATCAAATAAGTAGACCGGCATCGGTTATACGTGTTTGGATCTTTGAACTTCCGTACTCTATATTTGCAAGACTTGCATTTTGATATAATATTATTTTGCCCGCTGGCAATCGCCCTTCTGACTTGGCTGCTCAGCCTCGATCTGCCGCGCTTCGTGGACGACGTGGGGAATTTAGTTTCGAGAAACACCGTACTGTATTTCACGTTCTCTCCCTCTCTTCTCAATTGGCATGGTTCTACTTGGGTTATACATACAGGTTCATCAGCTCAACTCGAGATAATCAAAGCAAGGTGGAGAGTGAAGCGGGTAAATTGCATCGCCGTGAGGAAATCCGTGGTCCAACGAGTTCAATTTGGCGGTTCTTTTTGGAAGAAATCAGCCCAGTTTGGCGACAACAAAGAGGACAAACCTGCAATTTCCAATTCAAGGCCATCAGCTTTGAGCGCCTCGAATTTCGTGCTGATGGAAAGTGCTAGTGGTACGGCCGGCTCAAGCAACACACGTTTGAGCCGGTGACCTGGATCCCACCGCGAGTTCAGCATGCTATGTAGTGAGTCCCAGTCCTCCGACACTGTATCGGGTGTCAAAGTGAAGCGCGCAGAGGTCAATTGCGGACATATGTCTTCGGCAGAGCCAGAGAGTTCCATGGCACGAAAGATTTGGCTTTTTGGAATTTCAATGCCATCCGTTTCGTCAGTCTTGACAGAATTACGGTCGTCAAACATGACACCCAATTCCAGAAGATTTGGTACAAGGCGCAGGACACTAGGCAGGACAGAGGTTTCTGTTCTGTAACATCTAATCTCCAGCTTTTCCAATTGGCCACAGAATCTTCGAAGAAGGGGCAGGGCAGCAGAGATTCTGGACCAAACGAAGAGGTACGCAAGCTTCGGTGCCTCGATAATCTGAGAGAACCTGCCATCATAGATCAACAGAGACCGCAGATTCGGGAGCGTAACAATGCCCTCAACGAGGGCTGCGGGATTGGAGTCATCATCATTCGACATTCCGAGGGAAAGATCGCGGAGATTCTCTGCTGCCGTCAAGCCATGGATAAGAAACATACTGCAGGACGGCAAATCGAGATGTGAGAGTTGTTGGTAGGGAAGTAGAATGGGAGGACCATGCTGCCCTACGATGTGCAGTCTCTGAAGCTGTGGACTATCCAGGAATATATCTCTCAGTTCGGTGGGCCACCTCTCGTCGAGTTTGCAACACAGGTGAAAGTGGGTTAGGCATGAAAGGCGGCCCTTCATGTGAGAGAGTGTTTTGACTACAGCAAGGTCCGTTTCGAAGACAAGTATAAGGACCTTCCAGTGATCGCTGTGGAGTACCAAAGTTTCAAGCAAGGATATTACATGTGCGTGGGCCGGACCATTGGGGCGATCCTTGAGCCGGACAATAACGCACAGGGGAGCATTAGCAGACAGCGAAAGCTGCATTTCCAAGGCAGCTAGAGGATATTCCACCTGAGGGGAGTCCTGCGTTAACACTGCTGGCTGTGAATTGTCCCGATTTCCATCCGAGTCGATGGGCCGTAGATAATAAGGTTCTGCATTGATTTCGATGTTGGACCAAAGACAGGCGTCTCCATGAGCCGTGGTTCTCCAATGCTGAGAAACATGGGTGAGTTTCCAAGGTGCGATGCGTACGAAACGACCAGCGACCGCACGTGTGCACGGCGCGCCGTACTCTCCAGTTGAACAAGCCCACCGAAAGATTTCACAGAGAATCTCGGGAGGAATACGCTGGATAGCGGGTACGACGGCTTGACCATGCAGTTCAAGTTCTGAAGCTTTGGAGTCCGCGTTAATGAAAGGCTCGGTGTCTCGTTCAAATTCTATATCCCGCATGAGAGCTGTACATGCGGTTTAGTAAATGAGTTCAAAAATCTGATTTATCGCCATGTACGCACCGTTTATGAATCTTGAAAAGCAAGTCTTGGTGGGTCCAAGGTGGGAACAGCGGAGTTTGAATCAGCGGAGTTTGAATTGGCCAAACCAACCAATAAGTAACCGCTTCCAGTCTCTTCTTCACCCCGGGCTGCAACGCGATTCAGTCCAAGCGGCTACTAAAGGCCAAAATCGTTCCAGCTCATCCTTTGTCATGGCGTTCATAATCCTGGCTCTCCATTCGAGGCCCCTCAAATCCCTTCAACTTCTGAGCTTGTTCTGAGCGGCGACTCCGATTCCTCGTTCAACGTGGCGCGCGCCTCCCCAATACCGTGACTTCAAGTAATATATATAACTTTGACGTACGTTTCAACTCACGAGTCGTTTGAATTGCCCACCCTGCAATGCCTCTCATCTGCCATGGCAAACTGGGAAGCAAGGGTGCGTGCCGAGTCGGAAGCTAGAGTGAGGGTCGCTTTCCAGGCGAACTATCTGCCCCGAAGCAAAGATAAGGCCATTGTAGTAGCGAATTGGTAAACTTACTATAGGGTGTGATTCAATCTCATCTTGCAAATTGTACACTTGCTATACGTGCGACCGATAGCTAATTCTGTATCTCTTTGTCCGTCATAGTAAACGGTGCATGAAGACGAGTAAACTGTGCCATCGAGCAATACCCCGAGACCTCAATTCCCTGAAATTACGCCGGATCCCACAACAAATCATGCAACGCGACCCCAACCTGTCCCGCCACCTGCTTCGCCGTCTCACTCGAGATCCCACACTTGAACGTTGGCGGACCGTCCAGCTTGTCTGACGCAGAGGTGCGATGGAGGAGACCGGTGGATGATAGTTCGATTATCTGCGGCGAACAGGATCAATCTTAATGAAGGGAAGAAGATGAAGAAGGAAAGGACCCACGGCGCCGTAAACTCCCACCCGCGCGATTTCCACGTCGGTCTCCTCGCCCGGAATCGTGTAGTACGGCTCTGGCGGAGGCAATCGCCTGTCAACGTCGTTCTCTTCTAACAGGGCACCGAGAATAGCGAGTAGTCTGTCGAGAGGGAAGGCGTTGGGGCCGAGAACGCGTTGCGGGGCCTACACGTTGCTCAGTATGAGTCATTCCAGCTGAATCGATAGAGACAAAAACCTTTTCCGTGCCGCCACCACTTTTCGTATTTACACGCCTCCGTTTACGTTTTTTCTCGTCCAACCCCCTCCCAAACAACTTAAGGTCGGATTTAGGTGGATTCGTTGACGCCAGATGGGCTGCGATGAGGATGAATTTGGACATCCGCGGGAGGTCGGTGATCCGCACGCCGCCCTCATTTTCCTCGTCTCCTTTACGGTCTGGTATAACCCCGGATCCGATTTCTTGCGATGAACCCAACCTGGATTCCTGCGCCGCAGCCCAGTGCTTAGCATGGTCGAGGCGGGGGTATAACGTCTCGAGCGCGGCTTTGAAAGAGGGCTTGAAGGTGCGGATAAGGCGCATTCGGGTGTCTCCGAAGGTGGCTGCAAACTGTCGCCAACCATATCGACGTCCTGTCGTCCTCTTGATCTCCAGCGGAAGGCAAAATGGATTTGACGAATCGGGCCATCGAGCGGCGGAGATGTATTGTAGCTCGTTGGAGTCTTGGACGTATAGAAAGCAGGTGTCGAGAATAACCGAGGCAAATTGGGAGTATAGTGAACGGAGATTCGGGTGGTATGGGTTGGGGTGGTCGGAGCTTTTGACGATAACGCGTCAAAGTTCGAGTTGAGTCGATGCAGTACAGCTAAGGGCTGTTGAGTACATTATAGACCACGATTCTCAAAAATAGACCTACCTTCTTTTGCCAATGGAGCTACGTCGATGTAATATGGATCTGGAGAGCCACCGAATGGCGGTCGGATGTCTTCCCAGGGAACTTACAGAGACGAAAATTACGCTCAAGTCGAGTTGGGTCTGAATATAATTGGCATACCGAAGCTGAAAGCAGTAGAAGCTTACCAGTTCAGCGAGTCTGGTGAGTGGCACAAGTAAATCTGGCATATGATCCGGGAGCCGTTCTGCGCGTTCGATGACAATAATGATCTGTCCACTGTATCCAACAACCATCTTGGAGTTTGCCGCGCTCTCGAAGAGAGTAAGCTGCCTTCAATCCGTGAAAGAATCCATCTAGGTTTTCGTTCCATCTCTGTTCATCAGTTCCGGGCAGATTTTGCATCCGTCCTCCCCATTTGACTTGCCACTCCACTAGTTGATTCAAGATCGTGTCATAGAGCATACGAGGGGTGATGCAAGCCGCAGCGTTGATTTTCGCGTGATAAACGCGAGAAGCCGCAGCGTTGATTTTCGCGTGATAAACGCGAGAAGACGCGTCCGTTGAACGCGAAATTGACGATAAAATCGAATTGACGACATAACCAGTAGTTCTGACTGAGATGCGGTCGTTGATGTACAAAAACGGAGGGATGCGGCCCGCAAATAGAGAGATTATCTCGTAGACGAGTCGTTCGTAACCCGGGTGGCCTGTAGCCATTCGTCGATGGTCGAAGTTCTGGTCAAGATCCAAGATGGGTTTGGTAATTGTTCGGCATCAGTGATGCTGAAATCTCATGCCGGCGTGCCGCACCCTGCTTGTCCTGAACTTTCATCTGGTGCTCAGATAAATGTCCTCATACGCCACGGAAAACCGGTTCATGAATACTATCTTAGCTGTTGACCCAGCTATCGACGGCGAAATCATACACACAATGGCTGCGGAACTCCAAACTCGATATTCCGAACCTCAGCGATATTACCACACGCTCGAACACATCTCCTACATGCTGAAGGCGCTCGAGAGCAGTGGGAGATCCAGTGAAATAATCGAATTAGCTATCTGGTTCCATGATTGCATCTACGATCCGGTGAAAGGAGGCCCCTCAAACGAGCTTGAGAGTATTCGTGTTTTTGAAACATTCGTCGATACCACCACGTCTCGCGCAACGGTAGGTCGAATGTTATGTGTAATCGGTCACTGAATTGATTTGAGGATCAGGCAGCTTTGAGAGAATCCGTTTCCACCCTCATTGAAGCCACCATTCAACATCGGGTACCCGATGTGCTTCCAGCGCAGCTATGCGCATCTGATGTTACTGTGTTTCTCGACCTCGACATGAACATACTCGCTGAAACACCGGAAGTATACGACAATTACTCCCGACAGATACGACGGGAGTACGCGCATGTTCCGGCGAATGCTTACCGCTCAGGGCGTATCAAAGTTCTGCAAGATTTTCTTCTCCGCGATCACATATTTCTTGGACCCGACTCGGGATCCATGGACGAACAAGCTAAGAAAAATATACTGCGCGAAATTCACAGATTGGAGATGACTAGTGACGCGGATATTTGACTGGTGTATTCGGGCACGCTCGAGCTCTTGCGAAATGGACCAATGTTCGGAACTGCACGAACCAGCCTGGATTGTGGAGCGGTCGTAGATCATAATGCTCGAAATAACATAGCTATCAATACTTGTTTGCACCAAATAATCTTCTTCAGCATATCGAAGTTCGCCAAGGTAAGAAATTGTCCTAGTCCAGCCATTGCGATAACGCGTTATGGCCCAGCCACCCTGTACGCGGGGCAAACCTATTTACATGGACAATGCATGCTCAACTTGAATGCAATACAGCGGTGGCACCCATGCCACCCACCTTCGAAGCTCTGCCAATGATGCGTTGACGGCGCCGGGAGCTTCAGGTCCGTCAAGGTCGACTCTTTCTGCACTGAAACCTACGGCAATGCCGCCTGCTCTGACGCCAGATTGGAGATGCCAACGACTCGGGCTGCTCCGGACGGTATATGTGAAGTAGTATGTCGATCTGAGAGAGGAGTCGACTTTGCCTGTCCCTAGCTAAAATGATTCAATTCGGAATACTCCTACCAAAGCTGGCTTGAGGGAGAAATTCATAACAAATTAATTCATATATCCGATTCATCGGATGCAACGCCAAAATCATGCTGATTTCAGCCGCGCTTCGACCTCTGCAAGAAGAGGAACGCTCGCCAATGCCCCACGTTTTTCTACACACATTCCCGCCGCCTGAAATCCCTGAGTTAGCTCTCAGAGTTGATGGACAAGAATTCAATCACTTGTATCGCCATTTTGAAAACAGCATCGTAATCTCGGTCAGTGATATTCTGCCCATGGAGGCGCATCAACCCAGCGACCATATAACCCGTGAAACAGTCGCCTGCTCCAGTTGTATCGCGTATTGTGCCGTGCAACTTCGCCGCTGGAAAAGAGATCGGAGTTGCCGAATTCGACATGTCGCCTTCGGGCACAAATTGGACAAGGACGCCATCCGCGCCGAGAGTGCAAACCACGTTCGTGGTTGGCATATGCGAAGACAAGGCAGAGAGTAGAGGTTTCGCGTTATTCACAGCCGAAGTCGATGCATCCAAATCTTGTGCGACTTCTAAACTGAGTGCCTTGCAAAGATCGAGGGCTTCGCCACTGTTGACGATAAGCCAAGTCAATTGTTTCCACGGAAAGGTTTTCAGTTCTTCAACAGAGGGTAGCGGCGAGGGGTTGAATATCGTGGATATATGGGACGAGGAAGCGCGCAAGAGGCATTCAATAGTCGATGATAGTGGGATCTCGTTCTGAAATACCGCGTGCGTAGTGTCGGGATGTATCTCATACGGCGGGATCGACGCGTAATTTGCGCCTTTGTATAGAACTTGATATGGCGTCAGTGTAGAAGCGGAATCGTCCAGAAAAAATGTAACTTACTGATGCTATTCTCTCCAGCTTCATTCACTTGGATGAGTGCACGCCCGGTATTCTCCTGGAAAAAAGAAATCAGTCGGCGTCCACCATTATCTGACGGTGATCAAGCGCACAAACCTCGACAATGGACACATTTTCAACGGATATCCCGGTATCCCTCAATTGATCGCGTACCCAGACAGCATCATGCCCGACCGCTCCGACCAAATCGACGATTGCTCCGGCGCGCGCAAGAGCGCCGGCTTGATTTGCTCCTTTACCGCCAGGACGCTTGACAAGGTTTTCAGAAGATATGGTTTCTCCAGGTCGAACGATTTCTTTCACTGCAGTTCATGATGCAGCAAGATCTATTCGGATCTGGGACACTTAAATTTCCGCAATGCTTGCCGCTTGCCTTGAAAAAATTCATCGACATCTAAAAGAACGGGGGTGACTCGTGAGATCAAATAAACCAACGTGATACTTACTCATAGATCCTCTGACGAGACAGCGAGGACCGGGCATAGTGCTATAGCTTCGTCAATATTTGTGGTGCTGACGAGGCTTGACGAGGCAGAAGAAAAGGTATCGGCATTTCGGTCCGGTCTCCCGCCCCGATCCACCACATAAACTCTCTTACCCTTTACCATCATGCTCGCCGGTATACGTCGCGGACGCGGCAGCGGTGTTCGTTTAAAGCCAGGCTCACAATTTCCGCTTATTCTAATGTCAGGCATGCTTTCGCGAGTTCGCGCTGGCCTCTCCGCCGTTTTTTCGACCGCTCCTCGCGAAATACCACCTTTGCCAGGCTCAGTCCCTTTGCATCGTTCATACATACTTCTCAACTCGCCTACCCCTCCATCTGCATTTCCCTCCAGATATAATACAAAGCTACAGCGCGCGCTCCAGGCTCAAGCCTCTAATTGGGGCGGAATAGTCAACTTTGCGCACACCGGGTACCTCTCTGGAAGTGAAGACAGAACTTCAATAACAGCCTTCTCTGCGGTTGGTGGATCCGCATCTTTCCCGAACATATCACTGGAAACTGTCGACGACATCGCTAGGCAGCTGATGTTCCATTCTATGCGCCAGCCTCCTCCCCCGACATCTCTCAGTGGCATACAGCCTCCTGCCTATTCGATACAACACGCAGATGAGTTACATTTATACGTATGCACGCATGGCGCGCGAGACTGCCGTTGCGGTGATATGGGTGGAAAGGTGTTTCAAGCACTAGAAGAAGAGCTTGACCGCCGTCGTCGTGCGGAACCTTTGGGTCCCGCCAAGGGCGTTTTTGTCGGCCAAGTTGGACATGTCGGCGGCCATGTGTGCGTCAATCATTCAGAAATATGTCCTCCGTCCTGATGGCTCGTCAGCTATGCTGCAAATATATTGGTCTTTCCTCACGGTGATTGGTGAGTATGTTCTCCCATTACTCCATTGCATCTTTTCACCAGTTGAATAGGCTGGGATTGGTGACACCAGATGATGTCCCTTCTGTCTTAGATGCCATACTTTCTACAGAAAGGCGACCGTTGACCGCGACCGATCCTGCCATAAGCCCTCGATTTTGGCGAGGCAGGATGGGTTTGACGAAGAAGGAGCAAATTAGTCTTCACTCGCAATCTGAAACGGTTCGTTTCTGCTCCCGTGGTTTCGTCCAAACACTTACAGAATTTCAAGAAGTAAAAACTAATGGAACATGTAGTCTTACATCGCAGCACTCATTCCCTCCACACGGACATTCCAGCCCTGTTTCGGGAACCCAGGCGCTGCTCCATTGCTTCCATCCCAGCCTTGTGCCATCATGCCAATGGCATACAAAAGAGCTCCTGATCCGGGGAAATATGGCGTTGGGACCCTGTACGAGTGTATATTGAAGACATTCAATGTAATCGAAGTGAAAAAAATCAAGTCGCACCTCACACCTCCCACCGGCATACCTATATCGTCGAATTGGAACAAGGGATGAAGCAAAAACTCGATAGCCTGTTCTTGTTCCCCGATTCTCGTAGCTGACATTGCGAGCAGGGGAAAGTCCCAACTATATAGCCATCTATAAACCAGATTGTGTTCGTCATTCATACAAGAACTCACCCCCATAAATTTGAGACGTTCCACGAAGTCCACACTTTTTCGGTTGTCAACCTAGAGATATTGAGGTCCAAACCCTCGGTGGGCGGTAGCCAGCCGTGCAAACCAGCCAGTGCTGGATGATCGTTGATATACGTTGGGTCCGTCCAGAAATCGTCGTTCACATCCTCGAACACTTTATACGTCCCGTCATTCACCGGAAGTTGAGCCAGCCCGTTTTTAACTTGTGTCCAACTCTTTGGAACACTCTCCCCGAGATTCTCCACCCACGTCTCAGCGATGCCGAGTCCGAGCCGCCAATAAGCAAGCTCGAACGCGGGATTGAGTGTGTTGTTGTAAATATTGTCTTCAGCGACTTCATACATGGGCGGTCCGAGGTCGTATACTCCCGTCGTTTCGTTGAACCACGCGAAAGTCGCCATCCAATCCGCCGTGTGGCGCACGACAGACTCCCACTTGCGTAAGGTGTTCTGCGTGGGGAAGGCGCGATATTCGTAGTGTGCGAAGACTAAAGGGTGAGGTTGCTGCCAGATGAGCAGCTCGTTTATTTGACCTGGGGCTGAGCGTCCTTGAGGACGGCGAAAATAAAAATCAGGAAAAGTTCACAAATGGCCATTGAACAAGAATACCGGACGGGTCGCTCATCTTGCCCCATCTCGCGCCAGTCGGCCATCCCTCCTGGACTTGGGCTCTGGCAATGGACGTTTCGAGGAATCTGTCGTAAACCGAGCTGGATCGCAGAAGCAAGTCCCAGTTATTCCATAGCGCCCAATGTTGTGAATGCCAAAAATACATTTCCATGTGGAATTTTCTGCAAGGATTGAGTACTCAGATATTTTCGACAGATTTTCGAAAACTGACCCGTACTAGAGGGGAAGGACAGGATGAACAATCCCAAATTGAACAACTTTCAAATCAGACTCACCCATCCGTTATTCACGAGCCCGGACTATGCGGGTCAGTGAGTGCTTGACGAGGCGTATACAAGATGGATACGCACCTCCTGAGGCGGAAAATCGCCCGCCTCGTTCACCCGCATGAGATATCTCGACAAGATAATCCGTCGTTGAAGTTCGTCTGCCCTCGAATCCGTCGACCCCGTAAACACATCGACAAAGCCCGATTTCATCCAAAAATTTTCCCAGCCCTGGCTCGAAGACAGGGCTATGGCAGACGGGGATAGGACTGATGTCGGCCTGGACAGAGCCCAGGTCGAAGAAAATGAGAAGGTGTCACTGAATTTTTCAGAAAATTGAATGCTATATCGATGCGACGCGGGGGAATCGCGCGTGATAGTGAAGGGGTCTCCCCCAATTGAGGTGACAAATGTCGAGTCGACAAGGGCATGGGTGATTTCCGCGCCAACGCCATGACTCGGATTCAGCTGCAGGGAGGTTGTGTGAAGGGAAGCATTATTCCATGACCCAACGAATGGGTCAGAGAATTTCAGCACCTGGAGTATATGCTTTCAGTTGAGAAACCAACGAGATCCAGCGCTACTCACGCCATCATTCCAAGGGAAATCCAAAAATACACCCAACCTCCCCGTCTTCAGCAGAGCCGAAGAGATCGTAACGTCAATACTATCAACGCTTTGAGCAGAAGTCGTTTTTACTTGGATCGGAGTGCCGTCGAATTTGAAGGTGCTGCTCAGTGTGCCGGTCCAGAGATCCAACTCTTGCTCCACGGAGGTCAAGTCGCTTTCCGTGACGTTCAATACGGTCCCGTTTTGCGAACGGAAAATTAATCCAACAGCGCCGAGGTTTACTCTGTTCGGGTTCGAAATCATCCACTGCTGCATGGGCGCTGGACCGTTGAACATATATTGCACGAGATGGCCATCGTTGGCGGGCAGAGTGATTCCAGCGTAGTCGTAGACATCTAGAGGGTCCATTGAGTGATGTCATGCCCATAACTCGCAAGCAATGAAGAAGCAAGCAACGAGACGAAACCTTGGATAGTCTTGCCCTCAGGTAACGAGTCATTCTTCCATCCCCAAGTCGACATGATTGCCCATGGCTGGAACGTCTGAAGGCCGGTGATATCTGCACCGAATGCGAAATTTCCGTTGCCCACTTGCATAGGCGTTGTCGGACTGGAGGCACGCCGCACGGGGTTGTACCGCGTAACAACAGCCCGGCGGTCGATGGGGTTGGCGCCATAGGCGGTGTATGCATACAATAATGTGAAAAGCGGGGTCCACATTGTTGGGGCGGTCTAGCTGCCTTGCATGTTCCTGCGTATAAAAAGTGCGGATGTTGCGGGCGGGCCGCGCAAGCGGGGACTCGTGATCGTGTTGGCCCCAATTAACGGTCACGGGGAAGAAGTCGCTTTTATTGGATTCCCTCGCTTGTACGTCAGTGGTCGCCGACATTGAGAATGTTGAACTTGGAATGCGAAGGCGAGTTTGATATTGGACGCCAGTTGTCGATGATCAAGAATAAATCAGCATCCATTAGATTTGTTACATCTGTCTACCGTAAAATGGAACCTCCGTATTGATTTAGCTGTCTTCGAGCGCCGACAGTAGCATGGGTATCACAGCCGGAGTTC
Source organism: Favolaschia claudopus (assembly GCA_037176885.1). Lineage (NCBI taxonomy): Eukaryota > Fungi > Basidiomycota > Agaricomycetes > Agaricales > Mycenaceae > Favolaschia > Favolaschia claudopus. Next base: position 658,700 of record JAWWNJ010000036.1, on the reverse strand, counting down.
TACACTCTTGTCGAATGTCTTGAAGAATTCGTTCTACCATCCGAGATCGTTTTCGTTCCTCCATCAATTCTTGTTTTGCCCTCGATAAACGCCGTGACAATGCTAGATTGAACATTGCATGAGTTCTGTCGTGCTCGAGTCCCATGTTCAGCGCACCTGGAGAGGCCAGATAAATGTCTGGGTCTTGAACATGGAGGGTTCGAAGCCGCCGTTCGACGGCTTCCCCCCGCACAGCCAGAGTCGACATTTGACGACGAATGTCCCAATATTGACGCGTCAAATGTTGAGCGCCAGGTTGATTTGGTGGTTGGTTCAAAAGATCAGCAGGGTTATGAAGTCTTGCCGAAGTTTCTGAGTTTTCATCAATGGTCTGCGATTCGTCTACTTCGTCTGCTACGCTAAAAAAAATTAGCTGGGGATAGAGACTCAATGTGAGCGACACACAAGCTTTCTGCATTCATCACCGCCAGTCCTGGACTGGTCAGTGGCACGAACTTCTTGGAGTGGCTTGCCACACTGCGAGGGATGCAGGTCGGACTGGAGGCAAAACACAAAGAATTAGATTCCCACATGAAGTAATCTTCTGACTGGAAGCCCATGGCTTGACGATGATTTGATTTTCTGAGTCGGAGGTGGTAGTGGCAAGGTAGTGGTTGAAGTTGAGTCGGGGTTAAGCAAGGCCAATTACGAGATATGTTCACCATCACCTGATGAAGTGATCATCAGTTGCGATATCAGCATCACGTGCAATCGCCCTTTTTTTTTTTTTGGCTAACTTACTGTTACTGTAATTTCCGGGCCTTTCGAGCCATTCTGAGGCTCAGGAGACATCGAAATGGCGCTCATATAATTATCTTTTCTTGTGGCAGCTTCCACCTCAACTCAAAATATTCTCTAGGTCGCGATACAGACTTCAAATTGATCTCGCCATTTGATGATTGATCTTGACACCTCTTGCCGAAGAATTTGTCTCGTTGTATGTCTTGTCCCCCTTCGACCAGGAAACTCCTCATTCTGGACCTCAATGGTACCCTTCTCCTACGTTCCAAACAGGGCCGCCCACCGACGAAATCTGGGGTTCGCATGAGGACGGTGTACCCACGACCGTTTCTAAAATCATTTCGAGAATACATTTTCCATCCATCCACCATGAAGTGGCTTGACACGATGGTCTGGAGCTCCGCGCAGCCCCCCAGCGTAGCGGACATGGTCAAAAACTGTTTCGGGCAGCTGCAGCACAATCTCAAAGCCATCTGGGCCCGAGACACCATGGGCCTCCCTCCCGAGCTCTACAGTGCGTGTCCTGGGTGCCCCACCGAAAACAAACATGCATATGCGCTTGTCAGACAAGAAGACACAAACCACGAAAGATCTCGCTCGACCCTGGGCAGCCTTCACCGCGCACTCCCGGCAGACCACTCTACTTCTAGATGACTCGGCTCGGAAAGCGCATCTGCACCCACACAATCATATCTGCGTCCGCGAATACGTGCGGGAGATAAGACAGCACGACGTGAAAGTGTGGGCAAGCGCAAGCGCAAACACGAACTCCCCAAAAGACGCTGCGCCGAAAAAACAACGGAAACCGAAATCTAAAAAAGCAGCGCCGGATTTAGCGGCGTCCGTGGACAGCTCGGTGAATGCCCCTCCAGCCTGGTTCCTCTCTGCGGCGAAGTACGACGAGACGCTGCTCGCCGTCGTCGGCATCCTCGAGACGATCAAAGACCAGCCAGACGTGGCGCAGTGGATCGCGGGCGGGGGACTGCTCGCGGCGGAGGTGAAGGACGACACCGTTGTGGCGCAAGCCCAGGCGGACTCGGCGGCCGCAGCCGACTTGCTGACGAGCCAAATGGCTGCCCTGAGCCTCGCACAGGAGCTGTGGTTCAACAACGAGTCGACGGTGAACTACTGGGCTGGCCGTGGCGTCCATACGCTTCAGGCACTGCAGATACCTGTTTCTGCCGGCATTAGCTCTGGCAGCGAAGACGAAGTTGCGACAAGAATTAGAATATGAAGAGTCAAGAACATGAAGACCCTCCGTGGGTATGTTCTCGCGAAAAAGTCTATTCCATTTGACGAAGCTCGTAGAAGAGAATTAGGCAACGTGTATGAAGCGCTGGCTTTAGAAAGTGTTCTCAGGCTGCTGTCCTCGGCCACACAAGATAAGCACGGCTCGGGTGAAGTAGCACACGAGCGCAGAGATATACGCGCACAGCCGTTATGTGGAAGGCGAAAGCCTCACGGACTTGCACGCCGATAGGTGCGCAGTTGGCTTGGCTTGGTTCGTAGATCATAGTAAGTATGTAGATACCAGATACGCAAATAAGCCATCTGGGAGCACTTGCAAATCCTTCCGATCCCGAGTATGTCCGAGAGAGATCGCGAAGTACCAACGAAGTACGCTAAGATGGCCTCCTTGGCCTCTCCGTACTTCTCGCACACTTCACGCATGCCGTATGAAGCTACTCGATGTAGGACAATATTCTCCGACAAACACAAAGGCCTGGTTTGCATCTCTCATTTGGAGCCAAGAGTGGGATTGGGTTTCAATGCTGGAGGCATACGGTTGGCGGCCGCAGGTCTACCCAACGGGGACGTGTGTAGCGGAAATTTGCGAGATGAAGACGGACGTGTGGACTCGCGGGTGCCTCGGGAATGAACGCTATTTGCATATCATATCAACACGGACAGGAAGATAGATAGATAGACGTAAGTAAAATAAGGAATCCCGACTGAGGATACTTTTGATACAAAGCGAGCCAGCCGTGTGCCGCCGTGTCCACCCATACACTGGAGTCTGTCTGCCCAACTGCATCTTCTCCGCACCTCCGAGAATGAAAGCCGCCGAGGGTCTGAGTATCTCATTTCGAGAAGGAGCGGATTATTTTGGCGGAGATGTGGAGGAAGAAGATGGAGCCTATGAAGGAGAGCGACAATACGAGGACGATGAAGGGGTCTCTGGTTCATTGAACGGAAGTTAATGCAGGTGCATAGAGTTCGGGAGTACGACAACAACGCACACTCGGAGGCCGGGTGAATCGTCCGTGTAGAGTTTAAGCATGGTATTCGAGGACCCGCCAGCACCAGCAGCGCGAGTCGAGTTTGGCCGCGCCGCTGCTCCGCCTGCTCGCCGCCTATAATATTACCGTACAATGATGAGCCTTCGAACGCTTGCTGGTAGTATGTATACAAACCGTATCTGGGTGCCCGGTGGCTTCACAGGGGTGCCATTGGTTTTGGGGACATCTGAGTCAGACTAAGACCGGATGAGCGAGGTTCTAGGAGTGCTTGGAGTGGGCCGCACCATTGAGAATAACGAAAGGAAGGGCCGCTGGTCGAGAAAGGCAAAGGTGAGGTGGGGAAACAAATTACTGACACGTCTCCGAGTGACATGTCACAGATCACCCACGTCGAGGTGACATTCGATAAATCGGAGGGAAAGGAAAAATCGTGTTGAGGTTGGTACAGAGCACAGAGAAAAATATATTGTACGCGTTTCTGCGACCCTGAATATGGTGCGGACACTAGGACTCGCTCCGAGAATTTTGGAGGCATCGCGACGATCACCTCGATAGGCCTGGCTCCAACACACAACCTCGGCCATATTCGTTGGCGAAATTGTGCATCCTGCTATTTACCGACGGGTCTTCGCTGCACCCAGTCTCAGAGGAATTAAACACTGCAAGTCCCAGCCGAGGAATGAGGGCAAAATGAGGGTCAAGCTCCGAGATATTTGCTGGAGTACTGGACGGAGCAAGTCCAGTCTGGAGACCCTTTGCCTTCAGAGTGCCGTGCGGCGTTGAATTTCGCTTAAAACGTTGAAGCTGCGGTGTAAGGGCCAGTTTACAGCGAGCGGTAAGGTTCCTAATTAGGATTCGACTTGCTTGATTCGAAGGCTCTCGCCAAACATGACGTCAAACGGAGAAATTTCTTGACTCGAACCATTTGGACCAACACCCACAACTGTGTTTAAACCTTCAATACCGGCTGGCGGTTCGAGCAAACTACTTGGAACTCGCACTCCCACCACCTCTACGAAGTTCCCACCGACAAATCCTTATCAAGAACCATACATTTGACAAAGTGAAAGCTAGCGAAAGCTCTATTCAAGTTCAAGCCCCATTCCATTCATTTCCACTCCATTTCGTCTGCTGCTTATTCTGAGCCGGGCTCCGAGTCAACGCACTCAACTCGTCATCGCGCTACCTTGGACGCCAATCCACTCGTCGTTAATCTGACAAGCTACCTTCTTCTTGCGCGTCTTTTCACTTGTCGTCAGCGTGGAAACCTTAATCGATCCTTGAATTCCCCGCTTTTCAATCTCTCCAAGCCCTCAATTCAACACAAATCACGGAATGCATTATCGGCCGACGAACACTAGAGGGAGGGCTCTCACACGATTGTCTCTTAATCGTTAATTTCTTCGTCCCATCTCTTTCATTAACGACTGGGCCGTCCTCGCCAAATGCACGAGGCGAACCCTTCCGAGCCGGCTTCCCCGACGGTCCCAGGTCCGGGTTCGGACGATGTGATATCACGCGATGAAATTCACTCTGCTTGGCCTCCACCAACAATGTTCTCCACCGGAGCTATCGTCCAGGACGACCTATCGGTATATCTCAAGACCCCCATCGTCACTAGCGATGATGTTCAATAGCCTGCGCACCACATCTCCAACATCCAAAATTGGCTTCGGTCTGTCACAACATTCTGATCGAAGCATGTCTGGTGACGATCTAGTTCGGATTCGTTCGGATTCTGAGAGTTTACTTCCATCCGCCTCGGCTACTGCCTCATGTGTTCCTTATAACGGTTGTTCCCTGATGTTTCCCGGGTGGTACTGGACCATTGTCTTACCTCCATTAGCCGCCCAACAAAACGAACCAAGGCGCACGTGTAACAGCCTCCTCACTCGCTATATATCGACCTTATCCATCCCGGTCGTTCACCCACACCACCCACACCTCAACTTCATCCGTCCATGCTCAGCCTCGGTCCCGGTTCTGCATGCGACGTGTGCCTCGACCCGTTTGGGGCGGACTCGAAGGCTCCGTGTTCGATACTCTGTGGCCATGTATTCTGTGTCGGGTGCGTGTCGCGTCTTCATCGTTCTTTGTGGCCAATAGTCTAACTTGTTCCTTTGTTCTCTTTCAGCTGTTTGAGGAACATCGCGCGACCTACATGTCCCCTTTGTCGCACTCCCTTTGACACGCGCCACACTATTCGACTCCATATCGACCTCGACAGCATAACGCCGTCATCGGTGGACGAGTCTTCCGTTCCGTCTGACGCGGACGATGGAGCCCGTCAACTGCAAGATCGAATAACTCAGGTCGCCGCTGCCGGCGCCACAGAGGCGCAAACGACCCAACTAACCGAGGAGTGCAAGCGGTTCCTGCTAACTGTGCCTAGAGAAATGGTGAGCCCGATCTCAATCCACGAATTTGGCGCGTGTTTGTGATAGAATTTCGCATAGTACACCGATCTTCGAACGGCCTACAAGATGTTGTCTTACATGTGCCAGGTGAAACGTAACTTCGTCGACCAGGGTCGCACCGTCAACCAACTGGGGCGTCAGGTCGCAGCCTTGACGCAGGAGGCCGATCTCGAGAAGGCCAAAGTCGAATCACTCAGGAGCGAGAAGGAGCGCCTGGAAGAGTCTTTGACTACTGTGACTGCTGACCGAGAACAGTGGGTTGTCGAATGCGATCGACTCGCCGAAGATCTGGAGGCCACTCAAGCCCATCTCTTTATGTCTATGGAGTGAGTCTTATTTTCGCCGTCGATCGTTCGACCGACCAACCGCTAATATCTTCTTTAGGCAAGTAAGCACCCTGGGCTCTGCTTTTCTCCAACTCCCGCTCAACATGCCTAATTAGAACGCGACCATGCAAAACCAGCTCCTCCTCAACGACGAGCTCCTACGGCGTTATGACGAGGAGGACAGACAGTACTCGGAATCCTCTCCTGAGGGCGATTGCCCTGCTGATATTCGGGATCCAATTTCAGAGGGCCCCGGAGTATCTGTCGTCGAACCCGATGCTGCCGACTGTAGTGTCGATCCGTCTGCGCCTTTTCTGACGCCTTGGGAAGCGTGCGCCGAGCCCAAGAAATTACCTCTTGATGATGAGCATTCCGCAAACCCTCTTCCCAGACCTCGAAGAGGATATGGATACTGCGGCGCTGCTGGCTGCCCGCATTCGTGTAACTGTATGCCTTTTGTTTTGTTCTCGCCTGGATCGCGAGAGGCCCAGGCGGCAAATGCTCGTCTTGCGGCCGGCTCTGACGCACCTAATCTCCCCAGCGGACTCTCCCTGCACCGTCCGCGCTCGCGTTCTCGTTCGCACTCAAGACCACGTAGTCGATCTTTATCCCGGGCCCCTTCCCCTTCCCCCTCCCCCTCTCACCTCGCTCTGCCATCCACTAGTTCAGCTTCAATGTTGTCTGCATCTATGATCATTCCGAATCCACACTCTCAGCTGCACGGCCAGCTGCAGGATCTCCTCCGCGACCCGTCTCTTGCTGCGTCTCTTCCTAATATGTCGTCACACTCACATTTCCCGTCATCGCCTCTCGCTCGCGAATTCCGGACACCGTCTGGTCTCGCCATGCACAACACCAGCCCGCCGAAAGAACGCTCCATTCCGATCACTCCTCTCAAGGATAATCACCTCCATCCGTTCATGCTTAGCCATAGCGGCCATCCCAGTCCCCTGTACGCTACCACGCCTCTTTCGGAGAGTCCGCAGCGACCGTCATTGTACCGCAGCTCGAGCAGCTCCACCACTGATTCTCATCGCAGCGACAAAGAACGCCGAAGAGCGGAACGAGCAGAAAGGGCGACGGCAGCCGCAGCCGCAATCCATCCACCCCTTGTCGTTGTGACTGAGACGGGTTCTGCTTCGCACACAGCCCGTACACAGTACCACACAATATCTGGGGTTCCGCCCTTGTATAGCCCGGCACCTCCGACACGCTCGCGGCCAGCCCTCCCCGATGCGGCATCATTTCAGCGTCCTCCTCCATCGCCGTCCTCAAGCAGCCCTGACGCGGCAGGTCGGCTGCGAACACGCGACTTGCAGCCACTTCCAAGTACCTCCCCTGGAACATTGAATCCGCCTGTCAAGCCACAAGCCCCCCAACTCGTGCGCGACCCGGCGCAAGTGGCGCCTATTTTGACTACAAACGTCGACTCTCGCTCCTCAGCCAAGCTCCCTTCCCCCTCTTCAGCTTCGCAGCCCTCTATATCGCCCATTACCCCTCCATCTGCGGGTCAGACCAAGCGAAGCGCGCGGCAAAAGTCCAGAAACATCGATCCCCCGTCGAGCATGGCGGCGCCTGAGCTTTCGTTGCCGCGCCCTGACGCCGCTGGGACGCGAGGGGGGCACACGACCACCGGAGCTACGCGCAGTGTTAGCAAACGGATGCTTCCACATATGGCCCCGACACATCATGCCAACAACATGCTCTACGCACAATAGACTTTGCATCTGCATCTGCATCAGAACCCTCCCAAGCATCTTATAATATTGTACCACTATGACCTTTCGCACTGCATGGATGGATGGATATTCACGCATTACACTTTACTACACTCTACACATTACCTTACCGGTGGCTGAATAGCCCAACGACGGATGGCTTATTTTTATTCTGCTTTGTCTTCATCTTCGTAGCTTCACCTGTGTATTATTCCAATCCGATAATGTACATTACTTCTGTGGCGCACTTCAAGTTTCCTGTTTCCACATGTAACCGGAGAGCTGAGATTTGAGAGGCGAGAGGCGAGAAGAATGGGGCAAGTCGGTATCACAATAATGGAGAGCATGCGGAGGGTCGGTCCGGGGCGCTAGCGAATCGTGAGCGGCGCGAAGTCTAGTTCGTTATCGCGCGCCAACTCTCCGGAGGCGCACATATTGAGATCCGGCCATCTCCCAACCAGCGTGATTCGGAGAAACTCATCAGATAAACGACGAGCAGCGGGTTCCCAAAAGCCCCACAGGAACAGGTAATCCAGTGACCCAATTCGAAACCAGCTGGCTCCTTCTGCCATTGGCGTCCGCCGTTCGCTCGAATCCCCATTTTTTTTTTCTTTCCTTCACGCTTTGAAGGGGAAAAATCCAGCACGCCTACCCAGCGCGACCGACTAGGTTCCTAAGACGGAAGAGTCCCGCATGGGGACAGGAAACCTTAAGCTTATTTTCCGCCAGCAGCTTGATCTCGCATGGCCAATCTCTTGCACGTTCTAGAAAAAAAGGATAATTAAACGAAGCAGCATGGGAATGTCACATTGAGGTGGCCGGCAAGTCCACAATGATTTCGAGTCAGACGAAAGATACGAGTCCGAGATGGCTTCTCAGTAGAAAAAGGACGAGGTTTCCTCCTGGAGAGGCCGGTGGAAAACTGTATACACTCCGAAATAGATCGTACCCTCCTCTGAGCCGATTGAAGACTCGCAAGGCATGCAGAGGTAATTTGGCCACAGCGACCATGTGCGACAAGATACAGGGGGAAAAGATATTCGTGGTCTCTTTCTTGCCTGCCAATCCCTTCAAACGTGCGTTCCAACTAATTTGGCAGTGATACTTTTGGGGACGGGAAAATTTGGCGCAGAAGACATGCCAGAGAGTCGAGTCGAGGCCGAACGAGAAAATCACCCCAAAGCGGTACAAGTTCGAAGACAGCTCATTAGGCACGCACGGAGATCCCCAAGAACCCTCGGAACTTTCACTGGTGGGAATCCGAAGAGCAGCAGCAATTCGACAGAGGCAAACTGCGGAACGCAGGAACCTGCCAAAGCAAAGCTATCAATGGGGTGAGTGCTTCTTGTGATCTCGACCCAGCGTCTTTTTCGCAAGGCCACAAAGCCGGAAGACTTGCACAGAACGATTGAGGAGAAGACCTCTTCAATCCTTCTGTCTGCTTGCTCCCTCGCACGCAGGAAGAGGGTTTCGTTCTTTCTCCTGCAAAGACCGAGGCCTTGCCATGGGACTGCTTCCAACTGAACCCATGGACAGCAGCTGGTCCCCCAGCGGCCACAAATAGATTTCAAGCTACCTGCACGCCGAGAAAAAAGTCCCCGTTCCACGCCTTTGACACGGATAGACAGACTCTGCCATAATCCGCAAAGAGTACCGGAGCATCTTGAGACATCCGGCAGTGGGGCACCTGCAGCTGGCCCGGCAAGATCGAGGGCATAGGGCGTTTGTTTCGCCTGCAACCGCGGTACGGTGGGAGAAAACAGAGTCATTTCAAAACGCAGCGAGAAATTCAAAGACACCGACGACGCGCATCGTCCGTGCCCCCCTTGGGGGTGATCAGATGGGCAGCAGTGTCCGCTCCCGACCGCGCCGCACATCTCACACAGCCTGTGCGCCGGGTTAGCTGCGAATCCTGGGGTCTGGCGTGGCCGGAGCTCGAGTCGCCTTTGAAACGCATCGCATGGAGTGGTCCTCGTTGATTGCAGATATCCATCCAATAGATGATCCATTGGGTGTGCATACCAAACATAAGGAAACAACAAGATAAGAGAGAGTGAAAGAGGGTTATGACAGATTAGATAGAGTACAGTAATATCGGATTCCATACCGTGCGTGCGCCAGGTTATCTCTACGTCCGTGACCGTGTGTTCGCGGTGGGATGATAGAAGGAGGGAGTGGATTAAGAAGACGACTCCTTCTTCTTCGACCCGCATTGATTCAAACCGGCCCCGCAAAATTGTGCCACGAAAATCCACAGAAATACCTGCCAGGAAGATCGTCACGAAAAGGACGCCAAATAATTGTCACATTCTACTCACCAATCCAACCAAAACACACAACGCCATAATCTTCGTATTACGCCACCACATCTGCCGCCGCACACTGCGAGCACCGCGTCGGAACGCGGTTGCTTGTCCGGCCATAACGTCGGTCTTATCAACGAGAAGCTCGATACGCTCGCCACGGGAGAGTATTTGCTCCACGTTCTGAACCATGATGTTTTTGACTTGGTTCAACTCTGTTTGTGCGCGGGCTAGCTCGTCGGCTGGGGGAGCGGTGTTGTAGGTGTGCATGAGGTCTGCGATGACGGGGCCGAAGGACCCTTGAAGACCGTGCGCGGGGGTGTCGGTTGAGGCAGACGAGGATGGCGCACCAGCAAACTGGCGAACGTTGAAAACATGTCATTGGAATTCTGAGGAAGATACGACGCACCTTCCGTTGCAAGTCAGCTAGGAATGCGAAAGGCATTCGCCTACATGACGACCGCGATTAGACAAAGCAAAATGTGTGCGAGAGTCACACACCGTCCAGCAGAGTCGTCCGCCATGACGAGGTACGTGAATCCACCCTCAGAAATATAATGGAAGAGAAATTCCTCCCAGACATAGGTCAATTTGCTGTCGCATCAAAATTCAGCCAGTTCACTTGTTCCATGGCCGTCTGCCTACCTATCATTCGGGGGAATCTTAGACAGGATCTTCTCAGTCGCTAGCGCCGTAGTAAGTCAGCCATAGATAGCCTCTTCTTGTCTTATAATCGAGCCACCTTGCGAGAAATTCCGCTTGCCAGCCTGGTGCTCGGCAAGGATAATTGAACCACGGGCGACAAGAGCATGGATCTGTAGCAATATAAGTGTTTATTTTGCTGATATTTCTTGGCCAAAGGACGAACCAGAGACATGGTTGATAGGCTGCGGGGAAGATGAGGGCAAGCTTGGTTCCCGGTTGACGTCATCAAATCCAAACAGGATGTTGCCAAACAACCGCTCTTGACCGAATTTGGCAATTTTTTATCTTGTCGGCGTTGCGCTCGGGCTGGCCAGCGCTCGGGAGATGGCTTCACGATTAGAGGGACATACATCGCAATATAATTTCTGCCTCCAACAATTGTCTACTCGAAACACTCCACTCTACAGCTGGTCATGACATCGTCCTCAGCTTGCTCAGGTCTCGAGTAATGCCTTGCAACAATATGCCGCAGCACCAGCCTCTGCTCTCCCTCCACCGTGGACCTTTCTCTCATCATTGTCCGGGCCAACTCAATCAAAGTTGCGTCATAGGGTTGGTTTTCTGCAGACGGGAAAGTCAGGATGAGTTCCCTTAGTTGTTTGAGGGCAGCGAGCTTCGGTATGACTTTGCTCCATTCAAGAGGGACGGAATTTTGGCTTTCGATGCCCATGCCCCAGTTGACTGGGCGTCTGAGTTCCACTTTCTTGATGTTCGGCGCTTTCTTTAAGAGACCTTGAAATCGATAAGTGGGTGAATAGCGTCGGAAGGCATCAGGCGACTGACGTTCAGTGAGCCGAGGATTCGTCCAATCCATCATCCCGCTCAAATGTTCTGTCTTATCCGTCAGGGAAGAGAGCAACGCGGCCCCGTTACCGCCAGCGCAGTGGATATGCGTCGCGTTAGGACATATGCGCTGGAAAACGCTGACCGAATCCGGAATATACAGCGTCGTCACATTGGGCAGAGTCAATTTCGAGTCAGTCAGTGACTTGGCGAAGCCCGGTGTTTTGCAGGTGATAACTTGAATCGTGCGGAGGTTCGGGAGCTTGGAGAGCATCTTCCAGAGAGCCGCTAAAGCTGCCTCTGGTTTGCTTTTGCTGAATAACAGCGTCAGGGTTCTGGCAACGGAATGAGCTCCTCGTCAATAGGGTATGAGGCATATACGACTGATCAGACGCACCGAACATGATGCCGCACAGGCGAGTCTACAATTCCCTTCGCTTTACGCTCAATCGCTAGCATAGTATATTTATACCACGTTGCGTGAGCTCTCTCCGGGACGCGGCAGATGTCTAGTCTCGCCCAAAGTAGCGGGAGCGCAACCACCCGCAGCGCGCGACAGGTTTGCGAAAGCGCGGTAAGAGCATCATTTCGCTCGTAGTACTTCGCGTCCACTCGTCTATCGTGCGTGTCGTTGTAGAAGGTCAGAGGTAGAGTCCTGTAGTTTTCGATGATCGCGTCGAAAAGCTCTGGGGGGAGCTGAGCGAGGCGGACGGTGTCGTTCAGGTTTCTATTGCTCGGGTCTTGAACTGCGTTTTGCGAATCCGGGTCTGAGGCGACTTCTTCATCGGGGGGAATATCGAGACGGCGGCGAGACTTCCTGGGTGGCATACGAGGTTCGCAAAAAACAGCAAGAGACGAACAAGAGCGACGGCGCTATATAGTGCATTGGCTTCCTCGGCGCAACACATGTTTCAAATTTCAAGTGTGGGCGGTGTTGTAGTCAGTTGCAAGCGGCTCCAGGCAGTCGGTCGCGAAACGCCAATCAAATGATTCACTTCCTTTCTGGGATGGACGGTTGTCATTGGACGTGTCGAAACTTGCGTCCGGTCCTGGCCGCCGCCGAACACCGGAACAAGTCGTAGATGAAGTTCTCTCAAGATACATACAGCACAATAAGTAAAAACTACATGCATGTACTATCGAAGTTAGGTGTTCGGTCGAGGAATGCATTTTGGATGTCGACGGTCGCCAGCTCCTCCATCGCCCCGAGGACCTCGTCCACCGCCAGTAGACACTACGCATATCTCCTGCACAAGCAATAGTACTAGTTAGAAACCATTCCGGCACAAAAAAAAGAGGGTAAAACATACCTCTGTAGCACATCCAGGCTCACACCTAACCCACACCTGCGCCCAATCCAGCCACCTCATAAGCGCCTTCACTTCCACCCTCATAGCATCGGCGACTTGGATGCCACTCCGAAGACGATCTTCAAGATCATACGACAGATAAAACATCCGCGCAAGCCGCCTGCAGATCTCCTGCATCACATCCTCCACCGCGCTCTTAATGAGTTTCTCCTGCACAGTCATCAACCCCACCGGCAGCCCGCGCGTATGCGTCGACGCGCACCGCTGAACCACGGGCGCCAGCCACCCATTATCATTACCCGCACCATCTGCTGGGGGTGTATCCGAGGTAGTGAAATGCGGCGTAAGCATAATAAGCACTTGCTGCCGGGCTTTGAATGCAACTTCATCCGCCACACCCTCTGTGTCGTTGCTGAGTGTACGCGCTAGCACCTCAAGCCGCTCGCCGTAGCGCTCGACGACCACATGCACGACGCTCGCCCAGTCTACACCGCTACCCGCATCCCAGGGCCGGGCAAGCGCGTCTTCCAACTCAGCCAGCTTCATCTGCGTGTCTAATTTGGAAATCGGCTTCAAATCATGCTTCTCGCGTGGCTTGCCTCGCCGCGAGGCCACCAAACTGGTGACTTTGGGGTCATAGAATGAGACGAACTTGTCGTACCGCACTCGAACCCGTGTCTCGCCGGGAGCGCGAGAATGCCATTGACCGGTCACGGTGACCTCACCCCGAGAGTCTGTCGGAAGCGAGCCGACCCAGCCTTCGGGGCGTTGAGCAGGAAAGCGTCCACCCGGACCACGACGGCCGCCTCCGTCTTTCGTTCGCTCCTCTTGAGGAATCACTGGAAGAGACGAAAGCAGGTCGAATGAAGGGTTAAAGTCGCATTCGATGAGCTCAAAGTGACCCTCCATGCGTATGAACCCGTCGATTCCGTTCTTCTTCCCCCAGCTACAGAGACGCTCTCCAATCTCTTCCGTCGGAATCCAGCCCGTGTTGTTTTTGCGTACCTCGCCGTACATGATGACAGACTGCGTATCCGGCGACATGTGCGCACTGAGACCGTCAAAGTCCAGAACGCGTAGTTCGCGCTTGGTGGCGAGGGTGAGTACATGCGGAACCCGTCCGAAGGCGAACATATAAGAGTGCTCGAAGTCGAAGGCGAGCCATTCGGGTGTGGTTGGGATATCTGGGTCTCCGCGCCCGTGGTAGAAGACAGTTCCGATTGGAATGGTGCATGGTGCAAGGGAATGGCCTTGCACAACGACTGTGCCTGGCCAAAGCTGCATGAGCTCGCTGACAGATGTGAAGATACGGTTTCCGGTTGCGTCGATGTCTGGATGCTTGTCCCATTCCGATCCATTGTGAATTTGGGTTGCAAGAAAAGCAGCTTGACGTCCCTGCGCGAGACATAGATTCGCTAGCGCTGCGCACGATACTGCGACCAGAGTTGCTTTCATGGTGGTCTACTGATAAGAACAGCAGCCTAATCTGATATTTTTGTACAGAGACCGACAGCCCGGGCATTGATCGGTCTCCCGTGGTCAATTTTGACCATTTTCACAAGTCAAGCAAGTAGAATTGGAAGAGTTGTGAATCCTCCAGAAGAAGACTTTTGCAATTGAGGGCATATGAATGGACTGGGAGACGGAGAGCAAGATGAAGATGATAGTCAGGACCAAGCCCCGGCCCTAAACTATTTCCAATCGTGACAAAGCTGTGACACCCACGCTTTCTTAATTCCATATTCTTCCCAAATTCTTCCTGCCCCCTGGTTCCTGTTATGCCACCCAGAACGTCTCGCCGTCGTCTTGAGCATTCCTCAGATGAAGAGCCCGCATCGGAGCTCCAAAACGCGGTACAAGACGACAAAAATCCGAACGTTCGCCTCGCACAACTTCCTCCAGAGCTTTTCGACGCGATTATCGAAGACTACACGACGCTACCGCTGGCATTTTACTATGACACTCACGACATACCTGACTTGAAGTATTACGAGCGGAACGACGTTCTTACTGCACTGTCTCAGACTTGCACGGCGTTGCGAGAGGTTACGCTTCCCCGGTTGTGGGCAAGACTTGACATTTGTCGTGTTCCTGAAAAATCACGGGCAACGTGGTACAAGTATACCATGCTTGCAATTGAACGCAAAGCGAAGGGAATTGCGGACTCGCCTGTGCGGCATTATGTTCGGTACGTGCGCCGTGGAAATCACTCCGTTTGCTCAAGCGTTGGCCGCTGCCTGCGTGTTGGCTCGGGACGACGAGGCGTTATAATTTCGTATCAAGCTCCCTCAAGCAAATTGGCATGTTTCGAGGTAGCTAACTACGTCCTCAGAACCTTGACACTCATGTTCAGCAAAAGCAAGCCAGACGCCGCCTTGGCAGCTCTGTGGAAGATGCTCCCCAAGCTCCCCAACCTCCGCACCATCCAGGTCATCACCTGCAAAACTCCCGGCTTCGCAAAATCTCTCACTGACTCCAAACTCGAACTGCCCAACGTGACGTCGCTGTACATCCCCGATCAAGTCAGCGTCTTCCAGAAAATATGCCCCAATGTGACCCACGTATGCTGCGCCGGTGGCCAAGGAGGCGCTCTGCTCTCTGCCTTGACAGACAAGACCGAAATCGTCGATGGGATGATCGATTGGAAGAACCTCCAGCTCGTTGACCGTGTGTATGCTCGTCCTGCATTGTGATTGGTTTTACATGTCCACTCAGGGCTCGTCAAAAAAGCGCCCAACCTCCTCAAACTAGAACTCCGCCGCCCCGTCAACAACGGCCTCGGCATCCTCAGCCAAAACAGCATCCCCGCAGACGAATGGAAGCAACTCATACCCAAGCTCGCTGCCCTCAAGAAACTCGGGGAACTCGTCTTGACGTTCCCGTCTAAAGAGGACCACCCGGGCGACGCAGCGGTCGTCGAGCTGGCGAGGACACTGGTGCGGGATAGGTTGGGTGCGCCGGGGGAGCGCAAGTTGGTGGTCAGACATGTCGTGGCGCTGCATTACGAGTACGCGGAGATGGAGGAGGATACGATGACCAGTTGCACGGTTGAGCGTTTCGAGTAGAGATATCTGTACGTTCTTCCAGTCTTTTTCCCGCCCAAAATTCTGACCCACATAGGTAGGTAGACCCTGACTCCCTTATTCGATTCGCTTTTTCCCCGTGCTATCCAAACGTTCTCGCCGACGCCGTGAAGCTGAATGCGCTCCTCGGACCGCCCTCGGCGAAAACGCCCTTAGGTAACATCGACCAATCGCTCTGGCCTTTCAAGCATCCCGCTCCATCGTTAGCTCTAATTTCTCACGCCGACGAGCGGGCATCGAGGATGCGAGGGGGCCGACGTCGCTATTGACGGCCGAGCAGCAATGGGATGTTAAAAGATTGGTGGGCAGCCGAGTGGTAGTCGAAAAGGAGGAGGTGGAGGCGCCCGTGGTAGAGAGGTGGTCGGATTTTGATGCTGCCAGTGATGGTCCAGGACTCCAGGAGGCAACAAACGGTAACGTATCGTACCACCGTTCCCCTGCGTATTCCGCATGGAGCGGGCGTGCGTGACGGTATAGTGGTGCAGACGAGAAAAAAGGCGGTCGAATGTAGAAAGGATGGACGCGTGGCAGTGCGTGAGGTACGTGCACCAAGAACGCATTGAAGGGTATTATGGAAAGCGCGTCCACTCTTTGGCTTCTCCCTACGCTACGCATTCCGCTGACCAAGGTCTGCGTCAAAATCGGAGATGGTGCCAGCTTGAAGCTGCTGCTACTCCAGGATTAAGGTGAAGTGCTCAAGAAACCTCCCCCCCAAGTTTGCAACTAAATCGTACATGACATGGTAGAACCGGAATGTGATTATACAGACATATAACTTACTCAAGACGTACAATACGAGGGCCCGGAGCACACATAATACATAGATATGTTATCTGTATTATTGGGTGGGTAAACTCGTATCTGGCCAGCAAACGTTCCTCACATTTCAGGATCGCGAATATTCCTCCACCGTTATCCGCGCTCATTAGGTCGTCTCCAACGCATTGATACTAAGTTTCAGGTTGAGATAGGGCCCCGCTGTCGGGTGTCTCTCGTGGGTGAGCGCTGGAGTAACTCTGTCAAAGAAATCGCTGACAATGAATGGGTTTCAGGGTTTGGAGACAGTTTGGCAGTCACTTACGTCCTTGACAATGGATGTGCATTGCTTCCACATACGTTATATGAGCGTGCGGACCCATTCCGGTCCCGCCGGCCCCACCGTTACCACCCTCACTGTTTGCTCCTCCCTGGCCACCAAAGCCCCCTGAACCGTAACTCAGTTAGGAGCATGAGGCACGCGGATCGATAGATGCGCGTACCGTAAATGGACCCAATATTCATGCGACTTGATACACCGCGACTCCCTCCCTGAGTGTTTCGGGCTTCATCGCTTGCGACAGGGCTCAATTCAACGGCAGAGGGAGAGCCGGCTCCTTGATTGGGGTTGCCCTGGGTAAAAGTGTTCGTTTCTGTTTCACGGAGTCGTAATTCCGTTAACATCCGCGTAATAACCTTTTTTGACAAACAGTGAGTGGCGCGACACAATTGTAAAACCAGAAAACTTCTCCCACATCTGCGAGCCGCTCCTCAACAAGGACTGACGCACTCGTTGAATCGGAAGAGTCAATTGCATCGCTCATCTGATCAGCGTCGAGTTGAACCGTAGTCATAGTTGCATGAGTATCTTCCACTGCTAAAATTGTAGCTGACAGAGTCGATTCGTTCTCCAAAGGGATGCTCTGAATTGTCTCGGAGTCTTGAACTTCGTTCAGATCATGTTTCGCATTGGCATCCGCCAGGATAGGCTGAATTTGTTCTGCCTCCCGAAGAAGCTCGGCGTACGAAAAACCTCCCATCCTGCAAAGCCCTGGAATAACAAAATCCGCCTCCTTCGCCTGAACAAGATCATGAGTCCATTCATTCCAGAGCATCATTGATTTGGGTCGACATACAAGTTTATCTTGTGCTTTCCTGAATAATTCTTTGGCAAAATTCAAAACGGAAAAAAGCAAGACGCACCGGAGCCTCTTCACACTCCACTGATCCACGATGGGGCTGCAGAGGTTGAGCCGGAGTTCAGAAAGCACACGAACGCAGACTGACTGAATTGTTCTGTTTGCAAGACCCCGACTTGTCGATCTTAGTTTCAGTTCAATTTGTGCTTCGACTGCGAGGTTGGGAGTCTCCTTCTTTGCTTGTTGGGATGATGTCTGCACCACGTTCAAACATACGTTGCCATGTAACCAGCTGGCTACCCACTTACCCTTACCACGTCAAGGAGCTCATATGCCGCCTTTCTGGAAACGCAGGCCTCTGTCAATATGTCTCTATTGGAGGGTCCCCTCTGTCGGGCATCATAGATCACGTTGACATTACGTCTCAGCTCCTTTGCCTCCCTGCACGATGTTCAATGTGAGACGGCGAAGTAAGTTTATCGCCAGATACTTACCTGATGTATGTTGCGAGGAACTTGCGGAGATCAGGACTCGGAATGTATCGCCCGTCCTTGTCCACAATTAATAACACATCTCTCAGATATGTAGTGGATTCGACTGCAATGGTAACGGGGAGAGTCATGGAAGGAAAAACAACAGATAACCGTCATTTTGCACCATTCCCCTGTTCCTTTAATAGTGGGAGGCAGGAAAGTATCGGCATCGAGGAAAGGTCGGCATAGAACAAAGACTCGAGAGCACTGAGACTTCCAATTCACACGTGTCTAGAACTTGCAAGAACTTTGAATTGTTTCTCTGCCAGTCTTTGGAAAAGAACAATGTGCGTGGCACCCATACCGCAAAGGAGGACGGCGTATCCTTGTCTAGTACTGTCAAGGAGACAACAACGACTTTCACGGAGGTGTCTCGGCATGCCATGAAGGACTCAACAATCAATGTTGACAACAAGGGCTCTGACTTTTTATGGTCTTCTAATTCACACTGGTGATTCGTGAAGATGCTGGCAGACGGCGACCTGACTTGATTCGGAGTTGAACATGTTGTACTATTCCGAAAATGCCTTGAATTAATTTTCGGAGGCATGCCAGTGGTATCGGACCACACCGTAACTGCAAGTACGAGAGCCAGATAACCTGTAGCGTCTGTCTATAGGACGAGAGAATTGCCGCTTGCGAGAGTCGTCACTCAAGAGAGACTAACGGTGAACGGACCTACGACAGCCTGAGGGCGGTGAAGATCTCGGTTTTCAATCCTAGGATGACTAGCTGCCAGGACGCACTACGCTCAGTCAATTTTCATTCGGATAAGTATGTCCAGATGTACTCCGAGTCAACTTACAAAGTTACTTCCAGATCTGAGATTTGACACCAGCTTGACAGCGTGTAATTCGTGAATGTCACACTTACGCCCACAGTGACCGTCACAAAACCCCGTTGAGTGGGCGGACTCAGACTGGGACATGATGGACTCGAGGCCTCATCCTGGACTATCGGTAACTGAGCTGCCTTGGCTGCGCCGGAGGCACGCTCTCTTGCAACACGGTTATCGCCTTCGCCCAAAGTTTGATCCCGACTTTGCTTCGCGGTACCCCGCTTTGGACAAGACAGCGAAAGCCGAGTGCGATGCCATGTACTTCGTAAGTCGCGGGTTTCCTTCCCAGCATCTCATGATATCTACATAAAAGCTTTACAGCGCTCCTCTATAATGGACGCTGTCCGCATATCCGATGAAACCAAGGTTCAGCTGAAGGTGGTCTCCTCAAAAACGCACCCCCACGAAGTAGAGATAGCACAATTATTTTCTACGCCGCCGCACTTTGGACATCCGCGAAACCACTGCATTTCAATCATAGATGTTCTGTCAGACCCTGAAGATCCAGATGCACAAATTATTGTGATGCCGAAGCTTGTGAGCTTCAGAGAGCCTGGTTTCGAAACGATTGGGGAGGTCATCGCCTGCTGGAGACAAATTTTCGAGGTAATGTACGAAACCTATGTCGACCCTGTCTAACGGCCGCGCAGGGAATTCACTACATGCACGAGAATTTCGTCGCTCATCGGTAAGTCGGACACGCAATCCATATTGGCAGATCGCTCACGGTTTGTGCAGGGATTGTGGCGTCAACAATATCATGCAAGACCCGGCGATGCTCTACCCCGACGGATTCCATCCAGTTCGGACCTGGATGGCTGCTTCTTACAAGGGCTTTGCGCGGTATATCACTCGCACGGAGTGCTGGCCTCGGTACTACATCATCGACTTCGGACTTTCTCGCCGTTATAACCCTGCAGATGGGCCGCCCGCTGAAGACATAATTCTCGGGGGCGATAAATCACCTCCCGAGCATGCTGGGAGGGTGGAGGCCTGCAACCCGTTCCCAACTGACATTTACTTTCTTGGAAATCTGCTCAAACAACGCTTTATCTACCCGAAAGACGTGTGTCAATTATTTTTTTGTAACGTGATTTCTATTTTATATGGTTTAGGCGTCCTGGCCGTTCCGGCCCCTCAGCTTCCTCAAACCGCTAGTCAAGGAGATGACCCAGAAGGAGCCCAGTTTGCGTCCCACCATCGGAGAAGTGATACAGCAATTTGATAAACTCACCAGCAAGCTGGGAACCTGGCATCTTCACGCTCCTGGACAGCGAGAGTATGACTTCGGTCGACCTGCGCCACAGCGCTTTAGACGAATCAAGAATACATTCAATAAGGTGCCGGCGCTTCCCCCCTACACCCCGCCACCAATAGTCCCACTAAGTCCCGAAATGCGGGCGTTCTATACCCAAACGAGAAAGAGCGAACCTCAGTAGTCTACAATGCCGTCTTGGGAAATTATTGAATGCGATTCATTCGGTGCCGTACACCAAGATAACAAGAATCTTTTTGTGAACAGAAGAAATAAGTTTCGTTGCTATCCGAAAACTACAAAGTGTCTGAATAGATCGAATCCCGGAGTCTTCTATTTTTGATACCAAAAAGAACGGGACCCATAGAACCTGGATTCGAAAACAAGGTATAGTTGTTACTTTACTTTACTTATGAACTGGTCTCCACGCGACGGAGGAATACAAGGTTTCGGGGTGTTTCAGAACTCATTGTTGTTAAGTATCGCCGTCCAATGAAGAGTCTGGAGGTAACTCTGGGTACGGAGAATGTGTTAGGGCAGAGAATGGCTTTATGAGCCACACTAAGCCTGCTATGAATGCAATAACGAAGCTGGTCTCTATAGAGACTGGCAAATGGCTTGCCGAGGAGATTATCGAGTTTAAAGGAGGAATCAGGATTCTTTGGGCGACAACTGTTTGCACAAAGTATACGGTGAACAAGCAATAAGTACATCGAATTCCGGATTGAGACTAACAGTCACCAGTGGCGAGCGCCGAGAGCTTCACTTCAAATTGACAATGAATACAGTACGACAATGGGTCAAACATGGGTCAGTTACCTTCGATTGTGATCAAGTGACGCCGTAATGACGATAAACAAGCATTGTAGTGGCAGCAGTCCTCAACTGCTCGAGAGTAATATCACCCCCTGCGTCGCCGTTTGGAGATGATCCCGATGTAGCCTCGCGCACCGATTCATAATAGGACTCCGCGACTTGATTCCTTTCCAGTGAATTAGTCGCCGGCGCAGTGGCGGGGACCGACTGCGCCACACCAGACGCGTACTGGGTCACGATTTCCACGCTTCGAGTGGCAAGAGGACCCGTTGAGGGTTGATGTTCAGACCCAACAGCTGCAGGCGAGAACACAGCAATGGCATACTGGCAGTAATAAATGATGAACACCTGACACGGTCTTGATTGATACGATACGCACCTCGACCTGGAATTTATTGATTTCTGCCGTTGGTTGGAGATCCTGCTGTAAGTAGATCTCGCCCCTGAGATGTCGCTGAGCGGATGACGGGAGAGCGTCAGGAGATGCACGCCAAGTCGCCTGACCGCAGGGTAGGATATTTATTGTCGGCTGTCCTAGAGAACATCGAACAGTTCGCTGTAAATAGACTGCGGATGGTTTCATAGAGGCGAGGACGTCGGCGACTTGAGATTCAGACTCGTTGTCTACTTCGATTGTCATAGCGCAGGGTATCGATGCCGCTCTCGTATAGCAAAGCTGACAAGAGAGAGGGAATAACATTCAGTTCCGCATAAATGTTAAGTATGGATGGTGCATACTGGTTTTGCCAGGAAGACCTTGAACGGAACAAGTAAGCTTTGAAAATATGATTGAAAGAACTTGGATAGCATACTGTGCACTTCGCGCTCACTGGTCGTTCTCCAGATGGTATTCCTTTGATCCGAACCGGTTTGAAGGCATACCATCCATCGGGATCTGAATATGGCCCTGGGGCATCCACGCCGCTCTGCAACGCGAGCTGTCGGAGCTGTGAGGGACTCTGGCTCGGAGCCTGCATAGAGAACAACTTGAACGACGTGGTTATTCTGCATGATGGTGAGACTTTTTGAACTAGAATCCTACGAAAGACAAATGCTATGTACATACCTATCGTGAGATCGAAATTTACCTCGATTGATACTGAGCTCCAAGGAATAGTCGACGTTCAGCTTCGACGAGGGTTCCGCGAAAGAATGCGGAAGCCGGAACTCATGCCGTCCTCCGTCGGGATCGGAAACGAATTCTGGGAGTTTGATCGAGAACGGAAAATCATACTCCCCCTTGAGTTTTTGAGTCCAATTGCCGTCAGAAGCGTCTGGTGCCCGTGGGTCGCCCATCGAAGATTTCCAAAGAAATTTTCCCAGTCGAAAGAAATTCATACGTTCTTCGGGATCTCCAGCCACTACCAAGTCACCTCTCAGCTGGTATTTCGATTATATGGTGATTCCGAGCCAGAGCAGAAATGTACTCACATAAAGGGTGATCGATTCAACGGGATCCGAGGTTCGGAGGTTGAGCTTGAGCGCTCCATCTATGTCCGATCCTTCCAGGAAAGTGGGTGTGGTACCACTGAGAACAGGATGGGCGAGTAATGTAAGAGTGGCAAAAGGCTTGCCGAGGAGATTCTTGAGTACAAAGGAGAACTCTCTGGGTGACAGCTTTGTTTGTACGAAGAATTAGCAATCCATCGAATTTAATTTTGGAGCGAGACACTAACAGTAGTGGAGAGCTTTGGGTCGGGACTTGCATGTGTCTCAACAGGTTGAGCAGGGTTATAGGCAGGAGGTGGCTCAACGAGTTCGGTGGTCATCTTGGGGAGAAGGAGGTGAGGGATTCGGATGGGTATTGAGGGGCTGCATTCTGCGGAAAGCACAGTGCGGGTACTAGTAATAGGTATCTTCAATCTTTCACAGCGTTGGAGCGGTTTCAATTGCAAGAATCATCGAGGCAATGCTGACAGGGACAAAATTGAACAGGAATAGATGTGTCAGGTGTGCTCAGCCGGTGAACCAAGCTCTTGCCCAAGTACGCGCGGCCCAACTTGAAGCGTGACCCAATGTGTTAGGGTGATTTCCAAGCCGGAGAGTGGCACAGGGTGATTAGCAGATAGCGGGAGTGGGTGAAATAGTCTGGGCCTGCTAAATCTCAGCATGTGCACATCAGGAAAACCGGTAAGCGAGCGAGCCGGCGGTTAGCCGGCGTTAGCATCGCATAGCACAAAACCTTCGCTTAGCACTTTGTGAGTCTCCCGAAGTTCTCCAAAAAAACTCTTGCTCTTCTTTATACAACGTCTCGAAAGCTTTGAAAGTGCCCTCGTGCTATGGAACACTTTCAAAGTCCTCGCATATTCAACGACACTCTACGACGCCAGACGAAGCCCTAGCTATAAAACCTCGACTGTAACATTACTTTCGTGCACCTCCACTACACCTCCCCAGTTCTATCATGAGCCAATCTATCGACACAATGCAAATCGATGACGATTTCGCCCCTGGCAGCCTCAATTGGTTCAATTCATTCGACTGGCACAAGGATTTCAACGAAAACCCTTCACAATATCGATGCTGGCAACGCGCGTGGGAAATTCATAACGAAAGACTCGAGGAAGCGGCGGAGAAGGAGGCGGCGGCGGAGGAGGAGGCGGAGGAGGAGGCGGCGGCGCGGGAGGTCGAGGAGATCGCGACGCGGGAGATGACGATGGAGGTGGAGGACACTGATTCGGACAAGGAAAATGCGAAGTGCGTACCGGTTTTTTGCTCTCATCGTGATCACCTGCTGAGTTGTGATGCAGCCCATTCGAGGCGGCGCTAGGTCTCCACGGCGGGGACAATGCGGTAGCAGCCACCGCGCCTCCGACTGGCCAGGAATTGGTGGCTGAAATTGGTGAGTATCGCGTCGCATATTTTTTCTGTCAAGATACTCACCGTGGATTATTTCAGCCCGTCACCAAGAGCACACTGCAAACTGTCGCTGGTGCCGCGCAACGGAAAACCAAATCGCCCAGGACGCGCAAGCGACGCGCATCGACGCGGCATTTCACCAGTTGGACAAGGATCTCATCAAGATCCGGCTCCACAACATCGTCCAATCCCTCATCGTCGCAAGATACAACGCCAGCATCGCAAGACACGCCGTTGCGGTTGAGGTAGGCCGCGTCGCCGTCACCGACGCGGTTGTTGAGATCGAGAGAGACGCCATGGAAAACATCCAGTCCCTGCAGGAGGAAGCCGTGACGTGTGTTGAGGCGGCGCTGGCGGATCTTAATGTGATTGTTAATGAAGGTGAAGGGGCTTGAAGTCCGGGGCGGAAGGGGGCGAATTTTTTGCATAGACATACTTACCAATCGAATAATATTTGTTTTCTGGGCCTTTCTTGATCTTGAAAGTTGGACTGCGAGCGGAGTGTTATTGAATGCTAATGTCCCCAGTGTCGTACATTTCCAGCAACGCCTCAATGGTGATTTCATTCAGATTCTTGACGGTTGGGGGCAGCGAACAGAGTCCCGAGTGTAACGGTTTGACGAAGGAGGCGGTTGACGCAAAGTGCTTGGTTGATTCTATATATCTGTGATATGGTCCTAAGTATTATCTTGTGTTAAACTTGTTTTCTCCATTATTGATAGAGCCACGAATGCTGCATGAGGGACATGGAATCGTCGAGTTTTCATGCGGCTTAATTTCATATAGCATATCCGACAACAAGATGAGGCAAGCACACATCTGCTGAGGGACATGGAATCGTCGACCTTTCATGCGGCTTAATTTCATATAGCATATCCGACAACAAGATGAGGCAAGGCACGCACCTGCTGAGGGACATGGAATCGTCGAATTTTCATGCGGCTTAATTTCATATAGCATATCCGACAACAAGATGAGGCAAGGCACGCACCTGCTGAGGGACATGGAATCGTCGAATTTTCATGCGGCTTAATTTCATATAGCATATCCGACAACAAGATGAGGCAAGGCACGCACCTGCTTGAAGTTGGGGCCAGCGGTGGGGATCTCGTGGACGAGATCCTCAGCGCAGAGAATGTTGCATTTATTGGAGAGGGGGATGCGCTGCTTGTTGACCTTGCCGTACCCGAGCTTGTAGATCAATTCCCGGATAGATTAATATTAGGTTCGCTGTTGACGGAGGTGTTGAGACCGAACGAGTCGACAGCCTTGAATGCAGAGGAACTGACCCGTATGTAATGTAGGGCTCGACGAGACGCAGCATCTGCTGCTTTGCGCGGGTAACCTTCACGAAAACACCGTTGTCGATTTGCAGCAGACAGAGGAGCTGCAAACTTTAGCGAGACTTGGGGGCGATTTCATTGATACTATAACGCCGATGCTTAGATGAACGAGCATTGAGGAAAACGGGGTCCACACGCACCCACGGATACGGACGACAAAGTACACCTTGGGCTGGGCGGGGACGTGGAAGTCGCCGGCAGTCCGTGCAGCCCGCTTCCGACGAATCTCCTCTTTCTCCTTGGACAGGTACTCCTTGACATACGTACGACTCGGCATGCTTGAAGATAACCTTTCGCTTGGCCTTGGACGCCTGGAAAAAGTTAGAGAGAATAAACGCATACATCATAGAAGAATGAGGGATGGTAATTTTGACTACTGTGCTCACCTTACGGACGGCAACAGCAGCCGCGAGGCGGTCGTCACGGGCCTTTTCGTTTTGCTTGCGTTTCTTGAGGAGGGTCTCTGGGACCTGGAAATGAGTTTTTTTTTCACCTCAGCGTTCGGGATCCAAGGCGTTTCACAGCGCAAACGAACCGAAGCGGTCGAGACCTCGTAGATGAAATGGTTAGTGGCCGATGTGGCTCAGTCTAATATGTATGCGTTTCTTCTCAAACTCGCGAGTCAAGTGGCGCTATGAAATTGAGTAGATCAGTACGCGATCTTGGTGAAAGAGGTAATCGGGGCAACCAACCTTAACGAGGGAGGATTCACCAGTTCCACCGTCACCGACTGGCGGCTTTGCTTGCCTCGGAGATGCCGGCGGGGACGACCAACCCCTCCAGCTCATCGTCGCCCCCTCCGGCCAACCGCCCTCTCGCCGTCTCCCACAACCCCCTCCACCTTGGCGGAATGAGCGGCGGATGCCCACTCTCGATCATATTCGCACCGTGTTTATTCTTATGATCTCCGCTAACCAGCGGGGAAACTGAAAAGATATTCGGCATCTCCCCCTCCCAAACGCGTTCGACAATGCCGGTGCGCACGAGGCTTCAGAGCGTGCGCGTCGCCCGCAGCCGCGCGAGTTACTATTGGAGGTACATAAAGGGTATATGGCGGTGGAAGCGGAGGCGCTTTGTGTGAGTGTGAGCGCGTTGGAGAGATTGCTGAGGGCATTAGTGCCCGGAGAAGGGGGTGGTTGGACGTGTTCGTGGCGGCGCGCGAGGAGCCGATGGAGGGGAGAAAGGGGGGAGCTGGACGTGCGTGGAGGCGAGTTCATGGGTTGTGGGGGCGGGAGGGGCGTGGCAATGCGGAAGACGTGTATTTGGGGAGGATAGTCGGTTTGGGTTTGGGTTTGTAAAGCTGGAGAGGGGCGGGAGAGGGAGCGTGCCGTTTGGGACGTTGGAGGTGAGTTTCTTTAGAGACGCAGACCATGAGTTGGTGCTGGCACCGTTGGCGATTGAGGGATGCGCGGGTGGGGGAGCATGGTGGTGGGGGAGCATGGTGGGAAGAGAGTCAGTGTTGGAAAAGATTGGGGTGCCGCATAGGGCGCAGGATATATTGGTGTTGCTACTGTTGAGCCCGGGGATGTTGCTGTTGGTTGGAGAGGATTCGGAAAGAACGACAGAGGACGACATAGGCTCAATTGTAAGTTGACCTGTATGTATAGCGGCAAACACAGAGCGTCGAGAGAGCCAGTTGAGTGAAGGTGCCAGGCCGAGACGAACGGTAGGTTCTCTGAGGCCAAAATTAGAACAAGAAAAATGGCGGAAACGATATGCGTACGAATCTTCGGAGGACTGTCTAGCCGAGAACGCCATGGGCAGAAGCCTCGCCATAGCCGGAGGGGACTGGGCGAAGACGGATGGACGGAGCGCAAATACGCCACGAACATGAGATGTATACGCTCACAAAGGTGCGTTTACTTTTTCTGAATTCCCGCGATGCGCTGACCCGTTTCGCTAGGCAGCAAAACTCGACATCCTCAACGCCGCTTTCAAACGAGTTAGATACGGGTTCAAACGTACGGTGCGTTACAACGCACCTTTCTAACCCGTCTCTGACCTTTATTTTCTCTCCCAGCTCGCCTAAACGCATCAAGTTTCAGTATGTATAAGCACTTTGGAAATGGACCGTCAGCTCACCTGCGTCGAGTCCGTCAACCTCATAGCACGTTGTGACGCGCTGCATTCCGATCGCCGTCTACAACGAAGTCAGAAGTGGGGGCGGGAGTGAAGGGGAAGGTGAAGGTGCAGAGAAGGAAGCGGGCAAGGGGTAGGAAGAGATGGAGGGGACATAAGTCACCTCAACCCATCGGCTTCGGCCAACTCGTCAACCCTTCGACGTGATACGCCTGCAACGCTGGCGCTAGTCGGCGTCGAAGCGGAGGTGGTGGCGGTAGTGGAAGTCGTCGCGGTAGTTGCAGTAGATGTAGTCGACGTCGTCATAGTTCCA
The DNA here is from genome assembly GCA_037176885.1 of Favolaschia claudopus. Taxonomy (NCBI): domain Eukaryota; kingdom Fungi; phylum Basidiomycota; class Agaricomycetes; order Agaricales; family Mycenaceae; genus Favolaschia; species Favolaschia claudopus. The sequence goes on along the minus strand of JAWWNJ010000036.1, from coordinate 631,104 downwards.
CCAGTTGCACGAAGAACGGCTTGAGACGGCCAAATAGACGGGACAGCATTCGGAAAATACGCGGGATAACGCAGCTATATGAAGATTTCAGTACGATCCCCGTCCGTCGAGTCTCGTTCTCCGCACCATCGAATCAGCGCAGATGCACGCCCCCCACCGTCCCGCCGACCCAAACGAGACTGATTTCCGACGAGTGGTGTCCGACGAGGCGATAAGGTCGAAGCTTGAAGAGCAGAAGGCGGGTGCTGGATACAAAAGTAAGAATGTAGCGATTACAATCAACGGCAAACACAAGACGCACCAAACTGGAGGTAAACTAAACGCACATTAGAATAATCCGCTTCAATTTCGTGAACCACGATTGCTAGCCAACTTCAAACTCTGTAAAAATTTGGACGCGAAGATCGAGTCGCGTGCCGCTCTCCAGGCGTCCCATTGTAGCTCGTTGCCGCCGCCACATCCATCCGGATTTCTGGACAGCGTACCGAATTTCTTCGCTATTCCTGAGCATATCTTGAGTATGAGCATGAGCATTTTTTGTTTCTTAACTCACTGTTCCAGATTATTCGAACGCAGCGCTGCCGGGCGTTCGTTAAACTAGCGTTGGGAGTCCACTCTGCTCGCCGCTTATACAGCCACGCCGACTTCCCTGACTTCCTCCTTGAACTTCGTCGCCGCTACATCCATTCGTGTTTTTTTTTCATACCATCCCGCTTTCTGTTGCTATGTATCACATCTTGAGTATGTTTTCACACATTCAACTTGTGAACTCTCACTTACCTTACAGTCTGTTTGATGGCCATGTTGCCTATGTTTTCGACGTCCTATCGGCGGGTCTACACCCGAATCGCCTTCATCGTCGCCGTTTTCGCACAACCCTCCAGCTCTGACGTTCCTGGCTATGTGTACTGGTTGGAAATCACGAATCCCGATGGTACAATCGAGTTCAAGGCTGGGCGCACGGATGATCTCGAGCGGAGAATCGGGCAATGGCGCGACAAGTGTATAGGTTGCAAATTTGTGCTGAAAGACGCCATTCCTACAAAGCATTCACATAAACTCGGTAAGATATTTGTCCAATTACCTGGGCTCTTATTTTATCCTCCAATAGAACGCGTAGTACATATCTTCTTCAAGGTGGCGGACGCTTGGATCAGTCCGTACCCCTGCCAATCCTGTGGCACTTGTCACCGAGAAAAATTCGACGTTGGGATGTGGGGTGGTATCGCCGGAGCTATCATGATTACTAAGTTGCTCAGAAACTGTATTGATGCCCAGTAGCTTTTCGTACCTGTAGCTGTATATATTTGAGGGCAATTGCCCGTTGATGAATGAAGAGTAATGTCTCGGCACTCGAGGGTTGAACGAGAGATCTAAAAAAGAAGAGAAAATTCCGCCCGCCAGGTACCTTCGTGTAGGGGGCAAGGGCGTCAGGTTCACTGACAAATAGTCCATAAATGGTTCAAGGTCGCTGGCGCATGCGTCATACCTTATCCCTGCCAGTCGTGCGGCAGGCTGCACCGGGAAAAGTTCGAGTTCGACGTTGGGGTGAATGCAGGCGACAGGATCCAAAATGCTATTGAAATTACTGAGCTGCTCAGAGACAAGATTGATGCGCGGTAGCCATACTTACCTGTGATTGTACTGTAAGCATTTGCTTGTGAAGATTCACATTTGTACGGGGGAAGGCAATCGAGGACTAGAAACACCGAATCAGTAACCAAAAAAATCGGAGCTCTGAAGCATACCCTTAGACGACAATCGGCTGCTCGGTATCACAATTAGAGTAATGAAACCAAGAAAGCAATGCCAGTCAATGTTAGTGTATAATAGCACAGTTGAATCGATATCAATCCGTTTGATTGTCGAGGTTCGACGGGCTCTCGAGTGGTGCGGTTGCTTCACAGGAAACCTTATGACATTAAAGAAAGGCATAATCACCGGTAACAATACGAGCAAGAAGGGAACTATCAGTAAAACAGGTAAATACGAGACGACGACCGGCTCCAGATACGGCGCAGTGGGCGAGCAGTCGGGTTCGGACAACCAACACTGCGCCCGGAGGTAGGGGGATGCGGTGGCCTAGCTGAGGCGTACAAAACTCCCCGTTTTCGTAATCCCCCATACAGAAGATAATGGCGTATCGGTGAAGACAATCGTTCCAATCGATGTGCAGGAACTCAGAGCAGCCCTCCTTCAGCGCGATTGTGAAGAAGAGGCCACCGAAATCCAAGTTCGGGCGGCGTCCGAGTTGGCGTCTGAGGAGCCTCCGCACGCGTCTGTGTATTCTACTGTACGCGTTAACGCCTGCGTCCAGTGTGAAGCAAAAAAAAACGTACGCAGATTGAACCAGGTGGCCCTCTGGTGCATGCTCTGCCATAAGCGGTTCCAACACCGAAACAACCTCCGCACGAACAATACCAAGGATCTCGTCCAGTCCGTCGATCACGAGCTTCTGGCGTTCCCGTGCCTTCTTCAATGATGCCGGAGAGAGCCTGTGGGCCATCGGTATCTTCTGCAGAGAATCGGCGGTAATGTAGGGCCATAAGCAGTATAATGACCATATCCCGAGGTGCAGAGCAGGACTGCGGGATCTCTGCAACTCCGTTGGAGGGTAGCGGATGAAGGACTTGATCCTGTCCCAGATGGACAGTATCCTCTGCTGCGTTTCAGGTTTCACAACATCCGCAAAACGCATCACTAGCCACTTGGGCCATTGTTGCCGCAGCAGCGCCTCCCGCCACAAACTATTCTTGAATTCACGCCTGAGCAGCCACCGGGGTAGGCCGCCGGGACCGAAGCGTTTGAGTTGGGCGGGTGTGGGATCATCCGTCTTGATGAAGAGCGAGATATTTGGATCATCGCAGATGTCGGGGAGAGAGGTCGGGGCGCCCCAGTGAAGACGGGAAGCGGCCTCTGACACGAGCTTGCGATCCCGTCGTCCCGAAGCAAACTCGTCAGGGAATCGGACGGCGAGGTGTATCATCTCTGCCCGCAACAGTTCAGAGTCAGATGCAGCGAAAGATAGCGTGAATACGCACGCGCGAGGTGGCCAAAATTCTGAACGCTGCGTAGCTTGACCTTGCGCGGGCGTTGCTGCTTTTGGAGAGTGCTTACTGACCCCTTTCCTCGGTGAGTGCTATGGAGGAATCAGAAAAGGCAGGATGGGGGGGAATAGATGGCAAACCGGGGTTTACGATGGCGGCCCATTACGCTTCGACAAAGGGGTGGTGGTAGGAGAGGGTAGGAGGTGGTGGTAGTCAAGAGAAAAGAGTGGGCGGATCCAGTCACTGATTAACAGATTGCGGGCATCGATCCCCGTGTCTTGGCGATGCTTTATAAGATCTCCACGCAGTTTTTAAAACTCAGCCCGCTTTTGCTTTCACCCCTGCAGCTTGGTCAATGGCCTGCTGGATGTGATACAAGGTGCAGCCGGCCGCTTGCCCTTTCTTCTCGACGGGCAACTTTCATGGTTGTCCCATTCGCGGCCCTCCGAACGTGCAAATGCCCTTGCACGCTCGCGGGGGAGTCGCCCTACCGGGGGCTATCCGGTGGGGCGGCAGCGCTTGCTGTCGAGATTCCTGGAAAGGTGTCATTGCGGTCGTTTTCCTGTTCGAGGGCCTCGAGAGGGTGCGACTCATAGGAATCGGGCCTCATCCCCCTCTTTTCATCAATGGCAACCTGTTGCGTGACGCTTGTGCTGGTCAAGGTAAACGTTTAAATTCTGTGGACATATTGAATTAATCGATCTACAGTTTTGAGAGGTCCCCTTTCGGAGATGGGACGTACTTTGCGTGGGCATCATGAAAAAGCGGAACGTATTGGCAACGCGGGTAAGAGTTTTGTCTGCGGCGAATCCTACCTTGCTCAACGCTCTGCAGTTTTTGCACGAGCTGAGCGCTCGAAGCTATAGCAAACGGCATAATATGTATTCCTCGGTCGGGTAAGAGTTTTGTCTGCGGCGACTCCTCCCTTGCTCAAACCTCCGCAGTTTTTGCGCGGGCTGGGCGCCCGAATTTATAGCAAACGGTAGCAAACGGCAGAGTGTATTCCTCGGTCGGGTAAGAGTTTTGTCTGCGGTGAATCCGGTCTGGGTTGACAGACCACAGTGTTTTGCGAGTTGCGCGGTCGAATTTAGAAGCTTCCCCAGCGGTTGGGGTTGGGTTCCACTCTGGCGGGCTAAAGGGCCTGAGCACCCCTCCGTCCAGAGCGATCTATCCAGCTGCTCACTGGATAGGTCAAGGAGTGCCCGTAATTGCGTGTTGGGCGCGGGTTATAACACAAAATCCTATGTATCATCACCTTATTGCACTTTAAAATTGGCGAGTAGAGACACAAAGGCGATTCCATTTTTTTGTCTGGACATGCCGCTAACCCTAACCCAATTCCAATTCGACCTCAGTAAAAATCGAGGCGGGGAGGAGTAGGACTCACCTGTAAGTTACATATAGCCATGGCCCCTGCAGCCTCGAATCCCAAACCTCGGCTTCATGAATCGCCATTGTTTGTAAACGGTCTATTCAGCTTTTGATACAGTAAATGCTTCAATTGTTACTAAAGATACAAAGTAGATATACACCTATTCAATGCGATGAGAGGTACGCATGGGAATTACAGCTGCTCGCCCAAACAAATCATAGAAAGACTGCGTATAATATTGAGCAACGGCGACTTCTAACTTCTCCCTCAACAAATCCGTCCACTCCAACTTCCCTTGAACTTTACCGACATCGGATAGAAACGCTGGTTTCGAGTTACGCGTCCTCCAATCGAGCATGAGCCGGGCTAGCCGGGCGAAGTATCGGTGCCGTTCCAGATTGTCTTCCGCAGCAAAACCCCGCTGGCTGAAGGAAACCGGAATCCCTACAAGCATCCTACCGGCAAAACACATCTCGACCTCAGCCCTGCGGCGCTTAGACGAAGCGCGCTCATCCAAAGCAACCAATTCGTAGCGGAAATTGGTCTCCGCAAGCGCCCAAATCGTCTCCTTGACTTTCTCGATTGGATACCGCTCAATCTCTTCAGGTTTGAATGGGAAACGTTCGAGCCCTTGCAAACCAAGTGCATTGAAGATGGGCGAAAGCACTCGCACTAGTTCAGAATTTCGTTCGGCTGTCTTTTTGTTTGTGGATGCTCGGGCAGTAAGCCGACCGTCAAGTATGTCTCGCCATTCTTGCGGTTTGAGTGCTGTAGCCAAACCAGGTACCGTGAGAGCGTAATGGAAGACGGGGCGGAGTAGCATCCAGTGGTAGGTCATCATCTCCCGCTTGGCCTGTGATTCGGCGGAGACAAGAAGGGCGGGCTCGGGCAGCACGTAATGAGTATCCGTTGACCGACGTGATTCCGAGGGATGAGATCGGTTGACTCCCCGCAGAGCGTTTGCCCAAACATCGATGGTGTCAGGCATTTCCGGCGCCTGATGGACTTCGAACTTGTCGCGGCCCCCTTTTGGAGCTGTAGGGTGTTTCTTGGGATCTGCACATGGTTAGCAACGGGTAGAGTATATAGCAATCTCACTCACAAGGCTCGTAACGACTTGACCGGCATGCTTCGGGCCGCGCGGAGACTGAGACGGGGGTGGGAGCGATTTGGTCGATAGGTTGGTCAAATGGGTCGCGGTACCATAGAACTTGGCCTGCCTCAGCTCTCATCGCCGCTACCTTCGCATTCGTATGATTCGCGACTCGAATTCGTTTGCTATCGGGGGGCGGCGGCTCCAGCATTGACGGGGGAGGTAGTTGTGGATGCACCTCACGAAGTATTACTTCCCGGCTGAAAGTATGCAAGGGGCGCACGAGCCAAAAAGGCAAGTGTGCAGCGAAGAGAATGCTCGCAACGTCGACGCTGCTGGTGAACGCTCCAATTGTCTGGGCAACAGGGATATGCTGCGCCAGTCCCCCAGCATGCTCCTCCAGCGCGGCTCTTCGCTTTTGCAAATCAATTCTCGGCGAATATATCACCGCATACGCCATTACCGCGGCGAGCTCCAGGTAGGCGCGTTGAACCTCAGCCCAAGTAAACTGTACTTTGTCGAATGGTGCTGGAAACGACGACAGTCGTGCTAGACCCGACTCGATTCGGGGAATGAGCGCATTACACTGCGCCAGTGTTTCCGGTGCTGCCTTGGCACGATGGCCGTCACAATCTGCGAGGAGCATGGCATAGAGGGTTCGTATTTCTTGGAGTTTCGGAGGCGAGACAAGACCGAGACCACGAGTGTTAGAAATGGGAATGATGGTTGTAGAAGACATCTCCGTGTAGTTGTTGAAGTCTAACGTTGCCATGATCATGAAATCTCGTGGCTCTAGTCTGTGGTGCATTATGGCGAGCTCGGGATGGCCATGGGGGGTGGGGATGGCGGCAAAGTGGGGGAAATCAGGCGAGTACTGCTGAGGCCACAGAATGTAGTCGTCCGTGCCATAGTGCATGTCGTCCCGTACATAGATATCATGCGTGGTGGAGATAGATGGCGGTACGGGAATGTAGTCGGCGTTCGAGGTGATGAGATAGTGTTCCCCATTGATTTTCAGTGTGCATCCGACGCGTCCGTCGGCAGGACCGAGTTTATCTGCTCAAAGCTGAGTTCATAACGCGACGTTGAGGTGAAACTCGCAGTGTACAGTCATGGTGCGAAGCATTTCCGTCTTGGTTTGGGTCGGGGTGGTTCCGCAAAATGTTGTATGCTTGATCCTGGGGCATTACCAGCTGTCGTAAACCAGGTTGGTTTACAGGGAGGGAACCAATAGTCCCCGGGGATGGATCTCGGGAGGTGGTCCAGGATGAGGTTCGAATTTGTTACGTACCTTTCTCCAGAGCAAGGTACGTAACAATTCTCACGAGCCGAACTTCATCTTTGCACTCTGAAGTCCCCCACTACCTTGACCACCGGGGCCTTCTGGTCCTCCTCACGCGCCAACTACAGTTGGTGTCCGAGTAATAAACAAACAAGAAACGTAGGAATTTCGACTGGTCACCTTTTCTCACTAAACCGTGCACCAGCGCTCATCATGAAATCCACTCTAGTCTTGCCTGCCACCAGCGTCGATAAACTCTGCCCAACGTCCACGATGACCACCGAGAAGCGAGAGACGTCGCCTTCACAGGAGCTCGACAAGCCGCACTCTGCGCTCATGTTAAATGAGATTCTGGAGCACATTCTTCAGGACGCTATCACAGCAGCCACAACGCAGCGATTTTTGTCCACGGGCCAGCATCCGCTCGACCTTATTCCAGAACGCCCCGAACCGAGTGTTCCTGGAAGCTATCCCAGCACCGCAGGTTCCTCTTATCTGAAAGTCTGTACCCAGTGGCGTGATTGTGGATACCGCCCCTTGTTTCATACTATAGTCCTTTCCCGCCAGGCTCAGCTGGATCGGCTTGGAGAGACGCTGCGCCGAAATCCCAAGCTGAGTGAATACATCAGGGTCATTGTGACTTACAACAGCCTCCATTTCTGGGAGGGCTGTTTTGATATCTTCCAAAACGCACAAAATATTTGCACTCTCTCTCTTGCCCTCAATCTCGACCTAATCACAAGCATCAATGGCCTACTGGCCATGCTTCCTACCATAACCCCCCGAGAGCTGATCCTCCGTGACGTCCCGGACATCGTAGCCGGGGTTGAGGCAATTAGACCTTTGCTGCCTCCTGGTTACCCCCCTGTCGCACACCTCGGTTTATGGGTGCCCGACGAGAGAAGATTAGTTGAAAAAATATCGAGCTGTATCAAGAAACAATGGAAAGACAGTCTAGTATGATAAAGTCGCCGCCATTCACTGCCTTATTCGCTGACTCGTATCCGTAGAAGGTGCTGAGGATGGCGATGCCCTCTGTGAAGGGTACACGGCATAACCTAATTTACGGAGCCTTGCCGTTCGCTACTCAGTTGCGGGAGATACATCTGAGAAAATCAGCTATCGTCCCTGTGCTTCCTGCCATTGACCTAGATTCACATATGAGCATCGACTATCTCAAAACATTTCGCAATCTTGAAGTGATTATTCTACAATGTCATCCTTTCAGTCTAGCACAGGAGTTTCTCGATGATAGTTTGAAGTTTCATATAGATTTTGCGCCCTGTGAGTCTCTCCCATTGCTAACACTTGCTAGACTTACCTCCGACAGGGGATTCGGAGCTTGAAGACAAAGAAGAGTGCTATTACACTGGCAGCGACTGGTGAATTCATTCATTTTCCTGAATCTTCACAACAGTACGTACGTGGCTGCTCCCCAAAGAGGATGCTAATTCAACCTTAGATACAGGACAACCGTGCTGGGAATGGCTCTGGCCTAACGAATGCTTGGTGGAGGAAGACTTTCTGTCGGGGTCCCAGACTTGATTTGGTGTTTACATTTTCGACGCACTCAGACGGTATATATCTAAAGAATTGATTGTGATTACGGGTCGGAGTTGAGTGACGAAGCCTCAGAGCGAAACGAAGAATAGATCATAGTGGGATAGTCAGCGAATAGTCGATGAATTTCAATCATGTACTAGACAGATAGATATTCAAGTAGGTGGTGACAGGTTTACACACAAGGACGAATACAACACATGTATGGCTAGCGCAGCAGAGTAAAAATCGTTACATTCAGGACGCTTGGTTCGTGGCTGTTGGATTGTGCGCACATTCTCACGACCCGAGCCTCACGATTGCCACCACGAACCGCTCAACTCTTCCTCTCTCTTCCACCATGACCTCCGAGACGCGAGGGCCTGACGTGGCGCCCCTCGCCCTAGAAATAGCAGAAATCTTGCATCAGATCCTCCAGCTTGCGATCGAAGAAGCTACAAACCAGCGGTTTTCGGAAACGGGCCAGCATCCGCTCAACCTCCATCCCGAACGCTCTTCTACCACTTTTCCCAGCACCGCGGGTGCTCTGTATCTGCAGGTCAATCGCCAATGGCGCGTCTGTGGATGCCGCCCCCTCTACCATACGGTCATCCTCTCACGCCAGGCTCAGATCGCTAGCCTCGCACACGCGCTTCGCCAAAATCAAAACCGCGAGCCGCATCTGGGTGGCTTAATCAAGGTCCTTGTGTTGTATACCGGCTTGGAATTTGGTGAACAGTTTGAAGAAATTTTCCACTATGCAAACCGCATTGACCGGCTTTCTATTCCAATCAACATCTACGAACATATTCCCGACAGGGACATGAATTCACTGCTTCACGTCCTTCCATCCATGAACCCTCGAGAGCTTATTCTACGTGACTTGCCGTCAGAAACAGAAGGCTGGGTAAAAGCACTAGGTGCTGTACAACTTATGGACGTAGACGAGTGGGATGAGAGAAAATTGTTTGAGAAAATATGCGCATGTATCAGGGACGATTGGAAGCGCTTGGTATGATTGAAATGTTATCCCTACTTCACTGACTTATTGTCGTAGGAGGTTTTGAGGATGGCCATCCCCGCATTGCCGCGGAACTCGGCGCGCCATTCTCGAATCTACGATGCTCTACCTCACGCGAATCATTTACGCGACATTCACCTGAGGAAATCGGCGGTCGTTCCTGTGCTATCTGGTATCATCCCTTTTCTTTTTCGAGCTCCACTGTCAGCACCCATGACTGTGAAATACCTGACCACACTGCCCCATTTGAAACTGATCACTCTTCAATGCCAACCTTGCTCTCTGCCACCGGAGTATCTTGACGATGCTTTGAAGTTTCGTATCGAATTTGCCCCAAGTGAGTTTCTTCTGTTGGTAACGCCTAATATTGAGACTTACCTTCTTATATTCGATTCGACAGTTCATACAAAAGACAAGGAAGAATATTCTTATTTTTGCGGATCGTAGCCAAGTCATACGTCTTTCATACAAAGATCACGAAGGAGACGACTGCTGGTCAATATCATCCTGACTCTTATCCTGCGCTGGGAATCCGTCTTAGCTAACCAATGCTTGGTCGAGGAAGAGGGGTTCAAGCTTGTATTGTCGACGGAGTAAGATGCTAGATATCTGATGAATCGATTGTTAAATAAAACTGCATTGCGTCTATACAAGAGCACTCTAGATATGAGAGCACGGAGCAACTTGAGTTATTTATTTCAATAAACATTTAAGAAACGAGTGATCGAAATTGGAATCCAAGCAAAATCTTGTTACGTACCTTTCTCTCAACCGAACTTCATCGTTGCGCTTTCAACTCCTCCCTACCTTGACCAGCGGGGCCTTCTGGTCCTCCTCACGCGCCAACTACAGTTGGTGTCAGAGCAATAAACCAACAATAAACGTAGGGATTTCGACTCGCCACCAACCGCGCACCAGCGCTCATCGTGAAACCCACTCTAGCCTTGCCTGCCACCAGCGTCATTAAACTCTGCTCAACGACCACGATGACCACCGAGAAGCGAGACACGTCGCCTTCACAGGAGCTCGACAAGCCGCACTCTGCGCTCATGTTAAATGAGATTCTGGAGCACATTCTTCAGGACGCTATCACAGCAGCCACAACGCAGCGATTTTTGTCCACGGGCCAGCATCCGCTCGACCTTATTCCAGAACGCCCCGAACCGAGTGTTCCTGGAAGCTATCCCAGCACCGCAGGTTCCTCTTATCTGAAAGTCTGTACCCAGTGGCGTGATTGTGGATACCGCCCCTTGTTTCATACTATAGTCCTTTCCCGCCAGGCTCAGCTGGATCGGCTTGGAGAGACGCTGCGCCGAAATCCCAAGCTGAGTGAATACATCAGGGTCATTGTGACTTACAACAGCCTCCATTTCGGGGAGGGCTGTTTTGATATCTTCCAAAACGCACAAAATATTTGCACTCTCTCTCTTGCCCTCAATCTCGACCTACTCATAAGCATCAATGGCCTACTGGCCATGCTTCCTACCATAACCCCCCGAGAGCTGATCCTCCGTGACGTCCCGGACATCGCATCCCGGGTTGAGGCAAGTAGACCTTTGCTGCCTCCTGGTTACCCCCCTGTCGCACACCTCGGTTTATGGGCGCCCAGCGAAAGAAGATTAGTTGAAAAAATATCGAGCTGTATCAAGAAACAATGGAAAGACAGTCTAGTATGATAAAGTCGCCGCCATTCACTGCCTTATTCGCTGACTCGTATCTGTAGAAGGTGCTGAGGATGGCGATGCCCTCTGTGAAGGGTACACGGCATAACCTAATTTACGGAGCCTTGCCGTTCGCTACTCAGTTGCGGGAGATTCATCTGAGAAAATCAGCTATCGTCCCTGTGGTTCCTGCCATTAACCCAGATTCACATATGAACATCGACTATCTCAAAACATTTCGCAATCTAGAAGTGATTATTCTACAATGTCATCCTTTCAGTCTGGCACAGGAGTTTCTCGATGATAGTTTGAAGTTCCATATAGATTTTGCGCCCTGTGAGTCTCTCCCATTGCTAACACATACTAGACTTACCTCCGACAGGGGATTCGGAGCTTGAAGACAAAGAAGAGTACTATTACACTGGCAGCGACTGGTGAATTCATTCATTTTACTGAATCTTCACAACAGTACGTACGTGGCTGCTCCCCAAAGAGGATGCTAATTCAACCTTAGATACAGGACAACCGTGCTGGGAATGGCTCTGGCCTAACGAAATGCTTGGTGGAGGAAGAGTTTCTGTCGGGGTCCCAGACTTGGTTAAGTGTTTACATTTTCGACGCACTCAGACGGTAGATATCTAAAGAATTGATTGTCAAATAAAACTGCGTTGCGCTATACGAGAGAGAACGACAGTCGACTGTCCAGATGTTAGAGCACGGCAACCTGAGCTGTCTCGACACCCGTGGGAATTTCGACTTGTCCACGTTTTCTCTCACTCAACCATGCACGACTCCAAACCCATTGCTTTCGTCGACCTGGAAGACTACCCTGAGGAACGAAAGCATTCTCCGCACTGTTGGTGCAATGGACCGGAGTTGTACCCGGGGTTCAGCCGTCAGGAACGCATGCGAGTGCAACGAGCTGAAGGGGCAGCCACGCGTAAGCACAAACCTATATCCTGCCCTCGACACTGAAACATGACGATTCACATTGACTAGTCAAACCTGCGGCGCGGGATGTTGTCGAGGAACGGCTCGACGAAGCCGTGATGAATTTGAAGTTATCTGTGCAGGACCTCAACCGCTGCATGTGCAGTTTGGGGATCCATCTTCAAAACGTAGCTGAGATTTCGCGAGTGCTCCCAAGAGACTCTTTGGCGGCGCAAGTTCTGCGTGAGCAACTTGAGATCGCGATGGAGATTCGCAATCATATTGTGGACAAGACCGTGAATACTATCAAGGAGGGCGAATTTATCTTGGTGGATGCCGTGCTCGACGAGCATCCTGATTATGGGTCGGAGTTGGGTGACGGGGCCTCAGAGAGCGAACAATAGACGAATCTTCATGATGTATCTGGTTGAACGAATGGAAGAGAATTGCGAGATTTTTTTACATGGAGCGGTAAGAGTAGCGGCTATGATAATAGGTGGATGCGCAAAATTCAAGCAAACGAGTCGAAAGCCATAGATATTCAAGCAGCAGATAGTGGTGACAGTATTACACACAAGGACGGATACAACACATATATGTATAGCGGAGCGAGAGAAAAACAGCGTTACATGAAGAAATCTTTGTTAGCTTCATCGTCTGGCGCAACTTCCGGAATGCGAAGTCCTTTGCTCCGAATGAGATTCCTAGCCCTTCCAACGTCGATGGAAGCCTTGAACAGTTTCGAACGCGCTATTTCAGCTTGTTCGCGAAGGTATTCGAGCTCCTGGAAGGCAACATCCAGCCTTTCCTGAGCCACATGGTCCTCGTGTTCACAGAGTTTTCGGTACGTGCGTACATAACGCATAAGCCTTGCGGCGTCGACCTCGCAAATGGGAGCCTGTACTTTGATGGCGGAGCTGAGGACCTTTGCAAGATTATGAGACATATTGAGCTCGCGATTGGACACAGAAGTTGACTGACCACAGCCGGGCGAGACTCAGGATCGTCACAAAAGATGTTTGGGAGGGTTTTGGAAGGAGGGGTTTGGGGAGCAGGGGGCATCTCTGGGGTGGGGGTTGGAGCAGAGTCCATAAATTTCTGAATAGCAGGGACTGGGAGATATGCTCTTTGTCGAAGACTCAATGCAGTCGCGGCTCGCGAGTCACAAATGAAACAGAGGTCAACCACGGTCAGATGACTTGTGCTTTTCACACCTGGCTTTTCACCTTCGAAGTGCACATCCACCTCTGTGTGACTCGATGCCCCAAATCCAGCGGTTAACGAGAACCACTAGAGTATCCTCACGGAGGCGGTACCGTCAGCTCTATTGTCCTAGTTGTTATCGGAAATTTCAACGCTCTTCTTCTGTGCTCAAACACCTGAATCATCCCTCCTCTTCTTGCGCACCTTGGTTCATGCAAATGGAGGAATACATCTTAACGCGTCATCCAAAAGCGACAGAATACCGGTCAAGGCTACGGGCAGCTCTAGGAGTTCGTGAAGGGCCTGCAGACTTCGACGCTGATGAGTCGATGGATGTCGATGAATCCGACCCCAGCATGCCCGTCGAGATTGACGACAGACCCAACAACGATAACGTCTTTAGCGGCAACCTTGGTGCTGCTAACCACGACGATCCCGCACTGCATCTTCCGCACGAATGGACGGTTGAGTTTCCCTACGCGGCGCAGCCACAGCCAGGGAATGGACAAGGATTTCAGCAATGGTTCAATGCGGACGAATTTGCGCATGAACGAGAAGAAAATCTTTATTATCCATTTGCCTCAAAGGCCGAATGGCAGCTAGCAAGTTTCATGATGCGGTCCAGAATGAGCATGAAAGATATCGATGATTTCTTGGAGCTTTCATTGGTATGGCTACAGTGTTGCATTCCTCCACGTTACTCAAATTCAGGTCAGGTTCGCGACTGTCTACCTCTGTCGTTTAAATCCGCCAAAGAACTACGATCGCGTATTGAATTGCTTCCCAAAGGCCCTCAGTGGAAATCTACCACCATCAAATTCGATGGTTTCCCGACCAAGAAGCCACTTGTTCTCTATTACCGCGACACTCTGGAATGTATCGAGTCGCTTTTCAAGAATCCGTTGTTTGAGGGGCATTTAAATATGGTTCCAAAGCAACATTTTCGAAATGGTCGACGTTTGTGGAAGGATTGGATCTCAAGTGATTCCGCATGGGCGATGCAGGTGAGCTGATCACATTCTTCTACTGGATGGCCTTGACGCCTTTTTATAGGCAGCGTTACCGATGGGTAGGGCGTTGTTAGGCGTCATCGGGACCTCCGACAAAACTAATATCTCGGTCATGAACGGAGATCGCGTTGCTCACCCCTTCCTGGTTTCTCTCGCAAATATCGACACGGACGTGATGCTGAAGGCTTCAAACCACTCCTTCATGATGGCTGCCTTAATGCCTGTACCGAAGTTTCTCTGCCCGAAAGAGATTCGAGGCTTGATGGAGCGACGCCTGCTCCACCATTGTATTGACATTGTCTGTGCGCCATTGAAGGCTGCTGCAATGGATGGCCACATCATGTCGACTTCCAGCGGGCAACTTGTTCGCGCTCACACTCCCTTGGTTGCGTACATCGCGGATGCACCTGAAGCTGCAGATATCGCATGTGTCAAGGGACAGACATCACACCTCACAACAGCTTCCTACCACACATTCGGCGACCCGTTTCGACATCCAGAACGCACCGGAGATCTCACATGGAACAACATCCTCAGCGTTAATTCAGCTGTAGATCCGTGGGACGTTGCAAAGTATCAGAAGGCATCGAAAGAGCTGCGGCTGAGCGGAGTCCACTTGCCGTTCTGGCGTGATTGGTCGCTTTCCACTAATCCGTCTCGATTCCTCACAATGGAACCGCTGCATACCCTTCATAAAGGCTTCTTCGATCATGATTTTCAATGGGGACGAAAGATCGTCGGGGATGAAGAGATTGACTTCCGTCTCTCCATAATACAGCCTAGAATTGGCTTTCGGCACTTCAAGGAGGGTGTGACTCAACTCAAACAGCTTGGTGGACGAGAGCACCGCGAACTAGAGAGGTGCTTCATCGCAGTGATTGCGGATGCCGCCCCCGCCCCAGTTATCCGTGCCCTTCGTGCCCTTATCGACTTTCGTTTCCTTGCACAAGCCCCAGAAATGGATCAGGTCACCCTCACGCGGTTAACCGACTCTCTAGCTGAGTTCCATCAATACAAACAACACATAATCGACGCGGGAGGTCGCGAGCAGGATCATTTCAAGATCCCCAAGCTGGAGTTCATGCAGAGTGTTGTCTCGGGTATATGCTGGGCGGGCGTGCCTATGCAATTCACAGCAGATGTGACCGAAAAAGCTCACAGCACAGAAATCAAGGTCCCCGCTCGCACGCAAACCAATCACCGTGATTACGATCCTCAAATTGCGCGCTACCTAGATCGAGCGGAAAAGATGCGATTATTCGACATTGCGACTGGACTCGGAGAGAAGGAGAATGGGGCGGTTGAAGTGGATGACGATGACAGCGCTTACGACGAGGTCGCAGCTGTTGCTGGGGAGTCCTCTCGCCCCGTTCGTAATCTATTCCGTCTTGCTATCGCGCATAGTCTCCAGTACCCCAATCTCGAACGAAGAATATTCACAACCGAGTCAACTGCGTTTTCCCTCAACCGAACACCGAATCTTCCATGCATATCCGTTGATGATGCTGCAGTTTTGTTCGACCTTCCCGATCTTCGTCCTGCGCTGGGAGACTATCTCAAGCGATCGAACAGCAATCATTCAGGCATGCCAGCTGTCAGTATCATAGGAGGAGCCCGACGTTCTACCCCAGAATGCCCGCTCCCATTCTCCCATTTGCAGGTCTGGTATAATGTGCGCGTCCAGAACAAGTCGCCGCACTCCAAGCCTCGCCCGATCCCAGCTCAAAATCTCCAAGCTCAACCCCCAAATGCTGAATGGGTGCACGGGCGATACGATACAGTTCTTTTATGCAACGACAAAAGTTCAGCATGGCCAGGACGCGGCTTTCGGGAGGGGCTTCACGGTATTGATTCCGTCGCTGATAACACTGGTAGCTCACATCTTGTTCAGGCCATACTATCGCCCAAATTCGGCTAATCATGCGTCCAATTTGCGAAAAATCAGCGCAAACACCACCACTCCCATACATCATATATGCGCAACGGTATGATATCGTGCCTCAAAATGGGTCACCCACTGGCCGCGACTTGTCTTCCGGAATGTACATCCTCAAACGCTCGATACGAACCAATGGATCAAGGTTGGGAGACATTGTGGAGCTGGACAATATCAGGATCCCTGTCGAACTCGTTGCGCGTTTTGGTAAAAAAGCAGATCCTAGATTTACTGCATTCAATAGCTTGGAATGCAGTACTGAGGTGCGCCTTAACAAGTACTCGACTAAGGAACTATTTTGGATCTTGGAGTCGGTGTCGCTGTAGAGTCGTAGTCTATCATTCCGAGCAATGTGGTTGTATCACTGAGACGGTCGTTGAATTAGAATGAGATGTATGGCGGAAAACAAAAATCGAAATGCTACGAATGAGTCCAAGTCAAAAATACATTGGATCGTGAGAGTCAGGGTTCAGCCGTTCTGGGAGCTTCGCCGGATTCGGACAGAGCAATGCCAATTAAGCTTCAAGTTTGATGAACATGAGTCGAACCCAAAAAACATATCCCTTTGTTCCTTACCACCATGTCGAATAGCTCGGGACGCGGTGTCTCAAGAGGGCGTGCCACCAGAGGCGGCGCCCCAGGTAATTTTTGCTTGATCTTGAGTTGGTATGACTTACATATGTACAATGGTAGGTCGTCCGAATCGTAAACGTGTTGCGAGCACTGAAGGCCCGGTCGACGAAACCCAACTCCTAGCGCGGCCTGCGCGCTCAACCCAAGGACAAGGAGGCTACACCCAGCAGATGGAGCGGGTCAGCGCCGCAGTTACACAGCATCCCAAGAGAGCCAAGGCATCGACCACATTCACTGGTGAAGAGCCCTCGAACGGGATGGCCCCCGCTCTGAAGGGATCCAAGGTCAAGTGAAATCAATTTTGAATATTTATACTGATTGATGATTTGTAGGCCAAGAAGAAGACCGGTGTGCGGAAGTCCACCAAAGTTCCGTCGTCGAACAGCTCCGGCGAAGCTTTTTTTCCTGTGGCGCCTGGCGTACAAGGTAGTGCCATTGGCCTGTCGCGTCACCTACTCACGCAAGGTCCTGGTGGTATGGACGCCCGATACCCGTCCTCCAACGCCAACCAATACCTCGCTTCTACACCACACTTCCAGCAGTATGGTCCCCAAACCACTTGGCAGGGGGTTGTGTCGCCTCAAGCCGACGTCTCCGTCCAGAATGCTGGCTATGGAACTCCCCAGCAGGTGCCTCGTAATACGAACTATCAGCAAGTCACTTTCGACGGCGTACCTCAAGGCATTTACCAGCAAGTTTCTTTTGACGGTGTGCCCCAGGGTTATCATGGAGGCGTCGCACCGCAAAACAATCACTACTCTCCATTGAATACGGTGGGTTATGCGACGCACCAAGG
This sequence comes from Favolaschia claudopus, assembly GCA_037176885.1. Taxonomy (NCBI): domain Eukaryota; kingdom Fungi; phylum Basidiomycota; class Agaricomycetes; order Agaricales; family Mycenaceae; genus Favolaschia; species Favolaschia claudopus. The sequence goes on along the minus strand of JAWWNJ010000036.1, from coordinate 613,581 downwards.
TTCGTATGACGCGGTGTCTGCAAACACATACCAGTCTCAGCCCAGCAATGTTCCGAACTCACGCGTACCGGGCGCGGAGGAGTCAGACGATGGCTCGGACGGAGGAGAGAAACCGGGTAAGCGCGCAAATTTGATGCTGCTTTTTGTGTCAATAAAGTTGACACATTGATAGACCAGCCGGACGTCGACGATCTGTCCGACGAAGAGGACCGCAACGGCGGCAACACAACTGCCTTGGTGCAGTACGGGCAAGGTATACTTACATCTACCAAGCGAGCACATGGCACTGATGTCTTGCCACAGACCACTGGGTTAGCTCCAACAACGGTGAGCCAATACATTGTACCCACAGTCACTGACTGTCATTGCAGCTACGTATGGCAATAATTTTGACGGGATTACAAACTACGGCTTCGCTACTGACACCAGCGGCCAATTCACCAATGCTAGCGGCTATGAGTATCAGTACCTTTACGACCAGGCCTCGATTGGTGGGCAAGATCATCCTAACTTGCCCAATTTCGAGTCCCAGCTCTCTGGCGGCGATGCTCGTGATGGCAACCGTAACATTAACCTTCAAGTTCCAGGCTTCGGCGACGTCAATATCAACACCGCCTCCAGTGGCTGGAACGTGGATCATGCAGCAGCCCCCTATGCAAACACCTCTACGCCTATATCGGTGTGTACCATGTCTTGTTCGAGTTTTCTCTGCGTTCAGTATACACCCAAGGCGACGGAACCTGCTGACGTGGTTGCGGCGCACCAACAGCGCAACGGAGCGCCTCGCAAGCCCACCTCCCTCCTGCTCGCCGCTACCGCAAACGCAGCAAGTGTCGGCCGCTCCAGTTCCTCCTCCAGTGCTGGCATCCACCCCGGCCCTCCCTCTTCGGCATCATCGTCTCAGCCCGCTAGCCATATCGCGCCGTTTGCCGACAACGACAACGACGACGACGATGAAGACAAAGACGACGATGCCAACACTCTTGGAAAGAAGACAGTGATGAAAATAACACAGGAATATTTCCAGCTCCACCTCGTAATCCGAGACGCTTTCCCTCCTACAGATGATCATACTTTTGTCGCTGGAGAATGCATGGACTCAGCCATCGCTGAGGCAATCACGGAAATGAAGATGGCCCCTGAGAGTGGTTTGTCCACGCCTGTTATCTCATTCTCTGTTCTAATCATTTGCCTAGTTCGTGTCAACTCAAGGGACCGGACTTTGAGAGCCAAAGTGCGTAAAATCTTGTGAAATGAATTCGAACAGTGATTTGAGCATGTACAGATCAACAAAGAGGGGGCGGCCTTTCGCAACAGAGCTAAAGGGTCGCTCCGCGCCGAACTTCTCAAGCACTATTCCCTCATTCGCAGTGCCGACGTTCTAGACAAAACAACGGGCAAGCCGTACACCCCAAAGCAAAATACACAATACACCATAGACAATACGCGTTCATCGGGTCAAAACCTTCTGATTTGGGTTTTCCCAGAGTATCAAAGTTCACACCGTCAGTGCAATACGCGTGGCCAGCGGCCGAGACGAAAACAACTCGAGGTGTGTAGTCTGCGGTCCGTGCGGCGAGGAGCTTCGGAGCCAGAAGTTTTGTCAATAGAAATGGGCCAATGTGATTGGTGGCGGCTTGATTTTCGAGGCCGTCGACAGTGAGCTTGAATGCCTCCACTGGGGCTGCTGCGTTGTGGATCAATACCTATTCTGTGTGAGAAGAGAATCATTCGAAATATAACAATTTCACTTGCGTGCAAGGGACCTGGAAGAGCGATCACCTCTGCTGCAGCCTTGCGGACCGCATCAAGTGAGGACAAATTGAGGACAAGGGGATGAATATTGGCAGAAGGGATCTCCTTCTTGATAGCGTCTTCGGTGATTTTTAATCTGTTTTGTTCCTTGAGTTTGATCGAGAAATTCCAACGCGGTGGATGAACAGCTTGCACCTTTCCGCATTGTGACCAGTTATGATGATCGTATTGGCAGAGTTGAGGGCCACAACTCGAGCCGTTTCGAAACCGATGCCTCCGACAGACGTGCCAGTAATCAGGACTGACTCGGAGAAAATTTGGGTTCCACAAATCTCTCTGTTTTGGTGCTTGACGTACCGTTCTTGCCTTTAATTTGGTCGGCGAATGCGACAGCCACTTCTTCCGCAGTTGTAGAGAAAGAAAAATCGGATTGAGGCATTATTGAAGCTCGAGGACACCGGGAAGGTTGTATGCCAGCACAGTGAACCTGTGAAGCCTCTACGTCCTTTTATCATGCCTCCAGTCGTCGTTGTTTCCGTGTTCATTCCGTTTTTAACATTCAGCGCCGCGTCGACTCGTCACTCGGCTGAAGCTGACGATATGAGTGAGTCGTCCAGTATTACGAGGAAACCTGCAAATCGCTGCAAAATTGCCGGATATGGATGGGCGGCTCTTTGCCGAACAGAAGATTTGGCGTGTTTTTGTCTTTCTGGGAAATTTATTTGGCCTAACCCTAACCTTGCCTTTAACCCGACTTGACCGTGACACTGGCAGCATCCTCAACCTTGCTCTTGCCTCGCTCCCTCGTCAGAGCTCATTCGTTTTTGTTGACTTTCCGGCTGAGCTGACTAAGTCAACAGTTTTCAATGTGCGGGCAGAAGTACAGACGCTTGGCTGTATAAACACTAGTAGTGCATAGACCTATCCCTCAAGTTCCTCTTGAACTCGGAATGAATCGTCATGAACACTGAATCTCAGATTCCGGTGCCCAGACAGTCCAGCCAGGCTGCCATTGTGTTATGTATTTTGCGACCCCCCCGGCGGTGATGTGCTTTTCTGTGCTCTGAGGAAATTTAGTAAGACGCGGCATCATTGGAGCCCAACGATCTTGTCTGACTTCTCAGTCTCAGACTTGCTCAATGTCAGACTTGCTCAATGTTCCGCAAGACATACCTCGCATCGTCAATCGCTCTCTTCTTCTCCCTACCATGGCGTCTTTCCGAATTGAGAACATGTAGGCTGCAGAAAGCTCGCATTCTCAATATTTCTCATCGCTTGTCTGCAGCACTACTCCCATCCTACTCGGTTCACTTTTCGATTTCCTCCTCTGCGGCACTCTACTCGTCCAAACCTGTATGCTTCTCCTTTCCCGTGAACTTCGTCACCAACTCACTATCATGCGTTCTACAGATGCATACTATATCTCTTTCCCAAAGGATCCTCTTATCTTCAAATGCCTAGGTTAAATCGCGCATTCAATGTTGTCATGAAAAGACAAGGCCCATCTGATTCAATTGCCTACAGTGTGCTTTGTTATGCTCACGATGATAGTATACGCGTGTCTCAATGCCTCAGACCTCGTCTTTTGGTTCGCAACCTCGTTCGGCAACCCCTTGCATTTCATCCAGCGACGATTCTCGAAATTTTACATTCCGATCTTGACCGTCTTGCTGGCGTCATGTGTCCAGTCGTTTTTCGCCTTCCGCATCACCGTCATTCGCAAGGCTGCGTGGCCGATTTCCCTGCTCATTGTTGTGGTACGCGCTTGAACCCGAGTTTTGGCGGCGCTAGCTATTTACTTGAACCGTTTCGTAAAAATTAGATATCTCTGACTCAATTAGTTGCAGGGATCATGTCGGGGACACTGGCCTTCATCGAGGATAACCAGCCGGATAGCTCGCTTCCTGGCACCACCGCTCCCAAAATTCACCAACACATTCGTGTCATTCTGATACCCATGTGGATTGTCGGTGGTGCTACTGCCGACATTCTTATAGCGATCACGATGACGGTCCTCGTATGTCTTCCACTCTTCTTGCTGTTCTCAGACTACATGCTAATTTGGTTGTCGTAGCTTTCGAAGGCAACGGCCAGCGAATCGACCCAGAGTGTCGCGAACAAAATCATACGCTTGGTGTTGGAGACCAATTCGTGTACAGCTGCTGTTGCCATCATCTGTGTTGTTCTGTATTTTGTGCTTCCTGTTAGGTCTTTTGCCTTTCCTGTGGCACGATGCTGATATCTATGGTGCAGCCCACGAACCTGTATGTGTACCTTCCGGTTATTGCCTTGATAGGATTGTAGGTCTTCGTTTTTCTCTCCAATTTTTTTTTGCTTGCTCAAGTGCTTTGCATTTCATCAGGTACGCGAACACGCTCCTCGTTACACTCAATAACCGTGCAATCATTCTCCGCGCTCGAGAGCAACAGCCCATGAAGTCAGGCCAGCGGACTACCGCGATCTCCGCCCCGGCTCCCCCGAGGCAAGCTGTCATCCCTGAAGAATTCGAGTACGCGGTGTAGCCAGCAATGTATCAACTGCCAGTGAATTGGAATTCGAAGGTCAACGTGCATGCATTGGACCGCTCTGCGGTAGAATATACATGGGCTTGGGTTTTATACAAACCAGTAGCGTTTATAGGGAATTCGCATGATCTTTTTCTCGCGTGGAATCCCAAGGGTGAATTCAAAAGGCAACATTCAGAATCAAGTCACGCGGCACGGGACTGTGACGGCGCGCGTTTGCGCTTAGCCAACACCATGTCAGTGGCTACAGCGACCGTCCTTCCTCGTCCCCTCCACTTTCCGAGACTGCTTCCCAGAGCGCCCGGTATCCAGCCTGCTCCCCTTCCTCTTCAAGGCAAAACATACGGACGGCTCAATGCCTCGCGAAATTTGTCGAGAGAGATGGATGATCTCAGCGACGAAGAGAACGAGCTTGAGGATATGGTCAGTGAGCTGAAGCGCGGGGTGTTCTCTCAAATCGTTCTCTTACGCTTCCTTGGCCTCTCCTTGCCACATAGAACTCTTTCATTCGGAACCGTGGATTCGGCACTATAGTTCCTATGGGACGAAATCTGACGCAACAGGAAGAGAAAAACGATGTAGGTCGTCGAGAAAGTCAGTTCGTTGCAGCTCTAATCGTGTCAACGATGACTAGGAAGAGGACGATGACGACGACGACGAGACGGATACTGCACCCTCTAACGGGCCGCCTTCCGTGGGAGAGGATGTCGGGGAGAACTCGGCGCAGGATCTGGACGCTGATATGGAAGATTTGGACGAGAACGATGACGATGATGAAGATGGTTCAGAGGAGGATGAAGGAGAGTCATTAGAGGTGGACGAATCTTCTGAGACATGATTTGTATGTATCTTCTCAATTTTGTAGCATATAAGTTGTCTGCCGCTGTACCTAATGCACTATAGGATGTATCTGCACGCAGTGCGCAACATAAATGACGGGAGCCCACGCAACGAAGAATGAACTCGAGAAGCGGAGCCATTGACTGAGTTTATGATGGGTGTCTTTCAGGTACCGGCCAACCAGTGGAGACGGCGCTCCCGTTTTCCAGGTTTCGCATTCAAACTTTCGATCTTCGAAGGCGTGTCGCGCGAAACATGGTGTATCTGATATTATTCTTCGACTGCCCAAGATATTGTCAAATTGGTGATGTGCCATGTGTCGAGCATTTCTATACTACGTTTCCTCAACTCATTCCTTTCTTGCCAGTACGACTCTGCCCTCCTGGTGGTACTCGATTTCTTCCTGTGCGGAACCCTGTTACTCTAAATCTGTATGTTCCTTTCTGCCATGTCTCGAACGAAATCTCAACACCTGTACAGCCGCATATCATGTAGCCTTCCTAAGGGTCCCTTTACCTTTCAATGCTTAGGTTCTAGCTTCAACAACTGATGCAAGTTATTACTACTCGCACCTGTAGCTGAGACGAATGTGAGGACCGACTCGGATCATGCCTGGGCGGAGCACTGATCGTGAATTCCAGAAGAGCCTATGAATATATACATATATATTTACTTTGGATATGATGTGAAGATGCATAATGTAGGTCCCACTATACTGAGCCTAGATCGTCACGCCTGGAGAAAGTCGTCAGCACTTTTCATATGGTCGACGAAGACGGACGTACGGGCCAGAAAGGTCAATGAGATTAAACGCTCGAGGACCAATATATATCCTCATCCCACTTTCCGCAGCCAACTCCCGCAACGCTGAAACGATGGAATCCGGAATCGCCTTCGTATCAGAGACGTCCGGGCGCCTGCATATCATTTCAAACGACTGCAAACATGTATCCCGACGCGCGGAGAGCGCGCGCATGACGGCGGCGTATGGGTACGAGTGCATCGAGGTGAAGTGGAGGAAGTCGACGACGACGAGGGTGACGAGGGTAGGGAGGACGGAGAGGTCGGTGAGGAGGGGGTAGATGAAGGACGCGTCGCGGTGGAGCTCGAGGTGGACGAGCGTGGCTAGGGCGGGGAACCTGAATAGGTGTTCGCCAGTGTGGAGCGGCAGGGGGCCCTGGCCCAGACATAGCTGACGCAGGTGGGGGGAGGAGCGGCGCATGAAGTCGAAGAGTATCTGTGTGCTGGTAGGGAGGCGGGATATATTGAGACTTTGTAGACCAGGAAGCGTCAAGCAGCTGAGGACCGAGCTCTGGACTGCGCCAAGCCCGGTCGTGAATTGGCGGTGTTTTCCTAGATTGAGGTATTCTAGGTTGGACGATACCGGAGGAGGCGGTGCAATTTGTCGAGGGTGGGTGAACACAGGCAGCACCATTACCGGCACATTGTCGACGGTCAGCTGGGTGAGATTCGGTGCTCGATGCAAGAGTCGGATTATGTCGTCAGGATGAAGGAAGAATTTGGGCCTGCTACTGCTAGATGACTGTCCAACTGTGAGAGACCTGAGAGTCGGCAGCGACTCTGGCTCCCCTTCAAAAAGAAACCGAAGGGAATCCTGGTGCTCGACGTATAGCTCCAAGTAATGCACCTGGTACGTCGTAACCTTTCGCAGGATGAGCCTGGCGATGCCTCCACTGCGAGTTGAGAGACTCAGTGGCCGGCTTGCGGCGCGGGCAAGCCACCTCTCCAGACCACGCAGGTCGGAAGTGTTGAAGTTCTGAATGTCGGTCCATAGTCCCGGGGATGACAGCGTAATCTCAGACCACGCTTTACAGATGTTTAGAAAAAGCAACGGAGCTTGATCGCGTGCTGGAGAGGGAATCGGAGGAGAAAACTGGCAGAATATTGTCGGAGCTCGGAATTCACTGGAAGGAGTGGGAAGACAGAGCAAAAAGATTTCAGACGAGATTTCGAAAGGAAGCTCAGACACCAGATTGAATCGTCTGCTCATTGCGAGTCAATTTCAGTCAACAGTTGAGCAGACTTCCCAATCTCCTGCCTGCACTTAGAATTTCGAGAAAGCAAGACAAAACCAAGACTCTTGCGTTGTCGAGATCTTCAAGAAAATTCAAGATTCCAGTCCGCTGAGATAGCCTTCGAAACCGGTTTCTCCTAGTGCTACTACTGGCCGGTAGATGACCGCAGTGAAAGGATTGTGAATTCAAGAACGCCAGATGCCCCGTGTGGCCTGAGGAACGGCGCCAAATGAGGACGTGGAAGAGGGAGAGAACAGGCACGTGAATGATCAAGAGTCGGTGGAAACCTCTTGCCTTCTCCCCTCACGCTCGCCCCGTCTTGCCGCTTTCATCACGATAGGCTGATACCTTTTCCAAGTTATAACGATGTGGACTGAATACAACGTTTATACTCCTAGATATTCTGACACTATCAGTATAGGCCTATGATGTCCATCGTGTATGCTTAGTGCCTAATACTCTATATATCGCTCTTTCGGAACTCGTGCCAGTCCACGCGCCGATCCAATGCTCCTAGAACCGAGTTACAGTCCTCTCATGGCCTACAAGCCAGCCATATCTCGGACCCAGCATCATCATCGCCTACTCAGTCAAATCTCTCCCAGCCTCTCTCAAACGCGTCAACTGGGATATAATCTGATACCGGTATTCTTCTGAGGGGGAAGAGCTGGGTGAAAGGGGGTATGAACGGTGATGCGTCGCTGCAATCTGTATATCCGCGCTGAAGAGGAAAGGCATCGTTGGGCTGTACACGGAGAGTAGAATTCGAGCGCATGACTGAGGAGCGTCGGCGGGGAGGAAAAGGAGCGTGTGGGCACTCAAGGGAGAGGCAGGATTGGGGGAAGCAAATGGGTGGGTAATGCGAAAGGCGGAAGGCGGAAGAAAGCGATGTCGGGACGGGGGAATGACGAGCCTGAGATTGCCAAGCTTCGAGTGTGTCTCTATCCTTGAGCCGCTCATGCGTATCGTCAGATTGACTCGGGTTTAGTATACTATGGGAGTTGTATGAGCGACAAAGAGTTACGACGGTGAAACGCAGGGATACCTTTAATGACCATAGCCAGTAATACTGACATTCAAACCCTGCTCTCTATATGTCTCCAACTTCTTTGCGAACCACGGGCTGAAATGGCTATCCTCCTCGTACAAGCCCTCGTCAGCACACTGGATATAGATCGACGACCAGCGGGAGACTTGAGGAGCCAAGGGCGGATCATCTGTCCACCATCGCGATTGAATCATACGGTCCAACGTCTCTTCATTGAAGCTGCTATCCGTGTAGGTCCAGTTAATATGTCGGAGTTTGGGAGCGGCGTTCATCGCCCGTGTTGGCGAATATAGGAGGGCGAGAAAGACAGATTCGTCGACGCAATCCATGCAGGCATCCAGCTCCAATTTCACGAGCGAAGGGGCATGCCGAAGGATATCCAATAGATCGTCGGAGTCAAGACCTGCGTTTACGATTGTCAGGCGCTCGAGATTGGGGCATCTGAGCTGGAACTCAGTGAATTCTTCAGCGTCCCATGGCACATCCGAAGGAGACAAGTGGAATGTTTTCAGAGCGGGTAAATCCAAGGGGGCGATGAATGGTATAAAGTAGTAGCCGTCTGGTTCGTCATCCTCGTCATCCTCGTCTCTGCCATCCTCTTCTCCCATGGTCTTGAAGTCAATTGTCAGGTACTTGAGCCTCTCGAGGCAGATTAACGGCCTCCGGTTCGGGTTAGGAAGATACTCCCACAATCTGGTACAAAAAGATGCGGTTTCAAGCGCAGGACATTGAACAAGAGCGTTGAGACATTCCAAGGGGTCTGGGTCCGTTATATTGAGGGACGAAAGCTGGCACCACGGTAGCAAAAGTTTACTACTGCATTGGGTATTGAGGCAGATTCGGTGAAGTTTTTTCGCCGTCAAAAAGACGGACAGCTCCGAATGATTATCGATGTCTGTGCTTCGCAACTGCAGTTGTTCGAGAGACTTCAATGAGTCGTCAGGAATACGGAAGAGCAGGTCAAGCGAGTCGAACTTGAAGACTGCACTTTTCCATCGTTCTACCGCCATGAGTAATACGTCCATTAGCTGCTCTGCGTCAACACTCTTCAGGTGCTTCTTGAAGATGCGCAAGTGGATAGGGATAGGAAAAGGCGCAGATCTATCCAGCCACTGCTTAGTGCTAGCAAGATGGTCCGCACTGGGGGTCGTCCTGAGCGTATTGGCAAGAATTCCCGTATATAATCGAGGAGTAGTGAGGGCAGCACGTCTCCAATATGAACAGATTTGCGACAATGCTTGGATTTTGCGGATTCGTTCCCGCCCGTTTTCCTTGCGATAGCTGTCGCGCACGGCGAGGAAAATTTCGGCAAGAAGCTCAGGAGGGAGCTTATTGACTGGCGCAATTGCTTTCCTTAACCTGGCAATGATACTGCGCTCGTGCTCGCGCTGACGCTCCAGGAACATCTCGACACCCGAAACACGATGCGCAGACGCGACAGGTCACAGGGGAATTCTCTGCTGGTGCTCTTTGCGGTTCGTAGGTTTGGAGCAGAGATGAATCGGTTGAAATTAACGAAGATGAGAGTAGAAGAAAAGGGTCAAAATCGGCGTCACACACAGTGACGCACTGGTACTGGGTCTCACAGACAACTCAAAATTTACAACTACTTTGGGAATTGGAAGTGGATTGGAGGACGAGTGACAGACGCTATCTATCTTAGCCCTCTATACTCTCTGTATGTAGACTGTCGGATTCTTCCCGGACGGCCTACAAATTCTCGGACAGCCGGTGCTCAAGTCAAAACGCAATACCAAAACCATGCCGGGCCATACGACGCAAGCCATCCTTCCAGAATCACGGGCAAATTTCGATCACCGAAATGCACTGTCAGAGCTGCATGAGCGACAAGAAGCTAGAAAAACTAGAAAGAAACGCGGGAATACCGTCTACTGGGATCATGAATATCCGTGCACCTGGACGTCTAAACCTTGGGATCGGTATTCCTCTAACTTGCCCGCAAACCAGGAACTGAATTCGCTGTCCAGCTCATCTACCTCTCCGCATCGTATCATGATTGACGACCACCTGGAAACTTGCGGGAGGGATGTGAGACTTGGGATCTGCGCGTCCGTCCACCACCGGGACTGTATCATCGCATCTAGAGCCTCTTCGCTAAAATTGTTCCCTGTGTACGTCCAGCGGAGGCACTGTAGTTTTGGGGCGATATGTATGGTATCCGACAGCGAATACTGGAGAGCAACGAGGATAGAATCGTCGATGCACTCCGAGCAGGAATACAGCTCAAGTGTGATGAGCGAAGGAGCATGACGGAGTGCAGCCAACAAATTGTTGGGGTCCAGAATTGATCTTGTGATGGCCAAACACTCGATATTGGGAGATCTGAGGAGAAATTGAGAGAACTCGGTAGATGGCCAAGGGGAGTCCGAAGGGACGAGATCCAGCGTGTTCAAGGAAGGCAGGGCAAGGCGAGTGATGAAAGGTGCGTAGATGCCTTGCGCGCCGTCGTCAAACTCGACAGTGATGAATGAGAGCCGGTTGAGGGTAGTCATCGGCCGCTGAGACATGTCAGGAGGATGCTTCCATAGCTCGGTACAGAATACAGCGTGTTCAAGGGTGGCACATTGAACGAGAACTTCCAGACATTCCATGGGGTCTGGGTCCGTTATCGTGATGTAGGAAAGTTGTGACCACGGCAGCAAGAACTTGCTGGTGCGGACGGTGTCAAGGCATATGCTATGAAGGTGTTCCGCAGTCAGGAATGCTGGTACCTTTGAATGGCTTTCCATGTCTGGACTGCACAAGTCTAATTCTTCAAGGGATTGCAAAGAACCGACAGGAATAGCGGAAAGCACATCGAGCGAGAAAACGGTGAAATCCGCCGTTTTCCAGCGTCGTGCTACAGTCGCCAACGTGTCCACTAACGGTTGTGCGTCGACAGTTCCCCAGAACAGCTGCTCGATGCAAAAGTAGACTGGAATGTGGAAAGGGGCAGACCTATCAAGCCACTGTTGTATACCAGCAAGGCTGCTCGCTGTCGGCGTCGTCTTTGGCGTATTCCATAGTTTGTCGGTCCAAAGTTGGGGAGTAGTAAGTGCGACGGATCTCCAAAACGCACAGACATGCGACAACTCTTGTGTTCTGCGGATACGATTTTTTTCGGGAAGATCGGGGTAGCTGTCGCGTACGAGGAGGAAGATCTCAACAAGAAGCTCAGCAGGAAGCTTCTTAATTGGGGCGATTGCCATCCGTAGGTGGGCAACGATGCCGCGCTCTCTGTCGCGCAAGCGCTCTAAATCCCGAATTTGAGACTCTATACGCGTGATATTGGCTTCTGCAATGTCAATGAGAGCCTTTGCATGAGTTTCGAAGGCCCCGGCGCTTGGTAGCTGCGTGTAGAGAGTTGCGACGTCCAGTGCCTGTTCGGTCTGCATTTTGTGCAAATTTTGTGCCACAACGCCAGCCACTGCCGTTGACGAATAAGTCGCTTTATGCCGAGATACTTGTTGTGCGCGTTCGCAATGAGTACAGTAGCCTTTCAAAGTGAGCCCGTACGGCGGAGGATCATGAAAGTAAAGAGTTGGTAAAGAGCAAAGCCTGGACTCTTTCCTCACTCAATCCGTCACACAGCCACTGGCAATCAAAATAAATCCGTGCAATTTGCCTACGATTCAAAGGTGAAGAACGTAAAAATACACAGGATACGAAGGGTGCTAAGATTCACAGTATTTTGCACACGACGATATGGTTACCAAGCCCGGAGCAGGGGAAAGAATACAATGACCTCTTCTCCGATGCAGAGCATCTCGAAGCTCTTAGCTGGGTAACCCGTCTCTTGTATTGAGTGATCTGAACGACTATCTTTAGATTTCACGTCCCCCGTACAAGAGAGGCTGAAACGAGCCTAGGTAACCTGATGAACCCAGCCTGGGTTCATCGGGGGCGACGAGTCTTTTGGTTATTCTGCATGACCGTCTCTCGATCGCTGCTTTTTTTCTTGTCAGGCGCTCCCGAGTCCGTCAAAAAAACGATCGCTAGAATCAAGGCGTACCCCAAGCACCTGGGCTTTGAATTTCCCAGTTCTTTACTCCGGATTGTACCCTGGCCGTTCGTATGCGCCTCGAATATTGGATTGGGGGTCTCATTGTTGTGTGCTAACCCCGGGACGATGCAAAGAGTAGCGGAAGCGAGTGCTTCCGCGCGTCTGGCCGGCTGAGTATCTCTGTTGCTGTAGCTATGACCGCGCACGTCGGGACGGAACAGTCGAGACCTGGGGTGCTTTCCGTTCTCTCCGCCCGAACTTCCGATTGAAATATGCATTGTGGCTGATACAGCGGAGGACTGGTGTGTGCTGATCGATTCCACGGCATCAGGCAAAAGGACAGCGGAAGCAAGGATTCGGGGCTTCATGACGGAAGAGCATCGCGGCGAAGGGGGGCTGTACGATTCAAGTAACCAGCGAACGATACGAAAAATTTATATCCTATACAGTAGATGCATTAGCAAATTAGGAGTTTAGGACACGCGAAGAATACCCACTATTCTTCAAATTCATATCCGCAAACATCTACGTTCAAGCCTTGAGCTCTATAAAGCTCTAATTTCGCAAGGATATGAGGACTAAAGCTTTTACTCGGGCCATCATCGGAACAATGGATATAGATGCACGACCAGCGGGAGACTGGAGGAGGAGAAGGAAGGGTAAGGAGCTGCTCGTCCGTCCACCACCGCGATTGTATCATGGCGTCCAAGTCGTCTTCGTCGAAACTACTCCCTGCATAGGACATAGAAAGTGTTTGTAACTTGGGAGCCAAAATCGGGGTTTGTGTCGGGACGTATTGGAGCCCGAGGATAATCGAATCATCCAAACAGAATCGGCAGAGCTCCATATCGAGATCTACGAGGGAAGGGGAATTCTGAAGGACGGCCAGAAGGTCGTTGGGATCCAGCTCACAGCCTACGAATGTTAGGTGCTCGATATTGGGAGAGCGGCGCTGGAATTCCGTAAAGTCTGCAGAAGACCAAAGGTCACCCATATCCATGGTAATCTTGAGCTTCTTCAAGGCGGGTAGGGAGAGATAAGCGAAGAATGGGCCTGTCAAGTCTCCTCGCATGTTATGGTACTCGAAATCGATCGTGAGCTCTTCCAGTCGCGAGAGCGTAGTCATGGGGCGTTGGGATATATCGGGGGGTTCCTTCCATGGGGGTGTCTCAATTGTGGCGTGGGTTACGCTGGTACACTGAACCAAGGCGTTGAGACACTCGAGAGGATCGTCGTCGTCGATGTCGAGAACGGTGATCTGGGCCCACGGTAATAGAAATTTACTGGTTCTGCATGTACGCAGCGTGACGGTCTTGAGGTGTGGCGCCGTCAGGAGGGGTCGCGTTAGCTCGTGATGCTTATTGTCCCCACTCGACAGATCGAAAGTCCGAAGAGACGGTAGGGAGACCGTACGAATGCGACGGAGGACGTCAAGCGAGGAAAGCCTAAACGTCGCAGAGTGCCATCGGTGTGCCGTAGCAGACATTATGTCCATCAATGGTCCAGCGTCCACACTTCTCCACTTTTCCCCCCAGTTTTCCAGGTGGATGGGGATGGAATACGGTGAAGACCTTTCCAGCCACTGTTTCGTGACGGCCAGATAATCGGCATCAGGAGTTTTCTGTAGCCTGAATACCAGCGATTCTCTGAAGAGACGGGGCGTCGTATGCACGATACGTCTCCAATATGCGCAAACTTGAGACAGCTTATGGACGTTTTTGACGCGCTCTTTCCCATAATTGAAGGACGACCAATTCCAGCAGCATACAAGACTGAAAATTTCCACCAGAAGCTCGGCAGGTAGCTTGTTGACGGGCGCAATCGCCATTCGTAGTCGGGCAATGACACCGCGCTCCCGGTCCCGTAGTCGTTCCAAATCCCGAATTTGAGACTCTATACGCGCGATATTCGCTTCCGAGGCAGCGATGAGGGTTTTAGCCTGTGTTTCGAATGTTGTAGTCGGCAATTGCATTAGTTGGCTGAAGAGAACATCTGGTGAGTCTGCAGCCTGCATTGCACTATTGTCCGCCTCAGGTTAGTTGTATTGCTTGAGATTAGTTTGAGCTTACGCGTACGAGAGCTAATTATCCCGCGCAACGCGACCTTTCTACTCTCTCCCTCGACAATATCTTTGGTGGCTCGTGGTGGTCGAAATCGGGCGCAGGCACAGAGAGTAACTTGGGAAGTGGCCGGCATCGAGTCGCTTTTTCGCTTTTTTTCGACCGTGTGACTTTCCCTCCCGGCGAGTCCCGCTCTCCGCCAACACTCTCTTCGCGCCAAAACCACTCTCCCACGCCATCTCTCGACCTCTACTGCGACTTCGAATCGACGCCTCCCGTCCGCTCCTCGAAGCCGACCACCACCGCCATTGTCTCCTCCTTTCCGCCATCAAATCCTAAACGACTTCACAACATGTACTACACTCGCACTCTCCACCGCGAACAAGTCAATTCCAACGTGAATTGTCCGCACCTATGTATTCCAATTCGCTGGCTTGTCTATCAGGCCACCCGCAATCCAACGCGTCTAGAATGCGTTCGAACGCCGCAAATTCTCAACGCGGACTGAAACGATGCTCGAAAGGTGCGTTTGCTTACTTTCAATTCTCGCGCTGTGTTGAGTTCTTCCACTGCGCAGCATCACCCGGCAAACCTCACGCGTTTTGCCCTCAACTCCTCAACGTAGTCTAATCGGCTGTACAACATGTACACTCGCCCAGCAACCTTCCGCCTGAAAAGACCGTAAATCAAGTCAATTCCAAGGTCTGTCGTACGCGCTCACCTGGACCTTGCTGACGTTCTAACGCAGAATTGACTTTGACGCCGGCGTACTCGCTTGCAGGGAAGTTAGTCGAGGAGAACGAGATTCAAGTGGGTGCGTGTGCTAACCTCTGAATCTTCGGCTGCGCCCTGACTTCAGACAGAGATTGTTTAGTCGACATCCCGCCAACGCGTCCACGAGCTTTTTAGAAATCAAGTCGAAAGCTGCAAGACTGCGCTTGGATGGCGCAGATGCTCAACGCCAGCTGAAAGATGCTCGTCAGCGGAGTCACTCCACAAATGGTACGTTTACTTATCTTTCAATCCTAGCGCTATGCTGACTTCTTCCACTACAGCCCGACAACCTCACGCGCTTCACCCTCATCTCCTCTGCAAGCAACTCACTGCAAACGAACCAGATAGGACTTCAGGCGTACGGTGCGTCACGGCCCACCTCTCCCGATGCAAATCTGACCTTCGCTTTCCGTTGTAGCCGTTCATTGCAAGAATGGCGCGTTGGCTCACCGGACACCCCTGCGTCGACCCTTCCGCCACGTAGCACGATGGCACACCGAATCCCCGACACCGTCTGCAAGCGAGTCAGAACGCATTCAAATAGCAAGGTACGTTGTTACTTACCTTGCTGCATGCGCCGCCGACCCCTTCCCAGTATCCTCCTTGTGTAATTGATGGTTGTGGAGACAGCGCAGGGCGTCGGAGAAGGTCGGGGGGAGGGTGGGGATAGGGATGAAGGTGAAGGTGAAGGTGAAGAAGGGGTTGAGGCAGAGGACGGTACTTACCTCGACCCTTGCCTTCGGCGAACGCGTCACCCCTTCGACTGCGCTGCGCGCACGTCCCGGAAATTCAAGTCAGTATCAACGCTCGGCGATGAAGATATCAAGACGACGTACCTATTGTGACGAACGCGCGCCGCTGCAGCCTTCGCCTGCGCGTTAAGTGGGCGAGTTCGGCTCGGATGGACTCGTTTGTAGTCGGTCTCGTATGTACTTAGTTTATTATACTACTTCTTTGTACCTAGGTAGTTCAATGGAATTCAATTTGTTCGCTACAATCTACTCGTATCGAAGACAAGGTACACTAAGTGAAGAATCTATCTATATATTGTCTTCATCGAGTCCGGCGCAGACTCGGTGCGTCTTAATCTGAGCTTTGAATGAGCATCGAAGTAATAAAGGAATGAGTGCACTCGACGAACCTTCACCAAGTCAAGACTCCATTCGAGTGTATGGGTGGTGCTATGTCAGAGTGCTCAATGGTCAACTCAAATGAAAGTATTTATTCCAATCTATCCTTACCTTACTTTCGTATAGACGAGATATAGCCTCATTATTCTTGAGATAACGTTGAAACTAGTAGAGGTACTGTGAGACAACGAGTCAGTCAATCGAAGATATATAAGTGAAGCTCGACGACGTACCTTGGGTTCATGGAACCATCCAAGTGCGGGTCCATGTAGGCTTCAAGGTATTACTTGATACCTTCGAGTTACAAGTCAATAACCTTAACGCGAACTGTCCCACCTCAAATCTATACCCAACTTGAAGTCGATACAAATAGTCCGTGAAGGTATACGATCTGTTGAAGTAAAGCAAAGGTTGGTTAGTACTTGAATGGAAGTCGAAGGCGTCCTGGACATACCTAGTAACGTTCTGAATTTAAATGTATACTCAGCCTTCAATCTAACCTCAACAACTTGACTTGAGCGGGGGCGAGACGGCTAGGTGAGTATGGCGATAGTCTCCCCGTCTGATATGAATACGCGTCCGACTGTATGAAGAGTTCGATTAGATTTATTTGAATAGATTCGGGATCGATGTGAATGTACCTTAGAGCCGAATATTGACACAAGTCGGCGGTGAACAAGCGCCTTGAGGCCAAAACTTGAGACGACTTGAGTCACTGAAAGAGTTAATAGTGAATCAAACTAAAGAGAGGTAGTAACACTCACCAGCCGAAGGCAGTTTGGCTCGAACAAAGGATCGAGGTGCTAGTCTTGAAAGACGAGTCGACCAGTCAGGACGTTGACAGAGTACATAGGTTGAATGAATACATACCTGCATTAAGTTAAATCGAAAATCTATACCGGAGATCATCAAGTCGTACGGGCTGTAATAGAAGTCAAAGGGTCAGTAGGTTGAACGCATAGTAAAGAAACTGAATACAACCCACCTAAAGCAACCTTTCATCGACCAATGAACCGACCCTCAATCCAACCCCAAAGCCCTCGACCCTCGTTCAACTAGACACTGTCAAAGGGTGATAAAGTCAGCGCGATCGCCGAGCCAAAGTATCAAGAACTCACCCTTGAGATGCGCCGTCGTGTAAGCTGCTAGAGAGTTTAAACGAGTCAGTAAATGTTCGAGATAGCAGATTCAAGTCAAGCGTACCTTCAAGCGGTGCAGCATTCGTCTCATTCAATATCCCAGTCAATAGCTCGTCGAGCTTCAAGGTCGAGTCTAGGATTTGAGAAATTAGAGTTAATGAATGGCAATAGAGTCACAGTAAAGAAGACGCACCAAGCATAGGCTTGAGGCGTAGCTATCAATTGGAATGAAGTCAGCGATGTTGAAGAGAAAGTACGGGCGAAACAACGCACCGAGTAGTTTGAATTAATCCGCTCCAACCGAAACCACGACTCATCAACGAGGGCATGCGAATACAATAGTCTTCAAAAGCGAAGTAAATTGAATTGAATACGGTTTGAAGAATTGAAAGCGACACACCAATTAAACCGAACCCAAGATTCGATCCAACCAAATCTCCCACCAATCCGACACATAACAGTCAAGCGGGCCTATAAGATAAAAAGGAAGTAAGTTAGCGGATTAAATCGACCATAGTATCGGAGTCAAATACTTACCGACGTGAGTGTACCCACTGAGTACGAGGTCTAGAGGAGTGGGGAGTCAGTTCAGTTGTAGTTCAACAAACATTAGAACGCACCTGTTGAGTTGAATGACAAGTTCAAGGGTGCAATTTGGCGATCTACCTAAAGGAAACGACTCAATTTCATGGTTAAATCGAAGAAATGAAGGAGAACAACGTACCGTTTAATCCGAAACCCAACCGATACAAAGACTTCAATTCTCCACCACAAAATCCGAATCCAAATGCGTTTGTCGAGTCGAGATCGAAATCGAAGCACTTGAAGCCAGAGCAAAGTCAGTGAAATTGGGATCGAACAAAGGACTGAATAAAATCGCACCTGTTGTTATAGTTCAGCGCGAATTGACGCGTTTGCGTTGATTAAGAAGAGTTGGTAGACTAGGATAAGCGCGTTAATTAGCCCTCGAGACGAATAGAAGAAAAGGAATTGAAGAACGCACCTGTTGCAAAATCTAACCCATTCAAACGATTGAAGCGATGTTGATCGAGATTGTACTTGATGTTGGCGAAACGCGTTCGGAGGCGCAGGGAGAGGGTGAAATGAAATGCTACTGTGAAGCTTTTAGAACCTCGAATAAGCCAGAAACAAAGGAGACTTACCAATGTTCGAGTTCAACTCGAGTCGCAACTCGATGATAACGGCGGTGATGTTGAAGTAAGTGAGCTGAGAGGTCGACAAGGGCCTAGGAGTAGCTGTAAGCAAAGGAATAAGGGAGAATAAAGAGATATACCTTGAGTGGCGTCGGGGTCGTCGAGGTTGATGTCGGCGTACAAGTCGAACCGTCGGGTCGGGAAGCCCGCGGAGGTCGAGGGGATGGTGGTAGAGGTCGGAAAAGGTGCCAGAAGAGGCAGGAGGAGGTAGGAGAGGGTAGAGGGAAGTGGGAGAGAAGTGGGGGGAGATGGGAATTGGAGGATTTTGTCGAGCTGCTTATATAGGCCTGTTCAACATGCACGTGCCCTCGTTTAACTCAGCCCAGCCACTCAGCCCAGCCACCGGCAGTGCGTTCGTATAAAGAGCAGCGAACAACAACTCACTTTCGTTACTTCCCCCCCACCCACTCTCCCTCCTACTCTCCTACCCACCCCGGGGTCCAGCACCGTCACCACCTCTCCATCTTGAACATCCCCGCCGCCCCCGCCTGCCCTCGTCGGTGTTGCGATCCTCGTCGTCGTCGTCGCTGTCGTCGGCGTCGGCGACACCATCTCAACCTCTAGGACCCCGGGTAAGCCGGCGCCTCCTCCATCCTCCCCAGAGGTAACTCACCGACGTCCCCCGCCTCAGTCCGAGCTCATCCCTTCACCGCCGCCGCCGTCGCTGTCGTCGTCGTCGAGGACGGGTACCCCTGCCTTCGTTGTAAGTAACGTTCTACCCTCCGGACCCCGCTCCCCCGCTCACCTTGACCGCCCAGGGCGTGGGAATTGCAAGTTGAACTGTTGATCACGCCGCCGCCGCCAACGTCGTTGAACGCAGATGTCGACCTCCTCCTCCGTACACATCCCGGGGCCCGTTCCACTCGTCCCGACAACGACGTCATGTTTCTGGAGGTCTCCTATGCGTGGGAGGCTTGCTGGGTTGCGGTGGTCGGGTTTTGGTGGGATTTTGGTGAGATCGGATTTGGGCGGCTTGAGCGCGCAGCGACGAAGAGTACATGCAGCTTCGTGAAACAATGTATCGAGGACTCTTTTTGTAGTCGTACTGTTGGCCATTCGGGTTGTAGGGTAGTCGGGAGGCGTTCGAGGTTGAAACTCGCGCTTGCCGCCATAACGTCGAATTTGGCCTGGTAATTGAGTATTAGAATGGGTTGTATAGAGTCAAAGACATGAAACTAAAAGCTTACCTTAGAACTCGCATTTTCTTACCAAAAACATAGTCGTTGGTTCGCGCAGCAAAGACAAAGGCCAGAAACCAGAAGACAGCAATGTGGAAGGAAGAGAAAAAGTTGCAGAGGTCACAGAGAGTCAGACGGCGTGTGCGAGACTTCAACACGGCATAATGGCCGGGTTAAGCGATCTTCTTAGCGACATTGCTACCGTAACTTGTCTATTTTGAAGCTTGAACTTTCGAACGCGTGTGCAGATTTTGAACGGATTTCAGATTACTTGAGTTTCACAGGGAACGGAAGCCCAGTTCAGATACAAAGCAAGGAGGTAGCATATAGAATAGAGTTCCAAGTAGACTTGAGGCCTGCCCTGAGGATTTTGGCATAGAGCGCCAGAAATGTTGAACGGAGATGAACGACGGAAGCAAAAATCGGCATTCGGTCCGAAATCGCGGAGCGATTGACAGCTCCCGATTTTGGAAGTTCAACTCTTCCAAAACCACGTCGCGCGACACGCGTCGCCTTTGTCTCACTCGCCCTCTGGCTCGCTCTTCGTGTTTGCATTCCACTCAGCCTTGAAAGGTCTTCCGTGCTTCGCTCCAACAGAATTCAACATCAGCTCTGGGGTGAGTTTCCAGTTTTTCCTGGCATTCTCGCGTCCGAACTAAAGTCTCCTCGCAGTGGGATTCGTGCTTAAAATTTTGGCTTCAATTTCTGGTATTAGATACATGAGCTCTATATACAGCTGTCTAACGCAAAACGGCCGTCCCCGCCGTCGTCAGCAAACAAGAGAGTAAATTCTTGGTGCGTAACTACCCTTTGATTTCCCGCCGCCTGGAGGCCGTAAATCCCACAAGCTACGACATGGAATTCCTGGATTTGTCTCAGAGAACTATTTTGAGTCAGAGAACGTAAGGCTTAAGCGGTATGAGATCAGAATGTTGAATATTGGATTGATGCACACGAGGCTGAAATTCAGGGTAGACGGTGATCAGGCTATTGGAATGCAGGCGGAAAGCGGAGATGGCGGAAGCAAAATTGAGGGTAGAGTTTTTGCGCTCACGCAAATTGAGGAAGGCATGAATGAAGAGGGTGGTGAAGGATGAATACAAAGGATCTTGAAATTGTTGCGGATGGATTGAAGCACAATACTGCGGAGAACAGGTGAGTAGAATGGATATGTTGAGAACAAACCTTGAGAGCAATTGCTCTGATACGAGAAGCAGCGACGCGGAGGGCAGTTGAATATAAGTTGAAATATCTGTGCTGAAGACGAGCGCGTTGAGCAGGGTGATACACGCAGAAAAGAATGAGTGGCGCACGACAAATAAGCTCCCTCAACCCGTTCCAACATCCCAGGATGCAACCCATCCACCATCCATCAACATCTCGAGCGGCGTCCACGAGGAGGTAAGTGGTATGGTGAAGCGATGAATAATTTACTGAGCGCCAGAAGTTTTGCATAGCGAGGGCATAGTTGGGGGGGAAAGGGTGGGCAGTGTGTCGGCTAACAGCTCTTCATATAGAGACGCGTGTTGTTGGTCATATTTGGTTGAACCAACAAAGTCACGCCTTGTTGAATTCGCGCAAACAAGGCCAATGGTACGCGTATCTATATAAGGGCTTGTTCCCAACACTCGCCACCTTTTCCTCTTCCCTCTATTATGCCCCCATGCTGCCCGATTTTCTCCTCGTCGTCGCCACCTTCTTCACCTCTACCACCTCTCCTCCTCCTCCTCCCCCTCACCTTCGCCATCGCTCCCAGCACTTCACCGGACGCCGTCGTCAGCGTCGTTTCTCCTCTTTCTCTCTACCATCACCCATCCCTCGACCCCGCCGCCTCCATCGACTCTTGAACTTGAAATCCAACGTCGCCGAGATCCCCGAGGCGCTATCTGAGACGTCGTCCAAGGTCAGTCTTATGTCTGTATTATCTCGGAGACTTACTGACATACTCCTACAGCGCTTACCCTTATTCCTGACCCCTCAAAGTTCCGACTCAAGTTTTGGGCGTCCCGCGAGCGAGGGGTTGACTTGAGGTGTGTTGATGTTCATCATTCACTTGAGCTTCACTCTGACGTGTTCAAACTACTCCCAGGCCCTCCTGACGCGTCGTATACCTTCAAACTTTGAATTTCGCGCTCCCGCGAGCGACTAGACGCGTTCAGGTATGTTACCTTCTCATCCAATCCATTACCAACACTGATTTACTTCCAGAATTCAAAATTCGATTTTTGGGCTTCCGCCGAGCAAGCCACTTACATCCAGCGCGTACCAGGCTCTGAAAGGGTTGGGCTTGAGCTCTGGGCTTCCCGCGAGCGAGGTGTCGCGTTCAGGTGCGTTCCCTTTTCATTCCAACTAAGTTTAATGCTAATATGTCTACAGCTGCTCAAAGTTCGATTTTTCGCGTTCCCGCGACCGACACTACTCTATCCCCGCTCCCTACTACCCCTGCAAACGTTGAGGCGTCTCCAACGCGTCAAGAATCTGGAAATTCGAGATTTCGGGTTCCGCCGAGCGAGGCATGACGTTTGGGTGTGTTCAGTCACTGTTTCAGCTATTCTTGATGCTGATATTATTTCAGTGCCTCGACCACTTCAACAATTCTATCTCACGTCTCCCCCAGCCTACAAAAAACTCTCGAGACCACCGCCGCATCCTTCCATCACACTAAGTACAACGTCGACATCTTCAAGTTCTCAACGCGCTTAGGATTTCCCAAATTCGATATTTTGGGTTCCGCCGAGCAAGGCGACGCGTCAAAGTGCGTTGGCTTACTTTTCCATCTATCTTCCATCCTGACCATTTACTTCCTAGATTCGTACTCCCAAAACGACGCGTTCAACGCGTTCAGCTTCGACTTCCCGCCGTTTTGATCAACAAATCCGTCGCCGCCACACTCAAACAAATCCCTCAAGTTCAGGTGCGTCGCAGCCCCTCAACCCACTATCTCACTCATTCACCCAAGACTTTACTTCAAACAAGTATATTCACGCTACTACGACAAGGTAAGTCTTCTACTTTTTTTTGTGCTCTACTTTCCTGCCCCCCAACGCTCACACTCGGCCGCACATTTTACCTTCGGGAACGCCGAGACTATGACTCGATAACACGGGTGGTTTCTCCTGGCGGGTGTCTTTCTACTTGGGAGGGTCAGCTTAGTCAGCACCAGAAAAGGAAACACGCACGACCAGGGAGAGACTGAAGGAGGAGGAGGAGCTGCTCGTCCGTCCATGGCGTCCAAGTCGTCTTCGTCGAAACTACTCCCTGCATAGGACATAGAAAGTGTTTGTAACTTGGGAGCCAAAATCGGGGTTTGTGTCGGGACGTATTGGAGCCCGAGGATAATCGAATCATCCAAACAGAATCGGCAGAGCTCCATATCGAGATCTACGAGGGAAGGGGAATTCTGAAGGACGGCCAGAAGGTCGTTGGGATCCAGCTCACAGCCTACGAATGTTAGGTGCTCGATATTGGGAGAGCGGCGCTGGAATTCCGTAAAGTCTGCAGAAGACCAAAGGTCACCCATATCCATGGTAATCTTGAGCTTCTTCAAGGCGGGTAGGGAGAGATAAGCGAAGAATGGGCCTGTCAAGTCTCCTCGCATGTTATGGTACTCGAAATCGATCGTGAGCTCTTCCAGTCGCGAGAGCGTAGTCATGGGGCGTTGGGATATATCGGGGGGTTCCTTCCATGGGGGTGTCTCAATTGTGGCGTGGGTTACGCTGGTACACTGAACCAAGGCGTTGAGACACTCGAGAGGATCGTCGTCGTCGATGTCGAGAACGGTGATCTGGGCCCACGGTAATAGAAATTTACTGGTTCTGCATGTACGCAGCGTGACGGTCTTGAGGTGTGGCGCCGTCAGGAGGGGTCGCGTTAGCTCGTGATGCTTATTGTCCCCACTCGACAGATCGAAAGTCCGAAGAGACGGTAGGGAGACCGTACGAATGCGACGGAGGACGTCAAGCGAGGAAAGCCTAAACGTCGCAGAGTGCCATCGGTGTGCCGTAGCAGACATTATGTCCATCAATGGTCCAGCGTCCACACTTCTCCACTTTTCCCCCCAGTTTTCCAGGTGGATGGGGATGGAATACGGTGAAGACCTTTCCAGCCACTGTTTCGTGACGGCCAGATAATCGGCATCAGGAGTTTTCTGTAGCCTGAATACCAGCGATTCTCTGAAGAGACGGGGCGTCGTATGCACGATACGTCTCCAATATGCGCAAACTTGAGACAGCTTATGGACGTTTTTGACGCGCTCTTTCCCATAATTGAAGGACGACCAATTCCAGCAGCATACAAGACTGAAAATTTCCACCAGAAGCTCGGCAGGTAGCTTGTTGACGGGCGCAATCGCCATTCGTAGTCGGGCAATGACACCGCGCTCCCGGTCCCGTAGTCGTTCCAAATCCCGAATTTGAGACTCTATACGCGCGATATTCGCTTCCGAGGCAGCGATGAGGGTTTTAGCCTGTGTTTCGAATGTTGTAGTCGGCAATTGCATTAGTTGGCTGAAGAGAACATCTGGTGAGTCTGCAGCCTGCATTGCACTATTGTCCGCCTCAGGTTAGTTGTATTGCTTGAGATTAGTTTGAGCTTACGCGTACGAGAGCTAATTATCCCGCGCAACGCGACCTTTCTACTCTCTCCCTCGACAATATCTTTGGTGGCTCGTGGTGGTCGAAATCGGGCGCAGGCACAGAGAGTAACTTGGGAAGTGGCCGGCATCGAGTCGCTTTTTCGCTTTTTTTCGACCGTGTGACTTTCCCTCCCGGCGAGTCCCGCTCTCCGCCAACACTCTCTTCGCGCCAAAACCACTCTCCCACGCCATCTCTCGACCTCTACTGCGACTTCGAATCGACGCCTCCCGTCCGCTCCTCGAAGCCGACCACCACCGCCATTGTCTCCTCCTTTCCGCCATCAAATCCTAAACGACTTCACAACATGTACTACACTCGCACTCTCCACCGCGAACAAGTCAATTCCAACGTGAATTGTCCGCACCTATGTATTCCAATTCGCTGGCTTGTCTATCAGGCCACCCGCAATCCAACGCGTCTAGAATGCGTTCGAACGCCGCAAATTCTCAACGCGGACTGAAACGATGCTCGAAAGGTGCGTTTGCTTACTTTCAATTCTCGCGCTGTGTTGAGTTCTTCCACTGCGCAGCATCACCCGGCAAACCTCACGCGTTTTGCCCTCAACTCCTCAACGTAGTCTAATCGGCTGTACAACATGTACACTCGCCCAGCAACCTTCCGCCTGAAAAGACCGTAAATCAAGTCAATTCCAAGGTCTGTCGTACGCGCTCACCTGGACCTTGCTGACGTTCTAACGCAGAATTGACTTTGACGCCGGCGTACTCGCTTGCAGGGAAGTTAGTCGAGGAGAACGAGATTCAAGTGGGTGCGTGTGCTAACCTCTGAATCTTCGGCTGCGCCCTGACTTCAGACAGAGATTGTTTAGTCGACATCCCGCCAACGCGTCCACGAGCTTTTTAGAAATCAAGTCGAAAGCTGCAAGACTGCGCTTGGATGGCGCAGATGCTCAACGCCAGCTGAAAGATGCTCGTCAGCGGAGTCACTCCACAAATGGTACGTTTACTTATCTTTCAATCCTAGCGCTATGCTGACTTCTTCCACTACAGCCCGACAACCTCACGCGCTTCACCCTCATCTCCTCTGCAAGCAACTCACTGCAAACGAACCAGATAGGACTTCAGGCGTACGGTGCGTCACGGCCCACCTCTCCCGATGCAAATCTGACCTTCGCTTTCCGTTGTAGCCGTTCATTGCAAGAATGGCGCGTTGGCTCACCGGACACCCCTGCGTCGACCCTTCCGCCACGTAGCACGATGGCACACCGAATCCCCGACACCGTCTGCAAGCGAGTCAGAACGCATTCAAATAGCAAGGTACGTTGTTACTTACCTTGCTGCATGCGCCGCCGACCCCTTCCCAGTATCCTCCTTGTGTAATTGATGGTTGTGGAGACAGCGCAGGGCGTCGGAGAAGGTCGGGGGGAGGGTGGGGATAGGGATGAAGGTGAAGGTGAAGGTGAAGAAGGGGTTGAGGCAGAGGACGGTACTTACCTCGACCCTTGCCTTCGGCGAACGCGTCACCCCTTCGACTGCGCTGCGCGCACGTCCCGGAAATTCAAGTCAGTATCAACGCTCGGCGATGAAGATATCAAGACGACGTACCTATTGTGACGAACGCGCGCCGCTGCAGCCTTCGCCTGCGCGTTAAGTGGGCGAGTTCGGCTCGGATGGACTCGTTTGTAGTCGGTCTCGTATGTACTTAGTTTATTATACTACTTCTTTGTACCTAGGTAGTTCAATGGAATTCAATTTGTTCGCTACAATCTACTCGTATCGAAGACAAGGTACACTAAGTGAAGAATCTATCTATATATTGTCTTCATCGAGTCCGGCGCAGACTCGGTGCGTCTTAATCTGAGCTTTGAATGAGCATCGAAGTAATAAAGGAATGAGTGCACTCGACGAACCTTCACCAAGTCAAGACTCCATTCGAGTGTATGGGTGGTGCTATGTCAGAGTGCTCAATGGTCAACTCAAATGAAAGTATTTATTCCAATCTATCCTTACCTTACTTTCGTATAGACGAGATATAGCCTCATTATTCTTGAGATAACGTTGAAACTAGTAGAGGTACTGTGAGACAACGAGTCAGTCAATCGAAGATATATAAGTGAAGCTCGACGACGTACCTTGGGTTCATGGAACCATCCAAGTGCGGGTCCATGTAGGCTTCAAGGTATTACTTGATACCTTCGAGTTACAAGTCAATAACCTTAACGCGAACTGTCCCACCTCAAATCTATACCCAACTTGAAGTCGATACAAATAGTCCGTGAAGGTATACGATCTGTTGAAGTAAAGCAAAGGTTGGTTAGTACTTGAATGGAAGTCGAAGGCGTCCTGGACATACCTAGTAACGTTCTGAATTTAAATGTATACTCAGCCTTCAATCTAACCTCAACAACTTGACTTGAGCGGGGGCGAGACGGCTAGGTGAGTATGGCGATAGTCTCCCCGTCTGATATGAATACGCGTCCGACTGTATGAAGAGTTCGATTAGATTTATTTGAATAGATTCGGGATCGATGTGAATGTACCTTAGAGCCGAATATTGACACAAGTCGGCGGTGAACAAGCGCCTTGAGGCCAAAACTTGAGACGACTTGAGTCACTGAAAGAGTTAATAGTGAATCAAACTAAAGAGAGGTAGTAACACTCACCAGCCGAAGGCAGTTTGGCTCGAACAAAGGATCGAGGTGCTAGTCTTGAAAGACGAGTCGACCAGTCAGGACGTTGACAGAGTACATAGGTTGAATGAATACATACCTGCATTAAGTTAAATCGAAAATCTATACCGGAGATCATCAAGTCGTACGGGCTGTAATAGAAGTCAAAGGGTCAGTAGGTTGAACGCATAGTAAAGAAACTGAATACAACCCACCTAAAGCAACCTTTCATCGACCAATGAACCGACCCTCAATCCAACCCCAAAGCCCTCGACCCTCGTTCAACTAGACACTGTCAAAGGGTGATAAAGTCAGCGCGATCGCCGAGCCAAAGTATCAAGAACTCACCCTTGAGATGCGCCGTCGTGTAAGCTGCTAGAGAGTTTAAACGAGTCAGTAAATGTTCGAGATAGCAGATTCAAGTCAAGCGTACCTTCAAGCGGTGCAGCATTCGTCTCATTCAATATCCCAGTCAATAGCTCGTCGAGCTTCAAGGTCGAGTCTAGGATTTGAGAAATTAGAGTTAATGAATGGCAATAGAGTCACAGTAAAGAAGACGCACCAAGCATAGGCTTGAGGCGTAGCTATCAATTGGAATGAAGTCAGCGATGTTGAAGAGAAAGTACGGGCGAAACAACGCACCGAGTAGTTTGAATTAATCCGCTCCAACCGAAACCACGACTCATCAACGAGGGCATGCGAATACAATAGTCTTCAAAAGCGAAGTAAATTGAATTGAATACGGTTTGAAGAATTGAAAGCGACACACCAATTAAACCGAACCCAAGATTCGATCCAACCAAATCTCCCACCAATCCGACACATAACAGTCAAGCGGGCCTATAAGATAAAAAGGAAGTAAGTTAGCGGATTAAATCGACCATAGTATCGGAGTCAAATACTTACCGACGTGAGTGTACCCACTGAGTACGAGGTCTAGAGGAGTGGGGAGTCAGTTCAGTTGTAGTTCAACAAACATTAGAACGCACCTGTTGAGTTGAATGACAAGTTCAAGGGTGCAATTTGGCGATCTACCTAAAGGAAACGACTCAATTTCATGGTTAAATCGAAGAAATGAAGGAGAACAACGTACCGTTTAATCCGAAACCCAACCGATACAAAGACTTCAATTCTCCACCACAAAATCCGAATCCAAATGCGTTTGTCGAGTCGAGATCGAAATCGAAGCACTTGAAGCCAGAGCAAAGTCAGTGAAATTGGGATCGAACAAAGGACTGAATAAAATCGCACCTGTTGTTATAGTTCAGCGCGAATTGACGCGTTTGCGTTGATTAAGAAGAGTTGGTAGACTAGGATAAGCGCGTTAATTAGCCCTCGAGACGAATAGAAGAAAAGGAATTGAAGAACGCACCTGTTGCAAAATCTAACCCATTCAAACGATTGAAGCGATGTTGATCGAGATTGTACTTGATGTTGGCGAAACGCGTTCGGAGGCGCAGGGAGAGGGTGAAATGAAATGCTACTGTGAAGCTTTTAGAACCTCGAATAAGCCAGAAACAAAGGAGACTTACCAATGTTCGAGTTCAACTCGAGTCGCAACTCGATGATAACGGCGGTGATGTTGAAGTAAGTGAGCTGAGAGGTCGACAAGGGCCTAGGAGTAGCTGTAAGCAAAGGAATAAGGGAGAATAAAGAGATATACCTTGAGTGGCGTCGGGGTCGTCGAGGTTGATGTCGGCGTACAAGTCGAACCGTCGGGTCGGGAAGCCCGCGGAGGTCGAGGGGATGGTGGTAGAGGTCGGAAAAGGTGCCAGAAGAGGCAGGAGGAGGTAGGAGAGGGTAGAGGGAAGTGGGAGAGAAGTGGGGGGAGATGGGAATTGGAGGATTTTGTCGAGCTGCTTATATAGGCCTGTTCAACATGCACGTGCCCTCGTTTAACTCAGCCCAGCCACTCAGCCCAGCCACCGGCAGTGCGTTCGTATAAAGAGCAGCGAACAACAACTCACTTTCGTTACTTCCCCCCCACCCACTCTCCCTCCTACTCTCCTACCCACCCCGGGGTCCAGCACCGTCACCACCTCTCCATCTTGAACATCCCCGCCGCCCCCGCCTGCCCTCGTCGGTGTTGCGATCCTCGTCGTCGTCGTCGCTGTCGTCGGCGTCGGCGACACCATCTCAACCTCTAGGACCCCGGGTAAGCCGGCGCCTCCTCCATCCTCCCCAGAGGTAACTCACCGACGTCCCCCGCCTCAGTCCGAGCTCATCCCTTCACCGCCGCCGCCGTCGCTGTCGTCGTCGTCGAGGACGGGTACCCCTGCCTTCGTTGTAAGTAACGTTCTACCCTCCGGACCCCGCTCCCCCGCTCACCTTGACCGCCCAGGGCGTGGGAATTGCAAGTTGAACTGTTGATCACGCCGCCGCCGCCAACGTCGTTGAACGCAGATGTCGACCTCCTCCTCCGTACACATCCCGGGGCCCGTTCCACTCGTCCCGACAACGACGTCATGTTTCTGGAGGTCTCCTATGCGTGGGAGGCTTGCTGGGTTGCGGTGGTCGGGTTTTGGTGGGATTTTGGTGAGATCGGATTTGGGCGGCTTGAGCGCGCAGCGACGAAGAGTACATGCAGCTTCGTGAAACAATGTATCGAGGACTCTTTTTGTAGTCGTACTGTTGGCCATTCGGGTTGTAGGGTAGTCGGGAGGCGTTCGAGGTTGAAACTCGCGCTTGCCGCCATAACGTCGAATTTGGCCTGGTAATTGAGTATTAGAATGGGTTGTATAGAGTCAAAGACATGAAACTAAAAGCTTACCTTAGAACTCGCATTTTCTTACCAAAAACATAGTCGTTGGTTCGCGCAGCAAAGACAAAGGCCAGAAACCAGAAGACAGCAATGTGGAAGGAAGAGAAAAAGTTGCAGAGGTCACAGAGAGTCAGACGGCGTGTGCGAGACTTCAACACGGCATAATGGCCGGGTTAAGCGATCTTCTTAGCGACATTGCTACCGTAACTTGTCTATTTTGAAGCTTGAACTTTCGAACGCGTGTGCAGATTTTGAACGGATTTCAGATTACTTGAGTTTCACAGGGAACGGAAGCCCAGTTCAGATACAAAGCAAGGAGGTAGCATATAGAATAGAGTTCCAAGTAGACTTGAGGCCTGCCCTGAGGATTTTGGCATAGAGCGCCAGAAATGTTGAACGGAGATGAACGACGGAAGCAAAAATCGGCATTCGGTCCGAAATCGCGGAGCGATTGACAGCTCCCGATTTTGGAAGTTCAACTCTTCCAAAACCACGTCGCGCGACACGCGTCGCCTTTGTCTCACTCGCCCTCTGGCTCGCTCTTCGTGTTTGCATTCCACTCAGCCTTGAAAGGTCTTCCGTGCTTCGCTCCAACAGAATTCAACATCAGCTCTGGGGTGAGTTTCCAGTTTTTCCTGGCATTCTCGCGTCCGAACTAAAGTCTCCTCGCAGTGGGATTCGTGCTTAAAATTTTGGCTTCAATTTCTGGTATTAGATACATGAGCTCTATATACAGCTGTCTAACGCAAAACGGCCGTCCCCGCCGTCGTCAGCAAACAAGAGAGTAAATTCTTGGTGCGTAACTACCCTTTGATTTCCCGCCGCCTGGAGGCCGTAAATCCCACAAGCTACGACATGGAATTCCTGGATTTGTCTCAGAGAACTATTTTGAGTCAGAGAACGTAAGGCTTAAGCGGTATGAGATCAGAATGTTGAATATTGGATTGATGCACACGAGGCTGAAATTCAGGGTAGACGGTGATCAGGCTATTGGAATGCAGGCGGAAAGCGGAGATGGCGGAAGCAAAATTGAGGGTAGAGTTTTTGCGCTCACGCAAATTGAGGAAGGCATGAATGAAGAGGGTGGTGAAGGATGAATACAAAGGATCTTGAAATTGTTGCGGATGGATTGAAGCACAATACTGCGGAGAACAGGTGAGTAGAATGGATATGTTGAGAACAAACCTTGAGAGCAATTGCTCTGATACGAGAAGCAGCGACGCGGAGGGCAGTTGAATATAAGTTGAAATATCTGTGCTGAAGACGAGCGCGTTGAGCAGGGTGATACACGCAGAAAAGAATGAGTGGCGCACGACAAATAAGCTCCCTCAACCCGTTCCAACATCCCAGGATGCAACCCATCCACCATCCATCAACATCTCGAGCGGCGTCCACGAGGAGGTAAGTGGTATGGTGAAGCGATGAATAATTTACTGAGCGCCAGAAGTTTTGCATAGCGAGGGCATAGTTGGGGGGGAAAGGGTGGGCAGTGTGTCGGCTAACAGCTCTTCATATAGAGACGCGTGTTGTTGGTCATATTTGGTTGAACCAACAAAGTCACGCCTTGTTGAATTCGCGCAAACAAGGCCAATGGTACGCGTATCTATATAAGGGCTTGTTCCCAACACTCGCCACCTTTTCCTCTTCCCTCTATTATGCCCCCATGCTGCCCGATTTTCTCCTCGTCGTCGCCACCTTCTTCACCTCTACCACCTCTCCTCCTCCTCCTCCCCCTCACCTTCGCCATCGCTCCCAGCACTTCACCGGACGCCGTCGTCAGCGTCGTTTCTCCTCTTTCTCTCTACCATCACCCATCCCTCGACCCCGCCGCCTCCATCGACTCTTGAACTTGAAATCCAACGTCGCCGAGATCCCCGAGGCGCTATCTGAGACGTCGTCCAAGGTCAGTCTTATGTCTGTATTATCTCGGAGACTTACTGACATACTCCTACAGCGCTTACCCTTATTCCTGACCCCTCAAAGTTCCGACTCAAGTTTTGGGCGTCCCGCGAGCGAGGGGTTGACTTGAGGTGTGTTGATGTTCATCATTCACTTGAGCTTCACTCTGACGTGTTCAAACTACTCCCAGGCCCTCCTGACGCGTCGTATACCTTCAAACTTTGAATTTCGCGCTCCCGCGAGCGACTAGACGCGTTCAGGTATGTTACCTTCTCATCCAATCCATTACCAACACTGATTTACTTCCAGAATTCAAAATTCGATTTTTGGGCTTCCGCCGAGCAAGCCACTTACATCCAGCGCGTACCAGGCTCTGAAAGGGTTGGGCTTGAGCTCTGGGCTTCCCGCGAGCGAGGTGTCGCGTTCAGGTGCGTTCCCTTTTCATTCCAACTAAGTTTAATGCTAATATGTCTACAGCTGCTCAAAGTTCGATTTTTCGCGTTCCCGCGACCGACACTACTCTATCCCCGCTCCCTACTACCCCTGCAAACGTTGAGGCGTCTCCAACGCGTCAAGAATCTGGAAATTCGAGATTTCGGGTTCCGCCGAGCGAGGCATGACGTTTGGGTGTGTTCAGTCACTGTTTCAGCTATTCTTGATGCTGATATTATTTCAGTGCCTCGACCACTTCAACAATTCTATCTCACGTCTCCCCCAGCCTACAAAAAACTCTCGAGACCACCGCCGCATCCTTCCATCACACTAAGTACAACGTCGACATCTTCAAGTTCTCAACGCGCTTAGGATTTCCCAAATTCGATATTTTGGGTTCCGCCGAGCAAGGCGACGCGTCAAAGTGCGTTGGCTTACTTTTCCATCTATCTTCCATCCTGACCATTTACTTCCTAGATTCGTACTCCCAAAACGACGCGTTCAACGCGTTCAGCTTCGACTTCCCGCCGTTTTGATCAACAAATCCGTCGCCGCCACACTCAAACAAATCCCTCAAGTTCAGGTGCGTCGCAGCCCCTCAACCCACTATCTCACTCATTCACCCAAGACTTTACTTCAAACAAGTATATTCACGCTACTACGACAAGGTAAGTCTTCTACTTTTTTTTGTGCTCTACTTTCCTGCCCCCCAACGCTCACACTCGGCCGCACATTTTACCTTCGGGAACGCCGAGACTATGACTCGATAACACGGGTGGTTTCTCCTGGCGGGTGTCTTTCTACTTGGGAGGGTCAGCTTAGTCAGCACCAGAAAAGGAAACACGCACGACCAGGGAGAGACTGAAGGAGGAGGAGGAGCTGCTCGTCCGTCCATGGCGTCCAAGTCGTCTTCATCGAAACTGCTCCCTGCATAGGACATAGAAAATCTTTGTAACTTGGGAGCCAAAATCGGGGTTTGTGTCGGGACGTATTGGAGCCCGAGGATAATCGAGTCATCCAAACAGAATCGGCAGAGCTCCATATCGAGATCTACGAGGGAAGGGGCATTCTGAAGGACGGCCAGAAGGTCGTTGGTATCCAGCTCACAGCCTACCAATGTTAGGTGATCTATATTGGGAGAGCGGCGCTGGAGTCCCGAAAAGTCTACAGAAGACCAAAGGTCACCCATATCCATGGTAATCTTGAGCTTCTTCAAGGCGGGTAGGGAGAGATAAGCGAAGAATGGGCCTGTCAAGTCTCCCCGCATGTTATGGTACTCGAAATCGATCGTGAGCTCTTCCAGTCGCGAGAGCGTAGTCATGGGGCGTTGTGACATATCGGGGGGTTCCTTCCATGGGGGTGTCTCAATTGTGGCGTGAGTTACGCTGGTACACTGAACCAAGGCGTTGAGACACTCGAGAGGATCGTCGTCGTCGATGTCGAGAACGGTGATCTGGGCCCATGGCAATACAAATTTACTGGTTCTGCATGTACGCAGCGTGACGGTCTTGAGGTGTGGCGCCGTCAGGAGGGGTCGCGTTAGCTCGTGATGCTTATTGTCCCCACTCGACAGATCGAAAGTCCGAAGAGACGGTAGGGAGACCGTACGAATGCGACGGAGGACGTCAAGCGAGGAAAGCCTGAACGTCGCAGAGTTCCATCGGTGTGCCGTAGCAGACATTATGTCCATCAACGGTCCAGCGTCCACACTTCTCCACTTTTCCCCCCAGTTTTCCAGGTGGATGGGGATGGAATACGGTGAAGACCTTTCCAGCCACTGTTTCGTGACGGCCAGATAATCGGCATCAGGAGTTTTCTGTAGCCTGAATACCAGCGATTCTCTGAAGAGACGGGGCGTCGTATGCACGACACGTCTCCAATATGCGCAAACTTGAGACAGCTTATGGACCTTTTTGACGCGCTCTTTCCCATAATTGAAGGATGACCAATGCCAGCAGCATACAAGACTGAAAATTTCCACCAGAAGCTCGGCAGGTAGCTTGTTAACGGGCGCAATCGCCATTCGTAGTCGGGCAATGACACCGCGCTCCCGGTCCCGTAGTCGTTCCAAATCCCGAATTTGGGACTCTATACGCGCGATATTCGCTTCCGAGGCGGCGATGAGGGTTTTAGCCTGTGTTTCGGATGTTGTAGTCGGCAATTGTATTAGTTGGCTGAAGAGAACATCTGGTGAGTCTGCAGCCTGCATTGCACTATTGTCCGCCTCAGGTTAGTTGTATTGCTTGAGATTAGTTTGAGCTTACGCGTACGAAAGCTAATTATCCCGCGCAACGCGACCTTTCTACTCTCTCCCTCGACAATATCTTTGGTGGCTCACGGTGGTGGTCGAAATGGGGCACAGTCACAGAGAGTCACGCTTTGCCCCTTGCCCAGCTACAGCGATCTGCTTGATACAACTTGAGCTCGATATTGGAAATCCCTGGAAGGAAGAATTGAAGGAGGAACTCGGAAAATGCGTGAAGACTGAAGACGACCACTGTGGCCACTCGCAGCTGAATCTGAGAAATGGCCGTCTATCCCGACTCGGACGTTGAGGCTACGAGTTGCTGTCTCTGAGCTTCTGCTTTCTGGAATACTTCGAATCGGTGCACGGGTCCACGGTCTTGCCGACTTTGCGAAAATGCGCGATGCACATAGAAAACCGGCGGCCCGTCTGAATCTTGTCTAAGTTATTGCTTGATCCCGCAAGACAGCGCAAGGCACAACGATGTCTGACAATCTCTCAAACGCTAACGCTACACTAGCAGTACAACTTGAAGAAGCCCCGTGTCCCGATCTAGCTCTCTTGTCGGCCTACTTTCTGTTCTTACCTGAATGTCCTTGCTCGATGTCACAACCATGTACGTTGTTCCAAGTTGGTAATAATGTCTACTTTGTCTCAGCGGCTTTCCTAGCACAATACCCCTCATAATCGGCGCCTGTCTAAATTTCTTTCTCTGCGGGCCGTGCGGCGTATTGATAACACAAGCTTGTCGGCGTTCTTCTTCAAATTGGCTTTCGAAATGCATCATTGACCTTCTCCGTAGACATATACGGTGTATGCTTTCCGAAGGACTCCCGCGTTATCAAATGCCTAGGTTGGATTGAATTCCGTCTTCAAAGCCCGCCTAACACCATCCTCTGCAGTCTGCTTTGTTCTTTTGGCAATTTTGGTTGATGCTTGCCTCAACGCCTCAGATATCGTGTTTTGGTACTCAACTTCATTCAGCGATGTGACAAAATTCTCCCAAAAACGATTCTCAAAGTTCTACCTTCCAATCATGGGCTCGTTTATAGCAACTCTTCTACATTTCTTTTTCTGCTTCCGCATCAGGGTCATCCGTCATAGTGATTGCTTTGGTACGTGCCTCCCTTGTAGTTATATCGAGTCGGCGACTCATCCCATTCCATGGAAACCAGGTGGCCTCGGGCCAATTGGCGGGAGGGCTGACCAGTGGCACACTCGCTTTCGTTGAGGATTGAAGTTATTCCCATGGCTCCGGCTCGTTTGACCATGACCTCGTCAAATTGCACACCAGTGCTCACAAGATCACCCTGTACATCTGGCTGGTCTGTGGTACAGCCGCTGACATCCTCATTGCTCTCGTCATGACTGCCCTTGTGCGTTCTTCATCTCTCAAACCCGTGGATGCTCAACTGCTCGTCAATCTAGCTCATTAACCCGGGCACAGTCAGCAAGTCGACTCGAAACGTTACGAACAAAATCATCCGCTTGGTGCTGGAGACGAATACCTGTACAGCTGCCGTCGCTCTTATTGGACTAGTGTTGTTCATGGTCCTTCCTGTGGGTCGGCTTCAGGCCTTCTCATATTTACGGTGCGACGCTGACAGCTACGATCTAGCCCTCCAAACCTACATGCATACATCCCGGCCGCTGCCGTACCCGGGGTGTAAGCGTTCTCTTTTTTGCTCTATGCCAACTCGCCGCCTTACGCTCCATCAGCTACGCTAACCCGCTGCTATTCACACTGAACAACCGCGCACTCCTTCGGCGCTCACGAACCAATCACATCCAGCACCTCTCCGTCGACCCGTCGACTGGATAGTCGTGGAGACCTCCCGTGACCGGCATGTGTCGCAATCGACATAGTCAACCTAAGTTGTATCGCTTTCCGGAGAATTGTCGCGGTGTTGGGCGCCAGCAACAGAGTCTCCGGCTAGGGCAGTGCAGTTAGATCTCGCTAGTTCCGCAAGGACGGCCTCGCATCTCGTGTACAGTAAACTATAATGCAGAGTCTCGCTGTCCTGCTGCCGATGCTGATCTTGGAGTTTCGAAAGTGAATACAAGACAGTAACGTAGCCGCACAAAGTCGCGCCGCCATTCAGTTTGATGGTCCAGCCTATCCGATAATACCTTGAAATTACGCAGAAACACGAGAATATGTACCACTCTCAGGCTTAACCGAGCAAATCGTCAAAGCCCGAAGACGACGACGAAGTCTGCGCTCCTCCCATTCCACCCATTCCCATACCCATGCCCATACCCATGTTAGCAGGCTTCTGCTGCTGTTGCCCACCCGACCCCCACAACCCCGCCATCGCCTTCTCCTTCTCTAGATCCTTGATGCTCTTCGTTCCCGTACCGGCACCAGAAGTAGCGGGTTTCGCAGGAGCACTGGAGCCGAGGGACATCGACCACAGGTCGTCGAAGCTCGCTGCAGGCTTACTCGGCGCTGCAGGAGCAGGGGAACCCGTTTTGGCCATACCCATACCCATCCCAGCTTGTGCAGGCGCCATAGACGTCATGCCCAAGCCGGTGTAGTTGGGGGTCTGCGGCTGGAGCGGAGGCGACGATATGGACCCACCGACACGATGACCAGGTTGCATGGCTGGCTGCATTGGGGCACCCATCATGCCCATCCCCGTGCGGGGAGGCTGCTGAGAAAAGGGAGACGAGGCAGCGGGGGCAGGGCTGGAGGCGGTTTGAAGCAGGTTATGCAGGGACGGCTTGGCTGGGGCAGCTGTCACAGGAGCCATTCCTCCAAATACAGAAGGCGCTGGGGCCGGAGCGGCAGGCGAAGTGGGTGCAGCCTGGAAATCATCGAAGTCGTCATCTGGGGGAACGAGAGCATCTCAGCACAGAAAAGCATGCTCGATGCACGACACGTACCGTCCAGAAGACCACCAAGAGTAGCAGCGGGTGCAGGCGCATGCGCTGGGGTCGGCAGGCTCTTGTTGGTGGGAGGAGCTGGGGCTGGGATCGAGGCACCGAAGTCATCGTCGTCGGTGTCAAACAAATTGACGGGCGGAGCAGGCGGGGGAGGTGGCGGGGGAGCAGTGCTTTTCCGTACCGGAGGGGGGCGTGTATTGACGGGTGATGTCGTCCGACCTCCGCTACCCATGTCGATCTCATCGTCGCCCGCGTTGTACTCATCAAATCCACCGCCAGAACGACGCTCATCTCTGAATCCGGAAGAGCTGCCGCGTCCACCACTGTAGCTGGAGCTACCTCCTCCCGAGTTGTAGTAGTCTGCGCGATGTGAGTAACAGTCAATGTTTAGCTGGTGGTTGGAAAATACACACCGCTGACGCTGCCACTGCCACTGCCGCCTCCGCCACCTCCGCCGCCGTAACTCAGACTCTCGCTGCCGAAGCCTCCGTATCGCCCGCCACTGTCGCTGGCAAACGACATGCCTCCGTCGTTACCCGTCCCGACATACTTGTGTTTGTTGGCCTTCGCCTTCCGCCTCTCACCGCGGATTTTGTCCACGTCTGAAAGCAGCTCGACCAGCTCACGAGAGCGATTGCGAACTGCATGCCATCAAATCGTCGCCCAACGAAACTGTCATAATAATCCATACCGTTAATTCCTTCGTCCTTGCCCTTGTCGTCGATGTAGTGAAAGTTGCGGAGCATTTTGATGGTGGATATGTGCGAGCGGGCATCATCTACGACGCGCTCAGACCCGTTCTTGATGAGGTATTCGAGTAGTTGCAGGGCCTGGATCGGGTTTGGCAATGCAATTGACCGTTCTCGAATGATAGCCCACACCTTATATATTTGCCGCCATTGACGAGCTTCTTTTTCCATGAAACGAGAGTAGATACTGGGCATGATTTCGTTGAAGTCGGGGCTGCATTGTCGTTAGCCAGATAGACTGCGAAGCAGGGGAGAGACCAAACTAGTTGAAAGTCCTGTGGAACTGTCAGACAAAGGAGAAGCGATTGCACGGGTTGTAGCGCACCGATTTGCGATATCTTGCATCAGGGTCGAACTTGCCCCCCTGGTACGCATGTGTTAGTACGAGAGTCATTGACACGGAGAGATTCGACGGAAAAAAGGAGATATGGCGCTGGTAATCCCGTCGTCGGCAGAAGGGGAGAGCTAGTGCCCAAATTCGATCCAGTCAGCCGTCGCTGAGCCAAGCACGCCCGCCCGTCGCACTGGAGCCCCTCGCACAGAGAGTTTTTGACGCTATCTGTCCCACGGATCCACAACTCCATCTGGGACCAGCTGTAATTCGTTTGCGGATGCGAGCGGGTATGACAGGCAACTGGGCACCAGTCCCCAACCACGGGTCCGGGTCCACAGTGTCCCGCAGGTCGAGAAACGGCGCGGGAATAAATTCTAGTGCGAGACTCTGTGGCCTTGCTGGCTTCCCGACATACTTCCGTTCCGAAAAAATCCAGAGAAGAAATTTGGCATCGCGCTCGCCCTGTTCTTTGCCGCTAGATAAACGAGGCTCACCAAGGGTCGTCGTTGGTAGCCTCTCTGACTTTCGCCTCTATTTCGCTGACGTTTAGGACGACGTTCTTCGCCTACAAATGGATAGATATTAGTCAACTTTTTTCGCGGCAAAACAGGATATTGGGCGTACCTGGTTGTACATGCTCTTGATATCATACATCGTAATCTGCGAGAGCGACGTTCCGAGCGCCTCGAGTCGATCCATGGTGGGCAACGAGCGAGCTCAACGTTCGCGGTGGCGGCGAGAAGACTGAGAGTAACGGCGTGACAGCGTGACACGATCTGAGCTTCGACTCAAACTAACTCGAACCAAGATTTAAGAAGTTCTTGAAGAAGGTGGCTAGCGCTCGATAATCTCCAATCTCGGTTCCTCTATCATAGCGATGCTTTTTATGCGTATACGCCATGTGCGGACCAGCCAACAGACTTGTCTGCGAGGTTACCGCAACTTATCGTCTCTTCCCGCCCACTTTACCCTGCCATCGGGCGATAAAATACCTTCTGTAGCTCTTGGTATGCATTTGAGACTCCAAACCTTATTGTTGTCAATTTCTCCAAGGTGTATGGCAAGCAAAGAGCAACGAAGTGGGAAATGCGGTCACTGTACGCGAAACCATGATTGTGTTTAATTACAACGCTGCACATCCGACTCGTCGTTCTAGGTGGCTCTTCAAGCGGGATATCGCCATATTGACGGCGCATGGATTTATCGCGTAAGGTCATCTATTTTTTCTCTACATTTGCTGATCTGAGTGTGTCAAGAATGAAGCGGAGGTTGGGAAAGCTGTTCAACGCAGTGGTTTACCCCGGGAGCAAGTCTGGCTAACGTCGAAGGTAAGCAGGTGACTCACGCAGTCAACAGCTCAGTTTAATATTCAGTAGCTTTGGAACTCGTTTCACGCGCCCGAGGATGTAGAGCCCGCTCTCGACGAGACTCTGACCAAATTGGACACAGAATACCTCGACTTGTATCTGATTCACTGGTCAATTCCCCGAGTTTTACTTGTATCATCTACCGCTACTCAGCTTGTCTGTTTTGTAGGCCGCTCGCGAGGAAGGACGGTCAGCCGTATGACAAAGAGCTTACAGAAAACCCTTATCCCACCTGGCAAAAACTCGAAGAGATGGTTGCAAAGGGTAAGATTCGGAACATCGGCGTTAGCAAGTGCGTAATATGATATTGTTTCCTTTACCTTTGATTTTCGTTAACATTTACTGGGTACAGCTTCAATGTCCGCAGGTATGTTGCACATCTATCCGGAACCCAGTCTACTGACAGTTGTGTAGATTGGAAAACCTCTTTACAAACCCCCTCAAAATCCGTCCTGCAGTCAATCAGGTGGGCTGAGGTCGACACGTTCATCGTTATCTGCAGATAGCTTAACGCCAACCTGTAGGTTGAAATCAACTACTGGTTTCCCCAACCGAATCTTTTGAAGGTATGTGTAATCAATTTCGAAACTCGTCACTCACACGCCATGCCTCTCAGTGGGCAAAAGAGCATGGTCTCCTCCTGCAAGCATACTCTCCCCTCGGCGGCACAGGCAAAGTGAAGGATACCCTCACTGTCCCCGAAATCAACGAGATTGGCGATGAACTTGGGATGACTCCCGCCCAGGTGGTAACATCTTGGCATATCCAGCGCGGGGTTCGTCGAACATTCATCCTTCTTTGCCTTTTTCTGAATTTGCTCAATTATGGAAAATATAGACCAATGTACTTCCAAAGAGCGTTACGTCCTCACGCATCATCGAAAATTTCCAAGGTTCGGTTCTATCATATTGCTGCTCTGTCCTTGTTCTGACGGTCTGTCTGTTCGGTCTCGTAGTGCGTGCCCTGCCCGACGAGCTTTTCAGCAAGCTGGAAACGGCCGCGACGACACACAAACCGTATCCGCGTTTCAATCCGAGTAAGTATGGCGGTCCAAATGCACTTTTAATATTGCGCTGGTTTTTTCGCCGAAAATCCGAGTTCGCGCACCTTTTCTGCTCGAAAGTCGGATTTGCGCACCTTTGAGTCCGAAAGTCCGAGGCAAGAAAACCAGCGCGGAATTGCGTGTTTTCGCGCTGGTTTTGTTGGCAAGATCGCGCACCTTTTTCAGCGCACATTCTCAGCGCACCTTTTTTTTGACTTAATTTTTTTATCTTCTCAAATGAGACCTATCCATGTGTCAGATATGCCGGGTCCCTCATTTGCCGTATACAAGCAGGAGAAGCGCAAGAAATTGTCTAAAAACATCCAGCCGAGTGACGGGTTGCTGTGCCGGCAGATCCCATCATCACTTAGTCCGGCTAGCTCCGGCTTGCGATGTCCAGCGAGTCGACAGTTTATTTCAACCACAAAACCAAACTCAGAGCTACATAGACCTCATTGATAACCGCAAATTTGGTGGGAGCCAGCTGAATTCTTGTTGAACATAGGTGGGACTTGGAAGCCTTGCAACGAACCAGGTCTGGGGTATATCAATGCAAATGTCAAAGGCAATGGGGACAGTCCTCACTGTCAGTTTGAGATGTGACGCAGCTTCCAGTGAGACCAATTCTATATTTTTTAACAGCTTTATTAGAATCTGTGGACCCAGTTCCGGTGGATTTTGGCAAGTTGAAATGTGCCATCATCTGGATGCCGATGCCGGCACTCGGTTCGCCATTTTCGAACAACTTCTTGCGCTTCTCCAGCTTGTATACGGCAAACGAGGGACCCGGCATATCTCACACATAGATAGGTCTCTTTCAAGAAGAAAAAAATTCAAGTCAAAAAAAAAGGTGCGCTGAGAATGTGCGCTGAAAAAAGTTGCGCGAGATTGCAAACAAAACCAGCGCAAGAACACGCGATTCGGCGCTGGTTTTTCTCCTCGGACTTTCGGCTGCAAAAGGTGCGCAAATCTGACTTTCGGGCAAAAAAGGTGCGCGAAACTCGAAAAAACCAGCGCATTATTAAATGTGCATTTGGACCGCCATAAGTAAGGGTTGGGGCCTCGATTTTGATATCTTCGAATGAGTTCAATGTGTCTGTAGTCTTTTGATACGCATGTATAATTTCTCCTGGTTTCTGTCATGTCAAGTTTTGAAAAGCAATCGAGCCAGATAATCAGTGAGACCACTTGGTTGAGTTTTAGCATGCCTATGATATCGCCCAACCACCGCCAATACACAACAGTTCTCTCCACTGCCAGTGCATTGCGACTGCCGTCTTTTTGTGACCCGACTTCGATACATCCTGAATAAAAATTGAACTTAGCACTGTAGTAGCGGCATATCTTGAGTAAACAGCGAGTTGATTCCATTTGTTCGATGCAAGGCT
Source organism: Favolaschia claudopus (assembly GCA_037176885.1). Lineage (NCBI taxonomy): Eukaryota > Fungi > Basidiomycota > Agaricomycetes > Agaricales > Mycenaceae > Favolaschia > Favolaschia claudopus. Next base: position 571,516 of record JAWWNJ010000036.1, on the reverse strand, counting down.
CTTTGCTCGTGGAGGTTAATGCTTCCAGAGGTTCTCACTCTGGATATTATACAATGCTGAGAAACTTTGGACGCTCACAGAACAAATACTCGGTAAAATATTCCATTTCTGATTATGATACGCAGCACAGACATCGGATGTTCCAAACAAGAGTCAGATAATTTGACGGCCTACCGATTCTCCCATGTATCCTGAGCCGATTTATCTGAAGTCGGAATCTTAGCCAATTATTTCGGTAATCAACAGTGCACTCACATCCATAGATTTCGGTCATAAAAGCGTGAGAATCAAATCTTTCAAGAGAATTCAGAGTCAGGCTGAAATCTGAATCGAGTCACTCACGGCTTTGCTGTCTTGCGCTCTTCCTCGCTAAGCAACCCTGCTACTTGGCGACTGGCGAACTGCACCTTGTGTGCACGCGGTATGCGGATTTGTTCAAAACGTTCAAGCGCAGTGGGAATCTGCGTGATGGAGGTGACGTCTCGTAGAAAAAAACCCAGTGCTTCCCCATCCTCAATGGCAATATTACATCCTTGACCAAAATCTGGAGACCAATGAATTCAGATGAAGTGAACAGACGAAGACGAACGAGGTGTAACCGCATGCGCCGCATCTCCGATGACGATGGCCTTTCCTGAACGCCATTTCGGAAGGCGATCCAGATCCCGGATGCGCCAAACATCGGGAGGCGTGGCGTTGGCAAACATTTTTAGCACGCTAGGATGGAGATCAAGAAAGTCTTGAGCAGCACGTTCGGTCGTGACATCCTTGATTATACTACTTCCACTTTGCACAAAGCTTTCGACCCAGGCATCCTCAGAATGATATGCAACCATCTGGAAATTTTTCGAGTCTGCGGGGTAGGCAACAACCCGGTGTGGCTTTCGCGGGTCAACCCCTTGGAAGGCAGCCATACCCGATTTCTCTCCGGTTTGGAAAGATAGTACGGGGTCGTCGCGTAAAACCTCTTTGGGCACAGTGCATAGATATGCAGCAAGCCCGCTGGGCGTTGCCCCGGCTCCAGCCCCCACATTGATCGCGCCGGTATCACAAGATAAAACCGCTGCGCGTACAGCGGAATTGATTCCATCGGCACCCTGGTTAGGCATTTAGAAAGGACTTAGGGCGATTAGTGCGATAGGCGTACAATGATAAGGTCCCCTGAATATGATTCGCCACCTTCAGTGGTTATTAAACCCCCGTCCACGTCAATGTCGGTGATTTTGACGTGTTCGATGATGCGGGCGGGATGTCCTGGACGATGGGCTCCTGTAGCCAGACTATGCAGCTCAGCGTGCAGCCTGGATCGACGGGTGAATATAGTCGTCGTGCCACTAGATTTCTCTGTTAGTCATGGTCGGTAATGTAACAAGCACAGACAAGGTTGCAAGGCTTTCGGAGAGAGTTTCGCGAATGAGTTTCCCATTCGCATCGCAGCCCCACACGTAGGTCAGGACAGTGGCTTGTAAATGGGAGTCTTCAATCCCTTGCTCAAGCAATAGGCGATGTGTCTACAAGATAAATGTGTGTTCGCCATAGGAATGATAACGCACGTTAGGAGCAACAGAGATTGCATAGTCGTTTCTCTCAAAATCTAGTTTATAACGCTCTAGGACCTAGAGTAGCGTTACTTGACCCTGAACGAACGCTGTCGAACCTGTTCTAACAAGCGCCTCACCGTGACCTCGTGTTTTTCCCGGAGGAATGCAGCTGCAGCCAAACCAGCTAAACCACCTCCCACAATCAGAATTCGAAGTCTAGCAGATTCATCCCCCATGGCAGAACGTCGAGGAGATGGTGGAGTTCGGAGACAAGGTGTATTAGGAAAACGTGATCGATCTCAACCATCGCTACTCGGCACCGTGACACCCAAAGATAGTTAAACAATTCAATTGGCGACGCGATACAAAAATGACCAACATTTGACAAACACTCAATTCCTGCCCTTATGCATAGCCAGTCTTGCCTGGAACGACTCCAAAAGCGGGGCCATTTCTTCCAAACATCTTTCTGACGTCGCCAACCAAAAGCTCCGGTTTTTCGTGCGATATAAAATGCCCTCCTTCTTCATGTTGTGCTTCAAATACAACGTTGCCTAAGAGCCTCTTCCAACTGGTCCCAGGTACACGAACAATTAATTTTTGCCAAGGAAGGCGAAGGAGAGAAAAGAACGTACATTCTAGGCACAACGATAACATCTTTCGGGAAATACGACATTCCGTATGGTATCGTCGGGGCTTCGGCCGGTGAGAGAAATCTCTTGTCGCCATTGTGCAGTTCATAGTAAATGCGCAGAGACGCTGCAGGTCCTGGGCCAGAAAAATAGTAGCTGGATACCCACGTAAGGACTGTCGCGGTGGTTAAATACACGAGTAAGGAAATCAAGTGTGGTGGAAAGACAAACTTTCGTCATCGTCCCATGGATAGTCGTCTGTCCATGCAATGAATTTTTCGTATAGCCAAGCTAAAAGGCCGACTGGCGAGTCGGCCAAGGAATATCCCAGCGTCTGCGGCTTAGTCGAATGTTCGTGGTAATAACCTCGTCCGCTTTTTTCGAACCATTCTGAGCGCGCCAATCCTGCCTTCTCCCATTCTGTGCGAGGGGTCACTAAGTCCAGAATATATGCTACGGGACTCGCGAAAAATGAGGGGCGTATTGCTCTACACCATTGTCAAAAAAAACATGACTCCAGAGACAAGCTCAAGAGGTTTCTCACATCGGAAAGTTGGTGTGCCAGGCCTTGCTATGCTTCCCACCATAATTTTTCGCAATGCGTCTCGTTATTTGAAAACCAAGATCGCCTCCTTGAGTCACTTAGAGCGGTGTGAATGAAAAATCATGGCTCAAAAACTCCGAACGCACCATATTGTGGGTAGCCCAATGCAAGCATCTAGGGAGATTGTTCAGAGACCGAGGAGAAAATGTAGTACTATTTTGAATACCAGTTTATTTCCAACCTAAAGCTCTGGCTGTGAGTGACTGTGAAACTTGGAAGCGCTCAATGAAGGACGTACCTCGGCATATTGGTCCAACCGAAAGCCTTTCTTTTTCGGCGCCTCTGACCAACCATAACCGGGTAAACCAAGGGCAACAACATGGAAGCTAGGAAATTCTGGCGAGGATTGAACCAACAGCGGCAGAATCTTTCGGATTTCAAGAAAATTGCCGGGCCCTGGTAGACAAGAGTCAATGGGGCGAGACAGTGGACTTATCGACATGCGACATACATCCATGCACGAATAACAAAGGAATCGCATCAGGAACCGTGCTCTTCTGATGCACGTAGTGAATCGTGAGCGTTCCGTGGCCTTCTACAGAAATTGGACGAGTGAACTGAGGCAGCTCTGCATTGATTTGGGCTTCATGCGCCTTCCAATCGTATTCATTTTGCCATCTATCCACTAGACGTCGGATATGGGCCAGCGGAGCACCGTAGTCCCATCCTGCATCATCAAGCTCGTCTGGAAACCGCGTCAGACGCAGCTTTTGACGAAGCTCGTTGATCTCGTCGTCGGAGACGGAGATTTTAAAGGTGGACTCGGCCATGGTTCAGAATAACGCTATGGTAGGAAGCTTGAATGACGAGGGCAAGTCCCAGAGTTTATACCTCTTGCTAAAGACCCTTTTATACCCGCTACTGGCCTGGCACCGATGTGGATGTGGTGGTTCAAATGGACCGAGTCGGCCGACGGAATCGGACGGAATCGCACTGAGCATTTTAGTCAGTTTTCCCACGAAAACGGCAGAAGCCGAGGCTTGCACTAGGCTCGCGAACAGTAACGTTACACATGACCGTGACGGCGTGACAGCCAGCTCCGGCACCCTTTTTACAAATACCCGACACCTGTGCAGAACCGACCAAGAACCGACTGCTCTTTATGAGAGCAAGATCAGCGGAATAGTCCGGAATCTATGGCGAATTATCTCTGCATAATTCAGCTTAAACCTCCCGCTGGGGTCAGCAACCGCGTTCGTTTACTTTTGATTTAGTCGCGTGGCTTAGACCGTCAGATTGAATACCGCGATGCCTTCAAGCAAGTAGACCTACAAGAGTTTCGTTGTCAAACCTTCTGAAGGCAGAACTCTCACAGAGATCGCAAGGTCAACCGACTCGGCAAGATTATTATTCGATGTCAACCAGAATTCCTCGATTGTTCGATGTCTTTGTTACAACAGAGCGAAGACCTACAGGTGATAGAGCCTCTTACACAGGTCATATACAATACACAATCGGTCAGGACGGATGCCGTGCAAAGACGGTCAGTACGGGGAAATTTTGGGGAAAGTCCGGCCCGTTATTGAGGTCTTTCCCGTCAGCATCAGGATTGGGCATACAGACAGAACAATATGCACTCACGCAGTCTCCTCCAATGTGTTTTACAGAGGTGTCTTGAGGCTCAGATCGAGGGGAAACCGCCGATGTGTCACACAGAAGAGCAACAGATGTCAGATAATTTCGTGAGGATAGCCTCGAAAGCCAGTTAAATTTGTCAATGCCTAGGATTCTCCTCCAACCAGCGTTCCATAATCTCGGCCAAGTCCCACGGTAGAGTTGCAATCTCCGAAAAACGCCGTCGAGCTTCGTACTGCGCATTCTGGACAACACGAAGAACGATCGATTCCTGCGCGTGCTTTTGAAGTTCTCGAATGTACGTGTCTCTGAAATGCTGGGCCTCCGCTGGCTTCCGGATACCCAGACCTCCGAGGCGACTGAACCAGCGAGGATAGCAGATCAGCGCCCATAGAGGCACGGTTAGCGAGGACTCCCAGTTTATCACTGATAATATTCTTCCCGCATCTGGACCTCTTGAGCAAAACAGAAAGTTCCTGATAAATGATGAATAAGATGCGTCAGAGAAATAAGGACAAAAAATACTTCGGACTCAAGTCGATATTGCCCAGAACAAAGGGCCCACCGGCGCATTGATCAAACGGGTCGTCTTTGGAATCAGGAATGCGGTCAAGAAATTGCGGAAGTACTCGCTTGGCCAATTTCAACCGGCTTTCGCAGCCATGTCTCCGGCTCGACGTCTCCTTCGCAAGGCGCGGCAATTTGTCGAGAAACTGTATCTCGTCTTCGACCGAGGCACGAAGCCACTGCGCGGTGGTTTTCCAAGGTCCCCGGTCGTGTTCAAAAGCTGCCGTGCGAGCCGCTGATTCCAACTTGGACCAACTTACCGGACCGAGAACGAAGCCGACGGGTACCTGCGATGCCTGAGTATCACTGAACTTGAAATAAATCGATCCGATGGCCTTGAAATGCAGTTGCGATAACCGGCTAATAATAGTCGCCAAATCTCGGACGCCGATAAGTTTGGTTTGGAGCGGGAGGCTTTCCCAAGGCACCCCATCATGGTTCATGTCCATGCCCATAGTCTGTCAAGTAAACAGTATATTAGCAATGAAGTCTTTCGAATTGAATCAACGTCGAGAACCCACAAAGGAGACGACAGAAAACGCTTCGCCGATAACATTGTTCCGTGTAGGACAGTAGCCGTACACTATTGGGACTGGGACGTCTGGACATTTCTGCCTCACGTAAACCATTGTCGCAACCTGAACAAGTGGCTTGAGTGAATTTTACGGTATGCCAAGGAGCAATTGCCCACCTCTGATTCCAGACTGATGTCAGATCTTGTCTTAAGGTCCCTGGCCACTCGAGCAAGCACCCATCTCGGAAGATGCGACGCCTCCGACACATCAAGCTCGAGAAGGTATACCTAATACGATATTAAATAAATTTAAAGTCTATCGAGAAACGTCTCAAATTACACACCTCGTTGTGGGCGCTATACGAATACACTTCGGTAGGCGTTATGCAGCCAACACCGAATAGATTGCGCGTGATCACCGAAAATTGGGTCATATCCGGGATCGAGACAGGTTTTCGACCTTTCCTGGATGGTACATGGAGGAGAAAAGGAAATTTCCAAGGGTCCATCGAATGTTGAGAGCCTTAGAGGGAGAAAATGCAGTAGAATGTTCCGGACACCTTGCATTGCGCTCGTGGTCTATTGGGAAATGGCTAACGCCGGTGGCGGAGTCGAGGGAACTGTCATTCCCCGGCAAAATGCGAGTGAGTACAACATCTATTAAAATTCGGCAGGGTCGTCACGGCAAAGTCCTTGTCCAAAATATAAAGGCTTCGTGTGAGAACTGGAAAGCATTCAGGTGAGCGTGTTCTTGGCGCTCTAAGTATAGCAGCAAGACTTGATCGATGATCCGGATCGAGGTCATGAATTCGGCGGAAAACAATGGAAAGTGAGTACGCCGTTCAACTTCAAGGTCATAAGGGAGAGCGCGTGAATTTCCGAATGCTCTCCATCCTCGAACGGCAATATGATAGATTTTTGAGACCGCGTTGCAGTGACTTACGTTGTCACTTTGAGCTTCAATGCTTTAGCATGCCAGAATCTGCCAGAAGAGATCACCGAGTCTTCTTCTCAAGTTCTTGCTTCTCTCGGCTTTCTCCAGTTCTTGTCCGAGTCTGTATTAGCTCTTATCAAGGTCATCGCGCAAATCATGTAAATGGAAATAATTTATACGATAAAAGCAAGACTCCGTTGCACAAGACGAGTTCTGCAACCATTGCCTGATTATGATACTCGAGTAATTGATCAGCTGCATCTTGCTATCCTGGAGAGGCTGAGTCGTTCACATTTGCCTGTATCATTTTCCACTCGACTCGCGAGTCGCAAGTCCCCCGCCTTGAGCTGTACAGAGGCTTGCTGACGAATAAGGGAAGGTGCTGAGATGCGGGCGACCAATGGCCGAGTCGAGAAGCAAGGAAACTGTCTCACCAACACCCAGCAGGAAAGCAAGCACGAAATCCGAGTTCAAAGCGCGTCAGGTCACATACGTGACGTCTGACTAAACCAATCAACAAATGACGTAATTACGCCTTCTGCATACCCATTCAGAATTCTTGTTGAGCACGTTTCTAAAGCCTTAAAAAGGTATTTCAGCCGAAGTTCGCAGAATACTAGCAGGAGGCACCACAGTAAGATACTGAATACAGAAAGAAGTACATACATATGTCTTGTTCTCCAAAATCACCTCGAACTTTTGCAAGCCGCAGCCCAGTCAGACTCTGCCAGTGGAACTGAGAAATTTTCAGGCAAAACGGAAACTGTACACAGCGACAAGCTGAAGAAGTAGCAAGAAGGGCCTGCTAACTTAGCAGCTCCCGCTACTGACAAAGAATAACGCGTAGATCACTCAGTGAAATGTTTATAGTATGCGCAACATTGGCATCCCTGCCACTGTTCATGGAGGTAAATCCAGTTCTAGAGTGCCGATTTCGAAGTGAGGCAAGTGTCCATGATGTGCGTCACAAGTCTGGGTATGACCACTATCCACAGGAAGACTGAGGAGCACGGCCACCCGAGCTCGCGGGTTGATGGGGATTTCTCCTCCTTTCAATGTCGTCCTAGGTGATTCCGTAGGGATCGGCCACACAGCAAGAGGCTGGAACGTGAAGAGACATAAGCAAATCTTCCGATCCCACATGGATAGAAAATTTCATGCACCATGGTATCCTCCCAGCGGCATCTGCTGCTCTCTTTCCCAGTCTCATTATTTCGTGCCACATAAACATCGTAAAACGTGGGTCGTGTCTTGTTTTCCTGCCGGCTGCCAACAAGCGTAGGGGGCGGCTCTCGAGGAGCCAACCGCCATCGAATCCATAGCACAAACGCAACGAGCGAGATTCCCAATAAAGACCCGAGGATGTACCACTCTGCGCGACTCGATGTTCAGTGCCACTCCACACCCCGACCCAGAGTGAGTCGATGCATGACTTACTATAGTCTGAGATGTTGCCACCGATGTTAGCAGGTCGGCGACCCGGATTCCCAGCGGCCGATGTTGAGTTGGGATTCCCGAATCCTCGCGTTCCAGTCGCAGTGGGGGAGCTCGAGAGCTGGGAAGACGACGACTCGGACTCGGACATGGTGTCCGTTCAAGGTCAAGTTGTGCGCTAAACCGAAATAAGAAACTCAAGCACCTGCAGGCTGTTACATTGAAAACTTGCATTTGATTGTGTTGTCGCGTGATCGAAGGCGCATCAGACAACAAATGAACTCTAAACAGAAAGGAGTTAGTCGCGTCGCGTCGTTGCGGCGGTTACTTGATCGCCGCTGATTTAGATTATGATTATCGGATATTTTCAGGCAACTTGAACGACGCAAAGTTCCAAGTCAAGTAAAATTGTTCTGGGTTTGAAAACGGCCAGTTTTCAGCCTTCAGGACAACCAGATCGACTCTCATAAATACTTCTGGTCATCCTCCCAAGCATTTGCCCAGCAATCTTCCCAAGACATGGAAAACAGTGATAGCTGAATACACGGAGGTAAAACATGCACGATCTAAGAATCGACATTACACAACCCCGGCCTCAGAGCGCACCACTGCGGCTGAAGCGCAATAGCCTTCACACCGCGCTGCACCATCCGGTACCTCATCTCATGCAACCTCGGCAAAGCCTCACTCCCATCAAGCGCTTTACCGTCCGGCCTCGTTGCTCCCGTCCAAAAGATCTCAGCCGATGTTGCTGCGCGCGGCCAGACGATGGGATCGAGGTTGTTGGGGTCGGATTGTTCGGTCCAGAGCAGCTGTTGGCCTGGAAGACGAAGGGTTCGGATTCGGAGGTTCCCGAATGAAAGAATGAAAGAGCTCACCGCCTAGTACGAGATGTTTTTGAGCGGCGCTGATGTTTGCGAGCGGGTTGAAAGTGTACGCCTACACATGGATGGTCTATAAAACAGCGGTTTAGAAGTCTAAACGCATTACTCACCTTCTGCCACGATTTGAATGGATCGCACCAGCTGTTCCTATTCATCGTATTAGACTTAATCAAGCCAAAGCTGCCAGTTTATCGAGAACGAACGATTCTGCCGACTTTCCGATCCATTCTCCTGCACCGCAGTCCTATTAAAATAGAATTGAGACTCAATCCCAAACGCACACGCTCGTGAAAGCCACACGCACCAGATAGAAGAAGTCGCTTGGAGCATGCACGAAACGGAAATTCTTCGCAGCGACAGCGGCGGCGTTGGCGGACGAAATCCAAACCCTGGAGCAGATTCAACACAACCGTTCGACTTTAACGCAGTTCACTGACATGACCACTGTGTTGTTGGAAAGCTTTGGCGAATGATCCAAGACCATTTCTTATCGCACACCCAGTCAGTTGCCATAAAACAAGAATCACTCCAAATAACTACTCGCCTTCCCAAACAACAGGAGTCTTCCCGAGCTTGGCCAATGCGCCGTGAGTAGCCTGAGTAAAGCTATTCAACGCCTGTTCCAACGTTTGGCCAGACTTTTTCAGATCCGCCTGTGTCTGAGCATCACTCTTGTAGCATCTATAGAGATATGAAATCAACGTCCGACGAAAATTGGTTTTGAGAGGATCATGGAGAACTTACTGGGTGTTCAACTCGTCGCCTCCAGTGCTGAAAAGCTTCGACGGCAAGACGCGAGCTGCTGCTGTAAACAAAGCAGCAGAGAAATTGACAGTGCCAGGCGTGGCAAGACGGAGCTGGCCTGCAGGTGGCTCATTGGCGAAGGTGCTCCAAGGGCTAGCTTGATTGCAGGCAACGTGTTCCGGGTGCGATTCTGCAATGATAGCGGTGTGTCCGGGGCTGTCGATTTCCTAGAAGAAACAATTTATATCAACGAGAGAACGAAACAGTTTTGCTTTGGTTACTGACCATGACGACGTCGATTCCGCGCTTGAGAAGTGGATTAGTTGAGAGGTCTATTTCGGGGAGAAAGAAGAAAGAGCGGAGACTCACTGCAGCGGCATAGGAAACAATAGATTGTACATCGGCGGGGGAATAAATTTGACTGGAGGAATAGGCGCCTTTTCCTGCAAGTTCGGGGAACTCGGGCAGAAACAACGGGAAACTTTGCGAATCGACGATGTGCCAGTGGAACGTATTGATCTACGTATACTCGCATTCGGTCTCAGGAATCGGATTGTGAAATGGAAATACATACCTTAACCCAACTCATCGCGTCCAATGTGCGCTTGATATCGGCAACAGGGAAGCTGTTCAGAAGTTGAGCTTTAGATATAAACATGGGTCATGCGACATGGGCCATGCGACTTACAAGTTTCTTGAAGTATCGAGCATCAAGCCACGATAAGGCTATGTATAATATTTACGATGAGTATTATTGGCTTCCAAAAGATTCGAAATAGACGTACATAGGCCGGGACATCCTTCACTATGCTCACTGGACTGACGTTTGTATAGGTGACCCCGTTGAGATCGTACCAGAATTGGGAGAAAGTCGTCAGGCCACGGAATAGACCAAGGGTGGAGTTGGCGGACAGCACAGCGGGTCGCCCATCGTTCGGGATAGACAAAGTATACCCTTCTGAGCGAGTGCCGATGTCTTTCACGGATTCGGCGGCGATGGGGAGAACCGGCTGATTGCTTTGCATGGTCACCGTGAGACTAGGCAACGTTTTGGCGGTTTTGAGAGCGCCAGCGTCGGCAGCGCCACGGCCAATCACCAAACGCTTGAATAAAGTCAATTGTGGCCCAGTGTCTCGAGATCGATATCATACCTGAAGTTTGTCTGTGGCGAGGAAGTCTTTCGTCTGAGACACTGCATCCAAGAGATCCTGTGGTGGATTGGGTACGTTGACGTTGATGTTGAACTGAGAAGACAAGACGAGAAAAGTAGACCCAGTCTGCAAGGTTCGAGGGATTGGCCACAAGGCGAGGGTTTGTGGAATGAGGGCGAGGAGAATAGGAATGTAGTAGAGCATGACGGCGAGACGTAGGAGTAGCAATGTGCCCCAGTCCTTGTGACGGTAGGAAGCAAGGTTCGACAACTTCGAGATCAAACTTCGTGGAGTCACGCGTCAAGAACCTCGCGTGACCGTAACCCGTTTGATATTGGCGCGTCGCGTCGCGTCCTCGTCCTTTGACTGAAGCGGTACCATGACAAGAGAATCATTACTCTAACGACCAGAGGGTAATTTAATGACAATACCAAAAAAAGTATTGCAGAGAAGGAAACCTGAGTATGGATGAGAGTTCGAATCGACCAAAATGTTCGTTAAGACTGGGTGCCCTGCCCAAGCCTGGAGTATACTTATTGTCTCGCACATGTGTGCTCAATGATGGTTTTTTGAAGTTACAAGACCATTTCGTCTTTTATCGAAGTGTGAGAAAGAGAACACGCAATCAGGTGACCGTGATCTCTTACATTGCAGCCCCCGGCCACTGCATCCCCATCGTTACTTGCATCCTCCACCCTGGCGTCCTGGCGTTTGGAGGCGAATTGAAGATTCGAAGACTCACCCTATCTGAGGGAGGGCCGATCGCGATGCCATATTATGCGGCTTTTCCGACCATTTTTTGTGATTCTTTTGCCGGTTTTGCTCCTGGAGTCCTGGTCAAACAACGCAAAGTGCGTACGCACTTTGCGTCGTTTCAGTGTCTGTAAGATTACTGGGTCTAGGAGCTCGTACGCACCTGTACGCACAGCGAGCCAACTCTAGTTTCTCTGTTTTCCTGTCAGAGATCAGAGCTAAAGGCGGTGACCGGGGTCTTCATGGCGATCATGCCGCAGCCGCGGCTTCAAACCACCGCCTTCTCTCGCTAAAATGTATTGAGCCCCCCGCGTTTCTTTCCCTTTCTCTTCACCATGGCCAACTGGGCCAACGTACGGTACCAGCAGATCCACTCTGGGGCGCAGAACTGGAACCCTTCTAATCGACGGCGGCAAATCTTATACATTTCTCTCGGAGTCTTTGCTTTTTTCTTACTTCTGGGCATCGCACACCCAACGACGAGGAAGCTAGGGAAGGAATACTATAACGAGGTCATTCCTAGCGCAGACTCTAACACAAAACCTGCGAAAGAAGAAGAGCCTGTTTTGAAGCTTCCTGGTCCACCAACCTACGAGACATTGAAAAAATGGGAAGACGACCTTCCTCAGCACAATCTTGACCTCCCGTTTCCGGAGGGCAAGACGGGGAGATACGTCAAGTTTTCCAACCAGATGAATTTTGTCGGTTGGAACAACTGCCTTAACGAACGGTATGTCTATCTCTCGTTTTCCGTCCCCAAGCTGGGCCTCACACGACCTAGATTAATGAACGCGCATCTGGCATACATGTCCAAACGCGCTTATGTCTTCAACGAATACGTCTGGGCGCAAGAGCACTACCCATGGCCGCCCGTCCAACAACCCCCCGGCGGCCCACGCACCCCGCTCAACGCCATCATCTCCGGGCCCATGGCAGGCGGCCCCTGGGACGAAGGCGACGACGCCCCGCGCTCCATCTCCGAACGCTGGTTCGACGTCGTCTGCCCCAAAGACTCCCGCCACATAATCCACACTGAGGCCGTCAAACCCGCCCTCAAAGACCTCACCGGCTCCGCCATCTTCGCGCACTGGCAAGACCTCCTCCTCAACCTGGACGCGCGCTGCGTCGAGATCGTCCCCGCACCCTGGGACGTCGACAGCATGCCGCAGATCTTCGACCTCTGGATCTGGGGCTCCGACCGCGTCCTCTCCCTCTGGGACGCCTTCTCCCACTCCCCCACCTCGCGCCTCCTGGGGCCCTCGCCGATCGTGCAAGCCGCCATCGACCGCAACACGTACCTCTTCCTCCCGCGCGGCCCGCGCCCGCCGCACCCCGCCCCGCGCGACGTCTTCGCGCGCATGCTCGCGATGCACCTCCGCCGCGGGGACTACCTCGCGCACTGCACGAACCTCGCGAACTGGGGCTCGACGTATTACAGCTGGGCGCAGCTCCCCGCCGTCGTCGACCGCTTCGCGCCGCTCCCCGCGGACGACCCGAAGCGCGTCGAGGCGATGCTGGCGCACTGCCTGCCTAACAATGCGCAGATTGTGCAGAAGATAAAGGAGGTTAGGGAGGACTATGTGAACGCGAAAGCGGGCGACTCGGAGGGGCGCACGTTGGATGTGCTGTACCTGCTGACGAACGAGCAGGGGGCGTGGCTGGATGAGGTCAAGGCTGACTTGCGGAAGGCGGGGTGGTACACGATCGTCACGACGCGCGATCTGCAGCTCGACCAGGAGCAGACGGACGTGAGCATGGCGATTGACATGCAAATGGCGCGGAAGGCGGCCGTGTTTATTGGGAATGGGGTGCGTTCTTGCTTTTCTTCTTCTTTCTTTCTTTCCTTTTGTCGTGCATACGCTGACTTGCTCCCGCAGTGGTCATCTTTCACGAGCAATATAATTCACCAACGATTTGTAGACGGTCGGGAACCTATCAGCATTAGATTGACATAGATAAGACAGAGACAGACTTGAGATACCCCAGTGGACTGTATGATTACCCTAATCCTGCGGCGGGCCGCGTACATACTTATCATAATTTCATCCAGTTTGAAGGCTTGCGTTGGTGAGGGACGGACTTGGAAGCTTGCGTCGGATGAAAGTTGATCTTATGCGACGGGAGCGGTTTCTCGGATTGCGGGGTACGGGGATATGGGTCCAAGGATGTCCATACAGCCTCCAAGTTCCGTGCATACCTCGACCACATGGCCATGAGCGGACCCACCTTCAAAAATTTTCAAATGATTTCATACTCCAAACCCACGCGCCACCCACGCGCCCGACCCCGCCAACCGGAGATATCCACTGCGTTAACGCGTTCTTGAGCTTTGACCTCCGCTCATTTTTTTTCTTTATGTAAGTCTTTGGCGGTCGCGTCTGATCTATGTACATTATGTATGCCTGAACAGTGAAATGAAATCGCAGCTTATGGGGGCTTAGATATGCGGTGAAATGAGTTTTTCTACGATTATGTTTGAACCTCGGAGCACAAACTGATAGAGTATAGCTTTGCTGAAACTCTACCATTATGGGGTTTGTCCGAAGCGATTGCTAGAAATGGATGCAGTTGACCGGCTTCTAGATCTATTAATTCTACGCTACAATCCAAAATACTCTACAAGTATGATACAATCTTGGGCTACACAGATTCTACAAAGATGACGATAAAGACAATCCCAGAAAGAAAAAAAGAAGGAATCAAATGGCACTACCAAAACCGACTCGTATTAACATGCCTGCCTCCCGCAATCCGGAACTGCACCACATTCGACGTCATACTCGAATACTGTTCGCAACGTTAGCGTCCACCACAGAAGAACGAACACAAAAAAAACCACCCACAGCATTTCCAATGATCGTTTCCGCCAGCCCCAACACCGCCATATCCACCGCCTGCCCCACCGTCCCCTCATCCACCGCCAAACTCAAATCCCACGAACTCACCACCTTTGCCCACCCGTCCTCCCTCAGCCGCTCCGCCAGCTCCACCACCTCCCCGCGCTCCGCATTCGTCGACACGTACACCACCTTCAAGTCCTGCCCAAACTGCCGCCTTGCGTCTTCTCGCACTTGCTTGACGCGCGCGACGGCGGCGAGGAGGCTGGGGTAGCAGTGCGCGTATGCGGCGTCGCGGCGGGACGTCCCGGGGGGGATGGGGAGGTCGTCTGGCAGCGCTGGGTACCGTTGCTGCGTGCGCATAGCGGCGAGGGCGAAGCGGTTCCAGACGTTGAAGTCCGCGCCCCAGTCGGCGAGGTTCGTGCAGTGCTCGGCAAAGTCGCCGCGGCGGTAGTGGATGCCGAGCAGCCCGGGGAGGGGTGGGGCGCCGGGGGAGAGCGGGGCGAAGGCGGCGAGGGGGTAGGGCGAGAGGGCGGAGCCGGCGTGCGGGGTGTCTGGGATGAGGGCGGGCGCCGGGGTGAGGAAGCGCGGTGGGCGGGAGAAGGGGGAGAGCGAGAGGAGCGGGAAGTTGCGGGCGACAGCGCGCGTGATGAGGGGGGCGTAGAGGAAGCGCGTGAGGGTCGGCGAGGAGCCGTAGGTGTCCCAGGCAGGGAGCAGCTTGAATGTGTTGATGTAGCTAGACGATTGCGTAAGAATTGGACACGCAAAGAAAGACAGACGAGCACGCACTTAAAGTCGAACGGCGCACCGTCGATGAGCGAAACGCACTCGTCTGGGATGGCGCGGAGCTCTTTGGCGAGCGAGGTGAGCAGCACGTCGCCCGGGGATTCTTCGGTTACGTTGGCGTTCCGGAGGAGCTCTTGAAAGCGAACCTCGACGATGCGCTCGTGCGGACACACGGTGTCCCACCACTGGCGAGAGATCGGGCGTGGGACGGAGGACGTGCGGCCCCAGGAGCCGCCGCCAGTCGGTCCTGAGGTGAACGCATTCATCGGGACGCGCAGAACAGCACGAGTGCTGTTGGGGAAGGTGTCGGGGAGAGGTGGATGGTCGCGGGGACGGTAGTCGACGAATACGTAGCCGCGATTTGCGAGGTAGGCGAGATGGGTGTTTAACAATCTGACTTTGAGTGAGCGTGTGTATGTGGAGAACGATGATCTATGAGAGACATACTGCTCTTGTAGGACGTTATTCCACCTAAATGAGACCGCTGTCAAAAGACTTTTGCAGAGAGTAGATGATACTTGCCCGGTTTCCCCTGCTTCCGAATAAAAGAAGAGATATCTGTAAAGTTGACATGGAATGAGGCCAGTGTTCGTGCTCACGAATACCGCACGTAGGCAGATGGATAGCCTGCGGTTTTGCCGCTGGAGTCGCGCCATCTCCCTAGCCTCGAGCCGCAGAGTTCTAGTCCAGCAATACCACGTACCTTGAGCGATTCCTCGTCGAAGGCGAGCCAATCCGATGCTGAGGAAGCATCCTCTCGTACTCTCGAATATCCTCGTACGTGGGGTGCCCCAACGGACCAGTAAGAGCCGGCGGGATGTCCAGAACAAGTGCCATTGACAATGACGAGCGGGTGCCGAGAGTCAAGTAACCGGCAGACAGAAGAACAACAGCGGCAACGAGTAGAATCAGTCGGGAGCTGGTGGGTGTATTGGGCGGGAAGCAGAAAAGGCGCGTCATTGTAGCGGCGGGACCCCGAACGTCGTGAAAGCGAAAGCTAGCGAAAGAAAGAAAGTCGGTATGTCATTGTCACAAGTGACAAGACGCATCAGCATCACTGATCATGAGTTCTTCCCACGGTTGGTCTTTTTTGAACTTGCTGTTCGAATTTCGCAAAGCCAGCTCAAGATAAGAATTTAAAGTCATGGAATCCAGCGACACACGCAACCCTCAATCGTAAATTCAATTCTCGCGGTTGAATTTAATTACTGCGTTGATATCGATATTCCCATGTATATATGATGAAACGCAGGTGTGCTTTGACTCTTTCATGCTTCGATGATCCATCTACCCGCATGTCTGTGCGCGTCAGTGATCGGGCTGGCAGGCCACGTGATCGTGTGTCGAGGCCGGAGCAGGTGACATACAAACGAAACTACATCAAAACCCAGGAGCCCATATGCATTCGACGCGTCGAGGCACGCTTTACTTATTCGCACCTGAAATTTTTATTTTTCTTACCTACCTACGGTAACCTACCTACCTTGAGTATCGAGTTACGGAGACCTCGACCGACATTGTTTTGTTCATCGCCACGGTAAAGTACGCTAGTACATACTGGCTTAATTCTAGCCGTACATACGCGTAGCCACTGCGTAGCACTGCGTAGCACTGCGTAATACGATCTCCGCTTCCATCGTGGCGTCGCAGCAATGTGAAGTTGTTAGGAACTTACTGTGAGGGATGATCCCTTGTGATTTTCCAATTGTAACTTGAAGTATACGACACGACTGCGAATCCTTCAAAAAAAAAAGTATTTATTTATTCAAACCCTGGAGATCTATGACGTTCCGAATGTCGCATAAATCAAACCACAAAAAAACTTTCGAGGCGCAAAAAAAAAAACTTTTGAAAGTCCTTGGATAAGCTCCATACTGCAGGATCTCAAGGTAGGGGTGTCCAAGAGGTCTCCCCCCGCTGGAAAACGCCAGTTTCGCAGAGGAACATGTTTCATCGGCCCGATTTGATCAAGTCGGGAATCACCGCCGCTTCGGATTTAACGGATCTGTCTTCCTGAGCCTCGCCTGCCTGAGGCCCTGAGTGCAACACTTTTACTTTGCTGTACTTATCGACAAAGTAGAATACCCTGGCTCCCATAAGTACCCTTAGCTATCGCGTAGACCGTTCATGCTACTGTATCTCCCTGTATGGGAGCAACACGCAAGGGACCGTGACAGGTGTGTTGCCTTGTTTTCAGGCAACCAACCCTTTGTGAGCCGTGACCGTTGCCCAACAAGGCGACCATAGATGGTCAAAATGAGTTAAAATCGTGGAGATCAAGCTCACAACGGCTGGGGCGAGCGTCGAGAATGGGAGTGGAGGTCATTGTTGGGTCCTTGGGATTTTTCGCAGCAAAATTTGGTTTTTTTCGGGGGCGTCACGATTTTTTCAAGGCAACCACCCTCGCAGTTACCGTGACCAGCCTGAAAAGAGGCAACGCAACCGACCCCACCGTTACCGTGACGGTTGCTCCCATACAGGGAGATACAGTATGTACGCATTTACACAAATCAAGCCCCAAGAATGCCGTGATGATCAGCATCACTATCACCTGTCACGGCACGAGGCTCGTGACATAACGCGACAAAAATTGTCCACCATGGACAGAACTTGCTTTCAACACGTTCCGATGGAATACTTAAATTACACTCCCGAGTAAGCAGGCAACAGCAGATGAAATGCCTGCCCTCAAAGAAAATGTTGAAGCCCTCTGTGCATCCTGAAAAGTGGGATGGTAGGGGAGGAGCTGATGGTGACTGGTGCCCTGTAGCAGTTAGCCAGGATGCAACCTCCATCTCAAGCAGCTTGCAACGAGTTCAACGATGTGTCGCTGAAGTGTCGCTGAGTTGTCGTCGGGAACAATAAGTCCGTTACATCCGAAGCGGCGGTGATTCCCGACTTGATTCTTTCGCCCCGATGAACATGTTCCTCTGTGAAACTGGCGTTTTCCAGCGAGGGGAGACCTCTTGGACACCCCTACCTTGAGATCCTGCAGTATGGAGCTTATCCAAGGACTTTCAAAAGTTTTTTTTTTGCGCCTCGAAAGTTTTTTTGTGGTTTGATTTATGCGACATTCGGAACGTCATAGAGATCCACTGGTATGACGTTCCGGACGTTGCATAAATCAAACCGCAGAAAAAACTTTTGAGGCGCAAAAAAAAAACTTTTGAAAGTCTCCGGATAAGCCCAGGACTGCAGCCACATATTCTTGGCGTCTGTAGGAGGTCCCTCCTCGCTGGAATCGACACAATTCGCAGCGCAACATGTTCATCGGGGCGGGGGACCCGATCTGATCAATGATCATCATCGGATTTAACGGAGCTGTGTCCGGGTCACCTTGAGTGCAACATGGTTTCTTTGTTGTATTGGCTAGAACGTTAGCTCTTGCTGGCTCTTATTGCCTTGGTTCACACCTTGTGCTCTGCATGTGGACTTCGCTCAATTTAAGTCTCAAAAAATGCTGAGCTGATTAGCATCACCAGCTGTCACGGCACGAGGTCCGTGACATAACGCGAAAAAAAATTGTCCACGATGGACAGAACTTTCAACTTCACGTCCGAAAGGTACTCAAAATCGAGATCGGTAGTGTATGGTACAGCTGAACTAGACTCCCAAGTACAACCTACTGTAAGTAAGCAGGCAACAGCAGATTAAATGCCCAGAGTAAATTTTTGAAATCTGTGCATCCGGAAAAGTGGAGTTGTAGGGTAGGGGAGAAACTGATTCAAAGTGACTGGTAGCCTGCAGAAGGAAGCCAGGATGCAGCCTCCATCTCTAGCAGCTTGCAGCAACTGAGCAAGTTCAACGTTGTTCGAGACGCGCCGACAATAGGTCCGTTAAGTCCGGTGTCGGTGATTCCCGACTTGATCAAATCGGGTCCCCCGCCCCGATGAACATGTTGCGCTGCGAATTGTGTCGATTCCAGCGAGGAGGGACCTCCCACAGACGCCAAGACTATGTGGCTGCAGTCCTGGGCTTATCCGGAGACTTTCAAAAGTTTTTTTTTGCGCCTCAAAAGTTTTTTTGTGGTTTGATTTATGCAACGTCCGGAACGTCATACACTGGCACGACGGAATCAAACGCGGAACGGACTCGGGGGAGGAGCAGGTGTATTATACTAGTACTGAAAGACCAGAGAATCGAGATGAGACGCGTATGTACGAGCGCATCAGCAGTCGACCCGGCCAAGCCAACCCTGGCCTGAGGAAAACGGAGCGAGGCTCACGTCGTATGTACGTCGACAATCAGCTGCAGCAAAAGCAACGGAAGTCATCGACGGACCAGACCCTGAGCAGAGAAACGACCTCGAGCGGCGCATCATTAGAAATTGTGTTTCAGGAAAGCTCAGGGACACTAGTCTCCCTGAGGCAGACGAGATTCAGAGAGTGAGCCAACCTTCGCGCGCTACGGATCCCTATCTGATCAAGGAATATCCTGAGTAACGCGAAGGTTCAAGGGAATTGGTCTACTCTGCCTCTGGGAGACTAAGGGACACCGGTGACTGACGCGGTCGCCGCTGAAGCCAAAGAAAAGCGGTAAGTAAGTATCGTGCGGACTCCCGTCGTCGCACCGACTCGGACGCTCTCCACAGTAGCACAAAGATGTAGAAGGAACCCTGACGAAAACGGAGCAAGCCTCACATCGCATGTACGTCGACATACTGCAGAGGCAGGAGCGGTGGTCTGAGCAGATCTGCATTCTGCAAACGAGCGGCGCATCATTTGTCATTTTCGAAAAAGCTCAATGATTCAGACAAGCTGCCGCTCAGAGACGCGGACGCGGACGGGGACGCCACTGGACTCGGAGCCAAGGAAAGCGATACCATGGTGGTGCAGGCGCCAGATCACGCTGCGGCTCTTCCCAGCTACTTACAGTGAATAACCTCATTGACAAGCTGCCGCTCAGGGACGCGGACGCCGCTGAAGCCAAGTACCGCGGTGCCCACGACTCGACTCTCGCATCGCTCAGTAGCATAGACCGCCAACTCTCCCTCGGTTTATGGATGAATGACCGTCATGAGTGATCGATTATGTTGTGAAAAATAGACGACAAAAGCGCAAAAAACTTCAAGTAGTATCAAAAGTCGTTCGTCCGAGAGTGCAGCAAGGTACGCGCTATAGCAACAAATGGCTACCGTCCCTCGACCTTGTATGTTTCGCTCCCTACTACTCGCCTCGCTTAACACTACGAATGAGGGTCAGAAAATCCAGCCAAGCAACGAACGAAACGAGGGTACGTACGACGTTCATCTCCTGCGACTTGGTGTTCATGATGAGGGCGACGATGAGACCTGTTAATCGTGTGTTAGCATTATTAATCCATACATGGAGAGGGAGAGACAGGGCGGAGATGAAATATGCCATATGCAACATGGAATATGAGATATGGGGGTCAATAAAAGCGACCGGGTAGCGAGGAAGGGAAGGAGGGGAGACATGAGGAATATAAGGGCAAGGGTAAGGGTCCACGTCAAGAACAGGGGTGGGTAGGTATAGAATGAATGAACGAGTCAAGTCAAAGTCGGAGTCGGAGTGTAAAAAACGAAGCGAGCGGCGGCGGCGGCGAAGGATGAAAGTTCGAATGACGCGAGGCGAGGCGAGACGAATATGGGTAGTTACAGAAAGAAAGAAGAGCACCGGTGACCATATATTGCATTCGGTATTCGCGGGAGAAGAAGAGGGGTGGGCGCGTTGAAAGGAAACGAGGACGTACCGTAAAGACCCAAGACTTCGGCGAAAATGAGGATGAGAATCTGAGGGCAAGGGGTGTGGGTGTTAGCCGGGGAAGGTCGATAGAATAGGAAGGAGAAAAGTGAAGAGAGAATAGGAAGGAAGTAGATAAGATAGAATAGGAAGGAGGACGTGAAGTGAAGTGAAGAAAAAGGACACACCATGCCGACGAAAAGCCTGGGCTGCTGCGCGGTGCCCCTCACACCGGCGTCTCCGACGATACCGATGGCGAAGCCTGCGGCGAGACCGGCGAGGCCGACTGCGAGGCCGGCGCCGAGCTGGACGAAGCCTTGGGCTAGGGACATGTGCACGCTCACTGGTGTATGAAGTTAGTGTCGGACTCAGGAGTTGGCTTGGACGGCGAGGTGAGGGACTTACAGTCACTGGCGACGAGGACGGAGACGACGAGGCCGTAGATCTATGGTGTCGGTCATAGGGGAGTTAGCGGTAGTAGGAAAGAGGAAGAAAGAAGACGAGACGAGACGCACGGCAATGATACCAGCCATGACGACTGGGACGACACACTTCATCATCTGGTCTGGCCGGAGGACGGACATGGCAGCGACACCGACGCCGGATTTGGCGGTTCCATAACTGTGAAGTAGAAGTAGTATGTATGAGCTGCTGCGCGCGGAGAGCATGGACAAAGCAAAAGACTGACCTTGCTCCTATACCTGCCAGCGCATACAACCGTCAGACTCGTCTTACACACTGGGGCTTCGACGGGGTATGGCGGTAGGAAGCCCGAACCCCCGACAGCGAATGTAGACAGTAACTTACAAGTGAAGACAATAGCGCTGGTGCAGCCCTATTTGGGTTTGCATATCAGAAAACAGGGAAAATTGGGATGGAGGAAGGGGTTGCTTGCCATGGCGCTGAAGAAGGGGGCGTAGACGGGGCAGAGGTCGGAGGTGGACATTGTGGGGTTGGGTGGTATACGGGTAACGAAAGGGAGGAGGAGGTCAGCTTGAGTTGACTGCGTTGGTGACGGGCCTTGTTGATGTTGATATACACGGGCATACAGGTGTAAACAATCATTCTCTTCTCAACTGGCGTAGTTGTCGGCAAACCAGCGCAATATGATGACCGACTCTCTGTATGCGACGACTGCGACGAGGTGCTCTTTGGGGTTTATCTTGTGATGCTTGAGAACGATGGGCGGAATGGTACCTTCGCCGGATTGAATTCCTATTTCGACATTTATGTTCGTAAGTACACGCCTTTGGCCGCTTGATGACGCGCCGTGTGCTTGTGCTTTGTGCCTTGTGTGGATGTCCACGACTGAGGGTGCGCATCATGCTCTTATGTTTCTCTCGCAATGCTCTCAGCTCTGCACTACTAGATCTAGAGAAACAACTCAAGGCGGAATCCGAAATGATCCAGCTTGTACTTCCCTTCGTCCTTGTAGTATACCCTTCCGAGTAAGTCTGTACTTGGGATCTGCGCTTGATTTGGCCTTCATAATCACATAGGTCTCAGTACGCGTCTGCTTTTGCTCCTCCCCACCCGCCCCCACAACATCTCGATCATCGCAGCTCATGGACCGTATCCAGTGTACCTTGAACCGGAGCGTGCGTGGTCGCAAATACAACACATCTTGCCTCACGCCGCGCCCCTCGCGACTGTCGCGGCAAAACTCGTGTACAGAGCGAGGTCTGGGACACCGTAGTGCTCCAATCCAGTCCGTGTTCGGCACCAGACATGCGCTTGGGCCCAAGCTATATTCATCAAACCGTGACAGACTCGCATGTTGGTACTTACTCAAGTTCGTCGGATGGCCAAGTTTCGGTGTCCTTGGAATCGGATCTCATACCAGGCAGATACCTCAGCAGACCATCTGGCCGCCCTCGTCACAACGGGTGAATACCCTGCAGGCTTCGACGACCTTCACGCTCTTCATCATGCAGCGCATACGCTGTCTCCTCCCTCCCCTCAATCCTCAATCCCCGCCGGCCGCGTGGGACGGACGCATTCTTCCTCCCCGCGCGGGACGAAATCTGATTTGTCCCAGACAAACCAAAGCAACAGTTATCCGGATGGCAAGGGGCGCGGTGTGCGGACGGGGAGGTGCAGAGTACGCACAAGACTTTCTTTCGATCCGCATCGCATCGGAGTGGACGTCGGACGCGGGGCAGCATGACCATGACCATGACCCTGACGCGTGTCGTGTTTGCGGGCGGCGACGGTTGTTTTGTTTGAGCGGATAGGTTTGAGCGGGTATGGGTCGAGCGGAGATGACAGCGGGGGGACATGTGCATTGCCAAGGAAGGCCCCTTACGCTTACGAATCCGATGGCGACAAGACAAGACAAGACGAAGCTGGCCTACAGTACCTTGCAATGGAATGGAGGACGCATGCTCTCCCTCAAAAACAAGAAATTGACATTGGAGGCTGAGCGTGCATGTATCACCGTGACCTTTTACGGGACTGGCTAAGGCTTCCACGACGCCCGCCAACGTGGACACCCTGTCAGCTTCACGATTGCTTTCGAACTTGATCTACTTATTTAAAACTGCCTGGATGCTCAGCGCTCCGCCTCCGCCTCGACCTCTCTTGTTCCGGACCCGGCGCCATCTCCCACGACCGAAAAAATCGCTGCCTTCGCAGCCTCCAGCGACGGGTACCTCGATACAGTGTCCTCTTCAGAGGGCTCTCCCTCGCCCATCACGAAGTCCCCTCACACCGCACGCATCATCAAGAGAGGCAGGGTCCCCCCGACGCCATGCCGTTCTCGCTATGCGCTATGGATGCCAACCGAACACCCGCCCCCATACCCTACTCTACCCGACAAGAAATTGGGGGCTGAGCGTGTATCACCTTTCACCGGCTTACACGCCGGGCCAACACCCTGTCATGTTTTCGAACTTGATCTATGCAAATGCCTGCCTGGATGCTCAGCCTCGAGCTCCTGCTTGCGTCCACGATTTTGACCGTCTGTTCTGTTTTCTTGATGTTGTTAATCGTTTCTCGGCATTATTGCCTCCGACACACCATGGCCATCTATCTAAGTATCTTGCCCGCTGCCCTCATAATGCCGCCTCGAGCTTCCGCTTCCCAAACGGGCTTTTAATTTCTCTCCGCGGGCTTCAATTGACGCATACATGGTTCCTCGTCGAAAAGAGTATCTAGACAGAATACATGTGGTTCTATCGTCCGTCTGCGTCCTAAATTTAATTATCCAACCCGCGGCGGGTTTCTGTCTCCTTGAGTCAAGTACTTTCCAAGTTTCCCTCGAGCATCTTACATATGTACAGCGACATCGTGAGAAGGCGTCTGAATCTTTTCTTGAACTGCAGTGCGAGCGGAGAACAGCCTGTGAACGCGGCGGTCATCGGTCGGTTAAGAGCAACGCAAAGATGACTTCAGACTCAGAGTTGTGGGGTAGCGGCGCCTACGCGGCGGGCCGATTGTCGCTCGGTTAAATGGCTTGAAACGCGGTACTCCTCCTGATCGGTGCCTAAAAATTTCCTTACACGGTCATTTCCTCAGTCGAGCGACGGCATTCGGCTCGGATTCAAATTGCAGTATGTAAGGATCATTCCGACATATTTTTTCAAAAAATATCATTGATGCACCTCGCTTCACGCATATCGGCATTGAGCAAAAAAAACATGAGTCGTTTGGCGGCAGCAGTGGGCAGTGGTGGGAGATGTTGCTAACGTATCCTCTCCCTTTTAGTTCAGCCCTGAGCCTGAGATGCTCTTCTCCGTTTATCTCAAAAGCGCGACGCGCACCGTGTCGGACATACTCCGCCCAAGCTCTTTGTCTCCTCCCTTTCTCTTCAAATCCTCTTTGTACCATGTCCCGACCAGCACACCCCCCAGACTGCAAATGCTCTAATTGCCACCTCTCCTCCAAACTCTTCCCCCGCGGCCCCAACGACCGCATCATCCTCCCCCGCCCCAGCCGTGAGTGCGCTCGATGATCCCTCCGAAGAGCCCCGATGAACACGCCATCGTCTTCTGTCCATCCCAGCCGGCTCTCCAGGGTATGAGCACACTCCCAAAAGCCCCAGCATGGACCGCGCGCGCATGGCGCCGCCGCGCCCGCAATCCACCGCCCCGCACGAATACCGCCCCTCGCGGCATGCGCATGCGCACGCGCCGCCCATGCCCCCACCACCCCGCGGATACGCATACGGCGACCCCTCGTCGAGCCCGAGCACGTCGCGGCGAAGTTTAGACCAGCGCGCACGTACGTAACCCCTCTCGTCTTCAGCGCAGCGTGGCCGCTAAATCCAAATAACTTACCTCCCCGTGTTATTACGGCCTCCAGCCCCACCGATGCACCGCCCCGTACCCTCCTACCCCTCCCCACGCCCGCCACCGCAACAGTACCAGCAAGAGCCCGAACCCGATAGGCTAAGCTACACCTTCGCGCCCCCCGACCGCCCCGCCAGCGCCATGGCCGGGCCCATGCATCACTCCGGGCATAATAACGGGGGGAATAATCACGGAAACCTGGAATGGGTCCCCCCGAAGCTGAAATGGGTGAAGAAGAAAGACCGCGTGAGCCATTTCACGCCGCCCTCGCAGTATCAGGGGACGAGCTTTCGACAATACGTGCATGATGGTGTCGTCCCGACGCGGCCTAATAATTAATACTAGTAGTTAATGCTAATCGATGTATCAAAATTAGATACTGTAGATACTTAGAGTGTGCTTTAGAATAGATAGAGTAGTTTGTAACTATTTGCGATGCACGTGAGGGTTCTGCTTCTGCTTTCTTTTCGCCGCCATCATCCATGTTTCTCTGGTCGTGGCTAGATAAGATCTCAGTGCATACATACCAAGCCCGCTGCAGATATATCTTCCAGGCGAAGCGGCCGGCCGCCATGGCCAACCCCAACGACCTCGACTCCTCCTACAACTCAAAATCACTGACACCAAAATCATCTCCGCTCTGCAAATCAAATCAAATACAGAATCTATTCCCAATTGGCGCTTTTGTCGTCATGCGCAAGTCATGCTCGTCTTCGGCAGATTCCGGGCAGTTTCTGCATGATTTTCGTATGTAGGCGGGGTTGATTCCGCGAAAGACCAGACATTGGACAATGAAAGCCTGAGAGTTGTTTCGACTCACTCGAATCGCGATCGTCGCTTGCGGCGTTGACGACGTTGACTGATAACTCAGGGCCTACGGAATCGAGCAGGAAGTACAATCGCCGTGAGTCTTTCTCGCTTGCGCTCATGAACCAATGTTGAAAACTTGAATGTCAGGGAACACCGACACAGGAATTTCACGCTCCAGCCCCGCTTTTTTTCCGGGTGGGGCAGGGTGGGGCTCATTTTTTCGGACTGTAGTATGATATCTGCTTCTACGCAGCATCTCTACATCACTGGGAAATGCTTACAACTGACCAGTGACTCTGACAACTCTCCACACGGTTTTGAAACGCTTTCAATTTTGAAGGCTGAGATAAGTAACGAAAGTCTACAAACGTTCCTCTTTCCTCTACATACCGCTCAAGCTGATCCGCCTTGAGCACGTATGCATCTTACTGTAATGTAACGCCCATGGAACAGTCGCCGTCGTACGGAAGCAAGAATATTTCAAGTTGACGTATACATTCAAACGGGGATCGACTCGCGTTGAGTCTTGACCCCATACGGTACTTTCCGCGTTTTGGATAATATGATGTAAGTATTCAAATTGTGCATAGGCTGATCCTGTGAACTAGAACCAGACCGCCCTCGACGCGAACTCCGATCAGATTTTCAGGTGCGCGTCGCGTCGGTGCGTGCCCGACGTCGACTGTTGATGTTGTTGTTGCCATTGTTGAGTTCCTGCGATATTCATTTAATTCGTTGAACTGCGTTTGACGGAGCCTTTAGCGCAGCCGCCGCCGGGGCAGCAGTGGGTCGGTCGGTCTCACGATCAGCAACGACGGGCACGCGAGCGGGGAAACTAGAAGAAAATTTCATTTTTCGGCTGATGCGCTGCCTCGCTTTTGTTCTCGCATTTTCTTCGCTTTATTGCTTCAATATTAAAGGGCCCGCGTTCAGCATCTTTGCCGCGGCTGTTATATGTCAATGCACACTGTTCATCTCAAGTTCCCCGTCTCCAGACGGCGGTTATAACTTGCCAGATTCAGAGGTGATTGAACCACGGGGAAATTTGGGGAGCGTATTTTCCGAGGTGCGATTTTTTCGCATTTCTCCTCGCCTCGGATTATCGATGGCTGTTGTTACAGGTGTTCGTCAAGCGTACATAGGCGCCTGCAATTCATTTGGTCGGCCGCGGCCCGATGCTGATGAAAGAGCGGCATGCACGATTATTTTTATTTTTTGAATCCCTCTATGATAGAGTTCTTCGAGGTCTGGAGATTCAGAAGGTGAGTCGTGTGCCCTTGGACATTGGGTATGATTTCCTCGGCGGGAGCGGTTCCAAGATTAAATATATTTCAGCGTTACATGAACGCAACAAAGGTTGGCACTGAGGTTCAACCGCGGGAGAGATATCTATCCGCCATGCGAGGGAGAGCAACATATAAGGGATGTGCCTTTATCGGTCTATGTCATGACTCGCGGACAGCGAAGTTCTTTGCCTGATTCACCGTGGATAGCCTTTAACCGTCGATGACTGCCTGGTCATTCGACTTCATTTGGAAGACTTCCAAGTCCCGCGCAGTCGACGAGGAGTCCCTTGTTTGATAGACAATTGCCGTTAAACCGTATACGAGAACATCAAGAATTTATTCCCCCCCCTTGAATTTCCGTATTTCAGCAGCTGCAGTTGGATGCTGAGGTCGGTCCTGGTCGAGTTAGTTATTTTCAGATGAGAAAGTGACTTGTGACCGTCACGGTGACGCTGTGTGGCCGGACTTTGTCGCCGTCTCCACGATTCACTCTACTCGTCCACCTCAAGCTCAAGCTCGCCGCTAGCTAGCTCTCTGGCTCCCCAATGGACGCGGACCGCAAATCGACAGTATCTTCCTTCTATGGCGCTCGGAAAGGGTCTATGGATGCTTTGAACCAAGATTACCCGTCGCCTTCAGCGAACTATGGCCCCCCATCTTCTGGTCGTATGCGGGACGATGCTTCATCATTTTTTAATCCCGGGAAAGCATGGATCCTCTCGGCGGACGACCCTCCAACGCGGGGTACAATAGAGGATCATTTTTCCCCGCTGCAAGGGAAGAACCGCTGAAGGGTGGTCGGGACGAAGAGGAAGGAGACAATGGATGGGATGTCTATGCTGATTTCAATAATGCTGGGCCCCGATATAGTTCTGCATTCGGGAAGCAAGACACAGGGTGAGTCTTCTAGCGCTATAAATTTCGGTCGGCGGAGACTGGATTTCTGGGATATGTCGTTGCAAGTCCATGCGCTTTCTCGATTTCTTTATTGCTCCGGACTTTGATCTCACCGACTCTTCCTGGTGGATATCACCTCTCGCTTCTCCCTCTTGTCATGGGATATTTTTTTTCCATCATGATTTTGTGCAGAATATGGTTTAGCTCGCTGTCGTACTCGCTCTGCCGCGTCTCACACCAGAGTATCGGGGTGCAGTGGGGCTAGGCGCTACCGCTTCACGCCAATGCTTCCATGATGCTCTTGCCATTGCCATGAAACAACCGTCTCCTCGGTCCATGCTGACCTGTTCACAGATATCAATCATTGGGCGGTGGTGGAACCGCAAAGCTGGTAGAAGACACGAGCAGCGGCCCTGTCGAGATGGTCACCGTTCCAGCCCTCGGGCCCGAGTGGAAAAAGTCGGAGATGCATGATATGACCAAGGCCTCGAAGCGAGAGAAAAAGGCCGAGCGGCGGAAGCAGTTATTGCAGGATTGGAGGCGGGGTAAAAGCGGTGGGAAGTGGTGCAATAGGCGGGCGGTCGTTTTCATCTGCTTTGGTCTCATCGCCATGTGGGTCCATACTTTCTTCTACTTGCTTTCCCATACACCCCTGACACATTCTCTTATTTTTTATTATTTATTTCAGTATTGCGGTCGTCCTTGGCATCTGTATACCACGCGTACCGAGCTTTGCGCTAAGTAACAGTACACCGCTCGCCAATGCTACAGGGGACTGGAGGAATGCCGTCCCGACCGAATTCTCGCGATTCCCCGCCAACTTCAGCTTCCCCGCCTTCGCCGACCTGCAACTCAACACGGATAGCAATTATTTACCGCTGAGCTTCAAGCACCTGCGCGCGAAGGTGTTTGATCTAGACACGGGCTTCCTCATTGGGACGGGAGACTTGGGGCATAAGACTGTGCCTGCGAAGTCATTCCCCGAGATACAGCTGCCACTCAACTTCACGTATATCGCGACGAACGACTCTGACACAACATGTGCGTGTATACTCCCTCCCGGCTTCTTGCTCACCGTCTGACTCGTACACATTCTCGCAGGGCTAAATTGGTACAACGCGTGCCAAAGCAAATCCCGCGTGGCAGGCGGCCAACGTCCCGGTGCGTACCCATCCATCATCTATGTTACCTTCGACGTCGACAGCGACTGATGCTGGGTCTGTCTGTATAGGCGTACGGTTTCGGCTCGTCTTGACCATGGACATCATCGGGCTCCCCGGCTCGCACAGCGCCGCCACGCAGGTCAACAACGCCAACTGCCCTATCGAGCTCCCCAGCAACAGCGTCTGAATACTCCCCTATCTCTTCTTCAACCTCGCTCCTCGCTCCTCACGACTATATCCGCATACACAACGACACATTCATCTAGGGCTGTCCGTCTGTCTGTCATTCATTGCTACGAGTAAAATCACGGACCTTATCTTATTATCTCGACCGCTACGGCCAGAGGACGGATCGGCGGCGGGGCGTACCATTAATTATGCATGCTCTATTCCGTTCTTTTTTCGCTATCACTACTACTACTACGTGGACCTTTACTTATGGCGCATCTCAGACAATCCGTACATAACGTCGGCCAGGCATTGCATTGTATTTTTCCGGTCTCAATATACATTTCGCATCGATCGCTAGATTTGGGCCATACAGAGGGGATGGTACTTGTGCGGGGCTCTGTCGATCTTGCAAAAATAGTATCCGCAAATTGTGTTCGACCGAATTGCGCGGAAGTGCATATCCTCGCTAGCCCTTGGTACGGCCGCAGCTCGTTCTGCAGATGCGTCTCCGTGTATTCCTGCTATTCAGTGCGGCTCAGCCTCGCCTCGTGAAGCTTCGCGCAATTTCTTTTTTTGCTGCGCCTTGAAGTGGATACTGCTGGCCAACACTTCTGCCTCTCCCTTCGTTTTGGAAGGGTGTTGGACTCTCGCTAATGCTTCCCTCCGTTTTAACGGTCGTGCTGGCTCGGTTTCCCAGCTGTTTCTCTCCTTCCCGTTTCTTTTGCTCCAACTCTCTGCCATTTCAGGGTCAGCCCCAACAAATGGATTTGGCTTGAAAATACGACCCTCCATCAAAGCAGCGCTTGTTCCGATTCTTTGGAATCCCCATGAGAGTGCCGCCCTGCTCCCATCGTTTAGTTCAATATTTATTCATGGGTCGTAAATCCCACTAGCGGCCTCACCTCCCTCAGTCCCTGTTCCCATCTCCTTTTGTCTCAGGCTTCTGGTGTCAAGTTACCACCTCAACTCTCGCGTAAGTGTATTTGAAGTTGACCCGCACGTTCGTTTCCGATTCTCGAGCAATAAGCGTGACAGTCCCGACGACGCGATAAGCCTACTGGCTCCACTGTGAACGAATAGGCGCCGCGCGCTGATCAGCGATGTGAGAAGCACGGGCAGCTCGAATTCTATGGAGGCTTTGTGTCTGTCGCAAAGTCTGTGGTGCTTCAAGCAGATGGGTTAATTCATTTGTCTGTGGTGATGATAGTGAGATTATAGATAGCATTACCACCCAATGTATTCAAATATAGCTGCGGTGCTCAACCGGAGTGTTTCTCGTTTGGCACTGGAGGTTCACCTTTCGTTTTCGTTTTTCCCCACAAGAGGCGGGGTTGTTAACCCTTTATGTGTTAGCGTGTGCTTCACAGTTTCGACACCATATCTTATGGCAGGCGACGGTGGTCACCGTACCCAAGGGCGGCTTCCCAGCATGCCGTAGGTGTGAAGAGTGAGGGTTGGATTCTCTTCAATTGACGAGGTTTCCCGCTCCGCCCCCTCCAAGAGTCCCTTGCGCCTCGAATGATTAGTGTTAATCGTCTGCCACGCTGATGGAAGTTCAATATCATAAGTGGCCGCGTTCCTGTTCAGTTTCAACGGGAACCACATCCATGTTTGAAAAAGTGCTCCCTTCCGGTGCCAACCTCAGTGAATGGTTTTCAGTGGGCGAAGAACAAGATCAATAACAAATGTAAAACGAACGAACACATAGTGATACAACGTCCAAAGGTATGTCGGACAAACAATAGAAACCGATCGAAGCGAAACAATAATTTATCGGGGATGGAAGGCATGATGGACCAGAATTTCTCTTGGGCGAAATCTTGTATGACGCATGAAAAGGTCGAGCAAGTTCATCGTACAACCCCTGAATTGGAGCGATGAAACAGAGATCGAAAATGCGCTCTGAGAGGGAGTGTGCTGTCAGGATTGTCTGGAGGGTTAGTATAGAAGTACCTTCTATTTTGGGCTTTCCACGATTTCCGAACCAGGATATTCGCAACGAACATGGAAACTGATCGGTACGAAGGTTTGACCCTCAACGTCTTTATGCTCAAATGGCATTGCATCCCAAGAAGTGTGATGCCTCAAAGGATGGCTTTCCGGCCGACGTTGCAGTCTTTCTTGGAGATGCGAAAATACGATGAAGAGGAGGCCGAAAAGAATGTAAAGCACCACTGAGGTCTGTGAGTGGTTGGATCCTTCGTTAACTGACCGGAGGACTGACAGATGGCCGCAAATATCCAGATTATCTGGGTGAATTGCGAGGCGGTATTGCCAGTAGGAATGACCATTTGCTGGTGCGCGTGAAGAGCTGAAGATGAAGATCTGTTCAGACGTTCGTGCATTTGTATGAGTAGGTGAGCGCCTGTTCAATGTTGGTTCAGCGCGAGTGTCGGATCCCATAGGAGATGCTGTGACGGTGCTGTAATTAGATTTTTTTTCACAAGTGAGTCATCGTCCGTGCTATCCAGAGAGCAACGCAAGCATTAAAGCTTCTCTGTTAGGTTTGGTGCGTCGCAAGGCAGAGAATCAACCGAAGCGGGAAGTATTGGTCCATGGATAGGGGGACAATGACGGTTTGACGATGCTTTCCACGGGAAAGCTGTTAGCTCAACAGCTGTTGCTGGGAAGGCGTAAACGGGGGCGCAAATTTTCACCCACCGTTAACAGCACCGGATATCAGAATCCCGAAGAATGTAAGCCATTGACAGCTGGATTAGACGACAGGGAACCGCTCGTAGAGTGTAATTCCGACGTAACGCAGATTTTGAGACACAGGTTTGTCCTTTTCTGAGGTTCATGAAACCTAGTACATTATAAATTTGCCTTGCGTTGGGTTATTAACATCTCAAGGCATTTCCAGGCTCCACTGTTCCAGCGTTGATTTTCAGGCAGAGTCAGGCAGCAACGCCGCAGGTAGTGTTGTCCGGGGTCGGGTCGCCGACCCTCGACCCGACCCAAGCCCGGGCTTTTGAGCCCGACCCCGACCCGACCCGGGCCCGACTTCAAGTAGGGTCGCGGGTCGGGTCAGAGATTCTGTGCGACCCTAGACCCGGGTCGCCGACCCGGGTCGGCACCTACAAATTTCAGGCCAGTTAGGGGCATGAATCCATGTCTCCATCTCCTCATCTGATGCACTACCATTGAATTTTTGATCAAGAAATCATTCCTGAGATGAGGAAGGCATATCGGGGGCATAAGCAGCAGGAGGTGATCGGTCAGTCCCGCATCCCATCAGTTCACACGACCCTAGAAAGGAAGTTTTGCAGGCGACACAGCGTATATTCGAAAATCGGGTGCGTGGAGAGTTATGATTGTGTTTCAAGAACCTAACACTTACCTAGGATTGATTCTGCATAGTCTTGAAGTGTCGACTCCCTTGGTTCGGATAGCTGTTTTTCGTGATTAGTTATGTAGTTATTACGTCCAAATGCAGTTTGCTGACCAGTGACCACTGTTGTCGGGATTCAGCTTTTTCTGCTTTAAGAGGTGTTAGCTATACATTTGGCATAGACAAAGATTGATATGTGTGGTCAGATTCGCTCAAAATTCTTTTCTTACCCATGCGACCCGGGTCGCGACCCTGACCCGACCCGACCCGGGCCCGACCCTGCCTTCTGGGTCGGGTCGGGCGTTGAGCATCGACCCTGACCCTTGCTGACCCGACCCAAGCCCGGGCTTTCGAGCCCGACCCGACCCTGACAACACTAGCCGCAGGCCCCGGGCAGCCTGAGCGTTCTGCGAATTTCGCCGAGTGGCAGGTAGACGGTTGAATCAACTCGAATACGCCAGAGGGTCGCAGGACTCGGACCTCTCGAGTGCGGAGATGAAGCGAGGTGTGGATGATTTTCTGTTGAGTCGAACAAGCAGCGCGGTAAACAAGCGGGAAAGGTCAACCACGGAGCGTGACTCCTCGTGACAAGGTGTTCGATTGCCCGTCGGCCCGTGACAGGGGCCTGGGTGCTGTTGACTCATAACAGCTTTGTGAGCGTCTTTTGCGACCATGCTAGGCCCTGCGGCTGCGTTGAAGCGATTCATTGGTCTCTAGATTTGTGGAGGAGATTCAGAGCTTCAAGAATCAGAAGCAATTGCAATCCGTTTTTCGAGAAGTTCGCCGACAGCCTTTCTTAAAGTTTCTTTCAAGTTGTTCGAGCTCTTCAGATTAATGTTTTAATTTCTGCATACGGTATCAGCTCAAAGGGCTCTCATTGGCTGCATACACGAGCTTTCATCTCCACGTAGCATCAAGTTAACCACAGTGCTCGTTGAAACATATATCGCCGATGCTGTAGTACTACTACAATGATAGGAGTTGAACAGCTATGAATCGAGAGATTGGGAACGATGCAATGTAATATTGACTCTACGAATATCCAAGATGGTAAATTCCATAGATCAAATCTATCGAGATGATTGCGGCGCCGATACTAGTAGGCCTCTCCGTTTTTAGTACGCATTATGATTCATTGTATCGTAGGGTCTTGAGCGGAAAATCAGGGAAATTCCCTCTCCGGCACAGAGATTTCAGAGCGATCAGGAGGGTGAACTTGAAACACAAGTCAGATGACAATCCTCATACTACTCGAGTTAACGTTGTCGGCACTTTTTATTAGCGGCGCTTTCAGATGGTTGTTATCGCCCTCGTAGTTTGGCTGCTCTGGGGCACTTGGGTCTGAATCCCGCGCAAACGGATTACTGGAAGAACTTTCTCCGACTGCGCCATATAGCCTGGATTGCACTCTGGAATTTAAGCGGACTGGATGTGGAAGTCAACACGGATACTTTGGAGACGACCAGGGAATCGTTGCACCTTGAAGTTGATGTGATTCGCGAGATCTCAAAGCAATCCAACGGTCCCAAAGAGCCAGAGCATAAAATACGAGTAGTAGGGCAATGAAACAAACAGTGGTACCTGCCAAGGGTTAGATACGATGATTTGGATTTGAGGTTGAACGGCTGGCTTACATGCAGGGATGATGGAGGCACGGCCACATTCCTTTAAAGAGTCGGAAATTTGGATGGCAGAACTAGTGGGAGGCATGCGGGAGAATTAGAATTCGTACAAAGTCTCGGCCCTAATTAAAGGCTTTGTGTGTGAGGCTTCGAGACACAGCTTCGACATTTGCTGTTTAACACTTGATAGAGCTGTATATCTGCCAAGGGCCAAGAGTAGCTTAGCTGTGCGGAGCGGTAGAATAGCGTTCATGCGTAGTACTCGCTGCTTGATGGGTCATAACCGTTGTATTTTGACTTTGAACATGCCGTCTGAGTATGGATCAGAGGCAATGGCATACGCCGTGATGGTATGTTCAACTTGGCTACGCACTGTTGAAGCAAAGGCTTTTTATATATTATCATATTGTCATTACAGAACGCTACTTTGAATATGACCGCTGATTTTACTTGATTCTCAAATTCAAAAAGTAATTATGTCTACCTGTGGAGGGCTCGCTCATTCGAACGTCAGTTCTCAGTTAAGAGCAGAAACTACTCATTGTGAAGCCTGAAGATACGATAAACAGCGTTAATTCATAAACTTTGGAGTAACGAGAGCAAAATGAAAGCGTCAAAAACAAAAGACACAGCAAAATATACAGCTTGGATTTGAAGCGGAACTTTCTTATTGCAGCCCCCCACCGTCTTTATGACCATGTTGCGCATTATGCGGCATATTCATTGGTTCCAATGAAATGCGCGGTTCCTAGGGATGATCGGCTGCCTGTGATCATCGCAAGGAATTTCAGTGAGCACGAGCGGTGCCGGAAACGGTGAGCAAAATTCACCTCTGCGTCAATCGGAATACGACCGCGGCCGATTTGATACAGAGCAGAAGGAGGGAATTGAATTTGGCCGGGGAGATGCAGGTATGTTCGAAAAGGTCCCAGCATACCCGTCACGGTGAATGTGGTCTGCCCTGGGCCTATAAGCCCAGGGGTCGCCGGCACAGAGGGATTGGCCCGAGGATTAATAGTATATGCCTTAGGGCGGGCCATGACGAAGAGGATACAGATAGAGACTGGGAACACTCGGATAGCGGCCTTGAACGAGAGATGATCACATACGGGGTATTGACAAGAACGCCACCACGGCGAGGAATACCAATAAAAGCGAGTTCATTGTCTCAAGTGCAGCGGTGGGTTGGGAATTCTGCTGAGGGAATCGTAAGTCAGGCTACAACAAAATGAATCAAAGAAACAGCACAGTTTGGACGCTGCGGGAAAATATGTGGACTGTATGTACAAGGGAGTAAGAGAACGCGGCGGGAAGGAGTCAGAGACGAAGTGGACACGCTTATGAGCAGCTCTGAAGAACTGCCTGTGCGCAGTGATGCTTCCAAGAACAAAGTAAATGAGAAGAGGGTGCACACCGCATAACAGCATCATGGTGTGCGCGGCGGCCGCAGAAACTGTGAAGACTGCTGTAGAGTCAACAGCAAGCCACCAGTGGAGTACTGCACGAACTTTGCTGCTGTGAGAGAATTTATGATCGACAGGAAGATCTTCATGGAACTTCCGAGAACGTGAAAAGCTGTTGACGGAATCAAATATATTCTGCGAACATGTACAACGTGGCAGACAATCCGCGGACGTCCGATCTTAATACTTTGTTTCAGCCGTTTCAAGACTAGCCATGAGATGCTGAGAGTTAGGCTCCTTAGGAGTCAGGGAGAACAGACGAAGAACTGGTCGTCGAGATCCCGCGTCACCCTCCCAGCAAACCCGAGCAGAAATAATCACTGAATTCCTTGGTGAAAATGGCTCCCCAGAATTTCGCTGTAGGCAAAGCCGCTGCAGAGGTTTTGGGTAGAGTCGGTCGCGAGTCTGTCGCTCGCAATTTGAATACTTAGTTAGGGCCTAGCCTATAGGACCGAGAACAGACGGGGAATGAAGACATCGAATTCCTTTGAAAAGCTTCCCAGATATCCTGTGTTCGACGTTGGAGCTCAAGTCGGTTCCTGAACGTTAACGCGCGGCCGGCCTGAACGTCCACGAGAACCCGGCGAGTGATTTCTTGAGGTCAGGGAATCATAGTCATGGTCACACCGTTACCGTGACGCTTTGCTCCAGTCGCCAAACCACCATGAACCACGGTTCCAACGCCCACCTGTCTTCTCCTTGGTTCGATGAGATAGAAATACAGGCCTACGGCGCTGATCCGCAGTTCTGATATGAAAACCCTTATCTCTGGCCGCCACAAATACGATGAAACGCAGCGGCGACCATTAAGTTCTCGATGGCCCGTTGAACACCTTGGGTAGTTCCAATTCGGCGATGGTGGTCTCTTCATTGAAGGTATGAGCCTTCTTTACAGGCTCTCGGCTACTCAACGGAGGCTTATGATGCTCTAGTCATCCCTTGAAATCGTCTTTTGTTACTCGCAAAGTCCAGCTCTGGCTCACAACGCCTCTCACCACCCGGTAAGGTGCTGTCAGCCCGATACAACACGTTTCAGTGCCTATAATTTTGCAGGGCCGCTCGTATACCCGGCGGGCAGTCCGTTCTCGGAAGCCTTACTTCACTCCACCTTACGACCCTCGCGGCCCTAAGTGAATGGAACAGTTTCAATGAGCGCCACCATCGGTGCTCCTCGTGTCGATTACGAGGAGACGGTTGGGAGCTGCTTGAAGACCATTCAACTGCAAAAGCGGATTCACTTGATATGTTCCCGCTTCGCAAGATCCATCATCCGTGCTTAGTTTTTCAAAACTCCAGCATTGGACACTCAAAACTTTGTGATGTACCATCTAACTCCCTTGGGTCAAATGTCCCCAGTCTGTTGAGCTCGACAACCCGTTTGTGGAACACGGCTACCAAGGAATATCTACGGTCTACCGGCTTCTTGCGATAGCATGGGGTCGAAATGCAGGCTGCAGAAAAGCGACATGGAACGTATCGACTGCTAGCCATGTGTTCTTCTGATTTTCCCGGATTTGTTCAAAAGTCCGTATGCACCGTGCCGCCCGAGTTTGCAAATTGATAATACATCCCCCAGGTCCCCAGTCCTTTCTTCTTATTGGCGCCGAGGCTTCAGTGGGAGCCCACAAACTCTCCTGAAGGTTTTTTATCTCTGCGTCTCTTTCCGCAAATCCCGCACCTAAAGTCCGTCTACTGCGGCCCAATTCCCGAGTCCCATCTGCTATGCGGGGCGGCGCGGATTTAGTCAGACCTTCCTTTTGTGGCGGCTTGCGTGGACTCTCTCTTTATATCAGGAAGAAGCCTTCCGACAGTAGCGCAACCATCTTGTCCTTCTACCTCGTTGTGGTTCGTCATCTCCAGCCAGTATCATCTGTACGGGCTGAGAATCCTGCTTGCAGCTGCTGAAATTGTATCGGCCTTCCCACCAAGGGCGACGAAACGGCATCGTTCACCGGGTACGAGATGGCGAACATTCTCGCACGTTTCAGGCGCAGGACGAAGAGTTGGTTTGGAGTATCCGCCTTGGGTGACTCAGGCGTGCCCTTTCACTCTGCGCCGAAAACTATACCGACTTTACAAGTTCCTCCCGAGCTGGAGTCTCCGGCGTTGGAGAAGAGAATCCACCCAGACTTGGACTCTCTCGTCGCGAATTGGGATCCTTCTGTCGTATCTGCGTTTACGAACGACAGTTCGGCCATTCTTGATTCCACCTTACTTCCCTCGCCTCCATTTGCTACTGCACTACGGCCGCGAATCCGTCGACAGTCAGTTGCAGGGCTAGCATACGATGCCGAATCCCTTGAAGATGCATCGGAGCTTTCAGCCCCGTTCCCATCCAATGTCCAGTCAGCAGACTCGACGCGCGCCCGACGCCTCATGAAGCGCATCGCGGGCTCTTCCAGGCTTTCCTCCGTTTCGAGTAGCCCGGCGCTGACTTCAACTGCCGCTGGCTGGTCCACATTCGGCCGTCGAGCAAAGAAACCACATGACTGTGATACAAACAGGTCATGTTTGCATGATTTCATCGAATATGGACGAGGCTCTCCTACCCCGAGCCAGGGGACGTCCTTTTCTCGTTCAGCTTCGTTGTCCCGTGGGTCTTCACGCACCAGTATAGGAGCGTCGTCGTTTCGGCTCGAGCAGTCCGTCAATTACTCGTATGACGGACATGAGGATTCGGACTTGGTGGCGGCTTCGTGCGACATACCCTTTCCATCATCTGGCTTTGCTTTTGGCTGTCGCAGCTGAATCATTAGCGAAACCATATGATTTGGCGACTTTCCGGCCTTTTTGGATCTTGGCAAGTCACGTTCCATACCCCAATCTCGGAGCCCTTGCGGTCACGGACGTTGTCCCCACCCACGGTCCTTGCGGGGATGTTTTATGCCCGATCTCAGACACCGACGTGTGCCCCCACCTCTCATCCTTACAGACATGTATTCGTTTCTCTTCACGTTGTGAATCTGGGGCGGGTGGACCCGTTTTGCACTCTGGCACAAGATACTTTCATCCCTGGGCCGGGACGCGATCCCCTCCTGAAGCCGCCGTTCAGCTTTGCCAGCGCGGAGCGTCGTTGAAGGGGGAGTCAAGGCGAACTCAATTTGGGATTCGTCGATAATTGCCGCTTTCCTGCGGTCTGAGCGGCTTTTCTTCCCTTGGTATCACTCCCAAGCGTCTCTGCACGCAATGGCACCTATTGTAGGCCCGGGTTCTTGATGCTTGCTATGCCCACCGTTCCAAATTCGGAGCTTTCGGAGTCTCTACTCGAGGGACGATGCCGATGACAGTCTTGGATTGAAAACCATTGCTCACTCATTCTCTCCGGCTTCTCCGCTTTTGTGGCCTCTCCCGCCAACAGCTTAGAGCGGCGCTGTACGCCTTCCACCACTTCTGCCCTCGCACGCTTCTGCATGGGCACACGTCGGGTCCATCATCCGTGAGACCAGTCGGATAAGGTCGGATATGTGTTGGGCCTACAGGCCGAGCCTCACTTCGTTAGACGGTGATAGAAGGCAGTAGAGGGCTAGGGTACTCTCTCCCAGCCGTGCTCAGCGGAAGCGCGAGGCTCACCACACACGCTCCCTACATGCTTGCTGACCCTGATACTTTGTACGACTTTGTGGAGGAGATAGGAAGGGAAGATATGAGGCGGTGCGCAGGTTGTTCCGGATGATTTGGCCGAGTCGGTGTATGAGTTCGTCCATATAAATGTCACCAACATTTTCCCTCCCAGACTCCCACCTGGCAAACCGTCATGAAATTCACTCTTCCCCTACCTACTACCTATACTACCTACCTACTACCTACCTACCCCTGTTCGCTTGGCTCCCTGTAATTTCATTCAAAATCGATTTGTAAGAAAAATCGTCGTGTGACACCGCCCGTGACATGATCGATGATCTCCTAGTTGCTTTGAAACCCTTGGACCATTTTTTGACTCAACGCAACCCCAACGTCAGGGCGCGCTCAAAAACAGCGCTGCAACCACAAATAACATATGTACGCGCAATTCATCTCACCGACGCTATCTCCGCTGACATGCAGCGTTAACTTGTAGTCCAATGCAAACTACAGACTCTATGAATACTGGTCTTCTCCTCAGCCAGCTCGCGCAGTTGCCGATCACAACGTTCGAAACTCAGGCCAAACTTCTCATCGACGCTGCAGAAGCCAACATTGCACGTATAAATTCCCAAATCCGAGATCTGGAATGTCTGCGCGACCGAGAGCGCGGTGTAATTGCCCGTCTACGGATGGCGATAGCGCCTGTCAACAAACTGCCAGCGGAGCTCCTTCGAGAGATTTTTCTCCATGTACGCTGCCAATCTTCATACTATCGAAGAGATACCGTCCAAAAGGTTCAAAGACTGTCGCATGTTTGCGTATATTGGAGACGCGTTGCACACACCACTCCTCGATTGTTCACTGAAACGGTCAGCTTCAAACTGGAGAAGACTCCGAGCGAGGATTATCTAGCCCTATCAAAACATTGGCTGGATAGATCTTCGCCTTTTCCAATTTCCATCCACTTGGAAAACTCGGGGACAAATTGGAGACGCGTGAATGCTGGACCATTGATGGACATAATGGCCGCCAACGCCCACCGATGGGATTCTGCGAGGTTCCATCTCAGTTCACTTGACGTCTTCGATCGTATTCATGCGGTCTCTCTGAACTCACTCCATACATTTGACCTGAAGAGCTCGGATGTCAAAAATCATGAGTTGACACGACCACTTTTAACGGCGGAACGCCTGCAGACTCTGTTCCTTCATACACAGCGAAGCAGCAAATTCGTGTTACCATGGGCTCAAATCACTACCCTTCGTGTGGAAGACCATCATCCTATGGAATGCCTCGATGCTTTGGTTCAGTGTGCGAGCGTGGTTGACGCCGATCTGAGGACCAGCGCATGGCCAGAGCTTCCTGACATGTCCCAACGGCCGATTACAACTCTTTCAGGACTCGAAACACTCAGCATCGATTTCGGTTCTGATTGCCAGTCGGGAGATTTGACCGGCCCATTCTTCACTCACCTCTCCCTCCCTGCCTTGAAACGGCTGACGGTGTGCATGGATATGGACCACTTTTGGTCTTCTCCCGATTTCACTGAATTTCAACTTCGTTCTCCCAAGATCGAGCACCTGGCAATTGAGCGCTCGGGTCTAGTACCCAGCGACCTTTTGGCCGTATTCCAGCATGCCCCCTCACTCGTGATTCTCGACTTGGACTGCTGCCAACATTGCCTCGACGACTCCATTGTCACCGGACTCCAACATTCGTCCACACATGGCCCAAGTTTGGCTCCTAGGCTAGAAACGATCAATATGTCCTACACAGGGAGTGATTTCAACGAAGACGCTTTGGATACTATGATCCAGTCGCGATGGTGGACGGACGAGCAGCTCCTTGCTCTTCCGTGCCCTCCCCCAGTCTCTAGGTGGTCGTGCATCTCTATCCATTGTTCTGATGATGAGAACGACGGATTCAGTCCCCATATCGCTGCCAAGTTGGAGCTGTATCGATCCCAGGGGTTGGATGTTACAGTGTCTGGGTTTGGAAGTGAAGAATACTAGTGGGTGGTTCTCTGCGCTCTTCTTGACTATTCGTTTGCTCATGCGCCGTTCCAGGATGGGATGGGGGAAAATATGCTGCAAAATCATTCATAATTATTGTTTGGTGTTCCTCCCCTGTCTCCCAGTCTTCAAAGCAGTCCTTGACCCGTCCATTTGACCCTTCTCTCCCCTTTCCCTCGCTCAAAGCACTCAAGCCCCGAATCCTCGCTTTCGTTTCCGTGAGCTTCGTCAATGCTCTTGCGAAGGACAGCTTAGGTCAGAGCACATGAACCCTGTCGCTCGTCGTACATCTTACGAGGAAACTTTCTAAACAACAATGGGAATGGAACTGAGGCGGAGAAGAGTGGAAACACGGCGCATCGTCCGGAGTCTGAATCGGGACTCAAGGATCGCAATCACCAGCGTGTATAACTAGTACTTCTTATTCCTATTCCTCATGCCTAGATAATGGACACCGGACTCCCTTTTACAATTCCCCTCCTCGCGGTCCATTGCCTGGACGATTGTTTTCTTTTTTCTTGGGAATGTACGTTACACGACGAGTCAGACGAGGATCCCCTGGTATGACATAGCACTACCACTGCAGCTGATTCCAGATTGCACGTTTTGTGTAGCACTACGATATTTGAAACGCTGTAGGCGAGCTACCTAATGATATAGACTGCGACTTTAACCCATTGAGCGTGACCGTCCGTGACACAGCCGCTTTCTCTTGCGGCTTTAAGTTTCATCCAACCATACTCGGCCTATACTGTATGCGTATTCGTGGCTTGCGTCTATACACACCCAAGTCAGATCTCGACAGCAACGGCGTTATGCAGGCCACAGGTCTCGAGCCCACGGCTCTTTACACACAACTCGCTCAGCTCCCAAGCGGAGCTTTCGAAATACACGCCAAAATCCTCATTGAAGCAGCGGAAGCAAACGTCGCGCGTATAGAGTCGCAAATAAGAGATCTGGAACGTCTACGCGACCGAGAGCGAGGCATTGTAGCTCAGCTGCGGATGGCAATTGCGCCGATTAGAAAGCTTCCTGCTGAGCTGCTCGCGGAAATATTCCTCATTGTACGCGACAGCCTCATCCGTTTTCGCGAAAGGGACTGTATCCGTTTGTCCCATGTCTGTGCACATTGGAGAAGCGTCGCGCAAAGCACCCCTCAACTCTGGACCAGCAGACTTGTGCTAATGCCGAAGACGACACCCTCGGTCAACCATCTTACCAGCATAAAGCAGTGGCTCGATAGATCTGCGCCTTTCTCCATTCCTATTGTCTTGCAGATCCCGGAGCAGCACCAAAAAACCGTCGACCCAAATGCATTGGTGGCCGTATTGGCGACGGCAGCACAACGATGGAAAACCGCAGACTTTGACATCTTATCGCTGGATGTGCTTTCCCATATTCCCGCCGGTTCACTGCAGTCCCTGAAAGTATTGCATTTGCGATGCCCGGATGTGAGAAATCATTCGATGGTGCCAGCCTTCTTGACCGCAGGGAACCTTCGACGAGTTATCCTTGACACCCGATTCAGCAGCAATCTTCTACTGCCATGGTCACAACTCACCTACATCTATATGGCCGAACCAGACCCTATGGAATGTCTAGACATTCTTGTTCGATGTGCCACTCTCGAGAGCGCCTTCTTCACCACGCACCAATGGGAAGAACTTCCTGAAATGTCCCACAGACCAATGACTACGCTGGAACGACTCAAGTTTCTCCATATTGATTTCGAGCTCATGGGAGCAACCCCTGACTCGTTATATTACTCGCCCTTCATCACTTGCCTTGCCCTGCCTGCCTTGAAAACATTATCCCTCGCACCGTCGGATTCCCCCTGGTCATCTGCCGAGTTCACTCAATTCCAGCTCAGATGTCCCAATCTCGAGGTTTTATCCGTTGAAAGATCAACTCTAAGCTCCAATGACTTGTTGGCTGTACTTCGACATGCTCCTTCGCTCCTTAGATTGGAACTAGAATGCTGCATGGACTGCATCGACGACTCCGTCTTTGTCGCTCTACAATATTCGCCGACTCACCTTAATCTCGCCCCCAAGCTGAAAGAGCTCTCTTGCACTGACGCCGGGAGCAATTTTAGTGAAGAGGCATTGGATACCATGATACAATCGCGCTGGTGGACAGACAATCAGCTCCCAAGTCCCCTTCCTTCAATCTCGCGGTGGTCATCGATCTCTATCCACTGCTCAGACGACCTTGACGAGGAAGTTAGCGACTGGAGCCCATGGTTCGCGAACAAGTTAGAGACGTATCAAGCACAAGGTCTCGGCGTACATGTTCAGAGGTAGTACTAGTATACGTAGGTATTTGAGCCGTTTCTTTTACCTCGGTGTTGTCGCTTAATACAGTTCCAACAGTGCATAGTATCGCGTGTCTGGCGCCGAAATGTGAAACGTGTTGCGGCGCGTTCATCTCTCGAAGATCCGGCGCATAAGAAGCGTTAATATGCTTGAGGAGATTCTGGAAGGACAGCTCGAGTGTCTGGAAAGAGACACCGCCAAGTTCTGATTGAGAGGTTTGGAGAATGCGGGAATGAGCGATCTGATCATGCAAATGAGATGTTCAGAGACTACGTAGACGATTGGCCAATATGGGTCACAGAAGTAATAGTTGCAGACCCATTTTCAAAGAACAAAAGCATCTCTCCCACTTCCTGAGTTGGTGTGACTTTTGTGACAAACCGCGTTTTCTTCTACTCTCATCTTCCTCGATACCTGTCTGAAGCAGTCAAATCAGCGCGCTGCTGCCACTCCTGGTATTGAACAGGGGAATCCACTGTCGCGTCCTCGTACTACCATGTCTCGTGCGTCGACCAGCGGCGACGACGTCATGCAGACCACCGACCCGACAACTCTTAGCACCCAGTTGGCTGGATTATCAAGCGGGGCTTTCAAGATTCAAGCTCAAGTCCTCATTGAGGCGGCAGAAGCAAATATCGCACGTATAGAATCTCAAATTCGGGACTTGGAACATCTGCGCGACCGAGAGCGCGGTATAGTCACTCAACTACGGATGGCGATTGCGCCAGTCAACAAGCTTCCTGCCGAGCTTCTTGTCGAGGTGTTTCTCCTTGTATGCGACAATCCTCCTTACCAAGATCGTATCCGCCAGACGCTTGCTCTATCGCAAGCCTGCGCATATTGGCGGCGCGTTGCACATAGCACCCCCAGACTATTCAGAGAAGCTGTGTACAACACGCTTCAGCGCACGCCAAGCGCGAATTACCTCGATGGAACGAAGCAATGGCTTGGGAGATCTTCACCTTTCCCCATTTCCGTTCACCTGAACGTTTCCGATGACAGGGTGCAAGCGGAACCATTGATGGACATACTCGCCACCGCGGCGCATCGATGGAAAACCGCAGATTTCCGTGTCTCTTCGCTTCGCACGCTCTCACATATCTCTGCTGCTTCATTGTCCCTCCTTGAGCGATTAAATTT
Organism: Favolaschia claudopus; assembly: GCA_037176885.1. Taxonomy (NCBI): domain Eukaryota; kingdom Fungi; phylum Basidiomycota; class Agaricomycetes; order Agaricales; family Mycenaceae; genus Favolaschia; species Favolaschia claudopus. The sequence goes on along the minus strand of JAWWNJ010000036.1, from coordinate 526,795 downwards.
GCAAAGCCCAGGATGGAGCCATCATGCAGAAGTGTCGGCCTTCTCTGCAGCGGACAAGCTTCGTTCAGTACACCTCGACACCTGCCTCACCAGTAGATTTTTGTTGCCGTGGTCTCAACTCACCCATATGTCCATAAAGGACTCAAATCCTATAGAATGCCTCAACGCTCTGGTTCAATGCACAAACATCGTGGGAGCTGATTTCGAGACCAACCCGTGGTCATGGAATAGTCCCCCAGACATACCGCTGGGAAAGATGACGACCCTTGAACGATTGACGTCCCTCAGCCTTGATTTCGAGGTTGACTGCCAATCTGGTTCTTGCGCCCCCTTCTTTGCGCACCTTGCCCTACCTGCGTTAACTTCTCTCACGCTTTGTCTTATGGATTCCTTATGGCCATCCGCAGAGTTCACGCAATTCCAAATCAGATCTCCCCATCTCGAGCAGCTGAGGATTGAAAGATCAGACCTGGACACTATGGAGTTGCTGACTCTGTTCCGACAGGCATCCTCGCTCATCAGCTTGACATTGGAATGCTGCGTGCATTGTATTGATGATAACATCTTCGACGCTCTGCGATATTCACCCACCGCCACCCTGAATGTTGTCCCCAAACTCACGACTTTCGTCTGCTCCTATGCAAGGAATCGTTTCAGCGAGGAGGCTCTGGATAATATGATACAGTCGCGATGGTGGACGGATCAGGAGCTCTCTACTCTGCCCCCTCCCGCAGTGTCTCGCTGGTCATGCATCGGTATCCATTCAGACGACCAAGAAACACATTTGAGCACATGGTTTGGAGCCAAGCTGGAGGGATACCAATCCCAAGACCTCGATGTTTGGGTGCAGGGATATAAGAATGTACGTCCATCTGTTTATCAAGAGTCCGTTGTCTCTCATGCATGCACGGCCCACAGTGACTGAACAAAACAATATTAATCCCGTCCCAGTTCCTTCCTTCCGAGCTCAGCGCTGAGAGCAAGAGGCGTTCGAATTGAGAACTAGTGAAAGAATCGCAGCTCGTGGTAGTCTGATCCTCTGAATATAATTTTGACCGAATTTTTTGGGGCGATCAAGCACATGTGAAGCAGGCCGTGGGCATGCAAAGTCTAGGAAAGGCTTGGATTGATACAGTTACTAGTATATACTGGAACAAATACAGTTAGTTTAAGTACAGATCACAATTCGTCTTTCAACTCGCTCCACGCTGGAAGATCAAAGAAAGTAGGGAGAAGATCCCACATGCGTTGCCGACCAGAAATCATTCTGGCTTTGACTGAAATTGTGCACATAGCACAGAGGTTCAGGGAATCGACATAAGAGACAGAACAAAATGGAGCAAGGGACCCGCGCACGACGTGCCGCCGAAAGAAGGAGTATTTCTTCTCCCTACATCCTGTACTCTCCGTACAACCAAATTCACCGGGTTCGTCTTCTGTCCAGCCAAAGGTGCCATCCGACTCCCATTGGGCACGCAAGAGAGCTACACGGCCGAGATTGCAGGCGCGCTGATGGACTGGTGCCAGCGTTGCAAGCGTGCCATCGCTGCGAGGTATGCCATCAAAGATATCGGTCTTGAAGATTCACTAAATTAGCTGAAGCGTCGAGGCCAAAGGGTGAAAGAATGTACCGGGAGCGATCCCACAAGAGCGCGGTAGTATGCGCAGGGTAATATGGACAGCAGCTTGTTTTCGCCAGCCACGTTTATCGTGTCGTATAATAAGCCGTGGTAGTTGACTATACGGGTCGGAGAGTAGGAATTTCCCGTCTTCAAGGCGTCATAAGCTGCCAATGTCGTGGGATTCTCGTGAGTGAGGCGTTCGGCAACTGTCTCCAAAACGCCTCTGAATTCGTATTTCCTACTCAGTCGTAGGATACTGGCGATGTGTTGCATGGGTAGAGTCTTTTGGACGAAGAATAGACTGAATCATTGGGTTTTATTTGAGCGGCAGACTTGATCTTTAATTGAAGGCAGCGCACTGACGGATCATAGAGAGCTCGCAATAGACATGCCACATCTTCTTCTGAATCGTCGCAGAGTTCAATAATCGGACAGCCGTCGACGTTTGGTTGATCTGGAGGCTGAGGTAGACCGAGCATGCCATTAAAGAATCCAGAATGCATTGCGAGGACGCTCCAGTGGACGCGGAATTGAGTACAATTGGATTGTAATATTACGCTTCCATCTGTGTGCCAGATCTCTGAACGGGTTACGGGAACAAGGCTCTCAATCCGCCGTTCGGTTGGCGGAGAGGACATGGTGGTCGTGAAGTGGGTGTCGTCGTTAGGGTTAGGGTTGGCTTTAGCAGCGGAAGCATCGAATTTAATTCAGCTATACATCCGAGGGCGGCAGGGCCCCCGCAGCGGTAGAGCTCTCAATACTCAAATAGAGATCTTGATACTAGAGGACAGGTACGCCTATTTTCTCATCGGACAGACTACTGTTACAACGTGATTACTACTTCGAAATCGCTTGCGGAGCATTTTCGAAGTTGACGCATGATATCGACCACAGTGGCGGCGCGAGTGTCATCCGAGATGTATAGGCCACGGAAGGAAAAAGCTACGTGTCGTAGAGAGTCAGGGTGCAAAGATGAAATTAGGTTGTCAATCCGACCCCATGGTATTTCCTCCATGACACTGCGAGTAGAGCACATGAGTACCAACTCCAGCACTTCGAGGAGCGGAGCGCGCAAAGCGTTGTGGATCATGGTTAGTAGTCGTTCCAATTTCGGTTCATCATTGGCCTGAATATCGCAGATTCGCAGAGAGACCAATCGCTTGTGGTTTGCCAGGTCCATGTGGACGAAAAATAATCCTGCAGTGAATGTTAGCGGAGCCACGAGATAATGGAGTTGCAGGTACCCTCTACATCATCGTCCCAACCATCGAACCCAAGCAAAAGGTGAACTAAAGTTTCACTGGTACAATTCAGAAGTCCGACAATATTTTCGACATCTGCAGATACGATGCTTTGAATTGCTAAGCTTGTGCAGGTGAGCCTGGAAGACGAGTGTGCTGGCGCAAAAGCATAGAAGAATTCATGCGGAGGGCATCCTATTATGGATAGCTTTCGAATGGATGTTCGGCGTGCATAAACGGCGGAGGCTGTAGATAGTTCCCATGATACGCTTACGAGCTTCAGGGATGTCAACGAGGGACACATTTCGAGTATGGTAAAGAGTTGGTCAGCTGAGGCCAGCTTGACGGATTGCAGCGAGATCTCCGTCAAAGAAGGGAGACGCGGGAGAAAACTGTAAAGGGGTTGCTCTCCAAGGCTGCCCAAACGGCGAAATGTGAGTGCCTTCACTGTTTTCAGTTTTGCCAGAGTAGTGAAGAGCGGAGAAATCTCGAGTTCCGCCTCAAGGGTCTGGTCGAGATCCTCTAGCGTGAGGCTGACGACGAATGGGGCGAATGTACAAGAGTCCGTGGCAAGCATGTCCACGAAGGGACGGTATTGTGGGTGCATCATGCGAGACCAACTGCGCCTCAGCGTGATGTCTGCAAAGATGTGGAATCTGGTTGCGGGGACCCATGCCCAGCAGACGAGGCTGCAGTGTCCGAGCGATGGTATAACTAGCGAGGTACGAGCTACAATTGTTATAGCGTCTGTCTAGAGAGACTAGAGCGATGGTTTGTCGTCGTGAAGGCAGTCAATGATTTTGTCGGTGAGCTCTTGTGGAATATTGAGCATTTCAAAGTGAGGATGAGATATTCTGTGGATGTTTCGTCCAAGGAGGCAGCGTTTTTATGTCCTGAATGCTTGAGCAAGATTACAGAATCCGGAAGCGCGCCGATCAGGAAAAACCTCCTCAGGTAATTTGGCCAAATGTTGCCAAAAAGTCCGAAAATTTCGCTAAATTTCGGCCATTATACCATTTCGGGAAATTTGGCCAAATTATATTGTTGCCGGGAACGAGCATTTGACATTTCGTGAAATTTCGCCAAATTTTGGCCATCTTTCGGGTCGTTCGAGCTCCTTATTCTGCTTTGAATCTCATAAAACCCAAGTAAGAGGCAAAAGAATCATATTGAAACTATGTAGAGTACAATAGCAAGAGCTGTAGTTACTAAAAACCGGCACACATATGCTCACACCACATCCTCAATCGACAGCAAACACTCAGCACACGACAGGTGGGCCACATGCATATAACAACTGACAAGATTGGAATGTCAGCTTGAGAAGAAAGAAAAAGAATTGACACGCATCGGTCGGAAGGAAGGCTTCAACGGATAGCCCAGTGGGAGGGAGGCTACGGGCACAGAAAGAAGAGGCTCGATGGGTGGATGCGGCGGCAGAAATTGCAGAGGCGGGCATGTGCATTACAGAAGCTGAAGAGACAGTCAGGAAACAAAACAAAAGAGGAGGAAGCTGTGACTCACAGAGAAGAGGTTAAAGGTGCGGGCAGCTAAGAACAATGGGGTGAGTGAAAGCAGAAGGTATAAAATGCATTCTATTACACACCTCAGACTGACAGCACACCGTGAGCACTGCAACCGTCATGCAGCGAAAACGCTGGGAACGAGGTGGTAGAGTGGATGAATGGTGGGGTCAAGTTGGCATCTACAATGACTTAGGTGAAAAGAATTGTCATGAAGTCGAAACGAAGCTTACCGTACAATGTATTCTTCGTGACACCGTCGAACGATGAGGACTTCTCGAGACCTCGCTGCAGGACAAGATCAACGAGGAAAGTAAAGAAGACGAAGACTCACGGGAAGAAGGCTCCTCGAAAGCGCTAGGCTATGCCAGGCTTCATACTTGGGGGAGGGGGGACAAGAGAGGTTGTGGTGGTAAGAGGGAAAGATGTGCTGGCAAACTTACGACAATGTTTGGAACCGTTTGATGTGCCACGTGTGACGGGCATTGTCGACCGCTGATTTCGGTGATGTCACCGGACTGCTCCGCGGATGTGACAGCAATCTCGGCTACGGACTTGGTGAATTTTCGTCGAGTCCTGTTGGCTCGAGCGAGTGTTTCCCCTGCGCTCTATGACGTTCCGGACGTTGCAATAATAAAACCACACACATATATATCGGGGACCAACACATATACGTTGGGGAGCAACACATCTTAGGAAAACTTTTGTTTGTGTCTTACATACTGTATATAGAGTGCAACACACAGAGCCTTTTGTACAGCGTCTTGCTCGGCTTAGGACCTCAGGGCCGAAGTTGGTCACGAGATGACTACAGCTTGTCACAGCTCATGTGCCTGTGACGCAACGCGGCGAAAACTGTCCACGGTGGACAGAAATGAGAATTCTAAATTTCTGTGATACAAGCCATGACAATAGTACGATCCGGTGGAAGTGCGTGAGAGTAAGGAAAGTAGGTATCAAGCAGAGACAAAGAGGTGCTCTACAGTAGAGTCAGCGAGAGGGAGAGATAAATCTATGGGTGGGTTTTCGAGTCGCAAAGTGGAATTAGACCGCGAAAACCTCTCTATTATGGCGTTCCAATCCGGAGGGTCCCGAGCCATAAAGTGACCCATCAGAGATATTCGCAACTGGGAACCGGGTTTCAGATCCAACGTGTCTAAACCCTAAACCGTGAACAAGCCACTGCTCTAAGCGTCTTGCATTCACGATTCTGAGACCATCTGCCTTGAACTGCAGATGAACATGCGGAATGTGAGAAAGGCAGCGAAAGTCGAAAAGCGGAGGCGCTTGAGAACATACTGACGGGACAAGTGCTAGTCAGGAATAGTGAAAGAGATTGGCAAAAGTAAGGCGCACCTTCTCGAAAGATTATACACAAGTTCCTGCTAACCAACCGCGACATATCTCTGATTGCCTGGCTGGTTATGTTAACAGAGTCCAGCTCATGATCATCGTATAGAAGATGCAGGGTCAGGCTGCAAATCTGCCTGCCAGCTGCAAGCCATTTCGAGGTAAAAACATCAAGACTGGAACAGAGATTGAGCTCCAGGTCCACAAGGGATGAAGCTAGGATTGTTGGGAAGGAAGGCTGGATGGACAGGCCAAAGGTGGCAAAGCTGGAGTTGAAGTCACAGCGTATGAAACGAATTGTAGTCGGTAAACGACGTCCTAGAACAAGGAGGGGTGTCCAGTCTCCAAGTCCCCATCGCGTAAGGTGTAGAGACCTTAGCTCTAAGCTGGAAAGTGCAGCGCGTAACTTCTCTGGGATGTGAATAGGGGAACCATCATAGACGGTGCAAGGAAATAGTCCGAGATGCTGAAGGCCAAGGAGCAGTGGAAGAATACGCCCTACTGCATCCTCTATCTCATTCCAAAGGTATATTGGAGACACAAGCTCGCGGAGACCTAGATTGAGTGTGCGCACATAGCTTCCGATGTGGGGAGAATTGCGAAGCAATCCATCAAAGGCGGTGAATGTGTTCGTGGTTGTCTCAAGAGGAGGGATCTCGAGCAGGCCTTCAGGATATCCGCCTGCCATGCCAATGCCCAGAGATATGACCCTGAAAATCCTCCCTTGAGCCACCGGACGCCAGAATTTGTTGACTACAGAACAGCTTTGAAGATCCTCCACCTCGAGAAAGTCAAGTGTCTGTTCAATGAGCTCCCCAGGGTAGTGGGATATCATGGAGGGCGTCCACCCAACGTTGTCGAGCAGGAAGTTCGGTCCGAGTGCACGGAAATAAAATCTCAGTGAGAAAAAGAAGCTGCAAATCGTCTGTCGAATAAAGTTTAAGAAATGATGACGTGCTAAGAAAAGAAAAGAGGTTGCCGCCGTCAGGGCTGTCTAGGGTTTCTTTCCTTTCTCTTCTACCTTTCTCATTTTTTCTTTCTTCTTTTCTTTTGCGCATTATGTGCCGGGAAATAGACGAAGACGGGACAACTTGCTCCTGCGAGGAGTACGACGCGCCTACAGATCCCTCAGCCCCTTCGAAGTGTAGAGAATGCGGACATGGGCGAAGCCGCCATGGTCCTGCAAAGCCTATCCAGCCTCCTCCGTCGCCACCTGTTGCTGACCCACCAAAACCTACCATACAAGCGATATTTGACATTCATGCCAACAGGCGCTTGTCCGACGCTTTTCCAGGCACTCAACGCCCCGGGGATGCTCCAGCCACTCAGGCTGCTGTTGATCCTCAGACTGCCACGGCTGACGCCTTGAAAGGCTACCGACCAAGTAGCAAGAAACACAGGTCATCGTCGTCTTCAAAGCCGCAGACGCAGAGTAGGACACCCAAGTCTAGAACTGTAAGTAAATTGTGTCTTCCAGGGTGCGGCTCAGTTTACTTATCATGCAACTAGTCCTCTGCGACTAGACCAGTAGTCAGTAAAGTCATCCTGCTCACCGAGGGTGTTTCAAATGTAAGTTTCTGTTCCATTCAACTGACCTTTATTATTCTGATATTGGTACTTGCAGGGTTTTGCTTTGCGTTCATCGTCGAGAGCTCTAACGCCGTCTGAAGAGCAACTTCGCAAAAGTCACGGCTGCGTTGCTTATGACGTTATGATCTCTGCGGAATGGACGCACGAGCAAGCAACTAAGCAACTGGCTACTGTCTTCCCGAAAGCCTTTCAAGCAGCCCAAGTGCAATGAGGCACGACAACTTTAGTATCATAGGCGCTCACCAACGCCTATTGATCTGGCTGAACGCCTATTCCGAGGCTTGTCCGAGGCTGTTGCCAAGTCGTTGCCACATAGCAACATACACAGCATCTGATCAACCGTCAGTTAATCATCACGATGTAATGACTGCCGTAGGCCAAAAAAATACACAGCCGAGGAGCTAGGGCAAGCGGAGCGCGCCCTAGCTCCGGCAATTCAGCAAAAGAGTCCCGCCCCGACGGGTTAGGAGGTTAGGGTGAAAGACAGAGTCCTCCGCGCGAACGTGGCTTTAGAGTGCCGACCTGAGCGGCCCCGGTTCGGGGGACCCCCCGAGCGCAGCGAGGGAGGGGAGGGGACGGGAATGGTCGGTCCCCTTCGCGCAAACCAAGAGAGAAGGTGTGCCGCAGATCTTGAATGCGGCAGAGCCGGCAGTATCACTCAGAAATCATTCACATCATATTTCGGAATAACATCGGAATAGGCGCTGAACACATCAATAGCTGTTGGCCGAACGACTATCCAGCGAGTGCTACTATTCTTGTATGTACTCAAGTGCAATCTAACAAGAATGACTGGTTCTTACTCGAGAAATTTTATCAGAAGCTTTCTGTTCTGGATGGCTGTGATCTCAATCCAAATGGTCGCACAATGGTTTCCAAAATCCAAAAGAAAAGTAATACCACTCAAACGTTTTTGTATCTTGGTGAGACCATTCCTTTTACAAATCAGTTCATGTCCTGTTGCTGACAATTTTCGACTTGAGCCTTGAGAAAGAGGATTGATCCAGAGGTCTATGGGACTTGGTATCAGCCGCCCAAAGGCCATGTGCCCAGTTCCGATATCGAAAACATTTCTGACCCGGAGGATGAAAAGGACTCCATTTTCGATAGTTTGGACACGCAAACCACGCAAACCACGCCAGCAGCTAGTATGTGATTTAGCTCTATATTGGTGTTACGTCTCAAGCACATTTTTCAGGTTCCCGCAAGCGTAGGTACGCTTCAACTGCAAGCATCTCAGACGACGAACCGGAAGAGACTCCTGCTGCGAAGAAGCAAAAACTTGGTGCGTAGTCAGTTCGTTGAGTAATTTTGGAGCTAACACTCTTCATCACAGCTTCAGCCAAAGTCAACAAAGCAGAAGAACCTGTGGCGTCGACATCCAAGCTGCCTGAGAATGCCGACATTCGTGAGTGTAGCTCATTTTGTCTGGCCTTCTTTCCTTGATTCAATGTTTTTGTTTCGCCAGCCTTTAACCGTGAATTGAGCCAGTTTATGTACGACTTCCAGGCACGATCTCTTGTGTCCGCCCCTCCTCGCATCGCACCTCCCTTTCTTCTTCCTTGGGAGGAGAACTACGACAGGGACCCAAATGCGACAAACCCTTGGCACCCCGGGTACAAGCACCCCAGGCTCTAGTACCGTACTTCTTCGTTCCCAATCTACTTACAATCACACTCCCTGGCTCCCTCCAAACGTCTCTCCATCTATATGCTTGTCGTAATGCTGTCTCTATACCCAGATACCCAAACGAACACTCTTTCTACAATATCCGCTCATTATCTGTACAGATTCGCGTTATCATGACTTACTAGCCTGTTACTGCTATCCTTACTCTCTCTCTCTAATTGCTGCCTGCGCTCTATGCTTCACGCATTACTTACATTCTCTTACAGTCTGCTGCTTTCCCCGTTACTGTAATTTACCTCGAACCAATAATAGTCGTCACTGGTTTTGCTCAATCAAATACCCGTCTGGTCCAAGCCAATTTCATTGAGCTTCAAGAAAGAATATTATTAATAAAATCTACTAATATATGGAGCCCATCCCCTACAATCCTTAACCCACTGCTCTCCATGCCTGTCGGAATGTAAAACCAGGGTACCGCGTTTACCCGTAAAGTGCATATTAAAATGCGTCAAATCACAGGAGGGAAATATCAAAACATCGCCCATCTTCAAATCCAATTTATAACGCAGTTCGTAAAGGCAAAGCTCCCCTCCAGTGAAATCGCCAAAAGGAATGACAACACATATGTCTTTGTCGCCAAGGTCGCGGTGAGCCCTAGTTGCCGCACGTAGATTCAGGGTAAAACCGCCGAACGGATAGCTTGCGCTGGCTGCATTCATAGGTAGCACGTCGCAATAGATGCTTAGGTCCTCGTATTCGCCAGGAAAACGTTTCTGTAACTGTTCGCGGCTTAGCTATGTGACGGCAGAGAAGAGGATTCCACTCACCGTTACTCGTATGTAGTCGAACACCTCTTCATAGGCATCACAGAGAATTGCATACTCACGAGCGTTATCTCGCATTTCCTTTGATTCATGAGGAGTACGCTGAGTAAGATTGACGCGCCCTCCGTGACTGCGTTGAACATGATCCATATGAGCTGCTGTAGTCGGTGCCGAATGACCCTGTGAACAGTTAACTGAATCCCGTCATGAAGCCTATGGACACATACCTTCTCCCCGTACCGGGCGTAGTACATGTAATTGCACGACAAAAAACGGTAGGCCTCCCTCGCCGAAGTGTCGTCTTTCCATTCCCCTGGCATAGCCGCTTGTATGAGACCAATTGCGTCTATGAGCTTTTGAGTTAAGTGGTCAGGAAGCGTGAACACATCTGCAAGCAGTTTCCCCTTGGGATCCTGGATTCGCAGAATTTTCCTACATATAATCAAGTAAACCATCAAGTTCGTATGAGTAGAGAAGCTTACCCATCCAAGATAGTTGTATTTATCTCTATGTACCGTTTTCGGTTTGGTTCGTTAATCTGTAGTATTTCTGTGAGTTTAGGACTTTTATTTTAGTAACAAGAGAGCACGTCACCATTTCCTCTAGGTCATCTAGATCGAATGCTATATCTGCATCTTCAGCGTCTTGCCGCGCCGCTTCAGTGAACTTGTCGGAAGTGCTGGCCTTGACAGGCGACGGGGTCTTGACAAACTCATCCGGCGTTTGGATGACATGGACGTCGGGTAGGGGAAGGTCATCGACGTCTGCAAAAACGTTCCACGTAGGGACAGGGCTATACCAGACTTCAGAACGTTTGGGTAGCTTTGCGAGACTGCGCCGAAGTTAGAAGGACGTGCAAAAGGAGCTGTTCACTCACTTGGTTGTGATATTCTCAAACACGGGGTCAGTTGTCACCATAGCATTAAAGGGTATATTTTCGCGCTTCATTTTCGCCAGACGATCCGGAATCTGGTGGCAGAAATGTAGAGAGGCTAGAAAATCTGATTTCTTGCGGACGTAGTCAAGGGGTATACGCAGCCTATTTACAAGAGTACCCCACTTTTCATCTACAAATAGCAAGGTAAGAGCAGAGTCTGATAATATGACGAACAAGGACAAGCTTACGTGAGACTTCTCTGAGGGCACAAGCGAGAGCTTTAATATCATCGGTTGAGCTCAAACGGTTATTGATGAAGTCCTCTCGTTTATTGGCGACTGCGATGAGGACAAGCAGATATGGAGTGCCTACAAAAGACTTGGTTCAGTACAAGTTCCCCGGGAAAGAGCTGAGGGTTTACTGGCTGCACACAGAGACATGAGCCTTGTGCCACACTCAAGCCGTCTCCCATAAGTAGTTCTTGACATGCCATGAGCCTTGGCGATCGTTTCAGCGCCAGGTACATGAGTATTTTTGAGCCTGGCGTCTGCCTTTATGCTGAGCGTCGCGTTAGCAATGAGAGGTTTCTTCAAATAGAGCAGAAAGGTTACTCACCTGTCGACGTGCAGAACAAGCTGCACAAGCGTGACCATGTACCAGAAAGAGCCGATTTGATTCTGTCGCTCCAGCTTTTTTAGTCGGGATGCTGTTTCTGCCAGGTCTCGCGGTGCACGATGCTCAAACTTGTGGCCGCCGTTGGCCAGATCATCCAGGAATCGATCCAAGTCGTCGCGGGCCTCTCGCTTGAATATGGCCGCTAACAACTCTGAAAGAAGCGTCCCCGCATCTTTCGTGAGAGCAGGTCCTTCACCGTCGACGTTGTAACCAGTCTTTTTCTTCTTCTTCTTTCCACCCCTCTTCCCCCCTTCACTGAGCTCCCCATCACTGTCACCAGACAGCCCACCTGCAGAGTCTATCTCCGACTCCCCTTCTGCGTCACGATTCAAAGCTGCATCTGCTGCTGCCCTCATATTGGCTGCAGCAGCGTCGTTCGGAACGGGATGACATTGAGTGCATGTATGGTCGTCACAGTCGACGCGCCCGATATCGTCATCCCCTCCTGCACGGCCAGCCACCCCGTTCCTGCAGCACGGTTTGCCACCGCCTGCCCCTCCACCTCCCTGAGCTCCTCCAGCACCAGCCTTCAGCTGGGCCCGAACGTGGGCAGGCATTTTGAACCGCAGCATAAGGCGCTCGGGCCTCGGAGCTTCCATCTGGTCTGACGAAGCACTTGGGAGGGAGGGAGAGAAAGTTTGGGGAGTCATTGACAATCCAAGTGTTGTGGATGGAGATAGGGGATGGGGTGTCAACGGACCAAGCGTTGGAGCCAAAGTGGGAGACGAAGGAGACAGACCCAGTGCGGACGCAGCAGACTGCGAGGGCTCTGCACGCACCGGGGACGTTGGGTGTGGAGTAGGAGATGGGCTTGAACTCCAGTCTGGCAGGTGCGTAGCTATTTAAGAAATTCACAGCAAAATTGGAATGTTAAGCATACCTTCCAACGAGGACATGAGGACAGGCGGCAAACTTGTGGCGCGGCGGCGTGAAACGCGTTGCGTACTAGGAAGACGACCAAGACGACCCCGCGGGTGCGAGAGAGCAGCAGTTTGGCTCAGAGAGTTCCCATTCAGATTTTGAGGCAGAGGAGTGTCGCCCAGCAAAGCTACAGCAAGAGACGATTGTAGCGTAGAGAATGCAAGGTCAGTTTGTGAAAAAGCAGCCAAGCGTTGAAGAATATTGCTCGCGATATCTTCGTCCAGCTCAAGGACAACTTTGGGAGGCATAATGTGAAAAGTCGACTTGACCTGACAAAAACTGTCCACGGTGGACAGTTTTCAGCGCGTTCCGTCACTTGCCCTGTGGGCTGTGACGGGTGACAACGCGTGCCCGCGCGCGGTCCACGGGCACGCGTTTGAGATAGACGCGAGCCCGAGAGAGTGTTGGCAAATAAGTGCCAACACTCTCTCTTCTCATCCGCCGCACATCGCTCCCGCTTGCTGTTTTCGGGTTTCAGCCGCCGAACGCGCCTCTATCACTTGTCCCAAGAAGCCCTCCTCAACGCCGGCATCCCTCCACACAACCAAGCCTCGCATTTTCATGGAAGCCAACGCGTCCGCAACATTGCCGACTCCACCCCATCCCAAACCGGCGCCGTGACGGGATGGTTGTCTTAGCGCAGTTTACTTGGATAACAAAGAGACACGGTGTGAACGTGCCTTAGTAATCAAACAGTGGGTAGTTGTGGTTCAAGATAAAAGTAGTTATTGACATAGTACGAAATACATCGGTTTAAATACTAGTGGGTTGCATGAGTCATTACAAGTCGTATAGATAGAGTCACAATAAATATTCTACGCTATTCCCTTACATTCCATTGACTCTACTTGACTCTGGCGGATTGCCCGAGATGCCCGGAGGCACTGCTTCCAACACTCCCCCTCAAGCCGGCATGAGTCCCATGTTCAAACAAAACTGTTCATGTTTTACACGGGGTAAAGCCTTTGTGAATATATCCGCAACCATTTCATCAGTGGGACAATATTCAACGTTCACAATACCGGATTCAACACATTCTCGAATGAAATGATTCTCAACACGGAAATGTTTCGATCTTGCATGATGTTGAGGATCATTGGCAATTGCTATGGCCGATTGGTTGTCTGAAAAGATTTGTGTTGAATTTTCCTCTGGAAATTTGAATGGGAGTGCTTCAAATAAATATCGAAGCCAAATAGCGTGTCGCGTTGCGGCCGCTAAAGCTGAGTATTCCGCCTCGGCTGTACTGAGAGCAACTGTCGGTTGTTTCTTTGAATGCCAAGCGATTGGTCCTCCAGCTAGCAGATAGATATATCCAGAAACTGATTTGCTGTCGTCTGGATTCGATGCAAAGTCGGCATCGCTGTACGCGCCGTAGTGATTGAAGATAGCAGATGGATCGGTCCGAAATTCCGGTCCTCCGAAGGTGATCCGCTGAGTTCGGGTACCGTTTAGATACCGAAAGATTCTCTTCATCGCCGTCCAATGCGCTGTACTCGGATTCGCCGTATACGCCCCAATCCTCGCTACTGGATACGCTATATCTGGCCGACTTATTGTAGCTGGCCAAATCAGTGAGCCCATGTACTCGGCAAAACTGTGGCCTCGCTCATCGACTCTGGTACCTTCGCCCTCGATCTTCTGTAGGACGACATTTGGATCCATCGGGGTCTTCACTGGCGACATATGCTCGTATCCAAATCTCTTCAGGATACTGTCGATGTAGTGTTCCTGCGAAATCTGGATGGTTCGCTGTGCCCGGTCGCGGTAGATTTCAATACCTATAATCTTCTTGGGCTCGCCGAGATCATTGATCTCTACTTCTTGCTTTAAAGCGGTCTCGGTAGCGGAAAGCATGGTGGTACTGTTGCTGAATAGCAGTAGGTCATCGACCCATACCGTGATAATAACGAACTGATCTTTGATTTGGCGCAAGTATACACCGTGGTCAACTTCAATTCGCTTGAAGCCATGCTTCGTGAGTATGGAATGAAGCTTTCGATTCCATTCTCTTCCTGACTGTTTCAGGCCATATAACGTTTTCTTCAGACGACATTTGCGTCCGGATCCGTCGTCGTAACCAGGAGGTTGATCCATGAAAACTTCTTCTTGTAAGTCTCCATTCAAATATGCTCCCTTGACATCTAACTGCTTCATCTCCAGATCATGAACGGCGGCGATTGCGAGGAGTGCTCGGAGCGAATCGAGCCGCACAACGGGTGAAAATGTATCGAAATAATCGATGCCCGGAACCTGTGAGTAGCCTTTCGCTACCAGTCTCGCTTTATAGCGAATGATGTTCCCTTGCTGATCTGTCTTTAGGTCAAATACCCATCGACATCCAACTGGCTTTCGATCCGTCGGACATTCTTCAAGATTCCATGTCCCCATTGCGTTCAAGTTGGTGAGTTCGGCGTTCACTGCCTCTTCCCATTTCGGCCATTCAGGCGATGATTTTGCCTCTTGAATGCTTTTGGGTATATTAGGCTTGCCGGGATCAAGTTCTCCGAGTGTTGCTTTGTACGCAAAATTCGCAAAGGTGTCGTCCTCGTCTTCTGCGACGATTTCGGATTCAGAGTCTTCTCGACTATATCGGTGAGTTTGCTCTCTGCGAGCTGCGGGGTTCCCAAGTTTCAGGTAATTCTGATCTTTGACAGGACGGGTGAGTCGGCGGAGTGGGATTGGATTCAATTGGTTTGGTCTTGGATCGGGTTCTGTAGCAAGACGCGGTGTTGATGGTGCAGAAGCTGGCGCTTTCACCTTTGGCGTGTTACCGCTCGATGACGATGGTGCCGGTGGGGTGGACGGTGGATTGGGTGGTGTACTCGGTACGTTCTGCGTCGATTTCTGTGGTGTTGCTGGCTGATTCGGGAATTTCGATGATGTTCCAGTCGTATTTCCGTTTTTCTCCCCCTCGGATGGTACAT
Source organism: Favolaschia claudopus (assembly GCA_037176885.1). Taxonomy (NCBI): domain Eukaryota; kingdom Fungi; phylum Basidiomycota; class Agaricomycetes; order Agaricales; family Mycenaceae; genus Favolaschia; species Favolaschia claudopus. The sequence goes on along the minus strand of JAWWNJ010000036.1, from coordinate 511,616 downwards.
CCGTCGAAATTTCGCTGAATTGAATAGAAGGGTCGGTGAACTGGAAGTTCCGTGAAATCTTTACGCGGTGGGTGGTTGAATCATAGTACCGTACTGCTTTCGCGCCGTCATAGTGTCCTACAAATATATGTTTGTTAGCTCTGCCCTCGAGCTTCGATAAGCTCTTAACGTCCTCGCGAAAAATCCAAACTGGCGCGCCAAACTCTTGGAAGTGAGATACATCTGGTCTCTCCTTCGTAAATGCCTCGAGCGGTGTCTGCCCATCGGGCAAAGCTTTGGTTGGTGCCCTATTCCGGATATATGCTGCATGTCTTACGGCGAATTCCCATAGACTTTTAGGTAAATTCTTCTCCGCAATCATTGCTCTCGCTAGCTCAACGAGTGTCCGGTTCAGTCTCTCAGAAACTCCGTTCTGTGACTGCGAATAAGGTGCCGTCTGATGAATTTCAATACCTTTTGCAACGAGTGCTTGTTTAAGCGACTCATTTAGGTACTCCGTTCCCTCATCGACACGAATCCACTTCGGTTTATAACCATACTGCCGCTCAAGCCATTCGATGTGCTCCATGACCTTCGTCTTAGCCTGGTCTTTGGTTCTCATGAAGAGTACTACCTTTCTGCGGCTAGCATCATCGGTAAAAGAAATATAATAGTAATTTCCTTCAGTTGACCGTGTACGTGCAGGACCCCATAGGTCACTGTGGATGCCTTCTCCCGGGATCTCCGATCGGTGAAGGGCTTTGTGCGGAAATGGTTTGCGATGCATCTTTGCCTGAATGCAGGCTTCACAAACCTGGTGTGCGGGTTTCGTACTGGGATCGATGGTAAGTCCTTTCACAGACTCGTGGCGGATGAGAAGTTCTAAAGTTGAGTCAGAAATATGGCCGTAACGACGATGCCATGCGCTCCAGCTGTTAATGTCAGTATCCTTCAAATCCGCAGTGTTGGCTCGATTCCGCTCAACAACTGCTTGTGTGTCAAGCCAATAAAGTCGAAACTTTTTCTCACCTTGTAAGACGAGCCTTCCTGCCTTCGAGTAAATTGTTGCCTTGCCATCGTGAAAAGCCGCCTTTCCTCCAGCATCATCTATGCGGGGAATTGAAAGCAAATTGTTCGCGGCTGCTGGTGCGTACAATGTGTTGTATAATAGAACCGTCTCTTTCTTGCCATTAATAAAGCTTTCAAGTTTAACAGTCCCGCGGCCATGGGCCTTAACCGAATTGTCGCCAAGTCCGTTGATGGTTTCGCCCTCCAGTGGAGTATAATCCGAGAAAACTTCCCGTTTATTGGCGATGTGAACTGTGCAGCCGGAATCTGCAATCCATGCGTCTCTTGATAGACGCGAGTCGAACTGAGGGGTGTGAATAGCCATGAATCCGGTGTTCTGGTTTGAATTGTCGGAACTCTGATCTGTCCCAACGTTAGCAGAATTTCGTTTCTTGTTACCGTTCCATTTTCCCTTCCAGTTTTTCGGGCGCTGACCTTCTCTGCCGCCGCCCTTGCTCCAGCAATCCTTTGCCATGTGGCCTTTGCCTCCGCAATTGAAACATCCGTCGTTGGTGTTCGTGGATTTACTGTGCTGATTGTTCTTTCCGAACAGTGCTGATGATCCCGATGTAGATTCTCCGGCTTTCTCCTTCCGACGTCGATACTCCTCGAGTATGAGGGCCACCAACTCGTGTGAATTGACAGTGACAGGGCTCACTGGCCCGGTGGAGGATGAAGGTGCGGTGCTGCTGGTAGTATTAACCGTTGTTGTCAATTTACCATTATTTGCAGCCAGATACGCGCTCGTGAATTGGTCCCAAGATTCGGGTAGAGAGGTGATCAACGCTATAAGAAATTCCTGGTCAGTTACCAAGCTGCTCATGGTATTCAACTGCTCCTGAATTCCTCGTAGCTCCGTTATGTGGGCTGATATGTCGGCGCCTTCATCGGCAACCGTCCGGTATAGTCTCCGTCGATAAGACATGATACCTAGCTGACCTCTGGCCTCTTTGACTGTGCACAATTGTGACCACATCTGGAGTGCCGTAGTTGCTCCCGCAATGTGTACCATCTGGGAATTTCCCAAAGCAAGTTCAATTTTACTTCGGGCCTTTCCGTCTGCCTTTTTCCATGCCGCAATTGCTTTCTTCTCGTCTGCTGTGATCTTCGACGGGTCAGCGACCGCCGGATAGACCTCGGTGCCATCAAGATAACCTTCAAGGTCATTGTCTCGTAGGATCGCGGTTATGCGACGCTTCCATGGCATCCAGTTCTCCTCATTGAGGAGCTCAATCCGAGTAGATGAATTAGAATCAGTCATGTTCAAGGTCGAAAGTCCGTAGATTGGTAAAGTATCCCTGAATTACAGAGTCTACTAATTGTCGGTGCGGATTCAATAAGAATCGAGTGTCGCTGGAATAAACTGTGATTTGATTACTAGGCGGGGGCCCGTAACCTCTTAGCGCAGTTTACTTGGATAACAAAGAGACACGGTGTGAACGTGCCTTAGTAATCAAACAGTGGGTAGTTGTGGTTCAAGATAAAAGTAGTTATTGACATAGTACGAAATACATCGGTTTAAATACTAGTGGGTTGCATGAGTCATTACAAGTCGTATAGATAGAGTCACAATAAATATTCTACGCTATTCCCTTACATTCCATTGACTCTACTTGACTCTGGCGGATTGCCCGAGATGCCCGGAGGCACTGCTTCCAACAGGTTGAGAGTAAACACAGACGGAGATACAGTCTATTTCGGGTCTACAGCGGGATGTGTGGTGCGTTATCATTTATATCTTCGTTTCTGTTCACAATTTAGCCCAATTAATCGACTCGCCAGGCCCTCTTCACGTCTCCAACCCCACCCGACCCCTCCTCCCCCGAAAATGAACGCTTTCTGCTCACCGCCCTCACCTCCTCCTTCCCGTTCTCCCCGTTCCCCCGCACACAACCACCTCCACAATGAAACCAGCTACGGCGCCGCCGTTTCGAACGTTTGCATCGCGCTCTACGATCTCCCCGCCCTCCCGACACTCTCACTCCAAATTCACTACTCTTCCCGTCAAGCTGCCGCCGCTTCCTCGTCCCTCGTTTGACACCGAGGTCCACCAGCCCATCATTAATTCTTATTTCTTGGCCCTTGCCGTGTTGCACGAAAACAACCTTGAAGTTCCCAGTGGTGATTGCCTTGACCGCATTCTTGTTGGACTCCACGCTCACTCTGTTTCATAATAATTTATATTGTTTCTGCGTTTCAGCGAGCCCTCCTCTTGACGACGAACGTGAACGAAGGCATTGACTTTGTGAATCAGAGCATCAAGACAACTGCGGCGGACGACTGCGGCGGACGACTGCGGCGGAGTATGCATATGACTTGTTCCCGAATTTCAGGGCGATTGAGTCGGGGGTTGTCGGGGCGCTGTATCGGGGCCACGCCGCCACCGACATCGCCATCGCCTTCCTCGCCTCCGTCGACGCCGACAATGTCGTGTCGGTGCTGTGCGCGCCAACCGACTCGGAAATACGGTGGAAATTTATTTAACGTGAGGTGAGTTCTTTTGTTTTTTTTTTTACGGCGGAAGAAACGGAACAACTCACCTAAGTAGGCAGATCATCGCGCCGCGCCGCCGCCGTTCTCTTCGTCGCCGTCAACGCCGAGTTGCTCGGGATGTTGCGCCATTTCCAAGTTTGCTCGCATTTCACTCTTCATGCAAAATCTTCTTCAAATCACATCAAAAACTCACTGGAACTCTTCAATTATCTTCTGTACACGCTAATACACCCTCTTCAACTCTCTTTCTCTCCTCTACGGCCTTCAAGCAGATGGAGGTTGTCGGTTTGAAGGGCTCGTTCATCAACATCGCCTGGCTACGTCCCGCAGTCGCCGTTCGGAACAGCAACGTACTTACGCACCTTCCCCAACCCGTATCTGACCTCACAGGCCTTAAAACACACCCTCACCTCGACCCCCTGGCCTTAAGCCGCAACCCTTCGACGACGCCGCACGTAACGCTGTGAAATACAAGTCAGCATCAACGCTCGGCGGTGAAATCAAGGCAATGTATCTGGTGGGAGAAAGCGCGCGGTTGCAGCCTTTGGCTGCGTGGACTCTGTTCGTATGGAGATTCAGATTTTCATTTTCGTACGCATTCTCGGTAGTTCTACTTGTTTGTATCTAGGCAGTTCAATTGAATTCAATTCCTTCAACTCAAATCTACTTGTACGAGTACAAGGTACCATAAACTAAAGAATCTATCTTCCTCCTATGAGACTGTTTGTCGGCATTTACTTGACGCGGTGCTGATTGGCACTTTGGCATCTCTTTCCTGGTCTACTACATCTTTCTTTGCACCGCACGCGTCGCGTCACTGGCGACTTTGTCTCAGCAACACTCGATGAACGCGCCTATATTTCCCAATGAGACCCTGACACACATCCTCGATTTCGCGATTGACTACATGGAAGAAGAGCGGGACACAAGCGACTCTTCAGGGTTTGAACAAGGCCTGCTGAAGCTATCGTCAATATCACAGCTATTTAGGACAGTTGCCTTACCTGTCATATTCCGGCACATCGACCTCTACTCCTTCGAGCAAGGCTTGGGATTCCTGGACCTCATAGCCCACCCATCATGTCCAATTGCTGGCGGGATATTCACCCTCCAGATATCCATATACTTGAATGAATTTCCAAATATTGCGGACGAAGTTGCTGCTTTTACCCTCGCGTGGCATACTGTTGTTCCCCGCCTTGTCAGATTGACAACTCTGGTGGTAGCATTCTCCATAAACGACACAGGATTCCCCGATCGATTTTTCAATGTCTACCAGGCCCACCAGCTTCCAAACCTCCTTAAACTGGCCTTCTTTGCGCACCCTTCCGGTGATGTTGACTTCTCAGTGCGTATGTTTTATTCCATATATTATTTTTACTGATGAAATTAGTCCTCAACCAGTGGAGATGAATCCAGCGAGGATGAGGGAGAGGACAACAGAGAACAAGCCTTCGTTGACGAGAAAGAGGACGAAGATGAGGAGCAGTGTCCTTTCTGGGACTTGGACAATTGTGGTGGATGGGCTTCAGTTCTCTGCGACAATCGCTTAAACCGCCTCCACTATATTGTCCTCTCTCTTCCACCGCCCGCTTTTGGGCCTCCGACCTACCGGAGGCTGAATCAAGTCATAACCAGCTGGTTTCCTTCTCTTGCACCGGAGTCGTCTTTGCGCAAGTTTATTCTGCATTCGGGCTACAGGGATGAGACTGATGAGATTACGAGATATCGGGATGATCATCCAGACCCCGTTTTCGAGGATATCCTGAACTATGAGCAGAGACAGGAATATCTCAAGACTCATCCCGACACCGTTCCCGACGACCTCATAGAAGGTCCGGACAGTTCTATGCATGGCCCTGGAAATCCCGGCGATCTTGATCTCCCTGGGGTGATATGGGACCGTTCCGTGGTTGAGGGGGTGTCAGTCTGGTGTTTGGGATCACGCTGGAGTGACGCTTATTGTGAATTTGGCGAACACCTCTTCTTCGATGAGATACGGCTGGGAAGCATGCGGGCATGGCGACTCTCCGGGGAGGCGAGCGAGTGGTTTAGGGCAGAGCGGGAATGAATGATCTTGATGGATAGTAGCTTCAATTGACACGTCACACGCCACTGGTACGCTCACTTTCTTGTCTTCAGTATCATCACGATAGAAATGAATAGAGAGATTGCTTGAGTCGAAAAGGTTCCAAATTAGGAAATTTTCGGAGGTCACCCAACATCGTGAAGCAAAGTACGATCTATTGAGTTGTCCCAAATGCAATTAAGTCTTGTATAAAGTAATGAGTGCAATAAATGAGCGAATGGAAGAAGGAATGTGAGCAACAGAAAACAAATTCAGTCAAGAACCTCCCCCTCATCTTCAACGATCTCCTGCGCGAGGTACGTAGCCACCACCTTGGTCATGTCGTAAAAGTGGCCATTGCCAACATTGCTCTGGATATGTTTGAGCATTTCGACACGACAGAAAGGGTTCATCCGCCCAAAATGCATTTTTTTCCAGGTACGCCCTGCTTTCGGAGTAGCTGGAAGGGTTCCTGCCATCTAACAAGCAACGGCCCATGCCATTCCACCATACTCGTTGCCAGTCTTCGGCGCAAGCGTAGTTGTCAACACATCCAGCACAATGGCTTGGGCCATCAGGTCCCATAGGAGCGAACTGAGGTTCCTCTGAAGCAAGAATCGCACGGTGCTCAGCATGAGCCTCCTTGAGTCTCGCCAGAGCAACGTATACCGCAAAACCCAAGCTCTGTGTATCCTCAATTGTCAGATCACGGATGGGGTGTGCCACAAGATAGTGGAAGGCCGTTTCGTAAAACGCTCTGGTTCGAAAACGGTAGCATATCTGTATCAACTGGACGGGGGGGATACAGAAGTGGCGCCTCTGGATGATGAACAAGCAGTGTCTCCGCAAGGCGGGAGACATGAGGTAGTCGCTGAGCTCCAGGGTCTTGATAATGGATTCCTGGAACTTGAAACTCTGTCCATACTCGTCTTCGGTAGCAGGACTTCAGGTTTGCAATGAATTAGTGGATAAGGATAAGCTTGGAGCTTCTTACTTTCCGTATGCGACGCGAATAAACTTTTCAAATTCTTCTTTTCCCCGCTCCTCAGGTAGACCTATGGGGTTCGTGTCGGAGGAAAGTTGCTGAGAGCCACCTGGTCCAGGAACTCCCGCTATATCCTGTAGGACAGCGGAGTGACGGAAGATCGTATTGGGGTCCAGTTTATAAAGAGTATCTTCGACCTGGCCAAAAGAATCAGATCTTGCTTGTTACAAGTTGTTTGACGGACCAGAAAGACGGGATAGCCTGGCACGTCAAAGTAGAACTCGCTGCTCCTCGTCAAAAGGGCTGGCTGTGGTGCTGGGACAGCCATAGATTAAGATTAAGGAATGAATGAAAGTAAGAAGAAAGTGTCGTGCACCCACAATAATAAACAAGAACAAAGCCAGACACGGCTCTTCATGTCTCAACTTCCCCAATCTTTTCCATTGCTGCCAGATTTGCCTTTGGGCTACGATCGATGGTCTGCAAATGTGTTAGCAAGTCATCAAGCATTGACGGAACTATATGAACACGCGTTGGCAGTAACTGAGCAAGAAGACTTGGACGCGTCGCGCGCTGCCCACCATATTGATGCCCTTACCTCAGACGGGAAACTCCTTCTTGTGACTCTGGGTGAATCTGAGCATTCAGATGAGACCCCAGTGGCTATTTCCTGGCTTCATAGCGCAGCAGAACTTCTTGGAAATGTGGTGTATGCATTGCGACGAGCCAAAGCGCTAGCTCAGGGAAGGTGAGCGAAGTCTGTGATCTTGCGTTTAAATATCTGACATAACTTGTCGGTAGAGAGGACACCAAAATCGAGTTTCCCGTACTGGTTCAAGATATACGCACCGGGAAGAGAGGACGTCCCCCCAAAGCCATGAATCTCGCTTTTGTGGCAGAAGCTCTACGTCCTGAGCGCCAGATAAAGCTCACTGAGCTTGCGGACCTGCTTAATTGCCATCGAACAACACTCTGGCGGCATATGAAGAAGCACGGCCTCTCTAGGACATATGCAGACCTATCCAACAACGAACTTGATGAGCTTGTGAAGGGATTCAAACGGGAGAAACCTGAGTCTGGCCTGCGTTACTTGATGGGTTTCTTGCGCTCCAGGGGGTTTCGCGTGCAGAGGAGACGAGCCATGTACTCTCTTCGACGTGTCGATAATCTCGGGCGGGTGCTGCGTCAACGGGCCATCCTCAAGCGCAAAGTATACAATGTCACAAGACCTAATGCGCTTTGGCATCTGGATGGACACCATAAGATGATTCGCTGGGGGATTGTCCTCCATGGCCTTGCCGATGGATACTGTCGAACTGTGAGGTGTCTCTCTGTTTCATATGGTCTCAGACAAAACTCAGATAATCAGGTCACCGGCGTTCGCGCCAGCAATAACAATACTTCGGATACAGTGTTGGATGTTTTCTTGACGGCTGCTGGCATTTACGGCTTCCCATCCCGTATGCGGGGCGATCGAGGTGGGGAGAACGTTGCAGTTGCTATCTATATGGTAATGCGAAATGGACCTAATCGCGCAAGCTTCATATGGGGATCGTGCGTTAACTTTCTTTTATTCTCCAAATCTACTTACAGGACCAATGTAATCAGATCAACTCGAAATACCCGTATCGAGCGACTATGGGTCGAGGTTGGAACACAGTTTGTCCGCCGCTGGCGCGGCTTCTTTGCTCGGCTGGAGCGTCTTCACTGTTTGGATGTCGGCAAACCAGAACATCTCTGGTTGCTGCACACTTTGTTCCTTGAAGCCATCAACAAGGACTGCCTCGAATTTCAGACCCAGTGGAACGCTCACCCTATGGACGGAAAAGAAACCTTCAACAAGAGCCCCAATGTACGTCGTTTGTCGTTGGCCCAATCACATTTTGAATTCTGACCGCCCTACAGGACTTGCGGCTTATTGGCAAGGCTAAATATGGGATTTATCGCGACGATTGTGGCAGCTTACATCCAGAAACGATCGAGAAGTATTACGGCGTTCGGGGCAAAGAAAGGATCCGTCGTACTTCGGGAGCAGGGAACCCGCCTGACAAAGAGGATGAGGGCGAGGGCGACGAAGACGAAGACGAAGACAAAGACGAAGACGAAGACGATATGCTCGAGGACCGCATCCGCGCCGACCAAGATCCACAGATTAGACACGAGGCCATAGAGGTGCCCAACCACAGGAACCCTTTCAACCAAGACCCAGAGATGGAGCGCAAGTTTTTCGACACTCTTGCTGACGTTGTTACGCAGGACGTTGTTCCGGAGGGATACGGGGTGCTGCCAGAAGAGTGGGAGGCCGAAGCGTATCCAGACGTGGAGGTGCTAGCTGCGGGGCGGACTATGAAGAAAAAAATCGCTGTTTCATTGGCGCATCCAATCTGGCTAGAGCGAGCGAAATTCTGGGCGCAGGGGCTTGCTGTTCTCTCTCACTTCATGGATGAGACGTTGTAAAGATAACTTGATTGAAGTACACGAACATGAGGGGTAGAGAAGGAATTTAGAGGGCTGAAGACGTGAATATAGTAGACTATGAGAATAAGCAGCTTACGCACCTTGCAGTGACAAGACTCAATCAAATTGTCCACTGTGGACAGTTTTTGACGCGCCGCGTCACAGACCCCGTGGATCGTGACGAGTGACGAGAGTCGTGTCGGCCTTGCGTCAGACGTAACGGCCAAAAGAGGTGCGGGGTGGATCAAGGTACAGGGAGAAAAGCAAGCGGCAGACGGAGATTTCGGGTCCACGCAATGGCAATCAAATGACGTGAACAAAATGACGTGAACGAGCACACTTTCCGAACACATATTAATGCAATAGCCAACATTTCTTACATTTTCGTAGACATTCACAAAGATATATAGGTATGTGTTGCTCCCCAACGTATATGTGTTGGTCCCCAATATATATGTGTGTGGTTTGAATATTGCAACGTCCGGAACGTCATAGCGCTCCATTGTACCTTGCTCTGGTGATGAGGAAAGAAAGAAGGTGCCACAGTTAAAGAAATAGATACAGTCAGGTCTGTGGTATTTGTAGTTGCAATACCTCTGTATTTTCTCTTGATAGTGTACTTGACAGGTTTCCTGCCAAAACCTACGAGTCCGAGAATTGTGTTGAATATAGGAAAGGAGAAGAAACTTTCAGTATATGTTCCAGAATGTCCTGAGATTTGGGCGGCACTGGTGAAATGTCGTGAAATTTACCGAAATTTCACGGAATGTCTCGGCATTATTTCCTTACATAAAAATGTGGGAAAATTCTGCCAAATTACCAAAGGAGGTTTTTCCTGATCGGCGACTTCGCTCGAAACATAAAATTGACTCGAAATCAGTCAAAGCACTTGAAATTTCGACTTGAAAGGACTTGGGCAGACTTCACAGCGACACTATGAACGGTAAGGAGGTGAGCTTTCAGCCAACCAGTCCGCGAAACGCGCCAACGTCGTGGAAGTGTACCTGTAAGTGCAAAAGTGGAGGTTGATGAGAAACACGTAATCACCAACACGCGCTCACAAGTACCACGCTTGACTAACTCCCGACCAAGTCCCACATCTACACTAGTACTGCTCGCTTTCCTAGACGAGCCACATCTGGCGGCCTGTCTGCTCTTCATGGGGTCTTCCATCAGTAATTGAAACGACTTGGAACCACGGCGCTAGCTACAAATTCAAGCCGCAAACGCGGACCATTCGACTCAATCGCTGCTACGACTCGACGAGCCATGCAGTACTGGCTCACGGTCATTAAGCGAGGCTACACGGAAGATAACGAATGCTCCATGAGTCAACATGATCAAATTTTGCGAGGAATGGGCGCATATGGCTCCTGAAGCGTCTGCGCGTCGCGTCGGCATCATCATCGCTTGTCTTCACTTAAATAGAAACGAGAGGACTTTCACCTTACCCTGCAAATGGCGTCTACAGCTGAGCAAGCACTGCAAAAGGTCTCCCTCCTTGGACAGCAGAAGACGGCTGTTATCGTCGGCGGAACCCTAGGAATCGGTGCCGCGATTGCACGTCACTTTGCAAAACTGGGCTGCAGTAGGATCGTGATATTTGGACGCAACGAAACGCGTGGTGCAGCTGTTTTAGAGGCTCTGCGCGCACTTTCCCCAAAAGAGGCCTCAATCAAGTTGGAGTTTGTGCAGGGAGATCTTTCGTGGGTAGTGCCCAAACCCTGCTAGACAATTCGCTGATAATTCTTTATATCAGTGACAGGAAGAGTATGTGTGAGTCCGTGGACGCTATTCAGATGGCATCGGACAACAGTATAGACTATCTGGTATGTGTACTCGTTTTTTTGCTGAAAATCATATCATACTCAGACATTCGTCTTCGGTAGATTATGTGCCAGAAAGGGCTGCCCACTGGTACAATCGATAAGAATGCGGACGGGTCAGTCATATGCTAAGCCGACTCGCTTCCAAAGTATTCAATATTTTACTGAAACTAGCTACGACACTGCATTTGCCGTCCAGGCCATCTCGCGTTTCGTTCTCGCCTACCTACTCACCAAGCGCGGAGCCCTCGCCCCGGGTGCTTCTGTCCTGTCAATCGCCGCCCAAGGCCAATCTCTCGACGACCTTTCTGCGGATGACCTTTCCTTGGAACGCCATCTCGCTTCGGGTATCAGCCAAACCTCGATGTTCCTCAACCAGTCGAAGAGAGATAGCTGCGTGCTCGATGCGTTCCACGAGGTGCGTTCAATCTGTCAGCATGGACCTTAATTGAATGGAACATCCCACCCGCAGGAACTCAACATCCGGTACCCCCAGTACCGGTATTTCCATCTCTCCCCAGGTAATCATGTCTTTCCAGGAGCTTGATCGTTCACGTACCCCTGTTCTGAAGGCCTGGTCTCCAGCGAACAATTCGATGTGAACAAGTTCCCCGGATTCATGAAGTATGCAGTCTGGTTTGGGCAAAAGCTCGTCGGCACCACTCCGGACAAGTACGCGACGCTTCCAGTATATGTGCGTCATTTTCGGAAAGTTCTTGCGTGAAACTGAGTCTTACGCGATCTTCGTAGCTTCTCACTGCTGCCCCAGCGAGTGCCGACAGGTACTTCGACAACAAGCTCAAGCCTCAGAAGCTCGGGAATTGGGCCGCCGACGCAGGGAATCGCGAAGCGCTGTGGAACAAATTGGTCGATATCATCGAAGAGCAGTGATATGAGTGCGATTAATATTATAATAAAGATATAATGACCCTACAGCCCCAGATGAAGTGAACAAATAATACAGACCCTACCACCTAACCACACCATGAGCGCACACTAGTGAAGCAACAAGCAGACCAAGACTACGAGACACGCCCACGCTCGTCGCAGCGCCAGTCCCGCCTCCATTCTGGGTCGAATTCGAATTGGGCTCAGTGGAGTTTGCCCCGCCGCTCGGCAGATTCTTGCCCACGACATCCACCAGCTGCGTCTTGGGCGTGGCTTTATCGTACGCCTTGCGCTTCAGCCTCGTCTGCGTTGCCTGCTCGTACGCGTAGGCGTAGGCAAGGAGCTTGCTTTCGGAGAAGGCCGTCCCGACGAAAGTAAGCCCGAAAGGCATGCCGGGGGCGGTCTCGATTGGCGAATCCTTACCCCCGGAGTCCGCTGGTTTCGTGTCATTGGGCTGGAAGCCGAGCGGGACAGTCACTACGAGGAGGAGAGGGTTTTTCAGTGTTGTTGCACATTGCCGGAGTCGACAAACGTACCGATAGGATATCCGGCTGTTTTGACGTGACGAGCGGTTAGCGCTGGTGGAAGCACAAGGCAAAGGAAGATCAACGCACCAAATCCTGCATACTGAAACATGAACGAGTTCTCGGGCAAAACGAATGCATCCAAATTGTATTGCTTCAGCACGGCATCGATACCTTTCGCACGGCTATAGTCATGGCTTTGTTCCACAGCCGCGCGATACGCGTCGTCCAATTGCTTAGGCTCTGATATGATGAAGTGCGAATTCCACGAAGTGTAGGCGTCAAGAGCTGGCTCTTCAAGGTCCTTGTGTGCGTCGTTGAAAGCCGCGATGTCGGCGATGTTGTGCACGTTGGTCGGGATCTCTTTGAGAGTAGACAGGTAGTGCTGGATGTCAAACTTGAGGTCCGTCTCGAGCACAATCTATAACCCAGTCCGTGAGTTGGCACGCAGGCCGGATAGGATAAAACCTGACGTTGCCAGCATCGTTTTTCAAAATGTCTTCAGCGTTAGGAATGTTGGCGGGATCGGTGATGATCGCACCGAGATCTTTCATCGTTTTCAACGCATCTGTGAACGCAGCGGCAGCGGGAATCGCTACTGGCGTTGGTGAGGCGATAATTCAAATAAACTGCTGCAATTTACGACGTACGACCCCAGGTTTTGTCGATGAATACAGTACGCGGCACGCCCAGACGTGCCCCTTTGAGCGCGTCCTTTTTCAAGGCGGCGGTGTAATCCGGCACTTGGTCCGGTTGTGCGTCGGTGTAGTTGTCTGCGGAGTCCTTGCCTGCGATGACTGTAGAGAGATGAATATTGACGCAGATCTTGGATTCGGGAATCAAGTCACCGGATAGGACAATGGCGGCGTCGGTAACAGTGCGTGTTAGAGGCCCTAAGGAGTACGATACGTGTTAGAAACGAGCTGACAGAGGTCGGAGGTCGGAGCACGCACCGACCGTATCCTGATGTTGGCTAATCGGAACAACTACATAACGATTTCAACGCATGGATCGACGAGGAAGGAACATCACATACCCCCGTTTCGCGACGTAAGGCCCACTGTAGCTTTGACACCGACGACGTTGTTGCGACTGGCCGGGCAAGTGATACTTCCGGCAGTCTCGGTTCCTGTAGTTTGCGGTAAATATGAGGACGAATTGTGGATCGAAGCTGTATCAAACCTAACGTTGCGGCAGCAAGGCCGATTGCAGCTGAAACACCGGAGCCGCTGCTTGAACCGCAGGCATTTCCCTGGCCGTATGCAGTCATTAGGAACCGCGCGCAAGACTGTCGCGGAGAGGAACGCACCTTGGGATAATAAGGATTGGTAGTCTGACCTCCTCGACCCGACCAGCCATCGGGGGCGAGAGAACCGAAGGCCGCCCATTCTGACTGGGACAGATGGTTCGCACCGATTCAGGCTCCGTTTCATGACAACATACCAAATTCGCCTTTCCGAGGATAATCGCGCCGGCCTGTGAGACAAAGGCTCTTGAGAGATTCAACGGTAAACCGGAAAAAATCCTCACCTGGCGCAGTTTTGCTGCTGTAGTCGCGTCTCCGGGGACAACACTGTTCAAAAGCGCATAGGACCCGGCGGTGGTGTTCATGCCATCTTCGACGCGTGTAGCAATGTTATCCTTGACCAGGATTGGGATTCCGTGAAGAGGCCCAATCTTCTTTCCCTGCTTGCGCTGTGCATCCAAGTCGGCTGCCTGCTTGAGAGCGGTAGGACTTGTTTCGATCACGGCATGCAATTCTGCATTGACTTCATTGATTCGAGCAAAGTAGGCCTAAGAACGTTAGCATAAGATACTCCTAGAGCAGAAGCTCTTCTCACATTGACCAAATCTACGCTGGTGAAGTGACCCGCGTCGAGGCCGGCCTGTAAATCCGCAATTGTGGCTTCATAGAGATCCGGAAACGTTGGGGTATCAGCTCTTGGACTTGAAAACGAAAGGGCGGGTTGTATCGCGACCAGAAGAGCGAATAAAGAACGAAAGTGCATGGGTGGTAGAAGAAAGAAGAGGAGCAGGTCGACGGCGAGGCATAACCGTATTTGAACGGAATCAGAGTGCGGAAAGAAAGTCTTTGACAGCGCTTCAAGTTGCTGCGCAATTGAATGATGGCTTGTCCACCCGTACCTTTGTACCTCACACCCCGGCGCCGGTCGCTGCTGGGTCTCTAAGTAAGGCAAGCGGAGATTATCAGTATTTGACCGTAACTCCTTCTCTCCCTCCATATTTACAGAGCGGTAAAAGCGATAAGCGACATTACAGACAAGGCCTGTAAATCTCTTCCTCTTTTGCCCTTCGGTTTTGTGGGTCTATGTTGATGCTATGAAAAAAATTTGACTCACGCGCTCAGCTTCCGAGTCACTCTCCGTCCCAACACCAAGCTAGGGTCTCAATCACTATGGTCTCACAGTGGAGGAGGAAGAAGATATGTGAGGCAAGGTTTGGGCAAGGCAGTGGGCGTGCGGGGAGTCCCGGCCGACGAGTCAGCAGTGGGTGGGTGGGTGGTCAAACCTAAGTTGAAGCTAAGCCAAAAGATCTTAAGAGCTCTTGAGGACGGACGCGTCGACGATCAAGAGATCAGTGGCTATGTTGATATCGCGGCACGATCCGCCATGGTGTTCATCGTGTTGAAGACTTAAAGTCGCCGTACCACAGACATAACGCTCAGCACAGTTCGGAAGGCTGAGTCTGGAGGAGGATATTTTCTGTTTCAAATTTGAATTCAGCTGCCATCTTGATCACTAGTGCATGGATCACTCCTGACTTAACCCCTGAATCTCCACAACTTGAACTTGCAACTGTAGGTCGTTGGTGAGTCGACCCAGATACTGCCCATTACTCGCGCTGAAATATTACGATCCTCCGCCGCGACTTACCAGCGAGGAATTATTGCCGCAAACTCAACTCTTCAAGGTGGATTGAGAGTCTGACTCTCCTATGGACAACATACCTTCGAAGCTCCTTCTGTCGGCACTTCGTTGGACTGGTGAACCGACAACCTGGTCAGCGGATGACGGAGACCCGGACGAATACGTTGGAACGTACTCCGAGGCTGCCAATGTCTCTCTCAACCGAATTGGGCTGAACCACGAGCTAGATGCCATTGAATATAAGCCAGCAAATCTGACCACTTTTCAATACACCCGCAAGGCAAATATCGGTACGACTTATTCCGAAATAGCCGACTATGGAGGCATATATGGCGATAATATGCCACCTCTCCTTCGCATTTGTCTTCCCGACCGTCACCCTTGGCCCGAGACCTTCAAGGAGCTTGATTGGGATCCTGAAGTGAGCACACAATCCCAACCATTGAATGCACGCGTTTAAATTCCATCTCTAGCTAAGACCACTCGCGGGTCCGCCTTTCAAATTTTCCACATGTGATTGGAACGGCGACACTGGAATAGATCCTGAATCGCTTCAAACCCGTGCTCTCACCTTCTCACCCGACATGCCGGGCCAACCTGCAATCGAAGTTGAGCCGAAGAGCGATCTTGGGCACGAAAGTGGCAGCTGGGTGGGTCTGGGATGGCATGGCCCGTGGGTGACGGCTTTGCTGGAGAAGCAGGACCGAGGTGAGCGATTGGGAAATAGACGAGAGATAGTATGGAATTCGGACAGCAACAAAACTTGGGGAGCGGAGGTTCATCTTGAAGTGAGTCCTGAGTTCGCGCACAGCTGGGTTCAGATCTGTTCTCATTCGTGTTGTCAGGTTGCAAAGGTGACGGAAGTGGATAAATTCATCTACGATGAGTTGGACGAAAGCGAGGACCCCATCATCACACGAGGCATTTCTAGCTACACGATCCGTGCCTCCATCTTGCGTGTGTTCGTCAAGTCCCAGTGGTTTATCGAGTCGCTGGATGGTTGCACCTAAATGAAAAGGATGACCGCGGTTGAATAGTCGGATTGATATTGGAGTATCTCAACGTGATGAGACATGAAAAATGGAATGAAATCAATGGTTTTACTCTGGAGGCGCTCTGCATGCGTCGAACGCAATACTTTTCTTTTTTCGCCTAATACGGGTTCTCACTCCTTCCCAAAACAGAAATAGCATCATTCTGAGGTTCTCGTCGGTTGCAATGTTGAATAGAATGAATGATGAGTACTGCATATTCAAGTAGCAAAATTGTGATTTCGGTGACTGTGGGTAGACAAATAGCGACACCAACCATCATTCTCATTGCACGAACCAAGTCACACATGCAACGACGATTCAAAACCAATCGCTAGATATTACGTCCCACTTCATTTACTTCTCGAGAGAATATCCAGACTTGCTGGGGACAACTCCAAATGCAGGCCCATCCTGCCCGAACATCTTTCCGAGGTCTTCAACCAGTTCATCTGGTTTCTCGTATGCTGCGAAGTGTCCTCCACTTTCATGTTCCGCTTCGAAAACAATATTTCCAAGTTTGCGCGACCAGCTATTGACAGGGTTCAATCAACTTCTCGATGCGTTGTTAAACAAGGAAACGTACCTCTTTGGGAACACCAGAATATCTTTGGGGAAGTGCGACAGGCCGAGAGGTATTTCTGGAGGGGAACTACTAGTGAATCCTCGCTCACTCTGGGCTTTGTGTGGACCGATGGCCTCGTAGTAAATACGTATCGATGCAGCTGGTCCTGCGCGTGAAAAATAATAGATGGAGACCCATGTTAAAACTAAGAGAATTTCATTGGATTTCAGCCAGAGAACAGATCTCAAAAAATAAGAGTCCAACCTTCATCGTCTTCCCACGGATAACTGTCTGTCCAGTTGACGAGTTTCTCATATATCCACGCGAGGAGTCCCACGGGCGAGTCCGCGAGTGCGTAGCCCAATGTTTGAGGCTGGCTTAGTGACTGTTGCATGTATCCGCTGCCTTTTTTGTCGAACCATTCGGTCCGCGCAAGTCGTTCTTTGTCTTGAGGCGTCATTTCGCTCTGTATATCACCCTCCGGAGGTTGGCCCCTGTTGAACAGTGGACGGGGATCAGTTCACTGAATTTCTTGACACGCTGGAGACGCGTACATGACCATGTTCGTGTGCCAAGCTTTGCTGTACTTGCCGCCGTAGACTTGAGCAATTTTGCGGGTGATCTGACATTGACTAAAAACCCGAGAGTGCGAAGAGAATGAATCGGAAGCGCACCGCGTGTCCCCAGTCTCCGCCTTGCGTAACTAGATTTTGTGCCATGTGGTTAGAACAATGAAGCCACGTCACAGTCTCAGTCTTGGACAAAATGCACCGTATTCGTTGTAACCTAGCGACAACATCAACTTATTTCCAACCTGTTTATTGAAGTTGAATTTTCAACGCCATATTGAAGGGTTGAAGAGCTCACCTCGGCATACTGAGGGATGTCAAACCCAGGTTTGGTGGCCCCTTCGGAAAACCCGTATCCAGGAAGTCCCAGAACAACGACATGGAAGCTTGGATATTCCTCCGATTCTTTGCTCAAGAGAGGAAGAATCTTGCGTGCCTCAATGAAACTCCCTGGCCCTATTTGCGAGATGATTCAAACCTGTGATTTTGGTGGAAAGTCCCAGTAAAAGTGTGACTCACAGCCGTGCACGAAAAGCAACGGGATGGCATTGGCGACTTGGCTTCGTTGGTGAACATAGTGGATGCTGAGAGTTCCATGTCCATCGACATCGATAGGGCGGATGAACTGCGGGAGTGTAGCGTTGAGTTGTGCTTCATGGTAGCGCCAGTCGTAGCCGTCGATCCACCGCGAGACGAGGCGTTTAACATCGGCCGGAGGCACACCATAGTCCCAGCCTGCCCCGTCGAGTTCATCGGGCAGAGTACTGAGTTCCAGCTTCTTTTTGAGGCGGTCAAGCAGCGAGTCAGGGATTGAGATTTTGAACGGGGTTTCTGCCATCATGGTTCGATTTTTGGAGTTCCGATGTGCGAGGGTCCTTTATAGGGTACACGGCCCCGCTTTATAAGCCACGTAGCGCATTTTTCTCGTCACGTTATAAGTGCGATGTTCGTTCTAGCGTCGCGTTGAATTTGGGTTGTTTTTTCATGACTAAGTTGGGGTTGGAGAGGCATGATCCGTACTCCAAGTTCCCACGCACGAAACGCATAAGTAGTAGGCCGAAAACAACGAAAATCGTGCCGGTGAGGCAAGTAAGGACTTGCACATCCTCTTTTCGCCACTGACGACTTGCGATGTACTTAGTCCGCTACACCGAGTGGAAGTGGGAGGCGGTGCGAACTTTCCAAGTTGAATGATCATGTTCAATTTTTCAAATTCTCAAACCTCTCCCCTTGAACGAAACGACTCGACCATAACAAACATCGACGAGTGGTGGTTGAACATACGCCTTCCAAAAAAATCCTTCTCATCGGCTTGAAACGAGGTACTTACATTCTTTGAAATCCAACCGTTTGAGTTACAACCCACTTTTCCCTTCCGTAGGATACCCAGACTTTCCAGGGACTACTCCGAACGCGGGCCCATCCTGCCCGAACATCTTCCTGAGGTCGTCTACAAGCTCATTCGGCTTCTCATACGCCGCAAAATGTCCTCCGCTGTCATGTTCTGCCTCAAAGACGATATTTCCAAGTTTCCGCGACCAACTATCAACAAGGATTCACTTCAGTATACGTTCGAAATCAGGTATGGACGAAAGATACTTGCGTCCTTGGCAACACAACAAGTTCCTGGGGGAAATGCGACAAACCCAGAGGGATCTCCGGAGCAGCACCACCGACGAATCCACGTTCGCCTTCGGCCTTGTGGGGACCCACGGCTTCATAATAAATGCGCAGCGACGCGGCTGGTCCGGCGCGCGAGAAATAGTAGATCGATATCCACGTTAGAACTAGCAGCAGTTCAGCTATGTATATGCAATTGAATCGAAACAATACGAGATATAAGAACCTTCATCATCCTCCCACGGGTACTTGTCCGTCCAGTTGACAAGTTTTTCGTAGATCCACGCGAGGAGGCCAACGGGTGAGTCGGTGAGCGCGTAACCCAATGTTTGAGGCTGGGTGGACTGCTCTTGCATGTATCCGCTACCCTTTTTGCGGAACCATTCGGTTCTCGCAAGGAGTTGTTTGTCTTTGTCAGTCAGTTCGGTTTGCGCGTCCCCCTGGGGAGGTTGGCCCCTGGTAGATTATTGAGAATCGACAAAGCGTCGAACGAGCTGGTAATACTTACATCACCATGTTGGTGTGCCAGGCCTTGCTGTGTTTCCCACCGTATACTTGTGCGATTTTGCGGGTAATCTGAGAATTGAGAATTGAGATTTCGTGTTTTGAAATGGGTCTGGTTAGCGACGTACCGCATGCCCCCAGTCGCCGCCTTGGGTCACTGAATTGTGTCGTTAGAAATAAACCACCGAATGGCCCGTCGTATAGACGGAACGAACCGTATTCATTGTATCCCAATGCCAACATTAATTTATGTCCAACCTGCAGTCCAGATATCAAACAATGCCAAAAATGAACCAAATCTAGGCACCTCTGCATACTGTTCGATACCAAACCCAGGCTTTGAAGCTGCCTCGGAGAAACCGTATCCGGGAAGACTGAAAGTGACAACATGAAAACTAGGATGATTCGCCGACTTCGTGGTTAACAGAGGCAAAATCTTTCGCGCCTCGATGAAGCTTCCTGGCCCTGTAGATTTTATTAGTATCATATATAAGTCCGTTGTAGAAAAAGCCTTACACCCATGGACGAACAGCAACGGAATGGCGTTCGCGACCTCGCTGCGTTGATGAACATAGTGGATGTTCAGCGTTCCGTGCCCGTCCACCGCGATGGGGCGAGTAAATTGCCGGAATGTAGCGTTGAGCTGTGCCTCATGGTGGCGCCAGTCATACCCGTTCGTCCACCGCGAAACCAGGCGTTTGACATCCGCGAGAGGCACACCATAGTCCCATCCTGCCCCATCAAGCTCATCGGGGAGAGTAGTGAGCTCAAGCTTTTTCTGAAGCCGCTCGAGAGCCGCGTCCGGAATGGAGATCTTGAATGGGGTCTCGGTCATGGATCAGTTCTTCCGGGTGGTGTCCGTGCGAGTAGCTTCATATACTGTATCAGCCGTCCCGCTTCATAAGCAGGTCCTGGTCAGCTTCCCACCCAGACGTCACAGCGAAGCTAAGCATTCGTTCTGACGGAGCCACCTCCGTGACACTCGATGTTCAGTCTTTCCCTGCTCACTGGCAAAGTACTAGCTTGAATTATAAGTAAATGTTGATTCCGGGCATTGTGACTGCCACAGATGTATAGGTCGGCGGCGAGAATGCAGACCTCGTAAGATACGTACCTGGTATAGCGCCGTCGTTCAGAGAGCGTCTGCTAGTGATCAGAGGCTAGTACCACAAGTTGAAGAACAAGAAGAGTTGGTGCCAATTTCGGTTGGGAATTTGCGTTTGCCAGTGTGCGATCTAAAAGAAGAGCCATAGAATGCCGCTGATTGGGGAAAAATATATGTGGATACTTCCGCCTACTACAGACTACAGCCACGTTTTTGTTTCGACAGTCGCGGCCTGGAGAATAGAACAGATTTTGACCAGTTGTTGAACTGTCAGTTTGAAACGGAGTGACAGTCACGCATCACAGCCCAGTCACAGCCCTATCAAGTGTGACAAGTCGCTGGTCCTTTCTTCTCCTCCTTCATCTCGCTCAGCTCGAGTCTCCTGCTTGTCGCCGTCGCCGTCGCCCTGCTGCTCGTTGTCGACGTCAACGTTCCTTAGCTAGACCGGCAGGCTCCGCTGGTCTCGTCTAGAAACGCCCAAGCTCGTCTACCCCCCTCCGTAGTCGGGCTTTCCTTGTTGTTTCTAGCCCAGGGGCCCTAGTAGGCTCACTCAGACTCGACGTCCTTACCTTAACGAACGGGGTCAATCACAAGTACTCCCTTGCACGTCAGACACCCTACCCCACACTGCAAAAAATCCCTGCCAGCTTCGTCCATTCATCCCAGATCTAGCATCGATTTAAATCCCTTCATATTTCACCCACATCTTTCGCAATGAGTCTCAGACCTCCCCCAAGCCCCAGTCCGTCTCCTGGTCCCGACAACGGCAAGCTCTCCCGCCAGTCTTTGGGCCCGTCTGCACGTGGCACTCCACTTGCTCCTGGTTCTCCCCGCCTTGCTGGGGGTGGAGGTGCTCGACCTACCAGCGAGCTCGTTGGCTCCGCTGGTCTGTATCAGACCCCTGAAGGTGCAATCTCCAGCTTTTTCTGTCACAACATCCCTTTCTGACTCACATCAATCAGCCGAGGCGCTAGACCAATGGTTCGAGAACCTTCAAAATTATGAGGCGACCCTGGAGGACATGGCGGCGGCTTCCTTGGACGTCAATTTTAAAGAAGAACTTAGCGCCATCGAGCAATGTGAGTATTCGTCCCTTGCTTACATGCCATTGTCTAATGTTGCCGCAGGGTTCAAAGTTCTTTCAGAAGCAGAGCGCACAGCCGCCCTATACAGTCTTCTGCAACATTCAACACAAGTCCAGATTCGATTCTTTATTACAGTACTCCAGCAGATGGCGCGGTCCGACCCCATGACCGCCCTCCTGAGTCCTGCCGTTGGAGGCTCGATGCAAGCTCAGATGGAAGCGAAGCTCGCTAGCCTGAAGTCTCCCGGGCTCAAGTCAGGTCTGCCCGCGTCGCCCACCACGCGTAACTTCAATCAAGCCGCAAACAATCGCCAGTCGCTTGTTGAGCCCCCAACCCCTAGCAGCTTCCTCTCTCCGGAGTCTGCTGTGATTGGACAACCCGGTGATGCTGCTTCGACCCTTGCTCAGCAGCGCGCGAAGCTCAAGGCTGCCAACGCCGCGCACCGCATCTCTGCGCCAATCATGCCCTCGACTGGTGACCGTAACACATGGGGAACTGGTGGGCTTGGACAGGTACAGGAAACAAACCGTCCGGCTTCCCCCTCAACCGGAGAGGATAAGGCTGGTCGCCCGAAGAGCACCGAATTTACTGGTCGTCCCCTCGCCCAGCAGGAAGCAACGGTTCCCGCGCACTCTACGAGTGAGAGCTGGGCGAGCATGGTTACGACTCCGCTCCCGATGTTTGGGAAGCCGGAGCCCAAGGAAGCTGCGAAGGCGGAGTGGAAGGTAATCACCGTTGCCACGACCTCACTCTGGAAAGGTACTGATATCCCTGCTTGACAGACGCCCGGAGGCATCCCTGGTGTTCCTCGGATGGGTGATCCTACCATTCACCGTCGTGGAGCACGGCCGCAGCAGGAAAATATGTACGACGACAATGGGAACCCGATGAATGTCCGTGGGAACATGAATCAGCAAAATTGGCGCGGGGCGACCAGCCCTGGGCTTCCGGGGAACGCGTCGAATCGCTTTGGAAGCGACGATGGTTCGGGTGCAGGCGGCAGGAGCAACGACGGGCGAGGAAACGGCATGAACGGACTCGGTAATGGTATGGGTGGATTCGGAATGGGTATGGGCATGAACAACCCCAACGGGATGGGCATGAATCCCTTCGCTGGCGTGAACATGAATATGCTTGCGATGGGCATCTCCCCCGAGACTCAGTTGCTCGCAGCACAGATGGCGCAGGCGCAAATGGCCGCGGCTGCCAGCGGCGGTGCGTTTGGAATGGGTATGGGGCCCGGTGGCGCGGGATGGTTGGGGATGCAGCAGGGACAAGGTGGTGGTATGAACCGCATGATGATGGGCCGCGGGCCTACCAGTGCCCGCACGCCCAAGAGCGCGACAAGCTCGCGTGATGGATCTAACGCGACGCCCAAGGGCGAGGACGACGTTGACCCGGCGCTGCTCAACGATATTCCCGCTTGGCTGCGTAGCTTGCGGCTGCACAAGTACACGCCGAATTTCGACGGCATGCG
This sequence comes from Favolaschia claudopus, assembly GCA_037176885.1. NCBI lineage: Eukaryota > Fungi > Basidiomycota > Agaricomycetes > Agaricales > Mycenaceae > Favolaschia > Favolaschia claudopus. The sequence goes on along the minus strand of JAWWNJ010000036.1, from coordinate 488,484 downwards.
CTGGCAGGACATGGTGATTATGGATGAGGCGGCGTTGGAGGCGAAAGGCGTCGCGGCGCTTGGGGCGAGGCGTAAGATGCTGAAGACGTTTGAGATTGTGCGGAAGAAGCTGGGGATCGAGGGTGGCCCGCCTCCGATGCCGGCGTAAGGCTTGCACGGTTAGGACGACCTTCCTCGTCAACGCGTCGTTGTGGACATGCCCAACAACGCTCTTGGATCGGCAAACGATACCCTTCCATTCCCACTCTCCCATTATATATGTACTATCAGTCTCTTCCCAGTCTCCTTCTCAACCCGGTTTCCGAATATATATCTATATCTCGCGATATGCCTGCCCTCCTTCCCCTCTCACTCGCTACTATCTCTTTGCGTCACCAGTGTTCCATCACTTCAGCCAGCCTGTTAGCTTCGTAATGACTCTGTTTTCTTCCGTGTCCTGGTCGGTTCTACTTATGCGTAGATACCATGAATAATTATTTACGCCTCCTCCAGAATTTCGCGGGATGTGTGCTGATAAGGCAACTGGCTCGCCAAATATGGAGTCTTTTCGAGTCATCAGCAAATTTTTATGTCGAATGTCCCTTTCCCTCCATTGCAATTCAAAAGTGGCACGATCCACCTTGTCGACATGCCGGTCACATCGATTTTACTATACTCTCGGTAGCGCTTCCCACCCACAGCTACCCAGTAAGTACCTCAAGTTGAGTCACACACCATCAAACCCGAGCCCATGGTACAGACATTGTTCGTCCTGGATTTCAACTATTCTTGTCTCTCGGACTGCCGCTAAGTAGACGCCACACAAAAAAAAATCTGAGGGAGGCGAAAGGAACAAGAAGCGGGATGCTATGGTCCTACGAGATCTCGCTCCAGCTGGATCATAAGAAGTTAAGGGCTTCCATTCTATAGCTTTACGGCGCATGCTTCAACGTCCTGTCCAAAACGGAAAGTGTTCTCCATGCTGGGGCGGTGTAAGTTTTGTAGAAGACCCGGTTCCTAACGGAATGAGCGCTCGGCGTTGGATGTCTGGCCGCCGATCATTGCCTGGAGTGCGGCCGCTGTCTTTTCTGTTCTCCAATGCTCACACAAGTGGGCGAAACGCGTGTGTACTTGGAGGCCGTTTTTGACCGGGGGCCGATGATGCCCGCACAGAGGTGAACGTTGGGTGGGCACCCCAATATAGATGCTGCGATGATGGGATGTTGCATGGCTACGGACCAGGTGAGTGTGTACGTTCGCCTGGCTTTGACATGGGTGCCTTCAAACTCTTTGAGGCCTGTCCTTGGACGATTACTTGAGTGTAGAGAGAGTGCTTGCTTTGATTTCAAAATACATGTAACTCCTCGTATAGTTGGAAATGGCAGAGAGAAGTCATGATCGTCCATATGCTGTTGTCTGTTCGATTGGCTTACCACGTCCATCGGTGTCTCCGCTTCGAGCAAGTTGGTCCCAAACATGCCATTGCAGGAATACGTTTGAGACCCCACGGTAGATGAGGAACGCCGGCAGAATGGTCTTGAGAAGTTTGGTCTGATCATTCTGGCCAGGACCTCCAGGGCTATAGAACAGCATCGAATTCGGGTTATGGTAAGTGCAGCGGGAACGAGACAGTTGATACACCCTTCGTAAACTTGTCGCGAATGCTCGAGATCAACATCGTCGTTTTTGATGAGCGCTGGAGCCGGTGATCAAGGGAGAAATTTTTGCAACGGCTTCGCAACATCCACACATATCTCATCGCTGCGATATGTGGTCCGCTATATTCATCTCAAGACGTATGGCCAGCGGAGGTGAATTCGAACAGCATATCCGCAGTCGAGCCACTTGCGAAAGCAGATTACCCAAACCGTCGTAATCGACGTCCGGCGGGGGATCCGGAAGAGATGGAAAAAATTGTTACTTCGTATTCACAGCACTACTACAAGTCCACCAGTACAAACGTGAACCCCAACACGAACTAAATTCTGTATACTCATCTTGTTGGCCCCAAACACAAGGGACATTGGACTGTCGAAGTTGATCGTGCAATTCATCGTTTCGAAATTTGACGGCAACGTCGAGCGCCAAGTACCTGCCAGCAAAGTATCAGCATGGGAGAAGAGCAAGGTCAATCACAAAAGAGAAGAGAGAGAGAGAAGGGTCAGGAGGCTAGGGTATATGGATTGTCTGCATTTTGAAGCAGCGGTGTCTAGTCGCTTCTAGGAAACACGGACCATAGCAAGGAATCATCACATTGAATAAGGAAAAAAAGTCCAAGAAGAAGTTAGAACGAGACGATGAGTACTCACGTTGTAATCATCGCGGCTGTGGGTGATGCAGAAGATACCAGAAAGGAACAGTCAATCCTCGATTCTCGACATGGTGGAGGAACGAAAGAAAAATATCAAAGTTGTCACCTGTTGTCACAGCAGGTGTCACACTTTATGTGATTCGGCTAAGTCACTTCCCAATTGGGCCTCGACTAGGCGCCTAGCAGATACAGCTGCAGGTCCATATGTTGCAGCAATACTTAGCCTTTCACTCATGATTGAGCGATACAGAGGACACGAAAAGGAAGATTGCCGATACCGACTCGACTGTGTCTTGTCCAATGAGGTTCATGATGGCGTGCTTCATCGGTCAGCAACTCTTCGGGTCGAACAGGCGTTGCTCTCTTACTCTCCTGTTGTCTTGAAATACGATGCGTGCCGTACTGATCAAGAACGAGTCTGGTCCCGCAGAGAACCTGTACATTGGAGAAGCGGAGACTCCAGTTCCTCGTGCGGACGAAATCCTGGTGAAGGCAAGCCCACGGAGTCTCAGTCTGTGCTGTTACTCGAACCTCATCTTGATCCAACCATAGATCAAGGCTTTTGGTTTGAATCGGATGGATATCTCACAGCGGAATGGTCTCTATCCGCCCCCAGCGGGATCATCTACGATTTTGGGGGTGGAATTCTCTGGGCAGGTTGCTCAGGTTGGTTCCAATGTATCGCGGTGGAAGATCGATGATGAGGTTATGGGTCTCGCCGGAGGCGTACGTCTATCTATCTGGATCGCTCTATCTCACTAACGTCTATTCAGGGCGCATACGCTGAGTACATCGTCGTGCTGCAGACACATGTCGTCTCAAAGCCGTCCCGCTTGTCATGGGTTGAAGCCGCCAGCATTCCGGAATGCTTTCTCACTGGTAGGCTCCCGGTCTGTCTCATTATTTATTGTGATATTGAGAGTTTTCTGCAGCTTTCCAGGCCGTTGTTGTTTACGGCGAAATCAAACCGAACAACGATGTTCTCGTCCATGCGGGAGCTTCAGGTATGCATTCAGACTTGTCTCATCCCGCAATTTGATTTTGTAACCGGACCCGTCACAGGTGTGGGTGTGGCTGCCATACAATTGGCCCGTTTGAACGGAGCGTGAGCACAATTTTTATAATGCGGTAAATTTTCATCTTCTCAATTTTCACAATAGAAAAACCATTACCGCAACCGCGTCCACCCAAGAAAAGCTAGACTGGCTCCTCTCCTTACCCAACGGCGCGACTCACACGGCGAATTACAAGACTCAAGATTTCTCACAAGTAGTCAAGGAGGTTACTCAGAACAAAGGTGTGGATGTTGTTGTTGATTTCGTGTAAGTATACTGCCTTCTTTTCATTGGACCCGGGCTTAAAAGAATACAGCGGGCAAAGCCATTTTGTGAAAAACCTTGATTCTCTCGCTGTGGACGGGCGAATGACGATGCTGGCTCTGTTAAGCGGTAGACGCCTTGATATTTGAATTTTTCATTTATTTCTAATTGGAGTCCATTTCCTGGTTGTTCTAGGTGCCACAGTCGCCTCCTTCAATTTGACTCCCATTCTTTATAAACGCCTCCGTATTCAAGGCTCTACTCTTCGATCTCGCAGCCCGCAATACCAGGCAGACCTTATCGCTCGGCATGTTGAATTGCGCCGTATTTTTACTGGAGTTCTCATGACTATTTTACACTCAGCTTCGACAAGGAGGTTTTGCCACTCATCACTGGTCAGAGCAGCGACGGACCAATCAAAACATATATTCATAAGGTTTGCGTTGCCATTCCATCTTTGAATTCCCTCATGCTTCACTTGCCAGGTCTATTCGTGGAATGATATCCAAGACGCTCATCGAGAGATGGAATCAAACAGCACGAGGTGATACATTTCCCCCTCGTATCCGAACTTTTATTCACAATATAATAGCGGGAAAATTATTGCCGAAGTGGTATAGTAATTCTTCTGTATTTACAAATGTGCTTCCTGTTCTCGCCGAGAACTGTGCCTTATGGCTGACTTCCGAGATTATGTTCCCACTCCGAAGGTCTGAAAGATGAAGGATCACGGGCCCGGGTGACTTTCCACATTCCACAATTTGTGTCATAGGCTTCCTTTCCATTCCTTCCGCCAGCTCACTTGGTCGGCGAATTTGCAGCTGTTTCCATCTCGCCCGGACGCGCCGAGCTGCGGAATTTCTCGGGACTTTGAATGCATTGTGTGTCTCTACGCACTCGATGCGGTTTTCTCGAAAAAAGCAAGCTGTCTACACTTGTTCCTGTGATTTGTACTCTGGCGAACACGGTAAATATTTGCCAGTGTACGCAATTCTTGGGCTTCCGAAGGATATTTCCTCCAGACCGGAGTCCATTTACAGTTCGAAGCCTGGGAGACTTGATCGCCGTGTCGGGGATTTTCTCTACGCAGCCATTCAGTGCCCAAAAGTCTAACCGCCTAGTGCTTCTCGCAGCGTCCCATGACTATGTTTTCGGATGTAGGGCCGTTCCTGCTATCTTCCCGTCATCGTCGTGGAAGCAAACCCGCTTACAGACAGAAAGCACACTGAACACGGCAGACTCGCCTAATCTTTTCCGTTGGTTTCGCTTGTGTTTTGTGGCCGCCAGTTGTATCGGTGTAAAAAGTGGGCTGCCGCTGGGAATGCGGGGCCCGTCAACAGGAAGAAACATTACATGACGCTCCATGCGCCATGCACCGACAGGACTGTCCGATTCCAGCGCAAACACATCGCAAACCGCAAATAAACTCGACAGCTTTTGCGGATGTGTACAGACAAGCAAGCGTCTATCGTGAAGTCTTTGAAATACACAATTTTATTCTCGCGGTTAGGACCGCTGTGTACCACCCATCTCTATCGAGAAATATTACACATCTTGGCAGCAATGATGGATCTGCTTCGATGGAATAGGCGTTCCAGAGTCAACCAAGTTCGGACGCTGATCAAACAAATAAACATCTTGCACTGAGTGACGCGCTTTTCATTATTGTGATGATCAAGTCCAGGTCCTAGGACGATGATAGAAGAGAGCAGGGATTCCCAGAGCTATTCCAATCCTATCACTGTGAATTGGTCGACCTTCTACACCTTACTGCCGATAATTTCGCAAAGAAACACTCCGGTCTTCATTCATAGTTAACATTGGCAGGGAAAGCGTAGGTGATCTGCTACTTTCATGCTTCCCGCGTAAGTTCTCGTGTCCTAAAATTGAGATTATGTACCACCATCGTGCGCGGCCGTTAAATTATAAATCCAAGGGTCAAACATAATTAATTTTTGACTTGTGAAGCGAAGCAGTACAAGAATTCCGGTTTTGACTCCTTGCAACGAACGGAACGATTCATTGACCGAGTATCACTAGGAGTTTGCCCTATCGACCCTCGGTACATCCCGCCTTGAACCGGAGGCGGTGTCTCATTATGTGGGTGCCTGATTCTTAATCTTGTTTTTTCTCTAATCGAAAGGAATATACTGTAGCGGCGTTGCGGTGCAGCTAACTCCATGTCTTCAATGAAACTTGGCCTCCCGATATCAGATCCAACTTTCTTCTCACCGTCAATCGGCGCGATTCTTACGGGTGACGGAACCGTGACAAGACGTTCTATATTGAGTCAGAACAACTTGTTATGCCGCTCAAAAAGGCTGCGCGTCGCAGTATAAAGCTAAGCCATCGTGGACCGGGGACGCTCATCTTCTCATCGACTTCATTTGTGGTTCCACCCCCACCACATTAACGAAACCACTCTTAACACATACTACTTCCTCCTCATTCACCCTCACGCTTTTTTCATTATGAGCGGTCAATCATCATCTGGATCCAAGCCCTCGTCGTCGTCGGGCCAAGGATCAGGGTCTGGAGTGAAAGGAGGCGCCTCGTCCACGGGCCCCACTTTCTTCTAAAGCAGCATCTGCATGTGCGCTGCCCACATAGCATATGACGCGTAAAAGACGCGATAATCTACGGCCAGCGGCCATAGCTCAGCGCACGCCGCCCTCATTCATTCATTGGCGACAAACGCACCTAATTATCATTATTCCTCATCACCACCAACCACTCTTCATAATTCGTCTAATATTCGACTTCGCTGCCTCGTGACGGAGGCATAATTTTTTGGGGGATCTTGATCCCGATCGTTTCAACAACAAACTTTTCTTCTTGCAGATCACGGAAACAAACGGACATACTGTATCATATCCCATTAGGCACCCTGTTTTCGCAAGCGTAGAGTATATCTATTAGTTACGGCATACAATTGTAGCACACGCACGCACGTACCCATAATTCAGCATTCTGGTTCTCATCCGACTTGCGAAAGAAAAGGCGGCTTCGACATCACCTCCTTCGGAGTTGCCTAAAATGTAATATTTCCGAGTTGGGATGTCCGTTGCCAATCCGTTGCAGAACAATTTGACATGGTGACACGAAATCTCGCCTCAGTCACCGCCTCCAATAGAACTTGCATGACCGAAGCAAGGCTGACCCGGGCACCGAGCTTATAGCTTAGTGAACAGAGTTCGTATGTGCGGAGCAATCGTTGACTGTGCCAGATAAGCACAAATTGTAAGGTTACAGCTTGCCTCGAACGCCCGTCATCCAAAGTCCCGAGGACTTCAGTTCACCGCGTTCGTGCAGCCCCCACCACTCTAGTATGTAGTCCACGACTTGATCCTGCCGCCCAGTAAAGTTGTGATCGGCGTCTTCGACCATATGCAGCGTGTGCGTCCCAGGAGACCGAGCACCTAACGCTCGAGCATAGATATGAGCATCGTACCTAGACACAGGCACTGCATGAGCATCGACAGGGGAAGTAGATGGTCAAGGCTCACGGAGGCACCGTCTGGTCGGACAGCCCATGTAGCGTGAGTACATGGACATGGGGCGGAAACTGTTCCCAGACAAACGAAGTGTCCCAGCTGACAAACTTCTCGAGATCCGCAGGGTAAATTCTGAAAGTCATTGGTTTACGGGCTACCGGGGCAGTCAGCTCATAGAACCCGTTTCTATCGAACCCTTCCTGGCGAAGTTTCGCAGCGGGGCCCTCTGCACCGCATGAAATCAGCGATCAAAAGGTCTGAGCGCCGTTAACCCATTACCGACCGAGAATCTTGGCCTGCATAATGAAGACATTGATTAATGACACGGAGGGAACTATTTCAAAGTCTTTTCACCATGCGGTAACGAGCTGAGACGTTAATAAATGCAGTGACATTCTGGGCATCTTGCGACGTGGCCACCCAACGCATTCCGACGAGCGAGCCACGAGAATGTCCCACAACTGCCGCAATGACATATCCATAGACATTCTGCAGGTGCTTCGCCACGGCGGACAAGTCTTCAAGGTCATCCGCTATACCGCCTTGGTTCCAAGGACCAGAGGATTCATGATTGCCCCTGGCAACGATGGTGTTGGTACGGTAACGAAATTATGGTAGCGCTAAACGCACCGGAAGTCAAATCTGAAGGAGTCTTGCGGAAACTTTTGAGCGAGGCGCCGTTGAAACAAATAATCCTTGTGCCTGACAGGACGCGATTAGATATGTGCTGTGCCATTCCTGATTCCACAGAAAAAGATGCGCTTACCCCATAGAACCATGGAGGATCTGAACGCAACATGAGCGGCTTGTATGCTACCACGGAGACGTAGGTGGACTTGCCAGCGTGATTTTCCGACCTTGAATGGGTTGATTGGAGTCAAGCTGTTCCAAAACGCCGGTGATACCTGGGGTGGCGGCCGAAAGTGGGATGACGACCTTGGTCGATATACGGTCTGCCATGAGGAGAGCGAAATAAGACTCAGAGTCAGAGCTACTTGGAGAACCACGACATGGTGTATGAGACCGGATAAGGCAATTCTTTTGCCGGTGTCACGCAAGTGTCACAAAAAATCACCCATAACCACGCGAGCTGCAACCTTCAGGCTCAGCTTGAGCAGCTGCAAACCTTTATTCGAATGGCATCGAGGAGACTGAGATGTCAGAAAGAAGAATTCATTCTGTTCTAAGAATCCTCTGCATAGCAGACAAATGTATCCCGATAACAACAAGTACATACTTTACACGACTCGGAAAGTTCTCCGATTGTCACCGATACCGAGACCTTCCTTCGCCAGCTTTCGAAGTCGAGGCGAAACAGGGAGGACCACGGCGAGCTTGCCACTAATGACCGGCTGCCTCAGATTGTTGTCCCGCTTCCATCAGAAGGGTAAAGTCGGGAAGGGCGGTGTCTCCTGCTCCCGAAAATGCAATTACAAGCACTTCGGTCGTTTTCTGCATGAAACCCGGAGACGAGTGGGTTTCAAATACACGTTGTATCAAAGAAGTGCCCACCCATAATCCGGGTCTCAGCCAGCAGCAGCCAGCCAATGGACCTCCGCCGTATTCTCTCGGTATTCAGATTATTTTCTTTTTCCTGCCGTCATGCTGCCAGAGTATCAGCCGAAGGGGCAGACATTTGAGGCGGTTTTCGTAGCATCTGGCAGCGGGAACCCGTCGCGCAAGAAGAATAGCGACCGTGGCCAATGAAGCCCGAGCGTCAACCGGAAGCAGCTCACAACCGTCAGCTTGCGGTATTTCCGAACAAGTCGGAGGCGACAGGAAAAAATGTCGTACACGCAGCTACAGCAAGTGAGCGTCCTTAGAAGATCAAGTGCGGCATGGTGCTTGCTTTGGTTCTTGGCCACTGAGTTCTCTCCACAGCTACCCGAAACGTTTCCATCACTTTAACTTCATAAGCACATGGCTACTCTGAATAATTTCACGTAGCGCCCATGATTTGTGAGCAAAGGGATATCTGTGCTGTGGGTCAAGCGATTGGTCAGTATGTACAATTCAAGTGGCATGGAAAGAGGTATCAAGCCCACCTCAATTCAAAACGCCTGAAACCAGCTCGCCACAAGGGCGAGTACGGTCAAGATCGGGGTCGACCGTTCACCAATATGATGGTTTGGAGACAAAAGATGTGGATTGTTTGATGTTCATCGTTCGCGGACCAGCTGGCCGTCGATCTCCCTTCCGGATCCGTAGACGAGGGTGTATCATACATACCATCGGCGCCGGCTGTCTCAGGCTGGAGAGATACGAGCAGAAAACATCCAGCATATTCAGAGGCAGCACTCTGCGAAGCACGGACCCAGGACTAAGTGAAAGAGAGGGCTACGGGCATTGGGTTATTGAGTTCTTGCCCGGGCCTAACCTGAGGCTAAGTAACAAGTTGCCTTGATGATGGGTTAGCCTGCCGACTTGGGTTAGACAACGGAAAAGCCACGAAGGTAGTTGACGAGAGAAAGGTGCTTATAAGCCAAGTATTGTAGCACTTGAGACTCCCGAGGGGCATACATTGAAAAGAAACGGTCAGAAACCTCGAGACCGCTGGAAAGCGCTGGAACTTCCGAAGACCTTGGTAACCATGATTTGCCTTTGTTGAATTCGGAGATTCATGTCCAAAATAGGTAATTCAGCACCTCCATCAGCCCAATTAGGCAAGTTGCTAACGTGACATGGAACGTGACCAATGACTTCTTGTCAACGGTCCCAAAACGGTCCGCTCGTCGCGGTACGGGTCGGCGGGCGCGCCTGACCACGACGTCGTATATCTCAACAAGAAACGTATAGGAACTCATGACCTTTCGTTTGAGGCCGGTCTTGCTTCGGCATAATTAATACCTGCAGCGGACTTGAAAGTTGAATCCTCGCATTCTGAAGTCTTCTGCATCCCGTCAGGAATGAAGACCAGTTTCTCTTTGATTACCCTGTCTGTGCTCTCTTTGGCGACGCTCGGAAGCTGTCGCAAGAATCGCTATGTCGTCCCTGGAGCGACATGGTACGACACCTCGGGTAACGTCCTCCACGCACACGCTGGCGGAATCGTCCAAAGCGACGGGGTATGGTACTGGTTCGGCCAAAACGAACAGCAAGGAGATAAATCGGTTTTCTCCGGTTAGTCCTGTCGCAAAGCTTCGTCGATCGCTGTGATTGAATCCGAACTCCAGGCATCAACATATACTCTTCGTCGGATCTGTTGAATTGGGACTATCGCGGTCGCGCATTGTCGCCAATAGACGGGACAGACATCTCCTCAGACCGCGTTGTCGAAAGGCCGAAGGCGGTTTTCAATGCAGTGACACAGGAATGGATCTTGTGGTTCCATTCGGACAATTCGACCTATGGGTTGCTGCAGCAGGGTATTGCGACTAGTCCCAATGTCACCGGTACGGATTATCCGGTCGAATTTTATCATTTGATTTGACTGTTCGTAGGGCCGTACACGTTCCGGGATGTATTCAGCCCGTTAGGCGGAACCAGCCAGGATTTCGGATTGTTTCAGGATGTTGACGGTACTTGACTTCATCTCAATTGTGGAACTCTACTCAAGTAGAGCCAGGCGAAGCGTACGCATTGTACAGCAATGGAGACGCAGATGCTGCTCACGACAACTTAATCGCACGTATGAATGTGAGTTACACAAACGTGGAGGAAGTCGTTTACACTTTCTTTGGTACGTAGATCGTCGAAAGATAATCCTCCTAAACTCTGACTCTGCGCTTCAAGATTTCGACCTCGAGGCTCCGAATATGCTCTTCACTGGGGAGCGCTATTATATTTTAATGTCACACAAAACGGGATATCGGCCCAACAACGTTGTTGTTTTTTCTGCCGAAAAGATAGCTGGACCGTGGTCTATCCAGTCATACATTGCTCCGTTCGTAGCATTTATTGTACTGACCAGGGTTCTGACGAACAACTCAGTTCCGGTACTCGAACTTACAATACACAGAGTACGATGTCAATCACTGTTGCCGGATCGCACACAACGACAATTCTTTACTGCGGTGACCAGTGGGCTACTGCTGCTGAACTTTATGACAGTAGGTATGGATGCCGTCCCAACTTCATATCAACCACGTCTTGAAGCCTAAGGCTCATCAAATAATCTTAGATACGTATGGCTCCCTGCCAATATCAACGACCACACAGGATCCTTTACAATTGACTGGCATGATTTATACTCGATTGACACCAAGACCGGGATTGTTTCATATCCCGAGGGCACGGTCTACGAGGCTGAGCATGGAGCGGTGACCGAATCGGCCTATTCGACAATTTGCGTCAGTTTGTCCCTTTCATCGACGAACCGCTGCTGAAGGGCATCTTATGGAACTAGCCAACATGCTCAGGACACAAGATCGTGACTGGGAGTGAGTGGATGATACGCTCGGGCTGTTGGCAATGCTCATTCACAACGCTCAGTTACCGGAAATTCAACTCTCACGGTGAGCAACATTGCCGGTACCGGCGAACCGCAGTGGGTTTCCTCCTACTACCACAACCCCGACGGACTTTGTAAGTGTTGGCGTCTTCTTGTCAAACTGACGGTTTTGATTCAAAATTAATTTCCAGTTGGTGACAACCGCGGTGCCTCTGGGCAGTCATTTATCATTGCACGGTTTGCGAGTGTCTCGATAAATGGCGCTGCTCCTGTAACCCTGCGACAACGAGACACAAACGCTGGAATAATCTTGAGTCAACCTCTCAACGTAACATTCAATCGTGGTGGAGGAAACACGATCACAATTTCGGGCTTGAACGGAGGTAAGATTTCGATGAGATGAACTGCCCTCGCTGAAAAGCCCACAGGTCCAGCTGCCGACTTGGATAAGATTGTTGTATATGGCAATATTTACAGTGAATGAGGGCGTTGTGACAATGATGCTCATGCGACACTTGATTTTGTGCGTTCTCTTTCTGTAAAAATCACTTCAAGTGATGGCGTGCAAGAGCTTGAGGCGAATATATAATTGTATCCGGTTGGTTTCCTGAATGATGATTCTGACTCGGTAGCTCTCAGGCCAATGGAAACATTGTATGATTGCGAGCTAAAGCCCGGCTGAGTTCAGTGGAAGATAGGGGAGATTGTTACCGATGTGACGTCACTGACGTGACACTTTGGTTAATTTGGTTTGCCTCAGACGCGCTCGTCGCGTCCTCTCTCTCCGCTCCTCCTAGTACGCGACGGTCGGCCCTCGGTTGTTTGCCCGCCTACTGTTTCTCTTCTTCTCCTCACGCGTCTGAGTCGGTTGAATCCGTTTCCAATACCCAACTAAGAACTTGAAGAACTATATTTGCCATGAGCTGCTCGCCATCCGAATCCGATCTCCTTATTCACGTCCCGCCCATTCTGTCTAGTGTTTTTGTTTCAGCGAATCGCTTTGGCCCAACTCCACATCATCATGCACACCAAACCCACTCATACCCTACTACCGCCGCGAAGATCCCTTGTTCGAATTTACAGCGGTCACGGACCGCCCCCCCATTGGGCCCATTCACTATCTACATACACCCTCTATATCCTCCTCCACATCCTCACAGAATAGCACTCCACTCGCGATCTCCCTTATCGTGAACTTGAATCGCCTTTTATAGTTGGACTGACCCGGAGTTTGACTGCCGGTCAATGCCGAGCTCAAGCCGAGCCCTTTTTATAGCCCAGCTTTTTTTATAGCGCTTCTCGTGCGCCAGAGGCGGTGAAGCGAGGTGGAGACAATGCGAATTTCTTTCCAATCTTTCTCTTTCTGTTTTTTTCTTGTCGTTCCCTTCCACCAAAGTCACTGGTGACTTGGTAGCCCCACAGGCCACACATCTCGCCGGCAACGACTCCCCGTCTCTCGACAGATCGACGCTTACCGTGACGAGCACCTAGTCGTCCATCCGACAGCATTGAATCTCTCGTTTCTAAATATGATGTGGCAAGCTTCGCTCTCTATCTTTCTACCCGTGCTGCTGCCCGGAGCACTGGCCGCGACGACCTACGACATGGTGAAAGAGTTCTCTGGTTCTACGTTCTTTGACGGATGGAATTTCTACGGAAAATGTAAGTGTGATTCATCCTTTTTGTCGAGGTTCGATCACATACTCTCAATATCAGTCGACAATTTGACAAACGGCGACGCTATCTTCGTGACGTCCAGCGTCGCCAAGTCCTCGAAGCTGGCGTACGTGGATTCCACCACCAATCGTGCTATTATCAAGGTGGACAATACGACCAAAGTCGCTTTGAGCGACAAGCGGAATACTGTCCGCATCTCAACTCAGGATGAGATTGGGGTTGGAAGTGTGTGGATTGCAGACATGTATCATGTCCCATATGGTGTATGTTTTTGTCTCTAAGCCACGCTACGCGGACTGACGGGTTATCTCGATAGTGCTCGGTATGCCCTATTTCAAGAGAAATCTAAAGATCTGACCTGGGAGATCAGGTATGGCCAGCATTTTGGTCGCAAGCCCCCAATTGGCCTACTGGAGGGTATGTTCTTCAATTCACATTGCTTATCATGATACCTGACTGCCTCCAGCGAAATCGATACCTTTGAGCATTGGAACATGGAACTTCACAACGAGATGACGCTCCACACAAACCCTGGATGTCAGCAGGTATCCCCCGCCCAAACATCGACCGTCGTCAACTCCACAGACTGTTCCTTCTCCTCCAATTCCAACGCAGGGTGCGGAGTAATGGGCCCCAATGACTCGAGCTACGGCGCGAAATTCGCCGCCGCACAAGGCGGCGTGTTCATTACTGAATTTGCTGAGTCCGGGATATCGTAGGCATTACTCATCTTCTCCGCATTACTTGATAACCTATCCGCGCAGTGTCTGGTTCTTCAATCGCACCAGCATCCCAACCTCGATCTCTTCCAACTCTTCCTCCTTCTCCATCGCGGACCTAGGCACCCCCGTCGCGAACTGGCCCACAGGCGGATGTGCGATTGACACATTCTTCAAGCCGCAGAATCTCATATTCGACATCACGCTCTGCGGCGGTATGTCTGTTTATAAGGACTGTATATCATGTACTACTACTAACTTCCTCGTAGACGCCGCGGGTAACAAGGCAGTGTTCGCTCAGACTTGCTCGGGCATTTGCTACGACGATTATGTCGTGGGCGACGGCTCTAACTACAACAACGCGTATTTCGATGTTGCGTCCGTGCGAGTGTACAGTGTGGCTGGCACCAACACCCTTGTCAAAGGCAACTCTGCTCTGACTTTCCGACCGAGTTCGTGGGCCACCCTCGGTGTGGCTGCCCTAAGCACCGGTGCCATGATCCTGCTTCAATCATAGAGTTACACCAGCTACACGCACGGACATCTCCCTCATTTATAGACTCTACTAAATAGACAATCGCCTCCGCCGCAAACACGGACCTTGTATCGTAACATATACTTACTGTATCGCTCTTTCACAAAGAAAATTTCACTCGAAATTTGCTGTCATGCAAGGTCCGGAGGCTGAAGAAAAAGCACTTCAAATTGGTCTTTGTGAACACTGCCCGAACGAGCAACCGCCGTTCAAGTTATTATGTATTCGAATTAGTTCATGTACATGTACACCCAATGCCCATACCGTATGCCCATCAAACTGCAATCCCCAACAATTGGATGCGGTATCTATACACTGCACATAGTATTCCGGGCAGGCTCACGCCGAAGCAATGAAGCTGATGCCAGAGATAGACGGGGCAAACATGTATTCACCTCCCCGTGACACAACGAAATCTCAAAATGAAATCAGCAACTAGTGCTACGTAACGAGAGACTGTCATACCACGAGGGATCACGACGTCGTGAACAGGGTCCGACTGGTTGAGGTAGAACACAGCGGGATCGAGGCCGGAAATGTTTTTCGGTCCTCCGCCCACAGTTCCGATAATGGGATCAACGCCGATGGTTCTGGAACATGGCTGAGTATACGAGGGAAAGGGATGAAAATGATGAACTTACGGGTCCACTTTTCCGAAGGGGAAGCTATACGGCGATGAACATAATCAGACGAATAAGTATGTGTTGCAAAGGCGGACGCACCCGATTGAATTGATCCAGATGCTTTGCAAGAAAACAAAGCCGTTATTTATATTAGATTGATACGAGACTGAAGGTAGGGTTCATTGTGCTGCCTTGTGGGAACATATTGGTGCTTACCGAAAGCAAGACCACGGTCAACACTGGTTGTGCTGGAGGACGCCTCTGCTGAAGTTACTGCGTTGAATGTTAGCAACTGTTTTAGCAGTGATCGGTCATACGAACCTTCAGGCCCGTAAGGAATCGAGCTACGAATGATAAAATGCGAATTCTCTACGCTAGGATCGAGATCTCCACGCGGGTGAACCTTGCGGATATGCGCGCCAAACGGACAGTTGGTTTGGTTGAAGTGGTTTTCAGTGCCAGGCTCGGGGTTTGATTCAACGAGATATGTGAAATTATTATTTCTGAACTTGTCGTTTGCGAGGTCAGGATCATCATGAGTTGGGCTCAAAAAGATCGGTGCTCCCTGATTGAACAAAAGATGAATAGTCACTTCGTCGCTGAAAATTCAACTTACACTCTTCCACCGACCGACCATGCGTGCGCCGAGAAGCTCCGACCCTTGCTCCGGAGTCAGAGTGTCGACATCGAGCGGGTTGTCTGTCAAGAATTTGTTAAACTCCGGCACGAGCTGCTGAAGTTGGCGGAACACGAGGAAACTGTAGTAAATTCAACATGGAGTTCAAACTTCGGAAATGGACGTACGATCCGTCTTTTGCCCAAGACGTGCGAGCCGGAACTCCATCCACGGGATCCCAATCCCCTCCCAGTAAGAAGGTACCTTTTGACCTCATGAATCGAGGCGCATCGCAATTCGCCAAGTTACTCACCGCCATCAACTGCAAAAAGGAAAAGTAGTCATACTCAGAAGCGGGTTCAACCAAGCAAAAAGTAGCAAGTACCTGGAGTCTGGCCTGGCAAGACAGGGCTGGTGAATCGGTTTACAGCAGGCTGAGCAATTCCATCCTGTTGATGGTCATTTGCGTGGGTTGAGTTGTCAAATGAAGCTGGACACTCACCATGAAGCCAAAGTGTTCATGTCCTTCTTGATCGCCGGGACGAGAAGCTCCTTGAAGTCGGTGGCTACAAGAAAAACAGATCAACAACCATTGAGTAAAACTCGATTGAAACGGACTCACTTCTCCGTGATTGAAGTTCCTAAAATTGATTGAAGGCTCGCCAACTGAGTGTTGATGTTGTCGACGGTGTCTGATGCAAGAAGGAATACGCCGTGGATATTGGTACCAGCGAACGCGGGGTCCCACAAAGAAGGATTATCTCCGATTGTGCCAGTTTCGTTGAACTGCCCGGCCACAAAATCGGGGTCGCCGAGGTCGCTACAGGAGCCGTTCAGTAAACGTAGCAACGCCGAAAAAATCGCACTCATTGACTCCAAGAGCAACCAAGCCTGTATGAGAGAAGGCGATATTAACAGCCGTAATAGGCTGGGTAGTATTGGAGAGAATTTCAGTGGTGGATGTGATCAAAGGGAGGATGTTCGAAGCAAGCTTCGTTTTGAAGGTTGCTGGATCATTGATGTGGAAGAAAAAGAAAAGCTCCTTGTTCTTATGCATGCCTGCCAATATATCGGCTTGGATGTTGTCAGTGTCCAAAGGGTTGTCTAATGCGGCGACCGCCTGGGCAGTTGGAATGCCTGGAAGCGCCGGGGGATCTGCAATAGCTCATTTCATATGAAAACCTTGGGTTCAAGCCGGCGACTTACTTATGAACATCGAGTTCGTACGCCGGGGCTGTAAGGTGCGACGACGAGGAACCTCAGGGCGCGAAACCCCAAGCTGTCCGAGGCACAGCAAGGAGAAAACAATGAGAGTAGAGGGCCTATGCATCACGAGTCGAGAGCGAAGGACGATGCTGAGGTTAAACTGGGATCGCAGGAGGCTTTTATACGTCGAAAACTGAATGAATGAGCTCATTTGCGTGCCTTACTGTACGAACGGAGCTTTGGATAAGGCGAAACGCATAACCGTAAGCTGTTTTTGCATGAGAGAGAGATACCATTATGAACTTGCATCTCCGGATTCGGACAGCAGTACGAGAATGAGGTACAATCAGCGGGAATGAGGTCTAGCTTTCATTTGTTACCTGAATTTTGCTCACGTCGAATATTAGCTTGGTTAACTGGTACTAGTTGAGCTGAACGATCGTGCCCATACTTTGTTTTGCTCCGAGGGAGTTGGATCTAGGAGGCTGAGTGCAGAGGGTTGGGGCAGGTACCCAAATTTGTGAGATTGTTTGAACTACTTACCTGAGTCTTCCCATGGCGGCATCGGATCGTTTCATCTTGTACATACTATTCACATAGCCAGAAAATCATTCATGAAACCTATCTCATAGAGTTGGGAAGCAGTGGCCTACCAAGAAAGTGCCAATGGCGGGAAGAAGATTGATAGAACATATCAGGCCAAGCCGAGCTGGTCGTATCCAGACGCTGGTGGAACGTTTGTAGTATGCTCGAAGACTACGGAGACTGAGTCGACAAGATCGCCGTTGGCCGGGTGAGAAGCCTGCCAGTGAAAAGGAAAGAGCCGTGGTCGAAGTACATTCATGATGAATCAAGAACGGTCTATCCCAGCCAGACGGCAATCCATTCACAGATCGCCGTTGCAGAATGAATGTATACCTCACCCCGAACGGCGGAGAAACCTCGGAGACGTCTGATTTACCCTTCTCTTTCGACTCTGCATGGAGCTTGCCAATATTTAGCTCAGGAACTTCAATATGCGCACTGCAGTACAACAGATCGGCCGTGGTCGGTGTCGCGGCGAAGTCAAGCCTCCCAAGCTACCTCCGATAAACCACGCTTGCGAGTGAAGAAAACGGGGGTGAGGCCGAGACAATCGTGAGAGGGCGGCCTGAGCTTGCACTGAACATAGCTGTTCAGAACATTCATTCAGTCGCACTGTATTCTTCGCGCTCACCGCGGCTTTCAACGGCGTCACCGCACAAGAAGGTGTTATTTCAAGATACAGTAAGCACACACACACAAGTCGTCATGATTCAGGAACGCTCCGAGTCATCATGGGATGGATTTGCATTGAGCCCATTCACCAATTTCGAGGCGGATGGTAAGGGCGCGGGTGGATCTAGGCCTAGTGCGGACATACTCGGAGGAGGGTCAACAGGAGGTGACACGGGGGCGGCAGTCGGCGATGCTTCAGGAGGTGTAGCAGTCGCGACAGCGACCACATCCGTGTCACCATCGTTGACTGGTGGTGGCGGCGAAATCGGTGGTGGATGCAGCCGGGGAGGAGGGCCACCCATACCAGACGGTGGAGGCGGGAATGGGGAATACATTCCATACGGCGGCTGTTGTGCAAACCGAGCAGCTTCCATCCTCGCACGCTGAGCGCGTCTGCGCTCTTTACGCTCCTCCTTGAGCTCTGCTTTCTCCTGCCTCTCTGCCCGCTGCTGCGCGACCCACACAGACATATCCCTCGCGGCAGCTACAGGCCGTTCCTTGTTCGAAAGCAGATACCCTTGCAGCTCGGCAGGCGAAAACTCGTAATCCCGGACAGCTGCGGCGAACTGTTGGGAGAGGTCTGCAAGTTGCGAGTCGCTTATTTTTCCCAACGCCGTCGGCGGGGTCCCCTTCACATCCGAAACTCTGCTGCTTGGTCCGGGTTCGGTTTCTGGGGATACGTCGCGCGTTCCCGGTAGCCCGAAAGAATCACTCTTGGCGAGATCCTCTCCATTTGTGCCTGGATTTGCGGAACCCCGCGTCTGATCGCTATTGTCGTCCTTCTTCTTCAAGTCCCCACTCTCTTTCACTTCAACATCCACTACGTCCACTTGCGCCTCAGCCTCGCCGTCCTTGAAAAGCCGCTCATACAGCCCCCTCGCCTGCGTGCCAGTCGCAAGCGTGTACCGAATTTTACGATCAATACGGCCCGGTCGCAGTAGCGCAGGGTCCAGTCGATCGATGTGGTTTGTCTACAAACGCATCAGCAAAGCGGCTACAAACAAAGAACCCTTCGATACTCACCGTGGCAAAGAACAGCTTGCCCTCCTCACTCCCTATGCCATCGATCATGTTGAGCAGGCCAGAAAGCGTCACGCCACTTCGCCGCACGGGTATACGATCGTTGCGGACGGGCGTGCCAGGATCACTGTCATCGTCATCTTCACGCGACGGCAACGCGCAGTCGATATCTTCAACTAGCACGATACTGCGTTTTGGGATGGTCGTGGTCGCACGTTGCAGAAAACCGTCGTCAACACTATGAAAGATTTGTTGGGGTTTCTAGTGGAGATGGATGAAAACTTACAACGTGGATGCCAGTGAGAAAGAATGAATTTCGAGATTGAGAATGCCCGCCTGAGCGACCGTTAAAAGGCGTATTTTAAGCATCCCTGAAATCGCAAACTTACCACAGCGT
This sequence comes from Favolaschia claudopus, assembly GCA_037176885.1. NCBI lineage: Eukaryota > Fungi > Basidiomycota > Agaricomycetes > Agaricales > Mycenaceae > Favolaschia > Favolaschia claudopus. The sequence goes on along the minus strand of JAWWNJ010000036.1, from coordinate 468,941 downwards.
GTATAGTCGAGCCTGCCAGAATGAGATCAGAAACTGTCGGGTGATACGAATGTGTCGAGCAGACGGACTTTTGCCTGTGCCTGGTGGGCCATGTAGCAGGTAGCCGCGTCTATGTGGGATCCCAGCTCGCTGATACCAAGACTCTGAGGCAAAGAACCGTTTTGCGTCGTCGATAAGGTCATCAAGAGTACCCTCTGAATGTAAGGCGTGTGAGTGAATTGATTCAAATTTCATTTCAAGGCACGACACGAACCTGGAAGAATGATAGATTCAAGAGGTCTGTGCGGCTTGCGCTTCACATTCCACAGAAAGCTGGCACCGAAACTGGGCTGGCGGCGCGTGCGTTCATAAGTGGGTTTCGCACGAGTAGGGGAAGACGCATACAGAGTCGGCGAGAAAAATGGTCACATAAGGCTTGATTTTATCCTGATAACCGCGATGCGCAGCTTCGACCAGTTCAGAGAGTACCGTTATATTGCGTGTAAAGACTCTGGATTGGCCATCATGATCAGCACATGAACGCGCAGATGCTCAGCACCTACGTCAAAAATATAGCTGCAGTTTGCTGCGGCTGCCCATTTGTACCCTGGATCTGGGCCCGATAGCGCTGGACTTCTACCCAATAGCCGCGCCAACGAAAGAGCTGTGGCGATTCATAGGTCGGAACGTAGTCGGCGGAGCCCGTGATGTCTGGGTTGGTAGACATGGCTACACCATATACGAGCTTTGAGCTCTTGGAGCTGACACGAAAGTCGCGTGATTGCTGCCAGACGTTGTTCTCCGTCTATATACGCGTTTTCAGCCAAGTGTGTGTACATCGATATCAGTCGTTCCCAAAAGATGAGACGGGTCTTTTTTTTCCGAGGCTCCGAACGGAAATGCCATAAAAGTCCACATAAATGGGAGCTCGGAGGGGGTTCTCCTACTTTTAGAAGCAATCGCGGCTCTCGCTCGTGCATGATTGCCACCTATTTTGAAAACGATAGACATATTCAATTTTCAAGCTGAGTTCGGCCGTGGAACTGAAAAGCACCAGACTGTGATCGAAGTCTCGAGATCACCGTTCTCCAACGCTCGCAAGCTCTCGAAGTGAACTAAGCTCTGTTGTATCGAAAGTGTCTATCGTCTTCAAAACAGCTGGAAATCGGGGGAAAAAAACGGCGACCGTCTCATCCTGGTTGGGAACGACAAACAGTCGCTTTACGCACCAAGAACAGTGTAATCCACTCGTACGCAGGGTCGCCCATAACAAACTCAGCGCTAGTAGAATATCCTAGAATAGAAAGGATGAATCGGCGCTAAGCGAACAAGTTTGGAATAGACGCACGCAGCTTGATCCTCTGAAACAACCACACGAATACTCTCCGGACCGCATCGACCACCGCACCAGCAGCAAGATATTTGACCCCATCGACAACGTAGTAGTACATCCACGTGTTTTGCAGACGCGGAATGTTGACGAGCTGCATAGAGCCAGGAATGCCTTTGATATCATCCCATAAACTTCGATGCTGAGATCGTTGAGGTACTGGGAGAGGACTGAGGAGGTCGAGCGACCGGCCGCTCGCAGTCGTGTTCATGGCGGATACTGTTAAGTGACACTTCCATCAAACGCATGCGCCCTATTTGTATCTCAAGACGTTCAGGCGCCCGCGGTGGTCAATGACTCGTCCATATCGATGGCAGTGGAAGTGGGCGTCTGTTAACGTCTGCGAAATGGGCAGCACCCGGTGTTTGACGAGTCACCGAATGTTGTACAGCCCGACACCCGAGTGCGCAATGTGGTTACAACACAGTCCCATGGTTGCACAGCGAGCCTCAAGCGAGTCGCAGTATGGCTGTTGAAATCTATGTGAACAGGGCAAAAAAGGGCGGCGAGAACGTCGTTAACGGTGAGTAGAGCAATCGGCAATCACTCCCATCAAACTTGGTTGGCCCAAACCTTTTTGCACTGCTGCGACTGCATGCTACATATTAGACTGTGCTACCTGGACGAACAACCGCAATTTCGAGTGCATTAGCTGCTCAGTATATATTACATTCGCTTCATATTCCTCTCTTGATACTTATCTCCTTAGCCACATTTTGGCAGATTTTGCAGAATTTTGCAAAACTGTAGATTCAGAATTTGAATCCATGCTTAAAGCATGCCCATTGCCAGTGTACATTCACAACAGCAACTCAACCCCGAGTTCTGCCACTTTTTACCTCTATTCTGCTTCTTCCTGGGCCCTGATTAACCACTCTCGCTTGATGAAAACACGCAGGATTGTTGCTCGGACCCTGTAACTCTCGATTCCAGTGGCAAACGATTCGTCTGGTTCAGATTCAGCCTCCGACTCGGAATCTGAGTCCCGTTCGTGGGGTATCATGTGTGGGTCCACTTTCTTCACGGATATTGCCTGGTGGTATCTCATTTGAGAGAGCATAACACTTTGAAATCATTCCTGCACTAACCTCCAGACGAACCTCTACTCCCCAGTCATTTGCGGAGTTCCAATAAGTCGTGATTATGCTTCCTAGTGGTTCTCCTGCTTCCATTTTCTCCCGCAGAGCATCGACCCAGCACCCAGTCCATCCGAGTCCTATGGAATCATCGGGGTCGTTCCTGCGATCAACTTCGTCAGGCTCTATGTCCTCCTGGCCTTGGCCTGGCATATCTGGATTGAGAGTGATACAATCTTGGAATTTCTCTCGATGTACTCCATGCTCGTCATTCCAATCCTCGTTGCAAAATTGAAATGGAGGACCAGAACACGGTCGCGGGGGGTCTAGCTGATTGAGTGTTTCAAAACCATATTACTTTGGGCTTAGACCGGGAGAGTTCTTCCTTACTGCAGCCAAAAAAGCTGTTTATCCGATTCAGGTATAGTACGAACCCATATAAGGTACTTACACGAAAGGTAAAATTCCGAATGCTTACGTTGTCCCGGAACGCGTACTAACATCATGACAGATCATGACTCGTAAACAAATTACATCCACTCGACATCGTCCTCGTGCTCTCCTTCCGAGTCGCTTCCACTAGTATCCTCCTCGTCTTGATTCTCAGGTTCTTGTCTTGCGCGTATGAACCACGAATTCTTGACAAATACACGCAATATTGTAGCCCGAACTTCGTAGCTCTCGACCCCACGCGATTCGAGCGGATCCGAGTCTTCATCTTGTTCCTCGTAAATCCACGGTTCTACCTCATTCACGGACATAACCTGGTCAAAATGCCTCTGCAATGTATCACAACGCTGAGATTGCGAAACACACCTGAAGATGCATCTCCACTCCCCACTCCTCCGCCGGGTCCCAGAAGATATCTGTCATGTTTCCCAACGGGTGATAATGATCGCGATTCTCCAGCATAGCAGTGGCCCATGTTTCATGCCATCCTAGGCGAACAGTAGAATCCTGTTCACGACCGCTGCCCACTACGGGCTCCATATCCTCGAGCGATTGATTAGGCACATCGGGTACCAATTCGACGCTCCTTTTCTGGAGCTTTTTCTGGAGTGAAGATTCAGGGTGTATATCATTGGAACCCTGCCAGTCGTCGGCGAAAATTGGAAGGGAGGACCCATGCGGCTTTGTCGCGTCAGAATCCAATGCCACGGCCGTAACAATAGATAAAATGACATACTTCCTCTCGTGGGCTGAGCGTCGAAAGTGTTCCGGCCAAGGTCGACGATCTGGGAGGCAGATACGAATCAGAGGCGACATGTTCTCCCCGAACACATCTCCTTCGTAGGTAACTGTAGAACCATTGGCGCCAACATAGGCATGGCGCATATAGTCGAAAGAGTACGGAGCGGCTGGGGTGTATTCGATTGCCGCCAATTCGATGTTCATCTTGCCTTTGAGCAGAGTCCGAGTGACATTCGCAGCCTCGCAGTAGGTCCCTAGGAGTTCATCGTAATCATCACCCGCGCACCAAACTGTAGGTGCCCTGTCCCGTATAATCGCCGACAGAGATAGACGAGGAGATGGGTCATTCATGGTGGTAGGGATTGAGGCGGTGAGACCAAATTAGTCTTTAGATCAGCAATCGAGTCGATTCGAAGGACGAATTTTTCTGCACGTCCTGTTGAGGTGAATTCGAGTCGTTCAACTCTTCCGCATGCCATTCCGAGCAAAGATTCTGGGGGGGAACGGAAAGAGAAAGGGCAGCAATCTGCAATGACGTAATCGGAAAACTGGAGTTGTCTTCCTCTCACAAAGTTTACAATTTTTGAATGGCATTCTCGGGTAATGTACAAGTGTCAGGTATGCAGATATGCTGTTTACTGTGATGCAAAGCGAATAAATAAACTAATAAATCGAGTAAGTAATAATGCAACGAGCGAAGATTCAATCAAGTATGTGGCGAGAATTCGAAAAGCAAATGAACGTGGTGTGGCGTGCTAGTACGCAGGCAAAGCCTCGTCCTGCTCAGCGTACTCAGACATCCGATCGACGCGATCGTATCCCGCCCGTATTAACCGAGCAGCACGCGACTCGGCCTCCTTTGCCAATGCAGCAGGGCTCATCGGGGGCTCCGGCGTTACGGGCGGCGCAAGCGAAGACCCGGGTTGCCCGGGGCTTTGTTGTTGCTCCGAGTACGCTGACCTCCGGTCCAGCTCCTCGTAGCCGAGTCGTATTTCTCGGGCGGCACGCGATTCGGCTTCCCTGGGCGCGGGCGACACGGGGGGCGACAAACGCACAGAGGCGGAGGCAGAGGAAGATGCTGGCCAGCGAGCCCCTGGTGTGGGGGTGCTAGCTGCCGAGAGGAAGGGATTCGAGTATGCCGAGTCGCGACGTTCAAGGTCAAGGAAGGACTCGTTTGAGGAGACGATCGAGGCTCTCCGGGAGGAAGAACCACCAGGCAGGAAGCTGGATCCAGAGGTAGATGGTGTAGGAGAATGCACCGAGCGTAATGGAGAGCGTGCAGAGTCGATGGCCCGCGGAGTACCAGGGGCATTCCAGGTAGAAGTTGTAGCAGCCGTAGTTGGAGGGGGGAGGAGGTCGGAAGAGCTCCCAGGAACGGAGCCTGGGAGCATGTAGGGTGAATTTTGGAAGGGCGATGGCGAACGATCCAGAGGATGCAAAATAGGTTCATTCAGAGAGAGAGACGCGACAGAAGAGTAGCGACTCGAAGCAGCATCATCAGCAATTAGGGCGGGCGTGAAAGGCGCGCGTGGATCAGCGAATTCCCAGGCACCGTCAGGGCGGCGCGTGGCGATGCGCATATTCGTGCCAGGGGTATGGACTAATGCGAAATGAGAAACACGATGAGGGGAGAGGTAAATGATACTGACCAAAACGCGGACTGCCCTTTCCGTCACTAATCATGAGAGCCGATGGGTGCGTGCGGGAAACAGTTTCGCCTGCTTGAACTTCCCGTCCTTTCCGAACTCCAGCAGCAGTACTGGACTGTTTCTTATTCGAGCGGCGGCGGAAATGAAATGCGACAAGCATGGCGGCCAGGAGTAAGACGATTGCAACAATGGTTATGACGATCGGTAGAGTGGAAGAATGGGATGCCGACGAGGAAGAAGGAGTCGAAGTGGAGGAAGGTTGAACGCTAGGCATGGATTGGAGCTCTTTAATGTGCTGGCCTACACGGAGTATCTGACGCGTTCCGGGTGGAGCGGTGCTATACAATGAAATGATGCTTTAGTCCCGGATGTCGATGTGCGCTGTACTGAACGTGTCACAGAACAGGTGAAGCACGTCGCAGGCGGCAAACCAGCAAAGAGCGGCGAGGGGAAAGGAAAAGAAGAGGAACAACAGAAATTAAAGACAGTGGTGGAAGGACAAAGACGTCGAGAACAACCCGCCCTCAGTTGACGTGAACACACCTACAAGAACTTTTACTGATCCTAAGCACAGGCGCCTATCAACTTGATGGAAGATCTGCCACACTTGTTCAGGCTGTCAACCTTACGCCGACATGGCAGGTCCTCAGCTTGATTACACCCAGATTACACCACACAGCAAGACTTGGCGTCCCCAGCGCCAGTACACCCCTGTATTCCTGAACTTGAAAGTTCCTCTTACATGGGGAATAGCGAAATATGAAGCACAGGTTCGATAAACGGACGAAAACGTCGAAAAGGGAATGAAACAAGTCGGAGGTCTTGTGTACACATGTTGGAACCTGGATCAACGCGCTTCGGTGATGCGAGCTGCCATTTTTGGTGACGTTCGCAAAGGCTTCTCTTCTTTCCGTTCTTCAACCTAGTTGGACTCGCAAATAATAAATTTGGAACACTGGAAGGATGGAACTCACCGTCGAGCCAGTATCGCGGCGCCATGGGTATGTCGGGCTCCCTCAAAATATAAATTATGATAAATTTTCACGGATGTCGGAAACCATCCATCCAGCATGCGGTTGTGTCACTGTACATGTAAGTATGTCGATGAGTCGACCACAAAACCTGCTAAGGATCTGCCATGAGAAAGGAGGCAACTGGAAATTATTAATATACACATCTGAACAGCATCACCTAGAGACCTTTCCGAGAAAAAAAAGATCCTTACCTGTTATCCTCGAGATTGTGGACCTGATCGCAGGCTGAAACCGACGTTCGCTGGCGGGCTCGGCATACAGACAAGGACATAATTACTTGCCTTGCCGCGTACCAGTTGACCAGGTCCGAAGAGCCTCAGTCCACTTTTATGGCAAGAAACGCATTGCTTGGACACACAGACGATAACACCTCTGTACAAAACAACCCAACATCTAGGTTTGGGGGGCGAGGAACTCGTTCATCCGACCCCACTCCAGAGACGTTCTGACCTTCGAGTACATGAGAAGCATTTTCGAGCTCCCTAGGTCGAGGACGACGATCATTTGTGTCGACCATTGCTGCGAGCTCAAGCCGATGATTCCAAAACAGTAGACGGTTTCGAGAGAATCCAACCAATTACGTGCTTCGGGAATCGGGGTCCATACAATTCCCAGAGTGCAATTAGTGAGCCCGAAATACTGGAGAGTCGGACGTATCCTCTCTACTTCCTTGTCTCAAGTAGAAGATTCTGTAAAATTTCACTGCTGCGAGCAAGGTGTGAATATATAGCGGAGGATTTGACGGTTCTATCCTGACCATTTGAGGGTGAAGGGCATATTCGAGCATGGCGAAGAGTGGAGCTGCAGAGGGAAGCGGGACATGATAACTAGCACTTGAATGTTTCCTCTGAGGTCTAGAAGGTTACTTCCGAGGTTGCGCCAGCAAAGAATTGCGCGCAATTTTTCTTTTCTTTGGCAAGGGTGGCAGAGACGGGAGAACGCAGTCCGGTCTCTGGTTTTCGATGGAAGTCCATTGCAGGTGAACGAGCAAGTGTTTTCATCATGAAGACAGTCGACGATTTCGTCCATTAGCTCTAAGGGGAGATTCAAGATGTCTCAGTTGAATGAACAAGAGCTACAGGGTCTATGGAGGTCTCGATGAATTTGTTTCGAAAGTTGACTCGGATGAGCAGAGTCTATGTGCTTCGGCCTGGAAGAGGACGTTGCAGGGTAGCCTAAATCCACAGAATCCGGGAGCACAACTTCGAGCTCTGGAGTTCCATGCCATATGACAAGTGTGAAAGCGACTCAAAATCAGTCAAACAAATTGAAAGAACCTGGACCAGGACAGGGCCACAACAACAGCTTGGTGACAGGAAATCGATTTCCAGCCAGCTGAGCAGTGGCTAGTATCTAGTCCGCGCCATCGTCGTGGAAGAGCAAAAGTGAGCGTACAAGCCAATTGATGGCAAAATTGATGGCGGCCAACCTTTGTCCCAAACTTTCACCATGCACGACGACTTGAAGAGTTGGCCATAGTCAGCACGGGTCCATGCCATGCAATTTCCGCGTGAGCCCTGGGCCTGCACACGAGAGGCTCTCACCGGTTACAAAGCCCACGAAAACGGAAGTAGTTCAATGAACCTCAAACTACGATCGCAATCAGTAAGAGCCCAAGAAAAGAAAAGCGAAAACTTGGGAAGGCGTTAGATCTCGGATGAAGAACGGAACACCAGAGGTCTGTGGACCAGCGTCTGCGCGTACGAGAAACTAGGCATCAAGAACCAGAAAGCGGGAAAAAGCGATCGAAACTACAAACCTATAGAATCTTGCGTTGGTCGTTCTTTGGCATCATAGTGCATCTTGTCTGTGCTGTTAATTTACTCAAGGAAAAGTCAAGGCAACCTCGGCCTCCCGCAAGCCATTAACCTCCTGAAATTCCATGAGCGTTTAGGGGTGCTGCTTTGATTTAAGTATTTTGGACGCGGCAGGAACCGTCATCTTTCCCTCCTCCCTCCCCCTCCGCCATGTCGTCAAGCGTACTACTGTTCACTCTTTTAACGTCTTTCGCAGTGGTCTTTGGCCATCCCCACACTCATTTGGTGCGTATATATATTGCTACAGATGCCCACTGCCTCTCCTCAATTTTTTTCGCCAGGAATTCCGGGCTACCCCTCAAGTCTATGGCCACTGCCTCAACTCGAACGAGATTGCTCTCACTTTCGTACGTCTTTTTTCTCCATTTCGCTTTGCATGAAGCTCAATGTTGCCTAGGACGACGGTAACACCATGTACACAACTCTTCATGGTCCACATCTCAACAATCGTACATAGGTCCCTTCCAATACCTCCGCAGCATCTCCGACCAATTCACCGCCGCCGGCGCCAAAGCCACGTTCTTTTTCAACGGTAACAACTGGGACTGTATCTACAACCCCGACCGCATCAGTGACATTCAATACGCATACGCCGCCGGACATATGCTTGCCAGCCACTCCTGGTCCCACCCCGACCTCTCCACGCTCTCGCGGACGGAGATCCACGACTCGTTGTACCGTATGGAAGAGGCGTTCTCCCGCATTGTTGGTATCAAGCCTGCGTTCCTCCGCCCACCTTATGGAAACTATAACGAGGATGTGAGATCCGTGGCTGCTGCGCGCGGGCAGAGTCTCGCTTTGTGGGATTGGGATACAGGTGAACATCTATGCTTCGGAGGTTGGCAATGTAAGCTGAATGTTTGCGCACTAGGTGATGCCGACGGGAACACCACGGCACAGTCGAAGGCGCTGCTCGATGATATCGCCAACGCCAAGGTCAAGAACGCGAATGTTTTATCACACGAAGTCAAAGGTTCTTGGTCCCTGCTCGATCTTGTTCGTTCGTTTCATACTTACACCTATACTTTCGTGCAGAGAACACTGCCACTGAGCTTGTTCCTTATGCTCTCGACCTGTTCAAGCGCAAGGGCTACAAGGTACGTTTCTTGCTCTGTTCTCTGCTTAGGGTGTCCCTGAACTATCTCTCGCAGCTCGTCACCATTGCTCAATGCCTCGGCGTTGAGCCATACAACGCAATCGGCGTTCGCCAGCAGCCATCTGTATGTTACCGAGCACATCTACTCTCGAGGTTTCCTGTTTCTGACCTCATCTGCAGTCTACTTGGACATGCAACGGAGCCCCCGCCCCCGGCGCCGCCTGTGGCGGTTCCATCCCCTGCCAAACAGGGACCCCCGTCTTTTCGAGCGCACCATCTACCCCGAGCAATCCGCCCTCTGATGGTGCACGCTTGATCAAGCCCAAAGCGAGCAGCTCGACCTGTCTTACGGCCCCCACCAACGCGAACGGTGGAGCGGTGGTCGTGAGCCCTTGCAACGGTTCTGCCAGTCAGTCGTGGAAGCAAATCGGCCAGGTGTTCGTCGTGTATGGGAATATGTGTCTCGGTGAGGGCGCTGCTGATACTTTTGGCTACGTAGCTGACGTGTATTGCCCTCTAGATGTCACGAAGGGAAGCACGGCCAACGGCACCAAGATGCAAATCTGGTCGTGTAATCCCGTCTCGCCCAACGCAAACAAACTCTTCACCGTCACGTCATCCAAGCAAATACAGTGGGTTGGCCAGGGTAAATGCTTGGATTTGACCGACGGAAGTCTGAAGAGCGGAAACAAAGTATGTGGACTATTTCTTGCCTCTGTTCTTGTGCTAATGATTTGCAGATCCAGACCTGGTCGTGCGTAAACGGGAATAATAACCAAGCGTGGAATATCGTATAATGGACTTCGCTGGATGTTTTCGCACTCACCTATGGTAGAACTTTACTGACACTCATATCTGCACATTGTGGACACTATTATTATGGAATTGGAATCAAGTTTAATGTCACTGCAGTTGGACGTTCTCCGGTGATCGAGGCACGAGAGTTCCGGAGAACAGGGTTTGTGCATGAGCGGAATGCTTGGAGGTCACGTCGTATCTCTCCTCTTCATCTTCCTCGCGGCAATGGCCGCATTTTTGCTTGCCCACCCTCACCCTTGAGTCTTCAAATTTATTGACCAGAGCACAACTGTAGCGTAAATTATTTAAGCGTAGATTATTTCATTGTGTTCTGAACAGGCACGTCGTTTCTTTCGTTCTTACTGTGTATCTCTGTCTTGGGCGCTTTCTGGTTTTTGAGATTCATTTATACCTAAGTATCCGGCACTACCAAGCGAGACGCGCCGAGCTTATGTTACGTAATGCACTGGTTGGACAATGCGTTATCGATTTATCCGTCGCGTTCTTGGATCTCCCCCTCCAACCTCTCCCGGCGTTCTTGAACTCTTTGCCTTTGGAGGCCGCGATACGGTCTTGAAAAAGACTCGGCATACTATCACCCGCCGTGCGCAGCACCCTTCTCACGTAAGAACTCGAGGCGCAAGGATAAAAATGTCCTCCTTATTTCAAGCCCGCTCATTCTCACTACTCTTAGGGTGCTGGACCGGCGCTGCTGTCGCTCTTTCGAGTGTCTAGATGACTGCAGGGTTTCTTGGATCTTGCGTTCATCAAAGTGCGCGCCGAATCTCCACAGCAGCATGTAGTATTCTGCTCGCTTTTTTATGGCTGGCTGTACTGGCTCCGACACAGGTCTCTGCACAAGTTCGTGAGTGATGCTGAAGTTCTGCTTTAATTTCGAGTTAGTCGTGAAATGCTGGGAAACTCAGGCGTCGGGAATATAACGAAAGCATTACCTCAATGCGTGGACGTCTGCGATGCGTATAATGTGATGAACACTGTGCGTGCAAAACTATCTTCTAACGACAAGCTGATTGTAAACAACCGCCAGCAATGCAACGCGGTCGGCATATTCGACATAACCTATATATACTGCGAATGCACACCCAACAACTTTAGAATCATTGAAGACTGCTTCAATTGCCAGGCTGTGAACGAAACCCAAGTAGAGCTTATGCAGACTCTTCTTGATGGTGCGCTCATTGCTTTCTCCCTAATTCAATCGAATCCTAATTGTTTCCTTTCGTAGACATCGTGGACACTTGTAACGAAAAGGTCACCGCGCCAGATTCTACCGTCCAAATATCTCCACAGAAAATTGTACCAAGCCCGAGCTCAAACGCTTCATCCGATTTGCCAGCTGCTGTGGCGCTTTCGCGACTGTGGTACACTGTTCTTGTCGTTGCTTTGGGGGTTTTCGTAGGAGCCCTTTCTTGTAGCTAGATTTGCTTTGCACGGACACTGTACCCGGACGCTGTATTATTGCTCCAACTGACGACCTTGCCACACACACGATTCCCATTGACGCGTGAAGATTGAATATGGGACGATGCTCGAGTGTTTTTCCTTATTTAGAAACTCTCCGCTCAGTTATTAGTCTTTTTCGACATTGAGGAACCCAGTCTATATGCTGACGTATCAAATACATATGATAATGAATAACACAGCAGCTACAACAACAGCACGAAAGCAAAGAATCCGATCCGAGTTATACTCTATACAAATGTCAACTCTCCGAATATCCACCAAACTCATCGTCTGAGGCAGGCACAGGGGCTACCTCGCGAGGCGTGCGCCGACTACTCCTGCGCGTCCCCACGGGCGCGGGAGGAGGAGCGGCAGCAGGCTTCCTGCGTTTCTTGTCCGCGGGAGACGGTAGCGCTAGTTTCGCGCCGGGAGTACGAACCCTCCTGAGTGATTGATTCGTGACAATGTCAGAAGCGAAGATAACGACGTACTTTCGTCCATTCGTGTTTTTCGGAGGGGTCACAGGTCCCGAAGGAGGCGTGTCGTTTTCGGCATTAGAGCTGAGCCAATGGGTCAGTCAACTCCGACAATGGAAAGGAAACAACAAAGTTGCATACTCGAGATCCTCCTCAGGAGGTGGTGGTGGCGGAGGATTCTTCGACCTTGATCGCCTCGTAGACTTGCGAGGGGCGGCGGCAGACGGTACAGACACTGGTGTCTCGTCGCCAGAGTGACTTTCGGACATGAGGCGACAAACGAACAAGGTGGCGAGGACTACGTACTCGCTTTCCCGTTTAGCCCCCTTCGACTGGGATCGTTTCACTCTTACCGGAGCCTTCGCCCTGCTGGCCCTGGGTTTGGGAGCAGCCTTCACCTCCTCGTCCGAAGCTGCCCTACAAACAGATTCAGAGACCGTTGCACATATGATATAATGGAAACTACATACTCAGGCTTTTCTGACGGCGCGGGTTTGGACCGCGATCGTCTAGCCGGCGCTTTCTTGGCCTTAGGTTTGGGCGATGGAGTGGGCGGTCGTGCGTCCTCCTCCTCTTCGTCCTCGCCACCACCCTCCTGTCTGAACGACTTGAGCAGGAATCATGATTGCAAAATAAGCAACGTACTCGGTCTCCGACTCAGGTTTGGACCGCGATCGTCTAGGCGCTTTCTTGGCCTTAAGTTTGGGCGACGGAGTGGGTGGCCGTGCATCTTCCTCCTCTTCGTCCTCGCCACCACCTTCCTGCCTGAACGACATGAGCAGGAAGCGAAATTGCAACAAACAACGTACTCGGACTCCGACTCTGGCGCTGGACTCGGCTGTCGCTCGGGTGGTTCTACAGACACCTTTCTCACTGGAGTTGGGCTGGGCGGTGGACCTTCATCATCGTCCGCATCATCAGAATCCTGACTGGAAAAGGGGATGTTCATGAGCAGATGTAATGTCGAATCAATTCTCTCAACGTACTCAGTATCCTCCGCAGGAGCCGGAGCAGACTTTGAACGCGACTTTCTGGCCGGTGCCTTCTCTTTGCCCTTACGCGACTTCGAAGGTATGGGCGACCTACGGCAAACATCAGAACATGATCGACTACGCCACTCGTGTATCACTCACTCTGGAGTTGCAGGACGTGACCCCGCCTTCTCCCTGCAGGGCAAAAAAATAAGGTCTCGTCTAACTGCAGAGGAGACGAAAAGACACACTTTTCACTCGCCCAGTCCGGCATATCGATCCCAATGAAATCGTACAACTCCTGCATCTCCGGCGTCCCGTACTCCGCCCAATCAACCTCCGCCAAATCAGCCTCAAACTGAGTCGTAACGCGGCTCTTGAATCGTCCGATGGCTTTGTCGAGGGTCTGGTCGTCGAAAGCACATTGCTGGAGAAGAAGACAAACAATAAGCAGGTGATCATGCGTGAGCGAATAGCTGAAGGGACTACCGTCTGAATATGCTTTAGCAGCACACTCAGCTTGACGAACAAAGGCGCGGCCAACGGGCCTTCGAGATGCAGATGGCCAAGCAACGTGCACAGCACCTCCTGATCCTCGCCTGAAAGCAACGGTGAGCCTCGAAGAAGAGTACAAACGCGGATTTGCTCACTTCGGCGATCGGAGTCGTACAAGGCGACCAGAATATCCACGGCGAGCTCGGCGTGTATACGGCGCGATGCCTGCGTGGCGCTGCATGGCGTTCAGCCGAAGAAAAAAAGCAGGAAGAACTCAACACCGACGTTTCCGCTGCCTTCCTCGAGTCCGTCCAATCGACGACCAACAAGCCAAACTGCTGCGGGGAGATCATCGTCTGATCGTCCTCGAGCTCGTCGTGCATGCGCGTCACCTCGTCGAACGCGGACATGAAGATCTGGACATAGACGGCGAGCAGTCAATTGCATTGAGGGTAAGGATTTGACTGTGAACACACCGTCCTCAGTCGACTTTGATTATCCGCAGAGGAATAGCAGTATACGGAAAAGAAGTACGACAGACATTGGCGGAGCTCGGCGTTGTTGGCTGTGAACGGCGAGACGTATGCCAGGAGGAGGCTCTTGATGATCTACAAAATGACAATGATAAGGAAGACATCGAATACCAGAATAATCAGAAACTTACCTTAGGATCTTGCGCCAGTCCAGCAAGCAGCAGCTTCGCTAGCCCAACGCACAGAACGGCCTGCACGACAGGCGACTCCTCCACGTCCAGTGTATCGACGAGGAACGTCAGAATCGCCTGGCCCTATTCTCATCAGCTTCCTACCAACGCATTCGATTTAGATGGAACTCACATCCTCCTCCCTCCCCCACAGTTGCCGGTCATACATGACCATCAAGTCAAAGACAATCTGCAGGATCTTGAACTTGAGCTGCTCCGGCGCATTCTGAATCTGACTGAGGAAGAGCTGCAACGACTTGATTGCAATGCTCTGTGAAACATTGCAAGTATTTCTGAGTATGGCGGGCTCGTGAAATCACGGTTCGGAGACACTGACCTTCGCAATAAGACAGCACAATCCCAACCCCACTAAGCCCTTCTCGCGGATGCCAACCTCCTTACGACGCACGGCAGGGATGATGAGATCCGCGAGGATACCCTCTAATGTTGAGTTGTCCTCGAAGTTCTGCGTACGACATCGTCAGCACTCAATGCATGTGAAGAAGACGCGTTAAGGCGTTTAGACGACATACCCCATGTACGCGCTCAAGCATGCTGATGACCAGCGTGAGGCACCGCATGTCGACGAGATCCGCACCCGCCGCTTCCTCGGGTGTCATCTCCTGACGGCCCTTCGCCCGCCGCATCGAGCGTTCTTTCCGCAAGGTGGATTGCGTGATATCGGAGCGCGTCAGTTCTTGTTCCTGCTAGATGAAGAGTATGAATTAGCATTCTTCCGAAAATAATTGAAGGCAGCGCTGCAAACCTCGTTGTTCTCCCCCTCCTCTTCCTCAGGCTCCCTTAAATCCATGACGATCTCCACAACCACGCGAATAAGCTCGCGTTCAGTCGGCATGATCTCCTTGAGCACGTCAAGGCACCGATCAATGAGACCGGGTGGCAGCTGCGGGTGGGCGAGCATGTCCCCTGTTATGATACTATGTCAGCCACAGCGAACGTACAGTGAAATATAACCCACGCGTAACAGTATAAACCTTCCTCCTCCCAATCTCGTCCATATAATCCAGCTTCACCGCCATGCGGAGCAGCTCGCCGAGGATAACCTCGCGTTTCGCCAGCTCCTCCTCGATATCCTCCGGCAACTCGTCGTCGGGGTTGTCGTTCAGCGAGCGCGCGACCTCGGCGTCGTCGAGCGCAGCCAGGAGCTGGTTGTAGGCTTCCTGGATGTGGAATGCGAAGGCTGTGACCACCGGCAGGGAAGCGGACTCGAGACGGTCTTCGCGTTTGTCGGCGAGACTGCGTTCTAGGAACGCGCGGGCGAGGACGGCGGATTCGGGGGTGAGATTGCGCCAGTAGTCCTCTGAATGTTGTGAGCTAGGATTAAAAAGACCAAGGAAACACGTACCGGAAAACACAAACACGTCGAATACGTCCGCCCTACTCCCTGCAAGGGAAAGAAGCGCGTCAACAGCAACTGCCTCGCCTGGCCCGACGACGTCGAATAGCGTAAGGAACGCGATGAGACCGGCCATGATTCCGCCGTCGTCGCCCGTCCAAGGCAGCTCTTCCACCGGGTCCGCAAGCACGAGCTCAAACCAAGCAGCAACCATCTTGCTTGCAGCGAGCCGGACAGCGGGCTCACGGTCGCCGAGGCCGGTCTGCACGAGTTGCTCGCGCTGGGCCACAGAGAGATGTCGTGGGTGCTCGAGGCGCGGGGTCAATACGGAGGCGTAGACGAGTTTGCGCGTGACGGCGTCAACGTCGCGCGTGCGTGTGAGGACTGAGGGGAGGGTCACGGCGGTGAGGGGGACGTGGAGGAGGGCTGCGCGGCGGACTTCGCTGGGGGATGGTTAAGTGGGGAGAGGAGAATTGTTGTGAACGACGTACGGAGCTGGGTCGGAGTTCATCACGTCCAAAAGAACGTCTAGAATACTCTTCTCGCCATCCTGCAGCTCGCTCGGATCTTCGCTACCGATGAGTCGGGCGAGGGCGGAGACGGCTTGAGCGCGGATGGTTGACTCCTTGTCGCACGTTGATCGTTCGATGAGGCTTTCTCGTAGTGACAGGTAGCTATCCTCACTGCGAATAGTTAGTTAGAAGAACAGATCTCAAACGTCCACACGCACTCTATTTCACCGAGAAACGAGATCATTTCCGCAACGAGATGGACTGTTTCGTAGCGAACATTCTTGTTCTTCGCCACGAAACCTTGTACGAGCCATTCCAAGATGGTGGACACGAACACAGACGCGACCGTATCGTCTTCGTCAGCGCTTCCGGACGAGATTGAATTCGTAGGGACTTGCGGCTGCCGTTTAGCCTTGTCTTCCAGAGCTAACCAATGACGGGTAAGGTTTAACATACAATCCACAACCTCACACGCACCCTTCTCGTTCACAAACCTCACATACTGCGCGATAAACTTAATTACGCGGTCGACAGTCGCAGGACCCTTCTTGACAGCCACTACACGGCTAACCATGTCCAAAAAGATCCCAATGAACGCGGTTTGGTCCCCCGAGTCCGATTTCTTCTTGCTCTTCTTATCCGCCGCAGAAACGTGCAATTTGTACAGAGCGACACAGTTCTTGCGGTGATTGGCGAGCGAGGTCTGTGCCTGCTCAAATATGGCTGCCACAGGCGCCTGAAGCTCTTGCGTACCAGCCATAGGCGCCACGCAGAGTGTTGATAGATATGGTTGAAGTTAAGTTGATAAACGCGACGCGTCCACAATAACAAATATCGCTTACTCAAGTATTATTGGTCAGCAACAAAATTGTACTACAAGCCTACAGAACAGAGAATACTAATAGCAACCCGTCGAATAAGTCAGAGGAATAATCGGAAGACAGAATTAAAAACAAGAAAGATCCACAACAGATCATCCCCTCAAAAGATCCTCCGAATCACCGAGTTCCATCATCATCGTCAACGCACCAGACTATACAGCTGTGGCACAAGCGGCTGAACGTCCTACTCGTAGCAGAGAGCCCAAAAGAAAGCCGTGGTGTTGTCGATCGAGCATTCATTCACCGTGAAATGTGTCAGGAGCAGTGCGTGGACCGGCGTTCGAAGAAGCGAGCTGACGAGGCATTCAGACGATTGTGGGGTTCCGTGAACCTGCATCTTCGTGAGGTTGTGTGGACGGAGTCAGAGATTCCGTGAATGGAAGCTCCCGCGAAGTCACCCCCGTATCTTGTGTCGGGGACCAGACGCAGCATTCCTAGGGAAAGAGCAGATACGCAGTCGCCCCGTGAAGCTCCATCTTCCAGAAGCTGGGTGAGCGGAGTTGGAACTCCGTGAATGCAGGCTCCTACCAGGTCACCGCTTCGTATGTCATGTCGAGGAATAGGCGCAGTGTTTCTGAGAGGGGGTAGATAGACATTCGAGGGCAAGGCCGTCGTCCCACTTCACGAGGCGAAGCGAGAGGAAAGTCAGATGGCCAGGGCTGAGCATGTTGCCCCGGAGCGTCCTGGGCCATGACGGAGTAGTTATAGAGGCGCGAACGACATTCGTGCATGCCACCACGACATCAAGCCAATAGTCAGAAACAAACGAGGTCATTGCGCAAATTAAGGTCGCTGTTACAGTCGAAAGATCGAGCCCTGACTCCCTCGAACAGCATAGAAACAGTGTCTCGAGAGACTCGAGGCTGCTCTATGTCAAGCTATGGATGCAAGAACTCGATGATCCTCGTGCTACTTCCAGAGAGTGCCATCGAAAGGAAATTTTGAGCAAATCTTCACCCAAGTCGAGATCTGTGAGGCGCTGATTCGTGAAACCCGTGAAGCGAAGGTGAATAGAAGGTGAGTCGGATCGCGCAAGCCACGCCACGCCAGCAATTTGTCGGCATAAAAGCGTTTCGTCAACCCGCTAAAACCTAAAAGACGCTGACAGCCTTAGTCGACGCCGAAAATGTGTCTCCAACGAGAGCAGACATGCGACAGGCAGTAGATGCTCCTGAAGTACGTAGAGTTGTGCCAGTAGTCGTCATTCGGACCCAATCCGAGTCAAAATCCAGACTGAGCCCGAAAGGTTCCTCGAGTATTTGGGCAGGGACGATAGACCAGGAGCAATTAGATGTCAAAGAGCCATGCTAGCTGTGCGCTCCCAATCCCGTAGCTCTGTAAGAGTTGCCAGCTGTATCTTGAAGTCTTCAATGCAGAAAATCTCTAAGCGCATCTTCGACTGCGATTCTTGCATTAGTTCTTTATTTGCATTCTTAACCTTCCAGCGGCGCGTTGGATCTTCTTCGAGATCATCGCACACACAGAAGGGCGAGCCAGTACTATCCCCAAAGTCTTTTGCGTTCCAATCGTTGGTCTAAGGCAAGTCTAAGGTACAGGTTAGTGACAACTCCAGGCCCGGGCCGCGCAGCCGGCCATCAACCCAACGTGTTTGCTCTAACTTCCTTTTCAGTTACTTCCAACTTCCAAGCCAGTTTCAAGTATTGGCCCTTGGATGCGTTGAAATGTGCGGCGTTGTGTGTTATTCCTCAAGAAAGATTGCAATATTTCATTGGTAAGCTAGTGTTGTCGTCGAAAAATCTGATAATGAGCCCAGCACATCTCGAGGGAGGGAATATTCCAGCCTGAGCACCAAACCTTCTGTCAGCAAACGCATCTCACAATGAACCTTCCGGATTCTGAGTAAACGAGAATACTATCTCTGCCACCGGTCACCCGTCAATTTCATCCGAATCATCACAATCGTCGCTCTCTGAGTCTAGTTCATCCGAGTCCCCATGCGCCCCCTCATCCTCGGTTGTCTTCGTCATCAGCCACTCCTCGATCTTTTCCAGCCCATAAAAATCGCTGGCGGGATCCGATTCCAATGAATCATTCGACCAGTCGGGCGACCCCGCTTTTCCGGTTCGCAAAGACTCGCCCACCTTGCGGCACGAGTCAAAGTCGATGATCACGGCCTGTCCTTGCGTGCTGAGCATGATATTCGAGGGGTTGATATCATTCTACAGTTGGTGGTTAGTTTGTGTCATATCATAACAAATTGATCAGGGAAACCGACATGAGCGTATCCCAAGGAATGAAGATGCTGAATACCCCGCTTTATGTCCTCGACGACGCCTTGCACTGTGAGCTTCAGGACGACGTCATGCGCATCGGGCACGACATCCAGTGCGTCCCGCCCATCTCCAACAATCAAGTCCCAGAGGCTCTGGCTATAGCGTTGAAAGCATAGACCTTCCATACGCCCATCCACTGCAGATGCGACGTATCCGAAATACTCACAAATGTTCGGATGTGGGTGTTTCATGAGTACCTCGCAAATCACCGCTTCGTGAAGCATGTACTTTCCCCCGGTGTGTTTGCCGTTGGGATCGTAGAGAATGGCTGGCGGTCTTTTGATGTACACTGAAGGGTCATCGTGCGACCGCTTGGTTTGGGTGAGTCCAGGTAAAGGAGTAATTGTGAGGTAATCCCTTGGAACAAGGATAGCATCATCGAAGAGGGTAGCATCGTCAAGAGAGTAGTGACGAGAGCAATGTTCCTTCACATGAAATTCCCCATTTTTCTCGAAAAGTAGTTTGAGGTGGTCGAATTCAAACTCCGCCAAGGTTGACGCCTGTTTGAAATTTTCCTCTGCCGCAAGTAACTTGAACGTTGTAGCTTGTAAATAAGATGAGTTGACGATCATAATGCGATGACTTGATACGACGAACCGTTGTCCATCCTCTCCGTATTGAGGCCAGAAGGGAGAGTAGATTGAGCCCTCAAGGTAATGTGGGTCCAAAGGCCGGCCCATGACATGATGTGACCTATGGTACTGCCTCGCTGTCATTGGCTGCATAAAAGAGTGGGATCCAAGAGGGTATGTACTACAGCTTGACGAATCGCTGCGACAAGGCACCTTTACAAAAATGGTTCTCATCGGCCGACTGGAAGGAGGTACTGTACTTACATTCTGGTTTAAAATCTAAGCACTGGCATCCGAGTTACAACCCGCTTTTCCCTTCGGTAGAATACCCAGACTTTCCAGCCACTACTCCGAACGCTGGCCCATGCTGTCCAAACATCTTCCTGACGTCGTCGACAAGCTCATTCGGCTTTTCATACGCCGCAAAATGTCCTCCCCCGTCATGTTCTGCCTCAAAGACGATATTTCCAAGTTTGCGCGACCAACTATCGACAAGGATTCAGTATGCGTTCAAAATCAGGTATGGAGGAAAGAAACTTGCCTCCTTGGCAACGCAACAATTTCCTGGGGGAAATGCGACAAACCCAGAGGGATCTCCGGAGCAGCACCATCAGCGAATCCACGTTCGGCATCGGTCTTATGGGGACCCATGGCCTCGTAATAAATACGCAGCGACGCGGCTGGTCCGGCGCGCGAGAAATAGTAGATCGATATCCACGTTAGAACTGGAAGCAGTTCAGCTGTAGGCAATTGAATCGAAACAAGGTGTGGTGAGAACCTTCATCATCCTCCCATGGGTAATTATCTGTCCAGTTGACAAGTTTCTCGTAAATCCACGCGAGGAGGCCAACGGGCGAGTCAGCGAGCGCGTAACCCAATGTTTGAGGCTGGGTGGATTGCTCTGCCATGTATCCCATACCCTTTTTGCGGTGCCATTCCCTTCGCGCAAGGAGTTGCTTATCTTTGTCAGTCAATTCGGTTTGCGTGTCGTCGCCCTGGGGAGGTTGGCCCCTGATGAATCAGTGAGAAGTGACAAAGCGTCGGATGAACTCCTGATACTTACATCACCATGTTGGTGTGCCAGGCTTTGCTGTATTTCCCGCCGTACACTTGTGCGATTTTGCGGGTAATCTGCCATTGAGATCTGGTGTCTTGTCAGGATGGGTCCAGTTAGCGACGTACCACATGGCCCCAATCGCCGCCTTGGGTCACTGAATTGTGTCGTTAGTAATGAAGCCCGTAGAATAGACGGAACGAACCATATTCATTGTATCCCAATGCCAACATTAATTTGTGTCCAACCTGTAGTTCATATGTCAAACAATGCCAAAAAATGAATCAAATCTGGGCACCTCTGCATACTGTTGGATACCAAACCCAGGCTTCGAAGCTGCCTCGGAGAAACCGTATCCGGGAAGACTGAAAGTCACAACATGGAAACTGGGATGATTCGCCGACTTGGTGGTCAATAGAGGCAAAATCTTTCGCGCCTCGATGAAGCTTCCTGGCCCTGATGGTTATAATAGTATTAATATATGGATCCGTGTGTAGCAATGACTTGACTTACACCCATGAACGAAAAGCAACGGAATGGCGTTCGCGACCTCGCTGCGTTGATGAACATAGTGGATGTTCAGCGTTCCGTGCCCGTCCACCGCGATGGGGCGGGTAAATTGCGGCAGTGTAGCGTTGAGCTGTGCCTCGTGGTGGCGCCAGTCATAACCGTTCGTCCACCGAATAACAAGGCGTTTAACATCCGCGAGAGGAGCACCATAGTCCCATCCTGCCCCATCGAGCTCATCGGGTAGAGTAGTGAGCTCAAGCTTTTTCTGAAGCCGCTCGAGAGCCGCATCCGGGATGGAGATCTTAAATGGGGTTTCGCTCATGAATCAGTTCTTTGAAGTTCGGATGGTGTCCGTGTGGTGTCCGTGCGTGCCTTCTTTATAGACTGTGATTCGCTGTCCCGCTTCATAAGCATGTCCTGGTCAGGATCAGTCAGCTTCCCACCCAGACGTCACGTTCAGTCTTTCACTTCAAAGCACAAAGTAAAAGTAAAATCATTTGACTCCGGGCATTGTGACTGCCACAGATGTACGGCGGCGGCGAGAATCCAGAAGGCTCATAAGATACGTACTGGGTATGGTGCCGTCTTTCAGAGAGCGTCTGCTAGTGATCACTGGAGGCTAGTACTGCAAGTGGAATTCGAAGGATTAGATGCTGCCAGTGTCACATAATATCTCCATAGATCGGTCCAAGGATTGCGTAGGTATCGCGGACGTCAAATGCCAGCGAATTCGAATTGAATTCGAATTGATACTGTACTTTTGCTTTGAGAACGCAATTGCCTTGGCCCTTGGTGGCTGGTAGAAGAAAGCCGGCGTTTGCCGCGGCGCTTTTGTTGCGTTCTCTTTGATGCCGCGGCCTCTCCATTCTCGACTCTTGCGCCCACCCCTGCTCGCCGCTGTGCTGCTTTGCCTGTCAACCGACCCTTCCAATGTCTGCGACTCCGTCTTTCTCCGTTCGCGAAATCGTAGAAGAACAAATGGCGCGAACGAAGCAAAGTACAAAGTCTCAAATCGAGTCGTTCATCGAAAAATCGGAATCAACAATCACGCCCTTTGGCCACCAAATCGCAGCTTTGAAGCTGAGAGTCGAAGAGCTTAACCACCTATGCGACAACCGGCGCACAATTGTAACTGCACTTCATTTTTTGATTGCACCTATTCGCGCTCTTCCGGTGGAACTGCTCGCCCAAATCTTCTCGTGGGCGATTCGTAGAAATTCATCAATCCGAGACGCCGCTCGCTTGCCTCAGGTCTGCTTAGAATGGCGGCAGATTGCCTTTACAACCCCCCGACTATGGATTGGACCTATCAGCGTGCGCATTTCTTGGCGAGTTGGCTCCGACTCGGAGCCTAAACAGCAACTTCATGCGGAGGGCCTGCCAGTGGAGATTTGGATTGCCCGCTCGGCGTTTGGATATCGAAGGAGCGATGCCGCCCGTTGACTTGAAGGCTCTAATCATGGAACAACTTGAGCGGATTTCTTGTCGATGGCCTTGGATGCGAGTGTACCAGCCTGGTTTGTGCAACGGCCCCCAGAGTACAACACAGACTGGACTCGCTGGAAGAGCTGGAGGTGGGGTACATAGTCTGCCCACAACACGATCTCGACTCCACAATCATTCTCGCCACCACAATGGCTCCTCGCTTTCACAAACTGGTCGTATAGGGAGATTGTCAATTCCAATGCCGGGGCCGCGAATCACCGAGCTCTCTCTCAACCGCCCATCTCCTTCGAATGTCAATCTTCTCTCTCAGTGTCCAAATCTTGTCCGTGTAAGGATTTCTGGTGACTGGTCCGGCGTCAATATCTCGGATGACATCGTGCTACGAATCACGCCCAAATAATGCGCCATGTTTGGAAAAGCTATTGACTCCTGCGCTGAAAAAAAACTGCATCTGGACCTGTGGTATAGCTCAAGTTGGCCCGGAGTTCTTCTCCCTGCCTTCTAGGCGCGCTCCCCGATCATCACCAAGCTCTTGATAACTGGTTACCGAGCTACAGAAGTCCCCAACTACGACATCACTGCTTTGTTTCGCAAACTCCGCTCCTGGCAGAATTTCAAGTCAACGAATGCAGGAGCCACGCTATCGAGGGCTTCTTCCCGGCCCTCCTCTACATAGACGGCGTGCAGCCGTTGGTACCGCAGCTACACTCTCATGCTCAGAGGCACTGCAAGCTCGGAAGAATTCCTTAGAAGAAACGCTAGCCAAGACGATTGCTTCTCATTGGCGGGTCGATTCAGGCACAGCAACTTTCATAAAGCCACCCGCACGCTGGAGGCAAGTCGTAGTACACACCACGGACACAACGCACGTTCGATTGCGATGGAGGATCTGCGGGGCACGGGCCTCAATGTCGAGCTGAGACATAGCCCTCGAGAACAGTGTCGGTGTCTTGAGCTTCTCTCACTCGTGCCTTGGACTGATCAGACGATAGTCCCAATCTAAGCTCGTTAACATTCCGCTCATGAACGACGGCCGTCAATCTCAGATCTCAGCCAACCAAATCACTCATGTTTCCCTCGAATTGCGAAAGATTCCTCATCTGATTGAAACCTGACGGCTCAGTACGACCCTCTGCGGTCTGGTCTCGAGGACCTCGCACCGTACCGAGAGATTCGTGCAAATTGATAATAGTTCGAGGTAATTATAATACTACAGCTTTGCTTTAACTTTCTTTTGCTTTTGCTTCTGCTCGTTCCAATTCAGCCGTCTATTTACTTGTTCCCTTTGAGAGCCACGGCCCTCCCCTCTTGCGAACGATCAGCCAATCTACTTGCTCGCAAGGTCCCGTGCAAAATGGAAGAAATCAACGCTCGACCCGTTCACACCGTACTTGTAGATCTACGCATCCACCAGTCAGCTCACGACGACAACAACAAAAGCGAACACAAGAGCAACTCACGAAATGCGCTGCCACCCAGCTCGAGAACAACGCCCTCTGATACGGCTCAGGCAAACGTTCCATCAACACCGGCAACCCAATCTTATCCACAAGCGTCTTCGGAATCGCGCGCCTCAACACCCCCTCGCGACTCGGCTTGTCCTCGAACAAATCCGACCCCTCCAACTCCGCCTGCAGCCCATTCAACGTGCTCGACAGCTCGTCCGAGATGAGCGTGCGCGTCTTGGCCCCGCCGCAGCGCGCATGCTCGCGCTGCAGGCACGTAAACTCGGCCGCGGCATTCTCGCAGATCTTAGCCTGCACATCTTTGACGTAGGCTTCGTAGAATGGACTGGGCTTGCCGTTGGTGAAGATCATGAGCTCGGTGTATTCTTCCGTCGAGAGCGCAAGACCGGCGAGGACTTCTAGGGAGGAGCTAGTGACACCACCTGGGATTGTCGTCAGCCAGCTGAAACTCGCTGTATGCGTAAAGAGAACGCAACGCACCCTTGTTGGTGCTCGAATCCTTGAACAAGATGACCTTGCGCTTCTCGAGATACAACCGCGCCTGCTGCGTGATAAACAGATTCGCGCCCTCGACGATGTACTTGAAGTGCGGCTTGCCCTCCGAGTCGACCAGTGCAGCCATATTCGAGATATTCACCGCTTCAGGTCTATACACCACGTCAATGACCAACTTCTGCACATCGAATGCGATATCAAGACATACCGCCCACCACAAGGAACAAACAAATCCGCCTTGAACCGCAAATGCGCCGCATTCCTAAAGTCCGTGCCGTCAATGACGAGTTCCCCAGCTGCATTTTCCCGTCAACAACCACCAGAATACAAGCAGGAAAGGCAAGAGAATGACGCACAAGGCAACTTAACATCATGCTCCTCAACGCAAACCAAATACCCGTCCTTGCCCAGCTTGCTCTTGTCAAAGTGGCCGACAGGCACACGCAGCTTCGCAAGACGGATGAGCTCCTCGCGGTTGATACCCGCCGGGTCAGCGAGGACACCGCTCCCGTCGATGATAGCGACCGTCTTGTCCGAGCTCAAGAGGATTTCGTTCGAGCCGAGGTCACCGTCTACGTGTTTGGATTAGCTCAATATAAAGAGAATGCGCAACACAATGGGAAGAACTCACCCGGCCCACCCGTCTGCACCTTCGTTACATCCTTCTCCCTCAACCCAAGCTGCTTATACAGCCCCAAGACATACTGCCGGATACTCAACGACGTCATACCATACCGATCGTGCGGCACCCCACCAAGCGTCTCGGCGCTCTTGCCCGTCGTGAACGACTTCCACCACGTCTCGGCGCCGCGTTCGCGTGCGTGGACTGTATGGTGAGGTTAGCATGCTAATACAATACGACTCGTGAAAACGGAAGCGAAGATGATGAGCAAAGGGTGTCGAGGATGAATAACAAGTGGCACGAAAAAAAAGGAGGAAGGAAGAAAAGCACGAAAAAAAAAAGAAAACGACACTCACCCGCCGCCCAATCCATCATATCTGCCGTCCCCTCATCAGGCCCAAAGAACAACAACTCAGGCTTGCCATACAGATCCACCAACGGCTCCTTGATCCCCGGCGACTGCCCCGGAATCAAAAGATCCACAATCGAATCTACGTACTTCTCAAAGCAGGCGCGCGGGGCGGCGCCGAGGCTGTGGGTGTGTGTCGTTAGCGTTCGTTGATGCATGGTATCAACGTTGTGAAGAGACGGAATGGGAATGGGAATGGAGGGAAGGATGAGGAACAGGGTAGAGCGAAGACACCCACCTAGGCAAAATCGTCCCCTTGGCACCACCCTCCGGAATATCCTTATTCTTCAAACTCTGCGTCGACGCAAGTCCGTAGTTCTCGTCGAAAAGCATACGCTGGTTGATGGAGTAGTTTCTAAGTGTTCATCATCATTCGTTAGCAATCCTTCGCCCCAACAGAAGAAAAGGAAGAATTCAAACGCACTCCTTATTCCGACTCGTCACAATCCTGATCCCGCCCCTTGCAACATCGCGGAAGCGAATGTGGAAGCCACGGAACTCGTTCCCAATGACGAAAAACATCCCAAACGGCTTCTTGGGATACTCGACCTCGGGCAAGAAATCCGGCGCGAAGCGGAAGGATAGCGCGACCTTGGTGGGCTGGTAGAAGTTCGTTTTGAGGATGTGCCTGGAAGAGGAAAGAGTTAGCGAGAGCGCGGGGAAAATGATATGACAAGCGAAGAGAAAAGTGAAAGGAAGAAAAAAAAGATGGCCAAGGAAAAATAGAAAAGAGGATGACAAGGGACGATAGAACGAGAGTAAGAAGAAAACATCTCAACAACAAAAGAAAAAACCCCACGCACCGATTAAACACCAAAAACGCCTCCAAAATCTGCAAATCATGCTTACTCGGCACCGCCCTCCTCAACCTATCAGCTAACTCAACATCCGACAGCGGCGCGGCAGCGGTCAGGCGCTGGTACGACAGCGTCTGCGGCATCAGGCTTGCGTTGTCGTTGTCCGAGCCCTGCGCCGCGGGGTAGTGCGCGACGGCGAAGTTGACGTAGAGGAGGCGGATGAGCTCGGGGTACGCGAGGATGGTGTTGGCGATGGATTCGCGGGTGAATGTTTCCTCACGGAATCGGCGCTTGATGTCGTTCAACACCTCGGCGTGGACGGGGTCGGATTCGGAGAGGACATTGCGAAGGGAGAGGTACGCGGGGCCGAGGCGGTTGGTGAAGTGTTGCGCGAAGATCCAGCCGCAGTCTTTGTGAGGTCAGTAAGGGCAGTATGAGAAGAGACAGAACACGCACAGGCATAGGTCGCCTCTTGCACGGCGTGGCTTCCAGGTGCTTTCGGGAGGAAGAAGGGGTTGTCGGGGAGACAGAAGAGGAGGGAGGCTTCTTTTTTAACCTGTGTTGCGTTAGTGGTGAAGTAAAAGAAAAAAGAAACACGCACCTGATAAATGGCGTGCTCGATCGGCGGCGCGCCACTAACCTCAGCACCGGGCAGCGGGTTGAGGTATAGAGAGATGATCGTGACGCCGTTAGAAAACCTCTCCACGTATTTGCGCAGACTGTATAACGCGTAGAAATGATACAAGTTCGAGAGCGCAGAGAAGAAATGCTTCGTCGGCGACGCGTTGGAGTCGTACGCGATCACCAAGCGATGCTGACGCGTGCCTTCGACTTGAAAATGCGAAAGCACAGGCCCGTAGCGGCGGGCGCGCACGTCGCGCATGGCTTGGCTGTAGATCTGCAGGGTGTTCTCTGAGGCCTTGGAGAGGAAGGTGGGGTCGGAGTACGCGCGGATGTCGTCGGTTTCGACGGCGGGGAGTGGGGGGAAGGAGCATTTCGAGACGAAGTAGCAGCGGAGTTGTTGGGAGGCGGTGGCGCTCACTGCGCCGATCGAACGAAAAGTTTCCAACCGATACGGCGTGGTCGTGTCCAAGAAGAGATCATCGATTCTCGTCTCGACACTCGCACCTGGACCGTCTGTGCTGGTGACACCCGGCGGGCTGGTGTGGATGAAGGTGGCGCCATCTTCAGTAATCTTCTCGAGATCGATGACAAGAGAGTTGACGTCGTGTTTCGTATACGCTTGGATCTTGGCGGCATATAGCGCAATAATGTGATCAGAGATCACCGAGACTGACTCGTTGGCAAAGTACGTGTCGTCGATGCCGAGGTTGGTGTAGAACCATGCGACTTCTGCGGGGACGAGAGGCGCGGGGACGAAGCCCTTCGCGGCGACTTCGGCTTGAACCAATTGCTGCTGCTCGGATTTGCCTTGGAAGACCGGCGTGGTGTAGCCGGGGAGGTCCTTTATGAGGTTGTCGCTGGAGGCGGAGGAGAGCGGAGGGCGTTGCCCGGGGACTTGGAGGGTGTTGGGCATGGTGGTGGTAGAGAGAGAGAATGGAAACAGGCCCCCATTTTTATAAACTCAACTCGGAGCTTGAAGAGAACACGGATCTTGTTTTCGGTTTCATTGACTTTTACGTTGTGTGTTGTCGGCAATATTCACGCGTTTACTTGGAACTGCCTCCCGCCATTTACATGCTGTAACCCGAGACGCGAATAATGTATACTTGGTACTACGCTCTCACTTAGAGAAATATGATGATCCCAATCAAGAAGGTTTATTAGAGGAAGAGGCAGCCGCTGGCCATTGTTATGTTCAGGAAACTGGGTTTGAGTCGTTGTGGGTGTGCGGGCGGGATTGATATTGGGCCACGCCGCGCCGATTCGCCGAGCCCCAAGCACCAATAAAATGAGCTGGGCTGCGAATCAGGAGATCGAGGACCGCGGCGGGAGACCAATCCCAGTACGCAAAATGCCTTCGAAGAGGAGGCGCGCCAGAGGCGCGGAGGAGGCAGAGGCAAGCACCGAAGTGCGGAGGAAGAGGCAAGCCTGAAGGCGGAGGCAGGCGCAGGCGCACGGAGGTAAGGTAAATTGGGAGTGGTACTAGGGCAGGAGCTGCATTCAAGGTATAGGCTTCAAGGAGAAATGGCACGGTAAATAGATAATGAGTGTGTCGTATATCCTATAGCTCATAGCGGTGCGAAGATAGGAAGGCGGGATGCAAAGGTCAATATGTATAATCGGCGGTGGGATGAGTGTTCGGGATGCAGAATGTAGATATTATAGAATGTCCAAATGTGAGGTATGGGTGGAGGGGTAAGGAGTGTGCGATGGCGGTACTACGGGGAGGGCGGTCAGCAACGAAAGACCTTGGCTTGAGTGAGTTGCCAGCTTGAATATGAGGTTGTCAAAAGGTGACGCCAGGTATAGAGGATGCAAGTGTATCATTCCACACGAAAGCCCCCAAGGTGGATACTGAAAAGCAACAGCAGCGGCTGTATCGTTGCAGTTGACAGTGATGAGGAGGACAGTAGAGGGAGGGTGAAGTGACTGGGTAGTGAGAAGCAGAGACAGAGAAGTTGGTGCAATAGGTTATCTTGGCAGAATGAGAGTCAGTTGCTGAAAAGGAGGGAAAGTGAAGATATTCAAGGGACAGATGGATTGGGAGGGGAGAGCTGAGGTGGGAGGTGTGCAGTCAGAAGAGGGAGGGTGTGGGCAGTTTGCGTAAGGAGAGTACGATAGACAGTGGTATGAGGGCAAAAGGTTGAGTCATAGTTATTCCCGCATCTAACCGGCGCCGTTCGCGAGTGTGTGGTAGGGGAACGGTCGCGTTGTGATGATTTGCAGGCGAGAGCGGTTGAGCTTGAGGGCGCGCGTCGGAAGGCGTGAAAGGGAACGTGTCGGAAGGGAGGAAATGGCGAGGCAGGGCCGGTATATCGAGGGAGACAAGCGAGGGGTGTCTACAGGCACCCATAACGTAGACGCCATGTTGGAATGAAACAGGCGATGTGGCCGGATGCCCCACGGGGCAGCAGTCAGGCGGGAGAGTAGATGTGAAACACGGGCGGTGAGATGAGAGCGGGAGGACGATGTTGTTTGACTGTGTGGTCGTCGTTGTGGTGGAGGAGAGCGAGAAAGAGAGAGGACCGCCACAGTCGAGTTGACGCTCTCTGATGAGTGGGTTTACGATTCCTGACGTAAGGAAGGAAATCGTTCTTTAGGATCCGTCTGCGATCAGAATTGTCCGGTGTTTGCCGGTCAGTTTAGTGGTGCAAAGGTGATGTGATCATATTTTAGTGATTACAACAGTCACATCATTCACTTTCGTGACTGGGCCCGGGTCTGCCCGGGTGCTTTCTCCCTCTCTCTCCCGTCTCCTTTCAAAATGCTGCTCCTCTCGCCGAGACTCTTGGTTTTTTCATCGCCGCCCTGTTATCTTGTTGTACCCTGACTGGAAAAGCCCTCCACAATCTCGTTCCAAGCCTGCCGTGCCTATGACTGTGTCCCTCTTCAATCGGAATTTTCCCCTGGGCGAACTCCATATGCATTGAGTCACGAGAAATCTCCCGAAACGCCTAGAAATAGTGTCAGACAACAGCTGTCTCAATACACGGACCGAACCCTATACCGATGGACGACCTATGACACGACACCCACTGATGCCCGTACCTTCGGCGAAAATTATGTGAGGACGGCGGCATTACTGGCACTTTCGGGACGCAACTCGCCACATACAGAACCTATAACATCCAGAACTTATCATATCCTTCGAACCCTAGCAATGTCAGCCCCTTCCGCTGTCGCAATTACTAGCCCACTCACTTGACCGGCATATCGACAGACTTGTGTTGCGTGGACCGCCGACTTCCCACCAAACTCAGATGGCGCACAACTTTTGCATCAGCACCCCTTCTCGGCATCACCTCGTTCTGGACGACGAACTATTTTCGAGAGTGAAGCACAGACTTACTGGTCTGAATTACCACCCCGGAGCTGCCCATCATTTTAAGTATCACAGCGATCCGACATACGACGTTATGGTAATTCGAGGGCATTCCTCGTGTTCCCTATGATATCATCCACACTCAATATTGCCTCCATCTACCTGGGATGGAACTTTCAATACATACCTCTAGCTGCTCAACTGATCAGTTCTCCGTGAAATTTGGACTCTTTACATACTCTTAGAGTACAAATTCTAGATACTCCCATTGCGGAGCCTCTATACAATAAAACTAGGTACTTACGATAAACCTAAACCTATCGACTATTCGGCTTTGGTTATTATTCTGCTTGAGTGGCTGTGTTCCAAGGGTCAAGCCGGAATCGTGCCTGCCATGCGAAGCATTGGCCTCAACTCACAAGTGGATGGTGAGAGGGAGTCCCAAGTAAACGCGTGAATCGTTAGCGAGGACATAAGACGTAAAACAACAACAAGATCCGTGTTCCCTTCAAGCTCCGTGTTCAAATTTGAGTGAGAGATAAGGTACTTACAGGGACGAAACTCTAGACGAGAGCAAGGAAGAGCAGTACGGAGCGTTGACGGAGCGCCCGCTAAGCGCCTAGTGACAAATATGTCTTACGTGTCCACGTATTATTTCCTTCCTGCACGGTCATCCGCGTCCTTCCGCGTCCTTCCTCTTCCAGAACGGAATCATGTAACCGCTTGAGCTTAAACCGAGAGGTTGGCAATTTGGGGGAGTTCCGGAGCAGAATGTAAACGCTTGGGCAATATGTGACTGCTACGTAGAGGACCGAGAGCACCCGATGTCCGAGTCCAACAACTGTGCTCACGTTCAGCAAGTGCAACACGTTCAGGCATGGCACGACTCTAAGCAGCGCCGATCGCGTTGAGGTTGCAGCGTGGATTGCGGCTGCTGCTTCAGATAGACCAAATTACTAGTAGACGATTCGTTAGTCTCTTATAAACAGACAATAAGAACAAAGAGTTCCTCGTGCCTGCGGTTGTTTATATTGGACATTCGTATGATAATGTTGTGGAGACGACTTTTAAGTAAGCTCAAAATTGAAAAAAAGCACAACTCGCTGATGAGCGAATATCGCAGAGGGTCCCAGCGCAACAGCCGTCCGCGCTCGCGGATCGCGTCGATGTCGAGAGCGATGTCGAGGAGCCAAACGAAGGTCCTTGTCGGGAAGCAGCGTCTGCTGCAGCGAGAAGCAGTGGATTTTAGTGAAGGGCAGGAGCTGGCGCAGGACAGACAAATGTCTCAGGAGGTGGTTCCTGAATTTATTACTTGTTTGAAGGATGGCTCGAATAGGAATGCTACACGCGCGACGAGAAGGACACCTGGAGAGGCAGTTGTTGATTAACGGCACCCACGAAGATACTTATGTGGCTGTGCGCTTGACCAACTTGGCTTGTACCACAATACATAAAACTTGTACGAGCTCACAGAACACCTATGCTCGGCCAATATTCGACCCGTCAAGAATCCATTCTTGCAACAGTTACTCTGTCTAAGTCCTTTGTTCATACGAGTACGGTTCGCAGTCAGATCTTTCACCCTCATTTATCCCAAATTTATCCATATCAACAATGCAGATAGCAGATATTTTGAGCTATGTTCAATCCACCGCCGACGCTGTACCTCGCTGACCGACGTGGATCCTCGTGTGGTTCTATGGACGGACTCTGCAGCGCAACTGATTGCAGAGGACAATGTAAGGATGTTTTTAGGCCTCCCTCAAACTTCGGCGAGAGAGAAGCACAACTTGCGCTAGCGCACTTGTTGTATTCTCTGTGTACCGCGTGCCCCGTCAGCCTTCATGCTGTTCTCTTTCGCAATTGCGCGTGTCGACGCGGTGCTCGCTGTACCCGGTACCCGATACCCCCAATATGATACTGTGGCCACCTATACGCCTGATAATCACCCCCCTGGTCCGGCTTGAGATTCCTCTCCAGTTACCTTTTCCTCTCTTAGAAAATTGCTCTGAAATGGGCACGTTTACCTTCGATGGAACGCCCCTCGCAAAGCCATGTTAACGTGAATCCGCTGCCCAGTGCCCACCGCTTTCGGCACAGTCAAGTCAGTCCTCATTGTTCTAAATCGGTATCTATCTACCAAGTCGAACTCTAATTGTGGCTCGACAACACGTTGAATCTGAATTGACCCTGACAAGCGGCAGCAGCCCATGTGGACACCAGATCTAGCGTATAAAAACCCTGAGCACGCATTTTCTACGACATCTCCTACCACAGCGTCTTCCGTCTTGGAAACATGGCTTGCAACGATGTGGAGGGAGAATCGGCAGTCCGTCGGTTCCACTTCTCCGGTCTGTCTGCTTTTCTCATTCACGACGATTCCGGTCTGACCCATTGAAGGTGGCACAGGAGGCAGGGGAGGTTGCGGAGGGCAGCAAGGCGGCAACGGAGGTACCGGTGAAGGTCCCAGGTTCCTTGGCGACATCGTTGGCAGCAATCTCTTCTTAACGGGGGATCGGTATGAGGAACCGCGGCGTCTAGCTGGAGCAATCAGAACGAATCATCAATCTTGCAGGGCAAGCCCTTATTGTGCATAGTTGCCTCGTACCTATGACTGCGAAATGACTTACATCGTTCTCAGATATACCTGACAGAAAGTCCAAATCAAATCCCGACAACGGTGTGTTTCTGGATGCTACCTACTTGTTTCGAAATGCTAATTTGGTGACTAGGATTTCCCGCCAACTCGCCGGTGCGTGTGCCAATCATCTATCACTCCGTTCGATTTGTCTGACCCATCTTCAGGAAAGTTTTGCTGAAGAAGACAAGATGATAGATACTGCCCTCGGAGCCTGTGCTGATCTCAACCGAATTCCCAACCAGATATACGCAGAAGTTCTTTTGCGTCAGGAACGAGGGTTCCCTCTCTGCGAACCGGCTCCTCACTCCAATCTTCCAGAGGATTACAAACGGACAGGCGTATCTATTGGCGATGTCGGTTTAGTAACGGCGGAAGGCTTTGATTTTTGCTTCAACGTCTACCGTGCTCGCGACGACTCCATCAATGCCGGCGGGGTCCCCGAAGATTTCGTCCCGCTCGAAATGTACTCCGAAGTCGACGTCTACAAGAAAGATTACGAGCCTGGAAGTTATGTTGGCTCGCCTTACCCAGACATTCAGGAACGCGAAGCTGATGGGTCGTGGGGGTGAGTGGGGATGAAAGCGGTTTACATCCGCGTCCTGCATCGCTGAGCAATTTCTATCTCAGCGATTTCCCCGGCAGCGCCCTGTCTTTCAGGTGTGCTGGCACAACAGGAGCGTTGCTCGCCCTCCCGTGCGGCTCCCGTGTCGAGGAACTCAAGAATTGCGCTTTGCTGCGCCAGCACGCAGAGAGAAATGCCGCCAGCTGGCATCGATATATCACTGCAGCGAACGGCAGAGGTCGGGACCTTGGACGTTACGGAGCCTCCTTGTACCTCGTGACTGGCTGCGAGAAGACGCAAACCGGTGGTATAGCCACATTCAACAAAGTGCCCAGTGGCGAACAGTTCGACCTATCATTCAAGCCGTCATCTAAAAATATCAATTCAGGCGACGGATATCGCTTTTGCCGAGCCTCCACACGAACTTTCACGTCCAGGAGATCCGAAGGTGAACTGAATGATCTCTTGTACAACCAAACGATCTTCGTTCGCGGATTCACAATCACCGTCAATCAAACTTGGTATCTTCGCCAGACCGTCGCCGTAAAGTGTGTGGATGGCGGTGCTACAGTCGAGCTGCAGAGGGCGAAGGCACGGCCCGCTTCTTCGAAGCGAAACTCTTTTCCTAGTCGCGCTGGCTCTGAACAACGATGTCGCGGATGCAAACGGAGCGATGCTTCGATGATGCTGTCGCTTGCACCTCTATGCCCTGCGCCAAACGTACGTGCAGATTTTTCCTAGGGAGCGTCGACTAAATGATGCACAGGTCTTTCATCCCTCCCGAATTATCAATGCCGAGATTTTGCGTAAGGTATGATCTCAAACTGAACCCCGCATTCGCGACATTCACGGGGCCCAGGCACCCAAAGCAGCCGCCGTGATCTCGCACGACGACGATTGGGCTGAAATTCTTCGAAACGTATGCGTCAAATTCCTTGTGTCATGTTTCGATACTCACTTGCGCTGTTGAGCAGGATGGGAGTGAAAATGTGGTCAGGAGTGTTGAAGAGTTTATGCAACAAATTCGCCGACAGTTTCAAGTCGACAATTCTAATGGTGAGTGTTTCCTGGTCTGAGATTGCATCTTCGGTGTATTGAATAGCAAACAGGGACACTTCATCTCCAACGAAAGACTATTGAGTCGTTGCATGCCAATGCAAGCGACATTAGTTACTCGGACGCTCCCCCTCCATACGAGGAGATCGAACATAGCGCTGGTAAGTTTTCTGCAGTCCAGAATTCCACCTGTGAATAAGAATTGCTATTCAGAGTACAATCGCTTGCTGGGCCACCCTAATGTAGAGATACAACCCGTGATGGATCACCTTCAAACGGTTCACTTTATTTCTCGATGCTTTATCGTGTATACTCACGTATCCAAAAGAGACTGGACAGTGACATCCCGACTTATCGCCGGTTTCAATTAGTCGATGCGATGCTGCGCCTTTCCAGGGTGTCTGGATACCTCCCAAAATGCTTGGACGCCACTCCTCATTTTCGCAACGATGGCCTCGTGTCGAAGGGGAATGTATTCGAAGTGTATAGAGGTGAGATTCTGGAACATCCGGTCGTCGTCAGGGTCGTAAAGGCCAAGGAGCGCATAAATTTAATCGGAAGTATTGCTCCATAGATCACACTCTCGGGGAAATCTGACCTTTTACCACAGAAGCTTCGGCAGCAGGCGGTGGTTTGGCAAGGCCTCAATCACCCCAACATACTACCCACTTTCGGAGTATTTGTGCTCGGCGAACAGTACTGTCTGGCCTCTCCTCGGATGATGAGCGGAAATATCAAGACGTTCCTTAATCAATGCTCGAGCCGCGCCAATATGCTGCCTTCCCTTGTGCGTGCGACAGGTCATTCAACTTGTGGATTTTACATCGTCTTCGTAGACGCTGGATGTTGCTGCCGGCCTCAAATATTTGCACGAGCATAGTCTAGTACATGGAGATCTTAAAGGGGTGGGGTCTCTACAACTTCGAACGATGGACATTCAATGATTCGTTTCAGGACAACGTTTTGATCACATCCTCGACAAGGGCGTGCATCGCCAATTTTGGTGTTCAGATCCTCAGCTCCACATCCTCAGACAAGGTATCTTTCATCTCTGCTCAACCAAGAGAACAGCTTCCTCACTTCTCTCTCCTTACCACAGAAGAAATGGACATTTGCGTCGGATGTTTATGATTTCGGGATGGTGAACTTAGAGGTATGTCGAACCGCCCCCTGAGGTCTTGGATTTAATCGTCTACTCCCAGATGCTGAGCTTGCACCCGTTGGTGTACAGGGCGAATGCCTTTCAAACCCCTACAGCACTTGACAGTATCTGGGATCAGCTACAAGCTATCTGGAGGAATCACCCGGACAAATCGATGCTCGACATTTTGCACAATCAACTTCAGGACTGTCGCACGGAGAACCCGGAGATGCGACCTACGGCGACGGAAATTGTATCACGATTGATCAATTCGGAACTGGTTGCCAAAGGAATGGTCCCTCAAAGCCAAGATTGGGATGCAAATTATGTGTCCCATTTTCGCCAAAGTCTGCGATTGATGGCAACAGGAAGGCTCTACGTAGATATCAAGGGACGATCTACTACGAGGTGACGACGGGGGCAGAGAATTGCTTGGGATTATAAGTTTTTGTTTCGTTTTGGTTTGATATCAAGACATATAATAATAAGGCCAGGGTCTCATGCGACATGCCGTCTCTCGATATACCGGGCCTGCTCCGCCTTTCCCCTTCCACGCGCCAAGTGCCTTAGACTGGTCAACCACTTTGGCGGGTGAAGCCACCCCCACGCAACTTCACTATCCCTGTCAGCGGAATACAGGAAGCAGTATATTGAGAAAGCACAACGAAAGGAAATCGCTAGGAATACCGATAGTGAAAACCCATGTAAAAATATAACTCCCAACTCCGAGACTCAGATGTGCCGGGTATTACAATAGTCGACCATACTCTTCAACATCGCCCTGTCATGATCCTGCGTGATCAAGCCCATCGCCTGAGCGCCATTGGGCCACATATTCTTTGCGAGGTTGATGGGATATGTTGCTTCGCCCTCCTTGCCCGCCCAATCAAAGTCAATGAGTTTGACTCTTTCATCTCCGGCCACCATAACATTGGGTTGTCGAAGATCGCCATAGACATACCCATTGTCATGCAGAAGGGACACGATCCTCGTCAGCTGCGCTTCAAAGCCATCAGGAAAACCGCCTTCCATGGCTGCTACGGTTTCGCCGTCGATGTACTCCATAACGATCATCTTGAGGTTTTGGTATGAAGGGGCATCAGGCGATGGATCGACTGGGCCGCAATACAGCAATTGAGGGGCAAGACCTTCGCGGGCCAGGAGTTCGTGGGCGGCGGAGCCGTAGGTTTGTGCAAACTTGACCACAAGAATCCGTGGGAGTTCTTCCTTGGTGCGGCACTTGAATATAACGCAGGCAGATCCACGTTCGAGTGCCTGGAGATATTCGAAGGAAATCTTGAGACCATGATTTGGGTGGAATGAGGTAGGAAACGGGAAGAATCTTGAGGACGGGGGGTTGGTGGAGGATGTCAGTGTTGCATAATATTTGCGCAAATGCGCCAAAGAGCGTGTCAACGAGTGCAAGATACGCGCGACACGAAAACACTGTGTATTGTCGGTCAGAACAGCTCCATTGCCCAACCACATGAAGTCTGTCAGACGCTGCACAATGCATCTATCGATTATGATGGCACCGAGGATGGTGAGCCAGGGGCCAGCGAATACAAGTAAGAAGGTAGGGCAACAACATCACCTTCGAATTGTTTCGTTCTGGGAGACTCAAGTCAATGAACGAGAATTTAGCGGGAGAACAGCACTTGCATTGGATTGGGCCCAATATTTTAACATCGTAAAAGAAGCCTGGGTGGAAGGGTCACACCCGTTGCTCCCGAGCTCGCCCTCTTCTTGCTCCATCAAGAGTGGAACACGAGATCCATCGGCGCTTAAGACGGTCCACCCGACAGCGTCGTCCGGGAGTATATAATCGTCAACGACCCCTGCTACGAGTTCGTGATAAACAGCCTTTTTTAAGGAGTCGCGAACTCCATCTCGTCGGGTGTATTCATTATCGTATACTGCTGACGCCTTGCGCATGAGCTTCGCTGTGGCGACCACGACTCTATCAGGCACTTCCAGCGCCGGGTTCGCTGCATCATCAAGAAAGTGGGCAAACACAGGATTGTACAGATGGATGGGAGGAGCGACAGTGGACGACCCTTGCGTTGGATGATACCGTCCGTCATAGATTGGGCAGCTGCCGCCTTGAACTTCTCGGTAGCTTGTCAATTCCGCAGATGCGGAAGGTGCATCCCGCTTCAACGCGTGGTCAATTAGGTGCGTAAAGCCTGGGCGGCGGAGGAATTATCAGTCGCAAGCCTATGAAGTGGTAAGGTACTCACGTTTATTCAGAGCACCTAGCGTATCCAATGCCTCTTCTTGTTCTTCTATGGTCGTCGGATTAGAGCGCGGGATGAATTCTATGATGAGGTTTATGGCGTCGCTCGCTTTTCCTTTCCTTGTGGCAAGCAAAGCGATGTCCGCGCCCAGAGTCACTTCATCCGCAATGGTGCTAAGATCGTGACGCGCCGCTGCTAATTTTCTCCCTCTTTCTGCATCCAGAATTGTGTCGCGCGGCTAATGGATAGTTGAGGTCTTACATAGAGACTCCAGAAAGTATTATGACAAACCTTCCACAGATTGAGTTGGGATGCTTTGACTGGAGGTACATGGTGGTGGTAAGGTGACTCGTCGATGATCATTTTCTTTAACGCGGTTAGAGAGGCTTTGCCACTAATCGTAACCTCGAAGGACGGCTTAAAGCTTTTTGGGTTTGGTGGCATCGGCCACAACAAGGTCGACAGTATCCGTGCCTGCGGTCATGGTAAGACTGAGAGCCTATCAGATGGTCTTGAGACGAAGGGGCCAAGTTGGAGCATGGAGGTCGGGATGAGGACTTGATGAGGACTCAGGAGGACCAAGGAGGACCACATGATTGTCCAAACACGGACAAAACAACGCGTCGCGTCACCAGTGTCACAGGTGTTGCCAAGTTTTATTTGAAAATGATATCAACACGATGCTTCACTCTTTCTTGGTAGTACTATTTTTTCTTAACATCGAAGAGTCAAAGGTGGTAAATACCACTGCAGTTCACGTGGTCGCGCATGTACCGAACAAGTTCGCCGCATTTCCAGCCAGTTTCACATTTTGGCAAGTGTATTTTGCCGTGCCTGAGGGCGGTCTACATGTATTAGTTAGTTCTCCGCATGCGAGAGAAAATATCAGAGGAGGAAGAGAACATACGACAACGAGAAGTTGTTCACGTTGATGTCGGAGCAGCGCGCACCCGGGGAGCATGCGAGG
Source organism: Favolaschia claudopus (assembly GCA_037176885.1). Classification (NCBI taxonomy): domain Eukaryota; kingdom Fungi; phylum Basidiomycota; class Agaricomycetes; order Agaricales; family Mycenaceae; genus Favolaschia; species Favolaschia claudopus. The sequence goes on along the minus strand of JAWWNJ010000036.1, from coordinate 429,837 downwards.
CTGGCTACAGTGGATCCGGACGAGGTACCAGATATTCTAGTTCGGAGTAAATTTGGAGGAAGAATTCTGGGCAGAAGACTGGACGCACGTCGTGAAGAATACGTCTTGTATGAAGGTGTTGGACGGGAATTGTGCGCACTGGAAGCAAAACTCAACATAGATCAGCCAATGATCATTAATAGAGACTTACAGCCGATGCACTGGACAAGTATGTCAACCTTAAATATCCAGGCCAGATTCAAAGCGCACCTCGTCATATAACATTGGTCAATCACAACTGGGTTATCAACCTTGCTTTCAACAAAGTTCGCAAAAGTAATGTTCTTGACGATTCCGCTCCCGACACCGGATCCCGCCCACGCTTTGATACGGGCACCGTTCTGTGCGTTGCTCATGTGAATGTTGCTGGATGAAATGATCGGTCTACGAGTATTAGAAAGGAAGAGGACTGCTTTACGTTGCGGTGACATTCTCCACAATATCGAACATCCCAGCGAATTGTCCGAGTGAGCTGCAATTTAGTGTGAGACGAGAATTAGTTGGTTCACAGCATTAGATAGATTCTCACCCGACAGAGATGCCACTATTAGACGGAGAAAATTAACGGGGACATTGTATAGATAATAATATACGCACTGGGAGCCGGTACAGTTCAAGTTGGAGACAATAATATTCGTCGAATCTTTCCATGAAGTTTGCATGAGTAGGAAAAGGCTTCAAGGCACAGACCAACTCACTCGGCTGTCATGACGACAAAATTCGGTTTTGAGAGTTCGAAAAGAGGAGCACATAGTCACTCACCTTGAACGAGACACAGTCGTCGCCGTTGTTGATGACGGAGTCCTTGATCACAACGTTGTCGCTTCGGTATGTATCTGGAGGTCTGTCAACGGCAGTTCGAATATTAAAAAATTAAGCAAACAGACCCCAGCCATCAGTATTGGCTGCGCCATGCGAGGAAGTGGACTTTGCGTTGAGTGAAACATTGCTGAAAGTAACATTCTTCCCCTCGTTAACGAAATTGAACCACATGGGACTGTTGATCATCTTAATGTTCTGCACCACTACATTTGTAGCCTGGAAGAGCGTCATGGTAATAGGACGCAGTAAACCGGAGTTGGAGGCGAAGGCGTCCCACCAGGCCTGGAAATTGGATGTTATTTATCTGTAGAACATCAATTACAACGGATGATACGTGCCTGCCCTGCGCCATCCAACGTTCCACCGCCATCAACGAGGAGGTTGGTGCCGCCCAGAATCCAAAAAGTGATCGACGTTTGGAACGCAAAAGGGAAAGCGTTCTGTGGGAAACATATAAAAAGAGCTGGCTTTTCGCATGCAAAATACCCACCGCAGTCCAATAGGTGATGTTAGGATTAAACCGCATCGTTCCTTGCAGATTCTACCGAGACGTCATTCACCAAGCGCCAAGTAGTCTAAAAAAAAGCTACCAGATGCTTGTTGGAAAGGCCAGTCATATTGAGGCGCGTGGAGATATTGAGCGTTGTGCTAGCAGGAATCACAACCGTGCTGCACGACTGCATCGCAGTCAGCAACTGCGGGGAGTCATCCTTTCCGCTGCCTAGCGCAGCAAGCGTGCAGCTGGCTCGCTCGACGTTCTGTACTGTGCGGGATGGCGTCGCCAACACTGCATGCAGAGACGAGAGCGCCAACAAGGAGGCTGTTAAGATGGTGGAATGCATGTTATATTTTCGAAACAATATCGGCGGTTTATATCGTCGCATACGGACCGAGGACGGTCCTGGGGGCGGTGGGTGGTGCCGGCGGGAGGGGAGAATTAGATCCATGTGACCGCGCCTTGCCTCTCATGATCTCATGCGACGATTCTTCGGCGAAGTTGTCAAGCATGCGCATAGCACGGTGCGGCGTGTGAGTAGTGGAATGATATCGAAGAGCAAACCAAAAATAATCGAAGATCTCATGGATGCCCTCCATTGTGCTGCGAAACCATTGAATTTCATGTTTCGAGCTTAACGCCATAGGTTAAATCGAAAGAGGTACATTTCTAACTCAAGGTGGTTTTGATTTGATTCGGAGATTCAGCATGATATATGCTGTTGAATTCGTTTGGCCGGGATTCGGGAGGAGCCTGTTGCGGTAGCATCGAATGGCAGATGATTTGAAGCATAGAGGCATAGTCGTGGTCAAGTTCAAGTTGCGTCGGCGATCAAGGTCCGTATGATTCCGACTCAATTCGAGTGGGAAAAATTCTCTCGGCGTATTTGCGTAGAATCCGGGGATTCTTCATCATACACAGGTGTAGCATAGTCTTAAAAATTCTGTCGTGAATTCGTGGAAGCGGTGGCTAAGAAATTAGGGGGTGTCAACGTGGGTACTCATTCGCTTGTAGAGTACGCATAAAGAAGCTCCCAAATTATCGACCGTCTACGTATAGATTGGGTATAGTATGTATATCCGCATTATATATGTACAACAACATCATCACCGTGGCCCTGGAAAGGCACCCGGAACCACCTGCCTCCTCCGCTCCGGATGATGGAAGTACGTCCCATATCTTGATAACCTCGACGGCGTACTCGGACTCCCGCTAACAGGAACATCCAGCATCGTATGCTCGTCGGGCCCATTCGAAGTCGGACGCTCCAAGTCATTCAGGGACGGAACAGAATTCTCCAACCCCCCCGTCTGCGTCCCGTAATCCTGGTCGTCGCTGTCATCCTCCTCGTCTTCGTCCAGCCAGTCGTCGGTGTCGGGCAGGTTGATAACACCCGACGCGGGGTCGAAGCTGAGTCTGTGACTGAGGTTCGTCGACCGTCTCGATTCGTCCCATGTCTGACTCCTGCTCCCTGCTTCTGGAAGATCCGCGTCTGCGGCGGGAGGAGATGATGGAAGATCTGTGAGTATCATCTCGCTCTGCGTCCGTCGACGGACGCTGGGTCTCTTGCGGAGGGTGAGAACCACGGCTTGACCGTTTGAATCCTTTGACGATGCCCCGCGCGGTGACGATCGATGGTCGTTGTTAGATAGCGTCTGGCCCTTCTTCAAAGGTAACCATGGGTGTGGAAGCACACCGTTTAGCGCTGGGTGCATGTACCGTCGTTTCCCGGTGCTGATCATCGTTGTCAGTATTTTGCCAAAGTGAAGTCGACGCACTTACTTGAGCACGCCATCGTACCAGTTGGCCATTGGTGGCTGGGACTATCCCAGTAATTAGCTTTAGTTTCGCGACATCATTAAACAACGTACATAATCAGTCCTCTCATCTTCCGGTGCAACGTAGAGAGTATCGTCATTCTGAGCGTATCTCCTACGGTTCAAATTGCTGTTCATATGCATCGTTCAGTTTTGCGCTCCACCACTCAAAGTGATACACAAGCCTTTGTGACCAGGTTACAGGATGCCCCGCGCGCAGCCTCGTAACATCCGCCGTCTCCTCACCCCGCTCAACCTCAAACACCGAGCTGAGGCTGACAAAGTCGCTGAGGGGTTTCAAGGCCTTCTCGACATACCAAGACCACAATAGCGTGCCGACGATAAGGGGAACCAGCAAGATGGTGATAAAGTACGAAAGTTTCGAGGTCGCGTATGTATTTTGGAGGAGGAAGAAGCCCGACATGAAGGTGAGGAAGATCATTACACCCCAGATGAGGCGAACGAAGGTGATTGGCCAAGCCTGGCCCTGCGACTCGTACGGTTTGTAGAACACTGGGAGAGAAGGTCAGCAAGTGCGTAATGGTGTGATGCAGGAGCCAAACGGACCGAAAAGCAATTTGTACTTGTACACAACGTATGAGTTGCCGAAGTAGATAGCGCCGAAGATGAGGATGAGAGGCTGAGTGACGCTATACAGCATCGTGATGACGAACATGAGAATGGCTTGGGGGTACACAATACCATAGTTGATCATCGGAGGGGCGTTCAATTCCGCGAAATCTTCCAAAATTTTAGAAAACTAGGGATTGAGAGTCAAAGCTAGACACCTACCGCGCGGAGTCCGGGTGACGAAGAGACGGAAGAAACGCGGAACGGTTACACCCAGATTCAGCAGTTGCAAGGGTACGATACCGAGTGCTAGAGACTACTTGAGACGCTTGAGTAGGAGAGTATCGATCGTAGACGTACCCTGGAGTATGACATAGGACAGGAAGAAGTTGCGCGCTTTACCTGCTTGGAGCGCCCTCGCTATCTTCTCAGGGATCTGAGCGGGGAAGTTCGCTAAATCGTACAAGAGCTGGAGGTAGGTTGAGGCCAAGAGGAATATGAAGACGACGTTGACCAGTAGGAACAGGAAGTATCTGTTGGGACATTGACAAGATGTTACAGGTCATACAACGTGAATCGTACTTCTTGAGCAGTGAGTACTCGACCCAACTTCTAGCCCTATATCCTTGCTGGTAGGTGAGACCTATTTAAGCAGTAATCAGTATGAAATTGACACCGTCTGGAACGAGAACGGCGTGCCTTCGAGCAGGAAAGGCAAACAAGCATTGAGAGTAATCATCGCGACCGACGGCAACGAATTCTGCACAATGGCGCGCACTTGGTCGTTACTATCAATGAGTCTTCCAAGCCACGGCATCGTCTTCTTAATCTCTTCATAACTGAGCAGACCCGCAAGCGCCGTGATGGGGAAAATCCAAGTAAAGAACAGCAACGCGATCATGGCGAGCACAAATATGTCGCGAGTCTGAATGGAGAGCTGCGACGGCGTCATATTGCTCCACACGATGTCGCGCGGCTCGGGGGCGGGGTAGGTTCGGCACTGCAATACCTGAGGGGAATGCACGACTTGGATGGCGACCTGAGCCGATGACATTTTCTCGAATGTGACGAATGCCACCTGCGTGGCTTTGAACTTGGCGAGACGGCGTTTGCGCACTTTCTCGTCGATTTCTTTGAAACGGGCTTCGAGAAACTCGAGTGCGTCGACCTTTTGTCCGAACCAATTGGGGCGCAAGGTTGGACGCTGGCGATGGGGGACGACGAGGCGCTGTTGTTGCATGCCCCCTTCGACGTCTATAAGCGGTAGAACGCCGGCTTCGGGGTCGTATTCTTCTACTGTGCTCGGGTTGCCGACATAGCTGACCCATGCATCCTCGAGCTTGAGGAGCGCCTCGGTACGCTTGTCGATGAGCGTCTTCAGGGAGCCAACATCTCTGCAAACGGTGACGCTCTCCACGGCAAGTCCGATGTTCTCGAAGTATTCGGCTAATGGCCGCTCGCCCTGGAGTTTACGCGGGAGGTTGGTGACCATGACGGTGCGTGCGGGGATTGAGTGCACGAGCTCCAAAGAAAAGAGCTGCCGAGAGCGGATGAACCGGCGGTAGTTCTTGTATATGAAGTAGAGGGCGAGGAGCGTGAAGAGGTAGGTGAAGATGAGGTATAGTGATAGGTACGAGTTGGCTTCGCTGATGAGGTCGAGCCAGTCCAAGCCAGGGTAGGTAGAATTTGTGGTGCCATTGGTCGCGGAGGCGCGTAGGCGGAACATGGAAGGCTTGCTGCCGAGGATGTCAGGCCAGTCAGAGTCGTCCGATCCGGGCCAGTCAGAATCGTCGCCTGTTTCTTTATTATGCTGTGAATTGTGTGAGTTAGAACGTGTCTAGCTGAAGAAAAAGGTGCGCAACACACATTCCAGTTGATTGGCATAAGAATGGTCACAGCAAAGAAAGAGCAGACGGAGAATAATTTGAAGGACATTTTGTAAAAGTTGAGAAGAACAGCCGCGTCGAGTCCTACTATTTGCAGTATGGTGAATTCAGAGGTTCTAATGGTAGGCAATATCCAGCCAAAGAATGCCTGGTGCGCATGGGCTTCATGAGGAGAGAACCCTGGGCAAGAAATCAACAAAGTATTCAAAAGCACCAGTGGTCTGCGATCACACCCTTTAGCTTGGTTCGGGGAGCGAACAATAAGGGCCAACGAGTGCGACAGTATGAGAACACGAAGAATGAGAAGAGGCCGATAGTGGCCGACATGACGAGCTGAGTGGTGAACCATGGACCCTCGAATTTCACTACAATTCATTCAGTATGGTGGTGTATCGTGTGCCAGGGGACGCACTGGTGGGTGGGGAGCCAGGAGGAAGGCCGCCGCCGTCGTCACCATCGTCGGGGTCGAAGAAGAGCTTGACGAACGAGGAAGCCTTCAAGTCCATCTCAAGGGTAGCAGGAGAGGACCATGGCATATGCGCCAATCTCCGATCCTGATGCGCACGGATTTGGGCCCAAAATATCTTCTATGTCCGATAAAAATGCAGTCATGGTTTGGTCCGATCCCGCGTACGCAACGGCTCTACCGCTCTCTACCGGCACATATGTCCAATCATGATGTACGAATTTCTGCCCATTCCGCATTGAAGCCGGGATGCTCACGGAAACCGACCTGTGCGGCCGAAATGTTCATTCACTGTCAGTCGTGCGTGCCGCAGCGTGCGCAAGCGAAGGTTTTGCTCATGATCACCATCCGATCAGAAATGTGCGAAATCGGCAAAAACCCTTCGCACGGAAGTGACGAATTTTGACCGATATGCCGTAAGACAACGTGACACGTTGTGACAGCTGTAACCATCCAACTTGAACCCGTTTTTAACCTTTCGCAGTTGGCGCGTATGTTGTCGATACTCAACGCCAGACTGCTCAGCCGTCTGTCTACCGCCGTCGCGCGTCAGCCAGTCCTCTTGGTCTCCGCGTCGCGTCTCCCAATTCTCGTCGCCCGTCGTTCCTTCATCACCTCCATCCCCCTTGCCTTCCCCGCCGTCCGCGCTCCAGCCAAGTCAACCGCAGGCAGGAAGACCGCGACCACTGCCAAGAAGACCGCAGCCAAGAAGAAGCCCGCGACTAAGAAGAAAGCCGCCCCCAAGAAGAAACCTGCCGCCAAGAAGGTCGCGACCAAGAAGAAGGCCGCCCCCAAGAAAGCAGCGAAACCGAAGGGACGCGTCGCCGCCAAAAAGCCCGTCGTTAAAAAGTGTCAGTTTGCTCTTCACTTGCATTGGCTATCGTGTCGAACCCTCCTGCTCATTCCCTTATCCGTTACAGCAACGCGTGTGACCAGAGCTCAAGCTCCCCCACCCCGTGGTCCTTCACCCTTCATCCTCTTCTCCAACGAGTATGGAAAGAACCACAAAGACGTCTCCATCGTCGAACGCGCCAAATTGTCCGGCGCCGCCTGGAGAGCCTTGTCTGAGGAAGAGAAACAGGTATTGGCCCTCGTTCAAGCACCTTACTACTCTCCGCTCATCCACAACTTCAGCCTTATGTCACGCTATCTGCCGCCCGCAGCACCGTCGCACAGGAAGAAAGGACCAGATACTTCGCCTCGGTCGACCCCGACCTTCTCCGCCGCCTAAATAAACAGCGCATAGCCAGCAAGAAAAATCGCATCCCCGTCCCTCGGATTCTCAGAAAGCCCCCCTCTTCATTCTTCCTGTACGTGTCGCTTCTCCCTCCGCGTCCCTGCCTAACACATTGTCGTCCACAGTTTCCTCTCAGAAATTCGTGATCCATCTCTGTCAGCCGTCGAAAATGCTAAGAGTGCCGGCGCAGCGTGGAAGACCTTGCCTGAATCCGAGAAAGAGGTTTGTAGCCTTCAGACTCTCCCTTAGCTGCTCCCTAAATGTTGTTGCAAAGGTTTACCGCGAACGGTGTTTGGAGCTCACCAAAGAGCACAAGCTCAAACTCGAGGAACGCGCAAAACATCTCCCCAAGAGTGCCTAAAGTTAACAAGGATGGAGGATCCACCGCTGCGCCAAAGAGCAGTCACTGTGTCGGATAACATTATTTCAGAATCACCTAGCCTGATTCCCATTTACCCGCTTGCTTTCTCTTGGCTTGTACATTTACTACAATTCCATTATAACTATCGTACTACCTTTGTTTTCACCCAGCAAACATACCTCCTCTCACATTATTCATGCAGAGTTGACGGTCTCCACCTGTCGTAAGTCTTAACATTAAACTATGCCGACTAGGGATCGGGCGTGAAAAAGTGTGGTGCAGGTATGTATGGGTACATGTGAATGTTACATTAAACGACGTGCAGTGCGATGTAGGAAAGAAAAAATGCGAGGAGACAACACATGGAAAGCAAGAAACAGAGTAGAGAAAAGCAAGTCATTAGGGTCATGAATGTATCGGTCATCGAGGCGACGTTGCAGGCGTTCCGGGTGGTACCTTGGTCGACTCCACAACCTCAGTCAGCTGCTGGCTCCGCTTCTGCGCCAACTCCAGCTGCCGTTGCAAGCTCCTAACTCAAGATCAGACAAAATCATTCCAAGTCAAGAACGAAACACCGACTTCATATTATTCTCGAGCTCCGCAATACGCTCTTTACCACCTTGCCGCTCGCGCTTGACGCGCTCCTCCGCAGCCCTCAGGCGCGCCTCGTACTCCTTGACGCGCGCCTCCCATTTGGTGTCCGCTACAACGCTCTTCTGGTTCATGGCAGCGACCTTCTCCTCCGTGGCAAGCAGCTGATTCTGCGCGTTGTTGAGCCGTCGCTCGGCGTTGGCTGCGCGCGTAGCGAGAGAGCGGATTTCCATCGGGTCGGGTCCGCCTGGTTTGCGCGTCGCGGATAATTGCGCCGTGAGTTCCGCGTTCGTCGTCTACGTATACGATTAACTCTACCGAAAGGATAAGATAATCAGGGATTGACCGCACCTTCAGCGCCTCAAGCTCGCCCTCCTTCGAGCTCAGCTTGCGTCTCCATCCAGCCTTGGCATCCGCATAGCCCTTCACGCCCACTTCAAACTTGTCAATCTGCTTCCACCGCATATCGAGCTGTTTGCGCATATCCGTCAACTTCTCCACAAACCGCCCCTCCACCTCCTTTGCGCGCTTCTCAAAGTCGAGCTGAATTTGACTGAGCGCTTTGAGCCGCGTGATGAGGTTATCGTGGAACACGCTAAAGTTGGTGAAGGGTTTGGTTTCGGCTTGTCCTGCCTTTTTCTGGAGCATATCAACCGATCAACAAACGATGAAAAAAGAGAGAATGAGAGGAGAACTCACAGGGGTCTTGTCGACGCCGAGAATCTTATCCAAATATTGGTAGATGGTAAGTAACAGAGTATTCCGCTCTGTCAACTGGTCGCGATACTGACTCTCCGCCGCAAGCAGCGCTCTTTGATCCTTGTTCAGCCGAGCTTCAAGGTCAACGACGCGCTTCTTATACCCAACAACCTCCGTCTCCGCCGCCTTCAAGCTCGCTTGCGCCGCATCCAACCGCTCACTCACATTGAGCCTTGCCTGCGTCTGAGCGCTAACCTCACCCTTGAGCGCCAGTATCTCCGCATGCATGGCGTCGATCGCCTCGTCCCTTCCGCGGCCTCGACTCTCCCGATCTGCCAACTCCGCACGAGCACGAGACAACTCCGCCTCGATGCGTTCCAAATCGCGCTTGAGCCGGTCGACCTCGAGCTCGAGCGAGAAACGCGCCGAGGAATGTGTCTCCCCTGCGCGCCGCGACTCGCCCTCGAGCGTTTGTAAGGCAGCTTGCACGGCAGCTAGATCGGTGTCCCGCTGGCCGAGCAGTCCCTGTGTTCGCGCGAGGTCCGCCAGTGCGCTTTGCAGCGCTGATTCCTTGGCGTCAAGTGTCCGCCGCTCGGCACGCATAGCAGCAGCGTGTTCTTTCGCCGCAGCATCGGCATCGGCCGTGACTTGCGCGAGGGATGCGCGCACATCTTGGAGTTGCCCGACCAGATCTTCGACGTGTGAGGCGAGCTCTTCTTGTCGATCGCGGTGTGCGTGGATGTCAGCGCTGCAAGTCTCATACAGCTGCGTCATCTCTTCCAGCTCGATCTTAAGGGCCGTGATTTTATCTTTGAGGGCTGCAGAGAGTGCTTCGAGGCGGTCGCGTTCGGCGGCCTCGTCGTCCCGCATGCGATCAGATTCCTCCTTCAGTCGGTCGTTGTCGTCCTCCAGTATGTAGATTTGCTCGCCCAGTTTGTCGACGGTTGCCTGCATTGCCTCGAGTTCGTTGTCTTTGGCCTCGGTTTCCTCCTCAAGGTGTGCGAGGGCCGCTTCGAACTTGGAATGCAGGTCTTCTGTGTTGGCCTCGAGCTCGGAGATATTGAGGCGCAGTTCTTTGGACTCAGACTCGCGTTCTGCCAGAACCTAAGAACAGTCAGAATGGAGAGGCAAAAATAATCGACGGATACACACATCACGCAACTCCTCGACCTGTTGACGCGTTTCCTCGACCTCCCCTCGCCATTCCTCCTCCACGACAGCGATAAGACGGTCATGTTCAGCCACCATGTCTTCAATTTCCTGGCTCTTGAGTTCCAGGTCATCCTCCTTCTGTTGCAACTCGATCAAGGCCGCAGCTAGCTTGTCGCGCGCAGCGTTCAAATCGTCCTCCACAGCCTCGCGCTCTTCTCGTTCCTCCAGAATCATCTGCCGACTCTCAGAGCGCTCGAACGCCTCAGCGCGTTGTAACTGCTGCTGAAGATCCTCGTTCTCCAAACGCAGCTGCTCAACAAGATCCGCCAAATCCTCCTTCTCCTCTTCTCGTTGAGTGGCCAGATCAGCCTGCTCCTCCGCTCGCACCAACAACTCTGTATTGGCGGCCTCTAGAGCAGCCACTCGTCCGCCGTCCTGTTCGTCGCTGTCCCTGCGCCGCTCGACAATGTCTCTGAGGCGTTCGAGCTCCTCCATATTATCCTCCAGCAGCCCCCGCATGTTGTCTAGTTCGTCCTCGAGCTCGGCGTTGCGGTCTGCGAGCAAAGCATCGGCGGAGTCGCTGGTGGCGCGTCGTCGAAGTTCGCGTAGTTCACGGTCACGCTCTTCGAGCTTTTCCTCCAGCTCGCGTTCGCGGTCGCGATTCGAAGAACGATGTGAGCCGGCACCTGCTCGTTGCAGGCGGTCGAGTTCGCGCTCGAGTTCAAGGACAAGCTTTTTCAGCTTCTTGAGCTCCATTCCGCGCTGCTGCACCTCAATCTTGAGACTGATATTCTGTTTGAGTGCGGCATCGATCTGGTCTGGGGCGAGCTGGGCAAGGCGCTCCTCGAGGAAGTGCACGCGTAACTTGATGTTGAAGTTTTCTTTCTTGAGATTGTCGATGTGCTATAGTTCATTTGAATCAGAAATAGATAGATATGGTTTTAAAATGCAGACGGACCTTCTCCTGATCACGTAGAGTGAGTGCCCCCTTGGCGCCGGACGCAGAGGCGCGTGCAGCACGCTTGGGACGCGTCGCAACAGGGGTACCAACACCATAATCGGCTCCATCCTCTTCGGCATTGGTGGTGGTGTCGAAGTAACTGGGTTTGTCGCCGGCAGTGACAGTTGTGCGTCGGGAGAATACTGGAGGTGAGGGAGTTGCGATAGGTTGAGAGGATTGCGCAGAGGTGCCGGAGGAAGATGAGGGCACACGGAGCTTTGCAGGGGTTTTCTGGCTGAGATCTTGGTCGAAGGAGCCCAGTGAAAGGTCAGGATGAGTGCCAAAGGAAAGTCCAGAGTTGTCTGCGCTGCCAGACGCCATCCAGAGTCTCGTCAACGTCGAGCTCGACGGCGAGCTCGTAGTAGATCGTCAACAGTTAAGAATGAAATCAATTTCCCAGGCTCCCTAGGCCAGTTGCAAGCCAGTTGGACGAGTTACAAGTACTCAGATAATGCAACCTGAAGTTGCGCGTTTATTGGCACGTTGTGGATCATATTGTGTTCGTTTTGGGACCAGCAGTGTGTCTGGTCAAATCTATTCTAGTGTAACCCCTCCCTCCTTCTCTGCCTCACCCCCTCCCCCAGCTCTCGTCTCTAATCGAACAAGTTCAGAGAATCAACCTGCGTAAATGCACAACCCTCAGGAAGGAATTCGACCAATGAAAGAAAACATGCAACGCACTCTGGCTCTTTTGCAGGCTTGACAAGAATCCCACCATGGTTGTACGCTCCCAACATCCGGTGGTACGCGTTCAAGTTCTTGTGCATGGTGATTTGGAAGACGGATGCCGAGCCTTGTCTATAAAGGAACGCGTCGGTGTCACAGAGAATCAAATTCGAGACATCACGCACCGACTAGCAATCGTCGCCGACGCCAAGAAATACGACCAAATCCTGAACCACCTATCACCATACTTCGCGAGGATAGCGTCCTTGTTCGAGAGCCAGTTGAGGTACCATCGCCACAAAGTAGCGGAGTAGTGCACGCCGAGGACGTCGATGGATTTGATTTCAAAGTTGGCTTGTTCGAGCTATTATCGTGCGCGTTGAGGACGGGGATAGTAGACCGAGAGGAAACAAACCTTGCCAACGACCCATCCCAAAGAGGCAGACGCGTCGGCGCCGGGGAAGACGTATTTGTTCATGAAGAGGCCCCTGGGGAATCTGTGAGATGCGAACGCAAAGGGGGCGAGGAGTGTTCATACCAGATCAAGTCCTCGAATTGCCAGCCCGGTCTGAATCCAGCTACCTGGAGAACGAAAATACCATCATCGTGGAGGAGTTCGTACATCTGTGAAAGGAAGGCGCCGTAGCGGCGTATGCCGACGTGCTAGAGACGCAGACTTAGCGGAGACATTGAGAGACAACAGTAAGCATACCTCAGCCATTTCCAAGCTGACTATCTTGTCGTAGATGCCCTGGCCGTGGGGGATTTCGCGGTAGTCACAGCATAAGATGCGTGCTTTGTCTGCGGGGACCTGGTGATTGTTAGTTGCATGCATGAAGGCCGGCATCGAGAACTGACCCCATTGCTAGCTATCCTCTCCGTGCCGAACTTGGCCTGGTTCTTCCCTAGGGTGACACCAGTAACATCGCAGCCGAAGTTTTTGGCGGCGTAGGCGACGAGGGTGCCCCAACCACAGCCGACATCCAATAGCCTGGATGAAATGATCAGGATGAGAGGAGGATTGCATAGAAAGAAGACCGACTTGTCTGTGGGCTTCAAGTCGAGTTTGTTGCAGACAATGGCGAGTTTGTTGTCCTGAATGGTTTCTAGTGACTCGAATGTATCTGGGGAGCATACGACGCCAGAGGTGTAGATCATGCGAGGACCGAGGAACCTGAGTGCACTCAGCGTTTGCAGAATATGGGATATACAATACACACCAGGAATAAAAGTCGTCTCCTCTGTCATAGTGGTCGCGAACCTGCTCTTCGTCTTGACTTTGGGAGTGGACGATGACCTCGGGGATGAAGTTCATGAAGACATATCTGAAGAGTTCTGGGGTGAACGAGAACTTCGCCCAGTCGTGGCGCTGTTCGAGGATTTCGAGCATGTCGCCTTGAATATGTCGCGTCAGCAGACGTTCGTCATGCGATATTGAGAAGAGAAACCAACCTTTCACGTCGATCTTGCCCTCGAAATACGCGTCGTGGAAGACCTGCATGGGGATTTTGTTCTTGCCAGAGTAAGTCTTCTTGAGTTCGTGGTCTTTTATGGTGATATACTCTTCAATGTCCTTGCCGGGAGGATGACCTTTTCGTTCTTTCGTGGACCGTAATTCGACATGAGCGCCCAGTAGGCAATGGTGGTGGGGACGCCAGTGAGGAGAGCGATGAACCAATACGTGTACCATCCTCCGCGATTTACGAGAGGAAGGAAGGATTTGACAACGTATGGGACGATGAGGACGAGAGCGGCGAGGTGGTAGTTGGAGAATGAGCCGTTGCCTTCAGCGAGACCGACCACAGGCGCATTTTTAATCGACGGCAGCGACGTCTCCCGCACTGAAGAGGACGACATTTTTTGGGGGAAAATCGACACGAAAGTCGAATGATGACCGCGTCTTCGGCTTTGTCGGCTTTATATGGTCGCACTACCGAGCAACCGAGCAGCCGATCTCCCACGTAGTTGGTTGTGGCGGAGGGAGACTTGCTGTGCTCTCGAGTCTCCCTTATTAGAGAAGATATGATGGAATGAGAGAGAGATAGAGAGAGAGGTGGCGAGCGGTTCAAGAGACTGAAAAACTCGATGAGAGGGAATATAAGCAGAGAGCGAAGGCTGCTGCTATGGAAAGCAGAATGATATGCGGGAAATTTTCCGAAATTGAAAGGGAGATGCAAGTGACGGTAAAGAGCGCCAGAGCAAGAAGGAGAAGGAAATAGTCTTGGAGTATATGCTAGGGAATGTTGCGTGTGAGACAAGCTGTGAAGGGAGATAGATAGAACCGCAGCTGTCCAAAGCATGGAAGAGGAAAGGAAATGAGTAGCTGTCGAGGCAGATGTGTGTTTGGTCAAACAAATCTAGGGGAAAGATGAGTAGAGAACGATGGAGAAGGGTGTCATGACACGAAGCGCTGCTAAGAGGACAAAGATTGTTCGAGGAGCAGAAGTTAGATAACAGTCAAAGGAATGGTCGAGCTGTGGGCAGGTGACCCATATAGAAGGAAACAGTAGGAGAATGTATAATTTAGATTTAGGCAGTCAGCAGGGAAGCGTAAGATTAGCAAGGGAAGAAAAACGAATAAAGCAAGACAGAAAGCGAACCGCGATTTAAAACCCCGTTGGATACGAAGCACAGATAAGAGGAAAACGGTTGTTTGGGAAGCAGGAGGCGACGAAGAATACTCGGATTAGAATAGCAAGGGAATGAAAGAGGGGAAGCGTGAACACAAGGCACAGAAAAGAAGAGAAAGGGAGGAACATCTGGATCTAAGGCCGGTACTGGGATGAAACGGAAGAGTTCGGGAAAGCAGAAATCTACGGAGGGTGAATAGTGCAATGGACTACTAAAGGGTTGGATGGGTAGCAGTAGAAAGAGCGAAAGAGGTACAAGACAGAACATTGGCGAAATTCGAAAGAGAATGCCAATGAGAATGTGTGTGGGACAATGAAGAGGTAGAGTGCACTGGCATGCGGCGAGGTGGCACAGAGGGCCGGAAAAGCGGAAGATAGAGACAAGGAGCAAGCGCAGAGGGGAGCGCGGGAAGCTCAAAGACAGAGGCAAGAAGTGCGCAGGCAAGCGCGGGAGCAGGGGCAAGCTCAAGGCCGGAGGCGCAGGAGCGCGGAGGCATGCACCAAAGGGCGAAGGCAATATTCTTGCCCCACTGGCAGTTCGCCGCTCATTTCCTCGAAGGGTCGTCGTTCAACGTCCGACGCAAACCAGCCGTACAGGTGTTGAGTCTGGATTTTTATTGTTGACTTGAATGGCAAAGAGAGGAACCGCGTGGAAGAGATTCTTTGTTCTGCGAAGAACGCGAAGTTGTGTCCGACTTTGCAATTGAAGCTTCAAAGTGAAACGCTTGTAGTTTTCGTCCAGAGTTTTGTGGTTCAGTTGTTCATTTCTACACGACGTCGACGAGAGGGTGTTGGTTGATTGCCATCTTCGCTGTGATCAACGTCGACCAATTTAATAAATTATAAAGTCAGCAATGAGCATCCTCTTCATCTTCAGAGAAGTTAGCGTGCAGTGCTACCAAACTATCGATAAGTCTTCGATGCTCGAGCATAGATGAAACTGCCGTGTTGTTGAAACTTGACCCAAGATCCATTTCGATTTGGCCGACAATAGTCGGAAAATGCTAATACGTGTACAAATGCAAATGCTACTCTACGATTATTGCTAATGTCTACAACAAGTATACGACAACAAGGATGGATTGAATAAGTTATGTGGTCCAAGACAGCAAAGGGACAGCAACAAGTGCCTAAAGTCAGTTTCATGATAAGTCGTCTTCTGGCTCGGCAGAAACACCATCTTCGTTCCAGACTTCGATGAACTGAAGGACAGAGTTGGTATTAATCATGAGCGAACGACAGACAACTCACTCGATCCTTTTGTGCATCGGCGTCGCTCGTCGTCAGTATGGGTGCTGTGGCGTAGTGTAGCCGTGTCCACGAAATGGGCTTTTCATTGCGTTTGTTCACAGCTTTATCGCCAGCGGCAGACTTCTTGCCGAGGACGAACTTCGCACATTTGCTGGAAAGAATAAGCCATACGATCTCTGTCTCGATGTAACCGCAACTCACTCTTCCGACAAAGAATACAGAGTTTTGAGATGCGCTTTCAACAGCATTACCATGCCAATGATGACGCTGGCTCTCATACGAGGACGATTGTCCCGCTCTTGCCCTTGTGGCTGCCCGTCCACTTCCATGGTCTGTGGAGCCTCCGCGGCAGGTCGCAGGTGGGAGAGGAGATGCGACGGTGATATCGCTTCCAGAAGTCGCGCACCGTCGACAGACAGTATAACTGTCAAATCTTTGATCACCGTCACGACTTCTTCTTGCGTCTTGTACTCGAAGGACGCAAAGTTCTCCGCCATGTATCGTGTGAAGTCGACCTCGTCCTGATCATTATTAGTGGGAGGCAAAGCTGAACTATGAGAGGCGATTACCTGAGTCGCCTCATCTTGACGAGGAAGATTAAATACTCTGATGAGAGCTTTCAAGAAATCTTGTCGCGTTGTGCGTTTTTCTCGAACGAGTGAGTACCAACGCTGGAGCAATGCGATGGGGGTCGGTTGCATGCGGAAGCCTTGCACATCCTGGACCACTTTCCGTTGGTAATCGAATGACGCTCGAGCACTTGGGATATATCGGGTATTGAGAAGTGATCCGTGCTTCTGATGCAATATCGAGTGTAAAGCGTTAGCCCTACCAGAAAGACTGGCATTCGGGCTAGTCCCGAGAGCAACGATGACAGGGAAAGACTGAAAACCAAATCATGAGCTACCCCCACATAAGATTTATCGAGAGAAGTACTTGTAGAGGATGCGCCAAGCCTTGCTTAATTGTGAACGTCAGCACATCAATAGCTGGAGCTTGGATTTGCGGATGCTGTGATAGAGCTGCACGGAGGATATGCTCCATATACCGCTGTACTACGGCCGAGCTGACGCTAAAGCACAATGAGCGAACTTACAGCGCGTGAGGCTGGAACATATATCGTACCCCGAGTCCGCAAACCCATCAGTATTGCCAACTAGTTCATCCATATTGACGTCTCCAGTTTTGATCTTGCCCTTGACAGCGATAGTATCTACGGTAGTAAAGGAAATCAGCACCTGGAACCCGGAATTGGTGGGTGCGGTACCTTTCTGTTTGGCAGAATGTTTGACCGCTTCCGAAATTAAAAATTCTTGGATAATCTTGAGTAGACGGCCACGCCGCTCCTCATCAGGAGAAGAGAAAATTTCGTCCATTATAATCGATGATCGCTCCATTGTCATGAGAGATGGCTGCGCCCTGAACAAAAACCCGAGACATTGAGGATGCGTCCCCGAAGGTCAGGGCTATCACACTTGTCATAGAGCTCCAAAAGAGTGGTGTATATGTGCTCAATGACTGAGGTCTGTTGGTATACGTGAGCTTTGAAAACGGAGCTAGCAAGCGCTTGAGCATACCGACGGACTAATCGAGTCGAACTCGGGCGTAAGCGCTATCGTAGAGTCAGGATAGGATTGTCGAAGCTCGGATGCTCACACGTACCAGGGGTATCTTTCCGTATTTGCTCGAAATCACAATGCTCGCCCAGAAGTGCCATGATGACGACGAGAACACCTATCATCCTTATATCGCCGGGACTTAATGAACCAGCGGCGGCCCGTTTGATAGTTTGTTGGACACGAGCTGGAGGCTGCTGAGTACATTCGACAGTGAGAGCGATGATTACACACCGTTGCACGATTTCAACAATGCAACTAAGCGTTGAAAGTCATGAGTAAGGCACTGTACCACAGTACACATGCATGCAACCGTTTCTTGGAGACCCTGCGTTCACAGCAAATGCTCGAATCGTGAGATGTAGCAGAATGAGGACGGTGACTAACCTGCAGACCGGCAACGGAAGAAGGCTTGATGACCATGGGCTGCAGAGCCTTTTGCAACTCTTGAGCAAATTTGATAGCGGTCCTGGGCATATGAGGAATTGATGCTCTGAAGATTTTCAGCAGGTAGTCGCTTGTCGCTTGTTCCTCCGCCTATGACCCATGTCAGCCATTCGCCATAGACATCTGCAGAGAACGCACGGTGGTAGCATTTTTCAAGTATGGTAAGAGAGTGGACGCGTTAGAACCAGATAGGATGGCAGGGTAGGAAGCTGTGAAAAGATAGATCGTTTTAACACAGTTGTTGACGGTCTGCGTCGGCGCTCAGTCGAAAGAAGAAGAACAAAGGCGAGAAGTGGTTTCACTCACAAAGCCGGGGAGATCGGTTGCATCCACCAGGCCATCAATGAGGGCCTCGCAAATTTCGGTGTAACGAGCATGCAGATTGAGCGCCTCATTGCCCGACTTTTCTGCAATGATTTGATGCAGAATATCCTCGAGCGGAGATTGGCGGTCACTGAAATTGGCAGAGGTGCCCATGATCACGGCAACTTTAGAAAGCAGGGAACTTTTGTCTTGGATCGCGGTAACACCCTTCTGGGACTTCAATGCCGAATGTAATACCACCGGGAACCAAAGCTCCTCGATGGTCTTGATGGCGAGCTCCTTGACGGTGTCGTCTTCGTCCACCATCCTCATGACAAGACGCGTACAAATATCGACTTTGCGGGTGTTATCATCGACGACATTATAAAAGGCTTTCAGAAGCTTGATGACGCGTTTTCGAACACTAAGACCGGTATCCTGGAGAGAGAATGAGAACCGAGGGCTAACGCATATCAACTTCACTTACTGCCATGCGGTCGGCGATTTTGCTGTAGTAATCACCCGCGACCTCTGGCGACTCGATCATGTACTTGCCAATGAGCTCTACGGCCGCGTCGCGTACGGCAGGAGAGCTGTCAAGAAGATGGGTTTCAATACCTCGCCGTACAGTAGGCTTTTTGAAAAGAAAACAGAAGTGTGCTTAGATTGAGAACTGCGAACAACGAAGAGAACACAAACCTCCGCAAGAACTGAAGGGTCGCTGGTAACAATCTGCCCAAGAGCACGTAAGGCTTTAGTGCGCATGAAGATAGCCTGGGCATCCAGAGCGGCGAGGATGACTTTGAGTATCGACGGGAACGATATTTTGCGGGTCTGTATCGTGCCAATCTCCTCAGCGACCCTGTCAATACGTTCCGCTTCTTCTTGCGAGCTAGAAACTCGTGAGTGGGCATGGAAATGTATATAACATGACAACTGACCCAACGTCGAAAACGTCCCGTGCCTGATCTTTCCACACGTTGTGCAGCGCGGTTTTGATTTTCTGGCCAAATGGATGAAGTTTAGTCTCGTCTCGTTTAGCCTGATCTCGCAGAGTGAGCTCGTCGTCTTCGTCGTCCGGGTTAGAGATCCAGGGATCCACCCGATCCAGAGCACGAGCAAGTTCTTCGCCGAGCATCGCTGCAGTCAACTCTCGAGCGCTCTGTAACCCTGTCAGATCCACGTACGTACCAAAAAACCACAAAGCAACTCACATCGTACGCCTGCTCCTCAGAAGACCGTTTCGAAAGGTGCAAAGCAACGTCCTGATGAGCATGCAGAAGCCGGTCGAGCCGCTTGACGTCGAGACTCGAGACAATCTGTCGTTGATGAATTCAATCAACATTTGGTGTCGTCAAAGGGCACCGCACTGACCTCTTCCATCGACTTCAGTGGCTTCGACTTGGGCGCTGCGTCTTCGGCGGCGGCTTTGAACTTCAACTGGCTGGAGCGGATACGTGCGGCGATGACACCGAGATGGTCCAAGGCTATCGTCTTTGCAGCGTTAGTATCAGCCTGAGATGTCTTCACATCCTCGAGCCAAGATAGCTAAGTGATTTTGTGAGACGATCCCTCGCGCATCGGGCATGCAAATAATGATTTACCATGTACTTAGTAGCGATGGTGAGCAGAAGATTGGCAGCGGGGTACTCAGGCCAATAAAGAACAGCAAGGAGGTCAGAGATTAAGTTGTCGAATATCGCCCGATATTCTGCTTCATTCGAGTTCTTCGTCGCCTTACTTTTGCCGGACCTAACGACCATTGAATGACATATATTCAAACATCGGGCAAATCGTCGCACCGTTGGTTGAGGAAGACGATAATCTTCACTGCGGCTTTGGCGGCAGAGTCGAGACCAGACTTGTACAACCGTATTTCCTGTTTCAGGGATGTTTCGAAACGAGCGGAAACCATCGGGAGAGTACACTCACGGTTTTGTCTTGCTCATCCAAGAAGTCTTCGACGACCTGAGATTGGCTCTGACTCTCACTGAAGCTCTCATTACGCCGAAGGAGCGCCTTATTGTCGCGTTCTGTGGCAATGGTCTCCGCTGTGAGCCGGACATCGTGCGCAGACGTTTGCACGAGCTGCAAAAGGAGGGCTGACACCGTGCGGATTGACCGCCCATCGCGGAGCCTAGGGCGAACACCTCAGCGATTTAACTCTGAATCCCAAATAAAACACGCACCGAAACTGACCAGCCTTTTGTTTGGTGTCAGAGAGCTTGATGAGGGAAGACAGAATTTCCTCAATGATCCAGTCCCTCTGCTCATCGTGATTCGCAAAGATCTAGACATTGGAGGAAATTAAAAACCACGAGCAAACCCTCAGGCTTCAGAATACTTACCGATCGAATCAAGGACAATGCGTCGAGTCGTAAACCACGCATGGCGCTCTTCCCAAAAGTCCGAATCACCGCGCTCTCCTTCTCCTTCTTCCCACCTTCCTCCGCCGCATCGACAACGAAAAACGGCCCAATCGCGATGTACACCGCCTGAATGATGATGGAATCAGACATCGCGACGGCCTCTGCGTTGACGAGCGTGCTCAGGCGCGGCAGCACCGACGACAGAGCTTGGAACGTATCACTTAGGGCGTGCTTGTGCGAGCCCGTGCGTATTGTATGATGAAGCAGTTCGCTGGCGGCGCCTGCCGGCGTCGCGGAGGCCTCGACGAACGGGTAGATGACCTTTGTGAGCTGGTTTTTGATCGTGCTCATACACGCTGTTATGAGTTCCTCCGAGTACAGCTGCAGGCCCTATCGTTAGTTCACGCGAGAGGGATGATAAAAGAGCATATAATACCTGCTTGGTGAGCCGCCCGGCTCCGAGCAATGCAAGACAGCAATCCGCTGCAAGGACACTGTCCGCAGCTGTCTCGAGCGCCCTGGCTAACTTCGCATAATCCAAGTCGGTCAGTGCTGCGGGTCCCGAAACAGGAGCAGCAGCGTCGACCTCCATCTCCTCACGCTCCGCCTCGTCCCCGCTGTGCGACTTGGAGCGCCGTTTACCCCTTTGCCTTTTTGGAGGGCTTTTTCGGGGAACTCGCAGCTGACCCGGGGGCAGCAGCGGGCGGGCCGGGAAAAGGATCGATATCCTCGCCCGACTTGACGCTGCGCTCGAGGATCTTGAGAATGCGGTGCAACACAGGCGTCTCGACGTCGCTCAGAGTCTTGGTCTTCTCCTTGCGAGGTGAGTTTCCCTGCCGCACGCGTTTGCCGGGGGAGATGGTCTGCACGATGTATTTCGTGAGCTTGCGGATTAGCTTGGGTTGGAGGAGGGGGCGGGAGGGGTCGGTTGTTGTGGAGAGCGAGAAGTATTCGGCAGGGAGCGAGGAGAGCTCCCCGTCAGGTGGGAGGGCGTCCTCGGCGTCGAATATGTCCTCGAGTAGGGCGGTGAGCTTCTCTAAAGGAAGCCGTTCGTCCCGATCGCCTGTGCGCCGGGCGGAGGTAACTCTGCCACCTGAATTGGATAATTTTTTTCGGGGACTCTCTTCCTCTGACCCGTATCCGCCGAGATCGTTCGGCGAATCTGGTGGGCGCATGGGACGCATCTGAGACTGCGGGGTGCTGGCCCACGGTTTCGAAGGAATCTCGACGTACGACATCGTCACTCGAGGTCGGGAGGGCGAGGAAAAGCTGGACCCTGGGGTCGATAACATGCTCGCGCGGGACGTGCTGCTGGGTGTGATAGGTACGGGGGTTGGGTGGGGGGAGTGCATGCGCTTGACGTTGGGTGAATCGAGCTGGGTCATGGATTTGCGTTTGCGGGGTGTGATGGCGGGCGTGATCATTGCCAGGGGATCCGGACTCTCCTCGACTGGGGGAGGGTTCCTGATTTGAGTCTGCCGGCGGCGTCTTGGGTCGGAGACTTTTGATGGATGCAGGAGGCGGAGGGAGTATTTTCGGACTAGGTGCAACTTCAACCTTAGGTGGCTTAGCAGGGGGCGGGGGTGGGCGTTGAGCAGGAATATGAGAACGGGCTATTTCTTTGGACTTTTGTTCCAGAAACTGATCAAAGAATGCAGCCGACTGTTGTGGGACGTAGGGAGGCTGAGATTGGACTGGGGAGGGGCCGAGAGCATTTGCAAGGGAGGAGGAAGAGGAAGAGGAGGGCGGCGGAGGGGTGGGATAGGCGGTGGCAGGATTGGACCTTTGCAGTACGGCGTGGGCAAACGGGTTGGTCCGATAGGTAGAAAGTTGAGCGTTAGTCGGGTTCCAGGGTTCGGGATAGGAGCTGAGGAAAACTTTAGAGAGTGTCCGCAGTTGTGGAATTAGACATACGAATCAGCCTGCTGCGAAATTAGGGTGGAAGCCTCGTTGCGGGTACTCTCCCAATACCCAGAGTCATTGGGGCCAGTGTCTGATGCGAGATACTGTGCGTCTGGAGGATATTCTGTGTACGGAGGGGGATTTCCCTGAGGATATGGCGCGTAATATTGGGGGTTAATGGAAGAAGGAGGAGCTCCGCTGAGACTGAGACTGCTGAGATGGCGAGTGACTGCGAGATGGGTTAGATTTCGCGTGGAATGGGCGCGATTTGCTACTGACCATGCGTAGACGGGTTGGCAGATGCGAGGGGGTATAATGCCAGAAGACCGTGCGCGTCCTGAACAGGGTCCTGGTTGTGCTCTGGCGCGTACGACGAGCCCGGCATCGCGTAGTACGGCCTCGACATCGAGGCTCGCGTCTACCGGTGACAAGTCCTTGCCAAACAGGGCCACTTTCTCCAATCATATCCGTTTTTGTACAAGTCCGTCCAATTGCTAGAGATAGTTACATCCTAAGTATTCTGAACTCTGTACTACGCCACTCCAACAGCTTTCATAATTCCTTCAGCCATAAGCTTGGGCTGGGTCACGTTGATGCCATGGTCTGCTTTCACCGGATGCCGATCCACTTTCGTTCCACCCATCTGGCTCTCCATGGACGTGATGATTTGGTTCTGTAGCTCGGGGGAAATACACTTGTCCTCTTCGCAAAGAAGGTAGGACACTGAGATGTCCTTGTACGCAGGATAAGTCAGAGTCTGCACAAAACTGATGGCCGAATGGTTGGGCATGCGCTTGACCCAAGCCAGTCCTTCCTCCTGGGTGAGGGACGAGAAGGTGACCGCTGCACACCCAACGGGTTCCATCGACATGTATTCGCCCTTGAGATGTTTAAGCTGGAGCGGCTGGTGAAGAACGATTGGCAATACCTCGATGATAAGGTAATCCTGTTGAACCCCGTCAAAAACATCCTTGAGCGATTGACCCTCTCGGCCAACCACAGCAGTGACGAAGACAATCCGTGCAATACCACCTTTTTTACCCTCCTTCTCGCGTATACTCTTGCCGAGTCCCTTGGAGGCCTCGCAAGCGACGAGTCCACCATACGAATGTGGCACGAGAACAACGTCCTTTCCTTCGTCCGCAAGACGCCGAACAAGAGCTGCTACCTTCGCTGCATCGTCGTATAAGCCGGGTGCCTTGTCACGCTTGCCGACAGTCTCCAATTCAATGCCTTCGACGGGATATCTGTTGGCCTTGAGTTCGTTGATGACGGGGTCGTAGGACCACAGAGGAGCGAAGGAGCCAGGAATGATGATGATGGTGGGCTTGGTCGGGGAGGACATCGCACATGGTTTGGCACAAGACTCTGTAGACCTTTGAAGGCTTTGATTTACCGGTTGAGTCGGGATGGTTTTTTGAAATTGATGAGGCAGCGAGGTCACAATGGACGGACGGAAAGACGGAAATACTTGACGCTTGTTGACAGAGTTTTAGAGCAACCTTTGAACCTTGAAGAGATCTCAGTCTGGCTTCTGTATGTATTTGCCATAAGCTAGGTTTCGAATGAACTTCTTCAACGTTGTCGGCATGGTTCAACGTTGTCGACATGGTGGTTGGCTGCAAAGAGAGAACGTGACAAGTGTGACATGCACTGACTTTCTTCCTTCCTGGCGCTGGCGCGACGACTTTGTACAGAACGCGTAAAAGGCCACAATCGATACCCGACACGACCACAAATCAAGCCACTCGTTGGCAAAATCCTCCACGACCCCCATCCATATCCCTTGAAACGACGGAACTATAACTTTTTCTGACTCAATCTCTAACGTTCATGTCAACACCCCTGCGACCACCGTCAAGGACGGGGTCCGCTTCGAGCCCAGCGAATAACCCCAAGTCGCTCAATGACTATGTCTGTGCCTTATCCCATATTTCTCTCGCATATCCTTAATTAGCACTGCAGCAACTCGGCGATTCGCTTGGCAAGGGTGCTTTCGGCCAAGTCTACCGTGGGTCGGAATGAAATTGACGTTGAATTATTCTCATCGATGCGCAGGCGCTTTGAATTGGGCGACGGGAGAGACGGTGGCAGTCAAGGAAATTCAACTGAGCAATATCCCAAAGGGGGAGCTTGGTGAGATCATGGTACTTACGCGTCTTGTATCCTTGCTTTTTGCTCATGCGTTAACGCACTGTAGTCCGAAATCGACCTGCTGAAGAATCTCAACGTACTCTTTCTGCTCCTCTTTTTCATGCATGAAGTCATTGAGAGCCGCTTTACAGCACGAGAACATTGTCAAGTACAAGGGATTCGTCAAAACGCGCGAATATTTATATATTATCTTAGAGTGCGTCCGGTGTTCATCGGCTCCTCAATTCATGGTCGCGTGCCTTACCTGCGTCTAGATTTTGCGAGAATGGCTCCTTACACAACATTTCAAAGCGGTTCGGCAAGTTCCCCGAAAGCCTTGTCGCAGTCTACATCTCCCAGGTTCTCGAGGGACTCATGTATCTCCACGAGCAGGGTGTCATCCATCGAGATATCAAAGGCGCCAATATTCTTACCAACAAAGACGGCACGGTGAAGCTTGCTGATTTCGGTGTCGCGAGCAATACCACTAGCGTCAATGACGGCGCTGTTGTTGGTAGTCCGTATTGGATGGCTCCGGAGGTCATCGAGCAATCAGGCGCGACCACTGCGTCGGACATCTGGAGCGTGGGCTGCGTCGTGATCGAGCTTCTCGAGGGCCACCCGCCATATCACACCCTCGACCCCATGCCCGCGCTCTTCCGAATCGTGCAGGACGACTGTCCCCCAATCCCCGAGGGCGCCTCACCGATCGTGAAAGACTTCCTTTATCATTGTTTCCAGAAGGACTGCAACCTGCGCATCTCAGCGAAGAAGCTCCTCCGGCATCCGTGGATGGCTTCGGCGCGTCGCCAGATGGCTGACGGAAGGCAGCCTGCGGAGCTCAAGCCAAGTACGGCGCGTCCTGGTGCGCAGGAGGGCCAGCAACGGCGTCCATTGAGCAACTACAACTATGATGAGGCCGTGTTGAAGGTGCAGGAGTGGAATGAGGCTCTCAAGTCGCCTTCTCGGCCGTCCAAGCATCCGACCCGTGCTGCCAATGGACGCCCGCCGTCGCCGGTACGGGAAATCACAGCATCGCCTTCCAGCTCGTCATCAAACGCATGGAAAGCTGCGGCGGTCATCCCCAAGCAGCCTCATCTCGTGGAGAAGATGCAAATACCGCCCCTGTCGTTTTCCCTGCAGCCGCCAGAAGAGCAGACGGACAACTGGGACGATGACTTTGAGGAGGGGATTTCGCTGACCAAGTTGCAGGGTTTGTGCTTTTTCATTGCGAACCCCGATCCTTGTATTAAACATGTATACAGCGCTTGAAAAACCATCAGCGGATGAGAATGCAACCACGTCATCAGAGGAGAACGCTAAGACGATCAGACCGAACAAGAGTCCTGCTGCGAAGCCGCCGATACCACTCGCGAAGCCGCCTTCTGAAGAATTGAACGGTATTGAGGAAGACTATTCCGACCTCATCGGCGAGGATGAAGGGCTTCTGGAGAGCAAGGTTGCGGATTTCAAGGTTAGTGCTGTCCTTCCCGAGACCCACCTTTAAATGGGGTGTTCAGCTGTTTGTGATTGCGGCTGACCTGACCCTTGGATGCACTATAACCGACAGAAAAAGAACTCGTTCCGCCCCGGGCTGTTTCATCCTGATGATATCAAGACCCTGGGACTGGGCCGCTCACCGCCAGCTCCCAAGTCGGCCCCGCTTTCAGGACTGTTCAACCGTTCGACATCGGATTCGAAGCCGTCAAGGCCGCCGCTGAGTCCACTCGTTACCGTCTCACCCATAGCCGGCCCGGCCTCTGCGACCAATCCTCGTGGCCACGCCAACTCCCGTTCGATATCGCCCTCGCCTGCTTCGATACGGCTGGCGCATTCGCGGTCGTCCTCGTTTGCCGGGGCGAGTGTGGGCATTGGCGGGTCCGTTGGGAGGGCGGAGGCGCGTAGGTTGCTGAATGAATCTGAGTTTGGGAAATACGCGGAGGAGGATGATGAGGATTACGACGATATTTTCGGGAAGCCTAATGGCACAAGTGAGGGATTAGTTTTTGATTTGACCACGCTTTGAATCTGATTTATTTGGCGTAGCTTCTGAGCAGCCGCCTGCGCTGCAGTTAACGACGCGGTTGTCTAACAGGTCGTGGGTCAGAGTGTTTTTTGGTTTGGTGTGATATGAAGGCTGATATTCGTCGACAGTTGGGTGATGATAATTCGGATGAGGAGGATCCGTTTGCCGAGGTATGCAATACAATCTCAAGTCATTTACAGCGAAAGCTCAAGACGTGCAGATCGACGAAGGGTTTGCGGAGGACGATCTGGAAGCCAATTTGCAGCGAGATAAATATGCTCGACTGTGTAATATGGTTAATGGGCTCATCGACCAACTCACGCCATCGGCGCCGGATTTCCAGCTCCGGGACGCTTGCGACCAATTGGTACGTACTCTGCCAGTTCTACACAAATCGTTTTGATTGGAGATCAGCTCGGGATCATGGCAGATACGCCGGAGATGCAGTTGCAGCTTGTGTCTTCGCATGGCATGTTGGCGATCTTGGAGGTACTAGAGGGGAAGTGCTCGCGGGATGTCAGTATGCGGCTCTTGCAGATCATAAACCTGGTAAATGCACCTGCGTGTTCTCGGATTCTAAGCTTACACCCTTTTTTCCCAGTTGGTGACTGCTAATCTTGGGTTTCTGGAGAGTTTCTGTTTGATTGGGTGAGGTGTTGTCTCCCTCCGCTTCGCTCTGTCATTGACGCCGTTTAGTGGGATCCCAGTTATGATGAGTATGTCGTTCTTATTTCAAACGCCCATTCCGACCTAACATTTGGCCCAGGTTTCACGTCCAAAAAGTTTCCTTCGGAGTGCCGGCTTGAGGCTTCCAACTTCATACGGTTACTTTGTCACACCTCAGCGATGACGCTGCAGATGTTCATTTCGTATGTTGATTTACGCGCTGCAAGATCACTACATTGAACACTCCTGCTAGATGTCGTGGCCTCAAGGTTTTGGTTGATCTCATTGACGAAGACTACACCGAGCAAACACAGCTCATCGTACACGCTCTCAACGGTATCGGTAGTGTCTTTGAGTTGCAAAGCCCCACAACAAAGAACGATTTTTGCCGCATGTTCATAAGGGAGGGTCTTCTTGATCCTCTGTCGGCTGCACTCCTGAATGTGATCACGACGGGTGGCGAGGCTGCGAAGGAGACGAAGATGAAGATCATTCAGATTCTTCTCGTCTTTTCGCAGGTGTCGCAATCAGATATCCATGTTCGAAATGCACTTGGCACTCGCAAAGTTGTTAGGCGTCAGTATTTGTTCTCTTTTTCCAATTTGCAGCTGAAACTCAAGTGTTGTAGGTCTGCTTCGATCCTGCGAGTTGCTCGAGCCGGAGTGTCTGGTGCAAATGCTCAAGGCGGTCAAGCACCTTTCTATGAATGCCACATTGCTTGAAGTACTTCAGAATGCCAACGCCATCGAGATACTCGTTCGGATTTTGGAAGAACAATCCTCCGGTCCTCATGCCACAGTAAGTGCCCAGTAAGTTCTCTTGATGTCGTCTCAATGAATGTTGCAGGAAATGGCAAACCACATATTCCAAACTTGCTATAATTTATGCAGGTTGAATAAGTCACGACAAGAGGAGGCAGCTCAAGCTGGCATCATTCCTTGCCTGAAGCGGGTGATAGAAACCCGTTCACCGCTCAAACAGTTCGCACTACCAATTCTGTGCGATCTCGCTAGTGCAGGCAAGAGTTGTCGGACGCTTCTATGGCAGCATGATGGGCTAGCCATGTATGTGAAACTCCTCGAGGACCCTTACTTCCAAGTCAGCGCGCTCGAGTCGGTTCTTTCATGGCTGCAAGACGAGACATCTCGCATCGAGGATGAGCTGACGAAGCCGCCTTCGGTTGCTGCCCTGGTCAAATGCTTCGTCTCAGCCAAGGCCATCTCTTTCGAGAATCTGCTCGACCCTTTCCTCAAGATTACCCGGTTGTCATCTTCATTGACGATCGCGATATCGCGTTCACCTCCGTTCTTCAAGCGAATCGTCGAAAAACTCGCTCCCGCAGGGGGTGGACACTCGAAGGAGAAAGCTGTCGTCCGGTTGAACTTGCTGCGTGTGCTACGCACTGTCTGTGAGCTGCACCCCAATCGGGCAATGCTCGTAGAGCGTTACGGGTTGCTGGGAGTCGTAGAAGGGTTGAGCCGTGGAGGTGGGGATGGCGCGGTTCTTGTGCGCGAGCTTGCGCGCGAGATAGTCCCAGTTTTGAAACCCGGCCTCAAGCCCGCTGGGGACAAAGCTGCACGCAGTGGCGCGGCGCCGCAGGCAGCACGTAGCACATCCAACGACAACGGTTCGCCGATTGACTCACCGCGGGTCGCCGCTCTGGCCCCCAAGAAGCTACGGCGCACCGCCTCAGAGACAGTGGGGCCTACGTACGGGTCGACGAGCAGACTAGGCGAACGCGAGCCGCTTGGTAGCACAGCAAATGGCAAAACGAAACCAGTACGGCAGAAACTGGGTGATATTCCGTGGGGGCGACGCTGATTTGTATTTTTAATATTGGATTCACATGGTCTGTATACTATCGCTCTCTCTTCCCGGTATAAGTATTGTACACGTACACTCTCATTAGCTTACGCTCTGCACATTCCTTGCATTCAATAAATTACCTTGCTTGTCAAGGTCTCTCCACCCCCATAATTGAAGCGCCATTTCACTAACCCGATGATCCTATTCCTCCCGATATTACCTCATCTCTGAGGGGTCTCCGAGAAGCCCGGCTCCTCGCAGAGCTCTCAGCCTCTGCTCAAATTGCTTGCAAATTGCAGCTCAACGACTCGGATTGCAGCCTCAATCTAAGCACCCAATTCAAAGCGCCCGCTCGCAGCGAGCTGATCAAAGCTCCCTCTCAAGCAAGCAAGGTGCCTGCCGACGGAGTCGGCGCTTCCTAGTTCTCTAACCTCACGAAATCCAAAGGCTGAGGTAGAGGGTAACCAACGGTCGAAACGATGTCTAATGGTGCTTGGGATCCCACTACCACACTCTCTCTCTGGCTTTCCGTATTATACTGTATTCTTTATTGGAATTCGAACTGACACCGGAAAGTGTGACGTGACGCGTGACCATCATCATTGGCCCCTTTATTCGTAATAATCAGGCTCAAAAAGAGCTCTTTATTATCTGTGATAAAGAAGGAAAAAAGCAGGCGCCCTGATACTCGGTGTAAGTTGCGCGGAAACGAGCCGTTTAAGTCGCACCTTTTTATCTCAAAAATGATGAAGCCTGTTTTGCACCTAAGTTTGAGACTAATCGGGGGAACTTTCAGGGGGCCTTTTATCTTTGATATCAAAGTACTATATTAGGAACTTTTTTTGCACCTTAATATCTGAAATTAAAATCTAACTGTGGGGAGCCTTTTTTGCGCGCTCCTGCGGTGTGAGTCCTGATCTGGGGACTTTTCAAAGGATTTTTATTGGGGGAGCTTGCTCCCCCCTTTTGTCTGAGGTTCCCGAAAAGTGGATGGCTGTGCAAAGTGCCTACTCTCCCACGGGTACACCATCAGTTGTGATCTCCCACGGGTACGCCATCAATACGTGATGCGAGCCTTCGTAGCCTACTATACAGCAGCGCAGTCAGACGAAATCATAGTCAAAGAATACTCTCAGCCAAGGGCTGGCATTCATAGGAATTTAAGTCCAAGGAGTCATCCCGACTGCTGAAGAAACCACAAAGGCAGGAACACCATCAAGTTGCCATCGAGTTCAATTCACACCGTTTTCTGTCAAATTCTGTCCCGCAAAGAAAATCAGAGACATTGGCCTGGGCAGCAGTCAAAAAATGCCCAAATTCTTGGATTCAACTCTATGGTAGCAGATTTCACCGGGACTGCAACAGTAATACAAAAAGGATGCCTTGAGTTGTGAAATCGAAGGCTGATTTAACGACAAAATTTAAACTTTGCCTCTCCGTCTAACTAGGTCTGACTGATATTCTCAGGTTGAAAGATCTTTCTTTTTTCCGTTGGACTGATGCACAATTTTGGATCTTTTTCGTTGTACTTCTGTGTAGTGTGGACAGAATTAAGCGCAAGCTCCCCCTCATCTGTAAGCCGGACACCGGCATTACAAGACATAGTTTGCTCTTTTGATACAAATAACAGCTTGATAAGGAGCTGATATGCTCAATTGCATATGTTGTCCCCTTGTATCACATTTCTCATGCACTTTTTTCAATATTTTCGTCACATTGAGGGAACTTGATGCCATCGGCCGTAATCGGCATGTCGGGGCGAAGCCCGGCACCGAGCTGTTTGTTTAGAGCCTGTTCGGGTGCGAGCTACCGTAGCTGGTAGCAGCTACCAATTACTGTATATGGTAGTCGTGTGAACATCAAGTTGCTGTGACGAATTGTGACCAGATGTGTGCCTCAATCTTGAAAGTGTCTGCTCTTTCTCGCTGAACGCGTCACGACTGGTGTGGTGAATGCCTCGGGAGCCCACCGCACCTTCCTCTGTGCCTCAACCTCCTCCTCCTGCTCCTACTGGCCCACCCCCTGGACTCCCGACATTTGGTGACGCAATATGGACACTGCAAGACGAAAAAAACTTGATTGACTTCTTTGTCGCGCACCTCCCGGATGCAGGCGACAATGGGCACTTCAAAGCCGTCACCTTTCGTGCAGCTGCTGTTCACCTGGAGAAAACTCGCACCAAAGGCGGGCCGAAAACCCAAAAGTCTTGTGAAACAAAATATCGCGCCGTATGTCGACTTTCCGCTCTCTTTTTCTTCGTTTTGACCACGATTGTAGCTTCGAAAATTATGGGAGCTTGTAGACTTCATTCTCGGAGTCTCAGGTTGGACCTGGAGTGACAGGTATGGGGTTCAGGTCACCCCAGCAACACAGGGCACCTGGGACGCCTGGGTCGCAAAACACAAGCAGGGAAAACGGTTTCGCAACAAAGGGTGGCCGCATTATACCGACATGAAGCCCCTCATGCCATCAGAAGCGAAGGGCAGCAATGTTTTCCGTGTCGCAACGGCTGCCGGCCCCAATGACTCGGGCAGGTCTTCAAGTCCTCCCTGGGACATGTCCGGGCTCGAAGGAGGCGAGGATGGGGCGGGTGACGATGAAGACATGGACGTGGACGAGGATGACGACCCTCCAGATGCAGGTGGAAGTGTAGATGGTGACGCAGATGAGGAGGTAGGTGCCTTCTTCCACCGCAAACCATTATATTGACGCCTCGAATTAGCCTGCTGTTCCTGGCGCTGTTACCTCTTCTTCCTCCGCTGCTGCGAACACCACCCCTGTCGCTGCTCGCACCGCTGCTCCCTCTGCAAATGGGCGCACTCCAGCCCGTCCCTCTGTTGCGCAGAAAAAGGCTCCTCGTCTGAGTGGTGGTGCTCAAGCAATCACTGATCTCAACGCAACGGCCAGCAAATTCAATGAAATCTTCGCTCGCCTGATACCTGATGCTGCTGGGGGTGCTCCCCATGCCTCTGCACCAATCCCCCCTGCACCATCTCCGCTGCTCAGTCCGGAACGCTGCACTGCAGCAATCAACCTTGCCCGACAGAAAGAAGATTGGCTTGACACAACTCAACGTGTTGCACTTGTTCAGATTGTACGGGATGCGCGGAACGCAGACGTATATCTTGCCTTAGCAGATGACGAGGGGATGCGTATTACGTGGGTTCTCGAAGAGTAAGTGGGGGTGTATGCTTTTCATCCAAGGTACTCGTCTTTTACGTTGTAAGTAGACTAGTCTAAATCAAGCTCCCCTCGCTCCTGCAGTACCGCTCGATAGCTCTCCCACATTGACTGTGCAATCTCTTCCCGCTGTAACGACTGGCCATTTTTGCGCGTTATATCTGGCTATTTTAAGTCAAGTGCGGCCCCAAACAACCCAACTACCCGCCACGACTATAGTCTTACTCGACTATCAATAGGAAGTCAGTACCTCTGTTGGTGACACTAAGGAGGGTCAAAGTGAGCTCCGAGCTGTTGACCGTAAAACCCACTACAGGAGAAAGGCATTATATTAATAAAGCCGACTGCAGTACTATGGATCTGTTCCATAACAGAACCCTCAGAAAAGAGTGAGGAAGAGTCAAGTACTTTGTGTACTACGGACTTAGACAAAGGTCTACAAGGATATAGAAGGCGCCGCGGCGGCTAAACAGTCAATGGACAAATGCCGCGGGCTGCCGACTATAAATATACGGCTGGAACAGCGGAAAGGGATCTCATACAGGAGATGCCGGTGCTAGGATCAGAAGGCAGAGTTATGGCAAGACATGAGGTCTTTGACAGGAGTGATGATACTGTGATGCTGAAGCCGAACAAGTGCGGCAACTTCATTAGAAATCTATTTCTATATTGGAGTCAGCGATGACTTGGTGGCTTGATAAATTGGACAACAGACGGGTCCGTGAAATCGCGAGTGAATTGGAATGTCCCAAGAATAGTTTTAGGAGTTAGTAGAGGCGTTGATGGCACCACCGGAAGGGTTGCTGCCAGTGACGGATTGACGGGATCACCAATGATGGTGTTCCGCGGGCTTCCGCAATACAGTGATTCAACCGTGGGAGTCATAACTGCTGACTTCCTACCGTTGGATCGACAAGCCAAGAGGCTGCCGAAGGTCCTCCGGGACACCCAAATACCAATATACCATCTCTCTACTCAATTGGATCGACATTGCTTACTCTGTACTATTTATGTGATGTATTTCTTGGCATTAGTATAAAAGGACCTGTATTTCTCGTTGAGCTGGAGGACATCGCACTCAGTCTATTGGACAGCGTTGGTGAACTCAGGCAGCAACGTAGAGGCATATATAAAGATATTGTCTACTCGTTTGTCTTAATAGAAATTGTGTTGGAGTTCAAGTCAAGTGTGAATCTTAAGCATTGTTTCGAGAGTGTTCACCCGCGGAGGCTTTGCTTTTGAGTAGCTTTGTCGTGGTACTAGTGTGCTAGGAACTGCCTGCCTCTATAACCCGCGGACTGTCTATTTCGTTGTGAGGATACGTGTGCTCGAGAGTGAACTAGTATCTCCCTGAGTCTGAAGAGAGTGGAACTGTCCATCTGCTAAAGCATTGCGTTGGAACTGCTGGCGCATAACCTGAAGAGATCTGACTAGTCCTCGTCCGAAAGGCTTGTGCTATATAAAGGAGTGTCAAACGTCCCTGGAACTTGGAGGTTCAGGTCTATAGTGCGACTGGCGCTATAAGAATTGTACAGTCTGCCGCGGGAACTGCCTGTGGACATTGTTTCAATCTCGCCCTGATATTCAACTTTGTTGGTATCTTGTATCCTACTGGTTTATAGTTCCTATTTTTATAAAAGGTCCGCGGACGGAATTACTTCCATCTACGGTGTGTGAGAGCGTGTTTTGTGCAAGGTTCAGACTTGCAAGTCGACTTATATCCTCGTTACTGAGACATCTGGATTTCGGATCGAACCCCACGAACTCTTCGAGAGACATTTGAGTGTATCTTGTTGAGATATTTGTGTTGTAGTGTTGTGTGTGTTGGTTGATTGTGTTATATATATATATTTTGGTGGTAGATTCTCTGCTGCGCTATATTTAGCACTTCCGTCGATATATTCAAGTGTCAGTGTTACACCGTCCTGCTTTTCTTTCCAGAAGGCAGCCTTTTTGCGGCCTCAATCACAACCTTCCTTTTTGGATACTGACTGCTAGCACCCAAAAAAGGAAATTTCTCATAAAATGCCCTTACTCATGCATAGCCAATGTAGGCTGTTGATGATAACTGCTTATACTGATTCTTGGATGGTGTTTGAGAACAATGCAGTTCTATAACTTTGAAAAACAACAGTGCAAGCCTGTGAAACTGTTGAAATGCTCAGACAAAATCTAGCAAATGCAATATAGTTATCATAAAGTGTTCAATATACTCTGACAAGGTCATGCCAGATAATTGAAGTATCCTTGAATGTCTTAGCATGCTTATGACTATCTAATATGCAGCTATACAATGAATTTACCCTACATCAGGAACTTGTTGCCTCAATGATCATGGTCCATATGGCGGTCGTTTGGCTACTTTAAAAAAACGTGAATATATATGGTATTTTGGATGAAAATAGTGGAAAGTGAAGAATATGTGTGTTGAGTCTCGGAGTGCAAGATATAAGTCTCGCATGTGAGACATCGGAAATATGAGTTTCTGTACGTTGAAATGAAAAGTTGAAGTTGCGAGGGAGAAAAATAAAACTCTGAAAAAAAAGGTTTGTCAGTAGAAAATGTTCAATCTCTGAGAAAAAAAAATCTTGGGTGGAAATGTGAAACTTTGGTGTTGATGTTGAAAAAGACGCTGAGAAGGAATAAAGGCAACTTTCTTGGGGTGACTATGCTAATCCTAATCTCAATGCGGAAACACGGTCATCAAACACGCATCCAGTGGCGGCCAAACTCACACACTGGCAGACTCCAAGCGCAATGGTAGCAGCTCCCGAGGATGTTGTGGGTGTCATTCTCAAGTATCTATCCCAGGATAGAGAGTCGCTATTCTACTGCTCCTCAGTCAGTCGAACCTGGCTGGCTCCAGCGCAATCCCACATCTTTCACACCATCTCCCTGTCTGGGCACGACTTTGTAGGTCGGAACTGATGGAGACGATGATGAACCCCCGCCTTGGGAACCCAAAGACCCCACCTATCTGTATGTTCGCTTTTCCCAGCTTCTTTCAAGGTCACCTCACCTTGCTCGCCATGTCTGGACTCTATGTCTCGGGCTGTCTCCTGTATCAAAAGACAAGAGCTCGTTCAGGCATGGTTATGCAGGAATTGAAGCTGTGCTTCAGTGGAGCGGGATCAACACATACTTGCCCAATGTTCTAGCCCAACTCCATGGCAAAGGTGTTATTGCCATGCAGTTGTTTTTATGCAGCCCTGGCATTCACACACTCGATCTATCCCTTCATATTACGCAGGAACTTGCGGCTCTCTCGCCCACATCTCTCGAATTCTGTCGTTGGAACTTCACAGATCTTCTGACCCTCTCCCGATTTCACACCCCTTCATTCCGCTCCCTCTCATTCTTGATTTTTAATCTCCACTCTTTTTTTAATGCAAATCTCTTGATTCGTTGCGAATCACAAAGTGTTCAGGCTTGGACATCATCTCTCAGACAGAGAACTCGTCCTTCGTCAGGATCGCCAGCGTGGAGCTCATTGTGGAATACTGAGGCATAGAGACGTTTCTTGACCATCTCAAGGATCACATCGCAGTGGAAGTAGTCAGCCATTTTGAAAGCCAAAAGCCAGAACGTTGCAGGACGCTTGTTAAAATTTGGTGCACTGTGCCTGCTCAGCAAGGAGGGATGAAAGCGGCTCAATGACTCACTCAGCGTAAAACACACATTCAAGGAAGGCTTCGAATTTTGCTTCACTGCCCGCTTGTAATTTGAGCGGCGATGTCAAGGAGCTTCCGTCTCCAGCCTTAACAGAGACGCCATTGTCAGAGGTGTTTGGCGGTGGAGGCAAACTGTCTAAGGTGCTGAAATAGTCTGCAATTGAAGCGAGACGGCTGCGCCAGACGCCATAGATGATCGAGGAATTGGGAACCTACGTGCTGGCTCAGAGAAGTACTAATGAGTTCGTCTGTCCGTCCGTCTGATTCATCTATGGTGGTTCGGCAGGTTAGCGCCTAACTTCGGGGTTTTGGTAATTCCTCTTGGTGGCCTCCGGCACCTTAAGGCAACAGTTTCCCGCTACGCTCTCGGCCGAACAGTAGTAGTAGTTGAAGTCAGAGTCCCGTTCCCATGTTTAGGGAAACGTCGCTAAGCTCCCGCCACCAGATAATGATGTCCGGCTGGCTTATCGGCCATCCTAAGCAATAAGATACTACCCTTGAGGTAGAGCATATCTTCTGTGATCCTAGCCTTACTTCCTCCCGCTGATAGGTACAGAGATCGACAAATTTCTGTGGTTTCACGCGTAGCAGCTGAGCGGCCCTATCAACGTTTGCTGGATCGGATCTCCTCGACTGGAGCAAGATAGGTAACATTACGGTGCTCACTGCAATTGTAAGATTACATAGAAACACAGATATCTTACATTCCCTGAGCAGCTTCAGCCACAGATTTTAGCTGTTGTCCGGTATGCCCAAGAATATGAGCACATTCAAAGACGATCAAAGACGAAGGCTTGTAGGATGTTCTGAAGCTCAAGATGATCCAGAAGAGGAATTGCTTCGCTTTGGATTCTCTCTCTTGCGAGTTTCAGACACAAGGGCTCCCTGATCTCTTGATGCAACAAGCTCGACGCATGGTCAAAGGCAGTCTCAATCTTCCGATATGCCAGCAGGACATTGGCTGACCAGCCACCAGCAAGATTAGCGGGAAGCAGAGGTAGATGAACTGATATTCCGTCCATCCATCCGTCCGAGAAAGAGAAAGGCTTTGCAGTATGGATGTCAATTAAACTTTCGACCAAACCAAACCATAAACAAATCATGAAAAGGTGTCCCACTGTCTATCTTTACCTCCTTTCCTGTCCAGCTTTAAGAGGTTTTCTCAAGGTCTTCTCATGCTGCACCTTCTCTTCCCGCATTTCCTCCTCCAGGTCTTCGCAAGCCAGGCACTGAGCTTAGCCTGAACTATTGTTTCGAGGATGCATCGATGTTTCTCCAGGTATGCTGCAGCTCTAGTGTTCCGTATAAGACCCCTATCATTCGTGCAGATCTGCCAGCGCACTCCACTCCCTTCAAACGCATTGACCCGAGGACCCTATCCAACAACTACAACACTGTAAAGGCCCATGATGGGGACTACTACTATGACGGCCGCCGCCTCAGGGAGAAAGAGATTGATTTCGGATGAGCAGCTGAAAGAGGCTGAGGAAAGACTTGAATCTGGGGAGCTCATCGATGGGGAAGATGTCAGGGAGGCCATGTTTGATGACAGAGCTGCCCATACAGTGTGTTTGCTTGATTTTCGGAGTGTTTTCTTGTTGTAACCTGCTTTCTGACACAGGTTCGCAATTCTCTCGCCCGATTTGGTCTACGTGACTTTGCCCAGCGGAAGAAGCCCAATCTGCTGCCCAGGCACATAGTCCATGTATGAGCGCTACAAGGACTGGACTGTGGAGGATACCTTCCTCCGAGGCGTCCTGATTAACTCAGACGAGTCCAAGATTGTGCTTGGGGTCTCAGATGGCCGGCGGTATGTTCGGCGACGGCTCGGAAAGGATGCTCTTGCTCCCCGCAGCATCCCAATGTCTGGGGTGCGCTTCATCCGAAAGGCGTGTCCAAACTGATTCGCATCGATGGCACCCTCACCGCAGACCTCTACGTGAAATTCTGGAGCATGCCATGGTCCCAATATATGACCATTTTGAGAATCGGGAGCACACATTCATCGCATTCCAGCAGGACAACAACCCCAAGCACACCTCGCGGCTTGCAAAGCAGTGGTTTGAAGACCACGAGATTTGTGTCTTCCAATGGCCAGCAAGATCACCGGATCTTTTGCCAATCGAGAACACGTGGGCCGAGTTGAAGCGTCGTGTGAGACGACATAGACAATACATGAAGATTAGTACCCGCAGGGCAGTTCTTCGAGCTGCTTTCTCAAATCTGGGAGTCGGATTCTTTTCGGACGTATATCATTCATTTATATCAGTCTTTTCCTTGCTGTCTTTGTGAATTGAAGGAAAATATGTATACACAACTTAAACCGCTATAATATGTCGTATTTTGAGCTCAAACCGCGAGCGGGAGTCGAGACGAGGAAGTTTTGATGGCATTTCCCAAAAAGGCAAGAAATTTGATCTTGCCGCAACTGTATGTGTGCCGCTGCAGTCTCTAACCCAGGAGGAAATCAATCTCCTTGGGTTCATTGCGTACATTATCTTAGCAGAGATGAAGGTCAAGATACTGCAGCATCGTATTGGATGCGCCCTTAATCGACCTCCTGTCATTTATCACGATGACTGCAAGGAGAAGGACCGCCTTGGATGCTCAAACTCGTGGGCTCACGTGTGGTGGGGTGAGGCGACAAAACATG
The DNA here is from genome assembly GCA_037176885.1 of Favolaschia claudopus. Lineage (NCBI taxonomy): Eukaryota > Fungi > Basidiomycota > Agaricomycetes > Agaricales > Mycenaceae > Favolaschia > Favolaschia claudopus. Next base: position 391,382 of record JAWWNJ010000036.1, on the reverse strand, counting down.
GGGTAGCAATTGCATTGCTTCATCCCAATTGTATACCTGCCGACGCCATTTCTACTCAAATGCCGGACATTGTGACCAGCTACCAAATGTCTCTGGGGTGCTGTAGGCTAACAGTTGAATCAATCACAGACGACCCTGGTGTTCTCTTGAGAGAGGAAACCATCATCGCTCAAGCGGCACAGGAAATCAACAGAATGTAGCTCCTCCCCTTTCACATTTTTCTAATCTCTCTCCGATCAACACTTCCTCACTGTCGTTGCCACCCCATTCATTGTTGCTCTTGTTTACTTCTATTGTCACCCTCACTTACTGTTCTTCTTCGCCTACATCCATCCCCTACTTACCCTACCATACGCTAATAATCTGAACAAGAACTTTTTCGCACCAACTTTATGTGAAAACCGACTTTGAATAGCAAGAAGACAGATCGCATACAAGATAGCAAATTCTATGAAAATGTACAGACTATGAGCACTCAATACATGAGATCCCAACCAGGCGGGAGTACTTGTGTGAGTCTATACCGTCGCCACTGTTGAGCGCGAACTTCAATGTTACCAGACATGAACTGCAGATTGAATTCGTAGTAGGTTCTTCCAAACACATACTCCGCGCGATTGGAGGGGCTCTGTACTGGTGGCCCCTGCTTCTGTGAATCTGGTTAATGCGAGGTAAGGAGATGTCCAAAAGAAACAATTGAACCTGAATCCATTCTTGATCTTCACTCTTGAGCCACACCAGCTGGTATCCATCGAAATGGTCCAACTTGCGCACTGTATGAAGAGTTAGTTGGATGACGCGCGACGCCCTCATGTTTTGACAGCCACTGTAGCCCAAGGTAACCATTATCACCAAAACCGCTGTTAATTATGATCTCTGTCAGGTTTGAAAGACGATTTTGTCTGCAACTTGGACCTCGACGGAGCTGTGCTGTCCACTCTTTCATAGTGAGATCAAGAGCACTTGGGGTCAGCAGCCATACAACATATGACGGAGTAGACAATATAAAGGTTTGGATGTGAGGAATGAGTGAAATATCCAGTCGCCATGAAGCATCGTGCCAAGCATATGCAAGGTCCTAAAAAGTGTGGACAATTAGACACGTTCAACAGGGCAGTCAGAATGGATGGTACTTCATGATGAAACGCTGGACTTGCGTCTGGGCGTGGAAATGAGCTTTATGCTTCAGCAGTATAATATACCACCAACACACAACTCCCTAATTCAACCAAAACTTAGAACAAGTCAAACGCGCAAGTTCGGGGATTATAGTTTCGTATCAACTACTGCACTTGGACTGTAGAATTGCGACCTTGACAGGCTAACAGAGTAATTGGACTTCTATGCACTCGACTCAATCAATGGACTTAGTTGGGGTCAAGCGAGTTCAACAATATTTATAGATTTGTGTCTTTGTAGCGCTAAACTCAAGAAACTCGAGTTCAGCTTTCAATTCAATTCTAGTAAGTGGTTCTTAACCAAAATATCGATCTGAGGTCCAACCTCCACAGTACAGTATATCACGTGTTTATAACCCAAAATATCACTCAATCACGCGTAAAACAACCAAGAGTTCAGACAATCACAATATTTGGTTCTAAACCAACACTTTGAATAAATCGAGACTAAATGCCTTTTGAGCAATACAAAGAACTAGGACCTCTCGCTAACAAGGCAACCCTTGAAGCATGCAAGGTCTCTAAGACTTTTCTCCACTCAAAAGAACACAAGTTCAATTGCAACACAATATATTTTTAACCAACTCAAGTAACTCCCCCTTTGAGCACTTAGACTTGGAATCCTACTATCCCTGGGAGGGGAGCGCAGGATCCAGTGCTCTACAACAAATTCAGCTACCCTATATATACATGTTCGTGTTTACTCCTATTTATTTGATGGCAGAACGAATTAAATACAGAAAATGCGAAATAAAGAGTGAAAACAGGCCAATAAATAATATTTGAGACAAAGTGGCCCATTGAAGGCCATGATATGCACCCGAAGTGCATTTATAGGGTCCTCTCTACCCTCGACAATGTCGTAGGCTCCACCTAGGTGCGCGTGCACGCAGCAGTTCATCCCGTGCTTCAAAATTGACTCATTTTGTTTCAGGCACTGGACAGCTTATAAGTGATTCCAACTCCATATGGTTTAATTGACTTGTCTAGGCAACTTCAGGCAACACATTTCCCGAGGTCCTCCCGGCACCCACGCGGTTGTCACACCTGTCACACTGACCATCAAATTGTCACGGTTCAACTTTCTTGTCAGTTTTTTACACCTGTTTTTTACACCCAGGAGCATGAAGGGACTATTATTTGCAAGCAATGCTTCATGGAGGAGGAACATTGCTTGGGATTAGCACTCTTGATTTGTCGTCTCCATTATCGCCTCAGAGAATTCACAGAACAAGAACTAGTCACCACTCCTGTGTATTTTCTGGTGGACGAAGGGGAGACGGAGACAATTGAACCAGACTAAGAGACTAAGAGCTTATAAATAGTTTAGATGAACTGAGAAGCTTTTCATTCTCAATAGCTTTAAATCAATAGAGCTTGTGACAGACTGACCAATCTGTGCAAAAAGCTCTCGAACTGTTTTTGAAGGACAGGACAGATATCCCGGCAGCATCGAAGCAACTGATCAAATTGGTGCCAGGTGTTGCCTCAGTGCTCCTACATCACTCACCTTTTGGCTCTCGAGATCTTCACAACTCGTCCCAAACAATGTTCCGATCCACCAAAAATCTGTCTGAAAGGTAGAAAGCGGCAACAAAATGGAAAAGGGACCTGGTTTTCTCTGCAGGGCATCCCCCTTCAAGTCACTTCAAAAGAGATAAACAAAGCTCAGAATTCCTTGTCTTGCAGTTGCAACATTGAGGAAGCTCTTTTCAACTTTATTTTCTTCAAAACTGCGACGTTGATTTCTGGAAATCTAGCCTTGCCAATATCCCAGAGCATATAAATATTGAGCCATTCGGTTCTCACTATCATAGTTTTGTTGTCCAGATGGCATTGAGTTGGGGGTTGCAGCTGGATGATTTATATGTGGGAGGACAGAAAAAGCTATGAAGGGGAGCAGCACGTGCAAAAGATGTTGAGTAAGGTTGCCTGTCGTCTGGGTATTGAGGAGTTACGCTTTAAGATGGACGGTGGTGAGATGCAGTGAGAACCATTGGATTTCTCGTTTGGGCATTGGTTCCCACAACTCAATTTTTTGTCAATTTTCTGGGTAATGGGGCTGATATCTCCCAAAAAATTGGAGGTTTCCTCTGCATGTTACCAACACTCAAATGTGCAAAGGAAATTTGCTCGGTCACATTTGTGACATGATGTGACATTCTTGCTTCCCCACTGCCGCCACATACAAGCCTGCTGCTTCTGTCTTTACAAAATTCAGTGCCCCTGCATGCTTTAGAAATGCCTGAACCTCTTTTTAGCTTGCTATTTCTGGAAAACTGTGAACTAGATTCTCTTTGTAGACCTCTACTGCACTTTCCCCGGACCAAACAACACGTCGCCGTGTCCCTTCTTCCCTTCTACCACCACCATCCCAAACTCCTCATGCCTTCTACTACCAGTGACAGCAAAGGTGCGGTGTACTCTCCAGTGTTACCTCCAACCCTCACCAAAAACTCCTGAAGGCGAACAGGAAGAAATTGAAGAATCACAGTACAACAAAGGCCGCGGTCTCCTCTTCGCTATCGAATTCACTGGACTCCCAAACAGCACCCGCAAAAACGGCAAAAGACCTGTCACCAAGAAAACTTGCTATGTCCATGAAGAATCGGAGCTAAGCAACCTTCTCCACGCTGCTTTTGACGCCCTTGGTCGCGGCGACTGAGAAGATTCGTTAGGATTCGGGTACAACAAGAAGAAAGAATACGACAGCAAACGGAGTAGTATCTCGAGGGATATGAGCTGAGGGATGCATATTGCTAACATGAACATAAGCCGCAACTGCAAGCGCTTTAAAAGAAGATTAGCTTCATGTAGCATAGCCGTAGTGTGCTCATCTATCGTGCGATTAGCACGCTCTGCTGCTGCGGTCTATTCCTTGTCGAATGACGGCGCACAATGCCACAAGAGGTAAGGAAATCCTCAAACTCTAGAGACATGTAGTACTCCCCACCTTCATCCTCTTGAAACTCTTTGATTTTGCAACCTCTCAGCATAAGCCTTGAACACCTTGAATGCATTGAGCGCACCACTCTTGCGCTTCATGTGCATACACACTTTGAAGCTTGTGTGATCATCATACGATGTCTCCACCCCTCACGGGTGAACACTTTGTACTGCTTCAGATCAGAGTGTATTAATTCAAGAGGTCAGATGCACAATGACCAGTGGAAGGAGATGGAGCCGTGTTCAGCTTGCCAGCAAGGCAAGGCTCACAGATAGGATCTGGCTTCTGATTTGAAGTAAGCTTCGCACCAGTAACCAGATTCTTGCTCAGGATCTTCTGGGTGTCATTGTGATGCCCAAGTCGACAATGCAACAGTTCCAGATCAAGAGGCAAAGTTCCAACCTACAGAAATCAGAAGGCACTTCTCTCACAAATGCTTGGTTCCCCTCGTCAATATCCGCTTGAAAGAATGTTTCACCATCCTTAACAAAACAGATAGTGTTCTGAGAATAGAGTAGCCATGAACACGAGATAGATAGGTGGTAGAGACGAGGTTATGAGATAGATTGGGAACATACAAGACATTTGTGAGAATGACATGCTTGCTACTACGTCCGTGTATAGGTGGCTTAAGTAAGATCTTGTTGGAATGTGGGTTTTGCCTCTGACATCTCTCACTCTGATGAGTGTCACCACTTTGATCCTTTATGATCCTATCATCAATATCTGATCCTACTGATCCTATGCATGCCTTTGATCCTTTATGATCCTATCATTGATACCTGATCCTACTGATCCTATGTCCTTTGTTCTCTTTATGGTAATCCCCTTGTTCCCAATTAGGTCTTCCCTTTCATCTACCATATGTAGCATTCCCTTTGTTCATCTACCTATATATACAGCCTAGCTAGTGCCTTGAGTCCTCAGTTCTCACTGTTGACTTCAGGCAAGTATCTACTTCACATTGCAATCTACTAGAGTTCTCACTGTTGACTTCAGACCTCTGTGCTTGCCTGTTCAACAGGTTATGGGCCCCGGCCTTTGAACATCTCCTGAGTTTATCATCCTGAGATCTCATCCCTCTGCGCTCTTCACTCTCTTTGCCCTTATAGTGTGTGTGTTTAAGTCTTGTAGTTAGGAACACCAACTGTTGGGACAAATCCTCTGTGAGAGGTAGTCTTTGATCCACCAGAAAACAAACGGTAGTCAATCCTGTTGATTCTGGGGTTAGGGCCTAAGTGCCTTACAACTGGGTGTTCTTTAGCATCAGTTACATACCTACTTTAGTTTCCTCTCCACACACACACTCCTGAGGGCGCCATCTGTTTGTGCAGGTGGTTTTAGCTTATCATCCATCTTTCCTGCGCATTTTCCATTCCCTATATCCCCCCATATTCTCTCCCTGCCATGACTCATGATGAGAGGCTTCCCATCCTTACCAAGGAGTCTATATTCTCCAACTGGTCCAGTGACTCCAAGGCTAAACTCAAAGCCAAGGGTGTCTGGTCTTACTGCCTGCCTGCAGCTTCTGATGCAGAGATTAACACAGAGGCTAGAGACAGATGCTCTGGTCTCTTGTGGCAGATGTTGGGTGATGATGTCAAGCCTCTTGTTAAGGAACATGAGGATGATCCTTGCTCTCTTTGGACAGCTTTAGAACAGCGCTTTTCCCCTAGAAAGGCAGGCGCTCGTTTCACTGCCTACCGCACTCTCACCTCTATTCGTCTTGGTGACGGTGAGAGCTTAATCTCTTTGGTTGGTCGCACTGCTACTGCCATGAGAGCGCTCAAAGAGTCTCGCACCAAGGACTTCACTCTGGACAATGCAGATGCAGAGTTGCATGCCATGGTCCTCCTTATGGCTCTCCCTGATGAAGGGCGCTTTGCTATCCTTAAGGCGCCCTTTGAGCAATCCCCTGATGATCTGGATGCCACTAAAGTCGAACTTGCCTATACCAATGACCAGGCATTCAGATCTGCTAATCAGGGAGATGCCAACCAGAATCCTCTCTCTGGTCTGGCCATGGCTGTATCCACCTCTGCTCCTGCTGCCCCCTCATCTCCTGCTGTTGCTCTTGCTGCTGCACCACCTCCCGCACCTGCTGCGACTTCGGTCTGCCCAGGGTGTGGGAAACCAGGCCACTATCTCAATCGCTGCTTCAAGTTCCTTGAACTTATTGGAAAGAAGCAACCTGGTGGTGGTCCAAATGCAACGTCCCAAGTGGCCTCTAATGCAAGTCTTCTAACTACCTCCACTTCATCTTTTGCTGATAAACGATGGAACTCAGACTCAGGCGCCACATCGCACATGACCCATCAACGTGGGCTTCTGCTGAACGCCGTTCCGCACAGGGTTCCCATCCAAGTCGCAAATGGAGTTGTAGTGTACTCTGAATTAAAAGGAGAGATCTTGCTTAAGCCACTTATACACGGACGTAGTAGCAAGCATGTAATTCTCACAAATGTCTTGTATGTTCCCAATCTATCTCATAACCTCGTCTCTACCACCTATCTATCTCGTGTTCATGGCTACTCTATTCTCATGGAGCAGAACACTATCTGTTTTGTTAAGGATGGTGAAACATTCTTTGAAGCGGATATTGACGAGGGGAACCAAGCATTTGTGAGAGAAGTGCCTTCTGATTCTGTTTCAGCTTTGGCTGCAGTTGGGACTTTGCCTCTTGATCTGGAACTGTTGCATCGTCGACTTGGGCATCACAATGACACCCAGAAGATCTTGAGCAAGAATCTGGTTACTGGTGCGAAGCTTACTTCAAATCAGAAGCCAGATCCAATCTGTGAGCCTTGCCTTGCTGGCAAGCTGAACGCGGCTCCATTTCCTTCCACTGGTCATCGTGCATCTGCACCTCTTGAATTAATACACTCTGATCTGAAGCAGTACAAAGTGTTCACCCGTGAGGGGTGGAGACATCGTATTGTCTTTGTTGATGATCATACAAGCTTCAAAGTGTGTATGCACATGAAGCGCAAGAGTGGTGCGCTCAATGCATTCAAGGTGTTCAAAGCTTATGCTGAGAATCACTTTGGTTGCAAAATCAAAGAGTTTCAAGAGGATGAAGGTGGGGAGTACATGTCTCAAGAGTTTGAGGATTTCCTTGCCTCTTGTGGCATTGTGCGCCGTCATTCGACAAGGAATAGACCGCAGCAGAACGGGACAGCAGAGCGTGCTAATCGCACGATAGATGAGCACACTACGGCTATGCTACATGAAGCTAATCTGCCGCCTTCTTTTAAAGCGCTTGCAGTTGCGGCTTATGTTCATGTTAGCAATATGCATCCCTCAGCTCATATCCCCGGAGATACTACTCCGTTTGAGCTGTGGTTCAAGCGTAAGCCTGATGTGTCACACCTTAGGGTGTGGGGTTGTCTTGCCTATGTTCACGTGCAGAGAGATAAACGGGACAATTCCGGCATCCACTTTCAAAAGTGCGTCTTTGTGGGATATCCCACACAACACAAGGGATGGCTCTTCTACAATCCAGAGACACGCAAAACCGTTGTCTCTGAGCGCGCAGTCTTTGACGAGCGCTATTACCCTGGGAACAAACCAACTCTTCTTAAACTCTGTCCTAATAGTCCATCCTCTGAATTTGTTGATCTTCCTCCAGTTGTGCAGGAGTTGCGCAATTATGGGGGAGACGATGATGAGGATGATGACTTTGGTGTTTATCATGCACCACCTCCTGTTCCGCCTCCCAATCCCCCAAATCCTCCTCCTTCCAATCACAGTTCTCGTTCGCCTTCACCTCCACCTCCTCATGATCCTCCCAATGACCCTCCTCAGCAGCAATCACCACCTCCTTCTCCTATTGGCATTGCTGCACGTCGGCGGTACCATGGTCAAACCACTGAACACAAGCCTGCTGCTGAGTGGTGGAAAGTCAACCAACCTCCTGGGCCAGTTGAGCCCGCTCCTGCTGATCCGCCTGTTGTGCCGGCAGAGCCGGCTCCTGCTCAAGAGGATGAGGAGAGTGATGATGAGTTGCTTCTCAAAGCACTTATCATTGCTCATGAAGGCGATCCTTTGAGCCCTTACCTCCAAGCGCTTAATGCTGCTCATGTGCATTCTGCAGAGTCTGCTCTGCATGCTGGCGAGCCGCGCTCTTATCATGAAGCGCTTAAGCGTGAGGATGCTCATTTGTGGAAGGAAGCAGCTCTTGCTGAGATTAATGCTCTGCTTGAGAACTGCACCTGGGAAGTTGTTGATGCACCCCCTGGCGTTAAGCCAGTTCGTTCCCAATGGGTCTTTGTTATAAAGCACAAGTCTGATGGCTCCATTGAGCGTTACAAGGCGAGGCTCGTTGCAGACGGTCGCACCCAGAAATATGGTGTTGACTACAACGAGATTTTCTCCCCTACTGTAAAACCTGCCACACTCCGCATTGTCCTTGCACTGGCTGCACAGCACGACCTCAAACTTCGTTCCATTGACTTCTCATCTGCCTACCTGAATGGTCACTTGGAGGAGGACGTCTATATGACTCAGCCACCAGGTTTTCCTCAGGGACGGCATGACCAGCTCCTTAAGCTTCATCGCACCATTTATGGTCTGAGGCAAGCTGGCCGTGAATGGTACAAGGTCCTGTGTGCAAAGCTGGTCAGGATGGGCTTCACATGTCTCCAGTCTGACCGCTCTTGCTTTGTCTTCGCTAGAGGCTTGACGCGTGTCATCATTCCTATCTATGTTGATGACAGCACCATCGCTGCTAAAGATGATGCTGAAATTGACAAGGTCATTGAAGAGCTCTCTAAAGAGTTCAAGCTAAAAGATCTTGGTCCCACAGAGTGGTTGTTGGGTATCAAGATCGAGCGTGACCCTCAGACTGGAGCCATTACCCTATCTCAGCGCCAGTATGCTCTGGACATGCTTGAGGACTTCAACATGTCGGACTGTCATCCTGTTTCGACGCCGATGCTTCCTGGTCTAGTTTTGACCAAGGAGATGGGTGCCAAGTCAGATGAGGAAGCCAAGAAGTACCACGGCATCTACATCTCTGCCGTTGGTCGCCTCATCTATTTGGCTACTCAAACGCGTCCTGACTTGTCCTATGTTGTTGGAGTTCTTGCACGGTTCAATTCCAATCCTGGTGAACTCCACTGGAAGGCTGTCAAGCATGTGTTCCGTTACATCAAAGGAACACTTGATTATGGCATTACCTATACAAAATCACCTCAGCCCGTGCCTCCCATCACTTATGCTGATGCCAATCATGGCGGTTGTCCAGACACTGGCAAAAGCACTGGAGGTTACGTGGTAATGATGTGTGGAGGACCAGTGAGCTGGAGGAGCAAGTTGCAATCCACTGTCTCTCTTTCTACTACTGAGGCAGAATATCTTGCTGCCTTGGAAGCTGGGAAGGAGATCAAGTGGGTGCGCAATTTGCTCCATGAATTGGGCTATGGAGTGTCTGGCCCTTCCCTTCTCCTCATGGACAACCAGTCTGCAATCCAGGTTGCTAAGAATCCTGAGCACCATGGACGTATGAAGCACTTGGACTTGGCCTTGTACTGGCTCAGAGATCAAGTTGCCAAACGGTTCATCTCTGTGGACTATGTTCCCACTGGAGATCAACTTGCAGATATCCTAACCAAGGCCCTTGCACGTCCTCTTGTGGAAAAGTTGCGTGGTCTGATAGGATTACGGGGGAGATGAGCGAGACTTGTCTCGTCACGGGGGAGTGTTGGAATGTGGGTTTTGCCTCTGACATCTCTCACTCTGATGAGTGTCACCACTTTGATCCTTTATGATCCTATCATCAATATCTGATCCTACTGATCCTATGCATGCCTTTGATCCTTTATGATCCTATCATTGATACCTGATCCTACTGATCCTATGTCCTTTGTTCTCTTTATGGTAATCCCCTTGTTCCCAATTAGGTCTTCCCTTTCATCTACCATATGTAGCATTCCCTTTGTTCATCTACCTATATATACAGCCTAGCTAGTGCCTTGAGTCCTCAGTTCTCACTGTTGACTTCAGGCAAGTATCTACTTCACATTGCAATCTACTAGAGTTCTCACTGTTGACTTCAGACCTCTGTGCTTGCCTGTTCAACAGATCTCTCCTTTTAATTCAGAGTACACTACAACTCCATTTGCGACTTGGATGGGAACCCTGTGCGGAACGGTGTTCAGCAGAAGCCCACGTTGATGGGTCATGTGCGATGTGGCGCCTGAGTCTGAGTTCCATCGTTTATCAGCAAAAGATGAAGTGGAGGTAGTTAGAAGACTTGCATTAGAGGCCACTTGGGACGTTGCATTTGGACCACCACCAGGTTGCTTCTTTCCAATAAGTTCAAGGAACTTGAAGCAGCGATTGAGATAGTGGCCTGGTTTCCCACACCCTGGGCAGACCGAAGTCGCAGCAGGTGCAGGAGGTGGTGCAGCAGCAAGAGCAACAGCAGGAGATGAGGGGGCAGCAGGAGCAGAGGTAGATGCAACCATGGCCAGACCAGAGAGAGGATTCTGGTTGGCATCTCCCTGATTAGCAGATCTGAATGCCTGGTCATTGGTATAGGCAAGTTCGACTTTAGTGGCATCCAGATCATCAGGGGGTTGCTCAAAGGGCGCTTTAAACCTAACGCCCTTCATCAGGGAGAGCCATAAGGAGGACCATGGCATGCAACTCTGCATCTGCGTTGTCCAGAGTGAAGTCCTTGGTGCGAGACTCTTTCATAGCAGTAGCAGTGCGACCAACCAAAGAGATTAAGCTCTCACCCTCACCAAGACGAATAGAGCTGAGAGTGCGGTAAGCAGTGAAACGAGTGCCCGCCTTTCTAGGGGAAAAGTGTTGTTCCAAAGCTGTCCAAAGAGATCATCCTCATGTTCCTTAACAAGAGGCTTGACAACACAAGAGACCAGAGCATCTGTCTCTAGCCTCTGTGTTAATCTCTGCATCAGAAGAGGCAGGCAGGCAATAAGACCAGACACCCTTGGCTTTGAGTTTAGCCTTGGAGTCACTGGACCAGTTGGAGAATATAGACTCCTTGGTAAGGATGGGAAGCCTCTCATCATGAGTCATGGCAGGGAGAGAAAATGCCCTCAGGAGTGTGTGTGTGGAGAGGAAACTAAAGTAGGTATGTAACTGATGCTAAAGAACACCCAGTTGTAAGGCACTTAGGCCCTAACCCCAGAATTAACAGGATTGACTACCGTTTGTTTTCTGGTGGATCAAAGACTGCCTCTCAATGAGGATTTGTCCCAACAGTTGGTGTTCCTAACTACAAGACTTAAAGGGACTTAAACACACACACTATAAGGGCAAAGAGAGTGAAGAGCGCAGAGGGATGAGATCTCAGGATGATAAACTCAGGAGATGTTCAAAGGCCGGGGCCCATAACCTGTCAGTTAAAGTAATTACAACGTACCGCTGGCGGTAAACGACGGTTCACTGTTTCCGGAGCCAGCGGAAGCTGCTGCAAAGGGGAGGCTGCTGAATCTTTGTCAGATTGAGCGAAAGGAACAATGGAGATGATGAAGAACTTACAGGAAGGGGTCCATGGTCTGGATTGAGATAAAAAGGAGTTGCCGTTCTCGTCTTGTGCGAGCTCGGGGATGCGGATAGAAGTGAAAGGAGGGCGGGAAGGTGGATCCGACATGCCCTGCGAGAGATGAGATTGAGAAGAGAGAGGATAGAGAACGAAAAGAGGGACGTACCAAAAGATATCCCTTGTCCTGCCTTTTAAACGGGCTCCTCCCGGGAAACACCGGACTGAAAATCATGCCAATGGAGGTCTACATATGCTCTGCACATGTTCAGTGGTCAGGACGACACTGGTTGAGGGCCATTTACCTTCGGCATTACTCGGTTTTTGGACCAGGCGGAAATCCCGACAAAGCGGCAAATACTGAGACATGTCTTGAGGATTCGCGCTCAGCGTGGTTGAAAGATGGTATCGACGCGTCTCATGCGCTTGGCGGGGCCCGCTCAGGGCGTCAATTCAGTACGACACGTCGGAAAACACGTTCCGCAATAATGCAGCATGAAATGACGCAGTTGAAGGGGATTGGCGCCGGAAGTGTGGGAATTCAGGGAGACAATGGCCGAACGTGCGCGCGAGCCCAAGGAGACGAAGAGAAGGAAGGGAGCCCCAGTGCAGCGTCAAGGAGGAGGAGGGAGAAGAGGTGGAGGAGGGGAGCATAGCCACACGGGCATCACCACACCTTCCCAATCGGGATAATTTTCGACGTGAACAGTTTAGAAGAGGGGGGGTAGCCCTCTTCCAGATTCAGAATATACAGCGGTTTAGAAGAGGTGCTAAGCGAGATTTCAGTCCGATGGGGTCCTGATGCTGCACCGGCATTGCGGCGGATATTGTCTAGATATTCGAAAACATTTTTTTATGCTTACGGGAAGTCACCCATTAGTGCTGATAAATATAGGCTGGCAAGAAGAAATCAGTGAAGAAAAAAGCCCCAACCCTTACCAAAGCCCAGAGATCTGATTACCGGTTGGGCAAGTGCCCTGTTGCTCTCATTGAGGATGGATCTGTTCCCCAAGACAAACTGCAAATTATCCAGCAATAGGTCGAATGCCATGACCCGGAGAAGCTCAATGTGGACTGCCTTGAAGCTCTTGTAGACAAACTAGATAGAGGTGCTCGGCTTACCAAGGCCGACATTGGAATTTTTCTTTGACTGCGGCAACGGTCTTATCTGATTCCCCTCCTTCCCCGCAACCTCAGCTTGTTCCCGACAGTGTCTCCGCACCTGGGATTAGCCAGATGATCCAAGCGATCAAGCACGACGCTGGAAAAACTGGACCCGTGTTGGCGGAAATCAAATCTGGGGGTTACATCAGTGTATGGCTCTCTTCACATTCAATATCAAACTATTGCTCAATATATGTTTAGGTTTGGGCCAAACCCATCATGTTTATTGATGAAAAGCAAAAGAAAAGCCCGCAATGGGATCCCTTTTGATCCGCATGGAACAATCTCCGTACTTGCTGTGGTCACCGCCTCCATTCGTCATTGCACTAGTTGTTTGTCCAGCAAATCCTGTTGGAATTACGGTTGAGCAATGGGCTAGTACACCTATACACTAGCAATGGGCTAGTGCACCTATGCACTGCAATGTTTTGGTGGTCATCAGCGCTCCCAAGGTTTCAGGTTGGCAAAGTGGAGGGAAAGCTGTGATGGTTTGCGAGCCCAACATCACTTGGTATTTGGGGCCGTTGCCCACATTGCGGCACGGCAGTACGAATCCCAAATATGTTAATTTCGTTCTTCAGTCATTGTCAAGAATTAATCGTAGAGTAGAGAAGGCCTTTTAGTTGTTCACCATTCTTCCTAGTAATTTATTCGTAATCTCCAAGTTGTAAAGCAAATGCTATTGATTTCCGTAGTACTAATAGAACAAAAAAAAAATTCATTTATAACACTGGTATAGTAGGCGCCCTATGGATTGAACATCTTGATCTTCGGCCTATAATCGTTTCCGTGGGTAACATCTCTTTTAGCCTTGCAAAGGATATAGGCTTGTTGATGTTGCACTGCTCGATAAAATGGTGCGTCCAATTGATTTGCTGTCAAGGATCCCACGCCAAATACCATTGTACCATCAAACGGCGCAATTCCTGTCAAGTGGGGGTCTCCGCAAGTGTCTAGCAGGACTACCTGAGTAAAGAACATGGGTTAATGCTATGTTGAATTATTGAGGGCATGGTATGCATGCATTTGTGAGCGATATGGCCAACATGACCGCAACAATGACAGTTGGGATCACACCACCAAAAGCCCTGAGAGTCCTGGGGAAAACCGTCGGAAGAAATGCTGCCAGTCAGGGGGGAGAAGAAGAGGTGGCAGCGAGGGCAGAGCAACAGGGAACAGGAGCACTACGATCGATGAATGCGAGGGGGACTGAGGCCATCATCCTCCTGCTTGATCCCGGGATCAGCAGCAGACGCTGTGAGGAGATCGGTGACGTCTTTGAGTGTGGGCTCCGCAGCGCGGGTGAGAAGAACAGGGCGGACGGAGCTGTAAGAGGTTGATAAGGAGAAGATCCTTATGATACGTGTCGTCAATGGTGACCCCCCCATGACAGTGAGCTTCTTGACAGCATCAGCCATAGCACGGGTGTAGACGGAGATATTCTTGGAAGGATCGTGGCAGACAGCATTAAGCTCCGCACGACCTACAATACGACTGGTGATATTCGGACACAGAATGTGTGACGTGACAGAAAAGCGCGGACAGTAGGATCGAGTCGCGCTAAACTCAAGCAAGTTTTATCGAGTCAAGACACGTTGAATTGTATAACATATATCCTTGGATTGAGGAATATAGTCAAATTGCCACAGTAGATATGTTACTGGAACCCCGACTCGCATGCGTAGCTGAAGTTGTGTGGATTTTGTTTGAAGGGATTTATTATCTCTAGAATAAAGTTATACAGTAAACCCATAGCAAGCGTTTCAACGCGTCCGAATGCCAAATAGTTCTTATAATTCCACGCGTAAGGTTCCCAAAATCTGATATTCACGTGTACAATTCAAGATATGATCCAACAGACAATATATATCGACGAAACAAACCAAAGAAAACAAATAAGCTTCTGGAGTTTATCTCGAATGGAGTCCAACGTCTAGTTGTTCACGAAGCCAATACTGGCTTGACGCTCACAACGAGAGGAGGGAATCCACTAGAGTACCAGTACAGGAAACAATGCCTTTTATACCTTTCACTAATAAATAATAAGAGACCGAACAATTGACAAACGGGTATATGGTGAGAGAAACCTAGGGCCCCGCTATGCCCTCGCCCTATCCTTGGTTGCCAGAACAGGAAATGGATCAAAAGTGCATTGAGTTCCACTCCCTTATCCCGATCATTATGTTATGACAGTGGCCCGCTGCAGCCCAATCAATATTGCCCAAATTGGCACTAATGGCCTTGTATCATTGTCCCACCTCGGACCGTTGAAACACTTGCACGCGGTCTAGTACAGCAAGTACTAGTTAGTTTGTGGATTAACCCTGAAGGCCTGATTAGCTTTCAACCGCTAATAAACCAACAAACCCAATCCTAACTACTTTCCCCCTTGTGATGGTACTATAACTATGCTGAGTACAGCTCGTTTGATCACTTGTTTAAGATGATCGAAGGGAGCCTAAGATAGAAACCTTTTATCTAGTGCTAAATACGATAGAGTGCCAGATAGAATCGAGTCCTCTCTTGACCAAAAGCCAAATGAGTGCTCAAGTCCAATATTTAGCTGATACAACACAGCTAGGCCAAGTCCAATTCCGAGTCCAATATACCACACAGCTAACACAAGGTCACACAAATTCCAAGTCCAATACCGCTGATACCACACAGACGGCCTTAAAGTCCAAATTCACACTAAGAGTGGGCGTGAGTAGATTGAGAAACTTGTACAAAACGCTAAACAGAGATCTTGGTATAGAGATGATATAGGATGTCAAGCCCTAGATCTCTGCCTTTATCGGGACGTTGGCCAGTTAAACCGACTCGCCCTAGCTAGGTCAGGAATCCAGTACTGAACACCTTCTACCACCAGCCTTATATACTGTACATTCTAGCTTACTATTTACTGATTACTGCGCGACTGTCCATGGTCTATTTAATACAAGGCATTCAGATAAATTATGATCCTTTGCTTCATCCCTGGTTTCCGATCGTTTCACAACCATGATCAAATATGTCCAGTTTGCTCAAGAACCCTTGATCCTAGTTCCCTCCTTGAGTCCTTTGTCTAGTGTACCGCAGAAACAGAAAGCTGAGCATCTAACGGTTAATTAGATACCCATACTTCCTGGGTTTAGCCAGAGGACTTGTTGATCAGGCAAGCACAGAGGTCTGAAGTCAACAGTGAGAACTCTAGTAGATTGCAATGTGAAGTAAATACTTGCCTGAAGTCAACAGTGAGAACTGAGGACTTAAGGCACTAGCTAGGCTGTATATATCGGTAGATGAACAAAGGGAATGCTACATATGGTAGATGAAAGGGAAGACCCTAATTGGGAACAAGGGGATTACCATAAAGAGAACAAAGGACATAGGATCAGTAGGATCAGGTATCAATGATAGGATCATAAAGGATCAAAGAGATGCATAGGATCAGTAGGATCAGATATTGATGATAGGATCATAAAGGATCAAAGTGGTGACACTCATCAGAGTGAGAGATGTCAGAGGCAAAACCCACATTCCAACACTCCCCCCGTGACGAGACAAGTCTCGCTCATCTCCCCCGTAATCCTATCAGACCACGCAACTTTTCCACAAGAGGACGTGCAAGGGCCTTGGTTAGGATATCTGCAAGTTGATCTCCAGTGGGAACATAGTCCACAGAGATGAACCGTTTGGCAACTTGATCTCTGAGCCAGTAAAAGGCCAAGTCCAAGTGCTTCATACGTCCATGGTGCTCAGGATTCTTAGCAACCTGGATTGCAGACTGGTTGTCCATGAGGAGAAGGGAAGGGCCAGACACTCCATAGCCCAGTTCATGGAGCAAATTGCGCACCCACTTGATCTCCTTCCCAGCTTCCAAGGCAGCAAGATATTCTGCCTCAGTAGTAGAAAGAGAGACAGTGGATTGCAACTTGCTCCTCCAGCTCACTGGTCCACCACACATCATTACCACGTAACCTCCAGTGCTTTTGCCAGTGTCTGGACAACCGCCATGATTGGCATCAGCATAAGTGATGGGAGGCACGGGCTGAGGTGATTTTGTATAGGTAATGCCATAATCAAGTGTTCCTTTGATGTAACGGAACACATGCTTGACAGCCTTCCAGTGGAGTTCACCAGGATTGGAATTGAACCGTGCAAGAACTCCAACGACATAGGACAAGTCAGGACGCGTTTGAGTAGCCAAATAGATGAGGCGACCAACGGCAGAGATGTAGATGCCGTGGTACTTCTTGGCTTCCTCATCTGACTTGGCACCCACCTCCTTGGTCAAAACTAGACCAGGAAGCATCGGCGTCGAAACAGGATGACAGTCCGACATGTTGAAGTCCTCAAGCATGTCCAGAGCATACTGGCGCTGAGATAGGGTAATGGCTCCAGTCTGAGGGTCACGCTCGATCTTGATACCCAACAACCACTCTGTGGGACCAAGATCTTTGAGCTTGAACTCTTTAGAGAGCTCTTCAATGACCTTGTCAATTTCAGCATCATCTTTAGCAGCGATGGTGCTGTCATCAACATAGATAGGAATGATGACACGCGTCAAGCCTCTAGCGAAGACAAAGCAAGAGCGGTCAGACTGGAGACATGTGAAGCCCATCTTGACCAGCTTTGCACACAGGACCTTGTACCATTCACGGCCAGCTTGCCTCAGACCATAGATGGTGCGATGAAGCTTCAGGAGCTGGTCATGCCTTCCCTGAGGAAAACCTGGTGGCTGAGTCATATAGACGTCCTCCTCCAAGTGACCATTCAGGTAGGCAGATGAGAAGTCAATGGAACGAAGTTTGAGGTCGTGCTGTGCAGCCAGTGCAAGGACAATGCGGAGTGTGGCAGGTTTTACAGTAGGGGAGAAAATCTCGTTGTAGTCAACACCATATTTCTGGGTGCGACCATCTGCAACGAGTCTCGCCTTGTAACGCTCAATGGAGCCATCAGACTTGTGCTTTATAACAAACACCCATTGGGAACGAACTGGCTTAACGCCAGGGGGTGCATCAACAACTTCCCAAGTGCAGTTCTCAAGCAGAGCATTAATCTCAGCAAGAGCTGCTTCCTTCCACAAATGAGCATCCTCACGCTTAAGCGCTTCATGGTAAGAGCGCGGCTCGCCAGCATGCAGAGCAGACTCTGCAGAATGCACATGAGCAGCATTAAGCGCTTGGAGGTAAGGGCTCAAAGGATCGCCTTCATGAGCAATGATAAGTGCTTTGAGAAGCAACTCATCATCACTCTCCTCATCCTCTTGAGCAGGAGCCGGCTCTGCTGGCGCAACAGGCGGATCAGCAGGAGCGGGCTCAACTGGCCCAGGAGGTTGGTTGACTTTCCACCACTCAGCAGCAGGCTTGTGTTCAGTGGTTTGACCATGGTACCGTCGACGTGCAGCAATTCCAATAGGAGATGGAGGGGGTGATTGCTGCTGAGGAGGGTCATTGGGAGGAGGTGAATTGTCATGAGGTGGAGCAGGTGAAGGCGAACGAGAACTGTGATTGGAAGGAGGAGGATTTGGATTTGGGGGATTGGGAGGTGGAGCAGGAGGTGGTGCATGATAAACACCAAAGTCATCATCCTCATCATCGTCTCCCCCATAATTGCGCAACTCCTGCACAACTGGAGGAAGATCAACAAATTCAGAGGATGGACTATTAGGACAGAGTTTAAGAAGAGTTGGTTTGTTCCCAGGGGTAATAGCGCTCGTCAAAGACTGCGCGCTCAGAGACAACGGTTTTGCGTGTCTCTGGATTGTAGAAGAGCCATCCCTTGTGTTGTGTGGGATATCCCACAAAGACGCACTTTTGAAAGTGGATGCCGGAATTGTCCCATTTATCTCTCTGCACATGAACATAAGCAAGACAACCCCACACCCTAAGGTGTGACACATCAGGCTTACGCTTGAACCACAGCTCAAACGGAGTAGTATCTCCAGGGATATGAGCTGAGGGATGCATATTGCTAACATGAACATAAGCCGCAACTGCAAGCGCTTTGAAAGAAGGCGGCAGATTAGCTTCATGTAGCATAGCCGTAGTGTGCTCATCTATCGTGCGATTAGCACGCTCTGCTGTCCCGTTCTGCTGCGGTCTATTCCTTGTCGAATGACGGCGCACAATACCACAAGAGGCAAGGAAATCCTCAAACTCTTGAGACATGTACTCCCCACCTTCATCCTCTTGAAACTCTTTGATTTTGCGACCAAAGTGATTCTCAGCATAAGCTTTGAACACCTTGAATGCATTGAGCGCACCACTCTTGCGCTTCATGTGCATACACACTTTGAAGCTTGTGTGATCATCAACAAAGACAATACGATGCCTCCACCCCTCACGGGTGAACACTTTGTACTGCTTCAGATCAGAGTGTATTAATTCAAGAGGTGCAGATGCACGATGACCAGTGGAAGGAAATGGAGCCGCATTCAGCTTGCCAGCAAGGCAAGGCTCACATATGGGATCTGGCTTCTGATTTGAAGTAAGCTTCGCACCAGTAACCAGATTCTTGCTCAAGATCTTCTGGGTGTCATTATGATGCCCAAGTCGACGATGCAACAGTTCCAGATCAAGAGGCAAAGTCCCAACTGCAGCCAAAGCTGAAGCAGAATCAGAAGGCACTTCTCTCACAAATGCTTGGTTCCCCTCGTCAATATCCGCTTCAAAGAATGTTTCACCATCCTTAACAAAAACAGATAGTGTTCTGCTCCATGAGAATAGAGTAGCCATGAACACGAGATAGATAGGTGGTAGAGACGAGGTTATGAGATAGATTGGGAAACATACAAGACATTTGTGAGAATTACATGCTTGCTACTACGTCCGTGTATAAGTGGCCTAAGCAAGATCTCTCCTTTTAATTCAGAGTACACTACAACTCCATTTGCGACTTGGATGGGAACCCTGTGCGGAACGGCGTTCAGCAGAAGCCCACGTTGATGGGTCATGTGCGATGTGGCGCCTGAGTCTGAGTTCCATCGTTTATCAGCAAAAGATGAAGTGGAGGTAGTTAGAAGACTTGCATTAGAGGCCACTTGGGACGTTGCATTTGGACCACCACCAGGTTGCTTCTTTCCAATAAGTTCAAGGAACTTGAAGCAGCGATTGAGATAGTGGCCTGGTTTCCCACACCCTGGGCAGACCGAAGTCGCAGCAGGTGCGGGAGGTGGTGCAGCAGCAAGAGCAACAGCAGGAGATGAGGGGGCAGCAGGAGCAGAGGTGGATACAGCCATGGCCAGACCAGAGAGAGGATTCTGGTTGGCATCTCCCTGATTAGCAGATCTGAATGCCTGGTCATTGGTATAGGCAAGTTCGACTTTAGTGGCATCCAGATCATCAGGGGATTGCTCAAAGGGCGCCTTAAGGATAGCAAAGCGCCCTTCATCAGGGAGAGCCATAAGGAGGACCATGGCATGCAACTCTGCATCTGCATTGTCCAGAGTGAAGTCCTTGGTGCGAGACTCTTTGAGCGCTCTCATGGCAGTAGCAGTGCGACCAACCAGAGAGATTAAGCTCTCACCCTCACCAAGACGAATAGAGGTGAGAGTGCGGTAGGCAGTGAAACGAGCGCCTGCCTTTCTAGGGGAAAAGCGCTGTTCTAAAGCTGTCCAAAGAGAGCAAGGATCATCCTCATGTTCCTTAACAAGAGGCTTGACATCATCACCCAACATCTGCCACAAGAGACCAGAGCATCTGTCTCTAGCCTCTGTGTTAATCTCTGCATCAGAAGCTGCAGGCAGGCAGTAAGACCAGACACCCTTGGCTTTGAGTTTAGCCTTGGAGTCACTGGACCAGTTGGAGAATATAGACTCCTTGGTCAGGATGGGAAGCCTCTCATCATGAGTCATGGCAGAGAGAGAATATGGGGGGATATAGGGAATGGAAAATGCGCAGACAAGATGGATGATAAGCTAGAACCACCTGCACAAACAGATGGCGCCCTCAGGAGTGTGTGTGTGGAGAGGAAACTAAAGTAGGTATGTAACTGATGCTAAAGAACACCCAGTTGTAAGGCACTTAGGCCCTAACCCCAGAATCAACAGGATTGACTACCGTTTGTTTTCTGGTGGATCAAAGACTACCTCTCAAAGAGGATTTGTCCCAACAGTTGGTGTTCCTAACTACAAGACTTAAAGGGACTTAAACACACACACTATAAGGGCAAAGAGAGTGAAGAGCGCAGAGGGATGAGATCTCAGGATGATAAACTCAGGAGATGTTCAAAGGCCGGGGCCCATAACCTGTTGATCAGGCAAGCACAGAGGTCTGAAGTCAACAGTGAGAACTCTAGTAGATTGCAATGTGAAGTAAATACTTGCCTGAAGTCAACAGTGAGAACTGAGGACTTAAGGCACTAGCTAGGCTGTATATATCGGTAGATGAACAAAGGGAATGCTACATATGGTAGATGAAAGGGAAGACCTAATTGGGAACAAGGGGATTACCATAAAGAGAACAAAGGACATAGGATCAGTAGGATCAGGTATCAATGATAGGATCATAAAGGATCAAAGAGATGCATAGGATCAGTAGGATCAGATATTGATGATAGGATCATAAAGGATCAAAGTGGTGACACTCATCAGAGTGAGAGATGTCAGAGGCAAAACCCACATTCCAACACTCCCCCGTGACGAGACAAGTCTCGCTCATCTCCCCCGTAATCCTATCAGACCACGCAACTTTTCCACAAGAGGACGTGCAAGGGCCTTGGTTAGGATATCTGCAAGTTGATCTCCAGTGGGAACATAGTCCACAGAGATGAACCGTTTGGCAACTTGATCTCTGAGCCAGTAAAAGGCCAAGTCCAAGTGCTTCATACGTCCATGGTGCTCAGGATTCTTAGCAACCTGGATTGCAGACTGGTTGTCCATGAGGAGAAGGGAAGGGCCAGACACTCCATAGCCCAGTTCATGGAGCAAATTGCGCACCCACTTGATCTCCTTCCCAGCTTCCAAGGCAGCAAGATATTCTGCCTCAGTAGTAGAAAGAGAGACAGTGGATTGCAACTTGCTCCTCCAGCTCACTGGTCCACCACACATCATTACCACGTAACCTCCAGTGCTTTTGCCAGTGTCTGGACAACCGCCATGATTGGCATCAGCATAAGTGATGGGAGGCACGGGCTGAGGTGATTTTGTATAGGTAATGCCATAATCAAGTGTTCCTTTGATGTAACGGAACACATGCTTGACAGCCTTCCAGTGGAGTTCACCAGGATTGGAATTGAACCGTGCAAGAACTCCAACGACATAGGACAAGTCAGGACGCGTTTGAGTAGCCAAATAGATGAGGCGACCAACGGCAGAGATGTAGATGCCGTGGTACTTCTTGGCTTCCTCATCTGACTTGGCACCCACCTCCTTGGTCAAAACTAGACCAGGAAGCATCGGCGTCGAAACAGGATGACAGTCCGACATGTTGAAGTCCTCAAGCATGTCCAGAGCATACTGGCGCTGAGATAGGGTAATGGCTCCAGTCTGAGGGTCACGCTCGATCTTGATACCCAACAACCACTCTGTGGGACCAAGATCTTTGAGCTTGAACTCTTTAGAGAGCTCTTCAATGACCTTGTCAATTTCAGCATCATCTTTAGCAGCGATGGTGCTGTCATCAACATAGATAGGAATGATGACACGCGTCAAGCCTCTAGCGAAGACAAAGCAAGAGCGGTCAGACTGGAGACATGTGAAGCCCATCTTGACCAGCTTTGCACACAGGACCTTGTACCATTCACGGCCAGCTTGCCTCAGACCATAGATGGTGCGATGAAGCTTCAGGAGCTGGTCATGCCTTCCCTGAGGAAAACCTGGTGGCTGAGTCATATAGACGTCCTCCTCCAAGTGACCATTCAGGTAGGCAGATGAGAAGTCAATGGAACGAAGTTTGAGGTCGTGCTGTGCAGCCAGTGCAAGGACAATGCGGAGTGTGGCAGGTTTTACAGTAGGGGAGAAAATCTCGTTGTAGTCAACACCATATTTCTGGGTGCGACCATCTGCAACGAGTCTCGCCTTGTAACGCTCAATGGAGCCATCAGACTTGTGCTTTATAACAAACACCCATTGGGAACGAACTGGCTTAACGCCAGGGGGTGCATCAACAACTTCCCAAGTGCAGTTCTCAAGCAGAGCATTAATCTCAGCAAGAGCTGCTTCCTTCCACAAATGAGCATCCTCACGCTTAAGCGCTTCATGGTAAGAGCGCGGCTCGCCAGCATGCAGAGCAGACTCTGCAGAATGCACATGAGCAGCATTAAGCGCTTGGAGGTAAGGGCTCAAAGGATCGCCTTCATGAGCAATGATAAGTGCTTTGAGAAGCAACTCATCATCACTCTCCTCATCCTCTTGAGCAGGAGCCGGCTCTGCTGGCGCAACAGGCGGATCAGCAGGAGCGGGCTCAACTGGCCCAGGAGGTTGGTTGACTTTCCACCACTCAGCAGCAGGCTTGTGTTCAGTGGTTTGACCATGGTACCGTCGACGTGCAGCAATTCCAATAGGAGATGGAGGGGGTGATTGCTGCTGAGGAGGGTCATTGGGAGGAGGTGAATTGTCATGAGGTGGAGCAGGTGAAGGCGAACGAGAACTGTGATTGGAAGGAGGAGGATTTGGATTTGGGGGGATTGGGAGGTGGAGCAGGAGGTGGTGCATGATAAACACCAAAGTCATCATCCTCATCATCGTCTCCCCCATAATTGCGCAACTCCTGCACAACTGGAGGAAGATCAACAAATTCAGAGGATGGACTATTAGGACAGAGTTTAAGAAGAGTTGGTTTGTTCCCAGGGTAATAGCGCTCGTCAAAGACTGCGCGCTCAGAGACAACGGTTTTGCGTGTCTCTGGATTGTAGAAGAGCCATCCCTTGTGTTGTGTGGGATATCCCACAAAGACGCACTTTTGAAAGTGGATGCCGGAATTGTCCCGTTTATCTCTCTGCACATGAACATAAGCAAGACAACCCCACACCCTAAGGTGTGACACATCAGGCTTACGCTTGAACCACAGCTCAAACGGAGTAGTATCTCCAGGGATATGAGCTGAGGGATGCATATTGCTAACATGAACATAAGCCGCAACTGCAAGCGCTTTGAAAGAAGGCGGCAGATTAGCTTCATGTAGCATAGCCGTAGTGTGCTCATCTATCGTGCGATTAGCACGCTCTGCTGTCCCGTTCTGCTGCGGTCTATTCCTTGTCGAATGACGGCGGCACAATACCACAAGAGGCAAGGAAATCCTCAAACTCTTGAGACATGTACTCCCCACCTTCATCCTCTTGAAACTCTTTGATTTTGCGACCAAAGTGATTCTCAGCATAAGCTTTGAACACCTTGAATGCATTGAGCGCACCACTCTTGCGCTTCATGTGCATACACACTTTGAAGCTTGTGTGATCATCAACAAAGACAATACGATGCCTCCACCCCTCACGGGTGAACACTTTGTACTGCTTCAGATCAGAGTGTATTAATTCAAGAGGTGCAGATGCACGATGACCAGTGGAAGGAAATGGAGCCGCATTCAGCTTGCCAGCAAGGCAAGGCTCACATATGGGATCTGGCTTCTGATTTGAAGTAAGCTTCGCACCAGTAACCAGATTCTTGCTCAAGATCTTCTGGGTGTCATTATGATGCCCAAGTCGACGATGCAACAGTTCCAGATCAAGAGGCAAAGTCCCAACTGCAGCCAAAGCTGAAGCAGAATCAGAAGGCACTTCTCTCACAAATGCTTGGTTCCCCTCGTCAATATCCGCTTCAAAGAATGTTTCACCATCCTTAACAAAACAGATAGTGTTCTGCTCCATGAGAATAGAGTAGCCATGAACACGAGATAGATAGGTGGTAGAGACGAGGTTATGAGATAGATTGGGAACATACAAGACATTTGTGAGAATTACATGCTTGCTACTACGTCCGTGTATAAGTGGCCTAAGCAAGATCTCTCCTTTTAATTCAGAGTACACTACAACTCCATTTGCGACTTGGATGGGAACCCTGTGCGGAACGGCGTTCAGCAGAAGCCCACGTTGATGGGTCATGTGCGATGTGGCGCCTGAGTCTGAGTTCCATCGTTTATCAGCAAAAGATGAAGTGGAGGTAGTTAGAAGACTTGCATTAGAGGCCACTTGGGACGTTGCATTTGGACCACCACCAGGTTGCTTCTTTCCAATAAGTTCAAGGAACTTGAAGCAGCGATTGAGATAGTGGCCTGGTTTCCCACACCCTGGGCAGACCGAAGTCGCAGCAGGTGCGGGAGGTGGTGCAGCAGCAAGAGCAACAGCAGGAGATGAGGGGGGCAGCAGGAGCAGAGGTGGATACAGCCATGGCCAGACCAGAGAGAGGATTCTGGTTGGCATCTCCCTGATTAGCAGATCTGAATGCCTGGTCATTGGTATAGGCAAGTTCGACTTTAGTGGCATCCAGATCATCAGGGGATTGCTCAAAGGGCGCCTTAAGGATAGCAAAGCGCCCTTCATCAGGGAGAGCCATAAGGAGGACCATGGCATGCAACTCTGCATCTGCATTGTCCAGAGTGAAGTCCTTGGTGCGAGACTCTTTGAGCGCTCTCATGGCAGTAGCAGTGCGACCAACCAGAGAGATTAAGCTCTCACCCTCACCAAGACGAATAGAGGTGAGAGTGCGGTAGGCAGTGAAACGAGCGCCTGCCTTTCTAGG
Source organism: Favolaschia claudopus (assembly GCA_037176885.1). Classification (NCBI taxonomy): domain Eukaryota; kingdom Fungi; phylum Basidiomycota; class Agaricomycetes; order Agaricales; family Mycenaceae; genus Favolaschia; species Favolaschia claudopus. The sequence continues at coordinate 365,925 of JAWWNJ010000036.1, read as the reverse complement.
GGAAAAGCGCTGTTCTAAAGCTGTCCAAAGAGAGCAAGGATCATCCTCATGTTCCTTAACAAGAGGCTTGACATCATCACCCAACATCTGCCACAAGAGACCAGAGCATCTGTCTCTAGCCTCTGTGTTAATCTCTGCATCAGAAGCTGCAGGCAGGCAGTAAGACCAGACACCCTTGGCTTTGAGTTTAGCCTTGGAGTCACTGGACCAGTTGGAGAATATAGACTCCTTGGTCAGGATGGGAAGCCTCTCATCATGAGTCATGGCAGAGAGAGAATATGGGGGGATATAGGGAATGGAAAATGCGCAGACAAGATGGATGATAAGCTAGAACCACCTGCACAAACAGATGGCGCCCTCAGGAGTGTGTGTGTGGAGAGGAAACTAAAGTAGGTATGTAACTGATGCTAAAGAACACCCAGTTGTAAGGCACTTAGGCCCTAACCCCAGAATCAACAGGATTGACTACCGTTTGTTTTCTGTGGATCAAAGACTACCTCTCAAAGAGGATTTGTCCCAACAGTTGGTGTTCCTAACTACAAGACTTAAAGGGACTTAAACACACACACTATAAGGGCAAAGAGAGTGAAGAGCGCAGAGGGATGAGATCTCAGGATGATAAACTCAGGAGATGTTCAAAGGCCGGGGCCCATAACCTGTTGATCAGGCAAGCACAGAGGTCTGAAGTCAACAGTGAGAACTCTAGTAGATTGCAATGTGAAGTAAATACTTGCCTGAAGTCAACAGTGAGAACTGAGGACTTAAGGCACTAGCTAGGCTGTATATATCGGTAGATGAACAAAGGGAATGCTACATATGGTAGATGAAGGGAAGACCTAATTGGGAACAAGGGGGATTACCATAAAGAGAACAAAGGACATAGGATCAGTAGGATCAGGTATCAATGATAGATCATAAAGGATCAAAGAGATGCATAGGATCAGTAGGATCAGATATTGATGATAGGATCATAAAGGATCAAAGTGGTGACACTCATCAGAGTGAGAGATGTCAGAGGCAAAACCCACATTCCACAGGACTTGCCCTCAAACGTTACCTCGAGTTCGGCTTTGCTTGCCCCGAGGTAAGCTTAGTGACCCGTTGATATGGCTAAGTGACAGCGTATGTTCCGTAACTGTTTGGAGTGATGTCGTAGTCAGCCATCATGATCACAGCTCCTGCCAGTGATCAGGACAACTCGGCCAGGCTTGTCAGAAGTCTAGCTAAGGTTACTTGAGGACGGGGGACGGCCGTGGTTGTCCCTTTATGTGGTATTTAGACATCCTGAGGGTCTAAGAGGCTTTATACTCTTAGTGAAGCCCAAACATCCTTAATTGAGGAACATCGCTCGGTCTGGTGATCTCCTTACGATGCGTCCGGATGTTGCCTTTTCAAATGGCCATGTCTTGGTTAGCTATACGGGACATATACTAACCCTCTGGAGTGCAGTAGCCTTAGGCTAGAGAGCAAAAAGTGCAAATTTTAGCACTATTTCACTACCAACCCAATAGCCTGCTTATCACCGTGCTCCTTGATCGTAATACAGCGGCAGCCACCTCAGCATGACGTGTAGTTCCTTGTAGGAATATTCTACTTCCGCAAATCTCTCGCAATTGATTTATAGAATTATTCGTGAAAGCCTCTTGCCTCCAGGAAACACTCCTTCTGGCCTTTCGGCAGATTTTTATAAGTCCCAAGTAATATCCCACTCATTCTGCCTTTGGTCGGAACACAGGGCGACTCCCAATCCTGTTCCGGATGGTTAGAGACCTTTCGTGACAGGTCTGTTCTGGAATATTATAACTTCCACGCTATACCAGCGCAGTTGTAGACAGTGCCAGACCTCCCACTAGTGTATAATCCTTTAACTGGCCGCTCAGGCAAACACCAGTCCTCATACGAGCGTATTCCCTTAATATTTGATGTATTACTCTTTTAATACAATAGCGCTTGGACTGAAAATGAATAAATTCAGCCCTGGCCAAATACCGGGTCTATCAACGTGCCTTTGGGAGGACGCGCAAAGGAAGACGAATGGCTTCTCTGCTGTCAATGACAATGTCATTGCGTCCATCTTGCATACACCGCAGCTTTGGACCTTGCTCAACCAGTTAATTTGCATTGTAAAGCCCATTGTCGACGCGATATAGGGAACTGCGAGTCACGTCGAACCACGTTAGCTAGCGGACTGCATGTTGGAGCTCCTTCGTTGTGCACGCACCATCTCCAAACTCGACCTTCTCGACGACGAAGACTCCGGATTCCTCAATCACGCCAAAGCGACAGTTGATCGCCGCTTCAATAAGATTGCCACTCCAACACATTGGTTGGCACTCTTCCTTCATCCACTGTGCCGGAAACTTGCGCTTCCGGGTGATGCCAGGACGGACATGGTAAAACAGTCGAGTTTATGATTCAACGGGCCCTACACATTGCACTTCAGTGGAAATGGGAGCGCAGTAAAGCGACGAAGATGGTTGCAGACCTGAAAGCATACAGTCAATGCAAGGCACCGTTCACGGGGACTTTCAAGCACTCACACTTCACTCGATTGTTGCTGAGGTTGAGCGTCTGTTCTCTCAACTCGGGGGAAGTGTAATAGTGTTAACATTAATACAATATTACACAGTACATACTGATAGCCATATTACAATGTGTACAGTAGCTACTGATTAGTAACAGGCGCAACATTACAATGTTGCAGCAAATGGGTGCCATCACGTCCATTTTGGGCAATGACAGCTTCCCATCTGTTGAGGGTCGCAGGCCATCACTGCTGTTGGCTTGATGGTCAAATCACAGCCCCTTTAGGCGTTCATCAGTTCACCTGGCGGATTCCGGGCCCTTGGGATATTCGGCTGATATTCGGCAGCTTTCCCGACTTTTCCGGCCCATCCCGAGCCTTCCCTTCTTGCATCATTGCTTTATTTGCTTGAGCCTTTCAACCCAAACACAGTATTCTCCCACCCTTCCCGGCCCTTCCCCTCCTCACCTTTATATCTCTACCCCCAATGAATGCACGAGCCTCTCTGTACCCTACCCATCAGCCATGTTGCTTTCAATTCCTGTCTCTTACCGCTTCTTTTTCCACGTTCTCACGGCCCTCAGTGGGTGCCAAATATCTCTGAAAATAATGCAATAATAAATATACCACATCTGCTCTATTTCTCGTTGCCCCACAGACACGTACTTAAGTAGAAAGTAGGTAGAAAGTAGGTAGAAAGCAGCCCTTCCTCAATACCGCCAGCTCGTCCAAATGACGTGTTCCGCGGAAGCAAATGTAGAGGCTCCAAACACCGCCGTTTCTTCCAAGTCCACCACAACACGTGCGTGTCTACATGTACGACCTACGCCCCACTCTGCTCTTTTCATCCTCGAGTTGAGCTCCCGACTACAACATTAATTCGCCCTTCAGCGCTTGCGCCCTGCCTCTGTTCTATGAATGGAAGCTTTCAGTCTACACGGGCTCGATGTCCCAGTCAATCTTACCCTCCCGATTTGCGGCGGCCTTGTCGCGTCTCTTCCCTGCAGCTCGACCCGTCAATCATACACAAGTTTCAGGCGGCAGTATACACAGTTCTGCGGCTTTCCTTTTCCTTGGCGCTGCATTTCTAGTAGTCAATATTGTCAGGTAATTCTTTGTTTGGCAGTCAAGGCGTATCTCACTCTTTCCCCCTCGCGATCACTCCAGGCATGAGCATCTGCTCTAGTGCCCACGTCACATCCTCTACCGCCAGTGTCCACGTCATGCGGTCTATCGGTGTCATCGTCTCCGTCGTTTCCCCCCACCACAGCAGCGTTGCCATTACCTGCAAAAGTCCGTTCCGCCCATGGAGCTTCGTCACCGCACCCCAGTCGAGTCCAGCTGGACGAAGCATTGCTCCTCGCTCCTTCGGTTGTATCACATTCCACCACTTCCACCACCCATCGATGAAGGTCCCCTCAATCGCCTCCGCTCCAAGATCTCCAAGCTGTTGTTTCACCTCCCACTTGCGAGCCCTCCCCAGCCATCGTTTCATGATATCCGGTCGCTCTTCTGTCGTGATCAGGGTTTCTTCACTAAACCCGCATTTCTTCTCGAAGTCAAACAATTTCGCGACGCAAACAGCCCATTCCACCCCTCCGAATTGTTTCAGACGTTCGAAGGCGCTGAACGCACGACCAAGCTCCTCTGTCCACTTGGATCGGTCCTTCCGAGTCCACATACGTGCAATCGTCGCGTCGGGTTCATAGCCTGATCGTCCTCCACCCCCATCTTCACTCTCATCTCCATCCTCGCCCTCACCTCCGTTCTTGCCGCCGTTTTTGCCGCCGTTATCGCCGCCGTTCTCACCACCGTTTTCACCTTCGTTGCCCCCGCCTCCACCATGAGTTCCGGACGCGCTGTGGACATCACTAGCGGCGTTTACGCCTGCGCCGGCGGTGCGATTGTCGGGATTCGCGCTGGCAGCAGTGGGGACGGCTCTGGGAGCGGTCAACAGGCCGCTGAGACGGGGCACCCGGCACTGAGTCGCCTTGTACCTGCGCCCCCGTTTTCCGTGCTTCACGGTCAGCCTCCGCTGTAGCAGCATTCAGCCAATGTGCACATCCTCAAACCCAGATACACGTACAGTAAACATGATGCGCAAAGTCCACCATCGAGGCTTCGACTGCTGAGAACCCTTGAGGATCATGTCAGGGCCAATCGTTGGCCACCAGGCCCCTTGTACACCGGCAATGGTCGGCCAGGTGCCGGGCAGGTGGCCGCGGCACCTCCAACACATAGCCGGATCAGCACCATATATAGTAATGCGTGACCATAACAAGGAGCCGAATTGATCCTTTAAGCGGCCTTTTATGTGCGGTCCGGCGCTGTGAGAAAACGTTGGTTCGTTTTCGTCCAAATGCGGAAGTGACGTCACAGCCACCGGCGCTTAATTCGGACTTCGAGTCCTGCCTGCGGCACTTATGACGGGAGCCAGAAATCGTGTTCGATCTGGCTTTCCTGACGCGCTCATACTCAACCTTGAATAAACTGCTTTGATTTCCATTCTGAATGATGTCTCTCAGGTGTTGAATCTCCGGAAGATCTCACCGGCAACTCCAATTCCAGCAACTCGTGTGCTTTGAATTCAGAATGGCACCCTTATCCCTCGAGAATGGTTCAAGCCAAATTTATTTTCTTCTTTCCTGTCATTTTAATTCTACATGACAGATGTTTTTCACTGGGGTAATTAGCTACGAATCGTTTTCGGTAAGTCTCATCCATTTCAACGTGAATATTTGGAGGGGGATTGAGAGCCTTCCAGTACTCCTCAGAGGCTTGAAGTTCGTCCAGATCGCTCGAGCTTTCATTATCGTCGTCGTTTAGATCAGCAAGGAGAGGTGAAGATTGCTCCGGGGCGCCGGCATTCTCAGCAACCGGAGTATCGGCTTTATCGGACGCGCGTTGATCTGGTTCTTTTGCCTTTTCTTTCTCCTTCGCGGCTTGAGCTCTCGTGGTAGCCCAAACTGAAACCTCGCCTTCCAACGCATCTTCCAGACTCCAGACTACAAAAGTGGCTCTTCTAGCCGGCTGTTCGTCCAACAATCTTTCTTGAGCTTCCGCAAGCGTGGAGTCCGTAACGATCGTTTGCTGGGAATCTTTCGCTGGCGACGTATGAACTGGCGGACCTCTGGGCAATCTAGATAAAGGGTCAACATTTGAATGAACACGCCCAGCCCGATGTACTATCTCTAGGCCCGGGGTGTAAGCTGAAAATACAGCCCCCCAAGCTGCTAAGCGCCTGTTCGAGTTTTCGTAGGTGCGCGCCCATTGCAAAGCTGAGTGATCAGTCACTAAGAGCACTTTTTCTCCCTCAATGAAAGGTTGAAATCGAACTAGCCCTTCCTTTGCGGCCAAGGCTTCTCTTTCAGTGGTGGAGTAACGAGTCTCGGGGCCTTTGAATCTTCGGGAGTAGTAAGCGATTACTCGCTCTATGTGCACCACTGACTCCTCAAATGATTCGGCCCATTGGTCCGTTTTGGGGGTGTCGTCTATCTTCGCGCAGATCGTAACTGTGAGCTTAGGCGGGGGCAGCCCAGCGTCGTATGCCTTTTTGAGCCTCGCGTACGCTTTAGTACCTCTCAAGTCCTTGATCTGTATGGGCTGAATTTGCTGTAGAGCGCAGCCAGCGGCTTGGTCTGATGCATCCGTGTATAAACGATAGGGCAAGCCTTCAATAGGATGCCCGAGGAGAGGGGCACGTCGTAAGGATTCCTTGGCAGATCGAAAGGCATATTCCTCATCGCGACCCCAATTCCAAGGGCTCCCTTTCCGAAGGAGCTGAAACAACGGGCTGCATATGTCGGTGTAGTAAGGGATGAACATGGAGAAGTAAACGGTCATTCCCAAAAACGTTTGCAGCTCTGACACTTTGGTAGGTCTGGCTAGCTCCAGAATCGCGCGTACTTTCTCTTCGTGCGTCGATAAACCCAACCTTGACACCTTGTGCCCCAGCAGCAGGATCGAATCATAGAACAGATGGCACTTGCTTGGTGAAAGAGCACCCCATATTGTTCTGTTTTTGCAAAATGTACAGGCCGTAGCCACGTTTGCATTGCAAAACATTTCTTACCAAAGGCGTTGGCCTTGTTTGCTTTGAGGGTATATGCCCGGCTTCACCGGCATCACCAAAACTCAGTTCGGCCGGCGGCAGGTTTGTTTTTCAGTATTTGGTGGATGATGTTGACATGAGCCGGCGGCTCGGCAGCTTGATTCACATCGAATCGGCTCACAATTAGATGGAATTCAATATTTATTCGGTGTAATATTACAAATCAAATCCCTATATAATAAGCGCCATAGGCGCTTACGGGGACAGCAGTCGGTAATACCGTACTATATGGATACGCGTTGGGCACGGATGCGGCGGGAGCGGGGCAGCAGGGTATGGATTGGATGCGGCGGGGGGGTGCGTGAGTACGGGGCTGTTACGATGAAAAACACGGCGGCAGGGTTCGGCGTCGTGGCGGTGGGGTTACGAGTGATGGTGCGAGTGCGGTGGTGGTTACCCAGCAGGATACAAGGGTGAATAAGCCGGTGAGTACGCAGCGGGTTGCGCAGGTGGCGCAGGTGCAGCGGGTGGCGGCGGGGTACGGCGGTGGGTATGCAGTGCCATGCGCAAATGCGAACATGGGTGCGGGTGCAGTGGCGCAGCGGTCGCCGTGTGCCCGTAACGGCTGCCGGACCCCGCTACCTCATCCGCACACGATGCCGCCGTATCCATACCCACAGTCGTACTCGCGTGTACTGCCATTCGCGGATCCCGCTGCAACCCGCAACCGCATCCACGTTAGTGTAGGGTGTGGGTACGGGGGCAGGTGCGGGTACGCGCGTAATGTAAATGGTGGGGACGGTGGTGGTTCCGGGTGCGTGGGCGACGATAGGCGCGTGCGGATGCTATGTTGTGCTGTCCGGCTGTTAGCGGTTCGCCGTTGAGGGGTAAAGGGATGGTAAGTCGTGTTCCGCAGCTCCAAATGTCGGAGCCGCGTACTAACGGAGAGAAAATGGGTGATATATAAAAAAAAGAAAGAGAACACTCACCCCCTCATTTTGTCGCAATTCAACGCCTATTGTGGCCGTAGAGAACGAAAAAGCAAAAGAAAGATGGAAACACCTTACCATATAGTGCCCCCCCTCGACCTCTGCATCTTCAGCTCCATGTCCCCCGCCACAATTCCACAATTCTTCGAAAGAAGCAATAATAGTGCTCTTGATACCCAGTCAGAAGGGCAGCAACGCCGAGGCCAAGTACACACGTTGAGGAGGAGAAGGGGTTGTTGTCGCTGTGTTGTTGCGAGCCAGTAGGGATGTGGAGGAGGTGAAGAGAGACGGAGAGGGCGTGAGCTGGCAGTTGTGACTCTCACGTCACAAGCTCGGAGATGATTCCGACTGGCTGAGGAGTATCGGTCCGACGAACCGATACTCAACGCCAATGTCCGAATCAGGAAGGTGATCCATCACCGAGGTAAAATTTGCCAATTCTCTCATTGTTTCGTCTTTTCAACAGGTCTTCAAGCGTGCATACAATAAGAATATACTCTTAAATGCATTCTCAATCTTAAATCAAGGCAATAGCTATTCTGTTCATGCTGTATCTTCACTTTCTTTCATACAGGTAGTTCCATGTTTCAGTATAATAGGGAGGGAGCTGCCTGTCAATAGCACTGTAAAGAAAGGTTTTCTATCTTAAAGGATACGTTAAAATCATTTACATAGCTCAGACTATCACTTTCATGAAGATGTGCAGAAGACAATTTTTGCAACCTCTCTCAGGATATGCCGGCTTTTCATGGTGTTCCACAAAGCATTTAGCTTTCAGAAGTACTCAAAATACATCTACTACATGTATAGAGCAAAATATATCGAATTTAGAGGAAGGCATGAATTTTTGGGTTCATGGTTTCATGCGTCGAGCTTTGAAGCCATATAGTTGTATGGCCAGTTTGGCCAATTTCAAGCACTCTGAAATCCTCGCTAAAGAAAATCTAAAAAATGCACAAATATTTAGTGAGGTAGATGCGAGACCCTTGACCACGAATCTATCAAACATCAGCACATTGAAACTAATTTGCAAGTTTGAGCTCGCCGTCCGTGTTGTTCGGCGTGTTCGAGTTCGCTATAGATCCGACGAGTTCGCTATCCTACCCGACGAGTTCGCTATAACTCGTAACGAGTTCGCTATATCGGACTTTGTCCGATTTATCGGCCTTCATCTTTTTCTTTGGTCTCAACTCTGATTCACGCTGATGTCAAGGTTTGAACAATTCATGTTAATTCCAACTAACACAGGTAGGTAACAAGAATATAAGTAAACAATACCTACATAACTACATGGACTTCGAATGAGTCGCGTGAATGTGTGTGGAAGGTGTGTGGAGAGATAAATACGCGATATTTGTCGACGCTCGATCAGATTCATCGGCGCAGCTCGCTCGCGTCGTCGAATCGAGCGTCGAACAAAAAAAAGGTCGATCGTACGACTTGCGCGTATGCGACGCGGCCTGTGGGCGGACGAAGAGGCGAGGGGAGAGGAGAACATGAGGAGGGGGAGAGTGGTGCGTCACCGGCGCTCAGCGTCACGCTGACGGAAAACAGTGAAAACCGAACGCAGGTGCAGTAGCGGATGTGATTGGTAGGGCGGAGGGTACGAGAACGCGATGTGGGGTCCGAATGTGGATACAGCGGTGGCAGGCATGCGCGGGTTGGGCGCGGGTGCGTGAATGGGGAGAGGTACGGCGGGTCAGAGGGCAGCGATGCGGCGCGGACGAGAGCGTAGGGTGGGGTGAATTGAACGGCGCGCGCGAACGAGAGCGCACGCACGCTGGCAAGGGTGGGGACAGAATGTTGGGTGAACGAATCAACGGACGCGGGTGGGGCCAACGAACGCGTGCCGGCGGGACCAACGCGGGTAACCGGCTGCAGTGGGTGGGCGAACGAAGGCGGGGTGCGATCCGAGCGAGCGAGAGGGGGGGCGGACGCGTGTGGGCGCGAATGGGTGGTAAACAAGCAGATCAAGCGGGTGTGGAGGTGGGGTAGCGATCGAGCGAGTGGGGGGACAAACACGTGAGGGGGCGGGTAAGGGGCTAGCGAGCAAGCGGGTGGGCAAACGGGTGGGCAAGCGGGCGGGTGAGCGGACGGCAAGCAGGCTGTGACGAGCGAGTGAGCCAGGGGGAGGAATGAACCGGTGGCGAGGGCAGCATGCGGCTGGGGAGACGAACGGGCAAGGGAGCGGGTGGCGGCGCTAACGAGCTAGACGAGCGAGGACCGGGGGGGACGAGCGGGGAGTAAGTAGGGCTGGTAGTAACGGCCAGCAGCGCAAAACGGGCGCCGCCAAGCGCCGCCACCGTGGGCAGCGGCGCAGGCGGGAACGAAGGGCGGGGTGGTGGGAGCAACGGAGAAAAAAGGTGACAATGTCACGCGTCACTGGCGCCACGTTTCCCGTCGACGGACACTCGCGGCCGAAGTCCGATGCATAACCGAGAAGCCCGACGCCTCCGAGAAGGCCGATGCGTCCGAAAAGCCCGATGATGCACGGAATATCAGGATTTGCGGCACGGCACACGAAAAGCCATCAAATTGATAGTTGATGGAGGTAATTGAAACTCCGCCAGGCCTTGCCGAGCCCCCATCAACAGCTCCGTGGGCTGTGTGGCCATTGTGACATTATTTTGTAAAGCGTTTCTGGCCATGGCCAGTATATTTTGTAATACGACAACAATATGGGTTGGAAAGAGTGAGGCCTGCGTTTTCTATGGCAGTCAAGACCTTATCCAGGTGTGAGATGTGTTCCTCATAAGACTTGGAGTAGATAACAATGTCATCGATGTATACCAGGCAGAAAATCCAGAGGTAAGGAGCAAGAATCCCTTGCATGACTCGCTGGAATATTGATGGCCCGTTACGGAGGCCAAAAGGCATCCTTCTGAATTGCCACAGACCCCCGTGAGTTCGAAACACTGTCTTCTCCACATCCTCTTCGTGAAACTCTAGCTGCGTGAACCCTGACAGGGCATCCAGTGACGAAAGCACCTGAGCACCCGACAGCGAAGAGAGGATCTCGCTTTGTCTCGGAATAGGGAATTCGTCCAGGATTGTTACAGCGTTAAGTTTTCGGTAATCCACGCAGAACCTGGGTTTGCCGTTACGGTACGCGATAACAACCGGTGCGCTCCATGGGCTGATGGAAGGTTCGATTACCCCTTGCTCAAACCACTTGTCGATTTGCTCATCTATCACCGCTTTTTTAGCAGGGGAACTGCTGTACATGGGGACCGCAATGGGAACTTGGCCATCAACCGTTCGAATATGTACTTTTGTAGGGTGATGACCCAGTCTCCCATCGAATCCAAACGCTTTGACTCTCCTTTCCAGCATGGTCCAAGCTTCGTCCTTCAAATGTTCAGGTAGTGAACCCACATCTATAAGTTCTCGAATTTTCGTAGAATCGTACACCTCAGGGTCCGGCATAGCAGCGGTTTTAGGTCCGTACTGCTCGCTCTCATCCACCTGTGGTGCCCAATATTATACTATAGTTATAGCTTCCATATTGTTCACATGAAAGCTATAGTTATAGGTCGAACTATCTTCCATGACAACCACAGAAAGGCATCTCCACGGCTTCCACAGAAGACTTGTCCGGAGCGAAAAATGAGATTTTTCCACCGTTTCCATGCCTTTTCCCGCTACAAAAACCCCCTTTAAAGGGTACTAATGAATTCCACGACTTCCATCACATTTTGTATACACTTCCATGACTTCCATGAAGTAACAAAGTTGTAGTAGGGTTAGTATACCCTTCCACCGCTTCCATGAGGGACTTGTAGCATATATATATAGGTGGTGATTTGATCTTCCACCGCTTCCATGAAAATATTCAACTTTAATATTAATATCTCCTCATTATGTAACCTTCCACTGCTTCCATGAGAATAAGAGGTGTCTATATTTCAGTCCCCTTCCACCGCTTCCATGAATCATCATATTCACCACCTTCCATGACTTCCACATCACCCTTCACTTATGTTTCCTTAACTTCTCTTAGTATTCAAGCAAACACAGCAGCAGGATCAATTGTTATTTAGCAAATACAAAAAAAAAACGCGCGATTTAGGATCATTGTGTTGGAGTATACGTTAGCAAAAAAAAAACGTCCCGCAGGCAGCAGGCAGCAGTAGACGCGAGACAGAGAGGAAAGAGGGCCGCTCACACTAATCAGAGTCGGAGTCGGAGCCATTCCACTCAGAGCCGGACCCGTGCACATCTGAAAGTGTTCGTGGCTTGCGAGCCGGCTTGGATGGTCCTGCAACAGGAGCGGCGGTCTTCTTGGACAACGCGTCCAGCTTCGCCTTGGCCTGTCTCTGTTTTTCTGCCACCCCCTCCGGCCCCAGCCTTGCCAACTCCTCCGCCCCCCTCTTTTCCTTGTCCCGGCGGCATAGGAACCAGCTCTTCTCAGATGATGCAAGGTTCGGGTCGTCCAGGTCCGGGGTTGGTGTGCGACGGTAGGGAGAGTCGGGCGTGGGGTCCTCGGGCTCGTCAGCCTGTGAATCGTCCTCGCGCTCATCTTCGCTGGTGAGGAACTCCTTGGACTTGAACTTGTCCTTGGAGCTTTGGGGCAGGGGCTTGGGGGTCGGACGGGGCTTGTCGGTGGAGGCATAGCGGAAGGGAGGTGGGCGCTCGTGCTCCTTCTCCTCCTCGCTCTCTGTAAGGTATCATATACGTATTTCTTTACTCTTTTAGCTACAAGTCACATGTACTCAGGTCACATGATGAATTATCATCTTTACCTCTACCAAATCACCCATTTAGCCTCCTCAGCTTTCGTTGAGTAACTCCGAAGCTCTGTGAGAGGCACGGGTGCTGGATAGTCGTATCTTTGCCTTGCCTAGGCTCTAATTGAGGCTCTAGGCGCGAGGCATTATTTCTCTGATTTATATGGTTATTTCCACTGATCTTTACAGATCACCCTCTCAGTCTGCTCCAGTCTTTCTGAGAATTCGGGAGACTGAGGAGAACTACGCCTGAGAGCACGAGAATTCGTCTTTCTGTGGTTCTCTGCGAGTTAGACCGTTCAAGCAAGGGTCTTACCACATTATAAGGCGTATCCACTCCCGCCAGGGATTCCGTTAGACAGTAACCCTCGTAAGCGCTCCTGGAGCCTTACACTCTCAGTGTCGTCGTCTCCCCTCTTACGCTTCTTCTTCTTCTCCCCAGCCTTCTCCTTCCCCTTCCCCATCTCCTTCTCCTTCTCCCCAGCCTTCTCCTTCCCCTTCCCCGTCTCCTTCTCCTTCTCCGCAGCCTTCTCCTTCCCCTTCCCCTTCTCCTTCGCCTTCGCCTTCGCCTTGTCCTTCTTTTTCTCCCCCTCCTTTCCTGCCTTCTGCTTCCTCTTGCCCTTTGCGTTCCCACCATCAACACCTTCCACCGCTTCCACCTCTTCCACCCCTTCCATCTCGTCCCCCCCTTTCTTCTTTTTCTTCTTTCCACCGTTCTCCCCACTACCATCGTGCTTCCGCTTTCCACCCGCCTCCGCTACTCTCTCTGCAGCACGTACCTCATCCTGTTTCGGCTTCCACATCTTCTCATACGCCTCGCGCGCCTTCGGGTACTTTTCGAGAAGGGCCTCGTGCTCCTTCTTGGGGACATCCCGCCACTTCAACGTTCCCGCCAAGTGTAGGGCATGCAGATCCCGAATGTTCTCTGCACCCCGCTGACCCATATTGGATAGGGCCTCCACTGGCATATTCGCCGGCCAGCCCCCGAGCTCCACACCCATGCACGCACGTACCCGCACCTCGTATTGCCTCCACTGCATCTCAATACCAGAGGCCCCAAACATAGCATCTATCAAGTGTTAATATTGTGCCAGATAAATAGGAAAAAAACATAGACTTACTCAAACCATCTTTGATGATTGCGGTCATAGCCGCCCGCTGGTCCTGCCCCTTGAGCTCCTTGGCAGGCTTATCGAGTGTTCCCCGTGACCATGCCCCCAACAACTGAGGTAACCGATCCGCCGGCATCTTCAGCACCTCAGGGACGAACTTTGCCGTTGCAGCCGACGTCCAGATTGCTGGCTGAATGGTGTCGGTGACGGCGGAGGGTGCAATGAGGAGCATGTAGATTGCTCCGGTGCGACGATTCAGCTTTTGTAACTGAAAGAAAACCATAAGTTAGTGTTTCTTCCATGGCTTCCATGGGTCAACGACACTCACCTCACTATCCAACTTCCCACCAGTGGTCGTTGCGTCCTTCGCCGCTGCAGCATTGGTGGGGCGCACCGCATACTGTTCCTCCGCCCGCATCGCCAAATACTTCTCTTTCAGCTCAGCGCGTGCCTCGTCCGTCCATTTCTCCGGATCGTTGTCCTTTGCGACTAACTGGTGTAACATACTGAGATCCCCGCCTGTTTTGACTGTATTCATCAAATCAGATGTGCAACAAATAAAGAAGAAATAGAGATAAGGCGCGCGCACCTTCCTGCCCAATCAACCACATCTTTGCTGCCCGCTGGTTATAGCGCACTGTCTTGAGATTTGACCCGCTGCGGGCCATCTTCCGCACCTCCTCGTCCGTGAGACCCCAACGCTCCCCGATAGCCGCAACACCCTCTTCAAACCGCTGGTACAGCGCCTCTACCTCCTCCTCTGCCCCCTCCTTCGCCGTCTTGTTGTCCTTTCTTTTCTGTGCCTGCTTGCTGCTTTCTTCAGTGGGAACGCGGGTCCCCGGGGCTTTTTCGGCAGCTGAAGGGTGTTGGGGTTGCGCGCTGCATGCGTTGAAAGAAACTTGGGGGCGATCAGCTCCTCGTCCTCCCCCGGCTTGATCAGATGCATGTCGTCCAGATCAAGTTCGTTGAGGTCGCCGCCGCCGCCGCCGCCGTTGTCCTGTTCATTGGGTCCGGGAGAGGGGGAGCGAGACTGGGTGTGGGGTGGTGCTCTGTCCGGCGACACAGAGCAAGACACATGGGGAGGCGAAGCCGAAGGAGACACATGAGGAGGAGACGAACTGGGGGGCGCTGGGGCTGGGGAGGCAACACGAGACACATGAGGAGGAGGAGAAGCAGAGGGTGCTGGGGACAGGAGGCGAGATGAATGAGGAGGCTCGCCAACAGTTCCTCTGAATGAGCGCTCAGGATTTTCTTCGTAGTATTGTATCACGAAGTCGGGGAGACCGGACGACAGTGGATTAGAACGAGACGGGAATGGACGGGGAGGAGCGAGGGGAGTGGAAACTTGTGGTGGAAGCGGTGGAGTTGTGTTCTTTGGAGAGGACGGTGGAAGCCGTGGAGAAGGCGGTGGAAGCCGTGGAGTCCCTGGTGCAGATGGAATTGGTGGAGCTCCTGGAGACTGTCCTGAGTCTCCGGGTGGGATGGGTGTCTCCTCGGTCCCCTCCTAAGTCGTCTGAGCGGGTGGGGGCGCTTCGGCCGCCTCAGGCGCGTCGGGTTCCTGAGGAGGCTCATCTGAAATAAAACAATTCAATGACTTTGATTTCACTAACAAAAAGATGAAACGGACTCACCAAATCCATGGGCATTGCCGCCCTTCTCCCCCTCATTGTCACCCTTCTTCCCCTCCCCCTCTGCCTCGTCGTTCTCCTCATCCTCATCCTCCTCCTCTTCCTGCTCTCCACCGCTACCCTCCTCCTCCTCCGGACTATCCTCTTCCTCCAATTCATCCTCTTCCTCCCCCCTCCGCCTCTGCTGTCGTGTCGAACGTCGAGTAGTGCGGCCTCCGTGTGGCTGCATTACTGCAAGAGGCGTCTGACGAGTCGATTGGGTTCGGGTGCTGAAGTGGGCAGCTCTGGCTTTGCGTCCGCGTCCGCGGCCGCGGGAAGATGATCGTGGTGGCATTGGTGTACCTTCTTGTCCAGGAGGAACAGTGTAAGTTTTCGGCATTAGCGTACACAAACAAAGTCCAAACTTCGGGGAAAGTCACGTGGCCGTGGGCTTCGTCGGTTCCGTGGAGGCTTATGCTTCCATGGCTTCCATGTTATTCTGAGGACTTGACGCATTAAATAGAAATCTTACTCCTCTTCCATGGCTTCCACCAACCTAACTTGCAAAGAGATTTTGCTTCTCTTCTATCTCTTCCAGCACCTTACAACGTTCTTCAATTCTTTCCAAAAAGAGGTGTCGCAAATGTATCAAGATTCAGCATATATATATATTACAGGAGGGGGGCCGCGCAGGGAAGGGAAGGTAACTACAAGGAGCTAGTCACTGTCAGGTCCATCCACATCCTCCCACAGTGCCTCCGAGTCCGACGCGTCTTCTTCATCCTCCAGCACACGGAGCAGGGACTGTAGCTCCAAAATAACGTGAGTGCGGCGAGTACGCCTTTGCAAGTCGGACAAGCCAGTCCAGCGGTGGCCAGCAGCCCGGTTGGAGGCATCGATCTCGATCGTGCGCTCTGCCTGCGCGATCGCCGCAGCCTCTGTGCGCGAAAAACCAGCCGCAAAATGAATGGCGGCGCGGGAGTCAACGGTTGTCAGATGCTCGGGGGTCGCGTCCTGGGGAGCAGAGTCGAAGGCAGTCATTGCATCGGAGATGTTGGTATGGACGATTCCGCTCCCACGGATGGCATAGCGAGATCGAAGAGGATTAAGAGCGGGCTGCGGGGCGGCAATCGGCAAAGGGATGGCGACAGGGGGAGGGGGAGGAGGAGGAGAGAAGGGGACAGCAGCACGGGGGCCAGTTGGGGTACTGGCTTGTGAGGGGGCACGAGAAGATCGGGGGGTAGCGGGTGCAAGGTGCTGGAGTGGATTGCCTGCGGGGGGACGAGGAGCTTGAGGCACTGGGGTGTGGGTACCGGCTACAACTGGGGGGGTGGCCGGGGGATGAGGAGTGATGACTAGTGGGCGGCGAGCAGGTGTCGCTGGCCTCGGAGCATGATCATGCTCTCCGGCATTGCAGCAAGCGTGCCAGGCGGGGATCGCCGCCTGATATGAGTCGTACTTGGTGGCACCAGCCCTCTTGATGCCCTCCGACACACGCTGGGCAGTCGGCCTTATCACCCAGAAAAATCAGTGATCAAAAACAAAGCAGAAAATAGCGGCGCACCAGTTATAGTACACGCCGCGCCCAGGGTGTCGAGCATCGGGGGAAGTCACTAAATAGCAAGGCACTGTGTTGCGAAAGTTGGGCCGATTATGGGGAGGGTCATGGAGCGGGGGGAGGCAGTAGGATCCGGTGTCAGACATGGCGGAGGAGAAGTTGGTTTTTCCTCACGTGGTCACACAGATTCAATTGGATCGGCTGAGGTTCGGCTCCGTATTCCATGGCTTCCATGCGGCACTTCAGACAAAATAATAGTGGTTATTCCACCGCTTCCATCAGCTGTAACACCTTCTAATTAACTACTGTCTAGCCTTGCCTTCGGTTTGACACACGAGCACGGAGCGCTCTGAGCTCTTCCTCTTCTTCGGCAATCCTAGCACGCACCACTCTCTCCCTCAATTCATTGGCTGTCTTTTTCTGGTGAAGTGCCCATTCAAATTGATAATCCCGAGGTTCCTCTTGAGGATTTGGGGCACCGTAATTTCGGTCCAAGCTGACAACTTTCCGCCGCCAGGCCCGAAAATCCTGATGGCTTCATTGACGGTGAGAAGGGGGAGCAGCACTGAAAGCAGATCTACTGACCTAGCTTCGTACTTCCTTCTCGCATTCTTAGCGGCCGCTTCATACTTCCCCTGAGCTTCAGGGTCTGCTTTCAATCTGGACCGTCGCCTACACAAGTCAGGCATGGTGTGAGGTTATGGGTAGGAGGAAAAGAGCGGGAAAATACTTTGCCATATACACCCGCGATTTCTCAGCCAGCAACTCCCGATTCCTGAGGATTTTGTCAATAGATGCCATGTAGGAACACTTACTCAGCTCTCTGATACTTACTTTTCCCTGTATCTGGCTCTTTTGAGACGTAGCGCCTCTAATGATCGGGAGGGCGGGAGACCGCTTTCAGCCGATTTAGAGCTCTTCCTGGAGCTGGATTGAGTTTGTTGAGCTTGTCAACCATGTACAGGAGTGTGTGGAGGGCAAACCTTCCGTTTTGAACCATTTTTGAGCTATGAACAGAAATTGTGGTGACGGTTTGAGAAGAAGGATCAGGTAGGTATTGCGAAATAAGCACAAACTGGGCCACTTTCATGACACTGTATAATTTCCCGTCCACTAGCTTGCACAAAACCCCAGAAAATTGTCGCTGATAGTTCAGACGGAGAACTACAGGACTGCTGACTCAGATTTGCTCAAATAATTTTGTACGGCCCACAATGTGCAAAACAAAATTGATGTTGATGTCACGAGTTTGCGACCACGCGACGACGAGTTAGGCGACCACATTTCTCGTCGAAAAATGATGGAAGCCGTGGAATCTAATACAAAACTGTTATGAGACTTGTAGGTTTCTCAATAGTATGTGCCGTGGAAGCCATGGAACTGCTTAGAATTCTCTTACTTATATGAACTGGAATCATGGAAGCGCTGGAATTACGAAAAAAAAATTGTAACATAACGACAGAAATCTACGTATTGTCCTCGCCAGCAACGAGCTCCTCCATTGTCGAGAACAATGCCGCCCCGGCCTCGGCCCTATCCAACCCCAACACCTTCTCCTCCTTCTTCTCTCGTCTGGTCAACCCGCTTATATAGGCCTCAACCGTCTGAAATCCATATTCCACCCACCTAAACAGACCGCCAGCGGTGTACTGCGTGAATGAGTACCGCCGCTCCCCTTCAGCAACCGGGATATTGGAATGATAGATGGCGGCGCTGGGGATTAGAATGGTACATCCCGGGGGGAACTCGATAATGAGTTTGCAGTCCCACAGGATCAGGTGCCCGCCTTTCCGATAGTCGTAATTGCCGAAGGCGGTAATGGCACACCAGCCATATGCAAGATTGTTGAAGTCACGGTGGCCAAGGGCACAGGTGTAGGGTCCGAGGTTGAAGGTGCAAGCTGAGAAAACACCGTTGAGGAAGGGGCGACAGAGGTGGGGGTATTTCTTGTAGAACCGGCTCATGTAGCTGACATAGAAGTCGTAGAGGTTAGGGGCCCAGTTGGCAAACACCCCCGTGGCAAAACCGGCAAGGCGTATGAAGGGGGAGCTACTGATGAGGCTGGCGAGGATGGCTGCGTTGATGACGCCGTTCACGAGCGCACCGGGCTGTTCTTGGCCGCCGCCCATGGAATCGCCAGCAGTAAGCTGGATGAAGTTGCCACGCCGATGCGTCTTCCGGTCCTCAGCAATAGAGGCCTGAAGGCGCGCTGCTTCCATGGCTTCCACGGCGCGGTCGTGAACATCACGCATGAAGTTGGGGTCGTCGGGGATGCCTGCCACCACACCGACAACCTTGTCGGTCGTGTCAATGATGGGCCGTGTTTTGCTATGTGGGTGATTGTGACGGCTATGGAGCATTATTTTACTCTCCACTTACGGTTCATGAGGTGGATTTTATTTCATGATTTTATGTAGTCACACAGTCACGTTTGTAACACATTTGATGACTAATACAATCTATTCTTCACTTATACTTCCACTTGCGGCCTCGCGTGCCCCTCCAACAGGAGTCACGCAGTAGGCCGGCGGGTGGACGGAGGGGTCTGCCCCTCCATGCTCTTTAGTACACCGCAGACCACCTGCGGTTCTAAGGTGTACACTAGGCCTCTACAGCCTAGTGAGCTGGCGCTCACCGCGGACCACCTGCAGTACCAAGGCGCCATTCGGGCCTTCTAGGGCCCTCTATCAACTACTCTATGCGCTATTCTGCCACTAGGAGGCAGCCGTTCATCTACAAGACTCGCCAGCTCCTTGGTTTGGATTATTCCCTCAAATAAAGACTACAAAATATACCGCGAAGTCTTACATTGGTGGACACATTGGGAATCCATCCTTACTGGCTGGTCTTCAGAGGGTAGCAGCTGGAAGGAAAAGAAGTGGAAGGAAGGAATGAATTCAAGTTCTTCAGTACGTATTTCCGTCTTGAATGCACATCATTCTCTCCCTCCTTCCACCTTCTTCACAACAATCACCTTCCCCATCTACCTCCTCTTTGGTTATACACCTGAGTAGGCTATTGGCTTTCCAATTGTTCTGCTTAGGTGTGAAAGGAAGGAGATGCTACTGGCTTTCCAGTCTCACCTTCTTCCTTACACCATTTTCTCCTGCATTCACATGAGTGGATTATTGGACTTCCAATTCTTCTCTCAGGTGGATGGGAATGGGATGTTATCTGGTATCCAGTTTCATCCCAGACCCTGCAGTCGAGCCTTCATTAACTCGGTACATGCAACATCAACGGCTTATCGTATGGGACACCTGGACGGCTTTTCTCAGAGAAGTGTAATACGAACTTTCCGGCTCTTCCGGAATGCTCGTATTGCACTGCGACTCTCAACTTTCTGGCTTTCCAGACGTTGTGACTCGCTCGAGCATTTTCAGAAGCATTTATCTTCTAAATATACCTACAACAAACTTAATTAATCTGCGACCCGGTGTCGCGTCGCTCCTTATTCGTCATTCGCTACCATCGTCTTCGTCTGCTTCCTCTGTTACCCCTACACCAGCTACGTCGTGATCATACGACAACGATCATCACGCTGGTCTCCGTCCCTCCATATACCAGAGTTGAGCGACCCCTTCCACGACGGTCGGGCATCGTTGAGAGGGGAGCGAGGATCCTCGCCACCGTTCTGGTCGTTGACTGTTGGACGGGCGCTCTGTGCCTGTACGCTGAAGAAGCTGGAAAAGAAACATACCTCCGCCCCGACTACGCGGGAACGTTTGGATGGCCCGTGATGTCAACGTCGTAAAATCCAGGTTTGCAGAAAGAGCTAAGGGACGATAAGGTCAGAGAAGATAAAGGACACCGAGGAAGCGAGCACACCCACGTCGCCCTCCTTCTCTAAACAGATGTCTTCATCTCCGTTTCGCCTTTCCTAACGAGACCTTCAAAAATGGCTTCGCATGGAAGCGACACCACCACTTCCCCGACCGACAGGCGACAATAACATGAAGTCAGCGACGGTCGTTGGGCCTTCAAGGCGAAACAATTGATGACGTCGGACGCCTTCGAGGGCGGGACCCGGCGGGCAGCTCGATGAAGGTGGATGTGCGAATGATAACGCGAGGCTGAGCTGAGAAGAGAACCATAAAACCCATCAGCTGAGATACGCGTACGCGTAAGGACTCATTACACACTTGCAACCCCTTCAACTCCTGCACAATGTCTCGATGAAACTTGCAGACGCGACGACCTTGAAATATTTGCCAGTCCGCGTACGGACCGAACGACGTATAGAACCCGAGCGTAACCAACATGAGCACGGCGCGTAGTGCCCGGATTCTACGCGCGGGTGGGTTGCGTATGGAGAGGCCCTCGTTCAAGGAAGTTGTCAGGTTGGGGGGGAAGCACAAGCCAAAATTTCCTTGAGGATCGAACTTCAGAAGGCAGCCAGTGAAACTTGCTGCCGAGGAAGAGAGCGGAACTGGAGGACAGTGAAAAGCGAGTCAGATTAGAGTCGCTGAAGCCGATGAATCAGAGCCATTCAGACAAGAGCACTTGGTGACCGAGTAACATGTCACCCACTCACCTTTTCCTGTCTTTTCGCTCTCTTGCTCCCTGTCCTCGCTGCATACGGAATGGACAACGACATCGATACTCTCTCCGGAACGTCTCAAGTTCTCTTTGTTCTTATCTGGGTCTGGGCCTCGACGTCTCTTACTCAAGGCATCTGGGCTCCAAATTCAATTGCCTCTTATCACAATTCCTCTGGGGCGTCATTCTACTCACCGCTGAGCTAGCACAACCACCGGCCCTTCCGGTGGTCTGTGACGGTTTCAAGGACTCGAGATTTTTGGCTTTCCAAAGAATCTCGAGTCCGTGTTGCGCAGGGAACGAATTCATGGGTACACTGGGCTTGGACGAGATGCAGGATCGACTCGAATCATCTACCATGAACATGTGCAAGCTTACGACGGGATTCACACATCGTCTCTCAGAGACACAACCTCGCCGTGTCCCCTGTCGAGTTTGGGGGGGGGCAAGCGTAGCAATCACTGCAGTTTATGTTCAGGAATGCTGCGGGTGAACGCGTAAAGAAACTCGTACCTGTGACACGAGGAGAAGTGTTCCTTCGATAAACCACCAGCGATCTAAATCGGAAACGTCGCCATTCGCGAGACGGAATGGTAGGTCCTGAGAAGCCCGCTCGAGAGCACTGTAAGGGGAAGAGCGGTCGCGTCCCACTTGATTCTTTCCCCGCAACTGTGAACATGGCGGGATCGGAGACTTAAAGGAAAGCGTCGAGTTTCCTCCGCTTCTTTTGAAGTCAATGCGTGATTGTGGGGTTGAGATGGTGAAACTGTTTCAGGATATCGGCGTCGGGAGGTTAGGACGCGAAGGGCGCCGCTTGTGGATCCGAATTCGACTAGGATTGGCGCTCGTAACTCGACGGGCGCCGACAGCCCGCTCTCTACCCCAGTTCATCAGCGAGATGAAAGAAAACGGGCGCTTGGATTTGGAGCTTCCCGCTATCATCAGCACGAGCTGGAAGAACCAACGAACTTGCGACGTAAAATGTCGTCGAGGGCGCGCGGCGGCTTGATCACCTAGCGCAACAAATCTTGTTTCACGTTGGGGACATGGACGCGGAGAAGAGCTTGCTGGAGGTGTCACGTTCAGGCGAATGTCACAAAGGGCATTGAGCTGAAAAAGGAGACAATAAAAGAAGACATGGGCATGTACCTGGGCTGCGTCAATTGAGGGCATCCCTGTCGTTTCCCGTTTGCGCCCGCTCGACGTAGCAAGTCGATTCAGCAGCGACGACATTGACGCGCGCAACAGCACCGTTGACGTTCCTTGAGTTCGTCCACTTCTGAATGGTTGTTTACGACAGCAACGGACGCCCGAGTCTCAGACCTTGGACTTAGCGAAAGCGGAGACGTTGAGAAATTACGAGATAAAGGGAAGAAGGAGAGACACACCTTGTATCCTGATATGGTCCTAGACGAGCCGACTCGACTCGTCGACCACCCTCCGTTATCCCATCTCAGTCAATCGGCCGTAGTCTCCTCGAAGGGGCGACTGTCTGGAAGACTTCAACTCTTCTCCTTACCCAAACGTCGGCGGTGTCGAGTTTGAAGGCGCGGAGAGTCCCCGCGACGACTGCAGTCGAGAAGGTTGCTACGACGACATCAACACATACGGCAACACGCACACCAAGTCCCGCGCCTGGGAATCCGCGATAGCGAACACGACGGTGAGCGGGACTTGGTCGTAGTGAGGGGCATCCCAGAGAATAGGGCGGCTGGAAGGAATGTGAGCGCCGGAGGGCATAGCCAGTGCAGGGCGTGATTGAGAAGGGGGAAAAAGAAGAAGACGCACCCAACCTATTCCCCTTCATTCCGCCCTGCTGCTTCAGCAACCCTCCTTCATCGACAGAGCAAAAACCAGTCGATCCCTGCGTCGACCCGTGTTCTAAGTCTCGCCCCTTGGAGGTTTGAAGATGGACCTGAGCGCGGTGATGCCGCACAGATGTTTCATGGAACTTGCGGCGGCGGCGAGAAACTTTCAGGCTTTGAACGCCGAATTTCAGAAGGGAGATTACGGGGAAAAGGATTTAGTACTCACATTGACTCGAATAACATACCTTCGCCCCGCTCGTACAGCGGAAACGGTCAAGCAGCGCACTCCCAACGCCCACTCAAATACCAACACCGGCACAACTGGTCCCAAAACCCGGACCGTGGCGAACGCGAATACGAACAACACGCGGCGAGCGGGATTTGGAGCGAGAAGGTAGCGTGGCGGCTGGGGGACCTTACCAGGCGCTTCGTCGACGACGTGAAACGTCGTGCAAAGCAAAAGCCAGACAGAGCAGTAAGAAAAGACTCACCTGCCCTCATTTCGCCCCGCGGCCGACATGATCTTGCTGTCAAATCCATCCACTTTCCTCCAGTTCGGTGACCTCCGCCAATTGCAGTTGTTGAGCTCGATTCGTGACGTTGACTCAAAGGAGGTGAACTTGAAGAGGTCGAGTTGGAGGGAAAGCAGAAGACAGAGATTCCTTGAGGATGGAAAGCACAGAAAGCATTTCGAGGAGGGCGCGTAAGATTTGCGCCACATCGAAGAAGAGGAGTGTCCTTGCTGGGATTGGAAGCTCAAACTGCAGCAGGTAAGACTTGCTGCCAAGGAAGAGATTAGGGTCAAAGAAGCACGACAAAGCCAGTTGCTTGAAGACAAAGAGACCACCCATAAAGCAGAGGAAAACGAGCTGACTCGCACGCAAACGAGAGGGAAGAAGTCAGAAAGCGGAGAATTTGTGACATGTCACGTCACTAACGTTCTCTCCGTCCTCGCTGCGTACGGTGTTGACCTCAACTCTCTGTCTCTCTCTTCCCCGTCCTTATACCCTATCAACTCGATTCTTAACGCTACGCTGGGTCTTGGAGCCACCATCTGATCTTATGACTGTCAAAACTTTCTAGTTCACTTCCATCCACCCAACGAAGATAAAGCGCTTGAAAGGCAGACAAAGTGAACACAGAACCGCGCTGACTCACATCTCGTCTATACTCGATAACTGTCCGAGTCGCATCGAGCTCTCTGTGTAGTTGCGAGCCGGCTGCGTTTTCAGGACACTCCCGGAATGTGTTGTAAACTCTCTGTTGTTGAGGGACCGTCCCTGGTCGAGTTTGGAGGAGAAGGAAAGACAGCGGAGACTTTGTGGCTATGTCACGTCATACGCACGTTCTGCCTGGCCTCACTGCGTACGGCGTTGGCCCGCATTCGCGCGTTCTCTCGTTGGTTATCGCCCGGACGCGTCCATCTTCAACTTGTCGACATACTTACTTGGAGTCTCTCCAGATATTCACTGCTGCGATGCTGCCGTTTTGAATACGTCTCTTGCCAACGTGCTTTCGCTAGTTCAGCGAACCGACTGGACTCGAAGTTTCCGGCTCTTAAAGAGGATTCGTGATACCGGAACACCGGAAACATCGTCAAGGGCCTCTTGGCTGACGCCGCCGATGACTCAAGAAATGCAACTTCGCCGAGACCATTAAAGTCCAGAAAGTAGGCCTCAGGAAGTACGACCCTCAGCGTGTCAATCGTTTCTCGAGAACCGTCAAACTTCCAATGTCCCTCGCCCTCGCATGTCCATCGACCTTCTCGCTGATGCTGCCGACATCGACCGCGCTAAGCAGATCACGCTCTCGCAGCTGGTCGGGTTCGTGCCAGAAGACTCCAGTTCTGTGCAAATACACAGGCCGAATTGTCAACCCCCAACAGCAACACAAGCGCAAGTCCCGGGCTTTAGTATCCGCAAGGGCGGAGGACATCAAGCAAACGGGATTTGACGCTGCGAGTGTTGTGATGCGACTGCAATTGCGGGAATCTGGGCAATGCGCCGTCGATAAATCAATCGTCGTGGAGAGAGGGTCAGGATAGGATAGAAAAAGACAAGATAATGTTACACGACGCACCTTCGACCTCTCACCCTTGCCAACCTCCTCTTCCTCTACCTTTTTTCTGCTTGCTCCTAAACCAGCCATTGAATCTCCGGGTATCCCGAGCTCGGAGCGTTTAGACGATACAACGAAGAGACGCGCGCTCCCTGTCGCCTACGAACCAATCAGAGTGCGGAAGGGAGGTGTTGTTACACCGTTCTCTCTCATTCAACGACTCCTACACCCTACCTATCTGCTTCTCTACGGCACACTCGTGGGCGGCATGGGATTGTGATGACCGCTTTCTACGTTGTCTCGTCAGACTCATCTGCGACTTCACCCCCACGAGTCCATTCATTGCGCATCATCCTGCCCTGACGCACCATTTTGTCCCACCACCCCACCCCTCTCCCTCTCACGCGGTACTCTGTACGCAGTGATCAACATAAATTCATTCCGAAAGCAGCCTCTCACGTTCTACTAACAAGAGACTACTTTCGTGGGGGGGCATAGGGGAGTATAGGAGTGGCAATGAGTATGCGAGTCTAAGCCACGCAGTGGACTCGAAGAGGGAATGGAGGCAAGGTGTAGAGGACTGGCAAGGAATATGGAGACGAGCCGGAGGGAGATTGGAGATGGATCGGAGTCTTGACAGAGTGTACTCCTGAGCCGTATTTGCAGGGAAGGCGCAGGAGTAATGAAGGAAAGATGGAGAGCAGGCAGAGATCTTGCGGAGGTGAGATGTAGGGTGACTGGAAAGGGATTGGAGGCTTGTGAATGCACTGACAGATGGACTCGGAGATGCCAAAATTTCTAACGAGCAAAATTTTCACCCAATTTCTTTTTCCATTTTAGTCCCTCGCAATTTCGGTCAAAAAAAATTCTCAATTCATATTCCGCAACTGGAGAGTGGGGGGCTTTGTGACGGCTATGGAGCATTATTTTACTCTCCACTTACGGTTCATGAGGTGGATTTTATTTCATGATTTTATGTAGTCACACAGTCACGTTTGTAACACATTTGATGACTAATACAATCTATTCTTCACTTATACTTCCACTTGCGGCCTCGCGTGCCCCTCCAACAGGAGTCACGCAGTAGGCCGGCGGGTGGACGGAGGGGTCTGCCCCTCCATGCTCTTTAGTACACCGCAGACCACCTGCGGTTCTAAGGTGTACACTAGGCCTCTACAGCCTAGTGAGCTGGCGCTCACCGCGGACCACCTGCGGTACCAAGGCGCCATTCGGGCCTTCTAGGGCCCTCTATCAACTACTCTACGCGCTATTCTGCCACTAGGAGGCAGCCGTTCATCTACAAGACTCGCCAGCTCCTTGGTTTGGATTATTCCCTCAAATAAAGACTACAAAATATACCGCGAAGTCTTACAGTGATAAGTCAGAGGGGGCCATAGAAAAGAAGATATTGTTACGCACGGAGTGGTGAAAGCAACATATTGGAAGTTGTGGAACTTCAACTTAGACCCAAAGAAGTCGGGCAGGCGATGGGTCGGGGATACTCCACATTCCACCCGGTCTGCCTGCACCTCATCGACGAAGACCCCGTCATCTCGAAGTCCGATCCAGCCCGTTGCCGCAATGCGGGTCTTTCGAAGAGAAAAGGAGGCGCGGATAGGCTGGAGTTGAGTGTGTACCAAATGACGGGCGTGGCGGCGACGCTGCCCATCGAGAAGGTCAACTTGAGCCTTCTCCGAGGCACGTTTCGCAGCGCGGTTCTTCTTGGAGTGTTCTTTGTTCTTGTCCTTCCGAGACTTCTTGGGAGCCGTGGAAGTCGTGGAAGCGGGGTTGGTGGAGGGTGTGGAGGTGAAGGGCATGGTGGAAGAAGAAAGACTGAGGGCTGCTAAAGCAGCCAGGGGAGGGCCGGTGTCCAGTTCTGCGAGGTCCTCCTCTTGGCCTGCATTGACCGCCATTGAGTGGGCCAGCGCTGTCGCAATCTCGAAGGTGGTGGTGCTAATGGTCCCCCACTCAGCAAAGCAACGGCCAGAGCGCGTTGTACGGAACTTGAACGCGTCCATGGTCGGGTCAAGCCCTGAGAAAGAAACAAAAATCAGCTCAGGGTCCGGGTAATGGAGAAAAGAGGCATTGGTGAGTGACACACGTCTTTTCTTCCTCCTAGCAAACACTGTATTCCCCGGCAGGAGTACACAGTGCATGCGAAGAGGCTTTGACACGTCCTCCTGGACTGGCATGCTGTACCATTCTCCATAGACGAGCAATTTCCGGGCACGGATACTGCTCATGGAGGCGGTGGCATGGAAGCCGTGGAGAGGGGAAGAAGGAAGGGAGGAGGGGAGGCACTCTGACCTTGAAGTTTGAGGGAGAGACGCATGAGCGTAGGAAGTGTGTGTGTGGCAGAAGGTAAAGAGCAAGAATGCCCAAACAAAGTCGGCTTGTGGTCATGTGCTCGTTATTTGGTGATGGCTTCCACAGCTTCCACCAATTCCGTGGCTTCGGACCTTCCACCGAACGGGGTAAACGGTCATGTGACAGTAGCGAACACGACTCTGTTTTTTGCGCAACGCTATGCCAAAAGCTGGGGCAGCCCCGAAGCGCACCAGGGGCACAAATGTTCGAATGCCAGTCCAGACTATCAATGCTGCAGGAGTCAAGGTCACCAAAATGAAGAGCATGAGTGCCAAGGCTCGAGCTGCTTTGCAGGAAGTCACAAACCAAGAGATATTGGACCACTTACACAGTGCGATACGGCTGTTATGGGGGGAAGATGATTTTGACTGTGTGTGCAGGTCTTCCCTCCGACAAGAAGCAGACTTTTGACCGTCTTCGTGAACTTTCTGCCACGGCACCGGACTCGACTGAGGAGGTCTATACTTACGACGATGTTGCGCAAGGGAGAGCCCCCATCAACCTCAGTCATGAGGGAGGCGAAATGGACAATCTTAGAGAGGGTATAGCAGCCAACGTGTCTCAGTGAGTGGTTTGTCAGTGCTTCAAATATGAGAAGACTGAGATGCGGTAGGAAAAAATATGTCGATACGCGCAACCGTCGCGACCGCACACAGAAGCACGTGCTTGCCTTCCGATCGCAACTGAAGGCCATGACCACTGCGTATATGAAGTGGGCGACTACACAGGAAGGATTTGGAGCTGAGGTCGCTTCTGACACGGTTCCCATGGAAGGCGTGGAAGGGTGGCTGAAAGTGAAGGTTGTCGACATATTCAGTGAGTTTTTGAACCCTGTTGGTGCCCTCGGTGTTACTGATCGGCATGTCAGAAACCTACAAGACTACCCTTGCAATGACGGCGGATGATGTTCTCCCTTCGACATGCCTCATATCCCAGGGACTGATCCCCTCGTCTCCCACACGTCCACAAATGGCATTCTCCATCCGCCTTCTGGAGATTTACCGAGTAGCTCAGCTTCGTACACCGACACTCACCATTGAGCCCTGGCTTAAGACTCTGGCGGATCTTCATGGAGATGTATTCACGCCTTATACATCAAAGCTATTCTCGCAGGCTTTTGACGTCTACTTGGAGATTCAGCGAATGGTTGATGAGAGGGTGAAACAGGTCCTGGGCCGTGGCGCTGCGGATTGGCGGATGAAGAATTGCTGTCCGGCGTGTACATATAAGTTGGAGGGGGAGATGAAATTAGTATTCCAAATGCTCCTGACGATGGATGACAATGATTCTTTGAAGAGGGTTTTGAGGAAGGACAAGGGAGTGAACGAGAATGGGGAGTCAACAAGAGGGGAATGCGAGCGACCTGATCCGAGGGCGGAGGATGCGGGAGGAACCTACTTTCTGAGGCGTGATGAGGTAGATAAGTGGGCAAAAGAGGTGTTGGCAACTCTGGTCAAGAAGCCGGTATGGTATTTCACTGAAAAGTCTCTGAGTTGGCTAACTGTATCTGCAGAAGGGCTCGACAAAGGAGGAGGAGTCAGAGTGTCAGGAACGGTGGAAGAACATGTCGGAGGAGCTGACCGCGAAGATGTGGGGGGTCTTTGATGAGACGGGGGGTTTTCCTGGCTCTATGTCGCCATGGCTTTGTGATACTCATTGCAGACATGGTCAAGAGTGGGGAGCTGTGAGTGCCATAGTTACCGTGGAAGCCATGGAAGTGATTGACCTTATATGTACAGAGCCAAGTACGGACTTGCCGTCACAAATGCTATTCTCGAGGCGTTTGGCCCGGATCTCGGCATTGGCTACGACATTGGCTGTGGCTTCTGTATTACCATCCGAAACTCCCCTCTTGGCGAGAAAGCAAAAGCTCTCAACCTGAAGACTTTGGTGGGAGCATTCCATGGTCATGCACACAACCGCTTGTGTCAACTCAAGTACCTGGCAACCTACGTTAACGGGCTGGGACTTGAGGACCTAGAGGGATGTGAGCGGTTCTTCTCTAAATCAAACTCCCTTTCTCGGGCAGTGCGATACGCCAGCGTGTTCCACCGAAGACAGTCTATAGCCACATACTTGGCGCATACTGACACCTTTGACACATACGCTAATCTGAGTAAGTTGTTCCCTCTCAAGACACCACGTAGCCTGATTGTAGTTCAGGTACTTTCCTAATCAACAACTACAAGCAGGCGCTGGAGATTTTGGGTTTGGAGGCCTCCCTCAAGTTTGCCATGCAACAGGCGGGGATTCCAGACAAGGATGTGTTCAAGGAGAGGCTGAAGATGGAGGACGAGTATCTCAGAAAGCTGATCAAGGAGCCAGAGGAGGAGACTGACCAGATGGAGTATTACAGGCGCATAACGGTGATGGAAGAGAAAAGGTGGGTCGCCCTTCCACGGATCCCATGGAACACTGATTCCATGCCTTCCACAGGAAACGGAAAAACGAGGTGTGCGCGCGCAATTCCCCTGCGAAGCCGGTTGTCAGGAGGCATGCTTGGGAGACCTATCTGAGAGCAATCAGGGCGTGCCAGGAATTGGAGGTGAAGATGGATATTGAGCGGTGGTAGACTGGTCAGGAGGAATACAAGAAGGCTGGAGAGCTAGTGGCCACCCGGGATTATAGACTGGCTGTCAACAAACTGGAGGAGCTGGTGGTCAAGCGGCTGTTTGAGCTGACAAAGATGAACATGTCTGGGACAGGTACAGCGATCGTTTATGTCAAACACTCAATCTAATTGGCTTGCAGGGTACAAATTGAGGAAGCACATTGCAAAGGCTCTTCAAACTCGCTC
Source organism: Favolaschia claudopus (assembly GCA_037176885.1). NCBI lineage: Eukaryota > Fungi > Basidiomycota > Agaricomycetes > Agaricales > Mycenaceae > Favolaschia > Favolaschia claudopus. Next base: position 335,788 of record JAWWNJ010000036.1, on the reverse strand, counting down.
CAAGACAATCCGAAAGGCTCTGGAGCGCTATAACAAGGCTGCTAAAGCTCTGGTTCCCCCTCGTCGACAGCTTGAGTGGGATGAGGTGATTGACTATGCATTCCTCTCCTACTTCGACATCCTTCGTGACCCGGAGGCAAACGCGATAATCAGGCCTTGGGCTACGCCAGCCGCCCGCCAGATGATGGACACCTACTTCAAGATTGAGCGGGTGAAAGAGGAGATTGACAGGCTGAATGTCGAGATACGTCGCCTAGTGACCTATATCAAGGATGAGTGGGAGTTCCTTCTCAAGAAGGTAGCAGAGGTGCAGGAGACTGACCCTCAGGCCTTCTTTGTGGAGAGGTATCGAATGGAGCGCAGCCGTTTTGATGGAGTTCACATGGAGCGCTTGCAAGCCTTTGCAAAACAATATGGCCACCGCTTTACTGGACGCTGAGGCCTGGGGTGAGGATGAAGGAGGAGTCTGGGGAGCAGGGGAATGAAGAGGTGGAGGAGGACTCTGATGTGGAAATAGTGTCTGACGATGAGGGAGACTGGGAAACGGACGAGGAGGATGAGGAGGAGATGGAAGAGCGTGTGTCCGAGGTGGTGGAGAGGATCATGGCATTTGCTACGGACAAGGAGGCTGTGAGCGATGATGAGTAGAATATGAATTTCTTTTTGGATGTGGAAGGGGTGGAAGGGTGGGTGTCATGGAAGCAGTGGAAGGTTACATAATGAGGAGATATTAATATTAAAGTTGAATATTTTCATGGAAGCGGTGGAAGATCAAATCACCACCTATATATATGCTACAAGTCCCTCATGGAAGCGGTGGAAGGGTATACTAACCCTACTACAACTTTGTTACTTCATGGAAGTCATGGAAGTGTATACAAAATGTGATGGAAGTCGTGGAATTCATTAGTACCCTTTAAAGGGGGTTTTTGTAGCGGGAAAAGGCATGGAAACGGTGGAAAAATCTCATTTTTCGCTCCGGACAAGTCCTCTGTGGAAGCCGTGGAGATGCCTTTCTGTGGTTGTCATGGAAGATAGTTCGACCTATAACTATAGCTTTCATGTGAACAATATGGAAGCTATAACTATAGTATAATATTGGGCACCACAGGTGCTCTCATCTTCCTGCTCCTCGTTCACCGTTTCCGTATTGTGCACGGTCTTTCCCAGACTTCCATTACCGTCCTGTTTCTTATGTCTTCCCGGGCGGCAATAAGGGCAGTCGTCTTCCTCGTAGCTTTGGGACGTCAAATGCGAACATTGCTGTCGAGGCTGAGTAGGAGAGGAGGCGAGTTCCGAGGAGTCGATGTTAGCCTTGATGAGTGAGGACATCACCTCCGCTGCTTTGCGATACTGATCCCAGCTTTCTGGACTAGTAGGTTTGTCGAAAAACGAAGCAGGATCTATCAAGTGACCCACAGCTTCCCCTTTGCGAATCATTCGAGGCTGACTAGATGTGTTGCTGATTGGAATGAAGGGATTCATAGAAGATATCAGGACATTAGGAACAGCGAAGTAAGCACCATTTCCGTTGTCCAGCAACCCTTTCTCCACAAGCCATTCCTTATCCTCGTCAAAATACCCATCGACTTTGATAGACCGGCATTCTTGTGCTCCGATTCGGTAGTCCTGCGACGCTCGAAGAGTGTATCGTTCGGTTTGATGTTTGCGCTCCTTCTTCCGGCGTCGGACCAGCTTGTTGCGGTGAGTTTTAGCTTTCGTGCGAGGATTTAAGATGGGACTGCTCAGAAGAATCTTTCCATAGCTTTTGAGACAAGAGACGGGCTCCGCTCGGACGGAGTAGCTCCAATTATTGAAATGCAATCGATTCCCTCTCTCTACTTCTCGCGTAACGGCCATTTCATAAGCTAGGGCATAGTCTTCTCCTAGGAGAATGGGAACACTCATCCCAGGTACGACGTACGCCTCAGCTTCTGACTCCAAAATTCTTCCGTCCTCGGTCTGCATGAAGATGGGTATGCTGATATATCCTTGGATTCCTTCAGATTCTTGCGTTAACTGTACTAGACGCATAGCAACTCCCTTTTTCAAGGGCGGCCGGTGGTTTAGGGACTCGTAGTACTCTTTGGAAATCAAGGTAATATCCGCACATGAATCGATCCTTACATCGATGGGCTGCAAGTCTAGATCGCCTACCCAACCCTTGACTGAAAGTTCTGAGGTGCCTAGGGCTGAAGTGCCTCCGGGAGCGTGTCGCTTCTTGGACAGTTTGACACGATCTAACTTCCTCGTCTCGGGCTCTATCGCGTTAGAGGTAAAAACAAAACTCTCTCTAGGAAGACCTTCTTGAATTAACTCTTCCTCTTCGTTGATGTCAGGGCCTTCCCCAATCTCTGCGCCTTCGTGATCGAAAATCCGGCCGTCATTCATCCAGAACTGCTCTGCCCATGAGCTGTTTGTCTCGGCTTGTTGAGCTTTCCGGTCCATTTCTTTATATAGAGGGTCTTCGTCGTCTTCGTTCAGCCTGACATCTTCAATGATAGCTCTCGGGTTTCGCGGGGATTCGTTTACTGGTTCCAGGAGTTCGCTTTCGTCTTCTATCTCTTCCACGCTGACCTTCCTGTTCATTTTAGATCCTAATTTATTGAGAGTCGTATTCGGTTCCGAGTTAAGATCTAGAGACTCGGAGTCCGATTGACCGGTGGTCTTACTCTCCCTCAGAGCTTCTGAGGAAGATGCCGACTTAAACGAGAAAAGTCAATCGCAGAGGAAGCGACCGTTTGATTCAATAAAACAGAGAAGGTGTTGTCATACATGATCTCTTCTTCGCTGTTTTGTCGAAATTCAGTGAGTTTGCCGCTTTTCTTCATTCCTGCATCATAAAGAACGTAGTTCGGGCATTCCCTGTTCCAGTGTTTCGCACTTCCGCATAGACGGCACGGACTCGGAGGCAGCTTCCCCAGCTTCGTCACTACGTGATCGTTCTTCGGAAATGGGTAAGTTTGAGGAGTCTGGGACTTTTGCTTGTCTTTCAGGATCTGGTAGACTTGTTTCAGGATCTCGTCTTCAGGAAATTCCTTTAAGTTCAAAGACTCATCCTTCTCGTCTTCAGTCTCAAGAGCCGTGTCTACCCCTTCGACCTGGATACCGTCTTCCATGGATGTGCGATTTACTTGCTTGGTAGGCATTCGATTACGATCCAGAGGTACTCCTAATGCTTTTAAACGCCGGAATCAGATTGTCTACTGTCACGATCTTAGAGGCTTCAGCTCTCCCGGCTTGCACTAGAGCTTGCTCATGCTCAGTAGCCTTGGACCACAACTGCATCGTGGATCGGATGTTCTCCACTATAAGGATCGGTCCCCAGGAGACGGGAGCTTTTTCCATCACATGGTACACTTCCCCAGGACCTCCATCATCGGTGAAACGGTGCGTGTAGGTGTAGGCGTGAAATATACCGAAATATAAAAATCACTAAATCTAATCCAATACGACGTGTGTGTGTGTGTGTTCGGGGTGGCGGGAGCACGTATCGTCCCTCAGAATACTTGTGCAAGCTTCAATCAATCAAGGTCGCTACGTTTGAGCGGGACGAACTACTAGATTGTCTAGCGAGAACGTAGCGGGCAAAACGATTTGCAGCGGGAGAAGCGAAGAGTCACTCTTTCTGAGACTTCGAAATGAGAAATTCTGAGTCTAGCGGGGAGGGTCTCCGTGCCAATAGAAAAGCGTCGCCCGGTAGTGGATCGTCAACCGGGAAGAAGCTTTCTGGATGACAACCGGCGGGCAGAAGGCGCGGCTCAGCGGGACGGGGTTCTTATTCAACTGGCGCGGCTCTGGCGAGGAGCGGGGCTCTTACGTCGATGGCGCGGACACTAACAGTGGCCGGGGCACTTACACCACTACGCGGCGGCGAGCTCGAACGGGGGTCTTTGAATACCGCGGAACGGCAGGGCACACGGGGCGTCGACGGCGCGGAATCAAGCACGAACGGGGGTCTTGGTTATACCGCGGAACTGCAAGAGACGGGGCTTCGTATTTCAGGAGGGCGCGGGCTCAAAGGCTGGCGGGGCTCTCAAAGTTCTGGCGGCTCGGTATGCCACAAGTCTTTCCGTATCACTCGAGTCTCTCTCAGATATCAAGTCTAGTCTCTTTCAAAGCTTCAATTCAAATTCTAGAGTCCGCTACAAACTGCCCTTGTCTACGGGTAGGTAATTGACTGAGTAACAAAAAGTACACCGGGAGATTAAATACATGCAGCGGGAGCAGAAACAACCAGATAAAATCATGATGAGAGAGTGTCCAAGTTTGATGCCGCGCCCGCTGGGAACCAATGGTATATTCAGGATTGCGAGTCGTGAGTGAAAAGACTGCCTCCCGGAGAAAGTCCATGCGGGCGGGTGGGTATTGCGCCTTATTGCGGTGCAATGGCGTGCTGGTTGCCATGTCCCCGAGAGGAGACACGAAATTCCTCCTTCATAATATGGTCTTGCCGCTGGTCGAGTTGAAGTCGAAAAGGCTTCCCGCTGAGTAGTTAGTCAACGGCTCGACAGCGGTCAAGTTCGTCCCGTCTCCTATCTTCAGAACAGTTTAAGTCCCAGGGGAAATAGGGAGAGCCGGGCCGCGTGAGCGGCTCGCCACCCGCCGTTCGGGTTGTCCGCAATCAGCGGGAAATGCCCCCGGCAACTCGCCATGTCCTTCTCATCATGCTGACAGAGCCGTTGGTTGGGTAGCCGCTGGCTCCGCGGTGCTCCCGCTGGTAGTCGGTTAAGTCCCGGCTGTCTGTGATCGGCCGGCGCGCTCGGCTAGAGTCTGCCGGTGATGATGTTCGTCGGTAGAGTGGCGGCCGTCCTGAGTTCGAAGTTGAACTCAGATGGTCCCCCGCTAGATCTTCTTCATGTGGGGTCGGCGGGTGAGCGCCTAACCTCAGGGAGGTCGGTAGTTCCTCTTGGTCGCCTCCAGCACCTTGAGATAGTAGTTTCCCACTAAGTCTCTCGGCCTGGCAGTAGAAATAGTCAGCGGCAGAGTCTCGCACCCGTGTTTAGGGAAACGTCGCTAAGCCGCCGCTACCTGTTAGTGGCCTGCCAGCTTATCGGCTATCCACAGCAATAAGATACTGCCCGCGAGGTCGGGCATACCTTCTGTTATCCTAGCCTCACTTCTCCCGCTGATAGATCTCGAAAATCGATAAATTTCAGGCATTTCATGCCTAGCCGCTGAGCGGCCCTATCATCTCCCCCTTTCTAGATTTCAACTCTCCCGAGTTGACGGCTTGGGACCGCCCGCTAGAGATCTTATCCATCTTCCCGGGGAAGGGGACTTCAAGACAAAAACTTTGTCTTGGAACAAATTTAGATAACGAACGGGCCGCCAGTGAGGCCCGGTTCCCCCGCTCGTCCCCTTTGGTATTTCATGAGAGAAAACCTTAACGAAGGACTCGTGGCGACCTAATTTTAGATCCCACTCTACCTCCGTTGACAGTTTCTGGACTCAACTTCTCGCCGCGGCCGGCGATGCCGTCACTTTCATTATGAGGCGTCATTCCTGCCTTTTTTCGGAAGTACATCAAATCAGAGAAGCGCTCGAATCAAACTCTAACCCTGCGCTCTCTAAAGCCGTCCTATTCATCCGTAGTTTGGAATGTTTTGGATCAAAGAAGCCGCGGGGACCCCCCGCTTCTTCATTCAAATGTTTTTCTCTGAAATTTTCTCGAGAATCCCATCAAACATTCAAACTCCGATTCTTCAGGGTATAAAGAGTCGAGAGGTTTCTGGGCGGATTCCCCACCGATTCCCCGATTGGGTACCCCCTTGCCCTCTCTTCCCTTCGTTTAATCTTTCTGTCTTTCGCCCGCCGACTGGATTTCTGGCGCCTTGCACCGGGAAGCTCTTCTTTTTGATTATTTCGTCCCGCAATGGCTCCCAAACCCAGCGGCGGCTCCGCCTCCCGTTCTGAATCTCGCTCTTCCCGTCGCGCCCCGGTCGCTTCGTCTCCACCACCGGTTCCTCGAAAACAGCTTTCTGGTCCTGGGCAGCCGCCTGCCGCATCGTCTTCAAAATCGACCAAACTCCCTCCGCCGCCGCTGGATTCTTCTAGCGTGGACTGGTTCGCCGTATGGCGCGACAAGCCGGAGGAGTGGAAGACTCTGCAGGAGCTTCTTGTCCCGTCGAAGCTCGCGGACTACTCTCAGTCTGGAATCGGCAAACTGTTGCGCTCCATCCAGCAGCCGCTGGTAAGTTCTCATCGGCTGTTTATTCTTTCAGTTATTAATTTCTTTCTAGAGGGAGCATCGGGCGATCTTGGGGGTTGCCCAGAAAGGTCTCGAGCCTCCCCCGATGGCCCTTGCCATAAGCGTCCATCTTCAAAAGGCCATACAGACGTTCGACCCGGAGGAGCACCTGCCCGATATTCAGGCCCTTCGTTACCGCAAGACCGAGCTCAAGCAAAAGAAGGTGCGCCCGGCCAGTAACTTTCTTGGCTTCGCTTCCGCTGATCGTTCATCTAGCTATTCTTGCCCCCGCCCCCTACTGAGGCTATGGAAGCATTCCCTATACCACCGGTCCCGACCACTCAACTCTTCGTACCGAAGAGGACCAAAGCCGCCTCGGTAAGTTTTGTCAACCTTTTCACCGGGCGATTCTGACTAGATTTTCCTTTAAGGCCGCGTCTTCGTCTGGCAAAGTTAGCGGCAAAGCCGCGCCCCGCCGCCAAAGAGTCTGGCAAAGTCAGCGGAAAGGCCGCTACGACGCCCGCTGAGTCTGAAAAAGTCAGCGGCAAGGCCGCTGCCAAGGTAAGTCGGGGCAGCCGTCAATCGCTTTTCTTTCTAATTCTTTCTTGTAGGGGGAGGACACGCCCCGGCCCCAGCCCAAGAAACTCCCAAATTTCACGAAGACGGTGAGTTTCATTTCTAGTTTATCTTGATTCTTCCCGGCTGACTGTTCGCGTTTAGACCACATCAACTACCGACGATCCCAAGCCCGAGCGGGTCAAGGTAGTCAAAAAGACCATCAAGGTTCCCGCCGACACCCCGACCGCCAGCGGCAGCGGCATCAAACGCAAGGTCTCAACCGGCGCCGAGTCGTCCCCCTCCAAAAAGGCGAAAGAGGACAGGGCGGTCAAGGACAAAGCGGGCAAGGCCCCGTCTCGTAGTCAGGTAGTCGTCGCCCGCTGCTGCCCTCAATGTAAGGCCGATATAGAATTAACAATAAACTTCTCGTAGTCTGTCATTAGCGTCCCGAGCTCCAGCGATGAGCGCGTTCCCGTTCCCGACTTCGAAATTCGTAAGTCAGTCCAACGCCGCCTGTTTTCTGCGCTGAAAATCTTTCTTAGTGATAGAGACCAAGCCGCCCGCCACTCGAAAGAGCAAGAAGGCTAAAGCCGCCACCGTCGACACAGTGCCCTCTCTCAAAGGGCTGGGCACCCGCGCCGCTCAACTCGCTGCTTTGGAGGGAGTCGGTATCAAACCGGCCAAGCCGGCGAGTTCTTCTTTCTACGGGCGGGGAATTCACTCTGGCTAACCTCCCGCGTTCCCTCCTTAGCTTCCCGAGCAGCCCATCAGGTCGATGGAGCCGATCAAGAAGAAGAGCAAGCCTCGCCCCGATGGGGAGTTCAGGCCGCCGAACAAGGACGTCGTGAACAAGTTGTTCACTAATTACCCGCAAGCCGCTCGCCGCCAGGACCTCCCGTACGACCCCGAGAAGGAGCAGTTCGCTTTGGTCGCCAATCACCTCATTGGCAACCTCGAGCTGAACGTCGCTCATGTAAGACAGCTTTTTCTTTCCCGATTATTTCTTTCCTCAATCTTTCCCTATCTAGAACGGTCCCCGCTGCCTGCGGTGCATCGCCTGCGGCAGCAAGTGCGAATCCACCGGCGTCCCCGGCGAGTGCACGGCCTGCGCCAGCCGCAAGTCCACAAAGGACTGTACTTTCCTTCTCGACGGCGAAAAGATCAGCTCCATGGGCTCCGGGCTGAAGCAATGGGTCTCGATGACCCGGCCCGGTAAGTCAACCACTACTTTCCCGTTTAGGCCCGCTGACCATTTCAACAGAGTGGTTCGACTTGAACGCCGATGTCAACACCGCCGCGGACACCTGTTTCGCCATCCAAGACGCTTTCGAGAAGGCGCGCTGGAATTTGAACCAGAAGTCCTTCAAGATGCTTCTCTCTGTCTTGGTCACCCCGCCGGGAGATCCAGCGGGAGGATTTCATCAAACGCTTCGCCGGCGAGACCCCCGAGGAGCAGGAGAAGAACATGGACCAGGTCTTGCGCATCGCCATGACCCAGGGGTTGACCGCTTCGTCGACTATCAAGTCGAACCGCCGCTGGCAATATTACCCTGGCGAGGTCCTCGACGAAGTCCCTATCCCCGGCTTCGAGGACGCCTATGCCTTTTACGAAGCCAAGGACCGCCAGGACCAAAATGTCCCGCTCGCCTTCTACCTCATCCCGGCCGAGCCTGAACTCGCGATTCCGACACAGTGGGTCGAAGTGCAAGTAAGTCCCATTCTTTCTTTACATTATTCTTCTGGGCCGCTGACCCTCTTATTCCCATAGCCGGAGGACTGCGTGGACCTCTTCCACGACTTGAAGGGAGAGGACGCCGCTGAAGAGATCCCCGACGGCTCGAAAGTCCGACAGCGCCTCCTCCTCGACGGTAAGGGTCCAATTAATCTCGACCCAAACGACGAAGACGGCAATGTCTTGCCTTACAGCTGGGAGCACAAGAGCGTGCCCGGCTTCTTCAAGATGTTGTACCGTAAGGGTACGTTCTTCGAGATCCCCGACGCTCCTCCGCCAGAGCCGAAGCGCAAGGCCAAGTCCAGCGGCAAGGTGAAGTCGTCTTCTGTGGTTCACGACGACGCCGACGACGAGTTCAAACCCGACCCGACTTCCCAAGAGGAAGACATGGGCGAGGCCCCGGACGACCGTACGTTACCTCTTATTTCTTCTTTCCAATTCATTGCTGAAGTCAACTTCTCCCGCTAGCCATGGATATCTCTCGCCCGCCGACTCCTGAAAAGCGCCCGAAGGGCAAACAGCGGGCAGTCGAGCCGCCCATCCCTTCGTCTAGCGATGAAGAGGAAGGAGAGTCCGGCGAGGTGGGTGCACCCGCTGTCGAGGACTTCCTAGCTGAGTCGTTTGCACAGGACGAGTCCAGCGGCGAGGAGGACAGCGAGGCCGAGGTTCGCGGGAGCGTCCAGGGGGAAGTCGATGAGGAAGGCGACAGCGACCTCGAGGAAGTCGAAATCCCGGGCACCGCCGATTTCGCAGCCAGCGGCGAGGAGGACCTTGGGCCAGAAGTAGATGCAGTGGGCGAGGAAGATGCAGACGTGCATTCTTCCCGATCATCCTGCTCCTTCGGGTGACGACACTGTCGAGAGCTGAGCGGGTAAGCACGCTCCCCCTTTCCTGAGTCTCATCCCCCGCTGACCATCTTTACAGCCTTTCCTCGTGGGTGGGCGGGCGGCAAGTAAGCGACTCGCCCGACCTCCCGCTGCCTTTGACTTCACACTGACTTCATTCCAGAAATTTTTCTGTATTCATAATCGCGGGGGCCGAGCGGCCCCCAAAATCATCAAAAGCTACGGGCACGGGTCCCATAACCCCGTTTCTTGCGAAGGGTCTGGCCTGGTGGAATTCCACCCGCCATGACCCACCAAATAAAAATTTTAGATTCAAATCAAGTACCCCGGGTAGAGTAGTATCGTGTACCGGCCAAAGAGCCGATGAAGCGCAAAATAAAGAATTTTACGATGCTCTCATTTATGTGTGATCAACTTCTAAGTTCTTTCTAAGTTCCAAAGTCAGAGTCCCCGACTAGAGCCTCTAAGTGTCTTGTAAGAGTCTGAAGTGAGGAATTCCAACTAAGTGCTGCGCCCGTCGGCTGAGCACGACTTGGAGGGCGAGCTGAACACTCGAACTTTTCGAGTTTTTCAACATGCCGAGCGGCAACGGTGCTTATCACCGGGATCATCAGATAGCGGGGATTGCCCGCGGCATCTCATCCAGCTGTCAGCGGCTGTCCTCGGATTCCATCGGGCGACTAGTTCCTCATTTCTCCCGCTGGTCTCGTAAGAGTGATAACGTAGAGTAGAACCGGCCCGGCGGATCGAGTTACCCGCTACCGTACTTGTATTCGATAGGGTAGATAGCCAATCAAACCATCTTTTTCTTTCAACTACCATGCCTCAGCCCATAGGTGAAGTCTTAATCGACTATCATTCCTTCCCGGTGGCCAGTCAGGACTTCGTGCGCAAGATCTATACTGTGGTAGGCTTCCTCAACACATTTCTGCGCCAAGTCCAACCAGCCGCTAGCCGAATCTCGTCTGCACGCCTTGTAGCGACGCCGGCGAAGACTGTGAATTTCTTCACTGGGGCTCGAAGTGCACTCGGTGCCGGGAGGCGAAGGTCCCCAAGTGTCTGTTCACCGGGGTGGATTGGTTCAAGTTTACCTATCCATCTTCGACCTTTCCGACACTTTTCATCTATCGCAGCGGTAAGTCTAGCCGCTCTTCAAATTCTCATCTTTCTTATGCTACTCAGGCGGCACTTTATACGACCTTGCATTCCTCGAACTCTGGTACCACCTACGCCTTGGCGGCTTAAGCCCCGATATGTTCATAGGCTCGGTGGACGGTGAGCCCGCTGACTTTTTACTTCGGCGGGAGGAATTTGCCGGCAACCTTCGTGACTGGGACATTGCTCACGACCTGTCTCACGCCGCTCACTCCAGCCAGCGGCTGTATTTCTACAACATCCTGTCTCGAGTTTTACGCGAGTGGCGCGCTCAGGACCGTTCGATCCATGCCCAATGCGATGTCGACGCGGCTATCTCTCTTCATGATGTCAGGCGGCGGGACGCTCATGTTCCGACCTTCGTGCCCTTGACCCAAGGCACGCGCCGCCAGACCTTCGAGGGATAATCCAGGCTAGTAGCTTTTCCCCGTTAGGGTCAAATAAATCTCTTTGCCCGGTTGCAAGCCGTTATCGTGATGTCTGATTCCACCTGAGCTTTTGGTCCGGCAGCCGGCGGTACTCACCCGTCGGCTATAGATTTTACTTATAGCGGCCGGTGCCCAGTGAGTCCTTCGAGCGATGCCCGCCTTTTCTTTGGCAGCGACCTTTTACTCAGAACGCTTTAGGAGCTTTACCGGTCCCTCAGAGTACCAGCTCGTACTTCAAGCTCAGTTTGTGGGTCTTTCGTTCTTTCTCGGTGCTCTCCCGCTGACGGGTGCCCCTTCTTAGCCGGAGTACGAATGCCAGTGCTGCCTCAAGAACTACCGCCATTGCATCTGGATTCAGTGGGGTGAAGCCTGCCTCAGCTGCATGTTCATAGGTCGCGCCGCCTTGTGCTGCTACACTAAGAAGTCCGTCTGGCAGGCCGAGAACAGCCGTCGTCGCGACACTCTTCTAGCCTCTCAGCCAGGCAAGTCTGCTTTCTCTCTTTCTACCTCTCGGCGGGGGCTTACTGGATTTTAGCTCCCTCCGCCGGGCGGATCGCTCAGTTTGACTGGTACGCCAGGGCTGCCGCTGCCCGATTCGACGAGAAGTTGTACATTGATGTGCGTACTTGCACCATCCTCGCCGCCAGGTCCATGCTCGGCACCCTTGGGTTTGGCCAGCTACGCTTCTTGTATAGGCTGTGGTTTTGATGCGAAGGGGGCGGGCATGCGAAAGGAAATTGTAGATCTCCTCCGGGATAGGTTAGACGCTGTAGCTCTCCAGTCCGGCGCAAGGCTCCCGCCCGTTATGTTCATCGGGCCGTAAGCGTAGTAGGAAATATATTCCCACTGTCAAACGAACTTGCATCTTTAAAAACTCTGTTTCAAGCTGCCCGATTAGGAAGGCTTCTTAGAAACCAAAGCTTCCTCGTGTTTTTCGCTCAGCGGGAGCTCAGCACCTCGTTGGATATTCCACATGTATTGCGGATCTTCCGGGAGCGTCGGGTGCAATGAGTCCCACCGTCGATCTCTATGTTTTTGGGTCTCCCGCCAGGTCTCAGAGGGGTATTTAAGCTGGCGGGAAGGTCCCATTTGCTTCAGTCGTCTACTCATGTCTTTGCTGGAAAATCCGCTCTTTCCGAATGACCCCCGTCGGCCCGCTCAGGGAGTACTATGTACGTTCCTGAACATTTTGCCTCGGGTAATTCCTCATCATTCGGCAGCCTGGCCGGGTATGCTCTGCGTGCCTCAACGCCCGTTCTCATTGCGAGTTTACTGAGTGGGGAGCACCGTGTACCCGCTGTTTCTTGCTGAAGCACAACTGCTCGTACACTCAGACCGCTGAGCTGGCCGATGAAATAGCTGCCCGCCGGCACCGTTTCAAAGAGGGTCCCGATCGTAAGTGACGACTTCTTTCTTATCTGTTGCGCCACAACTGATCCTCCGCTCGCTTCTAGCGGCTACGAAGGAACAGCTTGCTGCTTGGGACGTCGTTCACGAGGGGACCCTGGCGCAGTTCCCATTCTGGCAACAATACCATGCTGTAATCGTTGGTCGAAACGTCGCAGAGGCAACCCAACGACTGTCTTTTTACTTCGAGGCCCGCCAGGTTTTCCATCTTCTGCAAGAGGCCAAAACGGCTAATCTCCCGACTGCGTATGTTGCTGTTATCCGCGAGCGGTTAGACGTTCTCGCAAATAATCTTTTCCTGGATCTTCCCGCTAGGATGCGGGCAGTGTAGATACAGGCACATGTACTTTCGGATAGTTCGTTCCGATAACACACGCTCCCGCCCCATGTGAGGCCTTGGAAACATTTATTTCTTGGTAAAGATGTGCCCGCTGCCCTCAAATGACGTGCTAGGTGACCCACCTCTCCCCCTTTCAGAAATCTCAACTGTCCTCAGTTGATCGATCAGAGGAAATTCAGGTCCCCCGGCAGCAAATTTTTGTGCCACGGAACGATCGGGCGCGTTTGAAATAATTTTCTGCGCCACCGGCGGGTGCATCTACCATAAATGGTAATCCAAGTTCGGCTGTTGTCCAAATTTCGTCCTAATTATCCTTACGGCGTTATATTACGGCCGCTCGAGTATAAGAAGCAGCGGGCGAACGGGTATACTCCCCAGCCTCGTCTACTGTCTTTACTCTGCTTCCTTCAAAAATGTCTCAAAACGATTACAACACCGTCAAAGCCGATTTCCTCAAGGCTATGGACGTTGCCGCCAACCTCGTCAAGTATTCGCCGCCCGAGTCTCGTAAAAACCAGCTCAAGGACGTCGCCGAGATTCTCGTAAGAGCCGCCGGCTACATTGACCAGTCTCGTTTCGTTAACATTTATTCTTTCGTTCGTAGGCGCGCCTTCCCCCGCTCATGCCTTTCATTTTGGAAGACAAGAGCGCGGTTCTTCGTGAGGCAATCTTCACTTCGCGTGAATATTACCACTCCTTGTACGACCCGGATGGTAAACGGGACGTGACCTTCCCCGCTGGGTACGATGCCCTGCGGCGGATCACCAAGGCCATTCACGAAGACCGTTCCAAGAGGGCGATCCCGCCCGTCTCCACCGTTTCTTCTTCCAAGGGGACCCGGGTCGGTTTCACTAACTTTTATTGCCGTGCTTACCACTGACTCGCAATCATCCCCCGCTAGAAGAGTACTCGCGGGCGGTCTCAGGGTGAACCCGAGTCTGAGGACGAGGACGAAGGCACCGTTCGTGCTCCATCGCCCGCTCTCACCACCGTTGGTGCTGACGAGGTTCGTTCTTTCATTCAACAGCTGGCCTGTGTTGAGCTGACGATTGACACTTCTATCATCGCCGTTGGGTGTTTGTTCACCCAGATGCTCGTTGACGATGAGCATGTCCCTGCTCCCAAGGCTCCCCCTACCGGTCCCAAGGCTAAGTCAGCCCTGGCGGGCAAGAAGGGTGTGCGCGCTGTAAGTCGCCCGTTATTTCTGCTTTTCAATTTCATTCATTCATTTTATTCTTTCAGCATAGCCCGGCCCCCGCTAAGAAGGGCAAGGGTAACAAGCGCGCCCCGCATCGACAGCGTCCCGTTCCACGAGGACTCTTTCCTCACCCACGGTGAGTTTCCCGTTCACTGTCAGTGATTCCTCCCGCTGAGTGTTTTCGTAGCGACGGCTGAGTTTTACGCTTCGGCACCCGCTTCAGGTGCCGTTGTCGACGAGGCCGCTAGCGTCGTTGAGATGGGTACCGAGTTCATGAGCAACCACCTTGCCTTGCGCAAGCGGATGTATTTCATCATGGTCGAGCTGGCGGTCATCCACGAGAACCTTCGTAGCTCTCTGGCCCGGCGCGAGCAGCTCCTCGACGAAGGGGAGAAGATCTCGGCTCGTCTTCGCGACTTCCCCGAGTCCTCCTCTGCCGGCGTCGATGCTCATGTTCCCTGACTCGTTCCTAAAGAGCTCCCCCAGCGGGTCCCCCTTTCTTCAGAATCCTCGGTACTGGCTCAATCGTTTCGGACACCTCACGGCTCATCCTTCTGCTGGCCGCCACACACTCCCCGGGTGCGCAACTTAGTCGCTGCTTACTGGCGGGAGATGCAGACAATCCAATTACTTAAAGACTTCGAATCCCGTTTCAAATTGTAACTTAGATATCGTAGCAGTAATTCATTTCCGCGCGGCGGCTTTTGTGGCAGAACGAGTCTTTCGTTTGAAAGGCAGCGGCTCATCCGTGTTAGGTTCCTCTTCCTCTTCTTCTTCCTCGGGCAAGGCCTCCTGCAGAGCTGGCTCTTCGTCAGCCGCCCCGCTGGGGGTCAACCTCACATTCCCGAATTGGAAGTCATCTCCAGAATAACCGTCTTCCTCCTGGACCATCTTTTCTAGCGTCTCGGCCGAGAGGTCGATTAAGTCGTGAATGTCAGCGGGCAGCTTAATAGAGCGCCGCTGCTCGAAGGGGACCACTCTGAACTGAGCAATCTTCGATTGAAAGACAGAGCCGTCCATCTCCGCTACGATATAACTTCCACCTTTCGTACGCCGGATGATAATTACTGGTCCCAGGTATCTGGCAGCCATCTTCGTATTCAGCGATTTCTCAACGGTCGTATTCCTGATGAGCACTAAATCTCCCGGCTCGAAATGGTAATCTTCGATAGTATGTTTATGGGCTATCTCATACCGGCGTAAATTCGCTCGTTTCTCGTCGGTGACCCGTTCTCTCATTTGCTCAACGTGAGTGGAGTGCTTAGCCAAGGCCTGAGCTCGATAGCCGATTAATTCTGCCGTCGTCAAAGTCCTGCCGGGCAAATGCACCAGCCAAGTCGCTTCTTCAATATCCAGCGGGAGGATCGGGTGTGCGCCCGTTACCATAAAGTAGGGTGAACAACCTGTTCCTCGTCGAATAGTGACCCGGTCAGCCCACAACGTCTGCGGGAAGAACCAGTACCACTTGCTGGGATTCCCGCCAGTGGCTTTCCATAAGGATTGCCTCATCGAGAAGTGCCCATTTTCGATTTTCCCGTTGGCTTGAGAATTGTACGGCGAAACTCTAATATTCCTTATGCCATACTTAGACTCAAGGTAGGCCACAGCCGCTAGGAAGGCCGGTGCATTATCTGTCACCAATTCCTCCGGGCAGCCCCACCTACAAATCACATCTTCAAGTAAGAACAAGGCCAATGTTCTGGCATTCTCATTCTTTATCGGCCGCGCTTCTATATAGCTGCTGAGGGAGCAGCGGGCGTCAACAATTTTGTTGAAGCCGTTGGAAGGGGTCCCAACGACCATCACGTCGACGTGCACCACCTGGAAGAGCGAAGGGGTATGGGTGACAACGGGCGGGATCTTTAATAAAGTCCTTTGCCTTAACTGACACAATTCGCAAGTTTTAATATACCAGGTGACGTCCCGCTCCATCTCCGGCCACCAGAAACGCATTTCTATCAAGGATTTGGTAGCAAAGACACCGCGGTGGGCCAGGCTATCATGAGCCGCCCTCATCATATACATTCGGTGATCTTTGTCTACCACCAACTGATGTGCACTCCCCGTTGAGGATTTATGATAGAGTTTTCCATCTGCGTCCTCGAAGAAGCCGGTGGCGAATCGCAAGAAGGCTTTGTATTCCTTGTCGTTCATGCCATCCGGGCGAGCCAGGGTGTTTCGCCGCCATTCCTTCATGAGGAGCAGCCGCTCGTCCGCTAGCTTCGCCGCTACAGATCGTTGGTCTTCCGGGTACGGTTCCCGCTTCGTCGGGTCGTACTTCAATTCGAGGTCAGGGATCAGCGGCTCGCCGTCTGGCTTGTCGTCACCCTTTGACTGAGAGAAGACTTCGAAAACATATTCTCTACTAAGGCGGGTGTAAGCCCAAGCTTGTTCGGCGTCGTTCTCGAAGTCAGCGGCTGACTGGGCCTCATCTCCCGCCAATTCAGCTACCATATATCCACCTCGAGTGTCAATATCGTGCTTGAAATCCTCGAAATTCTTGAGAGGCGGCCAAGCACTACTTTCAGGATGAAGACCCGGCGGCTCGTTATTATCGAACTCGTCCTCTGGATGATCATACTCTGGATCCCCCGGCTGAATACGCCGGCGGGAGAGTCCATCTGGCCCGAAAGTCTTGCCCGGTACATGCTTCAGAGTGAAATGAAACATCAGGATCTCCTCAATCCAGCGGTTGATCGTAGCGTTGGGCCCCATTCCCGGGTGATCCAACATGCCCTTGAGGTACTGAGCGTCGGTTTCGACGACCAGCTTGCGGCAGCCCAACAGCCAATATTGCATGTGGTCTAGCGCCCTCTTCAAGCCAAACAATTCCCGCTTGGGCTGAGAATACCTCGACTCCCGGTCATTCAAAGGTATGGAGCTGAAGCGGGCATAGTACCGCTTATTTAGGTCCAAAGGATCCCGCTGGTACACATGCACCCCAACTCCAAGGTACGACGTATCGACCGCCAGTACCACTTCGGTGTCCCATTCATATCTTATAGGTCTAAGCGCGGGACATTCTCGCAAAGCCTTCTTCAAAACTTTCATGCATGCGTCTTGGGCCGGGCCCCACTCGAATATGACTTCCTTCCGGGTGAGCTTCTGAATCGGCTCAGCCTTGACTGTATAGTCTTGGATGAACATTCTCATAACGCCCACAGTTCCCAGGAAAGCTTTCACATCGTGGAAATCCTTCAGCGGACCCCAACGCTCAATGACGCCGATTCTATCTTCATCCGGGCGCATGCCCTCGTATGAGCAGACATGGCCGACCACCTTAAAAGTTCCCCGGCAAATCTGCAACTTCTTCCCGCTTACAGTCGCCCCAGAATAGGCTAGCCGGGTAAGTACCCGGTTGCAGTCTACCAAGTGTAACCACACAAAGACCCTTATCAGCGGGTTCTCAGGGATGGTCTCGTACGTCCCGTCAGGCTTTTCGTATCGAGTGAAGCCTCCGGCGACAGGCACGTCGTCTATATACGGCCGGGTAACCGCAGGAATTTCATCTCGCAGGATGTAAGTTACGTCTTCGTGGAAGATCGGCACCGAGTTGGTCCAACCCTGCGGCAATCTTACCAATCGAAGCGCACCAAACGGAGTCTGGAAGGTTGTGTAATCTCGAGATTCCGGGTCAATCAGCCGGTGGTTGTACCCAGAGTAAAGATCAAACGTGGACCCACAAGCCCTTCCCGCGAAATGTTCGGCCAGATCCGCGGCGCCGGGAGGCACCCCAGAGTGTGCAATGGTTACCGCGTTCAGCGGCTCCAGCGAATGCACTAATCGAATGGACTTCTTATCACTCTTCAGAACTCCAAAGTACTTGGTGCGATACGAGCCATTGGATGGTTCGTATATATTGGCATCGATACTCGCCCTAAGCACCTTGCAGACTTCTTCCAGCTGTCCCGGCGGGATGGGAATATTTCTCTCCACCCAAACCTTATGGTCTGGCTTCACCGGGAACTTTACTGGCGGGAAGAAATCCGTTCTGAAAGTTCCTCTTTCGCTGTCATCCCATGCTACCGTATTTTCGTGTATAGATAACATATGATGAACCAGCTTCATCTCTTCATCATTCAAGAATCCGTCGTTATGCAGTTCGTCTACAACCGCCTTCCTCTCCGCAGTGTATCTCCCAACGGGAACGAATTCTGGCGGGTGAGGGTCTAGCGGGACGAGGTTCTGCAATGGATCCCCGATGATATTCCTTTCTATCCTGAACTCGGGAGGGAGCGGCTCGAGGACCGGCTTTACTTTTAGCGCTACCGGTTTATACTTCTTCGAGAACACCTCCTTCACCTCGACTTCAGGCGGGTGATCCTCGGGAATGATTTCCTCCATCAAAGCGACTTTCGTCTCATTGTGTTCAAACCCGGGTACTACCCAATCGGCGTAGTCACAGCACTGACAGCGCTCCCCTGCTGAATGACGAGATTGCTCTTGCCTAACCGACTCGATATCGATGCCGGCAGTCATGAACACAGCGGCCGGATCCTTCAGTTTTTCTCTGACTTTGTCCGTTATGTTGGCTACGATAGCCACATAGGATTCGCCGACTTCTTTTCCTTCTGTCAGCTGCTCGTTGTATTCTTGGAATAACTGAGCAGCGGGTTCATCATCAATCTCTGGCATGGCAGCCGCCAGGTAGGCCATTTTCGTCTCGGCCATCGAAAATCCCTCTTCTCCAGACTTCATCAAAGCGCAAATTCTAGGAACATTATTCTCGTCCAGTTCTATCTGAACCGCTAATTCTCCTTGATGGTTAATCAACTCCTCGAATTCTGAAAATTTTGCTCCTCTTGGCTGCTCGGCTGCTCAGCCGGTGATGCGTCGTTCTGGACGCGCCGCACCTGTCGCCGCTGGCCTCTGGGGAAGGTAGGGACGACCACCCGCTTCTGCGTGGAGGGGTCGGTCAAAGTCAGGAACTGGTTCCCGTCAGAGGTATTTTTGATACCGCTGGCGGTCAGGATTTCGAAGGGTCGCCCCAACAGCACCTTGTAGGCCGGGTTTCGTATGACATGCACTTGAAGGTACACCGTCATGTCACCGAATCTGAAGGGGACGTTCCTTGCCAGACCGACTGACTTCTCGGTTTGCCCGTTGGCGCTCATCATGTGGATGCAGTTATCTGGGTCCCAGCTGACTCCTAGTTCGGTGGCTACCGACAGGGCCATGGACACGATCTGCGATCCACCGTCCAGAATACATTCAACTTCAGCGGCGCCGTGAATGAGCGGGAAGACCACTCTCAGGGCCGCTGATTCTCCGGCAGAAGCATTGTCGGAGATGGCGACGAAGACATCCCTTACCGGCTCTCCCTCCACTATCGACTGCCAATATTGGACTACTGGGTCGACGGTGATCAGGGCTCCCGCTGGCATAAGTCCGTCGGCCGCTGTCGCGACCTGAACTATTACCTCGTAAGGTAGGTCCTCTACGGTTACGCTGGAGGACTCGTCATCTTCGTCGGCCTCTCTCTCTGCGTGGCTAATCAACTGTTCTAGGGTTACTCGAACAGCGGGCGAGACCCTCTTCTTCGAGAGCAACGCCTTAGCCTGGCGCAGCAACTTCGGGCTGAGGGCGAACAGTCTCCCCAGCGGGAGAGCTATTTCCAGGTTTCCGAAGATCTCCTTTATCAAGGATTCGACCTCCTCATCGTCCTGGTCCTCTACGGGCGCCTTCAACTCGTAGTTCTTTTCGTTGGCCACTAACGGCGGATCTCCCGCCGGCCGAACTCTAGGTTCGTTGGGCCTTTTGGCTGGCTTGACCGGAGGAACGTTCCTATACGGAAGCTCCGGCGGCTGAGCGCCATTTTGTTCTTCTGTCTCCTCCCGCCCTTTCTCCTTGGTTTCAACGATCGCCGGCTGTGCTTCGACAGCGGGCTTTCGCAGCGTCCTCGGCTTGTAGGGCAACTTCGGCATCACAACCTCCATTTTCTTTCCTACAGGCGGGCGTACTTGTCTGTTCTCCGGGGGCTTATCCGCACTGGGTTTCCCCTTTGCCCCCTTCCTCGAACTCTCTAAAAATGCTCTCCTTCGGCGCTGTTCCCCGTTCGGGAGGGACCAGCCCCGTTGGGAGAGCGAGAGTTCGCTGAGACAGCCGCCAGTAGAATCGCAACAGCGTTGGCGTCGAATTGCGGCGGGGGAGGTTGGCTTTGATGAGCCACAAGGGGTGGTTGAACACCCCCTGAACCATGCGACTGGAGTTGCGTCACTTGCCGCTGGAGGTTTACTTGCTCAGCTCGCAAGGAAACCAATTCTTCTTCTCTCGGGTCATAGTAGAATTCCTCGTTCTGGCTGAACGCGGCTTGCGCGGCCTCCAGCTCCTGCTCGTCCATGTCAAGAACGGAGAGCTGAGCGAAGACAGACTGGTAGTTTTGCGCAGCGGCCGTTGGTTGGGCGGCCGGGCGGTACTCCTCTACCTGCTGCTTCTTGGACTTGTGCCCGTCTTTCGGGATAGGTATCCCATCGGGGAAACAGTCTCTGAACCCTACGACCTTCATCTTTCCACTCCCTATGTGGGCTTGCCGGATGAGACACTTATCTCTAAAATGCCCAAACTTGTCGCAATAAAGACACCCCTGATCCGCCAGGTTCCCTTTGAATTGCACGGTAGGCATTCGCGGGTAAGACTGGGAGTCAGCGGCGCCTGGGACTCTGCCCGGTAGGGACTTATAGAAGGACTCTAACTCAGCCATCTTCTTCTTGGTCGCGGCGTCGATCTCTTTTAATTGGGAGGTCTGATTATCCAGCCGCTCCATCATAGTGACGACCGACACCTTAATCGTCTCAAGAAGGGCCTTGTTAGGGTCCTCTTCTTCTTTCTTAATCGCAACGTTCGGATTCGGGAGAATCGACCGCCCGCTCGACGCTCGTCCAGAGCCGCTGGCGCTCTTTGACTTGCTCGAGTAACCTCGATCAGAAGTGCCAAAGAACTCCGAGTTGGCGGTCGAACGTTTCGCGATCTTTTTGGCCTCACTCATGACTTCGGCCAGCGTCCATGAGCGGGCGTCTGGCTCGTCGTCGTCCTCAGCGGGAGGTTTCCTCTCGAGATTCTCCAGGATTCGCTCTTTGAACTCGCGAGTCAATTTGGAGAAGAACATCGGGAGGGCTTCCCGGTGCGAAATCAAGTTCGAATCGAGAAGCTTGTTCGCCTCGACGTTCATGGTTCGCGTGAGGCGCATGAGCTCGTCCTCATCATCCCGGTCAATCCCCTCTTCAGCGAACTTACGAAGCTGCTTGTGCAATTTCTGCACAGAGCCCTTCTTCTGGTCGACGACTGACGGGTAATTTTCCAGGATTTCTTTCTTAAAGTCGTCGAACGTCTTGGAGAACGAGTCGAACTGCCGCCACTCTTCAGCCGTAGCTTGAGCGGTGTAGCGGCAGACGAACTCGTTCTTCTTGTCGGCCGGCGTCTCATCTAATTCCATCATACGCTCCACATGGTCCAGGAAACGAACGAGTTCCTCCGGCTCATCTTCTTTGAAGAGCGGGGCGTTCCTGTCCCATGGTTCCGGCGCGCGCTTCTTTCCTCGGGCGACAGTATTATTGCCGTCTTCAGCCATTGGATTGTTTGAAGGGGTTGGTGAAGTTTGGAGTAGTGGTGAAGAGACAGACGAGAGAGTCGTTGACGACTGGGTAGCTGCACCGTCGGGCGTAACAGGTCTAGTGCCGGGCGGTTGAGTCGGGGTTTGTTGTTCCAGCGGAGCAGAGGGGCTCAACGACTGGGTTCTGCGGGCACGATAAGCTTGTGCTTGGGATCGTCCGCGCAGAGAATAGATTTCCCGGGCGAGAGCAACAGGCGGGAGGGAAGAATCGGCAAGTTCGAGATCGAGAGCAGCAGCAGCGGCGCGTAGGCTAGTGTTGGTAGATCGAGGTTTTGGTGGTGGTACTCTAGCGGATCGTCCTTCTGAAGCCACGTCTCCTCCGAAACTAAATGGCAAAATCTTCTATCGCGGGCCTGGAGCTAAACGGCTCAACGGGCGGGTGTATATTCTATTCTCGAGTCAACCGGCGGATGGTTCGTGCTAGTTTATAGCAGCGTCCACAAGTGATTTCTTTCGACTTGACACAAATAATCTGTCACCCCTCGCGGTGGGCTCCAGATGAAACGGTGCGTGTAGGTGTAGGCGTGAAATATACCGAAATATAAAATCACTAAATCTAATCCAATACGACGTGTGTGTGTGTGTGTGTTCGGGGTGGCGGGAGCACGTATCGTCCCTCAGAATACTTGTGCAAGCTTCAATCAATCAAGGTCGCTACGTTTTGAGCGGGACGAACTACTAGATTGTCTAGCGAGAACGTAGCGGGCAAAAACGATTCGCAGCGGGAGAAGCGAAGAGTCACTCTTTCTGAGACTTCGAAATGAGAAATTCTGAGTCTAGCGGGGAGGGTCTCCGTGCCAATAGAAAAGCGTCGCCCGGTAGTGGATCGTCAACCGGGAAGAAGCTTTCTGGATGACAACCGGCGGGCAGAAGGCGCGGCTCAGCGGGACGGGGTTCTTATTCAACTGGCGCGGCTCTGGCGAGGAGCGGGGCTCTTACGTCGATGGCGCGGACACTGACAGTGGCCGGGGCACTTACACCACTACGCGGCGGCGAGCTCGAACGGGGGTCTTTGAATACCGCGGAACGGCAGGGCACACGGGGCGTCGACGGCGCGGAATCAAGCACGAACGGGGGTCTTGGTTATACCGCGGAACTGCAAGAGACGGGGCTTCGTATTTCAGGAGGGCGCGGGCTCAAAGGCTGGCGGGGCTCTCAAAGTTCTGGCGGCTCGGTATGCCACAAGTCTTTCCGTATCACTCGAGTCTCTCTCAGATATCAAGTCTAGTCTCTTTCAAAGTTCCAATTCAAATTCTAGAGTCCGCTACAAACTGCCCTTGTCTACGGGTAGGTAATTGACTGAGTAACAAAAAGTACACCGGGAGATTAAATACATGCAGCGGGAGCAGAAACAACCAAATAAAATCATGATGAGAGAGTGTCCAAGTTTGATGCCGCGCCCGCTGGGAACCAATGGTATATTCAGGATTGCGAGTCGTGAGTGAAAAGACTGCCTCCCGGAGAAAGTCCATGCGGGCGGGTGGGTATTGCGCCTTATTGCGGTGCAATGGCGTGCTGGTTGCCATGTCCCCGAGAGGAGACACGAAATTCCTCCTTCATAATATGGTCTTGCCGCTGGTCGAGTTGAAGTCGAAAAGGCTTCCCGCTGAGTAGTTAGTCAACGGCTCGACAGCGGTCAAGTTCGTCCCGTCTCCTATCTTCAGAACAGTCTAAGTCCCAGGGGAAATAGGGAGAGCCGGGCCGCGTGAGCGGCTCGCCACTCGCCGTTCGGGTTGTCCGCAATCAGCGGGAAATGCCCCCGGCAACTCGCCATGTCCTTCTCATCATGCTGACAGAGCCGTTGGTTGGGTAGCCGCTGGCTCCGCGGTGCTCCCGCTGGTAGTCGGTTAAGTCCCGGCTGTCTGTGATCGGCCGGCGCGCTCGGCTAGAGTCTGCCGGTGATGATGTTCGTCGGTAGAGTGGCGGCCGTCCTGAGTTCGAAGTTGAACTCAGATGGTCCCCCGCTAGATCTTCTTCATGTGGGTCGGCGGGTGAGCGCCTAACCTCAGGGAGGTCGGTAGTTCCTCTTGGTCGCCTCCAGCACCTTGAGATAGTAGTTTCCCACTAAGTCTCTCGGCCTGGCAGTAGAAATAGTCAGCGGCAGAGTCTCGCACCCGTGTTTAGGGAAACGTCGCTAAGCCGCCGCTACCTGTTAGTGGCCTGCCAGCTTATCGGCTATCCACAGCAATAAGATACTGCCCGCGAGGTCGGGCATACCTTCTGTTATCCTAGCCTCACTTCTCCCGCTGATAGATCTCGAAAATCGATAAATTTCAGGCATTTCATGCCTAGCCGCTGAGCGGCCCTATCAACGGGAAGGCGGCGAACGGCGCGCAGAAGCACAAGGAAGGCGGCGCAGGGCGGAAAAAAAACCCAAAAAAGTAGCGCACAAATATTTTTAATCGATTTTTATTTAGTCCGTCCGCAATGGGGTAAATCTGCCTCTGAATGGCGAAAGTTCATAAGGTAAATCTGCCCAAATGGGCGGACGGACCTAATAGGTAGTGACCGGGGGCCAGTTCAATGCATACAGTGAAATATGGATTTAACGTCCGCGCGCGCGTATTTTATGAAAGCAAGCGCAAAGGTCTGCGGTGTGCGGATGTAAAGCGATTGTAGGGAATGGGGATGGGTCTTGTCTTGAATGCGTCTTGAATAAGAATTTCATGGATTGGAATTAGACTTGAGAAGTAAGCAACGAGAGACGTGGTGCGCACGCTTAACGACTGTGATGAGTTCGGTGCTGAGGCCGCGAGGGGGGAGTTGATCCGATTTCAAGGGAGAAGGACTGAGGGTCGTGCATCTGAACCTGGCGTGCAAGGCGGGACGAGTTGGGAAAGGGTATGGCGGAGAGAGTGTGGCAGAAGAAGGAAGAGCGGCGCAGGGCTAAAGGAGAAGCGAGAGCGGTGGAGATGAGGCAGACTCCGTGTGGTGCAGGATGAAGGAATGTGTTGGGTGCGGTGGAGACGATATGAATCTGAGAGCGGGAGTATGAGCTGGGAAGGATTCGTATGGAGGAGGCGCGGAAGTGACGAAAGGATCATTAAGAAAGGATCGCTAAGCGTCGGAGATGTCGATGGTAAAGAGGGAGGAGAGGCGATATGAGGAGCCAAGGAAGAGGTCACGGGTGAAACGAGGTGAGATGTCGGGGGAGTCGTGAGCGCCGTCGAGCTAGCGGCATCGTAGCGTGACTTCGAAGCGGAACGGGATATAGGTGGGGAGGGATCGTAGGCAGCTTGATGTTCTGAGAATGGATGGAATTTGAGGAAGTCGAGCTGTGTATCGAGAGAACGGGGAGCGCCGTTTCGACGAAACAGAGCAGTTTGAGAGATCCTGACCGGTTCAAGGTTGTCATCGAAGAGCAAAGCGCGTCTGAGATGAGGTGATCCTGAAGTGCAAGAGCACATGCTGGTGGTGGAGTGGCTGATATCTGTGAGACAGGGAAGAGAGTTGAGCTAGCCGAGCCGTAGAAGCCACTAGCTTGAAGGCAGAGATGGCATAGAGGCCCTGAGGAGGATGTGCTGGCGAGAATTGCAAGAAAAGCGGAGCGAGATGGTGCTGAAGCAGTGAGTCTGCGAAGCAGGGACTGCACTGGATGAGCGGTACAAGACGAATAGATTGAAAACACGTTGAAGGACGTTGAAAGCGGAAGAGAGTGAGCGTGGGAATTACGGTTGATCACGAAATCTTTCTCTTTTCTCTGCCATCGTCCCTGGCTTCAACTCTGTGAATCGACTGTCTCTTACTAGTAAGACTCTTAGTGCCTTCTGGATGGTTTCTGGGGACCGGCTTCACTCAACCGCCAAAGTATCTCGGTGACAGATTTGGTCAACGATTGCGTCTTGCAACAACGCCCCTCGTGTCTCGCCGTCCTCGTCGTATTCCCGAGGCCTGAACCTGCGCAACTAGTTACTCGCAAAGGCCGTATTACAACTACCACACATCTCACCGTGCTAGTAGTAGACGCGCCACGTAATCCTCAATCTGGTCCAGCTACTCTTTGCTGCCACTTACTGGCCGTCTCATTCGACATCGATGACGTGGCGCTCAATCAGAACACCTCTCTAGTACCTTCCACAGGCTGTCAGCATGCTCGTTCTGGTTTATAAGTCAACACCAGCCAATGTATATCACAATGCATCCGCGTTGACGGAACACCATTCACCTATAGTCTTCCAATGTCGCTGTCCTCCGTGGCACGGGCCTATACCAACTATCACTCGCCTCCACTGCATCCTCAAATTTGTCTGTGTTTCTCGTCGGTGAGATCTAGGCAACGAACGATGCTGACGCTGATTCGACCTTCAAATCCGTCTAGACGAGCCGCTTTCTGTGATAGGCATGGATTTATCTATGGGACTCGGGGACTCTGTTTCGACAGCAACAGCACTGTATAAACCCTTATGCCCTACCTTGTCTTTCATGGATAATGTCTATTGGGCGTTCACCCACATGGTACGCCGCGTTCCTTCCGAATGCCATGTCTTTAAAAACGTTGAATGATGCTCGAGCTTCCTCAGGCGCCTGCTCCTTCCTCATCGGCTACGTCGGCTACACGCATATCCCAAGCACTTCCTCCCCACAACACGTAGACCGTCGACCTCTTCCCGACTGCTCGGTCTTCCGCAATAAAATCTCCTCGTATTCTTCATCTGGGGCGCCCCGCACGACCACGAACTCCTTGCAACCTCCAATGGTGAGCCTCCAACCCATCACTTGCCTTGCTCTTCTCAATACCTTGTTCACGACGTTGTAACGCTGACACTTGAATATATCGACAGAAGTGCTAAATATAGCGCAGCAGAGAATCTACCACCAAAATATATATATAACACAATCAACCAACACACACAACACTACAACACAAATATCTCAACAAGATACACTCAAATGTCTCTCGAAGAGTTCGTGGGGTTCGATCCGAAATCCAGATGTCACAGTGACGAGGATATAAGTCGACTTGCAAGTAAGAACCTTGCACAAAACACGCTCTCACACACCGTAGATGGAAGTGATTCCGTCCGCGGACCTTTCCTAAAAATAGGAACTATAAAACGGTAGGATACAAGATACCAACAAAGTTGAATATCAGGGCGAGATTGAAACAATGACCACAGACAGTTTCCGCGGCAGACTGTACAATTCTTATAGCGCCAGTTACGCTACAGACCTGAACCTCCAAGTTCCAGGAACCTTTGACACTCCTTTATATAGCACAAGTCTTTAGACGAGGACTAGTCAGATCTCTTCAGGTTATACGCCAGCAGTCCCAACGCAATGCTTTAGCAGATGGACAGTTCCACTCTCTTCAGACTCAGGGAGATACTAGTTCACTCTTGAGCACACGTATCTTCACAATGAGATAGACAGTCCGCGGGCAGTAGAGGCAGGCAGTCCCTTACACACTAAGGCCACGACAAAGCTACTCGAAAGCAAAGCCTCCGCGGGTGAACACTCTCGAAACAATGCTTAAGATTCACACTTGACTTGAACTCCAACACAATTTCTATTAAGACAAACGAGTAGACAATATCTTTATATATGCCTCTACGTTGCTGCCTGAGTTCACCAACGCTGTCCAATAGACTGAGCGCGATGTCCTCCTGCTCAACGAGAAATACAGGTCCTTTTATACTAATGCCAAGAAATACATCACATAAATAGTACAGAGTAAGCAATGTCGATCCAATTGAGTAGAGAGATGGTATATTGGTATTTGGGTGTCCCGGAGGACCTTCGGCAGCCTCTTGGCTCGTCGATCCAACGGTAGAAAGTCAGCCATTATGACTCTCACGGTTGAATCACTGAATTGCGGAAGCCCGCGGAACACCATCATTGGTGATCCCGTCAATCCGTCACTGGCGGCAACCCTTCTGGTGGTGCCATCAACGCCTCTACTAACTCCTAAGACTATTCTTGGTACATTCCAATTCACTCGCGATTTCACGGACCCGTCTGTTGTCCAATTTATCAAGCCACCAAGTCATCCGCGCTGACTCCAATATAGAAATAGATTTCTAATGAAGTTGCCGCACTTGTTCGGCTTCAGCATCACACATCATCACTCCTGTCAAAGACCTCATGTCTTGCCATAACTCTGCCTTCTGATCCTAGCATCGGCTTCTCTTGTATGAGATCCCTTTCCGCTGTTCCAGCCGTCTATTTATAGTCGGCAGCCCGCGGCATCTGCCTGTTGACTGATTAGCCGCCGCGGCGCCTTCTACATCTTTGTAGACCTTCGTCTAAGTCCGTAATACACAAAGTACTTGACTCTTCGTCACTCTTCTGAGGGTTCTGTTATGGAACAGATCCATAGTACTGCAGTAGGCTATTATTATAATGCCTTTCTCCTGTGATGGGTTTTACGGTCAACAGCTCGGAGCTCACTTTGACCCTCCTTAGTGTCACCGACAGAGGTACTGACTTCCTATTGATAGTCGAGTAAGACTATAGTCGTGGCGGGTAGTTGGGTTGTTTAGGGCCGCACTTGACTTAAAATAGCCAGATATAACGCGCAAAAATGACCAGTCGTTACAACGTTGACGAAACCGGGCTTTCAATGCCGCCGCCATCGACGTTCTCGGTCCCTTCGCCATGACATTCTCGTATACAGCTCGCGCAAGCTCCGACGCCAGCTTCAATGCCGCGCCAATGGTCACAGCTCTGCATCGTCACGAGCGCGCTCAAGATCTCTCAGGCGAAGGCTTCGCGAGTCCAATCCCCATCTCCACAATTCATGGTGCGTTTCTTTGGTTTTCTTTCTTCCTAAGCAAACATAATTCGAAATTGCTTCCAGTTGACGATCGTGGGCCATCTCCGCAAGAAGTTCCTGCAAGGCTACCGCCGTCTACACCTCACCCCTCTACTCATCGCCCTTTCGCCTGGCGCAAGATCATCGGCAGTCTATCGCAGCTTTCACAGCCGCAATGTAACCGTTTCTCTCCTTCTCGTCTGTGACACATACAACAAGAGCGGGATTGCTTTATACTGTCTCGTCGTTGTCATTTGGCGCGGATTTATTGTGTACGTTTGTCTACTCTTTCTAATGCAATGAATCCCTAACGATTTTCTTGTACAGGCTAGACGACAAACCCTTCCGTCTTCTTGTCTTTCCAATGCAAGTTCACCCGCCCTGGATACCGGTCGATCAACACTACCCCGAAGTGCAGCGCGCGAAGGGTGCGTTTCTGGTGCGTGTGTCCGATGCATCGTCTTCCGTTTTTCTATGTGCGACTTGTGGCTAGCCAGAAGACCTCGCGTTGGCGCTGGCGAGTTTTGGCGGCGGCGAATCTCTGCGGTGGTGTACTGGGGAGATGGCGTCAGTGGGCGGGGTCCGTGAGGGAGATGCGCCTCGGCGAGATATTTTATTGGAAATGGACGTGGAGCCGATGCGGAGCAGTGAGGGACGTGGGGCGTACACTTGACAACGAGTTCTGGGTTGAGGTGCGAGGGTGGCGCGAGGGGTGGATGATTAGAGCTGGACCAGTAACTCAGTAAGACCTGGATTTTGAGTCTAGAAGGATGGGCGATCGGCTGGTTGACGACGTCGTTAACGACGTGTGCGACCAGGCGTGGAGCCAGGTATGCAATCCTTAGATTCTTCGTTTTTCGGCGGCACACGATTGGGCTATTTAGAATATGTAGAACGAACGAACGAATATATTTCATGCAATATATATGCCACTGGAAAATCGTGGACTACAAAATTGAATAAATATATCGTGAGGATGGTCTTCAGGACAAGGACAGGGACCTGCGTGTGATCGACGGTGGAGGTGCTTGATGGGTTCAGACTCCTGGCGAGAGTTGGGTTCATTTTGGATCAAGGCAGAAAATTGGGGATGCGGATTCGAGAGGGCAGAATGGCGTGAAATAAATGGAAGGGAAGGGAAACACAGGCGCCGAGGAGACGAGCGAGAGAGCGGCGGCAATCAATCTGGTCCAGCTGGAATGCGGGTGATTGCGGGTGCACATGAAGATCGGAGCGAAATGCGTTTGAGGGCGAGAACATGAGCTGAGCTGCGGGAAGGGTTTATATTGTAGGCGAGGACCAGAGGAAAGCATTGCAGATGTCGATGGGGTCGATAGCGACGTGTTCGCACGAGGGAGGAACTCGAAAGAAGAAGAGGCTGTGGGTGGAGGGTGGGATGTAGAGAGTGGGAGCAGTTATGTGTCCTGGAGTAGCTAGAGTCGTGCGGTGAGCTCCGAGGGGAAGAGCGGTGGGTGGATTGCTCGAACGTTGATGTTTCGCAGAGGGGTGGCTGAGGAGCTGAGGAGAGGGGGAGGTGAGCGGGTGTGCCGAGAGAACAAAGAGCGCGAACGAAAAGCACCATTTCTAGCGAGCATGCCAGTCTAGTTCGATTGCATAGACAACAGGATGAGGGGAGTCTTCTCCAATCTTCATCAGAAAGCCAATACGAAAGCTTGCCAGGTCAAGGGGTCTGGAAGATTTGAGGGCCGAAAGCGTTTTTCAGGTTAAGACGCTGCAGACTGGGTATTGAAGGCTGAAATATGTTTCGCAGGCGGCCACCAAGCTCAGGAAGCGAGAGGAGGATATGTTGAGATTTAATCCGTGTTGGCTGGGGCTGGGCAGTTCAAGGGGAGCGGATTGCGAAGGTGTGTAGCACATCGGCGTCTGGAAAGGAGCGTGGGACTTGGGCTTGATTGACATCAACACACTAGCACTCTGGTTTTACTGCGATGCTCCTCAGTTTCACCTGCTGTCTTGATGGCTTCCTGGGTCCGAATTGAAAATCACGCGCTTTGGAGAGCTCGAAGATTCACTTGAACACAAGGGCTACGTGCAAGATTTGTAGACCAGCCCGGACTGACAAGAACATTACTGTTATGTCCTCCTGGCGGCATTCGCAAGTTACAACCTCTTGATCGTCTAGATTTCTATTGGGCTGTGGTGTATCTGTCTGCTGCACCACTTCCGTTGTCGTTCAGAAATTAAACCATGTCAAGACAATATATATTATACGGGATCCTTCTCTCTCTTTTACCTCTTCGTTCCGCGCCCGGATGGCGCAGGCAGGCGCTTCGAAAGCGTCCATTCACCGCATCGTCGTAGACGACACCGACGCGCAGATCAACTACGACCCCAACCAGTGGTTTCCGTCGGACATCAACCAACTCAATGCGCTGGGTAACCTGGGCCCGGTATGGAACAACACAACACAACGCACCAGCGTCAACGGCGCGACGTTCATATCCTCTTTCAACGAACCGCTATCGACGTTCTGGCCACCCTACAAGTTATCAATCTCCCCGACAGCTCCACCGACCCGAGTTGGGTTTGCATTGTCCATGAAGTTTCAAATCACCAACAGCACGAATCCGAAATTCCAGTTCCCCGAGAACAACTGGGTTCTGTGCCAGCAGGAGACGCTCCTTCTGGGTCCCCATAAGCTCACTGTCTAGGTCTGCACCAAGGGGCAGCCGTTCTACCTTGACAGTATCATTTACACCCCAATGCCAGAGGTCAGCACCGATGGTGCCGTTCTGGAGTACTTGGCGGGCGACTCCGCCATAAAATATGGCAAAAGATGGCAGTTCTACGCCGTCGAGAACATGCAGAACATCACCCAAACCAAAGGCTCACAAGTCGAGTTTGACTTCCGAGGTGCGTTCCTCTCTCTTTTGCGAAGGATTAATCCAATAACGCTACCGCAGGCACCACCTTCCTTCTCACCGGCTACATCCCACAAGAACTCCCGCACAACGCCACCACCGCAACGTATACCCTTGACTCCTCCCCGCCCGCCACACTCACCCTCTCTGGCCTCCCACCAAACGGTACCACAACCCTCTTCAACATGCCCATCCTCACCCTCTCCGGCCTCGCCCCGCAAGACTACACACTCATCATGACCTACCAAGGCGACTCCGGGCACACCCGCCTCATCATCAAAAACTTCTACGCCGCCAACTTCACCCCACCCGCCGTCGGCCCGCCCATCTCGAAAAGCTCGTCCGGCACAGGACCAGGCTCAACAGGGGGTCAAGACAACTCCGCCACCTCGCACTCCTCGTCTTCCGCGGCAGGCGCGATCGCAGGCGGCCTCGTCATCCTCGCCATCCTGGCCTTCCTCTTCTTCTGGCTTCTCCGCCGCCGCAAACGACGAAGCCAAGAAGACACGCCCGTCCCCGCGCGCGGTACCGCCGACCCCTTTGGCATCGAAACAGCCGCAGTCGGCAGCACGGGTGGCGGCGCTGCGCGGAGTGTCGTGACAGGGGCGATGTATGGCGGGACGGGGACGAGTGTGGGCGGGGCGGCGTACGGTGTGAGTTCCACGGCGTATGGAAGCAGCAGCGCCGCGGGCAGCTCTTCGCAGCACGACCTGTTCGACCCGTATGCGGACACTCGGGCACGGGAGCGGGAGCCGCCAGTGACTGCGGCGGGACAGGGACAGTATCCGTATCAATACGCTGATGTGCCGCATGCGCGGACTCTCTCGGGTGGGGGCTCCTCTTCCAATTTAGCTGCAGGCGCGAGTGCGGGTGCGGCTACAGGTGCAGCCGCTGTCGCATTCCCACACGGCTCGTCCACAAGCCCCCCGAGCTCCTCCTCCGGTGCGGCAGCCCCGCACCCACCACTCACGCCCCTCCTCGCGGTCAACCCCACCTCCCATTCTCATTCCGACTCCCGCTCCAACTCCCACACGTCCCCAACGCAATCTTCCTCCCCGTCCGACCTCGCCGCTGCAACGACACTGCAACCCCAGCGCTGCACCAAAGCGCAGGAGGCTGGTTTAGCCGGCCCGCAAAGGAGGGTCGTGGTACAGAGACATCAGGATAGCGGGGTGAGGTATAATTCGAAGCCGTCGTTGTTGTTGGTGGTGGAGACGGAGGTGGTGGATTTGCTGCCGGATTGCAGTCGGGATTGATTTGGACGGATGGAGTGTGTGGACTGGTGTGTTCTGCGCAACTTTTTTTTTATTCATTCTTACGTGAGATTATTTTCTTCTGCATACTTATCAAATTCAATGGTTCTCTTCATAATGTTTTGTGTATTTAGTACGTACAACACGTATATAACTACTTGACAAGGGTGGAAATAACTTGAAGACTGCAACAGGGCAAACAACATATGTAATGTGCTCCAGAACCAGTGGACCAAAAACTGAATTACGAGTACTTATGTAGTCGTTCTTTTATAATTTCATCACCACCAGATTTGCGTGACCTCCGTTATTACTTGTCCAGTCTATTCGTTGAACACTTTTGATGGTGGCTGTGCCCCTTTTCCTTACCTTTTGTTAAACCCAATACAAACCGTTGTAATAGCCTTTGAGTTTGCGACCGTGAGAAAACTTTGACTCGGTGAAAAATCCAAATAAACAATTCCTATCGCTGGGCCTCTTAGAGTATTGGACCTTTTGGTAGTTGACCTCGTCTGAGCGTTCACACTAAACTTTGAATTGGGTATCGGGTATCGCATTTCACAAACTAGATGAATCAGGTAGTACAGTACATATAAAGGACCAGATCATTCCGTCGCCCCGGGCACTTTCCCTGTCAATGCTTCTCCGTTTCCGGTGCTTTCCGTCGGACCTTCCGAGTGTGTGCTTGTCAACTCGACATCCTCCGTGTTTGGAGGGTAAATTATATTAAATACCAGGAGATACATGCTGACTTGGTACATAGGATCATAAGTAGGAGTACCTGCCGCACTCCGCGACGGCGCATTCCCCCAAGTACAGTATTTGAGTGTTCCCTTTCATGGTGGATTTATCAAATAGGGTGTAATCAAGATTGGACAGTATTCTGTGATTCCTTAATCTGTTTTGCTGCAGTTCTGAGCTCCTCAGCTTTGGTATCATATCCCTGGCACTCATAAGTGCCTGCCAGGTTTGCCATACTGCGCAAAGTCTGGGGATGCTTCTTGCCCAGCAGCCTTGTTCTCATTTCCAGAACTGCAACCTCAAGCTCTTCTGCCTCACTCCATTGGCCCAGGTGCCAATAGATAACTGCAAGGTTCGCCATACTGATCAGAGTGTCAGGATGCTCCTTGCCCAGCAGCCGCTTTCTTGCCTCCAAAACTGCAATCTCAAGCTCTTCTGCCTCGCTCCACCTTCCCTGCTGGAAGTAAGTTGAAGCAAGGTTTCCCATGCTGGTCAGAGTGTCAGGATGCTCCTTGCCCAGCAGCTGCTTTCTTGCTTCTAAAACTGCACCCTCCAGCTGTTCTGCCTCACTCCATTTGCCCTGGTTCCAGTAAGTTGAAGCAAGGTTTCCCATGCTTGTCAGAGTGTCAGGATGCTCCTTGCCCAGCAGCCGCTTTCTCGCTTCCAAAACTGCGACCCCAAGTTCTTCTGCCTCACTCCATTTGCCTTGGTCCGTGTACGTTCTAGCAAGGTTCGCCATGCTCCTCAAAGTGTCAGGATGCTCCTTGCCCAGCAGCCGCTTTCTTGCCTCCAAAACTACAATCTCAAGCTCTTCTGCCTCGCTCCACCTTCCCTGCTGGAAGTAAGTTGAAGCAAGATTTCCCATGCTGATCAGAGTGTCAGGATGCTCCTTGCCCAGCAGCTGCTTTCTTGCCTCCAAAACTGTGACCTTGAACTGTTCTGCCTCACTCCATCTGCCTTGCTTCGAGTAAGTTGAAGCAAGGTTGGCCATGTTGACCAGAGTGCTGGGATGCTCCTTTCCCAGCAGCTGCTTGTTTGCTTCTAAAACTGCAAACTGAAGCACTTCTGCCTCACTCCATTTGCCTTGCTCCGAGTAAGTTGAAGCAAGGTTTCCCATACTCACCAGAGTGCTGGGATGCTCCTTGCCCAGCAGCCGCTTTCTCGCTTCCAAAACTGCGACTTCAAGTTCTTCTGCCTCACTCCATTTGCCTTGGTCCGTGTACGTTCTAGCAAGGCTTGCCATGCTCCTCAGAGTGTCAGGATGCTCCTTGCCCAGCAGCCGCTTTCTTGCCTCCAAAACTGCAATCTCAAGCTCTTCTGCCTCGCTCCACCTTCCCTGCTCCGAGTAAGTTGAAGCAAGGTTTTCCATGCTGGATAGAGTGTCAGGATGCTCCTTGCCCAGCCCTCGCTTTCTTTCTTCTAAAACTGCATCCTCAAGCTTTTCTGCATGTTGAAAATAACCTTGCTTATATAGCACTAGTGCTAACCCTGATCCAATATCTTTGGTGATGCTCTGGGTAATCTGTTCAACAGCTTGCAAAATATGTATGCAGATTTGACGTTGATATACATAGTCTTCAATTTCATATTTCCAGGGCACAGATAAACCAAGTATGACAAGAACATGCTGTTTCATACTTGTCTTTGATATTGACATGGCACTCCAATGCTGAACCAAGGGATGAATATTGTATGACTCGTCATCCAATTGATTTTGTTCAATCAGGGAATATGACTGCAGTTCTCTTGCTATTTTGTTGAAAACAAAAGAATCCCAATCTTCACTTGCTCCTCCGATTGCAGCTAGAAGTTTTGTGACTACTTCCTGCATGTCTGAGTCTTCAAGCTTCTGATCAGACAACATGGCCCTGTGGAAGATTTCCTCCCTGATGTCTTGGTGATGCAATTGTGAGCAGATCTGTAACAGAGTTTTTGCCCCTGGACTAAGCTTTGTGTAGCTCAGATTCCATGTGGCATATACTGCCAAAGAATACTGGCTTTGACCTTGAACCTCACTCTGTGCCAGTAGCTTGTCTCGAGAAGATTTGTAGAGTGCTAGATAGCTGGTTAGTTTGCCACCTGCATAGATGTATCCTCCAGCCTGAGCAACAGCAAGAGCAAAGCAGTGAAGCTCCTATTTATTGTGTTAATTGATCACAATGTATGAACTATAGAAACATGCAGACCTTTACTATATCTCTAGCCAGTTCTTCCTTGTTTGGTGCTCTGGCTTTAGTACCAACTACCTTTAACAGCAAGTTCTTTGCATCCTCAAGCTCCAGGTCTGAAACTTGGCAAAATACGCCATCAGGACATTGCTCTGCATGTCTACAGATTTCTGGATTCCGACTAGTGATCACAATATTGCCCAAGGCACAAGAAGGGAAAAATTTTCCAATGTCTAGTTGGGTGTCGTCGGCATTATCAAATAGAAGAAGCCATTCTTCCTTCTGGTTTGCAAGCCAATACAAACCTTCCAAAGCTGTCTCTTCTGAAGTCTCAGGTGCAAGAAGTTTCAAATCAGCTTGAGCTGTCTGTTCATTTGTGGCATCAATGAAGAATACTTGCGAAAAGCTTGAGACAATGAGTAACACTGAGTGCAATATTTCAAAGAGCTTTAGCGCACCGCTTGTTGGCTTGTGCCTCTTCTACAAATTTTAAAGCAACCTGACTTTTTCCAGAGCCACCAAGCCCATGCAACACAAAGATATGTCTGGAGCCTTGGTTTTGGCTAAACAGTTGATGCATCTTTTCTAAGATGCCTTGTTGTCCTGTGAAAGTGGACACTGGCAAAGGGCAAGGTTTCCGACTCTTTGTTTTCCTTGCTTCGGAGGCAACTTGTAAATCTATTAAAGTTTTCAGGGCATTCATTTAATTTGTTCTACAAACAGACCAGACATACTGCCATTGACAGTGAAACTCAATTGAGGACCCTCTCCTACCCCACCATGGCCTCCTGAGCCACTGCCTCCTGTCCCTCCTGCCCCCCCGGTACCGCCTAGAACAGAATCTCATCACCAGGTACAGGGAGTTTTGTTCACTCAAATTACATACCATAGACCTTCATTGTGCCCAAAGTGATTGAGCTTGAGCTCATTGTGGAGAGTTGTAAGACTGCTAGTGAAATTCGTTGTCGTGGTCAAGTCGAGAGAGGTTGGGCAGTGCACATCAAGTGCACGTTGATTCGTACTTCCGCAGGACACTGCCACTGGACAGAGGCTGGCGACTGTCTCGGAAGACACCGGCGTCCGGCGCGAACTCCGAAAGCTCCGAAACCCTCTCTGCTCTGCCTCTCATGCCAACTCAACACGGGCGTCTTTCGGAACCAATATACACAATGAAACCTCTAGCTGTTATGCAAGGACGTGGTCTCTCGTTGATATCTCGCTGCAGCTTCGCGAACGCACCACTACCCAAATCAAGTGATTTTCCTATTTTTTGGGACTGGGAGGCCATCCTTTTGCCAACCTATTTACGACTCGGAGGCTTGCTATTGCGAAAATCAACTTCAAACCAAGATGCTGCTTGCGTCCTCTGAGCCCCTTTCGATGGCTTTCACGCAAACACCTGGGCCTCGTGGTCTTCAAATTGTCAATATCAAGCGTCTTTGAAAAAAGAACTCATCCCTCACCATCGATCGCACTCCTGCATCCCTCCCCTTTTGCAGAATTCATTGATTCATCCTGATTTTGGCTGAAACTCGCATCTCCCCTACCCCACGTCTTTTGGGCCGCCGGTGGTATACTCCGACTGAGAAGAAGAGCTCGACAACTCTTCCATCGATGTCAAAAGTCTCGCAAAAGCCTCTGCTGGGCTTCAAGCCCCGACGAAGACTCAGGCTTCGAAATTATCTTGCGTGGGTGGGGGCAGTATTTTGACTCGCTGTGGGCTTCAAATTTGCATGGAACCGAATCGCACTCAACGCGCAAGGCAGCAACGTCGCGCGAGCTCTGTCCTTCTACCAATGATCCCGTCCGGCCATCGCGAGTATGGTATTGGTGCGTCAAATATTGCTCTCTTTCTTGTCTCGTCAATCCCGTTCCTTCTCAGCAGCTGTATCAACATACTGATACAGCCCTGTTTTCAGATTCTCATTCACTCGAGTCACCCAGCTTCGACGAGAATTGGATTGCTATGTACCGGCACCGTCACTTCCGCTCCTCATGAAGCCCTTATCGACCGTACCGGCGCGTACACAGCTTCCCCCTGGTCGACCCGTGTTCCAACCCCACACCTTCTCATCGCAGCATCAAGACGATTCTCTGTATCTCCGTTCGCCGCTTGTCATTGTGCAGAGAGTGTGGGACGAGGTGGACTCCGCGGAT
Source organism: Favolaschia claudopus (assembly GCA_037176885.1). Lineage (NCBI taxonomy): Eukaryota > Fungi > Basidiomycota > Agaricomycetes > Agaricales > Mycenaceae > Favolaschia > Favolaschia claudopus. Next base: position 298,374 of record JAWWNJ010000036.1, on the reverse strand, counting down.
TCGGCGAGCAGTTGCGAGTGTTATGGCGGGATTGGGAGAGTTGCGAGCGGGCCGTGTGCTGCGACTGAATCTGTTGTCGGTGAGAATGCATAGGGGTTACGGAGGACTGCAAGATGCGAGGTATATGGTACTAGATTGAGTCTCTTGCTCATTGGGATCGAGCGCCGTATGTACTGGTCACACGCGAGGAGATTTTAAGTATAATGTGTGGCATCAGGTGTGTAGGTAGGACAGAGAATATATATTCTGCGGATCTGTCTAGCACGAGCGACAAGTCATTGCTGGGGGAAGGAAATAATCGATTCGTGGAAGAATGCAGACGAATGAAGTGATTGAAGGCAGAAAGAGGAGAAACAGGGCGACAGGAGACTGAAAGGAAATTGGAAACATCAAGTGGAAAGCTGAGAAATGGCAATGTGAATGTAGCAAGATGGTCCAGCGACGGGTGGAGGCAGACGGTAGCAGGTTATCACGGTGAAATCGTCGACGAGCACCACAGAAGCCCGAGTTACAGAGAGGAAGCAGAAGGCAGGAATGTGAGATGACGGGACGATGTACTTGAACTAGGTTTTGGGGTTAATAAACAGAGAACTGTGCTTACAATTGCATTGATTGGAGGTATGCAAAACCAGTGGCCGCTCATAACGGGCTTGATGACGAGATTCTATATGGAGGGGAGGCGTGGCATGAGGCACGACAGAGGAGGAGGGGTGCGCGCGAGAGGGCCGGGGTCGGTAAACGATAGCAGATACAATCGAAGGTGTGGAGAACGGAGGGTGCGAAGTGTAGTCGTTTGTGGAAGCTCCCTGAGATATGTGATGTCAATGTGAGGGAAGGTAGAGGAACGGGGGGTTGGTCGAAGGAAACGTTGTCGACAGTTGGCCAATGTACGGTCGGAAGAAGAGCGAAGAGGAATGTCATCGACTCGAGAAACGCAAGTCGACGCTGGAGAGACGAGCAGAGGGAAGCGCCGTTTTGACGAAACAGATCAGCGTATTTCGCTTGCACAGAGAAGTTATCGAAAACGGTCTTGTGAGGTGGCCCGAGAGTGCAAGAGCGACGCATGGTGGTGGCAGCAGTGGGAAAATATGGGGGTGCAGCCGCAAGAGTTGCACCAGCTTGAAGACAGAAAGAAAGGCGGAGGTGGGCTAAATGCAGAAGACGGCGTAAAGGCAAGGTTGGCGAGGATGAAAAGGCGGAGCGATATGTTGCTGGAGCGGTGAGTCCGTGTGGCCAAGACTGCGCTGAATGAGCGGTACAGACGAGTAAATTGCCGAGCGTTGAAGAATGTCGGAGGCGGAAGAGAGCGAGGGATCGTGGGAATTGTGGTTGATCGTCATCCATCACGACGAACTCTTTCTCTCTCTGCTATCATCGTCCTTTGCTCCAACCTCACCGAATCAGGCGCCTCTCTTGTACCTTCTACATGGCTTGCTGGGGTCGGCTGTACTCAACCGCCAAAGAATCGATTTCTGTTCAACGACGGGTCTTACAGCAGCAGCGCTTGGGTCTCGCAGTCCTCGTCATATTCGCAACCTCTGGACCTGAGCAACTCATGATCACAACGTTCGCAATGCAACTCCCAAGCATCTCACCGCTCTAGACGCCCCACGTAATCCTCAATCCGGTCCAACTACTAGTCCTTCAATCCTTCATGCTGCCAGTGCTCGCTCAGCCGTTTGCGCCTCGACACCGGCCACGCTGGGGCTCAATTCGGACGCATATCTAGTACCTTTTTCCATGTTCTCAGTACGCTCGGCCCGCTTCGTTCGTAACAGCAGTTGGAGCAATACATGTCTTACCAAAGCATCGACGTTGACGGAACAAGATTCACAATGCGACTGCTATCGACAGGAGCTTAGGGTATCCGTAGCATACAAGTGACGCCTGTATGTAGTACGGGCCCCGGCTGTTCGCTTTGGGACCTTGCCGGCAATACTTCCTTCCTTCCTTCCTTCACAAACCATCGCTCGCCTCTACTGCATCTTCGACTTCGTCTCGATGTCTCGTCGGTGAAATCTATAGACCACGAACGACATGGACTCTTGACCCGATCTTCAGACCCCTGGAAACTGTACGGTCTGAGTAGCAAATGTGGACCGATCTATGCGTACTCCGCCCGTTCATTTCCGCAATGCTCCTACCTCTACAACATCGTATACACCCCGATCCCTACGTCGGCTGCGATGGCTGCTGCCTATCGAAAGGCCGTCAAGCTCTGCTCGGAGTCTCACCCACATAGCGAGTTCCATTGTACGTCGCGTTCCTTCTCAGCGCTATCTCCTAATCAAAGACAAATTGATAACTAACCCCAGGGATCTCGCCTTCCTCCTCGGCTGCATGCACACGTCTCCCTAAAGCTCCCCCTCACGTAGACCTTCGACTCCTTCCTCCACTATCCGGTCCTCCACAACAGCATCCCGGCATATTCTTCCTCACACTCACTTACACAACGATCGCAATACCAGCAGCGGCGTGGGCAGAATCGACGTTTCAAAGCTACCGCTATCGACGTCACCATGCATGTTTATAAGTTATACATCGGATCCGAAGGCTCCAAGGTCCGACGCCGGCCCCGACTAAACCATCTTGCAGCTGCCCGACGCTCACAGCCCTGCATCGTCAAGCGCGCGTATCTCTCAGACAAAAGCTTCGCAAGTCGAATATCCATTTTCATGATTTCTAGTACGTTCCCTTCTATTTCTTTATCCCTATCGGAAGACGACCTGATGTTGCTTTGCTTCAGATGCACTGTCTACGTCGACCATCTTCTCAAGGATTCCCTGCAAGGCTACCACCGTCGTCTCCTCACCCCTGGGGCTCATACTCCCCCACATGGCACCAGAACCCTCTTCGATATTCCGATTCTCTCCCTCTCAAGCTGAAAATGTTTCGAATGGGACACTCGGGCGCAGCTACGACCTTTCGCGCAGAAAACTCAATATCGTATTGGCATCTCCCGTTCGGCCAACATTCATCATGATCAGTGTGTCACCCTCTTTCCCTGCGCCCTCCAGCGCCTTCCGCCCCTTCTATCCCAGTCGCTCTCGCTTCCTATGCCACAAAGCTCCTTCCCTCCCCCTCAGCCCACTCCTCCGTTCCTTTACCTATCTCTGTAGCCAAATACAGGACCTGCTTGTTCGCTAGTAGATGCATACCGGCGGGCGTAGTGGAAACTACTTATATCAGACTTCACTTGTTACTTTTTGAGGGCGCACGATCACACGGAGATGGGGTAGAGAAAGAATAGGATCTATGTATATTTGCGATACTAGAATATAGTTTTTGAATCCGAGACGCGCTATTCGTAGTACGAAGGTGTATAGTGTGAACAGTGTACAGGGACAGGGACAAGGGCTCGAGTGTAAGCGACGAGGGAGTAATGCGCGTTCTTGCGAGGCTGCAAAATGAGAGTCGTTCTGATTTGAGTGAGAATACGCGGCGAGAGAAATTGAGCGCCATGGACTCGAATCCGAGATGGCGGAATCGCGTGATGAGGAGAAGAGAAACACAGGCGGCGAGGAGACGAGGGAGAAAACGGCGGAAATCGGTTTGCTAGTTGGGGTGCGGGTCGTACCGGCGCAAGGTGCGTTTGAGGGCGAGCCTACGGGGGATGATGAAGGCATTGCTGAGCGTTGCAGGTGTCGATGGTGAAGGGTTTACATGAACTGAAGGCAAAGGGAAAGGAGCATTGAAAGAGGAAGAGGTTGGGGGGGTGGAGCATGGTGAGATATAGAGTTTTGGAGGGCAATTTTAGGTGCTGTCGGTTGGTGGCATTTCTCGAAGACTCGAGAGATAGTCAGGGAGCGTTCGATGGCCAGTTGAAGTTTGGAGGGGGAGGCTTGAATGGTGTGTCGAGAGAGCGAGGAGTGCGGTTTCGTCAAAGCAGGTATGCGCAGACGGGGTACACAGTACTCCAGACTAGTTTCCACCAAAAGTGAGAGCGAGATTGTACGAGTTCAAGGGTGTCAGAGAGGGTGAGAGCAACGAAAGGTAGCGAAGAAGGGGGTGTCCAAAAGGTTGAGGTAATCGAGCTGTAGCAGCTGCTAGCTTCGAAGCTCTTCGAAGTAGGAATCAAAGAGCATCAGCTAGCTCAGTAGACGACAGAGCTTGAAGGGCGGCAAGGACTGGAAGGAGAACGATGCGAGGTGGCCCTTCACTAGACAGCAGGAGAACGGCGGTATCCGGGGACGTACCAAGCACAATTCAAGGGTAAGCGTGGGAGTTATGGTTGACCGTTGAACGTTGATCGACCATCAACATCTCCTTTTCTTTGCCGTTTCTCTCTCTGCGACGCTCCCTTTGGGCCTAAGTTAGTACTCTCTGTGTTACTCAACGAAACCATGCACTTTCTGGAGTGCTCTGTGGTTAAAATCCGGCTCGGCGACGCGTCGGCGCGTCTCGCGGTTCTTGCGGCATCCCCAAACACTGGGTAACTTGTAGTTGTGCAGGTTCTGCGTCTGAATGCGTTCCATCTTGGACTTGATGGCGACAACTCACAATCAGGACGCTTCGGAGGCTCTTAACATCATCTCTAATGCTAGGAATCTCTGAAGCAATACCGGATACCACTGGCGTCGGACAAAGGGCGTCCCTCAATGCCTTCGCTATCTGCGTGCTCGACTCCACTGAGTCCTGACGTTGCATCGAGGGGCTCTCCTTCAACGTTTACTTTATCCCCTGCCGCCGATAATACCACTACTCTACTACTATCTACGCCGTCTTCCGTTAAGAAAACACCCCTTGTATCTTGCCTTTTTGAGTGTTTGTCGGTGTCGAGCCCGCCGTCGACCAGCTCAGAGCCTCGCTCGTTGATCAGGCTCTCGAGCTTGCCGTCCTTGGGTGCGTTGACTTTGATAACGAGCTCACACATTTGCGGTGCGTTTTATCCCCACCGATCGATATATCTTCTCATTCTCTTTCTTTCCTCTCAGAACGCAGGGCGGTATTCTCACGACGTCCGGGATGACTGCACGACGTTGGTGGAACTCTGGATAAAAGCCCTAGGTAAGCCCATTGGCTCCGGTTTTTCGTCGCTCTCAGACTCGCAAATTCGCGTTCGTTCCACTAGACTTGCTGCGATCGCATAGACAGCGTTTTGATGAAAATCGAGTGCACCCACCGCGCATACGATCTCCCCTGTATAAAACCTATAGGCGGGCGGCTCTGCCCACCTTGCCGGAACCCCACAACTGTTCCATCGCCGTCGTCTCGCGACCGCCACGTTCGGCACTTTTCTCAGACAATTTTCACTCCCCAACACCTCAATCGCGCAAGAGTTCTCGTCGCACACTTATGCGCTCATCGTCGAGGCTCTACTCGGCGGTCCCGAATCCATAGCTGCGCGCGTCGGCGGCTCTGCTACCATCGTGCATTGCTGAGCAACTGCTCCGCGTCCGCGAGACTTGGCCCCAGGCAGTCTGGGCTCGTCCTGGCCGCGTGCAGCACGCCTGCCTTCCTTGCGTCGCTAATTTGCGGATAAATGGACGCCGAGCTGTGTGTGTTGGGGACGTTGTAGCATACCGCTGGGCAGTGGGACGAGAATCGTGTGGGTGCCTCTAACGGTGGACGTATACGAGGATGCTCGGCGATGCTGATGCCAGTGGCGGTGGACGCCGTGCTGGGACTGTCAGACGTTGTCTCGTGGAACGCTATGACTTTAACCCGAAAACTATCATTACTGCGTTAACCAGCGACGGGCTGGCCGCCTATCTATCCGTCGCTCCCCAGCCTTCGGACGTCGTTCTCCAATTTGGTTCTTTGGATGTGATGATGGTGCCAGCTCAGCGTTATATTCCGACACCGCTGTATTCGCTGTTCCCTCACCCAGTTCACTGCTGAGAAACGCCGCTACACTACTGCTCTCACCAATCACAATGCCGACGTGCCTCGCGCGCTCGTCCGCGACATGTATACCAAGAGCTGGAACGCTTTCGACCGTCTTGTCGCTATCGTACCTCCAGGAGGCTCCATCGAGTAAGTGCCTATTTTATTTTCAATCATTATCAATCTAACAACATCCGCTCAGATTAGACGACAAACTATTTGCGTTCTGGCACCTTGAAGGAGACGTGCACCCCTTCGCACACGTCAAAGGCATCTATCGTTCGAAACCGCATCAAAGTCACCGAATTCCGCGACCTCCACGCCAACCCGCGCTGCCTCCTCGAATCGCAAATCTCTCACTCCGCGTACATACGCTGCGCCAAAAAGCTCATCACCGGCGTCCTCGCGCGCTCTCCCCCCTCCTTCCAACTTCGCCTCCACCGTGGTCCGCATCCCTGGCTATCAGCTCCATACCGACGGCGCCACGCACCGTCCCGGGCCGCCCGTATCCAGCGCCCTCGGACTTGCCTTCGACCCGTACGATTCCGCTCCGCTGCCCACACGGGTGATCGCGACCGGAGCGGCGGCGAACTTCCCGAGCGTGGCGAATCTGGTGTGCGACATCTTCAACGCGCCGGTGTTCGTGCCGGGTAGCCAGATCGCGTCGGTGCAGACGGCGCCGCATCGGAACGCGCCTGCGTCGGGGTGTCCGTCGCGTGCGAGACTTGGGCGGCGTATATGGCGCGGTGGGTGTGGGGGCAGGAGGGGGGTCAGAAGGGGGGGTGGGATCCAATGTCGCCAACACCGCCAACGCGCCCTGCGGGGTATGGCCTCAACAGTGCAGCAAGGGGCATCGCTCAAGCCAAAGGCTCTCGCGCTTCGGGATTCTCTTTATTTGCTGGTACGTTCATTTCTTTCTTTCTTACAATCGGACTCATTTTGCCTTGATGATCTCCGCACGACACTACGACTGCAACCTATATCCTCGATTCCTCCTCGGCCTCCGCCCTTCACCCACCCTCACCCTCCTTCAGCTTCCCTTCAATCGGTATCACAACCCTCTCGACAACCCCCGATATCTCTTCCACGTCAGCCCCCAAGACCACAAACTCGTACAGACAACTATCACCTCGCTCTGCTCATCATCAAACCCCTTGTCGCGGCATATTCCACCGCGGATGGATGGAGTCTGTGGACTGGCATGTTCTGCGCGACTTGTTTTTTCCCTTCATTCATTCTTACGTGACATTATTTTCTTCTGCATACTTATGAAATTCAATGGTTCTCTTCATAATGTTTTGTGTATTGAGTATGTACAACATGTATATCACTACTCGACAAGTGTGAAAATAGAGACTGCAACAGGGCAGAGAACATATGTGCTCTAGAACCGGTGCACTCAAACTAAATACAATACTTGAGTCTTCCCTTTCGTTGTGCAAATAGGGGTGATTACAGTTGAACAGCATTCTGTGATTCCTTAATCTGTTTTGCTGCAGTCCTAAGCTCCTGAGCTTTGGTATCATGTTCCTGGCTTTCGTAAGTGTCTGCCAGGTTTGCCATACTGCACAAAGTCTGGGGATGCTCTTTGCCCAGCAGCCTTGTTCTCATTTCCAGAACTGCAACCTCAAGCTGTTCTGCCTCACCCCATCGGTCCTGGTTCCAATAAGTAACTGCAAGGTTTGCCATGCTTGTCAGAGTGTCAGGATGCTGTTTGCCTAGCAGCCGCTTCCTCGCTTCCAAAACTGCGACCTCCAGCTCTTCTGCCTCTCCGCATTTGCCCTGCTCCGCATAAGTTCTAGCAAGGTTTCCCATGCTCATCAGAGTGTCAGGATGGTCTGTGCCCAGCAGCTGCTTTCTCGCTTCCAAAACTGATACCTCGAGCTCTTCTGCCTCACTCAATCTGCCCTGGTGCCAATAAATAACTGCAAGGTTCCCCATACTGGTCAGAGTGTGAGGATGCTCCTTGCCCAGCAGCCGCTTTCTTGCTTCTAAAACAGCAACCTGAAGGTCTTCTGCCTCACTCCATTTGCCCTGCTCCACATAAGTATTAGCAAGGTTTGCTATACTTTTCAGAGTGTCAGGATGCTCGATGCCCAGCCCTCGCTTTGTCGCTTCCAAGACTGCAAGCAGAGGCTCTTCTGCCTCACCCCATTTGCCCTGGTCTGTGTATGTTCTAGCAAGGTTTCTCATGCTCATCAGAGTGTCAGGATGGTCTGTGCCCAGCACCCGCTTCCTCGCTTCTAAAACTGCAACCTTGAGTTCTTCTGCTTCGCTCCATTTGCCCTGCCCCGAGTAAGTTGAAGCGAGGTTTCCCATGCTCACCAGAGTTCTGGGATGCTCTTTGCCCAGCAGCTGCTTTCTTGCTTCCAAAACAGCAACCTCCAGCTCTTCTGCCTCACTCCATTTGCCCTGGCCTGCATACGTTCTAGCAAGGTTTGCCATGCTCATCAGAGTGCTAGGATGCCCTGTGCCCAGCAGCTGATTCCTCAGTTCCAAAACAGCAACCTCAAGCACTTCTGCCTCACTCCATTTGCCCTGGCCTGCATACATTCTAGCAAGGTTTGCCATGCTTGTCAGAGTGTCAGGATGCTTGTTGCCCAGCACTCGCTTTGTCGCTTCCAAGACTGCAACCTGAAGCTCTTCTGCCTCATCCCATTTGCCGTGCTGCGAGTAAGTTGAAGCAGCATTTGCCATGCTTGTCAGAGTGTCAGGATGCTCTTTGCCCAGCAGCCGCTTTCTTGCCTCCAGAACAGCAACCTCGAGGTCTTCTGCCTCTCTCCATTTGCCCTGCTGCAAGTAAGTTGAACCAAGGTTTGCCATGCTTGTCAAAGTGTCAGGATGCTCCTTGCCAAACACCCGTTTTGTCGCTTCCAAAACAGCAACCTCTAGCTGTTCTGCCTCACTCCATTTGCCCCGGTCTGCATACGTTCTAGCAAGGTTTGCCATGCTTGTCAGAGTCTTAGGATGCTCTTTGCCCAGCAGCCGCTTTCTCGCCTCCAAAGCTGCAACCTCAAGCTCTTCTGTCTCACTCCATTTTCCCTGCTCCGAGTAAGTTAAAGCAAGGTTTGCCATGCTTGACAGAGTGTCAGGATGCTCTTTGCCCAGCACCCGCCTTCTTGCCTCCAGAGCAGTGACCGCGAGCTTTTCTGCCTCTCTCCATTTGCCCTGCTGCAAGTAAGTTGAAGCAAGGGTTGCCATGCTTGTCAAAGTCTCAGGATGCTCCTTGCCAAGCACCCACTTTGTTGCTTCCAAAACAGCAACTTCTAGTTGTTCTGTCTCACTCCTTTTGCCCTGGTTCCAGTAGGTTAAAGCAAGGTTTGCCATGCTTGTCAGAGTGTCAGGATGCTCTTTGCCCAGCACTCGCTTTGTCGCTTCCAAGACTGCAACCTGAAGCTCTTCTGCCTCATCCCATTTCCCGTGCTGCGAGTAAGTTGAAGCAGCATTTGCCATGCTTATCAGAGTGCTCGGATGCTCTTTGCCCAGCAGCCGCTTTCTTGCCTCCAAAACAGCAACCTCCAGCTTTTCTGCCTCACTCCATTTGCCCTGGTTCCAGCAAGTTGAAGCAAGGTTTGCCATGCTTGACAGAGTGTGAGGATGCTCTTTGCCCAGCACCCGCTCTCTTGCCTCCAGAACAGCGACCTCAAGCTGTTCTGCCTCTCTCCATTTGCCCTGCTGCGAGTAAGTTGAAGCAACCTTTGCCATGCTCATCAGAGTGTCAGGATGCTCCTTCCCCAGCACTCGCTGTCTCGCTTCTAAAACTACAACCTCTAGCTCTTCTGCATGTCGGAAATACCCTTGCTCATATAGCACTAGTGCTAACCCTGATCCAATATCTTTGGTGATGCTCTGGGTAATCTGTTCAACAGCTTGGATAATATGAGTACAAATTTGACGTCGGTATATATAGTCTTCAATTTCATATTTCCATGGCACAGATAAACCGAGTATGACAAGAACATACTGTTTCATACTTGTCTTTGATATTGACATGGCACTCCAATGCTGAACCAAGGGATGGATATTGTATGACTCATCATCCAATTGATTTTGTTCAATCAGTGAATATGACTGCAGTTCTCTTGCTATTTTGTTGAAAACAAAAGAATCCCAATCTTCACTTGCTCCTCCGATTGCAGCTAGAAGGTTTGTGACTACTTCCTGCATGTCGGAGTCTTCTGACTTCTGATCTGATGACATGGCCCTTTGGAAGATTTCCTCTCTGATGTCTTGGTGATGCAATTGTGAGCAGATCTGTAACAGAGTTTTTGCCCCTGGACTAAGCTTTGTATAGCTCAGATTCCATGTTGCATATACCGCCAAATCATACTGGCTTTGGCCCTGAACCTCACTTTGTGCTAGTAGCTTGTCTCGAGAAGATTTGTAGAGTGCTAGATAGCTGGTCAGTTTGCCACATGCATAGATATATCCTCCAGCTTGAGCAACAGCAAGAGCAAAGCAGTGAAGCTCCTATTTATTGTGTTAATTGATCACAATGTATGAACTATAAGAACATGCAGACCTTTACAATATCTGTAGCCAGTTCTTCTTTGTTTGGTGCTCTGGCTTTAGTACCAACTACCTTCAACAGCAAATTCTTTGCATCCTCAAGTTCCAGGTCTGAAACTCGGCAAAATGCACCATCAGGGCAGTGCTCTGCATGGATACAAATTTCTGGATTCCGAGTGGTGATCACGATATTGCCAAAGGCACAAGAAGGGAAAATTTTTCTAATGTCCAATTGGGTGTCGTCGGCATTATCGAAAAGGAGAAGCCATTCTTCCTTCTGGTTTGCAAGCCAATACAAGCCTTCTGAAGCTGTCTCTTCTGAAGTCTCAGGTGCAAGAAGTTTCAAATCAGCTTGAGCTGTCTGTTCATTTGTGGCATCAACAAAGAATACTTGCGAAAAGCTTGAGACAATGAGTAATGCTGAGTGCAATATTTGACAGAGCTTTAGCGCACCGCTTGTTGGCTTGGGCCTCCTCTACAAATTTTAGAGCAATCTGACTTTTTCCAGAGCCACCAAGCCCATGCAAGACAAAGATATGTCTGGAGCCTTGGTTTTGGCTAAACAGTTGATGCATTTTTTCCAAGATGCTTCGTTGTCCTGTGAAAGTTGCCACTGGCAAAGGGCAAGGTTTCCAACTCTTTGTTTTCCTCGCTTCCGAGGCAACTTGCAGATCTATCAAAATTGTCAGGACATTCATTCTTATTTGTTCTGCAAGCAGAGCAGACATACTGCCATTGACAGTGAAATTCAATTGAGGACCCTCTCCTGCCCCACCTTGCCCTCCTGAGCCACTGCCTGCTGTGCCTCCTGGCCCCCCGATACCGCCTACAGAATTTGATCACCAGACACAAAAGGTTTGTTCACACGAATCACATACCATAGACCTTCATGCTGCTCAGAATGATTGAGCTTGAGCTCATTGTATTTGCGGAGAGTTGTAAGACTGCTAGTGAGATTTGTTGTCGTGGTCAAGTTGAGAGAGAGTTTGGGCAGTGCACGTTGTAACCGCATTGCTTCTGTCTGAAGACTGCCAGTGGCGCGGCCCGGTGCCACAAATACATACTCACTGATTACTAATTACTTTTTTTTTCTCTGTTTTGAGCAGTGAATGCAGGACAGACCGAGCAGATTGTCCCCGGCTTTTATACATGCCAGCTTGACTTGAGATCTTCGACAAAAACAAGCTGATCATGATTCCTGAATTTTTGAGTTGTGAGAGACATCGGAAGTTGAGCACCCTCAAGGCTCAAAGCGCTGCATGTTTCGGGGTCGTAGAATCGAGATTTCTGGATTGACGCTGAGTAGAGTTCACGTGTTCACGATGAGCCAAATACTTTCGCTTAGAGCAAGTGCAAAGCAAGTGTAGAGAGAGGTGAGCACTGTATCGGAAGAAACGTCCGGCGGGATCTCCGAAAGCTCCGAAACCCTCTCTCCTCCCCCCTCTACCATGCCAACCTCAACGCAAGGACGCGGTCTCCTCTCATTGATATCTCGTTGCTGTTTCGCGGACGCACGGCTACCGAAATCAAGCGGTTTTCCTTCTTTGTGACTCGGAGGAGGTAAGGGGCATATGCCGATAAAGGTCCGATCCGAAAGTGGCCAAAATCGGCACTTCCGTCCTCGCCATTTTGGACGAGATTCGTCCGCATAAGGATCGGGTGCTCGGTTTTTTTCCTGCATCCGTCCGCATAGTCGATGGGACCTCTGACCCGGTACGCTGGTAGCCACCGTTCCCGACGACGAGATCAGTGAGTATTTGGCAGATATTTAGCTCAACTCGGCCCTATGGCCGGCCATTGGCCGCTGGTCGGCCGCTGGCACAAAAATTTGTTGGCTCATTTAGTCCATTCCCGTCCGCACATCGGATGAGACATCGGCGCCGACAGGTCACTTCCGGGTGCACATGGGATCGGACATGATGGCCTTTTTGACCCAATTTCGTCCGCATACGGATGAGACATAGACGGCTTTTTGAGACCATTTCCGTCCGCATAAGGATCGGACGTTACCCGCCATATGCCCCTTACCTCTCGGAGGCCAATTCTTTTGCCAACCTATCTACGACTTGGAGGCTCGCTATCGCGAAAATCAATTTCAAACCAAGATGCTGCTGGCGTCTTCTGGACGCCTTTCGACATATTCTATGCAAACACTATCTTGTTGAGCATCCCTGATTCTCTGACCACCATCGGGCTCACTCCTGCCTCTCCTTGACGAAATTCATGCATTTAATTGATGATGCTTGAGAGGAGTCATGGCACTCTTCTATCCCTGTAGCAAGCCCTCCGTTCGGAAGGTCAAAGCCAACGCTGTGTACTCCGACTACGCGTCAAACGGGAGAAACAAAAGCTCGCCGTTATCTCTATCGGTGTCGAAAAGTCTTCACCTGGCGCTTGGACTTCAAACCGTCATCGTCGACCGAGAAGACTCAGGCTTCGACTTCGTCCTGCATGGGCGGGGCAGTATTCTGACCAGCCGTGTGTTTGCATGAAACCGAATCGCCATTATCAACACGCAGGGTAGCCACGTCGCGCGAGCCATGCCTTCCTTTTTTTTTTTTTTTCGGAGCGTTGGGGCGGAAGAGAAGGATCGTGGGTGACAAGGATGAGAGCGCTCGTGGGAATTGTAGTTGATCGCCATCCATCACGACGAAACCTTTCTCTCTCTGCTATAATAGACTGCTATCATCGTCCTTTGCTCCAACCTCACCGAATCAGGCGTCTCTCTTGTGCCTTTTGCATGGCTTGCTGGGGTCGGCTTAAGCTTTACTCAACCGCCAAAGAATCGATTTATTGTCAACGATGACCACTTGGGTCTCATATTCGCAAGTCCTGGACCTGGACAACTCACAGCGTTCGCAATGCAACTCTCAAGCATCTCACCGTGTTAGACGCGCCACGTAATCCTCAATCCGGTCCAGCTACTACTCCTCCAATCCTCCGTGCTGCTCGCTCAGCGTTTGCGCTTCGACACCGAAGACCTGGGGCGCTCAATTCGGACGTAGATTAGTAATAGTATCTTCTGCGGGGTACTGGTACGCTCGGCACGCACTGGCCAGAGTACATATCTCACCGACGTCGACGAAACGACATTCACATCGTCTTTCAATGCCACTACTATCCATGTTACAACGGGATCCATACAAAAAACCCTCACTCGCCTCGACAGCATCTTCAAATTCGTCTGCGTGTCTCTACAACGAACGACGCTGACGCCACCCGATCTTCAAGTCTCTCGAGACTCGCCGCTTTCTGTTTTTCCGATTTATGAGACCCGCACACTCTGTCCGTCCACATCCGTAGCGCTTCTACTTCAACAGCACCGTATACACCTCGATCCCTACCTTTTCTGCGATGGCTGCTGCCTATTGAAAGGCCGTCAAGCTCTGCTCGGAGTCTCACGCACGTAGTGAGTTCCATTGTACGTCGCGTTCCTTCTCAGCGCCATCTCACTGATAACCAACCCCAGGGATCTCGCCTTCCTCATCGGCTGCACACGTCTCCCTAAAGCTCCCCCTCACATAGACCTTCGACTCCTTCCTCCACTATCCGGTCCTCCACAACAGCATCCCGGCATATTCTTCCTCACACTCTCCCCCGCACGACCACCCCGTTACGATCTCCAACGACAACGGGTTTGACCTCGTTCATCTTGATTGTCTGCAAAACGTTCTACACGACGATCGCAATACCAGCAGCGGCGTGGGCAGAATCGACGTTTCAAAGCTACCGCTATCAACGTCACCATGCATGTTTATAAGTTATACATCGGATCCGAAGGCTCCAAGGTCCGACGCCGGCCCCGACTAAACCATCTTGCAGCTGCCCGACGCTCACAGCCCTGCATCGTCAAGCGCGCGCGTATCATCTCTCAGACGAAAGCTTCGCAAGTCGAATATCCATTTTCATGATTTCTAGTACGTTCCCTTCTATTTCTTTATCCCTATTGGAAGACGACCTGATGTTGCTTTGCTTCAGATGCACTGTCTACGTCGACCATCTTCTCAAGGATTCCCTGCAAGGCTACCAACGTCGCCTCCTTGCCCCTGGGGCTCATACTCCCCCACATGGCACCAGAACCCTCTTCGATATTCCGATTCTCTCCCTCTCAAGCTGAAAATGTTTCGAATGGGACACTCGGGCGCAGCTACGACCTTTCGCGCAGAAAACTCAATATCGTATTGGCATCTCCCGTTCGGTCAACATTCATCATGATCAGTGTGTCTCCCCCTTTCCCTGCGCTCTCCAACGCCTTCCGCCCCTTCTATCCCAGTCGCTCTCGCTTCAGCTGCCACAAAGCTGCTTGCCTCCCCCTCAGCCCACTCCTCCGTTCCTTTACCTATCTCTGTAGCCAAATACAGGACCTGCTTGTTCGCTAGTAGATGCATGCCGGCGGGCGAAACGGAAACTACTTATATCAGACTTCACTTGTTACTTTTCGAGGGCGCGCGATCACACGGAGATGGTAGAGAAAGAATAGGATGTATGTATATTTGCGATACTAGAATACAGTTTTTGAATTCGAAACGCGCTGTTTGTAGTACGAAGGTGTATGGTGTAAAACAGTCTACAGGGATAGGTACAAGGGCTCGAGTGTAAGTGACGAGGGAGTGATGCGCGTTCTTGTATGGCTGAAAAATGAGAGGCGTGTTGATTTGAAGGAGGATACGCGACGAGAGAAATTGAGCGCCAGGGAGTCGAATCCGAGATGGTGGAATCGCGTGATGAGGGGAAGAGAAACACATGCGGCGAGGAGACGAGGGAGAAAACGGCGGAAATCGGTTTGCTAGTTGGGGTACGGGTCATACCGGCCCAAGATGCGTTTGAGGGCGGGCCTACGGGAAGCGATGAAGGAATTGCTGAGCGTTGCAGATGTCGATGGTAAAGCGTTTACATGAACTGAAGGCAAAGGGGGAGGAGCATCGAGAGAGGAAGAGAGGTTGGGGGGTGGAGCATGGTGAGATATAGAGCTATATATAGAGGGTTGAGGCAATTTTAGGTGCTGTCGGCTGGTGGCATTTATCGAAGACTCGAGAGATAGTCAGGGAGCGTTCGATGGCCAGTTGAAGTTTGGAGGGGGAGGCTTGAATGGTGTGTCGAGAGAGCGAGGAGTGCGGTTTCGTCAAAGCAGGTATGCGCAGACGAGGCGCACGGTACTCCAGACTAGTTTCCACCAAAAGTGAGAGCGAGATCGTACGAGTTCAAGGGTGTCAGAGAGGGCAAGAGAAACGAAAGGTAGCAAAGAAAGGGGCGTCCAAAAGGGTCGTTGAGGTAATCGAGCTGTAGCAGCTGCTACCTTCGAAGTAGGAATCAAAGAGGATCGCAAAGCTCAGTAGACGAACTTGAAGGTCGGCGACGATCGAGAGGAGAACGGAGCGAGGTCTCCGTTCACCACACAGCAGGAGAACGGGAGTATCCGGGGAGGTACTAAGCACGAGTAGGCGTTGGACGATGTTGGCAGGAAAGGAGAGAGTAAGCGTGGGAGTTATGGTTGTTCAACCATCAACGCATCCTTTTCTCTCTCTGCGACGCTCCCTTTGGCTTCAACCGCTTGCTTTCCGTGGTACTCAAACGAGACATGTGCGTCATGGAGGACTTTGTGGTCAAAGATTTGCTTGGCAACGCGTCGACGCGTCTAGCGGTTCTTGCGACACTCCGAAATCCTAGGTAACTTGGGGCTCTGTACAGTAAGTAACTGGACGAATTCCAACTTGAACTCGATGTCGACGGCCCTCAATTAGGACGCCTTGAGGCTATTAGCATGCTCTCCGACGCCGGGGATGTCTGGAGCAATGCCGGAAAACACTAGCGTCAGAGGAACGGCATCCTTTCAATGCCTTCGCTATCGCCTTTCTCAAATCCACCAAACTACACTACAACCACCACCGGGGGCCCGCCTTCAACGCTTATTGCGTTTCCTGGGGCCGTCGACCATACCACTAAGCTACTATCTACGCCGTGTCCCGCTAACAAGATGCCCATGACATCTTCCGTATTTCTCGGTCTCGAGCTCGCTGTTTCCCAGAGAATCAGAGTTTCAATCGCTGACGACAGTCTGGAGCTTGTCGTTTTTGAGTGCGTCGACTTTGTGACACTGAGATCACAGAATATCAGTGCGTTTCATCTCCATCGATTGATATTTTCTTCTCATTTGCTTTCTCTTTCTTCCCAGGCCCCCGGCTACTCCCTATGAGGTCGGTCCGGAATAGGGTAAATCTGCCTCGAAAAATCGCGATTTTGGGTCCGGGAAATAGGGTAAATCTGCCTCCAATCGAGCGAGGTCGGTCCGGGGATAGGGTAAATCTGGGGGTCCAAGGTCAAAATTTCAACCTAAGGTCCTAATTGCGATGGTGGAGTAAAATTTACTGACCAGGGGTGACCGCCTCGGCCAGGAAACGACAGGAAACGGTCGAAAAAGAGCCGCCGGAGCGAAAAATGGGGCGAAAACATCGAAAAACATCGAAAAATAGGCAAAAATTTGTTTATTTTAAAATTTGGGCTATGTCGGTCCGGGATAGGGTAAATCTGCCCCCAAACGCCCGAAATTCATAGGGTAAATCTGCCCAAATGGGCGGACAGACCTCATAGGGAGTAGCCGGGGGCCTTTCTTCCCTCGTAGAACGCAGGGCGGTAGTTTCACGACGCCTGGGGTTTCCCACACGACGCCGGTGGCTCCAGGTAAACCCATTGGCTCTAGTTTTTCGTCGCTCTCACACTCATTCTGCTTCTGTTTCTTTTCTTTTTTTCAAACAGACACCTTTTTCGAAGAAACTCGAGCGCACCTACGATCTCAACCGTATAAAGTCCATTGGCGGCTCCGCTCAATATGCCCTCCTCTGGACGAAGTCCACCACCGTCCCATCCCAACCCTCTCATTCAGCATGTTACTCGGGCACTTTTCTCGTAGCACCTTCATCATACAGAATGTCTCGTCGCACACCCATGCCCTCACCATCGAAGCTTTGCTCGGCAACCTCGACCGTACGGCTGTGCGCGTCGGTAGGCTACCTCGTGCATCGCTTGCGCGTCCGCCAGACTTTTTTGTGGTTACGGGTTGGGCTCGTACTGGCTGTGGGCAGCTCGCGTCTTCCTTGCCTCATTCATTGCGGGTACTAGATTGTGACCGGTGTCGCGGCGGACTTGCCGCTTTCTTGTTTCT
The DNA here is from genome assembly GCA_037176885.1 of Favolaschia claudopus. Lineage (NCBI taxonomy): Eukaryota > Fungi > Basidiomycota > Agaricomycetes > Agaricales > Mycenaceae > Favolaschia > Favolaschia claudopus. The sequence goes on along the minus strand of JAWWNJ010000036.1, from coordinate 280,880 downwards.
CGGATAGCATGAATACGCGGGAGGATAAAGAAAAGGATTGATACCATCGCGTCTGTATTAGGTACATTGGAATACATCTGTTGTGCTCGCCCAAGGTTGCGTGCGCCAAGTACACACGTCCCCCGTCTGCCGCCGTCGTCTGCGGTAGCAACATCCGATTGGGGAAGAAAGGTGGATGCGCCGTTATTGAAGGGTTTCGATGAAGAGAAATCAGGACGAAAAGGCCCGGCTAGCGGCTCCTTGAATATTGTAAATTGTAAATCGCCAGAGTATAGTTTATACTGATTTTGTATCATGAGAGAATGTAAAATGTAAAATGTCCGATTTCAACACCATCAATCCTTGCTCAAAAATGCTTTGAGCACTCAACAATTCCGAAGAGGAGCCCAACTGATGCGCACAATACGAGGTGCGACAGTCCTGACAATTGAGAAACGCCAGCACTAAATGGCACGTATGCCGGGCTGGATGGCCGGGGGATCCCGTTGGATGATCCACCCGTTCCACCCCCAGTGAAGTTAGCACCAGCAGGCTGAGTTACAAGCAAAATGTATCAGCACTTTCACGAGACTTGGAGTCGTAATACTCACCCCGATAGGTCGAGAGATGTCTGTAAAGGCGCAACTATCCGAAGCGCAGAGGCATTTGTTGCCGATTGGATCCCAGAAGGCGGTAGAACAGTTGGCAGGTACTTTGATTTCAATAATGTATTTCAGGTCCAGATAGAAGCGTGTTAGATACACTCACATCGGAAGCGTGGTTGTGCGCCGTCCGGTACCTGCTGTACAGGGTTTGGATTCGACAGCGTTGGTTCTACTTCTGGGCAGCCATACTCGAAGTCATTGAGTGATTGAGAACACAGACTGACAGAGAATTGGCTTACGCAAGTAGAGAATGAAAAATCGGGAAACGTGCAGTGAGAAAGAAGACCGTTCTCATTGTTTGGGATGCCATTGCAAATCTTTGCCGACGCGTCAATTTGAGGGGGTGTACATTTCAAGGCGTCGACATTATTTAGTTGCGAAACGGGTACAGGATTCTTTACCCATGCGAGGAGTTGCTCGTTAGATACGATCCACACTTTAGAACCCCATCAACTCGGGTTTTGGCAGCCAAACACGAAACGCACCGTTTTGCTGCGCTGTAGCCCAGTCGAGGAATTGGTTGATCATGTCTATTGTTGACTTCGAAGCGTTTACGCCTGGGTAGGTCGTCGACAGGTGGATAGGATGAGTGTACAGCCCAATCGGCTGGCGGTTGCCGTTGTAGTGAGCCGTGAATGTGTCCTTCATGTACGTGAGGGTCGCCGCATCGTCGGGTTTCGAGCCGCCGTTAGGCGCGTCGAGCCAGGGGTCCATAAGATGCGGTCCCGCGACACCCAGGTTATCGAAGAACGCGTACATGGGAATCTCCCAGAAACCGGGTAGGACGGGCTGGCCCTTACACGAGCCTTCCACCTCTAAGCAGTCGTTCGCCATGCCGTAGTCGAGTGTGTACGGCCAGAAGGCGTCGGTTCCTGGGTCCGTGACGGGGATAGACGAGGTAGCGCTGGAGTCGTAAGTGAACTGGGCGGCGTAAAGGCGTTTGAGAGTATTAACACTGTAGTTCAAGAATGGAGCGCGGAATCCTTGGAGAGACGACTGGGGAATTCCAGCCAAAGCGTTGAGCGCAACTGCATTCCCATTGATTTCGTCCACCGATGGATCGCCGACGTGGGTCATGGTGTGGTCTGCGATTTCGTTGCCAGCCATGAACCAATCTGCGCAATGACGTTAATAATAATGTAAAATCCCGTGGAGAGTATTCGTACCAGTAACAAGAGTGTAGTTCGTGTACATGAGCCAGGTGAAGTAAGTCATCTTTGGAGCGCAGCCATTCGGGTTTTTACGCTGAGCAAGGAATTGATTGACGGAATCGAGGGTGTACGACTGGAGAGCGTCGTCGGCGGTAAAGACAATGAACATCGGCACATCTGACTGTGGAAAGAAGTTATGAGCATTCGGAGGTGGAGGGTGTGACTTTGAAATGCTCACAGGCTTCAGTCCACCCGGTGGGCTTGTGCTGGCGCAATTACAGGTCGGAAGCTTGCATTTGGATGCATCACAAGAGTACCCGGCGGCGTCTGAACTTGTTGTGGGCCCAGTTATACCACCATCATCACTGGCAAGAGCTAGCAGAGGCGTCAAGAAACCAAGAAAAAAGTAGGACAGCATGATCCGGAGCCTCCAGGAGGCTTTCGAATGAATGAAAGAACAGAGGATGGGCAGGAGGCAAGAGGCAAGAGCGAGAAGAACTTTGAAGCGGCTTGTTGTCTCCGTATAACCGATGTTCTCGTGAGTTTTGTGCGGCCAATACCTCGCTCCGGAACCAAAGTCAGACGATCTTAGATCCCGAGACCGACTCGCCGATAATGTCTGGTTTCGACTTCAACGTTGTGATTCTAGTCAAGACTGCGCCCGCTAGACATCTGGACAATGCGACTTATCAACGTTCATGCCACTGGAACCCCTCTGCGGCCTTGACGAATCGTGAGTCGTGAGTCGTCAAATGAGGACAGCGAGCTCGTTGTGTTTCGTGACGTCGTGGCGTAGTTCCACCGACCTGAGCAGGCGCATCAGCGACACATTTCACGAAGGTGAAAAGCGCAGTGTGGATGAATTTGTGAGACTATGTAATCACGAGCATGAGATATCCCACAGAAGCGGAAGCGGAAGCCGCTGGTACTGCACCGAAAAGATCAAGTGGGCGGTGCGAGCAAAAAAACGAGGTACGGACGGACGAGACGCGGCTGAGCCAGAGAAAAGAAGAAAAAGAGCTAATAACAAGTGAAGACCAGCGAGAAGACGGTGGATCGTCACCAAAAAAAAAAGAGCAGCAAAGCATTAGCTAGCAGGTGATCTCGCCGCAGGGTCATTGGCCTGAACGGGAGCTCTATAATGAATAGATCCAGATCCATTAATGGACCTGCTGCTCGACACTGAAGCCTCAGAAGCAACAGGTTTACGATCTCGGCACCACGTAGACCAGCTGCTGGAGTTCATATGCGAATTCAGAGGGGGCAACGTCCGGGTAATCCGTGAGAGGACATAGGGTCTATCAAGACTTCGAGTAAAGATTGTAGGTGACTGTACGGTGGAGGTACTGTAGTCCCGAAATAAACTGAAGCTCTGCAGGTCGACGAATGTGGGGTGTAGGCGGTTCAGGTTCGCGATAACCGTCACGGTGCACCTAGAACTTGAACTGATGCCCACCAGACGAATTGCCACAGGAACGAGCAGAAAGAGGACGCAGGACTTTCATGAGATTGAGGAGAACGAGTTCGAAATTTTGAATGTGGGGAGGCTGCTAAGACTTCAGGATATCCATGCTGACACCGACAGCCAGTTTTCGCCAGAGATACGCTCGCTGTTGCCCTCGACGTCGAGTTCATCGTTGTGGAGAACAAGTGAAGAGCACAGCCACACAACTCGCCTTCACCATCGACAACGATGCCAAGTCATATCGCCACTGTCGTGCTCTGGACTCTACAGCCTCTCTGTAGCGTTCGCTCTCTGTCATCTGAAGATCCCGACTAGGACCTTGGTTTGCCTTTGCTTCTTTGCCGTCAGTTCGCTCAGTCTCGACCTCGCGCTTCAACGAACGCCGCCCACCACCATCCTAATTTCTTGTAAACAGCCACTGCAATACCTATGGGTCATGCCACTTGAACTTCTCTTCTAAATTCATGCTGTTCAGCTGGCCACCTACTTTCAAATTTCTTCCGTCCTCACGTCGCTCTCCTTCTCAGTTCGCCTGCAATCCCCAAATCCTCTCTGCCACTCTCTCAACAGCGATCTTTGGCGACTCCGTTGTCTTTTTGTCTCTCGCATCGTGTCTCCCTTTCACTCTGCGCGTTTTTCCTCTATCCACCCAGGCTATTCAGCTTCGTATGCCACATACATCCTATCTCTGCCACTCCACGTTCCCCTTCCGCATCCCCGCTTCTTAGACGCCGGTTCTGCGACTTACGCACATATACATCCCTGCTTCCCCTTCCTCGTCTCGCTCTTTTTTCCTTCCCTTTACTTTGTAGCGCAATTCCGTCTCCTACCCAAGCCAAAATCATTGTCGGATGATGATTCTCCTACTGCACTTTCACTTCAAACTCTGAACGCCTTCCATCGCCGCCCTCTCTTCGCATCCTTATACATTCTCCAATTCCCGTTCCCCAGAAGCCGTTCTTTCACGCTCTTGTCGACACACATACTGGGCTTCTACGGCTCATACAGACAATCTCTGCTCCCGCCACTCTCCACATCCCGCACCCTCGACGCCTCACACATTATCCGACTCATATCTACGTTCCTGCTTATCGCCCTTCCCCATTCCCTCCCTGCCTCTTCCATACGCCTCATTCACGCTCGGCACCTGCCTCGCGACCCTTATACCTCACCCTCACTATATTCCCAGGATTCAAGCTATCTCACTGAGAGCAATCTCCTCGCCAAAACAAATGAACTAACCGCCGAGCTGTGTCCAATGATCAATCCACCAGTGTCTCTACACTTCGACGGCTGCGCGGACGGATACGCGGGAGAGGCTGGTTATTGACCACAGCGTCACCGTTTGAGAGCGGTGGAAATTTGTATGACCCTTGCCCCCGTTTTGTCCTCGTGCGCTGATCATATTGCTAGCTACGAGCCGCAACGAGCTCCAGCCACATCCTCCTTTTCCAGCTGGTATTCTTGCCGCCGTAGATGCCTCTCTTTATGCTGGGTTTCACCCTCAAGACTTCAAGCTCTGGATCCTGCATGTCTCCTCACCTGGCCTTCCTACGACGATCGGGCAGTCAGCCAGAGCGCACACCTTGTATCAAAATTCGATAGGACCCTCTACCCTGGTCTTCCCCTTCCTGTCGCCTACACCAACTCTCTCCCTCCGCTTGCCCTCTCTCGATCGAAGTGACCCGCTCGACCTCGCTGCTCGATACCACTTCCGCTTTCACTTGGACTCCCTTCATATACTACGTCAAATCTTTCTGCCGCCTGGTCCATGTTCCTCACTATACTTACACGCCCACCTCCGCTTCTGTGCTTCCCGTACCCCATACTTGTCATACACCTAGACCCGGCCCCACTTTCCCCTACTCCTAACTAATCCATTTCCATCGTCATCCTCATCGCAACTCGTCCTCCACTGAATCTACCGAGTCTCGATTCTACTTTACATACCCGCACCGCCCCCTCGTCCGAGTCGCACATAATTACCGTTACACACGTACGGCTCGCCCGTGCCTCGGGTCGAGACTGGGCAAAATAACGCGTAGTGTGGTTCGAGTCTCATGCTGAGGTGGCTTAATATACCAGTTCTGGGTCAATTGGACCGGAAAAACACGTCAAAACGTATAGAGCGTTCAGTTGCAGGCCGTCGCGTAAATCACGGTGCATGGTGCCCAGCCAGCGACCGAGTCCGCATAAATTATAGATGTCCAGAACGAATCCATGCGAAGAGGACGCGAGGAACTTGAAGAGCAGTGGAGGGAGAGAAGCGTGGGAGTTTCGCGTCGCCCTTCGTTTTTGTTTTGGTTGTTTGGTCACGGTTTCTCTCCTCTCTTTGACCGTTGTTTCTTGGAAGCTTTCAGCTTCACTCTTCTCGACCACACCGGAAACGCGACCAACAACACGGGAAACTACGCTGTTATTTCAAGTCCTCAGGCTGCCGTGGCTAGTCTTCAGGCAATTCATACTGTCGCACCTACCAACCTTCAGGCGCCATAACATCCAAGACCGTGACCCAGCCACGTCAAGCTAGAGTACTCGCTCTCCACCGGTTCCATTGAATGTCTCAAGACGACCTCTCGTCGTATCGACATTGCTGACTGACGAACAAAATGAAGGCGCCGCAAGCCTATATCAAGCTGTTCCAATCGCTTCGAATTCGTAACTCAGGCTATCAAGACTGACTGTTCAATAGTAAATACACAAGCAACCGCATCGGACATAATCATTTCTGACTGCTTCCCAGCCATAGCTGTATTTTTCTGGCTAATGAAGTCCAAATCATCCAGGACAGACACGATCAACCAACGACCAACAACCACGAGCAGCCCCTCCGCCCCAACAAGGGACATATCTCACACCAAAGGCTAGCACGTCCAGCTTCTCTTTTGTCGCTCGTACGTTGTTTTCGCCTCTTTCTTCTTCTATCCTTCTGATGAGCACGCTTTCGCGCTTCTTCAGGCTCGGTGCACTCACCGGCTGTCTCTTCAAAAATCAGCGCCTAACGGCCCCACCGTAAGAAGACTCCTTCTCAGCGTCTACCCCTCGACCCGCGCGCCTCCCCTTTCACCCAGAGCCACACTACGCTTTCTTATCTCCATCCCATCCTCTCCATCTCCAACCTTCGCACCGAGGACCATAACCTTGTACGCACACAACTGGGCTCCATGTGAACGCGTTCCATGCCGCGAACCTGGTGCCTACCGCCTATCGTTGGCGATCTTGCATCCGCCGTGGGGTTGGAGGCGAGACCTTAACATGCTTAACAACCCGTCAAATTTGTCCACCACGCATAGGTTTTTCGTCGCCTACGTCACCCTCGTATCTTACTGCGTCCCTCACCCTGCTCGAAGGTTGATGACGCGCACGAATCACCTTCGGGGAACGCTGACTTCTTTTGTGGGGCGAGCGTCGGGGACCGGAGGACCAAGACGAAGGCGGGATATAAAGCTCGCGACAATGGGATGATTCCAGGACGATGGGGTGGTGTGGATTCATGCCCTGCGGGGTATGGCCTCAACAGTGCAGCGAGGAGCTCCAGAAAACACACCTCGTTCTATCCATGCAAAGAGTTGAGCCGGCGGCGCGAGTCTGCTTGTGACTGCGGGGCAGGGACAACATCGACGTCAAATCAAATCAAAGCAAATCCCCAAGCTGACGGACACGCTGTCCACGTCTGCAACGAGGGACATCACTCAGACTAAAGCTTCTCGCGCTTCGGGATTCTCTTCATTTGCTGTTACAGTGGTATGCTCTTCTTGCTTTCTTTCTTACAATCGGACTCATTTTGCCTCACCAGCTCCTCCCTCAAGATCACCGCACGACGCTACGACTGCAGTTTACACCCTCGATTCTTCCTTGACCATTTGCAGCCCCCCCTACACGTTACCACGACCTTCACCCAAACTCCAGATATGTGTCCCTTCAGTTCGCAAGATCACAAACTCGTTCAGCCTGCCCTACATACAAGTATCACCCCGCTCCGCTCACCGCCAAACCCATCGTCATGGTGGAATGTCGCCCGCCGTTGATGAAGACTTGCGATCGAAGTCCTCGCCGCCCGAACACGGACCTCGCGATGGCGCAGTTAGCAGTTATGGGAGGTGTCAGCGTCTTCTCGCGCTGCCCTCATCTTTCGGCTCTGCTGTCGCCGATGATGATGACGATAGACGAGTACAGCCGTCCCCACCTCCCGCCGTCATCGGCGGTACCAACATCCAATGGTTAACGAGGGTGATCTCGACGAGGGAAGGGGGGGGTCCGGGTCTGCACAAAGTTTCTGCCGGCAAGAACGGGACGACGTCACGCTTCTGGAAACTGATTGCGGTGGGCATGCATGTGCCCTGTACCACGGAGCGAGTAGCCAATCGCGAGCCAAGGCAAAACGAGGACATGATCCGAGAAGTTGGACATGCCAATACCTCAGTAGGGCAGGAGAGTACATATGGCAGGAGTCGCTCTCCATGTCCTCCGTCCCCCGTCCTCCCTCTCGAACTCACAATCTCGCCCTGGGACGATCAACATGGCTTTCCCCTGTAATTGTACCTACCATCGCCAAAACTCCTGGTCAAAGCCTTCCCTTAACGGGCTTAAGCGCCTCAAGGTCGAAAATTCGGGAGCTGAAAGTCTTCTGGTTCCGACCACCCCGGCCGAGCTTCCCCCGTATTTCTGGGGGCAGGGGCTTCGGTACCGTCTCGCCCGAATCTTTAGACTCAAGCTGAGACATGGGACCCCTCACACCGGCTATTGTGAAGCGCGGAATTTGATTCGGGATGGCGCCGTGGCCGATATAGTAGCTCTTGCTCGGGAGGCAGCGGAAGTCGTCGACCATGTCTTCAGAGACGTGGGCGGTGTTGATATCCCGGGGTGCTCAGTTCGCAGCAAGGATGGGTATTCATCCCTTTCGAGCTCTATCACACCAGGCCTAGTTCAGCTGAGACTGTCCCCCGGTCTTGAGCGATGGAAGGAGGATCAACAGCTGGCCGGCAAGGTTCTTCCCACCAAAGGCTCCGGATTGACTCAGGCCTCGCCATCGATTCTGGACATGTTTGGGGCTGGAGACTGGCCTGAAGCCATGAAGACAAATAACACATTCTTCGGTTGCGGTATTGCCTCCTTGCTTATCGGTGCTGCGGACCCAGCGACCCTGTTTTCGAACTACGTGACCGACATGGTCTTTTATTATGAGCACGGCTACAATCACGTCTTCCCGGAACTAGAGCCGCTGATAGAGAGAGGCTTAACAGACCGGCATGCGAAACGTACACCAGGAGGTCTCGAACGTCGGAGTGCGGTCTTGGTCGGCAAGGGGTACGTTCAGAGCAAGATTGCCTTGGAGAAGAAGCACAAGTCCCATTTGAAGAACCAATCAGCACGATTCGATCGGCGAACCGCGCAAATTGTCTTCTTCGCCGACAGCAGTCTGCTTGGTATGGCGGCTGAGTCAGTCGCGCGCGGGTTTGACCCGGCCGCCGTCATGAGCGACTTGGTCTTCAGCTCTCCAGGCACAGATGTTGTTGACGTGGGCCGCGACCTTGTGAACTCCGAGGTCATGAATTCATTTCTCAACGAGCTTTAGCTCCCTGCCTTCGGCACGGGCCACTCGCTGCGCTCGCGGCGTGCCTACGGCGGTCACACAGCTCGTCGGGGCTGCCGCCCCAAACCCCGCAGTGAATTGCTTGCCGACGGCGCCGCACTGCCGCTCGCTGCACTCGCCAGCGCGCGTCGCCGCGGAAATCTCACGGTTTGACAGAAAGTCACGGGGTGAATTCCCTTTCCTGGAGCTGAGGCTGTGCCGTCCTCTTTTAAAGTATAGGATGTCGCGGACGTCACCGACAATGGCGTTGTGAGCGAGGACGTGCTGCGAAGAGTATACGATGCCTACGCTGCCACGGGAGCCAGGATGTTGACAGAAAGATGGCAGGAACCAGTGGCTAGGATGTGTGCTGCCCTCTACACTTGGCATATCCAGAATGATCGGCATTTCTTTTTTCGCAGTGCGATTCTAGGCTGGCCCAAGGCTCGAAAGACGCCGGCGCGACCACAGCGCGAGGCCGACTTTGACGAAGTATTCGACAGTGAGTACCACACGACAGGGTTCAGTAGGCCACTTGATGCAAAATACACCTGCGATGGCAAGGATACATGCGACCATGTTCGTCGCCTTTTGAGCCGTAATCCACAGCCCCTGCTTAAGGAGCTCTGGCAGTATCTCGTGACCCTCCCGCTCGAGTATGTGCGAGGGGGCAAGATCGATGAGGAGCGCGAGAGAGACCTCGCGGAAGGCTCGCGGCTCCGCATGGCGCGGGCCCTCTCCCAAGGAATGGTTCTCGAAGTCGTTTGGATCGTTGCTCACGCGAATCATCATGCGTGGCAGGTGAACTATCTGTTTGAGGCGGCCATGTTTGGCAGCATCCTTGACGGAGGCAAACTTGCGGGTAAGCTCGATAGAGTAGAAGAAATATGATAGAGCATTTGTAGAGCATCCACATATACTTATGAGTAATGAATAGATAATATAGATTTGATTTTATACGCTTAGCTCGACGCACAAGAAGAAGTGCCACGTACCTCAGGCTTTCTCGTTTCACTTCACGTCGGGATCGGGAATGACTCACGCGGAGGGAGTGGAACAAAATTGGTCGTTTTCAAATGGGGCGGCGGCGTCGACAAAGCTCATGGGCCCGAGCGCGAGACAAGCCACTGGCACTCTAGAAGATATTACGTGAGTGGGGCTACTGTTGCCTTGTACTCTGTATAGATCGTTTGCTTCCCAAACGGCTCGCAGTTAGCATCAAAGAAGGCTTGAGACACAAGTCCAAGTCGACCTTTGATGCCTTCACGCAGGGGTTGGAGGAGTCGCAGGCGGAAGAGGTGGCGTCGTGGAGGAAGCGGGTGATCGAGTGGGAAGTGCAAGCGCATCCCGATTTTTCGGAGTCTCCCTTTGAGGTAGTCGAGGAGGGTGAGTTCTGGAACATGTGGCTAAGAGATCTCCCTGACCATAAAAACAGTGACGAAGCTCCGAGACATACAGCTTCAAGTTGCCACGGAAGAGTTTCTCTGCACAGAGGCAGGGGAGAAGGTATCGTTTCTTGGTTTCTCTCCTCTTTGACTCCAAGTTGAAGTTTGAGAGTTGATTTCTCCAACTCTCCGTTGCGTATGGAAGCTTCATCCTACAAGCAGAAATATATCTATCTATCGACCACAGAAAACGCTACCAAAAACACGGGAAACCACACTGTTACTTTCAAGTCCTCAAGCTGCCGTGGCTAGTCTTCAGGCAACTCATATCGTCGCACCTATCAACCTCCAGGCGCCATAATATCCAAAACCCAACCACGTCAAGCTCAGGCTAATCGCTTTCCACCCGTTTCATTAGATGTTTCAACACGTCCCCTCGTCGTATCGACATCGTTGACTGACCAACCAAACGAAGGCGCCGCAAGCCTATATCACTGGCAAGCCATTCGAGTCGCTTCGAATTCGTAACTCAAGCTGTTCAATACACAAGAACAACCGCATGGGACATGAAATTCGCTGACTGCTTCCTCGACCTAGCTGTATTTTTCTGGCTAATGAAGTGCAAATCATTACACAAGGACACGACCAACAACCGCGAGCGGCCTCTCCGCCCCAGACATATCTCACACCAAACGCTAGCACGCCGAGGTGCTCTTTTGTCGCTCGTACGTTGTTTTCTCCTCTTTCTTCTTCTATCCTTCTGATCAGCACGCTTTCGCGCTTCTTCAGGCTCGTTCCCCTCACCGGCTCCCTTGATAAAATCAGCGCCAAATGGCCACCACAAGCTACACCTACGACTCCTCCTAATCGTCCACGGTCCACCCGTCGACCCGCGCCCATCCCCTTCTATCCAGAACCACCCTACGCTTCCTCATCTCCATCCCATCCTCTCCACCTCCAACCTTCGCACCGAAGCATAACCGTATACGCACACAAAACGCGTTCTACGCCGCGAACTTGGTACCTCCCGCCTATTGTTGGCGATCCTGCTACCGACATGGGGTTTCAGAAGAGACATCAAACTACCGCGTCAACTCTCGTCTACGCACAGTCTGTTTTAGACAGGCATAATCGCAGGCGAGCCCTCGGAAGTATTCGGAACCCGCTATCTTCGCGTTTGTCGACGTGCACGCAGTCGATGGCCCTAAGAAAACCGACTGCTTGGATCGATAGTGCCGAAGATGGTGGTCGAGCGAGCGGCGGGGGTCGGAGTACCACGATCAGAATGAGATTCAAGGCTCGCGATAGTGGGATGACCTGGGCGGCGTGGGCCGTATTGGAACGAGTTCTCAATTTTCCATGTGGCGGCGTGGATATACGCCCTGCGGGGTATGGCCTCAACAGTGCAGCGAGGAGCTCCAGGAAACACACCTCGTTCTATCCATGCGAAGAATTGAGCCGACGGCGCGAGTTGCTGCTTGTGATTGCGGGGCAGGGACAACATGGACATCAAATCAAAGCAAATCTCCAAGTGGACGGAAGCACATTCCACGTCTGCAGCGAGGGGCATCACCCGGACCAAAGGCCCTCGCGCTTCAGGATTCTCTTCATCTGCCAGTACATTCATATTCATTTCTTTCTTTCTTACAATCGGACTCATTTGGCCTCGCCAGCTCCTTCCTCAAGATCACCGCACGACACTACGACTGCGACCTACACCCTCGATTTCTCCTCGACTGACGCCGTGCACACTCATCCTCACCATCTTTAGCTTCCCTTCAATCGGCATCACAAACCTCTCGAAAACTCCAGATATCTCTTCCATATCCTCCGACTTCGCCCCACAAGATCGCAAACTCGTGTCGCCTGCCCTACATACAAGTATCACCCCGCTCCTCTCATCGCCAAATCCATCGTCGCGAAACGTCGCCTGCCGTTGATGACAATTTGCGATCGAAGTCCTCATTAAGGCGGGCCGCCCGAGCACGGACCTCGCGATGGCGCAGGTATGGGAGGTGTCAGCGTCCTCTCGCGCTGCCCTCATCTTCCGACTCTGCTGTCGCCGATGATGACGATGGAGTGACACGCCTACTACCGCGCGGAGGAACGCTGATCGCTTTGAGATCGAGACGGCTATTGGCGGCCGGCGGGTGGAAGAGCAGCAAGGTATTGTGGTGCGGCAGATGTATGAGGTTCGCGCGCGCGGGGCGGTGTGCGGAACGACTTCGGGCTGCAACTGGGGATACGGTGCAAGTACCATCTCGCCGTTATGTCTCTACCCGTAAAGTCAAGGCCGCGAGCCGCCCATTCCAATCTACTCTTTGGGATTTCGCGCTTGCCTCTCTCTTCACCTCACTCCGCGGTGCAAGTGATGGCGAGAATGACAGCGAACCTTCATGCATACTTCGCACGAGAGAACGAATGTTGTGAGAATGAGGAGGATGCTGGGCGGCGATAGGGCATGGGATTGGAAGTGGGCGAATGTGCGAATGCTGAGGCGAAGTGCCAGTGCCAGTGTGGGGTGTTGATTCGAAGCAACGCCCACGAGGTCATCGTCGTGGTGCTGGATGCGGAGGTGTGCCCAAGAACGTGGAAGACGAAGAGGAAGGGGAGGACGAGAAGGGGGACCAGGTGAAGAGGGCATGTAGCCCTCTTTCGCCTTCATGCGCCTATCACAGGTCGAGCGGAAGCGTCGTCTGTTGGACTGAGGAAGCGATGGACCATATTGTGGTGCGGTCGCTGGTTTCAAATTGGGGACCGACGGTATGGGGGTGGAAGAGGATGTGGGCATAGCATCCTCAAGCGAAAAGGTAGTGCGAGTTACGTCTTGTGCCTCATTCCCCAGTCTGGCGTCAGCTTGATCTCAGCTCTATCGAGGAGGGGCTCTGCATTAGGTTGTCAATGTGGTGTCGTTCTCTGTTTAATGAATCGCTTCTGTCGGATGTTGACACGCCGATCCGATGTTGACACGCACTCTGTATTCAGCTCAGAAACTGATTCCGTAACATTTCAAGCGATTCAATTTTGTCTCTAAGAAACGTCATATTTCCCAGCTAGATTTCGGGCAACAACAGAGTCGCTTGTGCTCTAATTGTTCACGACGATTCTTCTTAGCGTATCTCGACACCATTTCTGAGCCCCATCAACAACACGCAACATTTGACCTATCGCGGCCCCTTCGTGGTTCGTCCTTTTTTGGGTATAAAACACCCTCATCTCTGGGCTGAGTGGCACTATGGTCGGAGGGGTATAGGGAGGAAGCGCCGGCGCCCCGTTGGATATGTTCTTGTTCTGTCGAACGAGCTGCACTTTTCGGTCGCGACGGTGAATTCGTTGCCCAGGTTTTCGGAGATGCTCTGAGCTCAGCTTACGAGTGATTTTCTCGAATCGCTCGACCACCTCTCCAATGGTTGGACGCCGAGCAGGGTTCTTTCGAGTCATATCCTTTATCAGCGGTCTGAGAAAGCGAAGCGGCCGGTATAACCATAACCTCTGGAACACATGTGCATTGTCAATTGTTGCGCGCTGGAAGAGAAAAGCCTCACGTCGTGGCTGGCCCGCGGAAAGCCTTTGTAGACAAATTCTTCCTTCAGAAGATTGCCAAGAAAGTAGATGTCCGTTGGGAATGGATTACAGGGAAGATCATACGCAGCTCCGATGTGTTCAGGAGGGGACCTGTCGGCTCCACGAATTACATCCTCCATGGGGGACCCTTGCGCTGGATCATATCGACGGGACAGCCCGAAGTCGATGATATAGTAGCGAGGCCAACATTCGGTACGTGTGATGGGCCGCGACAAATGCTTGTAAGCGGGGTCCATCAAAGTCTGAACCGGATGAAAACCTTCGGGATAGAGTAATATAGGATCTTGTAAAATGTTGAGGAGTGTACAATCACTGTGAATGGCTATCTCGTCATAATTCACGCTATGATTCGACTCGTACCGTACCGATGAGCAACAAAATTTTCATGCATATATTGCATTCCCTACGGTGGTGGTGAGATTAGGATTTAAGTTTTTTTGGGCCACTACCTCAAAAATCTGTCTCCAGCAATCAACGAGCTCCCCTACTGTTTCGAAGAGGGGTTCTTGAAAGCTCACAAGCAAGGGCATCACCATAATTTGAATGTCAGGATCCTCAGGTTCTTGCAGAAGGTCGAGTAGAGGTATACAGTGGTTCCGAGGATGTCCAAGGTGTAGGGGCGAAGAAAAGAGCTGCGCTATCTCGACTTCGTGTGGGTGTAAACTTGTATAAACCAATTTGAGCATGACCTTTGCGCCATCCGTCATACGCACGGCGTCCATGATAGTATGGCGCTAAGTAGCAGAATTTGCTTCAGAAAAAGCACAGCCTTTGAATCAAAGGCAAGAGCATACATAAAAGCCCGCTCGAAGCTCATCGAGCGCTGTCTCGTCCAGAACATGATACCTAGATGCGAAGTCCGGGTCGAATTTGGGGCGTAGACGATAACCTTGCTGAAGGAGAAAGTCCCGGCGGTGAAACCAGTGCATCTCATACTCATCTAAGCCGGGGGGCAAGTTGGGTTCCATGCCTGCAGCGGTCAAAATGCGTTGTGACAGTCACTGTGGGTGCGATGGCACTTCATGACAAGAACAGTGCAGACGAGAAGCAGTGATGAACATCGATACACCTCTACACGTAGTTCGCGATATCCACGCAATTGAGATACTGGAACGATAGCGGAGTTGTAAACAATCAAGGAGCCAAAGCCGCAGGCTCCTCGCTCAAGTTCTAGATGAACTTTGTCCAGAAACGAGTAAGGGAGTTGTCCAAACTTTTCGGAGCTGCGAGCTGCAGTGTAGCTACAAGATTATCACGTTGCAGACTTATGTGTTTGCAGCTCGTAAGGGGGTGGGGTGCTTGAATCATTGTCAGAGACTCAGAGTTCCGTGCAAAGAGTGGTTCGGACTTTCGGTGTGAATTTCCGATCGGACAATGCCGCCAGCCTCGACTCGGAGGCCGCTTGTGCAGGTCCTCTCCAGGAGGCTCTTCTTCCTCGTCTTGTCCTCGTCACTATCTTTGAGCTGCGTCTCTGCTTGTATTCGCTATTCTACGATGTGATATCGACGCAATTTGAAATTGAAGCTGTTCTTTTGCCTGCCTTGCAGTGCCTTCGAGCCTTTTTATCTTCGCCGCAGACTTCGCGCTTTATTGAGCGAGGTACGAGCTAGATTCAATAAAGTGTCTGTCTAGAGAGACTAACTTCGCGCTCCTTTTCACGACCAACTTGAAAGTTTCCCGTCACGGTCCGACGGTCGTTCCTCGCAACTTTCTCCTCTTCCTGGCCGACTATCGTCTTGCCAAGACTTCATCCCATTGACTATCTCCGGTACTTTTTCCGTCTCAGAAAGCAGGGATGGCCGTGCATCTCTTATCGACGCTGAACTGCAACGTCAAATTTATCTTCGTTGGTTCGAGCTAAACTTCATCTCGAACCGTCTTAATTTTCAAGTAGACCAACCAGAAACTGCCGCTTTGCTTCCCGGCTGACTCGAATCCCAGCGCCTTTCCGCTCTTGTTTGTCTTCTCACACATCAGCTCATTTCCCAAAGGCTTGCAATTTACATAACCCAGCGGTATCCGCTCAAGAACCGCTGTACTGTAAAAACTTATACACCTCTCGTGTCGGCCGTTCGAGCAATAGTTGTTCCCCAACGTCAGCTCAGACTACCTTATAAATAATCATACTTCTGCGCCCCACCAGCCACGTTGACATAGTACCAGCACAATTCCTCTTTCAGCCCGTCAACCTTCCTCGCTTCCCCCATATCATCCTCTCGCCGACACTCTACCTACGCGCAAATTGCTAGCTCAAAGGCGCGGCATTCATCAGAACGATTTGACTCGTGGAAACTATACTCCCCTTTCTCTGCTCCCAGCCAGTACCAGAAACTGCATCGCTGCATCAGCATCCCGATCCCAGCACCCCGCCATGGCGCTTACTCGAACCTCTCCCCTATTTGATTCTCACTTCGCGGGAGTCAATGCGGAGCAGCTGAAGACAAGGACAAGGATGATCCCACATCCATATCTCACGCGGGATGTGGTTGGGAATGGGCTCGGGTTCAGGCAGGTCTTTGCACTCGGTAGACGGCCGAGACTGATTCAACGACGGAGAAGATAAGGCCAAAGTGCAAGTGCGAAGGGAATCGGATGGGAGCGAGCTTGTCCACGTCGTCGTGCTGGTGATGGAGGCGGAGAAGCTCGAGAGGAAGAGAGAGGAAGAGGAAGGAGAAGCGGACGGGGTCATGATTAAGAGGACATGCGACGCACGCCCCCGTTCTTCCTCGCGCTCGTGCTCGTGGTAAATGAGCAAGCGGGAGCCTGCGCTATTTGACCAAGAAAGCGATGGATCTGTGAGTCTGGAGCGGTTGTTTGTTTTGAAGTAAAGGGATGCGGGTATGGTGCGGAGTGTGGGAGATATGGATGGATGGAGACGTCCTCGCGTAGCGGAGAGAAAATCTGAGTTCATCGTTTCGTGCCTGTGTTACGACAGCATGAGTTGTTTCTAATTCCACACGCAATACATGAACTACCGAGACGACTTCGTCTCTGTTTGGGTATAGAACGCCCGCATCTCGGGGCTGAGTGGAAATATGGTCGGAGGGGTATAGGGAGGAAGTGCCGGTACCCACTTGAATAGGTTCTTTATCTGTCGAACCAGCTGCGCTAGCTTGGGAAGGAAGTAAAACCGTTGCCCAGGTCTCCTGAGATGCCAGAAGCTAAGCTTACGAGTGATTTCGTCGAATCGCTCGATAACCTCTCCGATAGTTGGACGCAGAGCAGGGTCCTGTTGTGTCATATCCTTGATCAGCGGGTCGAGAAAGCTGAGTGGCCCATATAACCGCAATCTCTGGAACATCCAAAAATCCACAATATTGAGTGCCGAAATCAGGGAGTACAAGAAATTGTCTCACGTCGTCCGAGCTCATCGGAAAGCCTTTGTAAACAAAGTCTTGCTTGAGCAGATTACCAAGAAAGTAAATGTCCGTTGGGAATGGATTACAGGGAATGTCATACGCAGCCCCGAGGTGTTCAGGAGGCGACTTGTCGCCTCCACAGATTACATCCTCCATCGGTGGTCCCTGCGCCGGATCATATCGACGAGACAGGCCAAAGTCAATGATATAGTAGCGCGGCCAACACTCGGTACGTGTGATGTGCCGCGCAAAATGCTTGTAAGAAGGGTCCATCCAATTTTGAATTGGATGAAAACCATCGGGATAAAGTAACGTGGCATCTTGCATGATGTTACTGAACGTACAGTCGCTGCAAAGCGTTGTCTAATCATTTCTTATGCTGACATTGGACGCGCGAAGAACGTACCGATGAGCGACAAAATTCTCATGCATATATTGAATTCCCTATGGCGGAATTGGGTCAACAGATCGGCAAGTTGGATAGGCGCACTACCTCGAATATTTGTCTCCAGCAGGTAACAAGCTCCCCGACCGTATCGAAGAGGGGTTTGTGGAAGCTCGCAAGCAGGGGCATCACCATAATTTGCTTGCCAGAATTTTCAGGATCTTGCAGAAGGTCGAGTAGAGGTATACAGTGATTCCGGGGGTTCCCTAGGTGTGGCGGCGAAGAAAACAATTGCGCTATCTCTACCTCGTGTGGGTGTAACTTGTTGAAACCGATTTGAGCATGACCTTTGTGCCATCCGAGACACGCACGGCGTCCATTATAGTGGGACGCTAAACGGCTTCGGTTAAACAAGAAGCTTGAAACAAAAATTGGAATCCTACGGAATACGACGTTCCACACTCTTCGAGTGCTGTCTCGTCCAAAAGATGATACTTGGATGCGAAATTGGGATCGAATTTTGGGTGCAACCGGTAACCTTGAGAAAGTAGGAAATCTCGAAGATTGAACCAGTACATCTCAGATGCCTCTACACCGGGGGGCAAACTGGAAATCATTGCGTCCGTCAACATGCGGCGGCGTGACAGTCAGTCACTGTGGGCGCGATGACACTACGGTGACGAGAAACGAGAGAGGCAGAGAAATGGATGGCGTGGACGCAGTTATCGATATGCACAATAAGATGGAAATTGTAGCTCGAACGATAGCGGAGCTTTTGAATGATTAAGGAGCCAGAGTAGCTGAAGGAGTTGAAGGGAATTGACTTGGAGACGTTCAACAGGCCCCGGGAAGCTCCTGCCAAGCCTGCTCCGAAAAAAACCACCATTTTAGCCTCAAAAACCCACTTGATTTGGTCAACTTTCGCTGAAAAACCCACTTTTCGGAGAAGGTTTTGGCCTGCCGAGATTGCCGGCGAGTGATGGGATCAGAGCTTCCTTGAATTCGGTCGAAAACAGCCCAAAAAGCAGCCAAAATCTGCCCAATAACCCACTTTCGGAGAAGGTTGAGTGATTTCCTGGCCTCAAAAACCCACTTTTCGGAGAAGAAAATCGCGAAATTTTGGCTTGGAAAACCCACTTTTCCGGAGCAGCCTTGGCGGGAGCTTCCCGGGGCCTCGTTCAACTTAAATCCAAGTCTGTCGTGGCTTGCAGCTCGAGGAAGTGGCACTGTGGTGATTATATTGAGACGTTCACCAAGCCAATGTGCTTTGCAGCTCGTCGTAAGGAGGGGGTGCTTGACTGGAATCGTTGTCAAAGTTCTGTGCAAAGAGTTGTTCGGACTTTCGGCGCGGATCTCCGACACTCGTCTTGTCGTCTTCCTCGTCGCGTCGCTATCTAAGACTGTCTTTCGACTTCAGCATCCTTGCTTCCACGATGCAATCGACGCAATTCAAAGCTGTTCTGTGGGATACCTTCTGTGACTTGCAGTGGCCTCGACGCTCGATCTTCGTCACTTTTCTTATCCCTCGTATTTTTTCGTCTTCGCCAGCACTGGCATGAATTACTTACCATGTATCTCTTGCCGACGTTGAAGCCGTTGCTCAACCTATCCTCGTTGTTCTGAGTCAAGCCCCAAACTCTTGTGTGTGCTCAACCATGAAAGTAACAATATCTGGATTTTCTTTTCATATTGACACACAAGACTTGCGAGTTTCGTCAACGTTGCAGCTAGAAGATTACCACGTCTCCCTTACTTCTGCGCCCCGCCACCTGACACCCAGTATCTACACCCACTCAACACTTTCTTTCACTTAATCCTCTACGCTCCCCTTACAGTATTTCGCATCTCACCGACGCGCTCCGCGCGACTGGTATCACCTGAGACCACCCACTTCTCCCCGCGCTCATTGCACAACCACCTGCTTTCTTGGCGCAAAATCATCCAGCATACATGAAAAGACTCGTCTTGGGAAACCTGCTACAGATCCCTCTCCGCTTTCGCTGCTCATCGGCCAAACTAGTACCTCGCTGCATCATTGTCCCGATCCCAGCAGTCTGCCACAGCGCCGGCTTGGCCGTCTCTCCTTTCTTCACCTCACACCTCACGCTTACCTTGGGAGGTGCAGAGACAAGGACAACTGACAGCGCTCATCTGTACCTCGCGCAGGTGTAGAAGCGTAGGAGGACGGATAATGCGGCGTTGGAAGGAGGAGGGCGAGCGTCGATAGTGATTGACATGGGGTCGGGATGACATTGAGCTGATGCTTGGAGCCAGTAGACGGCCGAGGTTGACGGAAACGAAGATAAGGCTGATGCGCAAATGAATTGGATGAGAGCGACGCTCACGATGATGCACTCTAGCTTGTCCACTTTGTGGTGCTGTTGAAGGAGTGGGTGGGGCCGGGAATGTCGCAAACGACGAGAAAGGACGGAAATGGGGACAAGGGTGAAGAGGACATGGTACCCTGCGTCGCCCTCTTTCCCGTCATCGTGGTAAGTGAGCGAGCGAGCGCGAAATTCTATTGGACACTGACGGAAGCGATGGGTCTGCGTAGTCCGTGGCGGCTGTTGGTCTTGGAAGTGGGGAGAATGTGAATATGGAGAGGAGGGTGGGAGGTGTGGATGCCAGTGGATGGATGGAAGCCGCCGAGGACGTTAGCGTCCTCAGGCGACAGCGGAGCGAAGGTGCAGGAAGATCCGCGCCCTTCGTCCCGTTTTGCGCATTGTCCTTCAATCCGCCATAGTACTCGCGGTGGTATCCATCGCTTCAGTCCTTGCGTCTACTCTCCGATCGAGGAGGAGCTCAATTTGCACCGTGATCTATTCGACTTCCCGACTGCTTTGGCGTCAAATGGGCACGCAAGATGAAGAATAGTGGGGGCGCGGACACGATGTCGGCGGGGTCGCAAGGGACAGGCGTAAAAGCACGGCCCGCGCTGCACTGGCGATGAAAGGTTTGGGGGTTGTCCTTGCGTGGCCAAGCCCACAATATGTCCGCCATCGGTGTGCAAAATATCGTTGCTCGCCGCCAAGTCGCCGTTGGAAACTTGCTTTGTTCTATACCGGGCATCTATTTGGGCAGGAAGAGGATAGTTGTTCATCTCTGAGGATGGAGGTGCCGTGTTGGGTTGTCAACGAGTGTCGGAACGCATCGTATCTTTTGCTGTCAGCGCTTGGCAGAGACATTGTTGTTCCACATCCAGGTCGCCGGTGGAGACCAGACTTATTGAATCGGACTGTGGCATAATGCTGTTGTTTGGATATAAAAAAGAACAAGGCGATGGTAACGGAACAATAAGCCCGTTACATCCAATAGTAGGGACAAAGTTGTATTCAGCTGGGAAGCCCTTGCCTCGCGATTTAATAATTACCGTCTGTGGGTCCCGCTCTTTGTCCAATGAGATACTTCCGGGTAACAATCTGTTCCGTTCAACGCACATTGTACATGTCCTTGTATTCGTTCCTATGACCTTCATGAGATTCCCTCGGGATTCTATCGCCCGGGACCAACTCTTTGCCTGATTCAACGGAACATATTATTCGGGCAACAGAGTCTCTTGTATTCTAATTGTTCACGGTAACTAGCGTCAGAGTCATTGACGACAGTATGAAGTGTTTCCGGGTCCTAACCCCACGTATGAACTACGGAGGCGACTTGGTCCCTGTTTGGGTATAGAACACTCGCATTTCGGGGCTGAGCGGAGCTATGGTCGGAGGGGTGTAGGGAGGAAGGGCGGGTACCCTCTTGAATAAATTCTTGATCTGTCGAACGAGCTGCGCTGGCCGGTCTAGGAGGTCAAAACGCTGCCCAGGTCTCCGTAGATGCCACCAGCCGAGCTTACGAGTCATCTTATCGAATCGCTCAATGACCTCTCCAATGGTGGGACGCATAGCGGGATCCTGGTGAGTCATATCTTCAATGAGCGGCTTGAAAAAGCGAAGCGGCCCGAATACTCGTAGCTTCTAGAGCACACGAAAATTCTCAACATCATCGCGAACCAAAGAATGCCAGGGAACACCTCACATCTTGTGAGTCGAATGGAAAACCTTTGAATATAAATTCTTCCTTGAGTAAATTGCCCAAGAAATAGATATCCGTTGGGAACGGATTGCAGGGAACACTATACGCAGCCCCGAGATGTTCAGGAGGTGACTTGTCGGCTCCCCGTATTACATACTCCATGGGTGGCCCTTGGGCAGGATCATATCGACGAGATAGGCCGAAATCGATTATGTAGTAGCGAGGCCAACACTCGGTACGTGTGATGTGCTGTGCAAAGCGCTCGAAAGAAGGATGCATCCAAGCCCGAACTGGATGAAAACCGTCCAGATAGAGTAACGTGGGATCTTGAAGGATATTGTTGAGCGTGCAGTCACTACAAAGTGTTATCTCGTCACGAATTATGCCAAAAATCGACTCGTAAGACGCACCGACGGGCGACGAGATGTTCATGCATATATTGAATTCCCTGAGACGGAATCAGAATCAGAAGAAAAGCGGGTTGATGAGCTACCTCAACGATTTGCCTCCAGCACGCAATGAGTTCCCCGACTGTATCAAAGAGGGGCTCTTGGAAGCTCACAAGCAGGGGCATTACCATGATTTGGATGTCAGAATCTTCAGGGTCTTGCAGAAGGTCGAGCAAAGGTACGCAGTGATTTTGCGGATGTCCAAGGTGTGGGGGCGAAGAAAACAGCAGCGCTATCTCTACCTCGTATGGGTTCAGGCTGGTGGAAACGGACTTGAGCAGAACCTTTGTGCCGTCTGAGGTGTGTATGGCGTCCATGACAGTGTGACGCTGAATATTTTCTGCAAACGAAAGTCTTTAAATGAATTCGGCACCTACGAAATAGCACGTTTGGCACTCTCTACGGGCCCTCTTGTCCAAAAGTTGATACGTAGAGGCGAAGTCGGGATCGAATTTTGGGCGTAGACGGTAGCCCCGATGGAGGAGAAACCCTCGATGGTCGAACCAGTATATCTCAGACTCTTCTACAACGGGATGTAAGTTGGAGTCCATAGTGCCAGATAGTGGGCCCAAGTCTCGTCTGGCGTGACAGTCACTGTGGGCGCGACGAGGCACGATGGCTTCCTATGACTTCGTGACGAGATTCAGAAAGGACACGCAGTTTTCGGTATGCACACGATCAAGATAAGTGATTAAAGCTCGAACAATATGTCGAATGATCAAGGCGCCAGAGTCGTCGCGACATCCAGTAGGAGACCGTCTACTCAGTACTGTCTTGGTACTGTCTAGATTTGAAGTGTGCGGAAACGGCCCGGGTTCAGGTACGCTTCCAACTCGAGCTGAGGGTATTTGATCGCGCTTGCTAGACAAGTATGTTTGCAGCTCGTATTGAAGGGGTCGGGGTCCATGAACACCTTGGGCGGGGTGCCGGAATCGTTGTCAGCGTTCTGTGCAAAACAGTGGCTGTTCAGACTTTCGGCCTGGATGTCCGAAACTTGTCTCTTCCTCCCAACTTCCTCCTCCGAGTCGTCGCTTAGTCGTCGCTGCAATTGACCACTGACAATTCACGCAACTTTTGAGCTGCTCTGTAGGCTATCTTTCGCATGTGTTTTTGCAGTGGCCTCGAAGTAATCCATGTCAGGCTCACTTTCTTTTCATTCCTCATAGTTTTTACGTCTCAACGAGCATGAATTGCCATGTATCTCTTACTATCGACGTTGAAGCCGTTTTCCAACCTTTTCTCGTAGTTTTGAGCCAAATTGCGCCTAGATTTGCAAGTCTCAAATCTCAGCCCTTCTCCTGCTCTCAGCTCTCTTCCCTCATCTGATACGTCACCTGGGCCTGCAATTTACACACCCCTCCCCCTACGGTATACGCTCAAGGAACGCTATACTGCAGCTGAAGTTAATACACCTGTTGCACTCAACCATGAAAGCAGCAATATTTGAATTGTCGTTTCATTTACACAAACCGTTGTCGAATTTTGGCAACCGTCGCAGCTATAACTTCACTACTAGTACTCCGAGCAAACTCCGAGTCGTTTGTACTTTTGCGCCCCACCAGCCGTGCGCACCCAGTATCTACCCCCGCTCGACACTTCCTCTCACTCAACCCTCAACCCCTACGCTCACCCTACAGTATCTCGTTATCGCCATTGACGCTCGACACGCGGCCTGTACCGCCTGATACCACCCACTTCTCTTCGCGGTCATCGCAACTACCTGCTTTTTGGTGCAAAATCATCCAACATACATGTAACGACTCGACTTGGAAGACCTGCTACAGATTTCTCCGCGTTCGCTGCTCATTGGCCAAACTACCTCGCTGCATCCTCATCCCGGTGCCAGCACTCGACCACAACGCCGGCTCAACCTTCTCTCCTTATCTTCACCTCACCCCACCCTTGTGAACGCGGTGCGGGTGGAGAGGGCAACCCGGAGGACAAGAGGGACCTGCGCAGGCCTAGAAGCGTAGGAGGCTGGGTAATGCGGAGTTCGATGATGAGGAGAAGGGCGACGGTCGATGGTGATTAACATGGGGAGATCGGAATGGCATCGAGCTGATGCTTGGAGTCAGTAAAAGGCCGAAGCGCAAGTGCGAAGGGAATTGGATGACAGTGATGTTCTCTAGCTTGTCCGGGTCGGCGTGCTGTTGACGGAGGAGGCGGGGCCCGGGAATGTCCCAGAGATGAGGAAGGACGGTAATGGGGACAAGGTGAAGGAAGAGGACATGTGCCTTGTGTCACCCTCCTTCTCGTCCTCGGGGTAAATGAGCGTGCGGGCGGAAGCTTCTATTGGGGTAAGGAAGCGATGGGTCGGTGTCGTCTGGAGTGGCTGTTGGTTTTCGGAGTGCGGGGGATGAGGGGATGGATGGACGCGAGGACGTCATTAGGCGACAGCGGAGCGAAGACCTGGAGCCGTTCGTTCCGTGTTGCGCATCTTGGTCAGTCCGCCATGCTGGTCGTCGCGGTGGTATTCCTCGCTTCGGTCTTTGCGTCCACTTGCCGATCGAGGAGGGTGCGTTGATCTACTCGACTTTCCGAACTGCTTTGGTGTCAATTCCGCACGCAGGATAAATAGCGGGGGCGCGGAGTCGGCGGGGCTGCAAGGGATAGGCGTAAATAGGCGTAAATGACGGCCTATGCGACACCGGCGATGAAGGGCGGGGGATTGTCCCTGCGTGACGAAACACCCAATATTTCCGCTATCGGTGTTCAAAATTATCGTTGCTCGACGCCAAGTCGCCGCTGGAAACTTGCCTTGTTCGAATTCCGAGGCATCTGGCCAGGAACAGGATAGTTGTTCATCTCTGAGGATGAGGTGCCGTTGCAGTGTTGGGTTGTCAACGAGTGTCCGAACGCATCGTGTCTTTCGCTGTCAGCGCTTGGCAGATACATTGTTGTTCCAGTTCATCCAAGAGCATCCAGGTCGCCGTTGGAAACCAGTCTTTGACTTATTGAATCGAGGCATAATGCTGTTGTTTGGATCTAAAAGAGAACAAGACGATAATAACAAAACAATAAGCCCGTTACATCTGATAATTCTAACAGTAGGGCACAAAGTTGTTGTATTCAGCTAGGCAACCCGTGCCTCGCGTTTCAATCGCCGTGTGTGTGGGTCCCGCTCTTTGTCCAATGAGATATTTCCGGGTAACAATCTGTTCCGTTCAACGCACATTGTCCTTGTATCTGTTCCTCTGACTTCCATGAGATTCTCTCGGAATTCCTATCGCCTGGGACCAGCTCTTTGCCTGATTCAACGTAACATATTCTTCGGGCAACAAAGTCTCTGGTATTCTAATTGTTCACAGTAATTCGCGCCAGAGTCCCTTACGACAGCGTGAATTGTTTGTTAGCACAACCCGACACATGAACTACGGAGGCGACTTCGTCCCTGTTTGGGTATAGAACGCCCGCATCTCGGGGCTGAGCGGAACTAGGGTCGGAGGGGTATAGGGAGGAAGCGCCGGTACCCACTTGAATAGGTTCTTTATCTGCCGAACCAGCTGCGCTAGCTTGGGAAGGAAGTAAAACCGTTGCCCAGGTCTCCTGAGATGCCAGAAGCTAAGCTTACGAGCGATTTCGTCGAATCGCTCGATAACCTCTCCGATAGTTGGACGCAGAGCAGGGTCCTGTTGGGTCATATCCTTGATCAGCGGGTCGAGAAAGCTGAGTGGCCCGTATAACCGCAATCTCTGGAACACCCAAAAATCCACAATATTGAGTGCCGGAATCAGGGGGTGCAAAAAATTGTCTCACGTCGTCCGAGCTCATCGGAAAGCCTTTGTAAACAAAGCGTCGCTTGAGCACATTTCCAAGAAAGTAAATATCCGTTGGGAATGGATTACAGGGAATGTCATACGCAGCCCCGAGGTGTTCAGGAGGCGACTTGTCGCCTCCACAGATTACATCCTCCATCGGTGGTCCCTGCGCGGGATCATATCGACGAGACAGGCCAAAGTCAATGATGTAGTAGCGAGGCCAACACTCGGTACGTGTGATGTGCCGCGCAAAGTGCTTGTAAGAAGGGTCCATCCAGTTGTGAATTGGATGAAACCCGTCGGGATAAAGTAGCGTGGCATCTTGCATGATGTTGCTGAGCGTGCAGTCACTGCAAAGCGTTGTCTGGTCATTTCCTATGCTGACATTGGACGCGGGAAGAACTTGCCGATGAGCGACAAAATTTTCATGCATATATTGAATTCCCTACGGCGGAATTGGGTCAAGAGATGACAAGTTGGACAGGCACGCTACCTCGAATATTTTTCTCCAGCAGGTAACAAGCTCCCCGACCGTATCGAAGAGGGGTTGGTGGAGGCTCGCAAGCAGGGGCATCACCATAATTTGCTTGCCAGAATCTTCAGGATCTTGCAGAAGGTCGAGTAGAGGTATACAGTGATTCCGGGGGTTCCCTAGGTGTGGCGGCGAAGAAAACAATTGCGCTATCTCTACCTCGTGTGGGTGTATACTTGTTGAAACCGATTTGAGCATGACCTTTGTGCCATCCGAGACACGCACGGCGTCCATTATAGCGGGACGCTAAACGGTTTCAGTTAAACAAAAAGCTTGAAACAAAAATTGGAATCCTACGGAATACGACGTTCCACACTCTTCGAGTGCTGTCTCGTCCAAAAGATGATACTTGGATGCGAAGTCGGGATCGAATTTTGGGTGCAAGCGGTAACCTTGAGAAAGTAGGAACCCTCGAAGATTGAACCAGTACATCTCAGATGCCTTTAGACCGGGGGGCAAGCTGGAGTTCATGGCGTCCGTCAACATGCGGCGGCGTGACAGTCACTGTGGGCGTGTGGTTTGTGACCGATCTGTTCGCAAACTGTCAACGTTGTCAACTTTAGCGCTCATCTGGAAGTAACTGTTGGAAACGGCCAAGAAACCGCTCTCAGGTTATTGTCAGTATCTCCTGTCCACTGCAGCCGGGTTGGCTCTCACGGGCATCGCTTTCACATTACTCCCGCCTTGTCCTCGAGACGTGGAACCAGGCAAAAACTGCCGAAATTTATTTTTATCTTCTAAATGAATTCAGCTTCTTGTCAACTTCTTGTACTCGGCCCAGCCTTGGTAACGGTGTGGATTCGGAGACTGTGCAAACTTGGAAGCTATTGTTGTCTATTCTGACTGGCATCGAACCTTCCTAGAACTTGAAGTTTGTAGATGCCGAGACCTCGCGTTGGACAAAGTCCACGTCGGGTCTTTAAAGGCCGACATTGTACCCTGCTCTGTGTCCTCCCTTCACCCAGCATGTCCGTAGAAGCTCCCACCAAGCTTGCTATCAGGTCTATTCGGAATCTTCGGGATGTATACGACAACATCGAAGAAAATTACCTCTATTTTGAATCAGTACAGCGTCAAAAATTCCTTGAAAAATTTGAGGAGTAGGCTGATTCTTGTGTGCTGCCTCACTGCTCGGTACTGACCCCGCACCGTAGGGAGGCACAACTGCTCAGCATAACCGTGCAACGGATTCTTAATGCCACGGCTGGGGGTTTCTTCAACCGGAGTATACGCGGCCAATCCAACAAACGAAGCCAAATGACCCTCACACTCCGTGCAGAGGTACAGGTGATTATGATAATCTATATCACGGATAGCAATGACTATATACATGGACAGGAAACCTCCGATAGAGTTCGGGCTCTGGGCACAAGACAGGAGCTCCGGGACCGCTTCCTGGCTATCCAAGAGACGGCTGAAAAGATGGCGACGTTGGTCATTTGCGATTCTTGATGATTACCCTGCTTATCAAATACAGGGAAATCCACGGTGTGCGTCAGGGAAAGCTGAGGTCAGAATCATTCACTACCTTTCATAGCGTTACATCTAGCTCACACCGTTGATAAAGCGTCGAAACAAGCAAGCTGGTGATACAATTCGGTGTGATTCCGGGGATATACTGAGGTCAACGCTCTGTCTAGAAAATCCAACTCGAAAATTCATCAATTCCCGAGCTTCAAAAGCTGGCAGACGTGTTCGCCCAGGCCCTGTGCTCAACTACCACAGTCGCCACACATGCTGTTAACAGCGAATCAACGGTAGGAATGCTGCAGGTCATTTCATTCAAAAGCTTAACACAGGTCCTGAACCTGTTTCGCAGATTGGACAGGCTGGCAATGCAAAGTGTGCGCCAGAACCAGCTCAGTTTGATCTGAATGACGTCGAGGAAGATGGTTTGGCGAGGTACGGCCGTCGATACACAAGTCTCTACTCTTTTCTTTCAAGATATTCAAGTAAGTGCTTGTCTCTCATATTCCTAGATCAAATCATCAATGCTTCCCAGGTCCGTGCCGCATACAGAAGGCGAAACACTATCTCCCAATGACGATTCCGACGAGTGTGCGGATAGACGATCTCTGGTCTCCCAGTGTTCCGGCATCAGTAATTCTTCATTCGAACCTGTTGGGAGGATACTGTCCTACTCATCATCCTCATCGGCTGGCACAAGTTCGTGCAGTCCAGAGGCGGCGGGCAGTGATATTGCACGTGTTATCGCTTATTCCACAACCAGTCAACACGAGTGGCAGGTCGGCGGAAGACGTGGACTCTTCAGAAGTGGCAGCATCGCCGAAAGAGGCCCACACATGCTTGACGGACTCCGATATGGATCGTGAGGGGACGCTGGTCGTATAAGTATGCGGTTTGAGAGAGTTTGTAGTCGTGTGTTCTCCTCTTACAATGATTTATTCGTACTATGATAAGACAGTAATCCAGTTTGATATTAGAGGTTCGACGAGTTGTTAACTTATGATAAGGCTGCCCGCTTGTGGCGAATGATGAGGAATTCGACGCACATCATCGATGGCGAGGTATAGAAGTTTTGACAACAAGCGGTAAGAAGTTGTAGGTACCGGCCTTTCAATCCTACTTAAGGCAAGCTCCACCTTGATTGGTGAAATGCCGTCCATTGCCGCTGTTCCGGCATTGTGGCAACCACCCATCTAAGGCCAGCTGCTGATACGGCTCAATTTCCACAAATAACTTGCCACAGGTGTGCCCGAGACGCGCAGCATCGCCGCGTATAACATCTGATCGTCTGGAAAGTGCCGAATATGCGGCATCAGCTCGGAGGCCATACCGGTCGATTTTTGGAAACCCACTCATGGTGAGTGGATTTGCGCCGAGTGGGTTCGCCATACTCAGATTGAGTAGGTGAAAACCTACTCAGACGCGGACCTACTCAGGATGAGTGGGGAATTCCTCGGCCTGAGTGTTGCCTGAGTGGGTCCCTACTCAGGCCGAGTGGGTTTTCTTCCCACAGTGAGGGTCATGACATAGGAACTTGAAGAGAATGAGGTGGGGGTGCCAAAAAGCCTGGTGGCAGCCTGAGGCGGAGGAGGAGTCAAGGGCATATGGTGGCAGGGAGGCGTCACGAGTGTAGACTGCGTGTTGTTGACTGCGTGTGTGGGGTTGGGGTGTCGCAGTGCTGTCAGCTCGTGCACTGCTTCTTAACAAGTACTTTTAAGTAGTCGTGCTTTTAGGATCCTTCATGAGCCATGTTGCTCCGAGGAAAACACTGTTTTTCCACGCTTTTTGTACTAATGCCTCTTAAATTTCATTACAACCGTTTCTAAGGCCATCATCTTTTTGTGACCGTGTGAATAATAAAAAATGCAGTTGATCCTGTCTTCCGGCATCGGATGCCGATCTCTTCCTGCTGCCAATCACAGCCGCGTTTTCGCGGTTTACTCAGTACTGGCCCAATAAGTTAGGGTCGAGAATGTTAAGAGTCTTAGCAGGTTTCACGGGGCCAGAAACACATTCATTTGTGTAGCATTTATGCCCTCTTGAAATCTGTTGATAAATCTTTCACTAAACCCTAAAAATCTAGATACACTCAAAGGCCAAGGAATCAAGGCAGCAGCCAATGAAATCTCTCCATTTCTGATTTAATGGAACAATAATTGAGAAAAAATTTGCGGGATTTAGTGATGCCTTTATCAATCCATTTCAAGAGCTTATAAATGATGCAGATAATTATCTGTTTCTGCCCTCCTTAAACCTATCAAGAATCTTAGAATTCTCGACCTAACTTATTGGCCCCGTAAATTGCGGAAACCCCGCTGTGAATGCTAACACGCTGACCGAGCGAGCTTTGGTCCATGAAGCCTCTCCACATCGCTCTCAATCTTGACAAATCTCATTGGTATTCATAATCAATTGTAAGGCCGGTGCGAACTTGATGTAAATTTTAACGCCGCTGGAGAAACTTGACCATGAAACCGAGTTTGAAACGAGAGCAAGACGAGAGTCAAAGAAGCGTGATCAACGAGCAACTGTGAGACAAAAGAGTTGATCAATTGACCTGAGAGTCTGAGACCATAATTCTCCACGAATTGATCGTGGACAATAAAATACAAAGAGCCAGTGCAAGTTCAGCTCGGTGTTCGCTCAGGAATGGTTTTTTCTGCCAGAAAAATTGAACCTGTTCCTCATTTCCGGAAATATGCACAGTTTGACGGTCTCTCCTTAACGAGGCACGAGTGATGGCGAGAACAGGGTTTGTGGATCAGCGGTGATCGATGATCGGAGTCTCTTGCTCTTGACTCCAATGTCGACTCTGCCGCCTCTGTCTAGCTACGCTCGCTGCTTGTGAGCGCTTCCTTTCTTGTCCTCCACCCTTCCCTTTTTATCTACTTTTCTTTTGCTCAATCTTGATGCTTTTCCCCTTGCTTGGGGTTTTTCCCTCCTATTTTGCCATCCCAAGCCACTACTCTACAACTCTACTCTACGTTGATTTGTACAGCCAGACTGATCCACAAACTATGAACTATGAATTGATAGGTCCAATAGACCTCACCTACAACTTCAAATCCTCCAAAAACTAGGAATGATCATTAGGGGGTTTCACAGTAGCCTATTTTACTCCGATTTGAGCCCTATTTTGACCCCAACTTCACCCCGATTTGAAGCAAAGTTGGGGTCGAAATTGGGCACGCTACTGTGAACACCCTTTTACCCGAAAATCGACCCAAGTTGGGTCTGAGGTGATTTGATGGGTTGCTATGGTGGGCTAAGCGAAGTTGGCCATGTCCCAACTTCTGAAGTTGGGATGCAAATTGGGGGGGGGGGGGGGGGGGGGGGGGGGGGGGGGGGGGGGGGGGGAGCCCGACTTGCACTCCAACTTCAAAATCGGCCAAAAACTTGAGGTCCAACTTGAAAATTGGCTCCGAATCGCCTACCATGAAACACCCTATTCTCGACATTTCTCTTCACAACACTGACACCACTTAGCGCCGTTAGGCGCCCATGAACCTGTTTTATCCCATTTCGTTCTCCAAACCCCACAGTATAGTTCAAACGGCAATACCCGGAGGACATTTTCCTGCGCCAACACCAGTTCGGCGATCTCGGGACATCAACCTGATGTGACATCCGTGACACTCTTCCTTTCTAAGTACCTCGATGGCCACACACAGCGTACTGGGTTCCTCGCTGTTCACAGTGGTAATTGACAGCATAAAATATCTTACGTTGTACTATGGAATGTCTCTTAGTGACTTCAGCCTTTTCGTGTTGCTAAACCGCCGTGTCCACCAACAAATGTGTCATCGAATTAATCTTCGCGTTCCCCTGATTCAATTTAAGCCTTCTACCCTTGCTACAGAGCTAAAGATGAAGAGAATATCACGACTTACAAACTTCAGTATCTTTCAGCTCGTTAACAATTGGTTTCAAGCTTTCATTTCTTTTTTCCTCAACTCGCCGTCAAATCCTGGGCTCTTGTGGATTCAGAGCTGGTAAAACACACAGTGGTACGTCACTATTCATTGCCACGCGCAGTGTCCAGACCCTTCGGAAACTCGAATGTGAAGTAACGGACGAGGACAGGATAGTGCTGTCTTGAGCTCCATAATGGCGAATGTCTAGGTGCTTATGAACGACCTTCACTTTGTCTCCTTCGCTGACGACGATGAAACACTGACTATGGGGCTACGGTGGAAATAAACCAAGATAATGCACAGATTTAATCCGCACAAATTCCTAATATAAATCATAATCACTTCTAATCGACGTGCGAGGTTCGGGGTTCCAGTCCAGTATAGACTGTTGCAATCCAACCAATACTAACTTCGAAATATACTAATTCGAGGCTTTCACGATAGCTTGTTCCGACCGTTCTTATACTAACTATCCTAGTCTTGACACAGGAAGGTGCGTTTAGACAGGTGATTGAGATGTTACTCTTTGGTAGAGGTTTGGAGGTTTAAGTTGTGTGTATTCGTTCACAAATGAGTTTCTGCGGAAAGTGTGTGTTTGTACTAATCCGTTCTCTCATAAGGTCCGTTGATAGGGGCCGCTCAGGCGCTAGGCATGAAATGCCCGGAATTTATCGATTTTCGAGACCTATCAGAGAAGTGAGGTTAGGATAACAGAAGATATGCCCGACCTCGCGGGCAGTATCTGATTGCTGCAGATAGCTGATAAGCTGGCAGGCCACTAACGGGTAGCAGCGGCTTAGCGACGTTTCCCTAGAAATGGGTGCGAGACTCTGCCGCTGACTATTTCTAAACTGCCGGGCCAAGAGACTTAGTGGGAAACTGCTATCTCGAGGTGCTGGAGGCGACAAGAGGAACTACCAACCTCCCTGAGGTTAGGCGCTAACCCACCGACCCACATGAAGGAGATCTAGCGGGGGACCATCTGGGTTCAATTTCGAACACAGGACGGCCGCCACTCTACCCGACGACATCATCAGCGGCAGCTCTAACCAAGCATGCCGGTTGAACACGGACAGCCGGGACTTGACCAACTGCCAGCGGGAGCACCGCAGAGCCAGCGGCTATCCAGCCAACGGCTCTGTCAGAATGATGAGAGGGACATGGCGAGTGTAACGCCTGGTCATTTTTGCGCGTTATATCTGGCTATTATAAGTCAAGTGCGGCCCCAAACACCCCAACTACCCGCCACAACTATAGTCTTACTCGACTAGCAATAGGCAGTCAGTACCTCTTTCTGGTGGCATACAAACCAAAGCCTAGAGCATTCATTAGTTGAAGGATCCCTCACAAGGGAACCAACGCCTACATAGATTGAGTCCGAGATGACTTGGTTCAACTTGGTTGAGCGCTGTACTGTTACGTAAGCAGGTCCGCGGGGAGTGCAGCTATGTCAATTGGACTATAAAGCACCCCAGCGCACTTGCGTTACAATGGCATTGGCTTTAGAACTGGAGATATGAGTCTGTTCATCTGGATTATCTGCCTCGAGTCAGAAATAGCAATTGTATCTTTTTATAGCTGGTCCGCGGGGACTTGGCTGAGAGTATAGAGTGCGTAGGAAGGTCCGAGGGACCTTGAGGAATAGCTGGACGCATTCCAAGAATTTTGGTGGAAGTCATTCTGGGCTTATTGAATCGTTGCTATTCGAACAACAACTGATGTTCAAGTTTGGCTTGAGTTGAAGGTCCGCGGGGCCTTGCTTGATGGATATCAAGTAGCTAGAGTGTTGATAGACCCTTTGGCGACCTACAGGCGAGTTCTGAGGTGCAGAGGTATCTGCGGTGATTTATAGTTCAAGTTCGATTGGAGTGCAGACTGCTGGTGTTCAGCTTTATAGTTGTCACAGACAGGCCAGAATTCCCAGGATAAGAGTGTCTTAGTCAGTCAAGACGAAGCAGGAGCATAGTTGACCCGTAAAGATGATAAAATAAAAACACTAAGGTACATGGGTAGAGCCAGAGCCCTTTATATACCTAAGCTCTACTTCCTAAAGTAGAAATAAAACAATAAGAAGACAGAAGAGAACACTCATGGTCATAAATGAGTACCTCCACAGTCATAGAATGGAGAGGACAATAAGGGAATGAAGAGGGGAGTACCCTCACAGTCATGGAATGGAATGGAGAGAACAATAACAATTGAGAATGGAGCACAGCCCCATAGAATGGAATGGAGCACAGCAATGGAATTCAGAGAGGAATGGTGCCTGAATTGAGAATGAAGCAGACAATCAGTCCCACAGAGTCAGGCACAGAGTGGGTATCCTGATGACGTAATTGATCAAGGATCAACAGGATCAGGGGTTTTGATGGAATCAACTGGCCAGACTGTGACAATAGTTGACACTTTGACTGCCTCCCGCGGGACTATATTTCGAGTTGGCAGCTCATCAGGGGGGCGCGGTTCTGGTGTGTGTTGCATCAAATTCCCTTAAAAGTCAGCAACCCGTTTAGGTTGCTGCCTTTTTTGGAAGCAACCAGAAAAGGCAGGAGCTGTCAAGGAGCGACCAGAAAAGGGAATTATGATGGTGGCTGAGCATTATGTAAGGACTGGTTCAACGGCTCAATTCCCATCCATTTTGCAGCATCTTGAAAGGATCTGTACTATATGCTGAAGCTACAGTAGCTTGGAGTGTATGGGGGGCATTTTTGATTCTTCTTAGCCTCCAAATGTCCGATATATTGATATTCGGGAGAATTTCGCTCTGCCTAGTCGAAAGCAAACAGAGAGCTCTTGTAAGCAGGATAAAGCAAGCTAAACTTGTCAGAAACACTGAGGATTACCTTAAAGCTGCATTGATATGTAAGTGCACTAAAATCAACGAAAACAGAACCTGTAAATTCAGCTTAATCCACCACTTCATAATCGGTTCGGATTCTTGTGTAGAAGGGTCTAGCTATCTACTTAAATGTCTGAGGCTGCAGGCTCAACAAGATATGGTTTGCGAAACAATTATCTCATCTATCCGGGGTTCAAAATAAACATCATCATTATTGTCGGGGTTGATTGTGTTTGCGTGCTGATAGTGCAGAATATACAGATACCTCCCTGTGTATATACATACTACAGATGAAGAGGAGCACTATCAAGGGTTGGTTCAATTCGACTGCAGTGTTCTAGATATTTCCAAAATTCACTATGAATCGTGAGTATTGCGGTCTTTTTTTTTGTGTTCAGCTATAGCAGAGATACCACGGGTATATAGCTGTATCTCCGACAATAGGATACCTGGAATACCAAACCTCTGCGGGGAATTCACGCTGCATTCGAACAAAACAGCGCTTATAATGGTATTCTGCCGGCCGCCGCTTTGACCGCGGCATCTGGGCAACGAGCCAGCATTTCACGAGGGGGACTTTGCGGCGCAGCCGCGAAATTTTCGTCCAAAGTACATCCAGAATTCTTGAAATTCTCCCCTTTCCCTTTCCTTCTCTTTCCTTTTTTGGACATTTTTTTGCAATTCTTTTGGGCAGCAACACACACCGTGACCGAGCCATCAGGGGACCCTTCAATGTCGTCTCAAGGTCTCAATGATCGGATGAGTTCTAGATGTGTTGGGATCAAGGTCTATGGGCTGGATCTGGTCTAGAGTTGACTGGACCATCTGTCTGGACTTTTGGTCAGATGTTTTGAGTCAGCGGCTTCAGCCGGCATGTTGGCCACCTCAATTCTATTGAAAAGGTGCCATAGGACGACGTTTTGACGGCTTGAGTGCCAAAGATCAAGAGGGATCCACTCGGCATGGACTTTCTATTTATTTTCATTCTCACATGTTCTGTATGATTATCACATGTTTTGTACTTGTAAAAAGGTATATAAGGAGCCAGGATTGTGCCTGCTGGGGGCAGACCATGTAGACCCGTCGAGAGCGACACTGCAGTGGTGCTCAGGCAGCAACGTAGAGGCACTTATAAAGATATTTGTATACTCGTTTGTCTTAATAGAAATCGTGTTGAAGTTCAGTCAAGTGTGAATAAGAGACATTGGTTTTGAGAGCGTTCACCCACTGAGGCTTTGCATTTGAGTGACTTTGTCGTGGTCCTAGTGTGCTGAGAACTGTCTCGCCTCTATAACCCGCAACTAGTATCTCCCCGAGTCTGAAGAGAGTGGTACGGTCCGTCCGCTAAAGCATTGTGTTGGAACTGCTGGCACATAACCTGAAGGGATCTGACACGTCCTCGTCTGAAAGGCTTGTGCTATATAAAGGAGTGTCAAACGTACCTGGAACTGGGAAGTTCAGGTCTATAGTGCAACTGGTGCTATAAGAGTTGTTCAGTTTGCGGCGGGAACTGCCCGTTGTTGTTGTCAATTTCGCCCTGACAATTAACATTGTCTTGTATCCCTCTGGCTATAAATACCTTGGCTCCGCGGAAGTTGGTGGCATAGTTTTTGTTGTCGTTGCGTTTGAGTTGAACTTTCTGCGGAGCGATTTGACCGTAAATCGCACTGCACAATTCAACGGCGTCGATGTTTTGAGTCTCTCTATTGAACTCAGTGGATTACCACATCTGGATATCGGATTGGACCCCACGAACTCATCAGGAAGTGCTTGAGTGTATCTTGTTGAGTATATATATATATTAGAGCGTTTGCGGTGAGCCGCCAGAAGCCACCCGGCGGCTCTGACGGCATGCGGAGCCAAATAGCTCGTTTCAAGGCCAAAGTTGAAAATTTTTGTGGGGTATATGGTAGACAATAAGTATCTGACCATCCTACAATTTTTCTGCATTTCAAACCCTTGGTAGATGTTGAGAAAAGCCGACCTGAAACTGCAAAACAGCCGCCAGTGAGCCACTGGAAGCCACCATATGACGTAGCCGCTCCACAGCGCATGCCGTTGGAGCCGCCGGGTGGCTTCTGGCGGCTCACCGCAAACGCTCTATTGTTGGAGTGTTGTGTGTGTGTTGGTTGAGGTGTATTGTATTTTTGCAGTAGAGTATCTCTGCTGCATCAGACTCTGCGCTTCATATCGATATATTCAAGCGCAGCGTTACAGCGAGTTGCCGGGGACATTTCCCGCTGATTGCGGACAACCCGAACGGCGAGTGGCGAGCCGCTAACACGGCTCTGCTCTCTCTACTTCCCCTGGGACTTAGACTGTTCTGAAGATAGAATACGAAACAAACTTGACCGCTGTCGAGCCGTTGACTTACTACTCAGCGGGAAGCCTTTTCGACTTCAACTCGACCAGCGGCAAGACCATATTATGAAGGAGGAATTTCGTGTCCCCTCCCGGGGACATGGCAACCAGCACGCCATTACACAGCAATAAGGCGCAATACCCACCCGCCCGCATGGACTTTCTCCAGGAGGCAGTCTTTTCACTCACGACTCGCAATCCTGAATATACCATTGGTTCCCAGCGGGCGCGGCATCAAACTTGGACACTCTCTCATCATGATTTTATTTGGTTGTTTCTGCTCCCGCTGCATGTATTTAATCTCCCAGTGTACTTTTTGTTACTCAGTCAAAATTACCTACCCGTAGACAAGGGCAGTTTGTAGCGGACTCTAGAATTTGAATTGAACTCTGAAAGAGACTAGACTGGATATCTGAGAGAGACTTGAGTGATACGGAAAGACTTGTGGCATACCGAGCCGCCAGAACTTTGAGAGCCCCGCCAGCCTTTCGAGCTGGAGCCCTCCTGAAATACGAAGCCCCGTTTCTCGCCGTTCCGCGGTATATCCAAGACCCCCGTTCGTGCTTGATTCCGCGCCGTCGACGCCCTGTGTGCCAGCCGTTCTGCGGTATAACCAAGACCCCCGTTCGTGATCGCCGCCGCGTAGTGGTGTAAGTGCCCCGGTCACTGTTAGTGTCCGCGCCATCGACGTAAGAGCCCCGCTCCTTGCCAGAGCCGCGCCAGTTGAATAAGAACCCCCGTCCCGCTGAGCCGCGCCTTCTGCCCGCCGGTTGTCATCCAGAAAGCTTCTTGCCGGTTGACGATCCACTACCGAGTGACACTTTTCTATTGGCACGGAGACCCTCCCCGCTAGACTCAGAATTTCTCATTTCGAAGTCTTAGAAAGAGTGACTCTTCGCTTCTCCTGCTACGAGTCGTTTTGCCCGCTATGTTCTCGCTAGACAATCTAGTAGTTCGTCCCGCTCGAACGTATCGATTTGATTGAAGCTTGCACAAGTATTCTGAGGGACGATACGTGCTCCCGCCACCCCAAACACACACACACACACACATGTCGTCGTATTGGATTAGATTCAGTGATTTATATTTCGGTGTATTTCACGCCTACACCTACACGCACCGTTTCACCGCGAACAGAATAGTGGTGCGGTAGATTTTTGATTCCCGCTACCTTTAGGTAAGGGTTTTATAGCGCCCTAATTTTACCTCTCGCTGTAAATCACAAAATGTCATTTCATATCACGTAGTCGATGGTCCAGACTTTGTCTGGACCATCCTCTGGACTCCTCTTGACCGTCGGTCCGGTACCCGCACATGATGTGACTGCCTATTACGTTGCCGACCCATTTTTTCCTCCATCGCTTGCTCTTCACAGTCATGTCCCCTCTCCCACATTCTGCAGTGCGATACCCCTGGGCCTCTGGCACTGCGCTAGACTCAACACTGACTTCAAAACCTCGGTGATCTCCTCAGACTGACCCCAACGCTCTGGTATCACTTCGACACTCAAGTTTGTGACATCTTGGTTCTGCCTTGCGACAACAGTACCTATAGAATGAAAGTGCAGCTTATCATCAAAGGATTCTCTACTGTTCTACCTTGTCCTTGGTCGTGACTACATCTGTTCTGTAGAGAGTCTCTCCCTGACACGAGCTTCCTGTTGACCTTGGGAGTCCTTGACTCCACCCTCGAGTACGTCTCCGCCGCCGTTCTTCGTTTTAGAAAACAGTTTCAAAGCCGCGACAGCTCTCGTGCCCCCTTATTTTCCGTCTTGAGATGCCATCGACCTCCACATTGATCTCGAGTCTACTGCCGGTAAGTTCATGCTCTTCGCCTTCGTGTCTCATATTGACATTCTGTCAGAAACAATTTTTACTCCAGGCCTGTCTCTGCATGGTGCCTCTTCTTCTCAAACCCCCTATACCGACATTCTAAAACCTATTACTTCCAATATCGTCCGCGATATTTTTCCTGGGCATTATACGACCCATTTCCTAATTTCTGTACTTCATTCTGATCTGCAAATAATACAACATACCGAATCTGCGGTTCTTGAGTTTCATTTTACGAAAACTGAACCCATCCTTCTCGTGCGGCCCTTCACTCACATTTCAATTGAACATGAGCCGCTACAATTGTGTTCAGGGTGAAGAAGAGGACCTGTCATGCTCTCGATGGCAATTTGCTGTTTTCTCTTCTGGAGCGTTGAATATAACCAATGGTCAGGGAGCAAAAGCTTCAAGTTGCTCGCTTTATTTTCTGGTTATGGATCAGAAATCTCAATTCGCTTTTGGCTCAATGTAAATGGTCTCACAGGGACTGTATCCCAGTGCCCACCCGATGCTGTTCGAGTGTCATGCCGAACGTGGCGCCGACGGTGTATCTAAGCTCCGCTGCTGTGCCTCTGAGTCCTCCAAGTTACCCTCCCTGTGTTCTGTGTAATTCCTTCATAAAAACCCATAAGCTGCCGCCTTTACTTCTGGCAGATAAATTTGTTGAAATAATTATTATCAATCCACATTGAATGAGTTCCGGCTGTTTATCACTGGGTAGCGGGCCGTGCCACTCGTTGGCCCTACCACTTTATTTTCGGGCCATTTTGAGACCATTGGCAGCAAGAGCGCCAAGTTCTGATGGTTCAAGAGGTGCGGCATCCTCCAAACCTCAATCCACTCAGCAATCTCGTCTGCCGCAACAATAGAATCCACAGCATCGTCCCCTCTTTTGATCGAGCCTCCTCTTCAAGCACCTCCGGTGACTGGTCAACTTCCTCCTCCGAATCTGATCCTTCCCCCTCCAACCCAGACTGATGATTCCTCCTCCTCTTCTTCACGTAAAACGACAGATGCGGCGGATGAAGACAGAGCCAATGCTGGTTCATTACTTCTGTGGCGCTTGGATGGGCCTGGAGCCGAGGATTCCATCGAATCAGTCGACGAGATGGATATAGCGCGTTTACGAAACATTGCGGTGAGGGTGAGTTGATTAGAGGAGGGGGCATTGTGAGCTTTCAAGGCTTCCATTTGGCGGTTGTATTCAGTCTCCGAAATATTCAAAACACCCCTCTCATATTCCTCCTTCAGCTTCTTGCGCTTTTCTTGAGATGTGCGCAGAGACATGCCGCCGATCCCATAGGGCCCCCACTTCTTCCCTGGTTCAAAATTAGATTTAACTGATAGAACAGCCAACAACGGA
Organism: Favolaschia claudopus; assembly: GCA_037176885.1. Taxonomy (NCBI): domain Eukaryota; kingdom Fungi; phylum Basidiomycota; class Agaricomycetes; order Agaricales; family Mycenaceae; genus Favolaschia; species Favolaschia claudopus. The sequence goes on along the minus strand of JAWWNJ010000036.1, from coordinate 240,799 downwards.
ACCCACCTGTCTGATTATCGACTGCCATAGACCCTCCCAATCTCTGCTCAGCACTCTTAATCTCAGCAATCCAACGCCTCTCCTTGGCTGCCTCCATTCTTGCTGTACGCCGCTCCTCATATGTCATCGGGGTTGGCAACTTCTCCCACTCGATGTCGGAATCGTCACCATCTTTTTTGCTTTCCGACGCAGAATCTTCATCTTCCCATGCCAGAGGATCTTCTTCCGATGACAGATCAGGGGCTTGGGAAAGGGAGGGGCGCGCCAGAAATGTTCCATCTGAGTCTCGCTGAGCCTTAGATCCCTTCTTAAGCAGCTTGGGCATGGTGAGCGCTGTTGGTGAAGAGGCGAGCGGGATTGATGGCGTTACACAGCCACTGGAACGCTGATCCGCAATCAAAAACGCGAAATCACTGGGTGAAATACCGAAAATCAAGTTTTTCATACTTTTTCTCCAGTAGGTTTGTAGAATACCTTCTAAAGATGCTATTTACACAGTTTCAGGTTGCCCCAATGAAAACTGGAATGACAGTATCCATTACCAAATTGGGACTCAGAGTTGTCACAAAGTCGTGACCGCCAAGGACCGGTGATAGTCCCAAAAGAGGTCGGATCCTGAGTCCGGACAAGATCTTTATCAAATCAGAAATTCCCACGGTTTCTGAGGGAGCGGAAACGAATCTTTTCGCAATCCGGTAACTTTCACTTTTTTTTGGTCCGAATTTTGAGCAAATCTTGTCCGGACTAACAGATCTGACCTCAGCAGACATTTTCACCGGTCCTGACCGCCACCATACTTATGTGCTGATGTCACAATTGACTTGAAATGGCCAGAATCGAATAATACAAGAAAATGTATTTATGTACCAACATGAATGTGTGAAAAAGTATATACTACAATCATCGTAAAAACACAACTACAGAGCTCTCGACAATCATTTCTTTGAATCTTTGTTATGACCCTCATCATCATATTTTCGGCTCCATAAAGTCTTTTCAAGATGGCGTATGCTTTTCAATGTGTCTGGATGATCCTCTCCAAGCAAACATTTCCTGGCCTTCACCACAGCAGTTTGGAGAGTCTTTGCTTCGTCTAATCGGTTTTGCTTCCAATAAGTCAGAGCCAGACTAGCTTTGCTTTTTACAGTGTCTAGATGCTCTGCACCTAGTCTTTCCTCTCGAATTTTCAAAACTGCCGCATCAAATGCCTCTGCATCTTCCAAGCGATCTTGGTTCCAATAAATTTTTGCAACATTAGCTTTACTCCTCAGGGTATCTGGATGCAGCTCTCCATGGAATTGTTCCAAGAGTGACAACACTTGAGTTTCAAGATTCTCAGCATCCTTCCAACGACACTGCTTCATATATGTTGCTGCCAGTGCTGACATACTGCTCAGAATCTGTAGGAGGTTTCCATCCCCCAAATGACTTTTTCGTGTTTCTAAGACTGTGATATAGAGATCCTCGGCATCTTTCCATCGACTCTGTTTTCGATAGATCTCAGCAAGCTGTTCCATGCTACTCAAGAACTGGGGGCCCTCTTTTTGCATTAATGTTGTGATAGAATCTAAGGCTTCTTTTTGCAAAGCCTCAGCTTCACTCAACCGACCCTGTTGGCAATAAATGCCTGCCAGGATTGTAGCTGTCTGCAATGCATCACAATCTCCCAGTTGCTGCTTTTGAGCTTCCCACACTGCAAACTCCAGCTTCTCAGCATGTTGTAATCGACCTTCTTCAGCAAGAACTATTGTGATTCTTGAAATAACACCCAAGTCCATATTGCTGGGAGTAATATCGAATTGCTGAGCAATGTCACTGATATGATGCAAAAGTTTGTGACGGTAGATATAGTCTTCAGCTTCAATGCCCAAGGGAATAGAAAGACCAACAATGGCAAGAACAGATTGCTGTAAGGTTTCTAGTTCATTGATACTTGCATTGCTCCATAGCTGAACCAAAGGGTGAATGCGATAAGAATCATCTTGGTGATCATAGGTGATCAATGAGTATGACTGAAGTTCCTGCATCACATCGTTGAAGATCAAAGTATCCCAGCTTTTATCTTGCTTGCCAAGTAGACACAAAAGCCCAGTCACTTGGTGTTGAACTTTGCTGTCCTTGAGTTCTTCTTGACCAATGGAAGCCCTTTGGAAAATTTCCTCTGTGATGCCTTCATAATGCAACTGAGAGCAAATTTGTAAAAAGGTTTTCGCAGCTAAGCTCAGTTTACTAAAGCTCAAATCCCAGGTTGTATATACAGATAAGTCATAATGACTCTGACCCTGAATTTGTTTCTCTCTGAGGAGCCTGTCATGAGAGGTTCTGAACAATGGCAAATAACTGTTTAGAGTGCTGCGAGTATGAATATAGCTTCCGGCCTGCTTGACAGCTAAAGTGAAGCAATGAAGCTCCTAAGCAATTTATCAACCTTGGAGCTCATTATAAGAGGGTATATCAAATACCTTTACAATAGCTGTTGCCAGTTCTTCTTTGTCTTTGACTCCAGCTTTGTCACCAGCACAGTTCAACAACAATTGTTTTGCATCTTCTATATCCATGTCTCCAATCTTGATGCCTGTTCCCAGGGTACAAACTTCTTGATTGCGAGTTGTGATCAAGATATTGCCAAATGAACAATTGGGAAAGAATTTGGCGATATCCACTTTAGTGTCATTAGCATTGTCAAACAAGAGCAGCCATTCATCTTGTTTGTGAGCAAGCCATCGCAAACCAGTCTCATAGGTGTCAGCAGAGGCTACCGCTCCAAGTGCATTCAAATCATCTTGAATTGTTTGTTCATCTGAGGCATCAACATAGAATATGTCTGAAAACCTTGAAATAATGGTTTTAGAAATGTTCCGCAAACTGTTTAACAATATTGGTATTAACATACCGCTTTCGAGCTTTGTGCACAAATTTGAATGCAAGCTGACTCTTCCCGGAGCCCCCAAGACCGTGTAAGACCAGAACACATCTAGACCCCCTATGTTTGTTGAAGCATTCATTCATCTCATTAAGAACCTGTTGCCGTCCAACAAAAACGGGCTCAGGCAGTGGACAAAGTTTGTGTTGTTGCTTAGGTTTTGATGTGTTTGCTGATGCAAGCTGGGGAGCTACTTGGAGACCTAAAAAGTATTGTGAGAATATGATGATGAACTTGTGTCAAACAGACCAGTGTTAACTGTGAAATTGCTGATACTTGCATCTGCCAGTGTGAATTGATGGCCTTCAGCTGTCCCACCATGACCTCCTGTTAAACCACCCTTTCCACCAGGTCCCCCTTTAGGTCCTATACAAACAAGTTAAGACAATAGGACTCATGATGTGGAACACGGACCAGTAACTGTGATATTTGTTGAGGAGAGCATCTCTGGCTCAGTCATTGTTGTAGTCAAGGTCAAAGATGTGGAGCGTGGGTGTGTGCTCACTTGGGCTGTCAGCTGTCAACTAGCACATTTCCCACTAGCTCAAAAAGAGAAGTCTGGGTCCAGTACACTGGCAGCTAATGAGCTTCAAACTAATTCTAGCTGCCGGAGCTTGAGGCAAGTATCAGATCTGCAACAGCCTAGGCTGGACCGCACTTGGCCACAGATGGCTAGATGGCAATTTTCAAATTCTGATTACACTAGGGGCCAACTAGAGGCTGCCCTTGGCTAAAACCTTGCTTTACTTTGGTGTAGCAATTTGATAGCAGTGTAGCTCAAGCACTTACATTCGTTACTAGGCAGACGGGATGGCTTTAGGGGGTTAAGTAGGGCTCAGTAAATGGGTTTTCCCAGTGTTTGTCTTGGCTATGTGGTGTTGAATTTCCACGGAGGGGGGCCTGCTAAAGCAAGGTAACCTTTTTGGGAAGTAAGTATGCGGCCTCTAGCTGAGCTTGTTGTATCATATCTATGGATAAGTAGAACCAAGAACAACTTGATGCTCAGGAAACAATGAACCTGACCTTGCGAATAGCTTGGAAAACAATCCTGTGACCTCCATGGGATTCTTTATTGTCTTCTTTGAATCCTGTTAACGTTCCTCGTGTTACAGTTGTATAATAGACTAAGTAATAGTAACCCAAAACTAAACATGGCATTTTCCGAACATGTTCTTTGATGCTGATAACAATGAAACCCCTTGTAGTTTTGCCAGAGTGTCACGAAAACATGCACATTGCGTCTGAGCTCAATGATACACAAACTATTGAGGCTACTTCATGTTTGTTTGAGTATAGAACATCCTCATCTCGGGGCTCAACGTAAGTATGGTCAGAGGGGTATACGGAGGAAGCACGGGCACCTTCTTGAATAGATTCTTGATCTGTCGAACGAGCTGTGCTGGCCAATCGAGGAGGTAAAATCGTTGTCCAGGTCTTCGAAGATGCCAGGAGCCAAGCTTACGAGTGATCTCGTCCAATCGCTTGATAACCTCTCCAATTGTTGGACGCAGGGCGGGGTCCCATTGAGTCATATCTTCGATCAACGGGTCGAGAAAGCTGAGTGGGCCGTATAATCGTAATCTCTAGAACACACAAGAATTGACAATATTGAACACCAATTCCGAACAAAATAGTGAGAGATGGCCTTACGATGTGCGTGCTCAATGGAAAGGCCTTATACATAAATTGCCGCTTGAGCAGATTACCAAGGAAGTAAATGTCTGTCTGGAAGGGGTTACAGGGAATATCATCCGCAGCCCCGAGGTGTTCAGGAGGTGACTTGTCGCCTCCGCAAATTACCTCCTCCGTCGGTGGTCGTTGCGCAGGATCATATCGACGTGAAAAGCCAAATTCGATGATGTAGTAGCGAGGCCAACACTCGGTGCGAGTGATGTGTCGCGCAAAATCCTTGTAAGAGGGGTCCATCCAAGTTTGAACTGGATGAAATCCGTCGGGATAGAGTAAAGTGGGGTCTTGCATGATGTTACCGAACGTACAGTCACTGCAAAGCGTTGTCTGGTCATTTATTATGCTGACATTGGACGCGCGAAGAACTGTTATTAACTGTACAGTCACTGTCAAGCGATGGGTCATTTCTTGCTATCACCGGACGTCTCATTTGACTCGAAGGACGTACCGGTGAGCGACGAGATTTTCGTGCATGTATTGAATTCTCTAGGAGAGGTAATCAGATCGAGACATGAATAACTCTGAGAAGCTACCTCGAAAATGTCTCTCCAGCAGGCCATAACCTCCCCGACCGTTTCAGAGACCGGTCGTTTGCAGGTCACGAGCTGAGGCATCACCAAAATTTGCTTGCCAGAATCCTCAGGATCCTGCAAAAGCCCGAGCGAAGGCACACAGTGATTCCGGGAGTGTCCAAGGTGCGGAGGCGAGGAAAACATCTGAGCTATCTCCACCTCGTGCGGATGGAGGCTCGTGGAAACTGATTTGAGCAGCACCTTCGCGCCATCCAACGTATGTACGGCGTCCATGATGGTGTGACGCTTGGAGGAATTTTTCCCCCTCGACAATAAGTCCTTGGAATGAACGAAAAACAGGGCCGTACGAGATAGAGCACTCGACTCTCTTCCTGCGCCGTCTCGTCGAGAAGATGATATTTGGATGCGGAGTCGGGATCGAATTTGGGGCAGAGGCGGTACCCTTGATGAAGGAGGAACTCCCGGCGGTCAAACCAATACGTCTTCGGCCCCAAACCAGGAGGTGAGTTGGAGTCCATGGTTGTAAAGGACAAGGAGTGGCGGCGTACAGTCACATTGCGCTGTGGGCTTCTGTTGGTGCGCTGACCATGAGCCTGCTTCAAGTCGCTGCTTCTGACCTTTTCGTCGCGTGTAGAGCCAGAAGGATCGATTAACTGCATGAATGGGTGTGTGGATGCATAGATGCATGCAGTGAACGCTCGAGACGGGTCCTCACTCAAATTGAGTCGATCTCATAACTTAAAGTAGATAGCATTGATGTGTAGATAACAGATAGAGATTTGTGTACGACCATAGCCGAGTGGTAGCTGAGTGGTGATACAATCTGCAGATAAAGGTAAGATTGTCAACGCAGAATGGAAGCGGGGCAAGAAGTAGGACGCACCTCAAAGCATCTCCTTGCAATCGACGACAACGCGCCACGTCCCCTCCCTCGTCCACGTCACCCCCGACCAGCCCTCCTCATCGCTCAGCAACATACAACGCATTCGTCGCCGCCACCTCCAGCCTATGAAGCATCTTCCGCAAGCGCTCGATCTTATCCGCCACGTCCGCATTCGCTGGAGCGGGAGAAGCAGGCGGGGACGACGACGGTGTTCGCACGGTCTCGAGAAGTACCATCGAGACCTTATAGCTCATGCAGTCAACCAGCCACGCCGTCTCCGTCGGGTCGGGCTCCGCGACAGGGACGGGCGGCGCAACGGGGTAATCATACATCGGCATGCGCGGCACAAGCGGGGACAGGGGCGGGAGTGGGATACTCCAAGTGAACGAGTCCCCGACACACCGCGGTATGCGGACGCCCAACTCGGAGTTGCTGTTCGATGCGGGGAACTCGAGCATCGTCCACCCGCGGTCGATGTACTTTTGTCGGCCGATTTCTTGCCCCGTGCCGACGGTTTCGATGATGAGCGCTTTTTGCAGGACGAAGGTGTGCCAGGGGTAGAGCGAGAACGCGGTGGAGTGCGTGATGAAGTTCATGACGCAGGCTGCGTGGATGGTGTCAGCTATGTTTCTGTTGATGAGGAAATGCAAGACGGAACGCACTGGAATGGAAGTTGAGGATGATTTCCATCGGGCTCGTCACTGCGACGATGAGCTGAATCTTCTGCTCGCCCTTGTGGAAGTCAAACACGTCGGCGATGCCGCGTCCTAGATAGCTCATCCGCTGTCCATTCACAGAGAACGGCAGTTGCAAGGAAATACTAAGCTCTTGATTCTCTTTCGCTTTGAATGTATACCCGTTCTCCAAAATGAAGACCGCGGCGAGAGACGCCATAGCACGACCGACATATAAATCCAAATCGGAATCCTCCCAGGTGAGACGGTTAAAGAACTGAAGCCCCATAGACCCCGAAATGATGGTTCCCGTCTGCTGCTGCATCCGTCGGAATTGCTCGACGTTTTCGCGACTTCCGAAAAAGCGGCGGAGGAGGCGCGAGATGTCAAAACAGATCTCGTGGGTTAGAGAGCGAATACGTCGGGAAGTAGACATTAAGCGGACGAGTTCGCGGGTGTCGAGGAGGGAGAATAGTGCGTCATGCGGACCCATTGCGAGGTCGCTGCACAAGATATCGATTTCTGTATAAACATGATATAGTGTGTGGCAGACGTACAAAAAACGCTCAGCGGCCGATCTTTGCGCTGGGGGCTGCCGTCGGGATGCATAGCGTCCACGCAGACCGCTGAGACCGCTCAGCGACGCCATCGAAGAACGGGAACGTACAGGATGAAGACAAGAAGAGGTGGGAATTTGAATTTTGACTTGAATGCGCGCCAATCACATGGAAGGCGGGGATTCTTCGGAATTTCTTCCCACCTCACTGCTGAGCGAAACACGGCGACCAAGGGTGCTTTCATACAGAGCGGGTAACGCATATATCGAATACGTACTTCGAGTGAATCGTAGAAATATCAACGCCCTCGAAATTAAACTTCCCCTGTCCCAACGAATCTACAAGATACCGGGCCTCCTCCTCTCACTTGAATCCTCGCCCTCATGGTCACCCCCCACATCGTCCTCCCAGCCCTTTCTCCGATTCGTTACCCACCATGACCTCCCTCACACTTGAGAACCGCCTGCACGATGCCCCGCATTCTTGTCATCTTTCATGTACCCCGCACACAGACGTACCCCTCCACATAACAGGGCACACACCACGTCGAGGCAGAATTCCAGAGCACAAGCTTTCAGAATGGCTCGCCATCGACTCCGGTTCTAAGCGCCTCCTCAGTGAGGAAATGGCAGCTTGAGGTCGAGGGGAGACGACTACCGTAAGCATTGGCGATGCTGCGCCTTCTGGCCGCCAGGCTTGTGGAATTTGGGTATTCGGCGCGATGCGTAACTTGATACGCGGAATTCGAGACGCTTCGGAGCAGAAAAATGGAGTGGTGATCGTGCCCTGAGAACGTAGGGACAACAAGGGGAGGACGGGTGTGGCATGCGAAAAGACTAGGAAGACCGATCCGTGGCATGAAGGGTGGAGGCGACTGCACGCTTGACTTGACACCCGCCTTCCGTTAAGTGGACGTGAAGCTCCGCTGGGTGAGAAAGGGAAGGAGGATCCGGCAAGCAGAGAGAGACGAGGTGCGCTGATAGCGGCCAAGGAGGAGCAAGCACGCTAGAATCGACGGTGAATGGGGGTTATACGAGGTCTTGGTTTTGACGATAGCAGATGACAGCGCGAAAGAAAGGACCGACGAATGACGACGCGGTGCGGGTATTTCGCCGTGAGTGGGGACGAGTTCAGACGAGTTCGCACGACGACAGGACCACAGCAGAACGCATGTAGCCCTGGACGTCCAGGGATGAAAGAGCTGATATTCGCAGACTCGAAGGGAGGAGGAGTAACAAGCCGTCGCTGAGATTCATACATTTTATCGGTTACAGTGTCAGTTTTGAGAGCGAAGAGAACGCAGTTGACGGATACTGCAGAAAGCCCGAGCCATAGATTCATGGGCTGCCGTGCATGCGCCGTCGGGTAAGGCCCAGAAGGGGAGCTGTCGGCGGATGTATGGCCATACGATGGATAAAGAGAAGATTGGCGCAAAGGTAAGAATTCACAGAGAAACAAGGGTCGAAAGATTTCAGCAAAGAGCCAATTGAATCCAGCAGTAAAGGTAGGCAAGCGAGTCGACGGATATTGCGCCAGATTCCCAAAGGCTAAAGCGAAGGAAGACCGAGTGGCGAGTTCGGAGGAAGAGGGGCAAGGGGACAGTATAGGCAATTGAGGAGTCGGTCCAAAGCGCTCAGATAGATAGGATAGAGAGCAGCATCACATGGAGAACGTCGTTGACCAACGGCGAGAGCACACTATTAGCCGTCCTCTACACGATAGCTCAAGCTCACGGCGCTGGAATTCTGACGTGAAGAACGGCGCTGTCGCTCGTATGCTGCTGCTACTGGTACTACTAGTAGGGTTCCGCCGTAGGTCGACTCGAGTTGTGTGGTGAGGATTGGTGGAAAGGAGTGGTGTTCGGAGTTTCGGCGCAGATGGCCGACCCTTGCTTGTCGTCTTCTTCGATGTCCTCAGTCTCGGCTTCAACTTGTCAAGCTGCTCCTCGACAGTCTAATTTCTACGGCGCGTATATCACCTGTTTTCTCAAGCGGCTTTCATGCTCTCTGTGCCCTCGAAGAACTGCCTCGAATCCTTGTCCTTTTTGGAAATTTCCTCTGCCAATCAGTTCGCTACACGAATGAACGTTCTCTTGGAGCGGTCGTCGTCTACGTATCCCGAAAGCTCTTCTCCTCCGATAAACACCGTCGTCTTTGACTTGGCAGATGCTACTTTCTTACGCTTTCACAACCCCATCCCAACAAGCCAATTCACAACTCCCTCGAGCCCCCCCTGACTCAATAACATCGTATTTCTCATCTCGGCAGTCTCTCTCCTTACCAGTGTCGCTGCTTGAGTATGTCGCGACGTCAATGGCCACCTCTTCGTCCAACTACATCATCTGCGATGCAGCCCTCCTCCTCCCCGTCCCATTCCCCCCCAACCCTCCGCTTCTCGTTCTCTCCGCAACGTCCCATGAAATTGCCGTGCACCTGGAATCATATATGACCCTACGCGACAACTCAAGTCATTCTCCCTTCATGCCTACAAAACGCAAGAAACTGCTGTATCTCTTCGACGCGGCCTCACCGTCGACTCGACGACACCGCGACTTGTTTCTGTCCTGGCCAGCACTGCACCTGCCCTCCTCACACCCCCTCTTCACCTCCGCTCCCCTCCCGCTTTGGTAGCGTTTCCGTGTCCCGTACCATTCCATTCCCCTTTGTCACACTGATTATGGCCCACCACCCTCCGACTAGAAATATCATACGTATACTCTGCACCCTATAGTAGCCCTCAGCAACCCAATATTCATCTCCTTTCAATCCCCGACTTTTCGAACGCGACCTTCCTTCGACCTGCACTCAGCTACAAGATCGGAGCAACTTACCCCCTCTTCCTGACTATGCCTTACTGCGCTATAGACAGTGCTCTCTTTTCCTTCTTCGACCGCCTCATGGTACTTTCAGCAGGCTTCGTCAAGCGCGGCCGCCTGGAGTGGACCCTTCCGCTGCAAACATAACCCAACGGAAGCTCGGACTCAGGCACTTGCCGCAAGTGTCTCTCCTCCTTCATCATCTGCCCAGTTCTCCGCACAATCCCGTCCCGCCTCTTTCCTACCTTTCCCTCATGCACCTGTATCGTACACACAGAGTTGAATGATATACCATCTCTATCTTTTTTTACCATGCGCGATACAGTTGTTCAGACGTGAAGTGACAAAAAAAAGGAAGGACAGAATGGCCCCAGCGGGGGACGAGCCACGCAGAAGGCGACGGAGGCGGAACAGCACGAGTCGACCGTGGATGGATGCCGTTTGTTCTCTTATTTCTAAGGCGGAGAGGACAAGGCTAGCGAGAACGCCGACAAATGAATGAGAGTGGGTCATGGTCTGGGTAGTATGCGGAATACGAGACCACCGATGAAGCGCTGAGAGTTTTGAGTCCTCATGTCTCAGATTCGAAGGTCAATACAGAAATCCGGAGAAATCGAAGGCGCTTCGAATAACAATGGCTGCTGCATGACGATATTGAAGAGCGGCAGCAACAGGAATACGCGTCGTTTCTTGTCTTCAGGCAAGTCGAGGAAATACTGTTATTAACTACCACGCAGATGCATTCACAAAGGCCATAAGATAGCAAACCACGGAACTCCTTCATGCATTAGAATAAACTTCAACGCCATTGAACCTGACCCTCTTCAACCTCGGACACATCCGTAAAACATTCCTCACCAGCCCACCCTCCACCTCCGGAACCACCTGCCCTTTCCCCGCCCCATCATCTACCCCTACCTCCCTCAGCTTAGGAAACCTCGGAAGAAGCGTTTGCAAAATCCCGGCATCCTCACTCTCGTTCATCCTCGCCTTGACAACTCTGAAGTTACGCCAAACACTCATACTTGGCCATGGGACCACCAACCCGCTGACCATTCCCGCCGCCTCAGGCCAAGGGGGCGGCTCCCCCATGACCTTACGGAACCCCTCACCGGTCAGCCAGGCGTTGAATTGTTTGGCAGTCCACCGGGTGGATTTGGCGTTGAGGTCAAGGACTATCATGGGCAATGCTGCTCCTTCGGCTCGCGAGAGCCGGAATGTCCTGAGAGTCTGTGCAACAGTGACCTCCGGATGGGGTGCAGACATTGTGGAAATCCGGATTTCCAGACGATCAAGAACAGGGAGAAAGTTGGTTGCGGTCGTATCCTGCGCACAAAGGAAATGCATGATGAACGCCGTCGAAGCTGCCAACACTTTCAGATGGGTGAACGCTGGCACTGGCCCCCGAGATATCGAGATATACTTCGTGCCTCTCGGCGGAAGCGCCAGATACCGCACATTTCGAAGCTCACAAAGCAGGCCGATGAGTTCCGCATCCAGCGAAGGCGACGAGGCGGGTATTTCGAGCTCGACTAGGTTCGGAAAGTTTTGTTGCCGGACGACATTGAGAAGACACTCGGAGGTGATGCTCAGGCTCAGACGCGTGAGCTGCGAGCCACACAAGAAAGAGAATAACCAGCGAATCCCAGCTTCGTGTGTCGGATTCACATTTGATGGGTGAAAGGAAAAGGAGTGAAGCTGGGAGGGTGCCGCAGCTCCTCGTGGTCTCCACAAAGAATCCAATTCCAAAACCGATTTTAACCATGATTTAGGGGGACTGAGCGGCAGATACGGTGTACCATACACCACCAACTCCCTACACCCCTTGACCAGTATCACATCCATAAGCGCACCAAAAGTCTCCCTCCACCGCGTCACCACCTGCTCGTTCACTAAACAATGCTCGTCAAACTCCCCAGCCAACGCCAACTCGACCCGCTTCACACCCTCCAATGTCTCGAAGAATGAAGTGAGCCGTTGGATGTTGGAGAGGTAGCAGGAGATGTGGCCGCGTGGTTTGAAGCGGCATCGGACCTCCCCGATGCGTCGTCCTTGAAGATAGTACTTCCAAGACGAAGAGGGGGATAGGGAGGGGAAAGAGGAAGCGAAGAAAGGGAGCGACGAATTCAGCGCAGAAAGAACGTCCGCGCCGCCAGGCAAATTGACGAGACGGAAGTCGCATGATTGCGCGGGGTCGGGCATGCCATTGGCAGCAAAATAGCATGGTAGAGCAAGGAGGTGTAGGAGGCGGGAAAGCCGGGAGAGGTGGTAGAGTTCGGCAGGGGATAAGAGATTCATGATGACGAGTAGGATGTCGTCGGGGAGGTCGAGGAAAGGGCTGCTTTTACCGATGTCTTCATCCTCATCCTCCCCAAATGATAATGTACGACCATCCGCGTCTTCCACCCTCACCGCTTGTACATTCGGCGACACCCTCTCTATCTCCCTCACGGCAGCTTTCAGCGCCTCCTTCTCCTTCCTTGCATCGACTCCAAGCCCATTCCCATCCACACCCACCACTGACAACTCCAGCTCCTTCAACCCCGGAAACACCCCCACCCACCTCGCCAACACCGCCCCTCTTCCTCGACCCCCCTTCCTCATATCCAACGGGTAATCCTTTACCTGCAGCTTCTCAAACCCGCCAAACGCCTCCGCCCACCCCGCACCGTGCACAACCGCGGCGTCGAGCACGCGACACATATGCGGCTCCGGCGCGGAATTCAAAGGCAGTTTGAACGCGATGTCGAGGTGGCAGGGAAGCGATGGGTGTGTGGCGCGTAAGCGGGCGGAGAGGGTACACAGTAACGGGACGGTGGGCGGCGTGGTGAGGTCGAGAAGGGTAAGGAGGACGGTTAGGGATTTGAGGCTGCGAAGGGGCGCATGAGGACGAAGGAGGGAGGACAAGTGCTCGGGGCGGGTGGAGAGCGTTGTTAGGTGTTTGAGCGGGTGCTTTGAGACGAGGAACGAAAGCAGTTGGTGAGAACGCAAGCGAGGTGGTTGTGTGTAGTTTGGTGCAGGCGCGATGGCGCGGAAGGACGGCCCCTCAGGAAACTGGGGTGACGAATCCGTCGTCAAGGTTTCGAGCTTGGAGAAGCGATATAGCAGGGAAACCAGCACCGAAGCGGGCAGGCGTATCCCCAGAATGGTCAGATGCAGGAGACGAGGGACGGTGTCGGCGATCTCGCTGAGTAGCAACACCCAATCGTCCGGTGCGATCAGCATGCGTAGACGAAGAGTGGTGATAGCTCTACTCGAAAGCACGGTGTGTGTGTATCTGTTGAGAGGAGGGAGAACAAGGAGAGGGGTGTCGATGAGGAAAGTTATCGGCATGGAACGGGGCTTTGAAGATAGAATTTGGCGCAGTTTCGGGAGCAAGGATGAGAGAAAGCCGGGGCGTAGACCGATGACAGAGCGAGGAAAACCTTCCAGAAGGTATACGCCATCAAAGTCCCACCCTGTCGAGACCTGAAGCGATTTCAGGTTCGGAAGGTCCTGCGCGACGCAATCCAAAAGCGCGAGAAGGTCCGTATTGAGAGGGTACCCCTTCCCTTGCTTCGCGAGAAGCCGCGGGTCCCTGTACATGTGCTTTTCATCCTCTACGAACGCGATGCTGACGCGGTCGATGGATTGGCGGTGCTTTTGGAGAACTCGGATGCACCGTCGAACGTTTCGCGAAATTGGGGTGGTGTCAAAAGTCCGCATGAAAGTCACGGAGAGATTAGGTATCTTGGGGACGTATAGTGCATTCTGCAATGCGACCAGGGCGGAGGGCCCCGTAGCAGCAGAAGGTCCGTCCAGACGAATGTGACACTGCGTGGTTGGGTCCGTGACCCCGTTCTTCAGCAGCAGTACATTCAAAACAAGTTGATTGAGCCGTCGACATGTGTAGCATAGAGAGTGTATGTCTGCAGGCAAGAGATATTCAAGCACATATTGTGAAATGTCGCAAAAATTTCGGTGTGCGCCTGCTGCAGCAGCAGCTGCAAGATACGTTGGTCACTGATAACCTTTGAATAGTCTGTCCAACGCACTGTTATTCATCTCTTTGACCTTCAGAGAGTCCCAGGACCGTCACGGTGGTACTGAAAGACTCCTGAAAGCGAAAGAAAGACACGCCGGTGAGGTCGACGACACTGATCTACGTCAATTGAGGCGAAGAGGAGAAGGGCTCTTGGGGTATGTGGTTCATTCGTTGGAGAGCAAAGTGACGATTTGGTAGACGAATGGAAAGCAGCGACGACAAGAGAGTGGTTCGAGGTACTATATATCGCGCGGGTTTCCCAAAAGCTGAATCGAAGGAAGACGTCAAGTTGGCGAATGTAGAGGGAAAGCGGTGATGAGGAATTCCTGAGACTCAGTATAGGCCACTGCGGATGAGCGCAAAGCGCTCAGAAAGACAGAGGGTGGTTTGGCGAATGCGAGCACTTCAGCAGGCTACCATTTGTAAAATCTCGTTTTGTCGTCCTCCACAAGATGGTCCGGGCTAAGTGAGCGCTAGAAAATTGCAGCGAAGGACTCAGAGATAGCCCTAGTGTTCGTATGCTGCTGGCACTGCGTCGACTCGAGATCTGTGCTGGAAGTTGGTGGAAAGAGTGTGTTCGGAGTTTCGGCGCGGATGTCCGACGCTTCTCGTCAACTGCAAGCTGCTCCGAGTCTTGGTAACGAGTTTAAGTTATCGACTGGAAGTCAGTGCAAGAGACCATCGGAAACTCCGAACACATCTCTTTAGATCTCTCTCCACCAACTTCCACCACAGATCTCGACCCAACGCCAGCGGCATACGAGTATCAGTGCTATCCCTTGCGACAAATTTTCAGCGCAGCGATTCCCGAATCCCCACCATGTTCTATGTGCAAGCCATGCAGACTCGGTCACTGGCTGGGCGCTATGCACCGCGATATACAAGAAATTCAGCGGCTGAACGCTTTTTGTACGCTTTGACGCGTTTTTCTCGTCCAAATTGACCCAGAAATTGATCATCTCATTAGCGACCTCAACATGGGACCGCACGACGCGTTATTCTCGCTTCTGTCGACGCGCGAGCTTGTTCGACTTATGCAGACCTCTCGACGCGTCAGGACCCTCGTGCTGGACGTGTGTTTCGACGTTTCTAGTCTGCTACGCCGATTTTTCGGCAGTCCCGCCAACGTCAAGGAGTTCCGGCGAATGCAGCAGCAGACGGGGACGATCATCTCAGGATCTATGGGCTTGCAGTTCCTTAATCGCCTGGCTTACGAGGACTCGGATCTGGACATCTACGTCCGTCGTGCCACAGCGCAGCTTGCTATCATTTTTCTCCAGGGAACTGGGTATACGTGGATTCCTAGGGAGGCTCAGGACAATAATCTCTCCCTCCAGCTCCCTGTTTCCCTCAGTGATCAGTGGAACAGCTACCTCGGCCGTGGCATAGCGGATGTCCTCGACTTTCGCAAAGGAGACGAGAAGATTCAGCTTATCATCGCGAAAACGGCGCCGATGGATATCATCCTCAGCTTCCACTCGAGTGAGTATCTGTCCCTCTCTCTCTCTCTTTTCTACCACCATCGACGATCTAACTTGACTCTCCCCAGCCTGCGTCATGAACGTAATAACCCACTCCGCCGCCATCTCACTCTACCCCTGGTACACCTTCGTCATGAAGCAAGCCCTCATCATCGAAACCGTCGGCGCCAAACAGGAAATCGGGCGGCAGAAATACATCGACCGAGGATGGGAAATGCTCAAACTCCCCTCTGCAAACAACAACACCGAGATAGGCGTCCGCATCCCGCGTTCCATCGGCGATTCATACACCTGGACCATTCCACTTCCTCCCCTCTCCTCCGCGCGAGCCAACATGATGGGGATGGACCTGGACATGGACACAGAGATGGACACAGACGTTGAGACGAGCCTGAGTCTCGTCCCGTCCGCGTGGATGGTAGACTGCAACAAATGGAAAGCAGTTACGACAGTTCTTTCTACCCCAAATCAGCCGTCGTGGATACACTGAGTGTCGAGCGCCCGTTTTCTGTCTCAACCGCGGCGTACGTGTCGATGGGCCGGCGAGAACGCAGTGACCAGCCTGCTCCCAAGCCGTTCCTGCTTCCTTCCTCGAAGAGAGCCGACGAGATTCACCTCTTCCTTACCTGTCCAGTTTTGCCTTCCGTATTTCGCGACGCTTTCCCCTCGGTCCCCTTTTCTTTTTTACATTTGTTATCCTTAATCTATCTGCACGCTCTTATTATTGCTACAGTACTACACTATCTCGCTAGAATTAACTCGTACTCGTACGCTTAGCTCTGATTATCTCAGTCTGAATACTAGCCTCTGCATACTCGACGTGGGTAAAGAATGAATGAACGAGCATCGGATATGCACGACAAGTAGAGAGAAACGGACAGCGGTCAAGGTGGGCGTGGTAGGCAGGAGGCAGATCGGATGCATGTAGCACTATACATATTACACGGAAGCAACTAGCGGGCTTGGAGGTAGGGCAGGGGTTGCAGCGGGAGTTCGTATTAGATTGCGCTATGAGTGTATGGCAGGGCAGGAATAGAATATGGCTATAAACTATGCTTGATAAGTAAGTAGAGGAAAGAGAAAGAGAACATGGGAAAGGGAAGCGAGCAGCAGAGCTACGAGAGGTATCTCGGGAGACGGCGTGTATTGCGAACAAAGTCCAGGACCGCTTGTGATCCTTTTTGGCGGAAAGCAGGACTCGCCGGTGAGTTAGGCGGGCGAGAGGCGGCGGATGAATTCGAGGCGTTGGCGTTGGAAAGCATGGCACGAGAGGAGGAAGTGGGAAACCGTGCCGGATGGGGTGACTGTATTGTGGAAGGCAGCAACACGGTGGCATCGCGGGGACGTCATCCACTCTTTGGACCAGAGCCGCGAAAACTCCTGGGTTGCTGAGGCAACTTTGGATATGGGGAGTGCGGATCGGAGAGCCTTGATTGACGATTTCATGGGCAGGGTGAGTTTGAGGAAGGCATGCACAGCAGGTGCAAATTACTTAGATTCACAGGTGGCCGAAGTATCCTAGGTGCCGAGCGAGGCGGCGGGTGCGTACAGCGGGATTGCCCTGAGCCGATAGCCCGTAACCAGCGAGATATGCGGTGAGGTTGGCAGGGGTGAGTGCCGTTATGTCCGTCGTGCTTTGGATGGCGGGCAGGTTGTGCTAAATGAAAACAGAATTAGGGCAGATATAAGTACTTGTGGTGTGATGAACTCACAGGTACACCTGTGGGGTCGTCGCCACTGACAAAAAGTACAACCTCAGACTCGGGGCGTGCCTGATGGCCGGTTGCACATCGTCCGTTCGCAAACTTTCAGTGACGATGATGAGAGACACGATCATAAATTCTGGACATGTAGTTACCTGGGCCAAACCTACCTCGGCTCGGAAAGTCGCCAAGTCGATACGGATGGCATCGATAGCTGTTTGAAATTCGTTAGCGTCCCATGCTTGAAACCAAGCGGGCATCGCGTCTTCGCAAAAACAAACTCAGCGCGTTGTAAAGACAGCAAAAATTGACAAACCAGGTCCTCGCGCAGTGGGAGCCGGGAGACCGCCGGGACCTGTAGATGATATCGTTAGAAAACGCATATGATTAGTATTCACGCGAAGTATCTGACTCCGAGAGAGCTGGGGAAGTGCCGCCATGGTAGATGGTAAACAAAGTGGATGTTTGTCGCTATTTACGATGGCTCCTTGGGTTAAAACCGCGATGCTCTTCAGAAAGCAGGAATGTGAACGCGACTGAGCACATTAGGAAGAAAACGAAGATATATATGTTCGGATTGAGCATCGATCTGAATTGAAAGTGCGGGCGAAATGAGGGTGCACATGAGCAGTAGGACGTTAAGAACAAGATGCATATATGGTATGGGTATACAGCGATTTTGCGGCAGGAGAAGAGCTGATCTGGTGTGTGAGTACGTGTATGTAAAGTAGAATTGAAGCTCGGGAGATTCAGCGATAGCTCTAATAATTATCCGAAATAAGAAGGTATGGGCAGGATAGCCGGGGAGGAAGCGAGAGAGTAAGTTAACCGAAGGAAGAGATTCGCCGTAGAACTCGAGCGGGAGAGTATCAGTAAGAGCAAAGGTAGAGCGAGAGGGGAAGAAGTCGTCAGCGAATGGAGTTCGGGAGGGACGAAAATCGTTTCCCGCGATTCTCGAGAACATTGACAGTCGGATGCTTGTGCGACGGCTCGGAACGAACGAGGCGAACGCGTCGGGAGCAGGCTTGGAAGAACAGAGGTTTAGAGAGCAGGGAAGGGATGGAAGGATGCATATGATGACGCGTTTGGGCATTGATTCGCTCTGCAGACGACAAGACTGAAGGGACCGGCGAGCAAGGGGAAGTCAATACGCCGTATTGAGACGGATCAGGATATATATGCGGGTGGAGGAGCGGTAAAGGAGAAGGGAGAGGTATCACAGAGCGGACAGTGTTGGGCGAGGGTATTGCACAATGACAATGCATACGAAAGGTGTCGAGGATAAGTAGGAATTTGTAGGCAGGAGGGTGGTTCATTGAGTGTTGTTTTGAGCACAAGGGCACAGTAGCGACGGGGACTAGAGGGCAGGAGTCAGACAATGAGAGGGAGGAAACGGGGGACGACAAATGACGAGAAGCGGGAACGTATATTTGAGTCAGATAGTGTGTGAGAAGTCGAAAATGCGGGGATGTGTCAATGAAGTCGCATGAGTGAAGATTGTATGTATGAGACGTAGGGACGAGATACGTGGGGGTGTATAGAGAGAATTGCATTGTGCCCGGGTTACGAGGGGAGTGAGAGACAAGTGAGAGATGAAGGGCAGATGGGAGTCGTCGAGAGAGTCGCAGGGCGCGCAGCGGAGTGAATGGGAGCCGAATTGAAGACAACGATATGGGCATCCGTATCGGGAACTTAAAAGGCGAATAGCAGGGATTCACCGGAAGAAGTCGAAAGATTCGAACGGCCCAAGTCATGGAAATTGAAGACAAATGAGCCCTGGCCCCTGAATACGCGTCGAGTTGAGTTGGGGTGGTGTGTCTTCCGTCGACACTGTGCTGAGCGCAATTCCGTGATACTGAACGAACGAAAAGCAAGCAGCAAAGGAAAGCCCCAGAGCACGACGGCGGTTATATCTTGCATCGTGGTCGAAGGCAGAGTTGATGTGTGGCAGTGCTGCCACTCTCTCTTACTAAAAGCGATGAACTCGAAGCGCAACAGCGAGCATTTTAAGAGAATCGCCGGCGACGCTACGGCATTATTGGATGTCTAAGTATTCGCAAGAAAGCCCACGCTCGTCCACCCAAAATTTCGAAGCAAAGGAGGAGTGAAGTGAAACTCTTCTTCATGAATTCTTTCAAAAGATATGACTTGAGTCGAGTCCTGGGATGCCCTACGTTCTCTGCTTGCTCGTGTCCGGCGCAATTCGGCTCCTGGGTAGTGATTCAAGATATCCGCCCAAGGTGCACCATGACGCTCGTTGCTGCCGACACCGCACTTTCGTCGACGTATTCATATGAAGATTTCACTACCCCCAGCTCACAGTCGACGACAATTTTACTCGAAGTCTTGAGATAGCTCTGTTTGCCGTATGCAGGCAGCAGAAACCGTGCCATCTCCCTCGGCCTGAGGTCCAGTCGGCCCGACACAAGCATGCATTGACCTTGGACATTTCACCACTGCTCTTGAGCCGGGCGGACTGCCAAGCGTACCGAATCAGTCTTACAATAGTTCAGCGGTAAGCGAACGGACGAACGATCCAACTCCCAAGTCCACGCCGATTTTTCTTGGTTAACGAGATACATGTAAGCCTACGATTCGCGCACTTGTATAAGCAAGAATCGAATGCATTTTGTACTTATGATATGAAATACCTGAGCGATACTCTCTGGACTGAGTCCGGAAAGAGGTTGATCACGACTGCGTTCAAGCGCTGCGCCGGTCATGATTTCTGTCGTCGAATGAGCGAGTCTGGGAACCTCAGATGTGAGACGGACTCACGCCCGTCGATAATGGCCTTGGGTTCGTTTATTTACATGAATGGTTGCACCAGAATGAGAGCCAAGAAAACACATACATGCGCCACCTAGACTCCGTATTTAATCAATTTAACGAGGAGTAAAAGCTTGAATGTGCCAAGACGAGACCAACATGAATACCATCCTTCCCGAACTCCTTCGCCAACGACTGGCTAAGCGCGCGCGCACCGAACTTACCGATCGAAAACGCCGAAGTCATTTTATTGCCCCGCGTGCTCGCAGTTGCGCCTGTGAATATGAGCGTCCCGCGCTTGGGATTCTCTGCATTGAGGTTGTTTTCTTTGAACTTGAGGATGGCGGAGCGGGAGAAGGCGAAGGCGGCAGCGACGTTGGTGTTCAGCGCTGGGAAGTACAGTAATAAGCATGAGTAGGTAAGTAGATAAGCGGGAGGAGGAAGTGGGCTTGAATAGGAATAGATGGGATGGGCCATGGTGAGTACTCACATTCTTGCACCTCCGCTGCGGTGACTTCGAGGAACGGCTTCCACACGGCGTATCCCACGTTGAATAACGCGGCGCGGAGGGCATAATGAGAGTTGGGAAATTGAGCGCTTATTGAGGTGAAGGCGGAAGCGATGTCATCGGGTGAGTAGGATGGGATGCAGTATGGGGCTGCCTGGGTGCGGAATTCGAAATCATGAGCTCAGAAAACATTGACGAAAGGCTGGCTTCACCTCGCCTCCGCCTTTCTTGATCTCGTCGGAAAGAGCGTTCAAAGAATCCTCCCCGCGTGCAATTAGAGCGACACTGTATCCTTCTTTCGAGAAACGACGACTAGTCAAATGGGTCAGTAAAGTTACGCTTTAGATTTCAATGGAACATTGCTGACGCTACTGCTGCGCCGGTACCAGCAGCTCTACCAATGCCTGCACATATAGTCCACGGTGAATTCTGACTGATCGATAGGTTCTGATGCGGAGAATATTATTACCTGCAACGACGAAGAGCGGTCGAAGTGCTGACATGAGCGGGGTTTGAGGGAGAAGTACCGAGAGTCAAGATAGAATCGTCGGTAGCTGGCAGCGCCGCGGGTCGTAGGCTCGCAGCCTTTTGCAAGTGGGTCGGACACTGCGACTCGCGAGTCCTCCGAGTCCGGCAGTGTTTCAATTTGCGATGTCAAATGTTGTTCGTGGAGCCGGCTGATAGCGCTATAAGCGTGTAGAGACTATTGAGATACGCAGGAGAAACGAGGGTCACGGCGAAGAATGTTGAGAGCAAGATGCTGACATCCGGCAAATAGGCTGAGCGGCAGTTGCCGACTTTCGTCTGCAATTTCCTAATATGGCAGAGTTTCCCGCCATAATCTGTGTTGCTCTCACAATGCTCTCATCGACGGGAGGGATTGTATTCACTGTTGGCTGCTTGAGGCATGCAATATGCGTGAATCTTCAGTTTCCCTCGATGCGCCCAAAGTCGCGCTCGTCGACCCGGCTTTACCGCGCCGCCAAATCACTTCCCACGGGCCACAACCCTCTTCCCCGCTCTCCGCTTATCCCCACACCTTCCTTTCCCTCTCGACTTCGTCAACGGCCGTTCCTTCAAAGCTACCTCAACGCTGCGCCACCTTGCCCCCTCCACCCTTTATCGAAGCTTTATCTTTCCCGTCAAACAAACGCAAGAAGACGACATACCGAGTGCAGCTCAACGCTGATCTCGCGCGTACGCCGTCGAAGTCACCTCCCGACTTGCTGGCGCCCATACACGCGGCCTCGACTGTGTCAGCCATGACGGAACCGCCGCCCTTGACGACCGGCAAGGTGCGTCGCTCCCCGGGGAGTCCCCCTCTTGTTTTGCTCTTTACTCACATCACGCAGCCCCTGCAACTCACAGGGCCGACCACCACTTAACCACGCGCGCCGCGCCTCACCTCTCGAACGCCGCAAGCTACGACGCTGACGCCCTCGCCGCCTCTTTATCAAGAAATTACCAAGTATTCCTCGCCCAAGCCACTCGGCCCTTCCCCAGCCCGAACCCCGCCCAACACGTCACCGCCCTAATCGCCTCCACCTCCCACTCGCCCGCCTTCAACACCGTCTCGGGGACACTCGACGTAAACAGGAAGAACTAATAAAGGTGTGTCATCACTTTATCCCCTCTCCATCCTCTTCACTCACCATCTCCTCGACGCCTCCGACCTCTCCCACTCAACCCCCACCCCACCCTGGCCTTCCGCCCCTCTCGCCGCCGCCCCTCCGCTCGCGCCCGCGCCGCCGCCAACGTTGCCTCGCACTCGCATCCCGCACCCCCGCCGCTTTCCTCAAACCCGCCGCAAAATCATCACACAAGAGCCGCGTGCTCAACCCGCAAGACCACCCCTTCCTCTCCGTGCGCCTGACTTAATCAATCGGGAATCAGCAGGCGCGCGAAGGAGGGCGGGAAGGTGTACGTACATTGTATAGCTACGTACTTAGCAGTCAATATATCGATTTCTTCTTTACGGTCTATTGTGTGAATGAGTTAGCGGGATGAAAAATCGAGTTGGTCGGGATGAAGACGTACCGCTGCTTAGGCTCAAATGCACTAAGAATGAGGCTAGCAATGAGTTGGCTTGAATCGAGCGAAAGGAAAGAAGTAAAATGGGACGTGTGATTACTCACAGAGACGGTATGTATTTGAATTTGAATTTGAATTTGAGGTACAAGTGAAAGTTGGACCTGGATAACGGTTCGACATGGAATTCAATTCGAGATACAAAATACAACCAACCGAATGGAAAACTCACCGAAATGCTCAACAACTCCCCCAACAGTCTAAGTCCAAATCGACCCCGAATTTACTGGCTCGATGCGAAGCACGATGGGTATTCAGGTGAATCACTGAATATCTGAATGTTACTATAAGTTGAAGGCGAAAGAAAGTCAGTTGAGCTTACCTTTGATTGAACTCGGACGAAACGTTGAAACTTGATAGAGTTCAACTTGGTTGGTGATACCAAGTAGAAACAAACTAAGTTCAGGTTAGCAATCAGCTATCGAAACGAACTTGCCGAATGCAACCATTGATTACCTGAACAATTTGAAGACCTTCGGATGTAATTGAAGGTTAGGGTCACCCGAACCTCGAGTCGAAGAACAAGTTACCTATTGCAGTTGAATACGCGCACGCGCGATTCAATTCAACCCGACATAGTCTCGGCCTCCAATGTCGATTCAAGCTGGCATAGTCTCGGCCTGCATAAATACGAAGGTCAAGTCAGTAAGCAGTCAGCTATGAAATAAACCTTGAACGTACCGTCATAGCTTCGGTATAGCAGGTATTCAGTGAACAACCACAAACCAGGGTTAGCTTTCAAAAACGAGGTCAGTCAGCGTTTCGACAATATCAACGGAATTAACTTACAATCGCGGTGGTATAGCTTAGTATTCAAGTGAAGGAGAACGGTGGTTTTAACGTTGAATTCAAACTGTCAGAGTTTCGGCCTAGTTGGGTTCAAGAATCAAGTTAGCGTGTGTTCGAGCGTGAAGAGAAAAGTGAAGAAGTATGTGTGCGCACCGTCATAGTCTCGGTATACAGTGGTAAGGTTTCGATTTGGCGAGGGCTTGAAATTGAGAGATGGTTAGAGAAAAGGTAAGAGACTGAACTAAATGGATTGCGCACCTGATTCAACAGAAACCTGGACCCCAACCTCAATTGTTCCTCACATCCCTGACCCGATCTCTCACAGACAAAGTCGATGATGAAAGCTGAAGTGTATCCTGAAGGAATGAAGTCAGTAGATCAAGGAAACAACGTCGGTTTAGTAACTGACCAAGCCGCCAAATTGAACGGGCTAACAGTTCAACGATAACTTTGAGGCAATATTAGATGATTAATGAACAGAAACGAATTGAATCATAGCTTACCAATGTATAGGCTCGCATTTGAAGAGTATGGAGTGAATGAAAACCTGATTTCAAATAAGTCAGCCACAGTCACAGTCAAGCAAAATTGAATGAAGTCGATACGATACGAAAGCGAAGTAAGCCGAAGTCGTTTTGGACAAGTAAACAATGTTGAGCTAAAACTGAAAGGTTAACGAGCGAAGCTCAATGAAAGGCGTACCTCGAATACCATACGACGTATCACATAAATCAAACTCGGGAAAAGGAGAAAAGGATGCTAATGAACCAGGTATAACTGTTCAATACAAGTGAGTTCAGAGTCAAATCGTTGATGGAAAGACTTACTAGTGTGACTACGACAAGGTATAGAACCTGAAAGTAAAACTCAGCAGATTGAAACGAACGAGTCGATGAAAGTCACAAAAGTTAGTGAAGAGCCAGTTGGCGTAATGGGTGGAGATGACGAGGAGAGTTGAACGAGAAGTGAGAGAGATAGAGTCAAAGTATCGAGTGAGGGGAGAGGAAGAGAGAGGGTGATGGTGAAAGAGAGAGACACGCACAGTATATATACCCTGCCCCGGCAACTGCCGGCTCCGACCCCCCCGTCAACTTTGCCCTCAAATCGTCCGCTTCACCGGCGCCGTGGACGCGCGTCGCTGTTGGAATACAGAAAAAATGCTTCTGTCGATCCGGCATGAGAACCCCGCCCCATTTCTGTGCAACGGAATCGGAAAAACGGGGTTGGTTGAATTGCGCTACAATATTCGTAAGTTAACGACGGCGCTCGAGAAGCTGCCACGCACCATGCTACAATCAAATATTACCATTTTAGAAACGTAACGTAAATAATCGCCGCCGAAAGCCAAACCCTGAAGCTTGAAAGTGGAGATGTTGAAAAATGGTAAGTTCGTCGATGGGCGCATTCCTGAAGTGATTCCAACCGTGTTATGCACAGAAAAGCAGGAGAAAAACTCACAAAAAGGTTTTCAGTTGCCAAGACCGCGGTACATCGGCCAGGGACCGCTAAACAAGCGGGACAACGAAAACTCACCGGAAATGCAATCCACTCTTTCCGCCGCTCCGCTTGCTCCCACAGCGCCCATATATGTCCAACGTATCCATAACATAAATCACGGAGAGCTTGACGTGATGCACATGCGTTGCTGGACTTCTGGCCCCAATTTCGCGAAAACATTGAAACTGTCGTTTCCGCCGTTCGCGCAGCCCTGGCGGCGGAATACGGCCGGATTAGCATTCAAACAGTTACCCAGATGTATTATGTACACACTTGAGTCATGCGAGCCTGAGGGGAGAGCGTCGAGGAAAACAGTGGTGGTGGTTTGGGAGGAAGAGGCGCAAACTTCCTATTTCAGACTCGAGCGGTTGTTTGCTTGTGCGTGCTTGCTCCTGCTTCTGACCTCCACCATCACCTTCGACTTTTGCCCCGCCCAACGTTGGGTCGACGCGACACGAGCGGCCTGGCTCATGGTAAGAACGGTCCGGCTTTCTTTGAGAGCTCTTTTGTTGGCAGAATATCTCCTTGGTGTTATGATAAAAATCTTGACGCGTCGGAACGACAACTTCGTCGAAATTTCTTGGTTTCTTGTCGTGTTTTGGACAAATCTGGGCTATTCCGGGTCTCTGAGCAACTGCTGACTCCGCTATTTTGCCCGCTGGCCTACAATGGAATGAAAAACTGGCTCTATCGGCAAGTTTCGGCGTCTCTTTTTTGCCGACTCAAAATGTACGAAATGCTGCAGAAATGCTGTCACGATTTTTGAAATTGAGCGCGATCCGTCCGCTGGCACATACCAGTACTCACTAATTCAAGGAACCATTCGCTCTCTACCGCCAGTTGCCTCTCCTAGCCCGAGTTCTGGCTCTAACCCAACTATAATTCAGTTCTACAATTTCCCAAGTTTTCTTGCGACTCTCCCTGAAGAACCATACCGGTGACCGCAAATCATTTGAAACTGTCAAGTCTGATTATCTGGGTCATCGGCCGCGGGCAGATCGCGCGCATACACCGTAATTTTGTTGGTTGGGGTTTTGATGAAGTCACGGAAAAATGTACGTGGGTTGATCCATTACGAACCCATTCCCTCTTCTTTCCTTACGCTCACCATCCACCCACTTCACCCACCTTTCCCCTTCACTGTCTGCTCGTTGTCCTTCATACTTTCAGAGTTAGGCCAAGGTATGTGAAGTGTCTTCTTCTCTATACCAAAGATGCTGTTTCTAACGTTCTTTTCAGCCCTTTTTCTCCAGTATTTTGGCCGCCGGCAGGCAAACCCCGCCCCCGACGTGTAAAGCAGCGTCCCCGCCTGTCATTCATCACCTCCGTCGTCGTTCGGCGCCGCGGAGCGGCGCTATCCATTCTCTCCAGGTTAGTATTTGAGTACTTCATTCCCCCTCAATCTGACCCGAATTTTTCAGAGTTTTTGGCCGCCGGGAGGCTAATACCTCCCCCGACGCGTACAGCAGCGTATTCCACGCGCGCCCACCATCATTTTGGTTGTTGCCGTCGTCAGCGCCGCGCCGCGCCGCGCAGCCGCGCTATTGCATCGACACAACGTATTGACGTCCCGTGAGCGGGAAAGTTCCGATGAGGTATCTTTCCTTGACTTTTACACTTGTTTTGACGCGTTTTCTTCAGGAGTTTTGGCCGCCGGCAGGCAAA
This sequence comes from Favolaschia claudopus, assembly GCA_037176885.1. Taxonomy (NCBI): domain Eukaryota; kingdom Fungi; phylum Basidiomycota; class Agaricomycetes; order Agaricales; family Mycenaceae; genus Favolaschia; species Favolaschia claudopus. Next base: position 214,201 of record JAWWNJ010000036.1, on the reverse strand, counting down.
AGCTCGCCCCCGACCTTCAAAGCAGCGGATTCCCCGGCTGTTTCACAAGATTTTCGATGCTTGCGCTGTTGCCGCTGTCGCTGTAGCGCCGCGCAGCGGCGCGCTCACTCCGACACCATGTATCGACGTCCCGCAAGCGGGACTTCAAGTGAGCTCTCTCTCCCTTCACTTTTTCTTGCTTTCGACGGGTTTCTTCTCAGGGGTCTTGGCCGCCGGCAGGCAAAAAAACACGTCCCCGAAGCTTAAAGCAGCAGGTTCCCCAGCCATTTTGCAAGGTCTTTGTTGTCGTTGGCGCCGCCGCGCTGCGCAGCGGCGCCATTGCGTCGACACCACGTATCGCCGTCCGGCGAGCGGGTATTTTGGGGAGCTTCATGTTCTTTCTGTTCCGGTTTCTTTGCCTTACCATTTATTGTTAGGATTTTGGAATTTACGGCAAGTCTTTCTTGACGTCGGTTAGCTGGGGTGAGGTCAGGTTTCCATTCTTTTGTTTCAACTCTTACCCCACCAAACCTGCGCCACGCGCACCTCGATTACTATATGTATCGACGTCCTGCGGCCGGAACTCTTTCATACAAGGTACGTGGCTTTTCATTTCATTCTTTGATTCAACTATCATCCAGGTCATTCAATTTTCAGGACTCAATCTTTCGACGTTCGCTACGCAACGTCCTCATCGTAAGTTCTCCTTCTCATTCCACATGCAACTTGTACTCATTTACATCCCCAGAATTCAATATTTTCCGCTGCGCGGCCGTCATCACCAACACCAAGTCTCCCCAAATCAAAATTTGATTCTTGTGCGTCCGGCGAGCGACGCTTTCACCTGGTACTTAGTCAGGTATGTCCCTCGTCTCTTGCTTCTTGTTTTTTCATTGACTGCAGAGCTCTGGAAATTTTTCTTTCCGCTGCGGGGGGCCTTTCTTTGTCAACAACACCCAATCCCAAAATCAAAATTCGAGATTTCGCGTTCCCGCGAGCGAGATTTTGAGCTCAGCAGCCGCAGGTACGTGTATTCTACTGTTATCAGACGTGTTTCTTTGCTGATTCAAGGTCCCAGAATTTTTTCTTTCCGCTGCGCGGCGCTCGATACAACGACTTCGTCAAATTCTTCAAGTCCCCAAGAGCCAATTTTTTTTTCTCCGCTGCGCGGCATACCAGGCGCGTACACTATAATCTTATCGCCCGCATTCAAAAACTCATTTTGCGAATAGACAGCCCAGGTTTTCTTCTGCTGCGCCGCACCAAGTTCAAATTCCGGCAAGACATCTTCCCTCCCACTTTACTCAACTCCCGCCCCCTACAACTCTTTCAGATTCAAAACCATATCCCACAACCCCTCTTCTCTCCCAATCTCTGGCCTTCAAGAACTTCAAATTTCAAGACTTCAAAATTGCAAGATCCGCGAACTTCCGACGTAACTCCAAATTCTCAAGGCTCAAATCTGTAGATCTCGCTTGTAGTCAGTAGTCTTAGATCTGTACCTTTGAGATCCCCGCCGTACGTACCAGGACCCTTGAAACAAGCCGGGAAACGGGCTTCGCAAGGGTGTAAAATTCAAATTTTCTTCTCGGTTGTAGTTGTATGTAAATAGTGAATAAACCCCCTTTGAGAACAGCTCCGAAAAGATATAAGTTGGGGGCTGGCAAGTCGCTTGCGACCTTGGTCGCGCGGCGAGCTTAGTCGTGTGGTGAGCGTGTCGGTGGCTGGAAATTTCCTTTTTGGGCAAGTCAAAGCGATTTCATTCAAGTTACGTACGACAGCGAAGACTAGACTACCAGCGACGGCCGAGCATTCATTGGATGTCTAAGTATTCGAAAGAAAGGCCACGCTCGTCCACCCAAAATTTCGAAGCAAAGGAGGAGTGAAGTGAAACTCTTCATGAATTCATTGTCTTGGGTGGAGTTCTGGGATGCCCTACGTTCTCTGCTTGCTCGTGTCCGGCGCAATTCGTCTCCTGGGCGTTGATTCAAGATATCATCCCAAGGTGCACCATGACGCTCGTTGCTGCCGACACCGCACTTTCGTCGACGTATTCATATGAAGATTTCATTACCCCCAGCTCACAGTCGACGACAATTTTACTCGAAGTCTCGAGATAGCTCTGTGTGCCGTATGCAGAAACCGGTATTGAGAGGGTACCCCTTCCCTTGCTTCGCGAGAAGCCGCGGGTCGCTGTACATGTGCTTTTCATCCTCTACGAACGCGATGCTGACGCTGGCGATGAATTGGCGGTACTTTTGGAGAACCCGGATGCATCGCCGCATATTTCGCGCAATCGGGACGGTATCAAAGCTCCGCATGAAAGTCACAGAGAAATTGGGTATATTGGGGGCGTATAGTGCATTCTTCAGTGCGAGTAGGGCAGAGGGTCCCGAAGAAACAAAAGCGCCGTCCAAACGGATATGGCACTGCGTTGTCAAGTCCGTAACCCCGTTCTTTAGCAGCAGAGCATTCACGACAAGTTGATTTAGCCGTCGACATGTGTAGCATAGAGAGTGTATGTCTGCAGGCAAGAGATATTCAAGAATCATTTGGAGCACAGATTGCGAAATGCCGCAAAGATCTTGGTGTGCAAATGCTGTAAGATACGTTAGTCTCTGCTAACCTTTGAATAGTCTTTGCAACGCACTATTCTTCATCTCGTCGACCTTCAGAAAGTCTCAAGACCGTCACGGTGGAACCGAAGGCGACGTCCCGGCGACAGTTTGGATCATGATGCACAGCGACACATGAAATGAACGCTCTGAAACGTAGGAGACGTCGTCCAGTGGTATAAGAGGCTTGTATCGAGGCGTCGGCGTCGTCTTGACCGTCGGTGAGGTGGTCGCCGTCGTTGCGTCCAAGGTATTTGAACGAAGAGTATATCCAGTCCGATCAAAATAGTAATCAAACATCAACATCCCGTTCACCATGTTCTACGTGCAAGCCATGCAGACTCGGTCGCTGGCTGGGCGCTATGCACCGCGATATACGAGAAAGTCAGCGGCTGAACGCTTTTTGTACGCCTTGACGCGTCTTTATAGTCTGAATTGACCCAGAAATTGATTATCTCATTAGTGACCTCAACATGGGACCACACGACGCGTTATTCTCGCTTCTGTCGACGCGCGAGCTCGTAAGACTCATGCAAACTTCTCGACGCGTCAGAGCCCTCGTCTTGGACGTGTGTTTCGACGTTTCTAGTCTGCTACGCCGATTTTTCGGCAGTCCCGCCAACGTCAAAGAGTTCCGGCGAATGCAGCAGCAGACGGGGACAATCATCTCGGGCTCTATGGGCTTGCAGTTCCTTAATCGCCTGGCTTACGAGGACTCGGATCTGGACATCTACGTTCGTCGTGCCACAGCGCAGCTGGCTATTATCTTTCTCCAGGGAACTGGGTATACGTGGATTCCTAGGGCTGGTCAAGACAATAATCTCTCCCTTCAGCTTTCTCTTTCACTCAGCGATCAGTGGAACAGCTATCTCGGCCGTGGCATCGCGGATGTCCTCGACTTTCGCAAAGGAGACGAGAAGATTCAGCTCATCATCGCGAAAACGGCGCCGATGGATATCATCCTCAGCTTCCACTCGAGTGAGTATCTGTCCCTCTCTCTCTCGCTTTTCTACCACCATCGACGATCTAACTCGACTCTCCCCAGCCTGCGTCATGAACATAATAACCCATTCCGCCGCCATCTCACTGTACCCCTGGTACACCTTCGTCATGAAGCAAGCCCTCATCATCGAAACCGTCGGCGCCAAACAGGAAATCGGGCGACAGAAATACATCGACCGCGGGTGGGAGATGCTCAAACTCCCCTCTGCCAACAACAACACCGAGATTGGCGTCCGCATCCCGCGCTCCATCGGAGACTCGTACACTTGGACCATTCCACTTCCGCCCCTTTCCTCTGCCCGGGCCGACCTGACGTGGATGGACATGGACATGGACACAGAGATGGACACGGACGTCGAGACGAGGCTGAGTCTCGTGCCTTCGGCGTGGATGGTAGATTGCTCGAAGTGGAAGGCTGTCACGACGGTACTTCCTTCCCCGGGCACCACGCCGTCGACGCATTGAGTGTCGACGAGCGTGGTATCTCCCGACCGCGTGTAGTTCGGCGAGAGCCGCGTCCTGCCTCCCCCAAAGCGCTCCTATCTCTTCGAAATCGAAACGCGCCCGATAGCCCGTCTCCCTCGCCTCCCCGCACCGCGCACATTCGGAAAGGCGAGGCACTGCAGCTTCCTAGCGCGACACTCCCCAGACACGCAGTAAGAGACTCGTATTCGGACCCATTCTACCCCGCGCGCACCAGATTTATACGAACGCTCCCACTTCGACGCAACGACATGCTATCAGAGCGGCGTGTCAAGGATCTCGGCTCTTCCGCATCGATTATTTGTCTTCTGTCTCTCTAATCTACTTTCGTCTATATGTACTATTGCTACATACAGTACTCCATACTATCGACGTTACTCGAAATTAACTAGTATCGGGCTCCCCACGGCTCGAGGGCCCGTTGGCTATTTCGCGGCTTCGTATACAATTCGTATTTTAGTTTTACATACCAGTGGGATATCACCAAAGTCTACCTTCTATCTCTATGACCTTGGACATTTTACCACTGCTCTTGAGCTGGGCGGACTGCGAAGCGCGAAGCGCAACAAATCAGCATTGGTTCAGCGTTCTAGAGCGAAACGACGAACGATCCAACTCCCAAGTCCACGCCGATTTTTCTTGATTGGCAAGGTACATGTACGCCTACGGGGCATTTGTACTAAGCAAAAACCGAAAGTCGTTTTGTACTCTTCATGAAATATGTACCTGAGCGATACTCTCTGGACTGAGTCCGGAAAGAGGTTGATCACGACTGCGTTCAAGCGCTGTTCCGGTCATGATTTCTGCCCTCGAATGAGCGAGTCTGGGAACGTCAGATTTGAGATGGACTTACGCCCGTCGATTATGGCCTTGGGTTTGTTTACATGAATGGTTGCGCTGGAATGAGATAAGAAATACACATACATGCGCCACCTAGACTCCGTATTTAATCAATTTGACGAGGAGTAAAAGCTTGAATGTGCCGAGACGAGACTCACATGAATACCATCCTTTCCGAACTCTTTCGCCAACGACTGGCTGAGCGCGCGCGCACCGAACTTACCGATCGAAAACGCCGAAGTCATTTTATTGCCCCGCGTGCTCGCAGTTGCGCCTGTGAATATGAGCGTCCCGCGCTTGGGATTCTCTGCATTGAGGTTGTTTTCTTTGAACTTGAGGATGGCGGAGCGGGAGAAGGCGAAGGCGGCAGCGACGTTGGTGTTTAGCGCTGGGAAGTACAGTAATGAGCATGAGTAGGTAAGTAAATAAGCATAAGCGGGAGGAGGAAGTGGGCTTGAATAGGAATAGATGGGATGGGTCATGGTGAGCACTCACATTCTTGCACCTCCGCTGCGGTGACTTCGAGAAACGGTTTCCACACGGCGTATCCCACGTTGAATAACGCGGCGCGGAGGGCGTAATGAGAGTTAGGGAATTGAGCGCTTATTGAGGTGAAGGCGGAGGCGATGTCGTCGGGTGAGTAGGATGGGATGCAGTATGGGGCTGCCTGGGTGCGGAAATTGTGAGCTCAGAAAGATAAGTAGAGTCGGTTAACGACGAAAAGCTGGCTGCACCTCGCCGCCGCCTTTTGTAATATCTTCGGAAAGTGCTTTCAAAGAATCCTCCCCGCGTGCAATGAGAGCGACACTGTATCCTTCTTTCGAGAAACGACGACTAGTCAAATGGGTCAGTAAAGTTACGCTTTAGATTTCAATGGAACATTGCTAACGCTGCTGCTGCGCCGGTACCAGCAGCTCTACCAATGCCTACACATATAGTCCATGATTTTGACCGTTCCGATAGGTTCTGATGCGGAGAATATTACCTGCAACGACGAAGAGCGGTCGAAGTGCTGACATGAGCGGGGTTTGAAGAAGAAGTACCGAGAGTCAAGATAAAATCGTCGGTAGCTGGCAGCGCCGCGGGTCGTAGGCTCGTAGCCTTTTGCAAGTGGGTCCGACACTGCAAGTCCTCCGAGTCCGGCAGTATTTCAATTTGAGATGTCAAGCGTTGTTTCTGAAGCCGGCTGATACGAGACGAGCAAGATGCTGACATCCGGCAAATAGGCTGAGCGGCAGTTGCCGGCTTTCGTCTGCAATTTCCTAATCTGGCAAATTTTCCCGCCACAATCTGTGTTGCTCTCGTCGACGGAAGGGATCGTGTTGGCTGCTTGAGGCATGCAATATGCGTGAATCTTCAGTTTCCCTCGATGCGGCCATCATTCTCTTGAATCGTCAACCCGCCTTTACCGCCGCCAAATCACTTCCCACGGGCCACAACCCTCTTCCGACCCGTTCTCCGCTTATCCCCACATCTTCCTTTCCCTCTCGACTTCGTCAACGGCCGTTCCTTCAAAGATACCTCAACGCTGCGCCACCTTGCCCCCTCCACCCTTTATCTTTCCCGTCAAACAAACGCAAGAAGACGACATACCGACTACTTTGCCTACAACGACGACAAGGCTCAAGGAAACAGCGTACTTGAGCAAAATCCAAGGTGCGTCGCCGTCACTTATCTCTTTCGCTCACTGACTTGTGTACAGCTCAACGCTGATCTCGCGCGTACGCCGCCGAACTCACCTCCCGACTTGCTGGCGCCCATACACGCGGCCTCGACTGTGTCAGCCACAACGGAACCGCCGCCCTTGACGACCGGCAAGGTGCGTCGCTCCCCCTCTTGTTTTGCTCCTTACTCACATCACGCAGCCCCTGCAACTCACGGGGCCGACCGCCACTTCACCACGCGCGCCACGCCCCACCTCTCGAACGCCGCAAGCTACGACGCTGACGCCCCCGCCGCCTCTTCATCAAAAAATTACCAAGTATTCCTCGCCCAAGCCACTCGGCCCACCCCCAGCCCGAACCCCGCCCAACACGTCACCTCGCTCACGCGCCCGCCTTCAACGCCGTCTCGGGGACACTCGACGTAAACCGGAAGAACTAATAAAGGTGTGTCATCACTTTACCCCTCTCCATCCTCTTCACTCACCATCTCCTCGACGCCTCCGACCTCTCCCACTCAACCCCCACCCCACCCCACCCTGGCCTTCCGCCCCCTTCGCCGCCGCCCCTCCGCTCGCGCCCGCGCCGCCGACTCACAGTCCCTCAAAACACTATCTCCATGCGGGCCACACAACTCGCACGCGCCGAATCGATTCGGTTCCGCCAACGTTGCCTCGCGCTCGCATCCCGCACCGCCGCCGCTTTCCTCAAACCCGCCGCAAAATCATCACACAAGCGCTGCGTGCTCAACCCGCAAGACCGCCCCTCTTTCCCCTTCCTCTCCGTGCGCCTGACTTAATCAATCGGGAATCAGCGGGCGCGCGAAGGAGGGCGGGAAGGCGTACGTACCTTGTATAGCTACGTACTTAGCAGGCAATATATCGATTTTTCTTTACGGTCTATTGTGTGAATGAGTTAGCGGGATGAAAAATTGAGTTGGTTGGGATGAAGACGTACCGCTGCTTAGGCTCAAATGCACTAAGAATGAGGCTAGCAATGAGTTGGCTTGAATCGAGTGAAAGGAAAGAAGCAAAATGGGATGGTGATTACTCACAGAGACGGTATGTATTTGAATTTGAATTTGAGGTACGAGTGAACGTTGGACCTGGATAACGGTTCGACATGGAATCCAATTCGAGATACAAAATACAACCAACTGAATGGGAAACTCACCGAAATGCTCAACACCTCCCCCAACAGTCTAAGTCCAAATCGACCCCGAATTTACTGGCTCGATGCGAAGCACGATGGGTATTCAGGTGAATCACTGAATATCTGAATGTTACTATAAGTTGAAGGCGAAAGAAAGTCAGTTGAGCTTACCTTTGATTGAAGTCGGACGAAACGTTGAAACTTGATAGAGTTCAGCTTGGTTGATGATACTAAGTAGAAACAAACTAAGTTCAGGTTAGCAATCAGCTATCGAAACGAACTTGCCGAATGAAACCATTGATTACCTGGAAGACCTTCGGATGTAATTGAAGGTTAGGGTCACCCGAACCTCGAGTCGAAGAACAAGTTACCTATTGCAGTTGAATACGCGCACGCGCGATTCAATTCAACCCGACATAGTCTCGGCCTCCAATGTCGATTCAAGCTGGCATAGTCTCGGCCTGCATAAATACGAAGGTCAAGTCAGTAAGCAGGCAGCTATGAAATAAACCTTGAACGTACCGTCATAGCTTCGGTATAGCAGGTATTCAGTGAACAACCACAAACCAGGGTTAGCTTTCAAAAACGAGGTCAGTCAGCGTTTCGACAATATCAACGGAATTAACTTACAATCGTGGTGGTATAGCTTAGTATTCAAGTGAAGGAGAGCGGTGGTTTTAACGTTGAGTTCAATCTGTCAGAGTTTCGGCCTGGTTGGGTTCAAGAATCAAGTTAGCGTGTGTTCGGGCGTGAAAAGAAAAGTGAAGAAGTATGTATGCGCACCGTCATAGTCTCGGTATACAGTGGTAAGGTTTTGATTTGCCGAGGGCTTGAGGTTGAGAGATGGTCAGAGAAAAGGTAAGAGACTGAAATAAATGGATTGCGCACCTGATTCAACAGAAGCCTGGACCCCAACCTCAATTGTCCCTCACATCCCTGACCCGATCTCTCACAGACAAAGTCGATGATGAAAGCTGAAGTGTATCCTGAAGGAATGAAGTCAGTAGATCAAGGAAACAACGTCGGTTTAGTAACTGAACAAGCCGCCAAATTGAACGGGCTAACAGCTCAACGATAACTTTGAGGCAATATCAGATGATTAATGAACAGAAACGAATTGAATCATAGCTTACCGGTGTATAGGCTCGCATTTGAAGAGTATGGAGTGAATGAAAACCTGATTCCAAATAAGTCAGTCACAGTCAAGCAAAATCGAATGAAGTCGATACGATACCGAAATCGGTTTGGACAAGTAAACAGCGTTGAGCTTAAACTGAAAGGTTAACGAGTGAAGCTCAATGAAAGGCGTAGCTTGAATACCATACGACGTATCACATAAATCAACCTCGGGAAAAGGATGCTATTGAACCAGGTATAACTGTTCAATACAAGTGAGTTCAGAGTCAAATCGTTGATGGAAAGACTTACTAGTGTGACTACGACAAGGTATATAACCTGAAAGTAAAAGTCAGCAGAGTGAAACGAACGAGTCGATGAAAGTCACACAAGTTAGTGAAGAGCCAGTTGGCGTAATGGGTGGAGATGACGAGGAGAGTTGAACGAGAAGTGAGATGGATAGATTCGAAGTGTCGAGTGAGGGGAGAGGAAGAGAGAGGGTGATGGTGAAAGAGAGAGACACGCACAGTATATATACCCTGCCCCGGCAATTGCCGGCTCCGACCTCCCCGTCAACTTTGCCCTCAAATCGTCCGCTTCACCGGCGCCGTTGACGCGCGTCGCGGTCGGAATACAAAAGAAAAGCTTCTGTCGATACGGCATGAGAACCCCGCACCATGCCTGTGCGACGGAGTCGGAAAAAACGGCGTTGGTTGAATTGCGCTAGAATATTCGTAAGTTAACGACGGCGTTCGAGAAGCTGCCACGCACCATATGGCAATCAAATATTACCATTTCAGCCACCATAACGTAAGTAATCTGGGGAAAAGACGAACCCTGAGCCTTGAAAGCGGAGATGTTGAAAAATGGTAAGTTCGTCGATGGGCGCATTCCTGAGGAGATTCCAGCGGTGTTAGGCACGAAACAGCAGCAAAAAAACTCACAAAGAAGTGTAAAGTTGCCAAGACCGCGGTATGTCGGCCTGATACCGCTAAACAAGCGGGACAACGAAAACTCACTGGAATTTGAATCCACTCTTTCCTCCGTTCCGTTCGCTCCCACAGCGCCCATATACGTCCAACGTATCCATACAATTAATCACAGTGAACTTGACGTGATCGACATGGGTTCCTCGTCTTCTATTTCGAATTTTGCCAAAATGCTGGAATCGTCGTTTCCGCCGTTTGTGCAGCCCTGGCGGCGGAATACGCCCGGATTAACGTTGCAATGAATGACTAAAAGTATTATGCACACACCTGAGTCGTATGAGTCCATGGGATGTGCGTCGAGGAAAACGGTGGTGGTGGTTTGAGAGAAAGAGTTGGAAACTTCCTATTTCGGACTCGAGCGGTTGTTTGCTTGCGTCTGCTTGCTCCTGCTTTCGCCGTCGACCATCACCTTCGACTTTTGCCCCGCCCAACGCTGAGTCGACGCGGCACGACCGGCCTGGCTCATGGTCGACTGGTCCGGCTTTCTGGGAGCTCTTTTGCTGGCACAATATCCCCTTGGAAGTGATAAAAATCTTGACGCGGTTCAGCGCGGTTCGTAACGACCAACTTCGTCGATTTCTTGGGTTTTTTGGCCTACATCTTGCTCCTCTGGGGGTCCTGTTTGCTCTTATCTTGGCTATTCTGGCTGTGGGTCTTTGCCTGAACGAAAACCCTGGATCGATCGGCAATTTTCGGCGTCACTTTTTGCCGACTGAATATGTACGAAACTTTGACAACATGAAATTCAGCGCGATCTGTCGGCTGGCATATTACTAGGACCCAACTAGGACCCACAAATTCAAGGAACTTGTCGTTTTCATCCACCAGCTGTCTATCCCTGGCCGAGTTCTGGCTGCAAACAAATTGATGACTGTATCTCAGTCAAATCTCAGTTCTGCAATTTGCAAGGTTTTCTTGCAATTCTCTCCGTTATCCCACACCGGAAATCATTCGAAGGTATCAAATCCGACTATGTGGGTCACCCTCCGTAATTCTGTTGGTTGAGGTTTTGATGAAGTCAGGGAAATGTACGTTGCTTGATCCATTACGTCCCCATTCCCTTTTGTTTCCTTACACCCACCATCCCCCCGCTTCATTCACCTTCTCCTCTACCTTCTCCCCGATTTCCTCCCTCCATTCAAACTGGAATCAACGCATGTGCAGGTTCTTCTTTCATTTACCCAAAGATGCTGTTTCTGACATTCTTTTCAGCCCGTTTCCTCCAGAATTTCGGCCACCGGTAGGCAAAACCCGCCTCCAACGCGTACAGCATCGTGCGCCTTCGTTGTTCGTCACCCTCGTCGTTCGGCGCCTAGGAGCCGCGATATGCCTTCACTCCAGGTTCGTATCTTCCCACTTCACATTTTTCATCGTTTTGACGGGTTTTTCTCAAAGGTTTTGGCCGCCGGCAGGCTAATTCCGTCCCCCAGACGCGTCAAGCAGCGAGTCCCGCTGCTGTTCTCCGGCGCTTGTGTTGTTGCCGCCGTCACCGCCGCGCCGCGCAGCGGCGCTATTGCCTTGACACGACGTATCGACGTCCCGCAGCGAGCGGGACCTCGGTGAGTCATCTTTTGCTTCAATTTTTCGCCCTTTTGAGGCGTTTTTTCTCAAACTTTTGAGCCGCCGGCAGGCTAATACAACCCCCCGACTTTTTAAGCAGCGAGACCTGCAGCCCGCAGGTAGTTCTTGAGCCCCGGGTCGTTGACGACGACGCGCGGCGCCGCGAAGCGGCGCTATTGCTTTGACACGACATATCGCCGTCCGGCGAGCGACAATTCTGGTGAGCTTGGTATTCCTCCCTTCAGATTCCATTCGTCTTATACGATTTTTTTTCAAGTTCCCAATTTTCCTTGACGTCGGTTGACTTGGAAATTGGGTGAGATAAGCTTCATTCTTTTGCTTCAAATCCTTTCAATGTGTTACCCAACCCTCTCGCACGTCGCGCACTCTGTCACTATACGTATTGACGTCCCGCGAGCGGGTTGTTCTCCAAATAAGGTACGTGGCTTCGCATTCAACTCTTATTCATAAGTCTTCTCAAACCACTACTAGTGTAGCCGCGGCCCCAATTTCAAGACTCGGTATTTTGTCGTCCGCCGAGCAACATCTCCACCGTAATCGTACGCTTCCCCCATTCTCAATTCACACGGTTTCTGTACTAATTCTACGCTCCCAGATTCAAATTTTTCGCGCTGCGCGGCCTCGTCATCACCACCGAACCCCAACATCAAAATTTGATTTTTGTGCGTCCGCCGAGCGACGCTTCCAGGTAAGTTCCTCCCCTCATCCTGCTTGTGTTCCCACTAACTTCAAGCCTCTAGAATTTTTTCTTTCCGCTGCGCGGGCCACCTCATCATCAATAACCCCAACACCTGTTTCGGAAATTCGATATTTCTCGTTCCCGCGACCGAGCCTCGTAGCTCATTGGTTATCAGGTGCGTGTATCTAACGATTTCAACGCGTTTTTGGGCTGATTTGAAGTGCCAGTTTTCTTTTTCCGCTGCGCGGACCATTCATCAACAACAAGTCTCGATGGCATCAAACCCCGAGATTTCGCGTTCCCGCAAGCAAGGCTTTCAATGTTCAAGTATACAGGTGCGTTCTTGTACTGCTCCTTAAGCGTTTCTGCGCTGAATCCAAGCCCTAGTTTCTTTTCTTCCGCTGCGCGGCACAGAAGTTCAAGTTACCCCCACCAACAACGTCGAATTTTATCATCAAGTCCTCGCCGTCAAATTCAATTTTCTCCGCTGCGCGGCTACCCTGGTGTGTACTCTAAAACCTATCTCTGGTATTACAAACTAATTTGGTTCATATAGGTTGATTTCTTCTCTTGTAGCGCCGCCCCGTCAGCAACTTCAACTTACAAGCCCCTACTTCAAGTTCTTGTCTACAGCGCTGTTTCGGTCAGTTTTCTGTCTTCATATTGCATCACATTCTACCTTTCTGCTGACTCTGTCTCCAGATTCAAGGCAGGGACTTCATCCAGCATTTCGAATGCACGCGGACTTGAAATTTACGAGGTTAGGGCTGACTTCAAAATTCCACTACGTACAAATTCAAGGACTTTGCTCCAGTAGTCAGTATCTAGATCTGTACTTTGAGATCCCCGCTGTACGTACCAGGACCCTTGAAACAAGCCGGGAAACGGGCTTCTTCAGGGTGTAATTTTCAAATTTTTCTTCTCGGTTGTAGTTGTATGTAAATAGTGAATAAACCCCCTTTGAGAACAGCTCCGAAAAGATATAAGTTGGGGGCTGGCAAGTCGCTTGCGACCTTGGTCGCGCGGCGAGCTTAGTCGCGCGGCGAGCTTAGTCGTGTGGTGAGCGTGTCGGTGGCTGGAAATTTCCTTTTTGGGCAAGTCAAAGCGATTTCATTCAAGCTACGTACAACAGCGAAGACTAGACTACCAGCGACGGCCGAGCATTTATTGGATGTCTAAGTATTCGCAAGAAACGCCACGCTCGTCCACCCAAAATCTCGAAGCAAAGGAGGAGTGAAGTGAAACTCTTCATGAATTCATTCAAAATATGACTCTTGGGGTCGAGTCCTGGGATGCCCTACGTTCTCTGCTTGCTCGGGTCCGGCGCAATTCGTCTCCTGGGCGTTGATTCAAGATATCCTCCTAAGGTGCACCATGACGCTCGTTGCTGCCGACACCGCACTTTCGTCGACGTATTCATATGAAGATTTCACTACCCCCAGCTCACAGTCGACGACAATTTTACTCGAAGTCTTGAGATAGCTCTGTGTGCCGTATGCAGAAACCGTGCCATCTCCCTCAGCCTGAGGTCCAGTCGGCTCGACACAAGCATGCATTAATGACCTTGGACATTTCACCACTGCTCTTGAGCCGGGCGGACTGCGAAGCGCAACAAATCAGCCTTGATACGATACAGCGTTTTAGAGCGAAAGAACGAACGATCTAATTCCCAAGTCCACGCCGATTTTTCTTGATTGACAAGATACATATAAGCCTACAATTCGCGAACTTGTATAAGCAAGAATCGAATGCATTTTGTATTTATGATATGAGATACCTGAGCGATGCTCTCTGGACTGAGTCCGGAAAGAGGTTTGTCTCCGCTGCGTTCCAGTGCTGCACCTGTCATTATTTCTGCCCTCAAATGAGCGGGTCTGGGAACCCAAAATTTGAGACGGACTTACGCCCGTCGATGATGGCCTTGGGTTAAGTTGACATGAATGGTTACGCTGAACCGAGATAAAAAACACACATACATGCGCCACCTAGACTCCGTATTTAATCAATTTAACGAGCAGTAGAATTTTGCCGAGACGAGACCAACATGAATACCATCCTTCCCGAACTCCTTCGCCAACGACTGGCTCAGCGCGCGCGCACCGAACTTACCGATCGAAAACGCAGAAGTCATTTTATTGCCCCGCGTACTAGCAGTTGCGCCTGTGAATATGAGCGTCCCGCGCTTGGGATTCTCTGCATTGAGGTTGTTTTCTTTGAACTTGAGGATGGCGGAGCGGGAGAAGGCGAAGGCGGCAGCGACGTTGGTGTTCAGCGCTAGAAGTACAGTGATAAGCATGAGTAGGTAAGCAGATAAGCGGGAGGAGGAAGTGGGCACATTCTTGCACCTCCGCTGCGGTGACTTCGAGGAACAGCTTCCACACGGCGTATCCCACGTTGAATAACGCGGCGCGGAGGGCATAATGAGAGTTGGGGAATTGAGCGCTTATTGAGGTGAAGGCGGAGGCGATGTCGTCGGGTGAGTAGGACGGGATGCAGTATGGGGCTGCCTGGGTGCGGAAATTGTGAGCTCAGAAGACGGAGTCGGTTATTGACAAAAAGCTGACTTCACCTCGCCGCCGCCTTTTTTAATATCTTCGGAAAGAGCATTCAACGAATCCTCCCCGCGAGCGATTAACGCGACACTGTATCCTTCTTTCGAAAAACGACGACTAGGGAAATGGGTCGGTAAAATCATGCTTTCGATTTCAGTGAAACATTGCTAACGCTGCTGCTGCGCCGGTACCAGCAGCTCTGCCAATGCCTGCACATATAGTCCATGGTGAATTCTGACTGATCGATAGGTTTTGATGCGGAGAATACTATTACCTGCAACGACGAAGAGCGGTCGAAGTGCTGGCATGAGCGGGGTGTGAGGAAGAAGTAATGAGAGTCAAGATAGAATCGTCGGTAGCTGGCAGCGCCGCGAGTCGTAGCCTTTTGCAAGTGGGTCCGACACTGCGAGTCCGGCAGTATTTTAATTTGCAATGTCAAACGTTGTTCGTGAAGCCGGCTGATAGCGCTATAAGCCTGGGGGGTCTATTGGGATGCACAGGGAAAACGAGGGTCACGGCGAAGAATGTTGAGAGCAAGATGCTGACATCCGGCAAATAGGCTGAGCGGTAGTTGCCGACTTTCGTCTGCAATTCCTAATTCGGCACATTTTCCCGCGACAATCTGCGCTGCTCTCGTCGACGGAAGGGATCGTGTTGGCTGCTTGGGGCCTGCAATATGCGTGAATCTGCCATTCCCCTCGATGCGGCCATCATTCTCTTGAATGACGCCGTCTCCGGCGCTCCGAGACTCTTTAAATTCACTCATCTACTTCAAAGAGGATCATATTCGACGACTCGCAAGACTCCCCTTAGACTCTCAGATTATTGGGCTCTCACATGCCTTCTCTGGCGGCAGTCAAAGCTTTCAACTCCTCTTTCAGTATCTCATACGTCCCGGTCGCCGTCTTCATAGGCGGTAAGTGCTTCCCGGTACTACTCGTCGCATATACTAGTATTCAGAGAACTTGCAGGTACATCCGGTGTGGGTCGCAGCATGGCGGAGGCATTTGCCCGATACACCAGAGGCAACGCTCAGATTGTCATCGCTGGGCGTAATCAGCAAGCCGCAGACGAAATCCTCGCGTCCCTGCCGAAGCCCTCATCGACCGGGTGGCGGCACGAATTTGTGCCATGCGAAGCATCCTTGATGAAAAACATCGCAAAGTTCACCACCGATATCCGCCAACGCTTTCCAAGAATCAATTACCTCGTCATCTCTTCTGGATATGCGAGTCTGTTAGGCAGAAAAGACACCGAAGAGGGAATCGATGTTCAGTTGGCTTTGCGATATTATGGGCGCTGGAAATTCGTGCACGAGTTGCTACCCTCTTTGCGCGCAGCACAGCAGGCTGGGGAAGCGTCGTCAGCTATGCTTGTGCTAGACCCTGCGAGGGGAATACCGATCGACGCGCACGACTTTGGTCTTAAGCGAAAATATTCTGGAATGACTGCTATGCGAGTCAGTTGCACTTACACGGACATGGCTTTGCAGGTGAGTCTACTTCGCTTCAGTTCTATATTTTGTGAGCCACAGATCTTATCTCGGGGTAGGAGTTCGCACTCAGGGACCCCGCAATCTCCTTCACTCACATCCATCCTGGATTTGTCAATACTCCCCTGTACGACTCAAGCCACTGGGCCATGCGGCTTGTACGCCCACTCGTTCGGATGGCCGCAATATCTCCTGCTGTCTGCGCTGAGTACATGCTTTTTGCGTTGATGAATGGGGAACCAGGGTTTTCGAGAAGAGACGACAAAGGGGATGTAATGGGAAAGAACGCGTATGTGGCGACGGAGGACGAGAGAAAAAAGCTGTGGGAGCATACGCAACGGGAGGTCGACGTAGAGAACAAGTAGTCACTGTCTGATAAATCAATGATCGCACTTTAATTGAACGCGACTTGAGCCATCACTTCGCGCACGTGAATCACGTGCCCGTGTTCCGTTTTTCTACCTCTTTGAGTCTTTCGTTGACCGTAACGTTTCTTGCAAGTGTCTCTCGAGTCTCGGTCTCCTTGCCACTGCCGCTATGCCTCGTCGTCTCCACCGACATCCCATGGACGTTATTGCCCCACAAAGCTCTGCCATGGACACTGGTGATGACTTCGACGAAGACGACGACATGCAGGAGGATCCAGGCTCTAACAGTGACTGTTCGGAAGAGCAAAGCGAAGAGGACGATGAAGACGACATAGAATACAATCATATCATTCAGCCTGACTGGAAAGACGCGAAACCGGCAATTGCACGCGAACTTCGAGGATCGTTCACTATCTCGTCTGGTAAGCGCTTCGACCTCGCACGAAGATGATCTTTTCATTCACCTTAACGGTGCAGGCGAACTTATATGGGGTCAATTAGCGTCCGTCTTGAGCGGTCTCGAGACAACGCTCAAGCACGACTTCCCGTCCACCCAAGATCAAGCGCTTCCCGGCGGCACAATCCTTCGCCAAGATTACACCCACCGCGTCCCCGCCAAAATCGCAGTACTCTTCGGAGCCACCCGCACGATCCCCCGCATTCTTGTCATCCTCCTCTTTCATCTTCGCAAACTTGAAGCGTTATCCTGCAAACTCCGCACCCACAAGGTCCATAACGTCGGCAAACTTGCAGAAGCGCTCGCCATGCTCAGGTGTCAAGCGTCTTCTCAGTTGGCGGGAGTTGGCGGCTGGAGGTCGAGGAAGACCAGCACCAGTGTTGGCGGTGCTGCGCCTCCCGGCCGCCAGACAAGTGAAGTTTCCATGCATCAAAGCTCCAGAGTCCACCTAAACTCATCTTTCTTTTCTTGTACTCTGCCGATACACTCAACCCGCTCGTCGACGTCGCTTCCCTGTTATGAATGTGGTTGGCACGGTCGCACCTCAACCTCTTCGTTCAGTCGACGCAATCGCATCATCTGTCACGACCTCCTCGTCTCTTTTTCTTCTCTTTCGCTCCGAGTCCGCAACATCTCCGCGCACTTACTTCCTCGCATACTGGAACCGTACACGACCTACGCCTAAAACTCAACTCATTCTCCTATCCCTCGCTGATTGTCGCGAGCATTCAAGCCCTCAACGCCAACAAACGACGTCAGAAGCCGCTCCATCTCTCTCTGACGCCGCCGCACCACATCAACTCAACGGAACCACGACTTGCAGCACGTCACGTCCGCACCTTCCCGTCTCACATCACCTCCCCAGCTCCGTTCCCGTGCCGCCGCACTTCAACGCCATCCCTTGTCCCATCGATTGTCGCTCGCCACCCTCCCAACGCCCCTCAATGTATCAATATCAGGTCCATGTCTTGCATTCTACCGTATCCCTCGGCCATCTGGCAACATCTTCTTCCTCCTTCAAATACCCGTCACCTCTCAATTCGAGCAAAATCACAGCAACCGATCACCTTTCCTCCTTACTATCCCTTACCTCGCTCTCAGCACCGTCATCTCGTCCTCCTTCGCCCGCCTCATGGTACTCTGAGCTTCGTCAAGCGCCTAGAGTCGACTTTTCCAAAACATCATTTCACTCTACATTGTCTCGGACACGGGCACCTGCCATACGTCTCTCCCGTTGTCGTCTGACTGGTCCTCCACCGAATGCAACGCCGCCTCCCCCGGCTCTCTCACCGGTCCCTTAACATCGAATGCGCGCTGGTGTATCATCCCGGTCCTTTCCCTGTCAAGCACTGTCGCGCCCTCTTCTAGCTACCTGCACCACTTCCTCCTTTCTTCGTTCCCTCCCTCGGACTCCAACCCATCCCCACTCCGCCCTCGTCCCGTCCCGTCCCGCCTCTCCCTGACCTTCGCCTCATGCACTGCGCCACCTTCCCATCCCAGCATCCCTGCCCCGCCGATTCATCATCCTCGTCGTATTCCCCCGCGCGCTCTATACGCCGACCACACCCCAAGTCAACCCTCAACTTCCACCCTTTTCCTTCGCAGCCTGGTGCCCGCTGCCGCTTAATTCGACATCCTCTTCGCACAATTCGTACTTGGTGACTTCAAATGTTAGCGTATGTGGTGGAGGAGGAGCGTACGACGATGATGAGGAGGAGGGGAGGACAACGTGAAGAGGACCCCAGCCTCTTCTCCAGCGAGAACGCGGGCAAAGGGAGGGTGGATTAGGGACGAGGATGAGGGCAGCATAGCAGCGCCAGGGAATGTCGTTAATGTGTTTGTGAGGTGTACATATCTTTTCCCAGCTGAATCGAAATTGCCTCCTTGATCATTATCCGAACTCGTCATCTCGAGGCTAAGCAAGACCACGCTCCGAGTCGGAGGGACTAGGTTATGTAGATAGTCTATTTGTGTCGCTTTAACGCTTCATAGGGCACGAGAGATTAGGTTACATTCAGAGCGTATGTCGAATATCGCAAGAAAAGTGGGAGCGATGAGATAAGCAATTGAGATGTACAGTATAAGGGGAAGGTAAGATGGGAGACAGGAAGAGGGCATGTGAAGGTAGGCGAGATTGAGAGGGAAGAGGCGGAGAAATCACCAGTCCGCTGCGTAGAGGTGGATGACAGTGGGGATTGACCTGGATCTGACTTTGCTCGACTTGATCTGCGTACAGCGCATTGGTTTGGAGGCAAACTTGCGCCATGTACGTGCAGAAGAGGTAAATGGGGCAGACAGTGAGCCGGCATGAGAAAAGAGGGGCGCAAGGTGGGGGGCGCGGCGGAGCTGGGGGTTACGATCGAGCAGGAGAGAGGGAAGCGCAAATCGTCGAGACTTGGGTACGGCGTGTCGACTCCGGCTAGTTGAGAGGGTAAGCGTGAACCAAGAGCGGTGATACATGGTGCGGGGCGCCGCCTCATTCGTCTAAGGCTGACAACGTGGTGGCACGGAGACAGCAGCGCCGAGAGGCGAAGGAAAGCCAGGGGATGTCGATAGAGGTTGAGAAGGGTTGACTCGAGACCGGTGAAAGCCAGCATCGCTCCCAAACAGTCAGATTTGGGAGATGGGGGGAACTGCAGTACATCGTTGACGACGAGTGCTGCTGCCGGAGAGGATATGAAACGCCTAGTAGCCTTGTCGGATTTCGTTTTTTTTTTGCGTTTTTTTATGTGGTTGGGAGCCAACGTTCTCGAGGTCCATGGAAGTTAATTCACTTACTGTGTCAATGCTGTGTTGTGCTCGTCGGCCCTGGCGTTGAGGAAGAGCAAGCGTTGGGTCAGTCGGGATTTCGAGTCGTTGTGAGAGTGTTGTGAGAGCTTGGTGCAAGCCTCAAAGGAGAGTTTCGGCGCCGATGTCCGAGACTTGTCTGAAATCTCTTGTCGCGAGGAATGCGGTGGTGGTCATAGTAGTCCAGTCGGCGGCATTGAACGTGATGCACCGGTAGTATGTACGTGAAAGGCCAGCGACTCATTTATGGATCGAAAGGAAAATACTACTGTAGACTTTCGACCAAAGGTTCAGGTGACGGGTGACGGGCACCTGTGAACTGAACAATTTTGAACACGGTGACGGGTGACACTCCCATTTTCCGTCCAGAAAAGGGTAAAAAAAACGTCAAAATTTTCGGGCCGGCTGTCGCCGGCCTACCATATCGGGTAATTTGCTGTGCTGTGAACTATTTGTTCAGTGAACAATGAAGGTGACGGGTGACACCCCGTGAACCTTTGGTCGAAAGTGTGCAGTAGTAGCCGAGACTCGGAATGCTGATTCAAGTTGAAAGCCATAGGACAACACAACACCATAGAAGTACAGTATTGAAACCAAGCAAGTAGCACTGTTGCCTGTCATGTAGCAGACTGCCAGTCGGCGACGACTCGGCGTTCGACAAAGAGCTTAAAGACGAGACCGACCTCCATATCAAGCTTTGACCTAGACCGCCTGTCGATCTCCGCCCCTTCCTAATCTCAGCCCTTCCTTTACCTTCCATCCTGTATGCTCAACGCAACGCGTACCGTTTCTGTCTGAATGCTTTCATCGATCTCGCTGCTTTCGTGCATCAACGCTTCTGATCACATACCCCCACATCTTCGTATACTTCGTGGCCCGTTTGGGAACCCCACGACTACGCCTCAATCACCTAGTACATACCTACACCGCTATCTTGTACTCTCGATCGACTTTTTTTTTCAACCACATCGTTATTCATCTCGCTTTCTGAGTTTCATCACTGCCTTTTGTTCCCTGAATTTTTCTCGCCCTCTGTGTTAATACCCTTGCCCTTCTTCTCGCCATCCAATAGATCTTATGCTGTTATTCTCTCTGTTGTCTTGCTCGTTGACCATGCCGAAGCGGACATTATCGACTTCGCTCACAGAGTGTTTCATACATCATTCTAACAGCGATGTGCCTGTTATTTTGGGCTCGTAGAAAATTCTCAACCCTGCATATTCCTCCGATATTATCTCAGCTCTGAGAGATTTCCCAGCTCGAGTCCGGCTCCTCGCAGAGCACTCAGCCTCTGCTCAACTTGCAGCTCAATCTCAGCACCCAGTACAAGGCGCCCGCTCGCAACAAGCTAATAAAAACTCCCAAGTTTGACTCTCAAGCAAAGTGTTTGCACAACGGAGTGGGCGCTTCCTAGTATGAATTGCGGGCATATATAACAACCCCATGGTCATAAGACCACACATAATCTCTCAAACAGGGAAAGACACAAAAATAGTGAGCCACGAAGTCAGCGGCCGGACCATCTGCGCGCCAAAACATTGGAGATATGCTGTACCAGCGTCTAGTCAACATGCCCCACATACCTCTCACTCCAGCCACGACGACAAGCAGCAAAAATGATATCCCCGACAACCCAGCACATCTCGGTCCAAGGTATGAGACCTATATTGCTAAACTCTCTCCAATGCTCAAATTCTATGTTATTCAGGAGGTACTGGAGGGGCAGGTGGATCAGGAGGGAATGAAGGTGGGGTTGGTGGCCTGGGTGAAGGCCCCCAAGTTACATTGGTGTCAGAAGCTGGTGTTATCAATCACATGACTTTCCATAATGGTATGTGAGTTGTTGTGCTGTTTGAGAAGAGACGGAAACAATGCTGATCCTGAATAGCCTCAGGAGTAGCATTCAAAAATGAAGTCAAAACCAAAAATCGGAAACTGTGTCCCTTTCCAGTGCCCTCTTTTACCGGGCGGCAAGAGACTCTTGATGAAATACACCAATATTTTGCTCAGGCGCAGGGCTTGAGAAAAGTTTTCATCTTGCATGGACTTGGTGGTTCTGGAAAGAGTCAGATTGCTTTCAAATTTGTGCAACAGGCTCAAGCTTCAAAGCGGTGTGTAAAATTTTGAATTTTGTCATTGAAATTCTCTGAAGCTTTTCAAAGTTTCTCCAAAACATTTTTTATTGATGCTACCAGTGACCAAACTGCGGAAACTGATCTGAAGCTCCTTGCACCAGCGACATCTGAAGCGACAGCACAGGAAGGATTACTCTGGCTCTCATGTCAACAGGAACCGTGGCTTCTTGTACTTGATAATGCTGATGACCCGAAATCGGACATCTCAAAATTCTTTCCTCCCTGTACATTTGGCAATATTCTCATCACAACTCGGAATCCAGAACTCTGTATTCATGGAGTGGATTCTAAAGTATCAGACATGACTCTGGATGATGCAAAAGAGTTATTACTGAGGTTAGCTGGCAAGAAAGCCATAGGTGATGGCAAGGAGGAAGTAGCTACAGCGATTGTAAAAGTGAGTCCATCATAATACATTGACAGGCTTCTCTGAACTCAAGTTTCATAGGAGCTTCACTGCTTTGCATTGGCTGTCACGCAAGCTGGTGGCTACATTCATGCTTGTAGCAATCTCAGCAAATATCTCGCACTTTATAAATCCTCTCGGGAAAAGCTACTACAGCATGCAGAAGTTCAGGGTCAAGGCCAATATGGTCTTGCAGTGTATGCAACTTGGGATCTGAGCTACCAAAAGTTAAGCACAGGCAGCAAAACCTTTCTGCATATTTGCTCCCAATTGCATCACCAGAACATCAGGGAGGAAATGTTTCAAAAGGCTGCACTATCTGAGGAGAAGCTTGAGGACTTGGAGTTGCAAGAAACAGTTGATGTATTGTTGACCAAGATTGGAGGGGCAAACCAAGGCTGGAATCCTTTGGTCTTTCTTGAAATAACAAGAGAGCTGCAATCATATTCTCTGATAGAACATGATATAGTGGATGATTCCTACAGTGTCCACCCCTTGATTCGAGACTGGAGTGGCACCACAATAACCAAGGAGGACATGTCAAAATGTGTTCTTACAATCATTGGTTTATCTGTGCCTTGGAAATTCCAACTCAAAGACTACACATATCGACACAGTCTGATCTACCATATCGCTCAGCATTTTGACAAGTTTAAATGTAATTTAGATGCATTCGCAGCATCTAGAATAGCACTGGTACTATATGAAACAGGACTCTATCAAGATGCAGAAGTCCTTCAAGTGGCAGTGGTTGAGAGAAGAAAATGTACATTAGGCAATGAACATCACCGCACACTGAGGAGCATGGGCAATCTTGCATTGATTTACGAAAAACAGGGCCGATGGGGTGACGCCAAAGCACTTCAGGTGGCAGTTGTAGAAAGAAGGGAATGCACATTAGGCAATGAGCATCCAGATACATTGACAAGTATGGTGGACCTAGCATCTACTTACCGGAAGCAGGGCCGGTTGAGTGATGCAGAGAGCCTTGAGGTCATTATTCTCGAAGCAAGTAGCCGAGTGCTAGGGAATGAGCATCCAGACATGCTGACAACCATGGCAAACCTGGCAGCTACTTTTTGGAACCAGGGTCGATGGAGTGATGCAGAAAGGCTTGAGGTCATTGTTCTTGATGCAAGCAAGCAGATGCTAGGAAAGGAGCATCGGAAAACACTGACAAGTATGGCAAACCTGGCAGCTACTTACTGGAAGCAGGGCCGGTGGAGTGATGCAGAGAGTCTTGAAGTCACTGTTCTGGATGTAAGCAAGCGGGTGCTGGGAAAGGAGCATCGGCACACGTTAACAAGCATGGCAAACCTGGCAGCTATCTACCGGAAACTGGGGCGCTTGAGCGATGCAGAGAGTCTTGGAGTTCCTGCTCTTGAGGCAAGACAGCGAGTGCTAGGGAATGAGCATCCAGACACACTAACAAGCATGGCAAATCTAGCAGCTATTTACAGGAGGCAGAGCCGATGGAGTGATGCAGAGAGTCTTGAGGTCACTGTTCTGGATGTAAGCAAGCGTGTACGAGGGAAGAAGCACCGGAAAACACTGACAAGTATGGCAAACCTGGCAGCTACTTATCGGGAGCTTTGCCAATGGAGGGATGCAGAGAGTCTTGGGGTTACTGCTCTAGAAGCAAGGATGCAAGTGCTGGGTGCCCAGCATCCTGGCACGCTGACAAGCATGAAAAACCTGGCAGCTACCTACCGGCAGCAGGGCAAATGGAGTGATGCAGAGAATCTTGATGTCATTGTTCTTGATACCAGGAAGCGAGTGCTGGGAGATAAGCATCCAGACACGTTGACAAGCATAGCACACCCAGCCACAACATACAGGGAGCAGGGCCAAGAGCAAGATGCACAACATTCGAAAGCACCTCATGCAAGACAGTCAGTGCAAGAACCATCTACATGCTACTATAGTAAGTATGATCAATCTTATAAACACTTTATAAGAAGAGCTGCATTCCTGACATCAAAACTCTAGTTGCCCCACTTGAAGAAATTGAACAGAACATAGATGCCAGCATAAAGCCCATGAACTCGGTCAAACTTCAACCCCGAACCTCAATCCCACCATCTGACACTCTAATTCCCCCGCCTGAACACAAACAAAGAGCTAGATTTACAATACTTACAATACGTCATCTGCTCAAGAAGTTATGCAAATTTCGTATATAGAGATACACAGGTGACATGCCCCATGCACTGTGCTGTTCCATCAATTTATTGGGCCAAAAGTTGTTTTTATGTTTGCTTGCACCAGCAAGTTTCCAATCCAGATTTCGCAATGAGTGGGGACAGGAAAATATTGCAGGGAGGAGGAGGAGCCTTTACTGGCAAAGGCCGAAGATATGAATGCAGGTTATGACAAATTATAAATATGAATGAGCAGTCTTCAAGGTTGTATGAGTATATAAGCTGAGGGTTGAAAGATAGGTGTGTTTATAGCGCTTGAGAACTCCACGTGTGAGCTTCCTAGCCAGATTCCTGTGCTAGTATGCTAGATAAAGTAGTTAGATCAAATAACAAGAAACATAGCTAACAATGCATATGACAAAGATTTTTTTGAGCACATGGTGGGGTAGTGAAAGCACAGGCAAGGAGCTGGCTGCTACCTAAAGCCTTGGCAGACATCTCATGCTCTGAGATGAGCTGCTAGCACAAAGAGCACAGGATAAGCCAGGGTCTTGTCAAAGTTCCTGGTTTGAACTAACACAGGCGGCACGCCTCATGGTTTATATGAAAATAATCCGCCGTGGTTTATACGACGTTTACTTGCCGTTTACTTGATCCCTTTGTCACGATTAGGCGCCGGGAATATGACATCATTGATGGTACTTCCGCCGATTCGTCGAGACATCCATTTGGCCGGTTATACACAAGCATTGGGTGTTTCTATGCTTTCCGAGTGCTTAGAATCTGCATTCTGCATACATCACTTTATTAAGCAAGCCTAAAATTTAAACTACAGCTAGACCTCCATCAGAAATGTGCAGGACTGGTCAGTGCAGCGTTGCTGGTGTGTTCCACCTCAAAATCTGAGAATGCTGGTAGGTTTCCCAACATTCTGGGTGGATTTCCACCTGGAAACCTCCCACATAACACCACACAAACACCAAGGGTGTGATATGCAAATATGCCCTACCATACATTTTAACTGGTATAATGTCCAATGTTGAATGCTCGCATCTCCTCCTGAATTTCTTACGTGAGTCCACTATACCTTCCATTGACCATCAGTTGAAGAAACACAAGAAGAAATTATAGCGGATGCGAAACATAACTCAAAGAACACCAAAAGAATGTTGGTCTCATTGATGACATCATATTCCCGGCGCCTAATCGTGACAAAGGGATCAAGTAAACGGCAAGTAAACGTCGTATAAACCACGGCGGATTATTTTCATATAAACCATGAGGCGTGCCGCCTGTGTAATATACCTTGAATCACTGTACTAATCCGACCGGTTGTTCACGTTATGTTTGACAGCCTGTCGTGAACTGAACTTTTTGAAGGTGGTGACAGGTGACACCGAGTTTTTTGGCCCAGAAAGGGCAAGAAAAATCAAAGAAATCTCCGGCCGGCACGTGCTGAGGGCCTACCATATATGGTAATTCTGATGTGATTGACGTGTTGTGAACAACTTGTCCAGTGAACAATTTGGGTGACGGGTGACACCCAGTGAACAACCGGTCGAATTAGTACAGTATCACAAGATGCTGAACTTTTGTCCTGACCCATGTCAGAAAAACAGCAGATTGCTTTCAAATTGCTTCTAACCAATTAGGACCCTCAAGAACCTGTGATCAGTTTAGAACTGTTGGCAGGGTGGCTTATAATCTACTTCAAGCCATTCAAATCCATTCAATTTCAATGTTGGAGAATATGAATCATGGGGTATGCAATTCAGCAAGAGAATACCTATATTGACCTCAAAACCAATGGAATGTGATATCTGTGCACATGCAAGACGCTCAAGCTCAAACAAGACCTGCTCTAAATGATTATGGCAGGATGACGACAGCACCCCACAAAGGTGCTGCGGAGCGCTAAACATAACCACCAGCCAACGACAATCACCCATTCTTTCAAGTCTGTCAAGCAGCTCAAGCTCAGTGTATCATGCAGAAGCCTGTGGGGTTAGACTAGGGTGAAACATGCTCATGGTGTGTCGAGTCTGGCTGGTCTTCAACCGTGCCCCGCAGCTCTTTTCACGAGACAGGTTCTTGTGAACGGACGAGTCGATAGTAGTGTTGCCGCGGCTCGGCTCGGCTCCGGCTAGCCGACCGAGCTGAGCTATTTTAAGCTGAGCTGAGCCAGCCGTTGCCAGGGCGGCTCCACGTGGCTCGGCTCAGGCTCAAGCCGGCTTGAGCCCGGCTCAGCCGCAGCTCGACCACCATTTTGTTCAGCCTGCGCACCCGTTGCCCAAGGGGTACAAATGCTGTTTAAATACACATTTGCAGTCCCCCAATGCCCTTCACCTTCATATTTCACGTCTGCGCTGTCATTCGTAGTGTTTTCGTCACCATGAGAAAATGTATTTAAAAATAAATTTAATAAAGATTTAGTGAGCAACGTGGCTCGCCAGTTCGACAGCATCAAGAGAGCCTGTGAGTATTCTTAAAAGACTAGAAAGGGTGTCTGTATGCTATTCCTATGTTGTGCGGTCGATATACAGTGCTGAAATTGCACCTTTGTGAAAAGCTTGCTGAGCCGTTGCGGAGCCGTGGATGAGCCGCAAGCCACGTAAGCCAGCCGTCAAAAATAGCTCGGCTCGGCTTTTTGCGGTGATGGCTCTGGAGCCATCAAAAGCCGAGCCGAGCTAGCCGAAGCCGAGCCGCGGCAACACTAGTCGATAGTGGTCCCAGCACATGTCCCATACACCTCTATTTGACGCTCACAGGAATTGTGTTCCTGCTTCAGGTGAGCCACGTTCTATTGCTTTCTGCTCTTGTCCCTCCAAGCTGCACATTGGACCACCCTTTATCTCTATATAGTTAGGCTCGTTTCAGCCTCTCATGTATGGGGGACGTGAAATCTGAAGATAGTCGTTCAGATCACTCAATACAAGAGAGGCTGGAGTTAAGCTGTAGAGGCAAGTACAAGTCGCCTCGGAGTTTGAAAATTTGTGGCCTTGACAACACCAAGTTCATCAGTCCCATCAATTATAGTGAGAAAAAGGTCAGAATGAAAGCCATAGTTCACCCAAATTCTGTCTCCTAAAATCCGCCAAAAAAATGGAGAGCCTCACAAGACTCGAAATTTACGTATGCAGAGGTTATCGCTGGAATTGATGCTTATTGCAGGGCAGCATAAGGGTGCATCAAAAAATTCAAACTCCGAGGCGACTCATACTCGGCTCTACAGCTTAACTCTAAACTACTATATAGTATGTGATCTTGCAACTGTGATAATTATAGCATACACATATGGCACGTCAAGCATTATTATATTAGATGTGGGGGTCAATAGGAACACAGGTACCTTTTGTTCTCTTACCACATTCAATATATTGTCCCAGATACTACAATGTATGTGAATTACAAGAAAATGGGTATTCAAATGTAAGGGCATCAGGTAGGTAGATATGATGTTCCGGACGTTGCAATATTAAAACCATACACATATATGTTGAGGACCAACACATATCTTGTTAAAGGTGGACAGAACAGTTTGGTATGTACTGCATCTATCTAAGTATAGTATCTAATATTCGCCAATGGGCGGTCAATACCGGTCAGTTTTGATGTGGACGCCGCTTGTCAGGGTCATTGCGCTTTGACACGACAACTTGAATCAATGGACCCAAAATTTCCATTTGCATTTCATAACGTTCTGGAGAATGTGGAGGCTGGCTGTCACAAGTTCATTTCCATCCACCTCCTGCAGCAAAGACCAGAGTCTCACAACGGCGCGCGCACCACAGCGGCGGGTCAGAGTTGATGCAAAATCAAAGGGCGCAATGACACCGACGAGCGCGATCTGCCTCAAGTTTGGCCTAATTTTGGTAGTGGCCGCCCCAGGCATAACCCAACAGTGTACATGTACATAGATACAGTACATATGTACACCTTGTGTACACCTCTCAGAAGATACGTGTTGGTCCCCAACATAGTATATGTGTATGGTTTTAATATTGCAACGTCCGGAACGTCATAGGTAGAGGTGGATTAGAAATCTAACATTTTGGAAGTTAATCTGTTGGAGTGGATTAGAAGCCACCCAGTGTCTTAGATACCATCATGAGGTCGGAACTGTGCGTTATAAGGCAGGCCGAGGCTTAGGACCTTCTAGTGGCTTCAAATTACTTACAGACCGCTACAGTCTTGTACCCGGTAATGGGACAAGCAAATCTTTAGTCGGCTCTTACCCTAAAGTGTGACAATTTCTACCAAAAATGAGTCGGCCGATCACAAAAACAGGTCCAAAAGCGTGTTTGGACAAGATCTTGTGGTCATCGGACAGGGCATTAGCCTATATCGGCCAGGATCAAGGCCAAAATTGTTTATCAGTTGAATGATGGGGCAATGGGACAGTCACAATCAGGTCAGGTATCTCTGGCTCCAGGTTATCAAAATCTAATCTACCACATCGGACTCGTTTGCCGACTCCTCATCGCTGTCGTCGTCCTCCTTGTCCGCCTTCGTGGGCCTTGCCAGCAATTTCTCTGGGCCATAGTCTTTCCACTTAGGCTTCTCCCAGCCCACCTTCCTCTTCTCCTGCTTTGCCTCCTGCTTTTCCAGCTCCCATGCCGCCACATCGATTGCCATCTCCTGCCTCTTCTCCTCGTTCCGCCGCCTGATCTCCTCGTTCTCCTTCTTCCATTCAGCCAGCCGAATACTGTGGGCGTCTCGTGCCACCTTCCTCTGCTCCTTGCCAGCCTCTTCCTCCCTCTGCCGCTGCTCATCCTCCTGTGCCAGCTTGAAAAACTCATCACCCTTGAAATACTTCGCTTTTCCATCACCCATCTTCCGTTTCCCTTTACGACGAGATTGCTTAGTCTCCTGGGCTTGGAACTGGGTCTGGACACGTGTCGCGTACATCCCGGAAAGGAGGGAGCCGGCTTGCATCTCAATCATCTTCTGTTTGCGATGGGTGTCACGGTTTTCTGATTCCCGCAGTGCGTCGACAAGCTCCTGTTCTCATGCACTAACAACAGGCCTTTCCAGCAGGTGTGCATAGCGGGAACCGGGTTTAAACGGGGAGATGGTGAATGGTTTGAATGCAGGGGGTGCCGAAACGGCTTTCAAGGGAGAGGATGTTGTGAGGAATGATCCAGAGTTGGTTGACAGGCTATCGACAGCCGCGCGGACAAAATATGGTGCATGGGAGGTTGGGGATCGGTTGTCAGTGACGGGAGGGGGCTGGTCATCGTCAGGCAGCTGGCCTTGTATCTTCTGGTAGTCCAAATAATCGATGATCATGTTTGACATGGCTTTCATGGGGCTCGATTGTGGGACAGGAAGAGTTGCGCGAGACGAGGACTCGAGGCTGGGAGCCATCATGTCCACTGTTACAACACTGCGGTCGATAGGGATCACACCCGTCTTCTTGAATGCCATTCGGATGTTTCCTGGCGTCAATGTCTTGAGATGGGCCTCCGCGTAGACAGCGAGGAAGTTGGACTTGTCCACCACCTCACCGCAGGACTCCCAGCTATCCCTAGCATCACTCCAATTGCGCTTGAAGGCAGCAAAAATTACGACGTCGAGCCCTTGATAGACGTGGGTGCTGTGTGAAGGGTATCCGATGACTTCGATGTTGTTCTCTCGTGCGTACTGAAGGAGGGCAAGTGTGTAGTGGGATGCATGACCATCAACAAGAAGTAGCCTGCGGCGACCAGCAGCCTTGACCTGAGTACGTTTGTCAAAGTCTTGAAGCCATGCGACACCTATTTCACCGTCCGTGTACCCCTTCTTTGAGTATCCAAGGCTGCGTGGATTGGTTAAGACTCATCTTCAGAGAATCATGGAGACTTACGAGGCATTTAGTGGGTTGTCTTGCACCCAATTTACCTGGAATCCATTACCCTTGTAGATAATAGCGGGTGGGATGCTTGTACCGTCCCCACAAATTGTAACAAGCGCCGTTACATTCTCCCTATTGCCGCTTCTTTGCTGGTGTTGGGTCTTCTTTCCACGCGCCCCAATAACCTGCCCCTTCTGCCCTATTCCAAGCTGAAAGCCCGACTCATCTGCGCCATAAATAAGCTCTGCGGGAATTACATCGTCCCCGCCTTTGCCATTGACAACCTGCTCCAAAAGGTCGAAATACTCGGCTTTGGTGATGATGTTGACAGCGCGAGCCCGCGACTTGTCGAGGGAACGCGACGAGTAAGTCCCAAGGCGATCATTATGGTCCGATATGAATTTTCTCGTCCACCGCTTGCCCACACCTCCCTCAGGAAATTTATCTCCCCAACGCGCTCGGGCAAGCTGGTCAACATGCTCCTTGAGTCGTCTGTGACTGAGCGGGAACCCCCGAGCCGCACACGCGATGGCAAAAGCAATGACAATTTCGATTTCCTCCTTTGTGAGCCAGCTTTCATGCTCGTGTCCTTCTTCAGTCCACCATTAACACGTCGTCCCAATGCAGATTTTGAGAGCTTGATCCGTTGCTTGTCCTGCTCAAAGCATTCACGTTGCGCCACAAGAATTGCCTTGTCAAGGCTGATGCGCGGGGCCGAAGAAGAGCCATGTCCTTCTGTATAAATCTGTATGGCGCGCTTCATCCATTTCTCCTTGAGTGCTGAATGTGCGCGGTCTTTCGTGGTGGACCGTTTTTGCGGAGGAATTGTGGTGGAGAAGAAAATGTGACAGTATTTTGATTTATTTGCTTAACCTTTCTTCCGATACTTTCATGGCTGAACGAGGTAAAAGACTTTCATTCCATCGTTCAAATTAACATCTTAGTGACTCTAATATGCAGTGAATATGGAGCTGGTACACCAGATTGGGCTGCTTAAAGCGCAGCTCGCCGAAGCATGCAAAAACCATCAAGCCATGGTTAATGAGCTCGTTGTGGAGACAGACGTGCTCAAATATCGACTCACTGCCGCCAGTGTACACCATGAGGATACCCGTGACCGTCTATCCAAACTCCAGCACCAATTATTTGACTTGCAGCAGCTGGTTTTACGCATCAGGACGCGACTCATTTCTTGGGTAAAACGGGAGATCAATGAAGACATGGCTGAGGAGGTGGCTGAGACACAACGGTTCATAGGCACAGTGGGAGGCCAGCTATGGGATGGGGCAAAAGAGACGGTGAGAGAGCATCGACGAAGGAGGGCGTGCTCAGACTCTGAGTGAGGTCAATCAAGTCCAAATGGGGAAGGTGTGCAGTGTGACGATCGCAATTGATGTGATTTATTCACCGTTTCACAGAATTCTCTCAATATGCTCAACACCTTCCTCAAATCTCTTCGGTAGGATCAATCTATTGGGAAACCCGGTTTCTCCAGAAACCCTCCCATATAAGGAAATTTTTGAGAAACCCGCGGACAATCCTAATAAGAAACCCCAGTTTGCTGCACCGGCAAACTGAGTTTGGTTGGAGGTCGTTCTGCAATTAAGAAGTCAACTAGAGGCTCAGACACATACTATGAGTAAAGCTGAAGGGCATTCCAGCTTCAAGAAGAGTGTTGTGCAGGTTAACAAACCCGCCGGGCAATGCCGCACAGTAGTTGTTGATCTAATCAACCTTCGGGAAGAGCGCAACAACAGTTGTGTATGTTGAGCGTCAAACTACAGCTGTGTGTCAGGAGGGATTTTTACTCCAGCCTTCCAGAAACGTTACCTAGAGTTCTTGAGACCACCATTTGCCAAATCAAGATAGGCCGCTTTGAAGAGGAACTCCGGCATCACGGCCGGCGCTCAGGCAGTATTCGTCCCCTGGACGTAGAAAAATATTCACCTGTCAGTGGAAAGTAGTCTTCAGCTGCTTTCTTGCATTTCTCTTTTGTTTTCAACCACTACGGGCTTGCTGTAGGCATACAAAATTCATGCCGGGGTCTCGGCAGTCCATCAGCATCAGTTCCGTTGGCGGGGTTTCTTCGAGAAACCCGGGTGCTTGACAACGGACCGAGAAACCGGGTTTCTCAATAGATTCATCCTCTTCGGTATATCACAGTTACATAGAATCTATTTATATGTATACACTACCTGAATTCTGGACACATAATCCCCTCACAATTGGAGATATTCATTGCCGATGATCAAATTTGATTTCGTTTTGCTGGACTTTTCGAAATGATTCGTTCCTACAACAGAATCACAGGAAGCTGAGGGTTTAGAATTTTCACAAAATGTTCTTTATATATTGAACTTGTCACATCTGATAGGATCAGGCAGTAGTGCTTGTATTTATCGCAGAAAACAGGTTTGTCCCATTACTCTATGCTGTCCCATTACCGGGTACAAGACTGTATAAGCAATCTGGGAGACTGTTGCCCAGAAAATATTGTATGATCAGTTTAAGATGCAATTCACAAGTCTGATATACAGCAAGAATATGAACCACCACCATGCCAAAGGAGGCACCAGTTGTCAGATATTCCATGATAGCACCCAAGGGATGCTCCACGATTCTGTTGACAGATGTTTTCTGATTTGTTGAATTTTTTCCCAAAAGTAACTTCAGTGAGAGTGAATTTGCCTGAAGGAGGAGCCATATATATTGATAGCTGAGAACAGCAGGGCTGGTTGAGAGACTACTTACAAAGGAGGAAGTTTGGTGATATTTGTCGTGACGAGCTTGTTCGGCGGCACAGATGTCGAGACGAGGCAGAGTCTCGTGCCGTTGGGGTGGATGGTAGATTGCACCAAGTGGAAAGCCTGAAGGGGATGAATCATTGTAATGGGAAAGAACGCGTACGTGGCGACGGAGGACGAGAGAAAAAAGCTGTGGGAACATACTCAATGGTTATACAGAGGGCAAGTAATTTCATAGATGGTCGCACGTATTTACTTTGCTTTTGGTAATTGGATCGCGACTTCATCACTGACATCAGTACCTGCACGTGAATCACGTGGCCGTGTCTCGTGTTTCGCTCTTTGTCTCTGAATCTTTTCTGCCACTGCCTGCGATGCCTCGCCACCCATACCGACACCCTATGGACGCTATCGACTACGAGCCTCCCGCGAGTTTGATCAATCGACTCGTTCACGGCATGGGCAGCGACGATTTTGAAGAAGAAGTCGACTTCGAGGACTCGGATTCCGAATTAGCAGGAGAGCTGGGTGAATGGGGCGGATACTTCTACTACGACTCCGATGATGAATACGAGGACTTCTCGGACGAAGAGAGTCAACGCTTCAAACCCCACAACCTGCGTAATCCCAAGACGTTCCCCTCGTACGTCCAATGCGCGCCGTTCGAGCTATACGACCGCCGTGACTGGAAAAACGAGCCCCTTCCCCCTCCTCGCCACTGGTGCTATCTTGGAGAGATAGTCGAGCACGACAACTCGCTCATCCGTAACGTCCTCACCGTCAAAGGCAAAGATGGGAAGGAGACTCATCTCCATTCGAATTTCGATATCGAAGCTCAGTTTAGCGTGAAAGTAGGATCGACGATAGCTGTGCTTTACGCCGAGAAGAAGTACTTTTCTCTGGGATTATATGGGCTGCGTCTCGATCATGCTAAGTTCGTGAAAGTGAGGCGTCGAATTGAATGATGTTCCGGGTCGAGGTACTCACTGTTCTTTGATTTAGATTTTTCCCTGCAATCTAGAAACCCTTCTCCGCATCAACGACGACATCGACCGGAACGAGCTGAATAGCTCTTCGAAGATGTGCAACGGCTGTGACAAAGCAGGAGAGACGTTCCAACGGTGTTCGCGCTGTGCGAGCTGTTATTATTGCTGTAAAGTCCGTTTGTTTTTGTTTCGGTATCTTTCTGCAATCTCATAATCTTGGAAGGACTGCCAAACAGCGGACTGGAAGCGCGCTCACAAACGCGAATGCAAAATTTTCCAAGCTGTGGCTGAGCTGAAGAGCAGTCGCAACTGGGGCAGGAAGAAGCCTCGTCAGTGGGTCGCTTTTGGGGAACACGAAGAAGAAATAGTAGAAGACTCAGAAGAAGAAGATTTCGATGAGGATGATGACGACGACGACGAAATAGAATACGATCGTATCATTCAACCCGACTGGAAAGACGCCAAACCGGCAATTGCGCGCGAGCTTCGAGGATCGTTCGTTATCTCGTCCGGTAAGCTCTACTTCGTTCAAAGCTACCTTGTATTCACGTAAATCGTGCAGGCGAACTCATATGGGGCCAGCTAGCGTCCGTCTTATGCGGTCTCGAGACAACGATCAAGCACGATTTTCCCTCCACCGAAGATCAAGCGCTTCCCGGCGGCACAATTTTTCGCCAAGATTACACCCACCGTGTCCCAGCCAAAATCGGGATCTGGAAGGTACGAGAATGCAACCCCCAATGTTCCACTGCATTTTCCTCCGTTTCTTACCTGCATGGCCGTAGATCGTCAAAGTGAACGGATACGGTGATCCCAAAATGCCAATGGACTCGTGGCTAGCGTATCACTCATCCTGCGACCCGCTCGACTTGCTGCTTCTCGCGCGATCGGTGCACTGGAGTACGCGGTCGTCCATCCCCCGCGTCCGTTGGGTTAATCGATACGATTGGGGATACCACTGCGCTGACCCCGACCGTGCTGCTCGTATATTCGCGCACATCGACCCTGAAGCTGGATGGGCTGCAGCGTATCAGCGCCGCGAAGAAGACGATTATGATTATGACAGGCGCCGTAAAAAGAATCCAGAGCAAGAACGGTGGGAACGGCTCGACAAACACTCTTCGCGCAACACTTTTTTAATGGATGCAGCGCATGGGGCGGAGGTGTTGAAACTCGTAGCACGGTTTGTATTCTCTTCTTCACTCCCCCATGCCGTTTCCAACTGATGGCTTTCAACCTATTATCAGTCCTTCGACGTTGGATGCGCATATCAAAGACAAAAGATCGTCTTCCCTTCTCCAAAGCAACGCAGGCGAAGATGCTGAGGCATTCGGATGTAATCTTGTTTTCACTGACAACTCGGAATGGGAGTTTGCGAGATTGATCTTCAGCGAGGAAGACTCGGTCAAGTTCCCAAATAACAAGGAGTTGATCGGTTTTTGGTATGATCGGGACAATAGGTACAACGACGCCGAGATGGATATGGGAATCAAGTTGGGCACTCCCATTTTCGAGATCATCTAAGGCAGATGTGTTGTTTCGAACCAAGCGCAATAATTGTAATATTGTCATTAGATCGTAAATCAAGTGTTCAAAAGAATGGCAAGAAATGAACCACCGAACTCGTGTAACTCAAACAGCTCGAGACAGACTATCATCGGCCCATCGTCCTACGAATTAGTGTAGCATGGCAATAGCTGCCAACCCCGAGACTAAGCTGACAACCACAATGCCAGCGAACTCTCCCATGGAACTGAATCCAACGTGTGCACCATGCAGAGCAGCATTTGGAGGTGCAGACTGAGATGGTCCGGAAGCGCCTGAAAAAATCGTCAGGAAGCTAGAATCCAGTCGTTTACGTCGCCTAATTACCTTGACTCGTGGCTGATCCACTTCCGCTGCTTCCAGTACTTACTGTTGGAATTTCTGTCCCGATAGCACCGGCGGTGAGAGAAGCCAAAGCGATTCCGTTCGCAATGGTGGATACCGTGGCGCAGTTGGAAGAGCTCGGGATGGTGGCTGGCGCGGTAGGCGTGACCAAGTCGCCTACGGTGAATGTCTGATCGCCAACAACGCCTGTCCAATATTGGGCAAACGTGGAAAACAATGTGCTGCCGGATACGGTGGCCGTGGGGTACCACCCGGGTGGGTATGCGACATCGGCTTCACAGCTTTCGCTGGAGTTGAAAAAGGGGAGTTCAGTAAAGCAGTTCAGAATGCTATTTTCGAAGAAAGATCAACTCAGGAAAATAAGAACTCACAAAGTACCAGCGGGGTGGTATGTCCCCGGCATGACAAAGTCGCAACCCATGACATCGAGTTTGTGCTCGCACATATACTTGGCAGCATATGTTGAGTTGGCGTTCGTGCACGCTCGAACACAAAACCGGTTAGCCGAAATGAACATCATCCATTCTTCGTAGAACACGTCGTCCACCCCATTAACGATGTTCGTAGTTACCTAGATGTTGATGAGAAGGGCGATAGAGGGTTTCGTTGCGGTCTTTGCTTACATTTCCGCAATAGGATTGCCTATACGTTTGTTCATCAGACAAGTAGCAACAAATCTACACCTATGGTGTTTGGTACTCACCTGAACCTTGTGCTCCGTGGTGGTCAAGCTCTCCGCCGTCATCGCCTGCTCTGATATTGAGGTTCGTGAAGTTCCCGATTCCCATTATCTGTACGTAGAACGGAGTTTTGAGGAAGGTGACCCCTGTAATGGTGCCGTCTGGTATAACGCGCGCATTATTGCGGGGTTTTGTGCACCAAGCGACCTCCTCCGTCTTTTAAATCGAATAAATTGAGACAGGCGCTAGTTACTTGGGGTTGTCTTCGCACCTCAGTATCTCCGATGAGAGCTGGACCCTCGGTGGGGCGAACAGGCAAAAATCGTCAACGGAGTTGAGTGTTATGAGGCGTGCCATAGAGGTTTGATTTATCAGTGTCGGCGCAGTGGGCCTTGGCGGGTTAGTAGGGCCATTTGTGCCCGTCGCAATGACTCCGGGGAAGGCAGACTGTGCAGCGGCTGGGAGAGCTAGAGCGCCGAGGGACTACAGCGAAGCCAGTACAGAGCACCATGATGGAGGGAGAAGGCAAACAGGTCCTGCCTCGAACCAACGTGATGCTGCGCAAAATATGGATTGATCCGTTGGTGCGCTTGTGCCAAGGATGCAAGAGAGAACTTTTGCCAAGCAAGGCCAAGTCCCATTCTCTTTCGGCGTATTTATCCGACGTTCCCTTCCAGAAGCCAGAACGGAAGCTTACATGGAAGCTTCAAAGGAAGAAGGCAACATCGTGAAATTCGATTACATTTCGATTGTGGACGAGGGTAAGAGAGGGTAAGACATTGTAGTTCAGTTCGGATTCTTCGGAACTGGTATGAACACACAGCCCGCGTGTGATTCAGATGGCGATACAATGCCAAGAAGATTGATCGTTCAACATGATGACAGGTCGAATGCAACATCGTTGAATGCGTGGTGGGGAAGGGTGGGGACGTAGATTCAGTCAATATCGGTTCAATACCAAGTAGGATGCTTCTGTGATGGTTTGGTGGAAATTCTGAGCAGTAAAAGAATTCTGAGCAGTAAAAGTGTTCCACGAAAATTTGCTTGATTGCAAACAGATCCAGAGCCGATCATGTTAGAAGTGGTTGAAACTTGAGACCCAAGGACTGTGAGTCGGTGAAACAGACATCAATAGGGTAGGATGGAATTATTCTGAGATCCTAATGGATACACTTCTGTAGTCTGTAGATCAGTACTCTATATACAACAAAAGCAAATCGTGTGTGCGGCAGAGTACATCAATTGCAAGCCTGAACCAGAAAAAATAAACTGCGGGGTAGTCGCAGACCCATCGGGCAGAAAGAAGACGTGGAGGTTCTGCGTAAAGCACAAACGACCGTTTTGTGAAGGGTATCATACTATCCTTGAGCCAACGTCGGTTCATTTGGAAGTAAGTTAATCTCCCCCCGAACCGATTGCGCCGATACCGCCGAGCGCAGTAGTGAGATTGTTGAGAGCGCCAGTAAGCTGCGAGCATGTTGAATTCAAGATTATAAGCGAGAAGAGGGAGGGAACGCACGTCGGGTTGACCAATTTGAACCATCCTGGAAAACAAAGATTATTATAACATTAGGATGAAAGAGAGAAACACGCACACAAAGATGTTTCCAAGCGTAACATTTTTGATTTTCACTAATCCGAGACGGATTCGTTGTAAGATAGAAATCCCTCAGTAGACTCAGACTGCATCACTCACCATCACCCACGGAAACGTTCACGTTGCCCACAAAGATCGTGATGTTACCGATTTCGGTGTCCACACTCCCAACTCCCGCGCTGATGGGCCCGCCGCCCACGGTTACTGTGGGAGGGCCCGCCGGGTCCGTCGTCTCTGTAGGAGGGGCAGAACCAGAATCCTGTCTTCTGATGCGCTGTAGGAAGCTTCCCGCTGCTTGGGATGTGGAGGTCGGAGGCGCGACGGAGGAGCCTGGGCGTGCCCGTCGAGGTGGAGATGGACGTCGCCGCAGACTATACATAGGTCGATAAAAGAATTTGTATTGTATGAAAACTCGAGCGACGCACGGAAACACTAAACGGAGTGATGGGGCTTGCGCCAGGAAGAGGTACGGACACAATAACGGTGATGTTTCCGATTGAGATGTTCTCGATACTTTGACCGGCATGAGAAAGATACAAGAAGACTAGGAACAATCAGAATTCTCACTCGATATTGCCCACCGAGATGGTTACATTTGTTACACTGTTGTGTTCGGGTAACATCAACTTCGAGCCGGGAGTATGCTCAAGAAGAGACGCACGTTAGGTTGATATTCCCCAACTTAGTCGTGATATTGCCCAGTGAAAGTCCTACTGAAGGTAGCTAAACAATCCGCGACTGTCAGCACTTCGCGCAAATTCTGCAGTGCATCAGCGGGACTCACCGTGACGCCAACCCCACCGTTTCCTCCATCGTCGTCGTCCGCCCTTCTTTGGAGAGAGGACCGCCGGTCGTATACGCAGACAGTCTCAGGAGTATCAGATTCCGAGCCCACACTGTGAGCCGCTGTATAGCAAAGAGCGACAAAAAGAGTGCAGAGGAAGAGAGCGAAGGTGGCCGGCCTCATCGTCGATGTCAGTGAGCGAGCGTGGGGAGAGGAAAGGAAAGACGGAAAAAAAATACCGAGTTCTTGTTCGAGTTATATGCGGTCTCTAGGGAACGTAAGCGCAACGGGCTTCTTCGTCTTCTCGAATATATGTTTTGAAATAAACATGTCCAACAGTAAACCCCTTGACAACCACAAACAAAACGCGTCACTAATGACGAGGAATTCAACCGTGGGAGCTTGCAGTTTGGAAATTCTGAATGGAAAAACGTGGCGAAAACGTGCTGTTGACAAACCAATTTCAACTTACTCAGCTCTACCCATAATTTCAACCACTCCTATCTTCTGCGACCGCGTCGCTGCAAGACAGTCACTCACGAAGAAGTACCGTGACACACCGTAGACTTGGGTTTGACTTTCCTTTACCATCTTGAACACTGCTCAGGCTGTCTTCCTCGCCGGAATGTTTAGTTCCAAGTCTTGACCTGCGAACGCAGAATCTGGGAAAACCATAGAAACTGTTGACTTGCGTGGAAAATCGTCTCAGGCAGAATTGTTTATTGCCGGGGAAAAGCACCGCACGAAAACAGGAAGTTGTGGAGTTTAGCAGTCAGCAAATAACAGCAACGCGAGTCGCGTAACACGACGAGGGTTTACATGTACTTGTACTCTACAAACAGTATGTACATACGACCTGACGCGAAGGGCCATCTTGCCAGGCCTCGAGTGCTTTCGAAATAAATTGCAGGGTATACTGAATGCGGCATGCATGAATAATGTCCGTGTTGAATGAACGAAACTAGAACGACTGGAAGACGAGCGGCCCTATCTATACAGCGCAAAATAAGTGGCTTGTATCAAACCAAGGCATCGCAGCGTCAAGTAAGGAGTGTGCAGCAGATAGACGACCCAAGACCCAAGAATTCCGCGATTAACGGGTGGCGATAGATATTCTGAACAAGTTACGTTGAGAATGAGGGTTAGAAGGAACGAAAAAAATCATTCGCACAAGATGTAAGCAGACGTAGTAGAAGTGCTTAGTGGAGGAGGAGGATGGCAGCGAGGCCGGTGACGAGGCTGACGATGGCGATACCTGCGAACTCTCCAGTGGTGCTGTACCCGATGCGCGCTCCGCGGAAAGCGGCGCTGGCTCCCGAGGGTCCCGTGGTGGCACCTGGTAATCATATTGAGTCAAGGTCGAGTACAGCGTGGCCATGAAAGAGCACGTACTTGACCCTGAGGTGGACGGCTGGTTCGAACCAGCCGACTTGGGATCCGAGTTGAGTTTGTTAGTTGCGCTGGGTCCGGCTTGTGCACTCTTGGAGGAGGGCGCGTTGGCGGACGCAGAGCCCTTGACCGGGGGTTTCGCACCGTCGCCATTCACGCCCGGCGGGAATCCCGTCGGTGCTGTGAGAGGAACACTGGTTGTGAAGCCTGGTGGAGGTGCCGCACCGGCGGGGGCGTCAGCGGCGAGGGATTCCACAGGGATACCGTTCGAGATGGTGGCCTTTGTGACGCAGTTGGAAGAGGCGGGGGTGGCCGCCGGCGCGTTGGGAGTGATCTGAAGTGTGAATGGTCAGCGTGGTAACACAGATATTCAACTGAAGCGCACCGTGTCCCCAACAGTGTAAGTGACACCGTTAACGACGCCCGTCCAGTACTGCTCGAACACAGAGAAGCTGGCTTTACCGTCATTGCCGACGGTGGGGTACCAGCCAGGAGGATAGGCGACGTCGGCTTCGCAGGACTCGCTGGAAAACGAGAGATCAGAAGTATGATCGGATTATTTTCAAACGCAAGACGCACAAAACCACCCGGTTCGTGATAAGTTCCCGGCATAACGAACTGGCAGCCCATGACATCGAGCTTGTGTTCACACATGTACTTCGAAGCATAAGTCGAATTCGCGTTGTAGCACGCGCGGAAGCAAAATTCGTCGGCGGACATGTACATCATCCACCTGCAAGATCTTCAGCGCACAGCACACAAAGAAAAGCAAAATTTCGGATTCACTCTTCGATCTGTAAATCCGTGCCGTCTGCCACGGTTGTAGTGATCTGAACATCTTCTGAGACCAGGGACAGCAAGTTTTACATAGAATATATTTACGTTACCGCCAACAGGGTTACCTGCACGTTTTTTGAGAAATAGAACGACGCTTAAGAGACTGAATTTCATTTACCTGATCCTTCAGCACCGTGAGGGTCAAGCTCACCCCCAGAATCGCCAGCCTTCACATTAAGTTTCGTGAAATCACCGTGACCCATGATCTGAACATAAAAGTCGGTCTTGAGGAACGTGAGGCCTTTGATCGTGCCGTCTGGGATAACCCGCGCGTTATTGCGGGGCTGCATACACCATGCTACCTCCTCTGTCTAAACGCGGAGCGTGTCCAAATTTGCATGGTCTGATCAGGGAGACACAACACATACCTCAGTGTCGGCGATGGCGGAAGACCTTCTGGCGGGGCGAAAAGGCAGAAGTCGTCGATTGAGTTTATACTAACGAGCCGTGCCATGGATTTTTGGTTGAGAGCCGTCGGCATCGTCGCCTGTGGGGGGTTTGTCGGCCCCTGAGTTCCGGAGGCGACGACGCCGGGCGGATAGGCTGCGCGCACAGAGGCGATGGCGAAGAGGCCACTATTAAGGCGGAGAAAAACATGGGGGGAAACGAAAAGAAAGGATAAGGGTTCGATGCGATCAGGGGAACTTTTGTAGACACTAGACGCGGTGATTCTCGACCGCGCCCGTCAAACGTGTCGCTTATGTTCGCATAGCCGAAAATAGGTATAGTGGGCGGTTCGATAGGGTTCAAGGAATCAATCCCTGAGGACATGAAGTATTTATGTACCTTGACACAAATAGAGCAAGAAGACGCACTGAAATCCAGCCAATACCTCCTAGTTCTTGACTCAATCTGCTATCTTTCGTGTCCGCCAAGTCGCATTCCGGAACGCGGGTAAGTCGATTCCGCAACTTGATTGGCTCCGACGTGAGTGTCCCGAGGCAGAACCCCGCATCCGAGCTTCCGAACCGCGCTGATTTTCGGTGTTAGGTGATC
The DNA here is from genome assembly GCA_037176885.1 of Favolaschia claudopus. Lineage (NCBI taxonomy): Eukaryota > Fungi > Basidiomycota > Agaricomycetes > Agaricales > Mycenaceae > Favolaschia > Favolaschia claudopus. Next base: position 172,030 of record JAWWNJ010000036.1, on the reverse strand, counting down.
GTAGACAACGCAAAAGATCCGTCAACACCGCTTCCCATGGTATCAATTGTGTGAGAGTGAAGGCCAAGACTTTCCGCTTCTTGGGTTACGTACCTCAGCCGAGTCGGGCCGTCCCGAAGATAAAGCAAGGAGAGTTTGAACAGATGGTTCAAAATGATCGTGTATTGGTAGAAGATGGAACCGCATCCTAATGAAGTTGCGCCCTGCATCCAACGGTCTAGGAGGGCAGTGAACAGAATGGCATATCAAACATGGCAAGGAGAAAAACTCGAAGGATTTGGAGGACTCTGAAAGAGAATTGAACTCGAAATGGGCTGCCAACTTGAAGAGGCGTCACTTGAATCTCATGCATACGACTGTGGAAACTCTAGAATTAATTAAACAGAGGGCCAGACGAACACTCCAGAAGTGAAAATCTAGGTGAAGACTTTGCGAAGAACAGACTCCTAAGCTGACTTGGAAATGCGAGTTACCCACGCCTTGACCCCGGCATCGAATGTGGCATTGTCTATACCCGTCGGCGTCAGATGGAACACTACCCCTGGTGGAAATTTAGGACCAAGAGGAAAAGAATCGGCCAGGGATGAATTGCCTAGATTTTCGACTTCGCGGTTTCGAGATTCGTCGTCAAAAAATAGCTGGAGACAGCAGGGTAAGCCATCACCTATCCACACATCCTGATGATAACAAGAATACCATCTGTTCGTAAGGAACTCCGGTTTTCGCATGCAAAGCACGAAAATGGGCAAGCTTCGACCCCGGATAGATCTGCAAGTTGTCGAATAGTTCAATTGCTGGTTGTTCCACAGAATCGCCGGTTTCAGATTCATTTGCGGAGACACGCAGGAGCTGCAGCGCTTGTCGAGCTCTAGTGCCATCAAGTCATCGAATGGCGCGCAGAATCGCTCGACGACGCACAGTTTCGGGGCATGCGTCCGCGAACAAGCAGCAAGAATAACATCTTGATCTCGAAGTCGCCGTAAAATGTTTGAGACGTCAGGATAGAACTCGATAACCTGAATAGCTTCTTACTCGGGCATCCACGAGACACCTCGTTAATACTCACCTGTCCGTGAGCATCCACCACAGCGTCTCCTGATCGACGAATGGGCTCGGTAACGTGAGTATCAATCCATAGATCCCAGAGTGTATAACTTCCGTATGAAGTCAGTGGAATGACATTAAAAACGTCGAGACAAGACGTACATACTCCAGATCGAACGCGATGAGCTTGGGCAACATGGATGTTGACGCTGACGCTTTGACATGTGACGTGGTGTGACATACGCCATTCGTGACTGTTGCCATCAAATCAACTTGCGCTCCTCCACCATGCTCGGACCTCCAACATGCTCTCGGAATTGATTCTGCGGCGTAACTTCCACCATCCTTTTTCTCGCCGGTCCTCCCAGGCGCCCTGAGCTCAAACCTCCGTCTTGTTCGATTCTTGCGGAGGAAAATACTCTCAAAGCATGGTGTACTTAGTATGATTATACTTCACTCAACGTCGGATGTCAACTGCCACTGCAGACCGGAAGTGTGGGCGCTGTATTTGACAAGAGCATCCTACCACTAATAACCTCTCCTTTGTTCGGTCGTCACGCATCAACATGCATTGCCCATCTCTGACCTCCTCCTCCTCCACTTCTGCCACTTCAGTCTGCGGTGCTCTGGCATACCCACGAGAAAATGTTCCTTCAACGACTCGGATGGACAGATGAACCGTCACCTTCGGGCATATAGACGCCTTCCATCATGACTGTCAACGTCCGTACGCAGCTACTAAAGAGCGACTACACGACATGTATCCGACATTTCCTTTCCTTTCGTTCCTTTCCCTCTCGACGAGACGTTTCTTTCTTTTTTTTACTTCAAATATCAATCCATCGCCAACGCCTTTTGCTGCTATGCTTGCATTCCTGTCGGTTACGCTCACCCTCCTCTTGGCCGGTCTTACGCATGGCACCCCAGTGGGCGTAATAAACGACAGACCCTGCGTCGGCAGGGCCGGTGTTGCGTGCGTGACTCGCTCCATCGACTGCCTCTCTTCAGGTAAAAGAAATTTGTTACATGCCCGCACCGGTTCTGATCTCGTTTACTTTGTTCAGGGCTATGTGGCTCATCCCTCGTCAAAAAGTCGACCATCTACCACGGCCTGAAATACGCCAGGCAAGACGATGACTTCGACTTTGGTGACGATGGAGGCGACGGCGGCGACTTTTCCTTCGACGACGATGGAGGGGACGATAGTTCTTTTGACGATTCAGGAGACGACTTTGGCGGAGGTGACGATGATTCGACCGACGACTCCAATAGTGGAAGCTCGGACGATTTCGATCCATCAGACTTTGGCAGCGATGACTCGAGCGATCAGGACCTCGGATCTGCCGGAGACGATGGCCTCGATTTCGGTGGTGACGACCCTGGTGCATCCTCAGACGACTCCGATTTCGACGTTGGTGACTCCCAGGCTGATGGCGCAAATTTCGACGATGGGGATGATGTTGGCGACACCGACTCTTCAGATCTTTCTGGCAGCGCTGATGCTACCGACGACAGTTCGGCGGATGCCAATGGGACTGACTCGACTGGCGGCTCTGCTGACGACTCAACAGACACCACCGATTCCGCAGACGATGGCGACGATGCAACGTCCACTACCTCCAGCGACGACGCCGATGCCACAGACTCTGCGGCCTCTGCTGCGACCACTGCCCCCGCCGCTGCCGCCACGAAAGCGGCGGCTGCTACCAAGCCGGCTGGTGCCGCCACTAAGGCTGCCGCAGCTGCTCCACCTCCAGCGGCGACCGACGCAAGCAGCAGTAGCTCACTTAGCTGCAGCGGTTCCTCAGCTCCCAACGCCGCTACCATCAACCTGATTAAGCAATTCGAAGGTATTCATCCAAACCTCTGTCCTACATCGTGGCCCTGATCAACAATTCAATCTTGTAGGCTTCGTTCCCTCACCCGCACCCGACCCAATCGGTCTCCCCACCGTTGGCTTCGGCCACAAATGCACCTCCAAAGGCTGCGCCGAAGTCACCAACCAAGGGTTCACCTTCCCGCTCTCCCAAACCACCGCCTCAAAGCTCCTCTCGAAAGACCTCGGGCAGTTCGTCTCCTGCGTGAACAGCGCCGTAAGCAACTCCGTGGTGCTGACGGACAATCAAGTCGGTGCACTTAGCAGCTTTGCGTTCAACTTGGGGTGCGGGACGTTGAAGAGCTCGACGCTGTTGAAGAGGTTGAATGCTGGGGAGGATCCGGATACTGTGGCGGCTGCAGAGATTCCGCGGTTCAACAAAGCGGGCGGTAAAGTTCTCTCAGGGTTGGTGAAGAGGAGAGCAGCCGAGGTTGCGCTGTTTCAAACTCCTTCGCAGGTGCAAGCGCACCCATGTTAGTTGATTATTGAGTTCAGCGTAATCGGACTTGTTGTGTAATTTTTCTCGTCTGTAATTCAAAGGCTCGTTGCAACCTTAGGACTCGCAAGTTTTGGTTTCGGAGGCAGCATTGAACGCGAGTTCCCTCTTCCGCGTGAATTTGTCAGTTCAAATTTTTGCATTGATGAATGCTTTTCGGTACATGATTTTATATTCGGAGTAAAAAAAACTGCACGACGACCAAGAAAAATAACCTAAGGTAAGTTCGAAGTCAAACGAAGTTGATCTAATCTGAGTCCATCATCAAGAAATACTGATACGGGTCCATGAATTCAAAGCCTTCGGGCATGCAGGCAGCCATTCCACCGTCGGATGGCAAATGGTCGCGTCGTGGAGTATGCTTGAAGGGGCAAGTTCCTGCGGGCGCAAGACACCCTTGACTGGAGTGAACAAACATGCATTCGACGTCGTATTTGTCGGCCTGGAGTTGGTTCTCGCGATAAGAATGCGTGGAGGAGAATTCAGACTAACCTTGACGCGCGCAAAGATCGAGTTCCACTTCTCTGCGACCATGGGGGCGTTGTTCGGCTGGTAGTCTTCGTGCTCTGGATCATGTCTAATGAAAATATGGGGATTCAATGAAGCACAGCCAACATCCCGAAACATTACGCACTGGGGACGCGGTTCCACCGGTTTTACAACGCTTCCTACGTGGAAAAATAAACGATAGAACCGACCAATTGGATGTATGTACCATATATCTCATAGTTCACCATCATCTGGAAAGAGCTCAGAACTCTACAGCAACGTCTGCAAAAACCGGCACGTACATCATAGAACACCTGAGTCCAGGTCGACGCCGCCATTTGCAACAGACTCCCCGGAATTCCAATAGTGTGATCATCTGCCATCGACTCCTCCATGGTGAGTATGCTGTCAGGAAGCCCGCCGTCTCCACGAAACTTCCACGCAATGTCGCTTCCCGATTCTCCGTCGTAGTTCCAAAAGACGTTATATCGCACGCCTGCTTGCAGCTCTGCAGGTGCGAGAACGACGCCGCCGGATTCAATCGAAACCTTGTCGTCCGGATGGTCGGCATATCTAGCTTCGAAGCGATACTCGCCAAGAAGAAAGGCGAGGACTTTGCGCAGGGTTTTGGAAGCAAGGGCTTGCTGTTCCGCAAGGGTGTAGGATTTGAGGGGCTGACCGCGGCCAGAGGACACCGTCATTCCGAAAGGAGAGAACATCATATCGAAAGAGTAGAGGGAGAGTGAACCTCGATGGTGCAGTGGACAAAGAAAAGAAGTGAGACAAAGTGACGAGAGTGACGCGTTTTTTAATTAAGTGCGTGACAGAACGCGTCGCGTCACGAGTCCAAACAGCGCCAAATCCAGTGATTTCGAGCTCTGAGCTTTCCGATGCAAGAGTAAGACCATATTCGTGTAATTAACTCATCCAAATAAAAATTCTCCTATATCTACTGCCTTCTTATCATTGGTTTGTGGTCCAATTCTGAATCAAAAGCAGGTTGAACTTGCTTTCTTGAAGTTGAAATTCGCCCTCGTGCAGGACTCTCGGAATATGATAGAGAGTCTGAGCTGCCGGAAAATAAATAGCTAAGAGTAAATAATTAAGAGCGCGTATGTCATATACTATGTTGGCCTCCAATACTATTTGATTCAACGAAATCAAGATTAATCAACAAACCGCCGACGTCGTTCTGTGGCAGAGTAGAGTCTAGGTACATAATAGTCGGGCTCCCATTAGAAGAACTTTCTTGATGATCGATATGCAGCTCCATTCGAGCGCTAACTTATTGAAAAAATCAGGCTGGGTGCAAAAATGCAACCGTGGGAACATCACATCATCTGACTGACAGCCCGGAGCCGTCCCCTCGTTGCCTCTTACCACCATGTCCAGTAGAACTCTGAACGCTGCTCCACCAGCGATAATCGCACGTCCGCGCGAGGAGCTCAAAACCATTGCACAACAAACCCTTTCCGCCGTTAAACGCGGTTTCTTCCAAGTTGATGGGGATCTGGAGGGTAAATCCCACATCTTGCAGGACCTCTCGTCTGAACCCAATTCCACCGTGTATATCAACGCAACGGAGTTGGATGATTGGGAAACATCTCAAGCTTCTAGGAAGAAGATGAACATCTCCACCCACTTTGTCGTTTATCAAGCTACCACCATAGAAGGAATCCGCTTCTGTTTGAGCAACCCCGTTGATTCGTCCACCTCTCAGGCTGCCTCGAATGTCGATCATACTCGTCCAATCATTCTGAACTTTGCTTCTGCCACCTCTCCTGGTGGTAGCTTTCTCGCTGGCGCCCGCGCACAAGAAGAATCACTCGCACGTTCATCCAACCTCCACTCCTCCCTCTCCAGCGCCGCCGCTCTCCCATTCTATGCAGCTCACAGGAAACAGTCCGACTCACGATTCACACACGCCATGATATTCACTCGGAATGTGCGCTTTGTGCGCGACGACGCCGGCGCGTGGGTCGCTCCCCTAGACGTCGACGTTCTGACGAGTGCCGCCGTGAACGTGAATGCTTTGCGTAAATCCCTCCACATGCACATTCGCGGCGAGGACACGCCACTGCCCCAGGACACCGCTGCAGAGGTCGCCGCTATCATGCGTGAGCGCATGGCGCGAATTCTGTTTGCCATGGCGCGTGCTGGGGCTGAAGATATCGTTCTCGGCAGCTTTGGAACAGGGGCATTCCGCAATAACGTGGAGTTTGTTGCACAGACCTGGGCGGATCTTTTGCACGGCGAGTTGGCGCCTTTCGAGAACGTGTTCCGCCGCGTCGTCTTTGCGATTGTTGATCGCGGGACGTGGAATTTGTTCGGCGAGGTATTTCGACGTGCGGAGTTGAGTTTCGAGGAAGCTGGGGAAAATCATGAGTAGGTTTGCTTCGATAACATGCCGACCGTGTTTTCTACGATCACCGAATTCGTATACTTGTATCATGAGAGAATATAAAATGAAACCTGTCCGATTTCAACGCCATCGATCCTTGCTCAAAAATGCTTTGAGCACTCAACAATTCCGAGAAGGAGCCCAAGTGATGCGCACAATACGAGGTGCGACAGTCCTGACGGGAATTGAGAAGTGCCAGCACTAAATGGCACGTATGCCGGGCTGGATGGCTGGGGAATCCCGTTGGATGATCCACCCGTTCCGCCGCCTGGCACCAGTGGGCTGAGTTACAAGCAAAATGTATTGTATCAGCACTTTCACTGCAAGACTTGGAGTCGTATTGAATACTCACCCCGATAGGTCGAGAGATATCTATAAATATTAAAGGCGCAACTATCCGAAGCGCAGAGACATTTATTGCCGATTGGATCCCAGAAGGCGGTCGAACAGTTGGCAGGTACTTTGATTTAATTCAATAATATATTTCAGGTTCAGATAGAAGCATGGTAGACACACTCACATCGGAAGCGTGGTTGTTCGCCGCCGTCCGGTACCTGCTGTGCGGGGTTTGGATTATCATTCGACAGCGTTGGTTCTATTTCCGGGCAGCCATACTCGAAGTCATTCAGTGCTTGAGAACACAGACTGACCTGAGAGAATTGGCTTACGCAAGTAGAGAATGAAAAATCGGGAAACGTGCAGTGAGAAAGAAGACCGTTCTCATTGTTTGGGATGCCATTGCATATCCTTGCCGACGCGTCAATTTGAGGGGGTGTACATTTCAAGGCGTCGACATTATCTAGTTGCGAAACGGGGACAGGATTCTTCACCCATGCGAGGAGCTGTTCGTTAGATACGATCCACACTTTAGCACCCCATCAACTCGATTTTCGGCAGCCAAACACGAAACGCACCGTTTTGCTGCGCTGTAGCCCAGTCGAGGAATTGGCTGATCATGTCTATTGTTGACTTCGAAGCGTTTACGCCTGGGTAGGTTGTCGACAGGTGGATAGGATGAGTGTACAGCCCAATCGGCTGGCGGTTGCCGTTGTAGTGAGCCGTGAATGTGTCCTTCATGTACGTGAGGGTCGCCGCATCGTCGGGTTTCGAGCCGCCGTTAGGCGCGTCGAGCCAGGGGTCCGCCCAGTTATACCACCATCATCACTGGCAAGAGCTAGCAGAGGCGTCAAGAAAGCAAGCAAAAAGTAGGACAGCATGATCCGGAGTAGTCTGTAGTTTACCGCGCGACAGCTGTCAGGAGGGTCCGGTTATTATGTAAACATTTTGAAATGGAAGGAGTTTCCCACACCCAATTTCCGCTATATTCCAGGGGCACCGTGGCCTCTGCCCTCATATAATCACATAAACAGTCGCAGGAGGCTGTATTAGCACGCTGGTGAGCTCAGATTAGCATTTTATGGCTGAGGAGAGACTCAACCTCGACGTTTGTGCTGGTTTGCGGCCAACCGGCGTTAACCGAGCAAATTTTGATCTTCCCCATTTCTTCACCATTTTCCTCGTTTCAAGCGCGTAGACCGATGACTGGATGACCAAAGAAATGGTAAGAAGCTCAAAATCTCAATTGACGCGTGCTAAAAGCAGTGTCGATGCACCGTGATTTTATGATTATGTAATAAGCGGACCCTCCAACCGCGGATCAAAGGAAACTGACAGACCACAACACACCGCAGGTACGAGGACCTTTGTGTTGTTCCGTCTGTTTACAAGAGACTAAGTCGTGAGTCAGATGTGTGGCATTGAATCACTGGTTGTCTGATACGTATGGTGAAATTCGAGGAAAAACAAGCGATACTAGTAAAAGCGGAGTCAGACCGGACCAATACAGCCGCCAGCGTGGATCGTTGAACCGTTGAGGAGATTTTCCGATAGAGCGACCGCAATTCACGATCATTTGGCAGATGGAGTACCGGAAGGGCAAACACGCCCAATTCCAAGCGAAGTATGACACAAGCATAGATTCATGGAGTACCAGCGACATGTTGCGGATGCAGCTGCTCCAGCCTCCAGTATTATTGATGCTCGAAGTTCCGAGTCGAAGAAAAAGAGGGAAATTCTAAGTCAGCAAAAATAGTGGGAATTCGGCTTTATCGGTTCTTCGAACAGAATTCGGATGCTCCTCCGATCAGGCAGCTCTTTGTCTAGTTTACTCCTAACTTTCATCTTCGCCATGCCATTGCCGCCCGAAACTGACCCTCAGGACCGTAAGTGCAAGGCTCTTCCGCTTCATATCTTCACTGTCGCTTACGCGTCTCCACCTTCCTCCCAGGGCAACTGATCATCTCCTTTTTGGAAGAGTGGCGCGTCTCGCCGCCCGATTCAAACAAGACGCGAAACAAACACGGCGAACTGAAGCAGATTCGCTCAATGTTGCGCGACCGATATGCGCAGCATCGCGTTGGCAGTCACTTCAATTTCAACACAATCCGGTTTGCGATGGAGACACGGCCGGAGTGGGATGAGTGGAGGGAGCAGTTGTTTGGGGAGAGGAAAGAGAAGAATGCGAAGAAGAAGGCGATGAAGGTGAAGAGGGCGGAGGAGAAGGCGAAAAACAAGAGGAGCTTGATGTGAAGAATCTTCGTGAACCGGATGAATATGTGCCCTTTTGTTTGCAAGTGAGTTTCGACGTGGCATTATGGCATACCGGCTTTTGTGATTCTACTAATTCCCCCCCCTCATCTTATGCGGCGTTTTAGCGGCCAGTTACCGCGCATTGTACCTAGTATATTCTCATTCAAAGTCTTCATCGTGTACTATGTGTATCATGTACTTTGTCAATCACTTATCTTTGAGTTTAATTTGCCATTGACTGCTATTGCAGCGCAAGACAAGGAATTCATTACTAAGTCTCTCTAAGACAGACGCTACAACTTGTAGCTCGCTCTTGGCTCGCTCGCATGTTTAAGTTATAGTCTGTTGGTTACCGTAAGTAACCGGGTGTCCTGTGTTATGATCTGACGCGAGATGCACATGAAAAATTAATTTTGACGCGTACCACCATTCTACGCGTCCTTGCCCTCCAGTACGCGACAAAATGGCGCAAAACTCGTTGAACCCCACTCTGGTGTCTACTACAGCATTCTATGCAACACTCCAGCCGTCCAGAAGGAGGAAAGCCTCGCTAAATGCTACTGCACCCCGGGGCCCTAACCATTGCTACACCTTGCCAGCAGCTGCAAACTCCTCCGTCCACCCAGCCACACCTGCGACAACCAAAACGCACCGAGTGGGAGAAGATTGACAGGGTTCTGGGCATAATAACTTTGTAATAACTCAAGACTTCCACTCACTGGGATACTTTCTGAAGCTTCTCTTCCACAATCATATGTAGTCTCTTGTAAACAGAGTCCAGACGGAACAACACATGGGTCCTCGTACCTGTGGTGTGTTGTGAATCATATGTGAGGTACTCCGGATCCTCACACTTCATGACATGTTTGGATGGTCACCGCATCTCTCGGAGGCGAATCCAATGTTACAATGGCCTTATATACAATCATCGAGGAATTCATCAAGCATTTCGCCGCTGAATTCAGGTCACAAAAAGCATATGAGTGCAGAGGAGGTAACTGATTACAGAAGATGGATGTTCAGTGTTGTCCCAGATTGCGAGCACACTGAGCTGGTGAGGAACAGCTGGTCAACACCACAATCACTGTTGGTCTGAGATTGATAGGTGCCCTAGGAGGGGGAATGTACTCAGTACAAGAAGGAGATCAGCTTCCATAGTAATGACATTTGAAACACCCAGGGATTCCAGGTCGTTGATATAATGACAGCAAGACTTTGAAGTTATTGCGTCAAGTATGCTACATTGTAGGCCTACCTTTCTGCGGAACTTGACATATGTGGGCAGATTTGTAGGCAGAAAAAAGTGTTGTTTTATATGCTATACTACTACCGTACCAATCTGTACATATGTTTGAAGATGAAAATCTGACCTATGTCTCATTTTAGATGGGCTGGAGTGCAGTGAGTTTTTGAAAAAGTTTCCTGGCATTTTCCCCTTGGCATGACTGCTTGAACAGTTGCTGGGCCATCCTCCAATATGCTTGAGCACGGAGTTCATTCTTTTGAGCTAAGGCCAAATCTCCAAGACGTGTCAAACACTGAGCCCGACTGCAGTGAACATCCATCTTGGTGAATCCTTGGAGTGCAACAATAAAAAGGTTTTCTGCTGTCATGGTGTCCTCATTATGTGAAAACATATCCCCGATATAGAGGAGAGCTTTATGAAAGGCAAGCTTTTCCTTCTTCAGTCCAGAAAATGCTAGATATAAAAAAGCATGTTTTGCAGCCCATGGCAATTCGGATCGAGGCCAACTAGATAGATTTCCCATTCTTTCTAACGCATAAAATGTGACCTGTGGATCATCTATCCATGATTGCTGCAGATAGCTCTGCAGAGAAGCCTTTAGAACTTTGATTTTAGACTTCTGCTGTTTGAGTTCATGACCAGCCATGATTATTTCACAGATCAAGATTCCAGATCGAAGTCTGTGCTTGGCAAAAAGGTCTCTTGCTGTTTCCAGATTACAGCTATCATTGTATGTATCCATTCCAATATCAGCTTCTGCAATACCTTGCAGAGCATAAGCATAGTCAATAGGATTTGCATTGACTCCGTGCTGCTGAGCAATCAAAGTATAGCTTTTCTTAGTCTCTTGCACAGACTCAAACTCGATAACTCGTTACAGAGTCTGTTGGTTACCGCGGTCTGATTACCGTTACCATCCCTTATTATATAAGCAGACCATTTTAGGAAGCATCTCCGACGCACCTTCACGCGTTTGACGCGTTCTTTCTACTTGTTGGGCCGATTTGAGGGGTGACTCTGTTGGGAATTTCCTTGACACGAGCCCTTGCACTACGCACAAGCTCTTTCGGCTTGAATCTATGTTTTACTATTTTTGGTAGCGTTAGCCTTGAACCGCATGCTAGATGGTTTTCTGCCTACAGAAGTAACTGAGGGACCCTTTCAGAAGCTTCAGGATGCTTGAGTTTTGAGCTTACACGTACTTTATGTCGAATGACGCGTTCTTGTGGTATCGGTGCGTCGTTAATGGGTTTCCAAAAAAGGAAGCTTATATAATAAGGGGCGGTAACGGTTATGAGGCCGCGGTAACTAACGGACTAAGCTTTTCTTAGCCTCCACGAACTGAGACTTGTGAAAATAAACATCAGCTTCGAGGTCCCATATTTTGTAGTATAAAGGGCCATCAGCCAAGCCACAGACTGTCAGAAGGTCTCTAGCTTGTTTCAAGTCAAGGACTGCAGAGCTGTATTCACTCAGCCAGATACTACATCCTGCTTTTACCCTCAATGCTTTTGCTTCCTCATACAAATTAGCAATTGAGTGGGCAAGATTTATGGCCTGTAAAGCCAGCTCTCTGCCATGAAAATATTCACCAGTCTTCCAGTAGAAAGCTGCAGCATTAGTCAACAATTCGGTCTGAGCCTTGGATCCAAGAGTATTGACAAGCTTCATAGCCTCCTGCATCATATGCCTTGCTTCAGGATAAGTTATATCAGGATGGAAACTGGCAACAACACTATAGAACCGTGCTGGAATGTATGTTAGATTACAAAATAAACAATTCGAACAAAACCTACAATTAAGATTTGGATCATTACATTTTTCAAGCTGAGATTCGCCTCGGGAAACAAATTTTTTGGCATCAGAAATAGCTGATAACAATGTGGAGCCAAACAACTCTATGATAAATTGCACTTCCAGTTGTGGAGTGCAAAGATGAATAAGAGGCATTCCACATTCCATGAGTGCATGTCGACCATAGCACTTAGTTCGAGTGAACATGTTTAGAGAGAGAAGGCATGATATGGTATCATTGAGCTTCTCGTTCTGCTGAGTTAAGCCAATTGACACTATTTGATACAGATTGCCAAGGTTCAGAGTGATCTGGTCAATGAGCGCCGCTGTTTGCACAGTGCCAAAATGCCTCTGGTTCAATTCTAATAGAATACTGAAGTACTCCTGAAGATTCCACACCAGGTTGGATTTCACAGGATGGAATCGCTGCATATATTCTCGGATAGGAACAAGAGACTTGATGCGTCTTTTGTCATCCCTGTATGCCAGTGAGGTGCTAAGCAGAACTGCTTTGGACTGTAGAATATCTTCAATTGGAAGGTTACTTTGGATGAGCTCGAGATCAGAAAGCCCATCTGGGAGAATTGAGAGCAACTGTAATAAATTCATTGCTCCAGTTACAGAGCTAAACCTAGGACTCGAAAGAGAAATTGCAATAGAAGCATCCAAGCTGGAGTGCTGATCATATCCTTCTGAGAGAAGGGAAGTTTTCTCTGTCTCCCAGCGTGCTAGTACGCTGGAGGCACCGTCATATATGACTAGATGGGCAAGAAGATCAACAGCCAGCGGAAGATTGTCTGTGAAGCTGAGGAGTTGATCCAATTCTTCTAATTCCTCATCTGTTATGTCCATAAAAGTTTGTCGAGCAGCATCATTGTTAAGTGGCATCAATGGTGGTAAAAACGGTCTAGTCCACTGGACCTTCGCGGGATGCTCAGCCCCTCGCAAGGTAACCTGTCAGAAGTTAGAAAAAAGTGTCAGGTTCAGAGGAAGAAGATAACATACAATTAAGGCAAGATGAGGTATATCAGTCAAGAGTGAAAGAAACTCTTCGACAGAAGAACAAGTTGTAGCTGGCTCCCAAACAGACTCAAGATTATCCAAGATCAAAAGTGAGCTTCTTGCTGCTGCTAGAGTGTTCACTCCAGGCTGCGTAAGGTCTGGTCCAGGTTTTATATCAAGATAAGCTGCAATAGATGCAGCTATATCAATGGGGGTGAGAGCTGCTTCACATGAGACAAAAAACCTATTCTCAAACTTGCTGGCTATGTCTGGATGGTGTAAGGCAGCTCGTGCGAGACTGGTCTTCCCGATGCCTCCAGGACCCAGAATAGAAATCCGAGGAAATCCCTCATCAAACATTGAAACGATCTGCTGCAGCTCAGCTTCACGGCCGTGAAAGACTTTGGGCTGGGATGGAAGCACCGAAAATGATTTTGAACTGATAAATACAGTTCTTTAACCAGTGCACTGCATCTGGCGACAGATTTCTGGACATACCTGAGCCCCAAGTTGTTGCGGTTACCATAGAACTGCAACACATTGAATATAAGTCTAACAAAGTCATAAATTCTGTACAGAGAGCACCTACTGAAGACATCCAGTCAGAAGATGTTTCCTCAGAAAACCTTGCAATCAGTTCTAGTAGCTTTTGATGTGTCGTTTCAGCTTCATGTTGCAAGTCCCCAATGTCATGAAGAACAGTTCCTCCGAATTCGATCTACAGACAACCCTTGTCAATTCTCAGAATAACAATGACACATCATACACACTTGAAAAGTTTCAAATGTCTGCTGTAAGCCTTGGCGACACTCTTTGAGCAGATTGTGCATATCACTTTGACGTAAAAAGCTCTTGATATTGTATCCCTCTTGTTGGGCATTTACAAAGGTGTGTACTTTCTGAAGGATTCTGAAATGAATGTGAATTTGTTTTTACCAGATATGAACTAGCGAAATGCACTCAGTAAATTTCCCCAATTGATGCAATATTGCGGCCGACAGGCTTCCCGGTATTTCTGCTTTGAGATGGAGCGTAGCAACTGTTAACAAGATCTTGTTGACGTCTTCCGCAAGTCCAGCACATTCCTCTTTGTTTTTCTTGATAGTCTATATTTCCAGCGTTGAGTTGGTAGATCCCCCGATGAATGTATAACTTAACTTACCTGGATCCCTTTGAGCAGCGACGCAGTGGTTGCTGATATAGCCAGCAAGAATGGAGTGTTGAAAGCATCTCCAAGTTCTTTGAGCAGCGGTAGGATAGATGTCAAGCCCGCAACGATGCTGTTGAGGCGAAGGGCTACGGTTCCAAGCTTGCGAGGCATTTAGTCAATGGAGGAAGAAAGCAGAGCAGTTCGAATGACAACAAGGTGTTGAGAGTATATAAATGGGAAGAAAAGAACGGTGATAGAAGGGAACTCTCCGCCACGATGATCCTGAATTCACGGTGGGTTTTCAAAATAGAAGGTTCCCGAATGCTCCACCCGCAGTCCCATGGGCAAACCTTAAGTAATACTTGCTTCGAGGATTGCGATGGCACAATAAGCAGACATATATTTGCGTGCACGTCCGGCTCTCGAGCATTGTAGGTTTCATTCAGAATATTTGGGGTCTGATCAATTGAGGCGAGTACGAAAAAAAAAAATGTAGGCGAGGTTCGGGTGCCCAGTGCTTTGGTGGCTGGAGGCGGAAAGGCATCTTGATAGATAGAGGCCAAAGAACCAGATGCGTATCGAGAATTCCGCGAACTTGACGCTTCTTCAGACCGTTTGTAGGACGTGGTTCCCACTGCTGATAGAGAACCCGCGCCGCGAGACGGAGGTTGACAGTGGTTATGGATTTGATTTCCGCGCAGATAGCCTGAGATACATGGCAGAATTAGCAGAAACCTTGAAGCCGTGTAGGCTGCGCAGCGGCACAGTATCATAGGAAGCTGTAGAGCCAAGTGCTATGACTCGGAAAGCACAAGAGAAGAGAAGGGAAGCAATCGATCATGATAGGATAGGCTGCGTGCTTCCCGCTGCCGCGTCCGAGAGAAACCTCTTGCTGGTCGTATGTCTCGTTGCCAAGATAAATCTTTCCGAAACTGAACACCGAAGTGTGTCAATCACGGCGTACAGGCTGGCCCCTGCCAATACGATGGATCATGGCAGATAGCACGTAAGTAACACAGGTGAGTGTCATGGTTGTCGGGCCCGACTCATATCCGAGCCGTGTATGGAGCAGTCATCTACGGCAGATACCTTGAGCGTCGTACATTTGAAATTCGGTGGGAGGGAATGAGAGAGCAATGACCGATACCCCTGGACCAGCAGCTCTGTTCCGCGTTTTGCGTAGCTTGAGAAGCAAGGGCGCCGCAACGAACAAACAGGTAACTTGATCGGAATGGAAGCTTGAGAGCACTGTATAATACTGCCGTAGAATTGGAAATTGTGACGGTAAAGGGACCGATTGGGTACCAAGACTGAGTACTGAGAGGCGGTCCGCGTCGATCACTTGAGTGGGTGACCACTGCGTTATTCGCCACGCTTGAAAAGAAAAGTAAAAGCCGTGAAGCGATGAGCAAAATCAGGTCGGCGGAAGAGGTCGACGAGTTCTGGGAACCGTCGGACGTGCTAGCTTAGCTTGCGAGTGACCGAAGGGTATTTGGCGGCGACATAATGTATCTCGATCGACAAAAGTCGTCCGCGGCCAGCGAGAGCACACCGCCGTGTATGATAACCCTGCGAGTGCAGAGTGAGGGGCTCTCGCCGCAGGGTGAGTGGCGTGAGCGGGAGATTCTACAAGACGGGAACCACAATTCTGGAGGAGAAGGAATAGAAGACCGAGATCCATAGACCTGCTGCTCGACCCTCAAGCTTGAGAGGAGCATGGTGGAGAGACGTGGCATCAGGGTTGCTGTTATTCGAGTGCGCGTCAAGATAGCCAGGCCCGCGCCCCACACTGTGGCAGACAGTACTTCAAGAGAGAAACAAAAGGTTACGATCCACAGAATGCAAACCAGCAGCTAAAGGTTTCATATGTGAACCCAGAGGGGGCTATTAGTCGGGGATAAGTACAGCGCTGAACGTAGTTTGTGCTCAAGGCGTCTAGGAGTGTTCAAGACTTCAAGTAGGAGGTAGTGAGAGACCGCCAAGATCCCGCCACCAAAGGTCTGCAAGTCAATGAAAGTAGGGCGTCGGCGGCAGTCCTGGTTCGCGTTGAACGACATGGTGCGCCTCAGTCAAGCTTGGAGGATATCTCGAGCTGATTTACACCAGACGAATTGCCACAGAAACGAGCTCGGAGCAAGCGGAGGACGTACCGGAAGACTCAAGAGTAACTTTGTAAGCTCACTTCACCACTTGTCCGCTGGTTCAAAATTTCGGGTTGCACTGTGGAATACCGTAACGCTCGCTGTTGCCCTCAGCGTCGAGCTCATGGTTGTTCAACTTGTTGATGGTCGAGAGACAAAAACAGACGGTCAAAAGCAGCACTGCCATACATCAACTCTGCCTTCACCATCGACAACGATGCCAAGACACACCGCTCGGTACTCTGGACTATGAAATCTTTTTGTAGTGTTCGCTACTTTGAAGACGTTGACTAGAACCTTGGGCTTGCTTTTTCTTCTTTGCCGTCAATGCTTTCAGCCTCCACCTCACATTCTGCAGGGTCGACAAACGACCGCACCACCATCCTAGTTTCTTGCCAACAGCCACTGCAATACATGCGGTGCTCGTACCTGCGGGGTGGTCACGATAAAGTACCACTATCCCAACTCGACGCATCTCCAAGGCTCATTTACCGCCAATCTCCAAGACTCGTCACTTGAATTTCTCTTTCAATACATGCTATCCAGCTGGCCATCGACTTTCATCCGTCCTCACCCCGCTCTGTTTCTTATTTCGGCTTTCCTTGCAATCTTCAAAGCCCCTCTACCACTCTCTCGACAGCGATCCGATCTTTGATGACTCCGTTTTCTTTTCTTTCTCTTCGTACCTCCCCTTCGCATTTCTCCTCCCTCCACACAGTCTATTCAGTTCTATATGCTACATACATATATCCTATCTCTGCCACTCCACGTTCTACTTCCTCATTCCCGTATCCTCGACGCCGATTCTGTAACTTCCATGTATTTACGTTTCTGCTTCCCCTTCCTTCCCTTTACTTTCTACCGCAGTCCCGTCTCCTGTAACCAAATCAAAATCATTCGACCGCACTTTCATCGTCCCCAAGCACTGAACGCCTTCCATCGTCGCGCCCTTCTTTGGCAGTCTTGTGCACTCTCCCGTTGCCTTCTCTCACCAGCCATTCTTTCACGCGCTTCGCCCACATGCATACTCATATCGCCGTCTTGCATTCGGCTCCCAATTACTCCGCTGCATGCCCTGCGACTCTCTTGACACCTTTTTCTCTTGTCAGTCCTTCGTCTCTTCCCCGCCCACTTCTCTATACACTCCCAACCCTATCTACGTCCCTCACATACAGTTTCTGCTCTACATCTCGCATCCTTGGCGCTCCGCTCGCTCGCTCGCTCAAATTTACGTTCCCGCCTCTCACCTTTCATAATCCCACGTGTCCTCCATACCCATTATTCACACTCGATGTCTGCCTTGCGTCCCTGATACTTCATGCTCACTGTCCTCCGCCAACAATGACACCGCTCCGCTTTCGGTGCAGCTTGAGAAGAAGAGCGTCTCTCTCCGTCTCGACAAGCCAAGAGTTTGGGAAAGAGATGACGAACAAGGAGCTAACTTGATTGGAAGGGAAGCTCGAGAGTATGTATCACTGCCGCAGAAACGAACTTCGTGACGGTAAAGATACCGATTGGGTACCGACACCTGAGAGGCAGTCGGAGTCGATCACTTAAGTGGACAGCTACTGAGTCATTCGCCACGTTCGCTTCACCTCTGAAAAGGACGTGCAGCGACGAGCAACACCAACTGAGGCGAAGAGGAAGACCAGGTCCGGAAGTTGTCGGATGCGCTAGCTTGGCTTGCGAGTGACCGAGGGAGGGATATTTAGCGGCGACGAATAGTCGATTGGCAAAATCCGGCTGCGACAAGCGAGAGCAAGTGAACCACGGAAACCCTGAATGACATGAAACCTTGCATGTGTCGTGGGGCATACGGTCACTGTATTTAAGGCTTGATGAACGGGACGGAGCGGGAATAAGTCCGAATAACTATAAGAGCGGATGATGGGCGACTGGACCTCCGGCCGATGAAGACGAGCCGTCAGAAGGATCTCTCCGAGCCTGCTGATGGCTGAGTGCGGCCGGCCGAGAGCTCTAGTAGCCCCGGCGAGCTCGTTGTGTTCCGTGACGACGTGGCGCAATACGCCGACCCTGGAAGGTCAAGAGCGCAGTGTGGATGAATTTGTGAGACTATGCAGTCACGAACATAAGATATCCCACAGAAGCGGAAGCCGCTGGTACTGCACCGAAAAAATCAAGTGGGCGGTGCGAGCAAAAAACGAGGTACGGACGGACGAGACGCGGTTGAGCCAGAAAAAAGAAGAAAAAAGAGCTGATGACAAGTGAAGACCAGCGAGAAGACGGTGGATCGTCACCAAAAAAAAAATGAGCAGCAAAGCGTTAGCTAGCAGGTGATCTCGCCGCAGGGTCATTGGCGTGAGCGGGAGCTCTATAATGAATAGATCCGGATCCATTAATGACCTGCTGCTCGACACTGATTCCTGAAGCCTGGAAACGATTCATGCAATAACATGACGGATATACGTAGCGTTAGGATCGCTATCGTTCGCGCGCGCACCAGCCTCCCGTCACATACTGTGGCTGGCTTAGCAGAGAGACTCGGAGAAGCAGCAGGCTACGATCTCGGCCTCGAACTAGCTGCAGGCGTTCATACGCAAATCCAGAGGGGAGTGACCGGAGCGACGACATAGGGTGTGTCAAGACTTGAATTGCCACAGACTGAGAAACGACTCGGAGCAGCTGCCAGCATTCATGAACTAGGCGGACTGGGTCGGTTGCATGTGGAGCAGCTGCCAAGACTTGAGTACACCCATGGTAGCATCACCAGCGAATATTCGCCCAAGATACGCTCGCTGTTGCTCTCAGCGTCGAGTTCATCGTTGTGGATTGGTTATGGAAGCAGTCAAAGGAGCACAGCCACACATCAACTCTGCTTTTACCGTCGACAACGATGCCAGGCCACCTTGCTCTGAGGCCTTTCGGTCGCTGTTGTGAAACCATGTATTTGGCTGTCTTTTCAAGTTGCTTCTTGCCGTCAGTTCGCGTAGTCCCGACGTCACTCTATACCGCGTCGACGAAATCCACCATCCCAACTCAACTGTCTTCACTCTTTTGCCCTTCGTCTTTCGTCAACAGCTCAGGGTTCAGGGCCGATTTAGTGTAAATCGGGTCACTTCAAGTTCTGTTCGTATCTCTGCCATCTGACCATCGACTTTCGTCCCTTTCCTCGCTCTCTCACTTCGATTCTTACTACGCTTTACTGATACGTTCAATGAGTCTATACAGCGCTCTCTGTGCCACATACATCCTATCTCTGCCACTCCACATCCTACTTCCACATTCCCGCATTCTCAATGCCGATTCAAATTACACGTAACCCCGTCCCTTTCTCATTCTTTACTTGAACCGCAATCCCGTCTCATCCCCTGCACGTCCAACGCTGTCTCTTCGACACACACACACCTACGTTTAAACAGCCTCTCCTCCCTCCTTCCGGTTTCCTCCGGTCTCCTACACAAGTCGTACTCATTCTCCGACCACACCGTGACTTTCACTGCCAACACTGAACGCTTCCATCGCCGCCCTCTCTTCGCACCGTTATAAATTCTCTCATTCCTCCCCCCACCTCGGCGATTCTCTCACGTTCTTCCCCACACACATACCCTCTCATTATCACCTTCTTTAATTCGGCCCCCATTCACACCCGCCCTGCATCACTTACTTCCTGTTCTCTCACTGAAATCAAGTCAAGATCATTCCCTGACGCTAATGTACCATCGTACTCAAAACAGCCAACCGACGTACCGACTTGCTTCCCTACAATTCTCTATTTATCGTTGACCCCTTTCGTATACACTACCCTCCCATCGCTCCCACATTGATACCTCCACCTCGTCCCTCGTCCCTCGGCGCTCCTTTACCCCACCTAGATATCAGTTTCTGATTCTCCTCGCTCACGCAGTCCCTTCAGTCCTGTTACCTACATGTCAAATCCCGGGCCAACAGCATCATCATCCGCCTATTTCCCCTGCCCTTCAAACCTCTGCTCTTCCAGGCGACAAATGCGCCTATCGTTCCGAGGCATTGCAAAACCATCGACCGCTCGCGAAATATCGCGGCAGTTAATTTTGAGACAGCATGGCGGGTGTGGGCGGATATACACCTCAAGCTACCTCCGGCATCGGACCCGCAGCCGCTCCGTCGTGGCGCAATCGATTCTCCCCGTTTGCTGCTGCAGATAAAATTAGCATAGGGAACTAGAAATACCGGAACACCTGTCCAGAATGAGGATTGTGTATTCCTGAGTCAATTGAATAAGACGAAAAACCGGTCAAAACAAATAAAAAGCGTTCGGCTGCTGACTTTTTCTTAAAACGCGATGCATAGCGCCCAGCCAGAGACCCGAGTGTGCATGGCGTGCAAAATGGCAGAATGAGTGTTGACGTTTGTTTACTGGCACTGATGACTCGCGAATTGGATACGACGGCAACCACCTCACTGACGGTCAGGACGACGACGAAGTAGCTTTGGGCTCTGGAGTCTGGCATACCTCTGGACAACATCCCATACAACCCACAGCGTTAATTCTATGTGTCTCTGTGGATTGGATTCATGATCTAAGTAATCGCCGTAACGTTGCCACAACGTCGCCGCCTTTGCTTCCACCACCATGAAAGACTATCTGAGCGAATTACCACCGGAACTCATTCTCCTGCTCTCGCCTTCACTGTCAACGGCGTCGCTAAACGCACTCACGCTAACTTCTCGCAGGATTCGCCAAATCCTTCAGCCTAAGCTCGAATCCCGCATTACTCCCCAGTTAGGCGAGGAACTTCTCCTCTGGGCGTCCGCGTCAAAGCCGCACATCGTCGCCAAGCTCCTCGCTCCACCTTACTCGATCCACCCCTCCCCGGGCAATGGGGTGGAAGGCCGGACCGCACTCCACGTCGCCGCGATGGCGGGGAACCTCGAAATTGCCAACCTGTTGCTTCAAGCCGGCGCCAATCCCGCAGCCTCGTGGAGCCAGGACGAGTGTCAGCCACTTCACTTCGCCGCTATGAATAAGAACCTCGCGATGATGAAGCTTCTATTGGACCACGGCGCGCCGCTCGAGCACCGTTTCGGACTCTGCGATCAGCGTAGCGCGAACGCACTCCATCAAGCGTGCATCCTGGGACACATGGAGATGGTCAAGCTCCTGCTCGAGCGCGGCGCGCAGCTCGAGGCTTGGGGGCATTATGGAACTCCATTGGGATTCGCGATCCATGCGGGAAATGTCGAGGTAGTCAGGTTTCTCTTGGAAAAAGGCGCAGACGCGAATGTCACCGTTCCGCTTTTCGTCCTTATCACTGCCAGCGACGCACCAACTCGCGCGACCCCGCTTTATGTCGCCATGGGCCTCAGGCATCCACGATGTATGTTGGTGGCGGAAGGAAGGCCGCCTGAACGATGGGAAGGGCTTCCGTTGTGCGACAGAAGGAAGCAGCTCATGGCTCTTCTAATGGCTTACGGAGCAAGTAAAGAGGGCGTGATGGCCACGATTACACAATACGTGAAGCCACTGGCGGAAGCGGCTTTATATTCGGAGGAAGAGTATCTGCAAATCATTGCTGGGATGTTCAAGGAAGCGGAGGAGGCGATCCCGGAGGTAGTAGGTTAGACCAACGTTCATTGGAAAGAGTGCAGATTCGAGACTGGTTTTTAGTTTCTTGACCATTCGTATGTCCATTGAACACAAGGGCTGTTAACGATTTTGACTGGCGGCTTCCGTCTTGACATGCCATTTGCATACTCGAATTCCGTGAAGGCCAGAATGTCATTACAAGATCCACGACGATTATATTCGACGACAGTCAAAATGACGAACAACGGAAAAATCAGATTTCTCTTCACTACCCCGTCTTGGCTTTCAATTGCTTCCAAAATGTGAGATGCAGTAGCACCCCCACACCGACGACACCGAGCTGAACGCCAATATAATTCTTCATTCCCATCTGCACGCCTGAAATGACCGCGTTACCGAAATGACCCAGATGAGACGCCAAAAACACGTACCTGCACCACCCAAGAGCGCACCCGTAACCCTCCCACAATAATTGCTATACTGAATCGCCAGACTCGTCCGCCCATTCCACGCATTCGGCAGCTGCTTCGACAACAAGCTCAAAGTGCAAGTGCTCGCGAGATTAAACCCCAGCGCAACCAGCACCCAACACACATAAAACGAGCCAAAAACGACGCGCTCCGCCGCAAGCAGAATCAACGCCAACGCCAACCCGGCGAGACCGATAGCGGAGCCGACTGCGAGCGTCGTGCGGTCTTGGAAGCGCGGGGAGTAGCGGACGCTGGCGAGGAGGAAGGGGACGGTGGCGATGCCGCCGAGGGCAATGAAGTTGCCTGCGGCGTAGGGGGTGTAGTTGAAGGTGGCGGCGGTGAAGATGGGGATGTTGGCTTCCCAGCTGCCGAGGATGAAGAAGCAGGACATGGAGGACCAGCACATGGAGAGGATGACGCCCCATTGGGGGAGGGTGAGTTGGTGGAGGCCGAGTTCTTCTTCTTGTGGGGCGGCGGTTCCGACTTCTACTGAGTTTGAAGTGGATGGTGGTCGTGTTGGTTTTGGGACGTCCTTGAAGAGATACACGCTTCCGGCCATGAAGAAGAGAGTCAGGATGGCGGTGACCCAGCCTGGACTGTGCAACAAGTAAGCAGATGGAGGGATGTCAGGGAAGCGCTCGTTATACCTTGTGTAACCGTTGAAGATGTCGTTTGAGAAGCCGAATTTGTACAGGAGACCACCTACAAATGGACCGACACTGAATCCGAAAGCCTGGCCGAGAACGAGCCAACTAGCGAGCGTCGTTCGTCGGCGGATCCCGATGATTCGAGGATCTAGGAAGCTGGTTAGAGGGATACGAAGCAAAAATTCGGAAGTCTTACCTGAACAATAACGCTTGATATACAGAAAACCCGTGAAAGCTAACCCGGAAACGATACGACCCATAAGGATAAGATATAGTAAGTGCGCTTTGTACGCGACGGCGTGTAGAATACTACCAAGGATCAACGCGAGGTAGGATATATTCAGCGGGAAAGAGTAACGCCCTGAACAAAAAAAAACGTGAGTTTTGACGCGGTGGATGAGAAGTATACAGACAGACCTCGGTCGTATTTTGCTAGTGGGATGAGGGCAAGACCAGAGAAAACGGCGGGGATGCCGATCGTCAGACCGGAGAACACGGCCGAGCCGCCAAGATACTCTGCATATTGAGCGGCGGAGGAGACAGTGACAAAGAATCCGAACTAAATACAATTCAAGATCAGCAAATTATCCGGAAAGGTATGAGCGCATTTTGCACCTGGAGCAAAGCATTCGTCGCGATGACCATAGCCAAAGATCCCATACTTGGCAAGCGAAATTCCGGGTCATCCTCTGGAGAAGGCGAGCCTGCGAGCGACTCTTCAAGCTCGATCTGCTCAGCTGGCTCTTCTGTTGGTTGGACGACGGAGAGGCTTGATCCATCCAAGGTAGGCGCGTTGGAACGGAGAACAGCCCATGAAGGTCGCTTTGGAGTTTGGGCGGATTCACCATGGGCAACGTAGTCCACGACAGTCGAGAGTACCGACGTCGACATGGTTGCAAGTGAAGACTCGAATTTGGTTCTGACTCATTGAGATTCGGGGATAATACCAAGAGCCAGCGACTCAGAGAACGCTGATTGACAGCCATAACATCAAGATTCAAAGTATTGAGGTGCTGAAGTCGTAGCCAGCGGCTACCCAGAAAACAATACTAGGATAGAGACAAAACTTCAGAGCCACTGCAGAATGAGATTGAGCCTCGCCGCAAACAAAACTGGCGGCGCCGGTAACGTTGTAGTCTGCCCCGAGAACAGTTGGTGTGTTTTGAGATGGCTGAGAAGCCAGGAGATTCGCTGCTACAGTGGAGACAATTTGCTGACTTCAAGGTTGGGTGCCCGTGGTGGCGAGAGTTGGTGCGAAGAGGGTTCGGACTTTCGGCGCGCAAGCCCGATGCCTCTTGTCCTCTTCCTCGACATCGTCAAACCCATCTTCAAGCAACTCGTGAACGTATCTGGTTCGCGGAGGACTTCCCCTGTGCTACTATGCCTCTTCAAGCACTGTTGGTTTTAATAGAGCGACTAAATTCACTCTTTCTTTGCGACGCTGCTGGCTGCAGCTCAACCCTGAGATGAAGACGCTACGGTTCATCAACGTCAAGAGTGGTATCAATTCAGCTGTCCTCACAACATCGTACCTAGGGGCACTCGTTTTGAAGAGTTGGACAGTCCGACTGCGAGCAAGTCGATTCAGATCTCCAAAAAGGGTCAAAGAAAATGAATCGCTCGAGTTCCGTGCACCGGAAAGTGTGTTACGGTTAGGATTATTGTTTGAGCTGAATACATTGTGTGTTTTGACGTTGATACCTAGACCAGTTTAGAATGAGCCTGGCCCCTAACGACGACTTGACGAGCACCAATTGACCACACACCTCTTCAGCTGCATCTTGATGGAG
Organism: Favolaschia claudopus; assembly: GCA_037176885.1. Classification (NCBI taxonomy): domain Eukaryota; kingdom Fungi; phylum Basidiomycota; class Agaricomycetes; order Agaricales; family Mycenaceae; genus Favolaschia; species Favolaschia claudopus. The sequence continues at coordinate 147,368 of JAWWNJ010000036.1, read as the reverse complement.
TATCCCGCGCCGCACCGCCCTCGTCCATCCGTTCGCCCCTCCCCTCGCCCGCATTCTCAACAGGGAAGAGAGTGGAGGCTCCTCGGCTGACCCTCTTTCTCCCCTTCATCGTAATGAGCTCCGCCTCCACCCCCCTGACCTTTATCCCCTGCGCCAAGGTTTGATGTGACCCAATGCCAATTGTGCAAAGTGAGAGCTAGTGGGCACCGGGGTGCGAAGAAGAACGGTGTGAGTCTGAGGTTGTCGAGCGGAGTGGTTGACGCGTGGTAGTCTCCCAAGTCAGACCATAAATCCCGAGATTTTTTTGTATTATATTGGGGCGGGCAAAAAAATCTGATTTAATGGTCTGATTTCACTTGCATATCAAAAGCCGTGAGTCCCCATTCCGAATAAGGAAATCACCAAAAAGGAAATTTCCTGCTCGCCCTTTGCCCAGCCAGGAGGGCAGCTACAAACCTGGGGTAACTTCAGGGACCTTCAAAATCCTACTTGAATGACTTCTGATCTTGAATATTTGAGCCCCGTTTGTGAATTAGCCTCATTTTGAGTTCAACGCTGCTGTGGCTGTGCCACTCACCCAAAGAGGTTCAACTTTGGATCCCGATTTTTACCACAGCGAAGTAGAGAAACAGAAAGATGTGAGTGGTAAAGTTGTAGATTGGAGTCTGATATATGGTGCACAGTACTATTTAGAAGAAAATATCTTGATCCTGGTGCGGGACAAGCGGTTTGGGGGAAGGGTGACTTACGGCTAACGCGTGACACCCAACTCTAGACTAGACGCGTGGAGCCCTCGAGGTGCTTTGCAAAGAACTGAGCCAGCGGTGAATCACCAGGGCGATGGCAAGAAGTGCGGAGCGCGGAGAGGCGAGATGGAATGGGATGGGGCGGCGCAAAAATGAGTCAGAAGGGAAGGGTCAAGGACTCGAGGTGCAAGTGGCGACGGGGGGATGCGGGCAGGTGAGCTTGACAGCTGAGAGAAACAAGATCAGGAAGTCGCCATGGCGGTGGGGCAATGTCGGTTCCATTCTTTGTGGTTGGAGAAGGTAAAGGGAGAGGCGGGATGAGAACAACTCTGGGAAGGGTCGAGGTAAAGAACCAAGCAGGCAGGAATCGACATAAATCGGGTCACTTTCTGACTTTCAGCTCCTTTTCAATTCGTGCCATCCAATGCCATTGACTTCCTTCCGTTTCTCAATACTCACTTCGATTCTTCACTGTCATCACACCCCCACAAATGCTCTCTCGACACGTAGCTCCCGCTGTTGTGCTTTCTTTCGTCTCTCGATATCGTTTCTCACTTGCCACATAGCTCCGCCTTTCCACAACGTTTCTCCTCCATCAACCCACATCTCTTAGTTGTTCCACCCCGCATCTTCGACGCCCCTCCTCCGCTCACACATACCTTCGCCTCCTACTCCTTCCCTTGCGCATTGCACGTCTCTGACACCTAAGGCACCAAAACGTAGTTGCCTTAGGTCGTCTCTGACCACGCCTTGGTCCTTTGGACACTGTTGAATGTCTGACATCCTTGGCCTCCTTCCTTCTCCCAGTTCCTATACTTTCCCCTGCACGGGTGTGCGGACCTGTGCGGGATAGGCTGAGCAGGGATTCCAGACAATACCGTTCCGGTGGATGTTTGTATGTTCCTGTGCCCGTCGCCTTCATACGCTGATGATAGTCTTAGTGTTAGTTTCTGACGCTAACTCCGCTCCATTCTATCAACACTTCCAACTTCATCACCTGCTCAAGACTGTGACAATGCCTTCATGAATACGATGCCCGGACACACCGTATACTCTCCGCGGCTATGTCAACCTCATCTTGTGATCCCCTTAGACTCCTCCTCCTCCCTTTCGTTACCACTGCCCCTTTCCTCTCTCGCTGCCTTCATTCCGCTCGACCATGCTCCACAGCTCCACTATCACACTTGCTCTTTCGGCCGCTCGACCCACCACCTTGATATTGCTTTCTATTTAGTATCTACTTCACGCCGAGCACTGATATGCTCCGTCCACTCCCCGCTTGAACGACACTTCATTTCCCTTTGAAAATCCTGACTGCCCGCTCCTTCACTCTTTCACTACAAATATGACTCCTGCACATCAGCACGACCATAACTTAGCAATACATGTGTTGACTTACATGAAGCTGATTATTCTCGACTTATCTGCGCTTTTTCGTACCCCTACAAGACTCACATACCCATGGCTTCCGACCATCAATGTGGACACATTCAAAATGGAACTGAGGAGAAGTGAGTGCTGTAAATTGTAAGAAATCAGATGCACATACCCAGACTGTCTCACATCCTGCACTGTTGCAGCGTATCCCAGATACTCCATTGTGACCCTCCTTCACCTGTTATCCACAAACACATTCAAGTTTTGCCACAAAACTACTGTTGCCGCAGCTGGGACAGGGAGTGCTAGGTTTGCCATGCTTCTCAGCGTGTCTGGATGCTCATTTCCCAGCACTCGCTTCCTTGCCTCAAGAACAATGACGTCAAGGCTCTCTGCATCGCTCCATCGGCCCTGCTGGCGGTAAGTAGCTGCCAGATTTGCCATACTCATTAGCGTGTCTGGATGCTCATTTCCCAGCACTCGCTTCCTTGCCTCAAGAACAGCGACCTCAAGGCTCTCTGCATCACTCCATCGGCCCTGCTGGCGGTAAGTAGCTGCGAGATTTGCTATGCTCATCAGCGTGTCTGGATGCTCATTTCCCAGCACTCGCTTCCTTGCCTCAAGAACAGCAACCTCAAGGCTCTCTGCATCGCTCCATCGGCCCTGCTGGCGGTAAGTAGCTGCCAGATTTGCTATGCTCATCAGCGTGTCTGGATGCTCATTTCCCAGCACTCGCTTCCTTGCCTCAAGAACAGCAACCTCAAGGCTCTCTGCATCGCTCCATCGGCCCTGCTGGTGGTAAGTATGTGCCAGGTTTGCCATGCTCGTCAGTGTTTCTGGATGCTCATTTCCCAGCACTCGCCTGCTTGCCTCAAGAACAGCAACCTCAAGGCTCTCTGCCTCACTCCATCGGCCCTGCTGCCGGTAAGTATGTGCCAGGTTTGCCATGCTCGTCAGTGTCTCTGGATGCTCATTTCCCAGCACTCGCTTCCTTGCCTCAAGAACAGCGATGTCAAGGCTCTCTGCATCGCTCCATCGGCCCTGCTGGCGGTAAGTAGCTGCCAGATTTGCTATGCTCGTCAGCGTGTCTGGATGCTCATTTCCCAGCACTCGCTTCCTTGCCTCAAGAACAGCGATGTCAAGGCTCTCTGCATCGCTCCATCGGCCCTGCTGGCGGTAAGTAGCTGCCAGATTTGCTATGCTCGTCAGCGTGTCTGGATCCTCATTTCCCAGCACTCGCTTCCTTGCCTCAAGAACAGCAACCTCAAGGCTCTCTGCATCGCTCCATCGGCCCTGCTGGCGGTAAGTATGTGCCAGGTTTGCCATGCTCGTCAGTGTCTCTGGATGCTCATTTCCCAGCACTCGCTTCCTTGCCTCAAGAACAGCGACCCCAAGGCTCTCTGCCTCGCTCCATCGGCCCTGCTGGTGGTAAGTAGCTGCCAGATTTGCCATGCTTATCAGGGTGTCTGGATGCTCATTTCCCAGCACTTGCTTTCTTCTTTCTACAATTGCCACCTCAAGTACTTCTGCATCTTGATATTGCCCTGCTTCAAATAGTACCAGTACTATTCCAGTTGCCACATATGTGTCTAAATCACATTTACACCGGCCAAATAGCTGAGTAATATGATAAACCAGACTGTGCCGATATGTGTAGTCCTCCAGCTCAAATCTCCAGGGTACAGATAAACCAATCATAGTAAAAACACTTTTTGACATGTCTTCTTTGGCTATTGTGCTGCCACTCCAATATTGAATTAATGGGTGGACACTATAGGAATCATTGGCCATATTTTGCTCTATCAGTGAATATGACTGCAGCTCTCTTGCTACTTTGAGGAAGACAAAAGGATCCCAGCTTTGGTTTGCCCCTCCAATTTCAGTCAACATGTTGTTGATTGTTTCTTGCAACTTTGAGTCTTCAAGCGGGATATCTGATAGTGCAGCACGTTGGAACATTTCCTCTCTGATGTTTTGGTGATGCAATTGGGAGCAAAGATGCAGAAAGGTTCTGCTGCCTGTGCTTAGCTTTTGGTAGCTCAAATTCCAAGTTGCATATACGGCCAGACCATATTGGCTTTGACCTTGAACCTCTGCAAGCTGTAGCAGCTTGTCCCGAGATGATTGATAAAGTGACAGATATTTGTTGAGGCTGCTACAGGCATGAATGTAGCCCCCTGCCTGAGTGACAGCCAAAGCAAAGCAATGAAGCTCCTACAAAAGTTGAGTACAGACAAGCCTCTCGATTGATGATGGCCTCACCTTCACAATAGCTGTAGCTACTTGCTCTTTGTCATCACCTATGGCTTTCTTGCCAGCTAACTTCAATAGCAAACTTCTGGCATCATCCAGAGCCATGTCTGATACTTTGAAATCTGCTCCATGAATACCGAGTTCCTTGTTTCGTGTTGTGACAAGAATGTTGCCAAATGTACAGGGAGGAAAGAATCTTGAAATGTCCAATTTTGGGTCATCAGCATTGTCCAGCACAAGCAGCCATTCTTCCTCTTGACTGGCAAGCCAACGTAAGCCTTCTTGTGCTGTCTCTTCAGATGTTGCTGGTGCAAGGAGCTTCAGATCTGATTCTGCAGTTTGTTCACTGGTAGCATCAACGAAATATGTTTCAGAGAACCTTTGAACAGTAGTGAAATTTAGCAAACAATATTCCAAATGAATTGCACACACCGTTTGGAAGTCTGAGCTTGTTGAACAAATTTGAAAGCAAGCTGACTCTTTCCAGAACCACCAAGACCATGTAAGACAAAAACCTTTCTTGAGCCTCGGTCCTGAGCAAAGTAATGGTGTATTTCATCAAGAGCCTCTTGCCGTCCTGTGAAAGAGGGCACTGGAAGGGGACACATCTTCCGATTCTTGGTTTTCACTTCATCTTTGAATGCTACTGAGGCTATCTCAAATCAGCCTAGTTTTCAACTTCATCTAGACAGCATACCATTGTGGAAGGTCATGTTGTTGATAACACCAGATTCTGACACCAACATAACTTGCGGACCTTCACCCAGGCCACCACCCCCACCGGTTCCTGCACTGCCTCCTGGCCCACCTGCCCCTCCAGTACCTCCTACAGGAGGTCGCACTTAGACATCGGAGAGCTCGAACGATATAGACTCCATACCGTGGAATGAGATGTGCCGGGTTGTCGAGGAAGTCATCTTTACTTGTCGTCGTGGTTGGGGTGAGAGTTGTGTAGCGCACGTGGGCTACACGTTGTGATCGCCCGAGTTGTCTAAAAACGTTCGGCGCTAAGACGGCTAGGCTGCCGACTTGGCGGCTCGCTATTTTTGCGTCTTTTCCATGTTCACGGGATTCATATATGACCATTCGGCGTTGTGTGAGGTATATCTGTCCGCATTTCACGCCGCTCCAATTACTTGTGACATCGACTCTGAGCATTTCGATGCAGTGTCGACCATCTACTTAACTGGCACATCAAGCCGAAGATAAGTAGAATATCATTCAATAGAAATCCCTCTGCGCGTATGCTTTTCGTCGAGTCCAAGATTCCGGACGTGTTGCTGTCGGAATAACGTATAAAATGCTCTGCTAGCGGAGTCGATAAAGGTTCGCTTGAGCGTGGTCGATGAGGAGGAGAACGGAGAGGGAAGGAAAGCGTATGATTACAAGAGATTAGATGGCAAGAAGGACACGGAGGGGCTTCAGTTGTAGTGTATCAACGCAGAGACTTCGAGGAGGGTGCGAAAAGTTCGAGGGACGAGAGGCCCTGAGGGAAGCGATCAAAACCAGAAAGCGACGGGAAAATGGCTGGCGATATTCCAAAAGATGAGGTATTTCTGTGGGTGCATGATACTGGTATAACAAGGCGATTGGGCTGGGCGTAGTCGTAGAGCCGCCAGTACGGCCACCAGATATGTATGTAGCCCGAGGCATTTGTCGATAAAAGCAGTGGGACGGAAACAGTACGCGTAGGGCATAGGGAATGGAAGGGAGCACGAGAGGGCGGACTGAGGGGACAAGAGGCGAGGATTGAGAGGAAACGTCAACGGTCCGTGCTTGAGAGGGAGACAAGGAGTGCGGCGGCGGATACATTAGTCGAGTCGGCGGCAATGTCACAGTATTCCAGGGCTTTGATTCCTTCCGTACTGTTGAGGAAACGACTCATTTTTAGACCAAAAGTAAGATAGACTCCAGGACGCAGATTTCGAGCCATGAGATTAGGAGTCGTTGAGAAATGAAGCCGTAGTCAATGGTTAATCCAACGAAATAGGTATGGGTTGGTGAAGCCAATGGAGCCAACGGAGACGAAACTTCAGTGCCAACTGATGAGAAAGTCGCCGAGTCCATCGAGGATCACCGAACACACAACAGCTCGCAGCACCTCGTTCGATGAGCTTGAAGAACGATACGGAAGAGGACAAGACGCCAACAACAGACAACAACAACGAATTCCTTGCGAATTCCGCTTGGAATTCCGACTACTCTAAGCTCAACACTTGCTCATCGCCAGTCTCGACGACTCGAGCGAGTATAACGCAGCAAGGGCGTGCGTTGGTTCTCAATTAGCTCGCGAAAGATACAAGATATTAATTTTGACTCGGACGCTACTTTGACTTTCTTTCTTCAAGTCCCCGCACTCTCCAGCTGGCAGGACTCTTCGCCAACAGTGTGCTACAAGTCGCTTCCAATACCCCAATACCTGCTGTTTAGGAGCGTACTTATGCTGGTTTCTCGTCAACCTTGATGGACACTCGTCGACATCCCCGCTTTGCTTCACGTTTCGGTGCCTACGCCAACACACGACGGAGCTTGAGATCAGACTACCAAGCCTTGGGGACTCGCTACTACCCGAGTTCATCCGTCCCACCACGTTGTCGTCCACCTCGGCCGGGCGTCCTCTTCCCATTCATTGCCAATCTTCGCTCACGCTTACCCCACTCAACTAGCTTCAATCCTCACGCCGTACCCAAGCCTCGACGAGGCACACTTCCCCCCTCTCCCGCCCGCTCTGACCGTAGATCTCAGCTTTCCTCGTCCCCGCTATTCGCCGCTCGGTTCCATCACACATCTCTACCCTCTCCCCAATTCACCTCCCCTGGACGTATGTGCCGCAAAACGGTCTTTGAATCAACGCACTGCAAGCAGATGGCGTCGATTTTCAAGGCCAAGCCAGAATTCAATCTGGCTCCTACCGCTATCTCCCTCAACACCCCCAACTCATATTTTCTCTTCCTTGTCGATCTCACCTACACTCATACACCGTCGCCTTACCCCTCGTTTCCTCATTTTACTGCACCTCCTCCTCATTCTTTGCTTCTCAATCGCTCATTTAATCACTTTCGCTGCTATTGCGATATTCGTTGTACGCCCTCGGATGGTATCCAATTCTCCTTAATACACTGCAGAGCATGAAATCGACACAAAAAGAGAGATACGCTACTGGTCACCAAGTCCCCTCCATCTCGCTTGACCTCGAGGTGATGATGCTATTTAGCCTCAAATAAGGATGAAGGAGGCCGTCTCAGTGGTGTCGATTCAGCTCAAAATTATACACCTTCTCTCAATGCGCAAACGAGGGTCGCGGTATTGAGAGATTCAATGTCATATATGCTCCGCGCTGAGTACAAATGTGCGTGGGATCTCGACATTTAACATCGGCGCCCACTTAAACAAGATTGGTATGTACGACGACGTCTGCATTCCGAGTCCCGAAAGACAACCCCGCGCCGCTATATATCACGTCACCCTCATCGTTGTCCATCCAAAAACCCTCCGCCCTCGTCCCCCTGCCCGCATTCTCGCTAGAGAAAAGAACAGGCGCGCTTCACCCCGTCCTCTCGCGCCTCTTGATGATCGCGAGCTCCCTCCACCTCGCGCGCAGGCTTGACGCGACCAAATGCAAAACGTGCGAAGTGAGAGGCGGCGTGCGCCGGGGTGTGAATCAATCCGAGGTCGTCTTGGGGAATGGTCAAGGTGTCGAGGTGCTTCGCGAAGAACTGAGAACGGTGAATCGGCGAGGTGGTAGGATATGGGGTGCGGTGCGGTGGAGCGCGAGCGGAAGGTGGATGGGATGGGGCGGCGCGAGAAACGAGTCGGAAGGAGGATAAAGGACGTCATGCAGCGACGAGGGTGGGAAGCGGTGAGGTGCAGCGCTTGACAGCGGAGAGAAACGAGATGAGCAAGTAGCCAGCACAGCGAGGCAGCGTCGGTCCCATTCTTTGCTGACGGAATGGTATGGGGTGGGTAAAACACGAGGGGCAGATACGGAGAGGCGGGATGGGAACAGGAAACTACTGGAAGGGAGAGGTCGAAGAAGATAGAAAGGGGCGGGAAGTGACGAGAGGGGGAGGCGTCGAGGTGCAGTTGCTTTCCAGAAAGGGAGAGAGAGATGAGGTGATAATGAAGCCGCAGTCCCTAAGGTGAGGATGCGTCGGGAGGAGAGAGAGTGTCTTCATTCATCGTTTGCGAATTTTATAGTATGACGATTTGGAAGAACCAGGGAGCAAAGGGGGAGTTGGGATGGTGGAGAACAGCACGCTTCGAGGTCAATTTGAGAGGTCATTAACGATGATACACGAGCGATTACAAGGGGAGGGTGCGGGAGGGTAATGAGGAGGATCGGTGCTTGGCGGAAGGTGCGATAGCGTAGCCTAGATGGTTGGGCAGCAGCGGACGGCCAGCACGTAGCGAGCACCGCCACTACCGCACTTGTGCGACGAAAACCGCGTCGACGGCCATATGGAGTCTATCCGGAATTGACGAGAAAGAAACCCGAGGGGAAAGAGGTAGAGAGGTCTAGGTGGAATGCTTGACAGAGAAGGCAGGTGGAGTCGAAGTCGCGACAATAGTAGAATCGGTGCCAAGTTGAAGGGATGCCGAGAGGAAAAGGAGGACGAGTTCTCGAGGCGGGAGGAAAGCAAAAGTTGGTCGATAAAAGCGTCTTGAAGGAGCGTCGAGCAGATCGCAGAAAGGGCCATGAGACCGTTAGTAGGAGCATTGAAATCCACAGATCGGACGGGCGGTAGAGCGAGACCCAGAGGACTTCCACTCGAGAGCAACTCGAGAGATTTGCTCTCGAGAGATATTGAGCAGCAGAAATCTACATAGCAGCGAGGAACAAATATTGAGACCAACAGGACTTGAAGAGACAAGACAACACGGAAGAGGACCTCCCTCGCCCAGAGACGTTGACGAGCGAGTCAAAGATGAGTTTGACGACGTCGAGCTGAAGAGGACAGACCGCGTCGGACCGGCGCGCCGAACGCCCGAACACTACTCTCACGGTCACCACGACTTTCGACTTCACCCAACCTCGAAACTGTATGCAGCTGTATGAGCGGCAGTGAACTCCACTCCAGCTACCCGGCCCCCAAGATATCCTGAAGAGAATTCAGCAAACTTTGACACGTTTTGCGTGGCTCAGGCTCGACATCAACTCTTCCTTCGCTGTAGGCTATAGCGTTACCGGCGCCGCCAATTTTGTTCTGCGTGGCGCTCTCGACTCGTACGCGTTGCTCTTCTGAGCCTTGGTGGATGACTTCCAGCTTTCCTTTGCTGCTTGACGTCAATTCGCATCGTGTCGACGAAACCTATCATACCGTCTGCTGAATCACCCTCCGCTCTCTCTTCAAACGCGTCTGCGCTCATCTACTATCGTTCTCTATGACTTGGTTCTCTTCAAGTTCCGTCGACAGCCATCGACGTTCTTCCCTCCGTCTCATCGCCCTTCTCACCCCCGCGATCGCCTTTGACTGCAATGACACACTGCATTCTCCCTTTTTTCTTCGCCTTCTATGTACCTCCGAGTCTTTACACCTAGTGCACATCAACCGTCTCTCCAATCACTGCCCAATCTCACATTCCCACATACTAGACGTCCCTCCGCGGCACGCATACCGACACTCTCGCTCCTCCCCCTTCCCCTTCCGCATCCTCACACGCTTTCCCTACTATCGGCGCCCTCTTTCGACCTCCAGACTCCCATACATCCCCTGCACGTATCTCATGCTCCACCTTTATACCTGCAGCAACCTTCATCGTAGTTACTATCCCTTTCCTTTTTTTCCCCTTCCTCGGCACGGGTACCGCCGTACCGCTCTTTCATGATCTTCCGCTACACACACCCTCTTTCACATCATGCCACGGATCAGTATTTCCCGGTGCCCAACCATTCTCCCCTCGCTCACCCTACCTTTTCAATGTATCTTATGCATCACTCGCTTTCAATGAAAGCACTTGCCGTCGGCTGTATTTATACTTGGTGAGCCCTGAGCGCCGAACGGTTCCGGTGACTCGCGTGTGACCAACGCCTCGCCTCAAACTCCCACCTCTTCTTGTCTTCATCCTCTTCGTTCCCGATCGATGGCGTCGCAGAACGGGGTGCGTGGACGCCATGCATCCCGATGGCGGCACCCAGCGCGAAGATCGGCCGCTGAGCGTTTCTTGTACGTCTATTTACCACACAATATATCTTACGCAGAAATTGATATCTGATACAGCGACCTCGCAATGGGCCCCCATGATGCGCTATTCTCCCTCCTAGCCAACCGCGAACTCGTCCGCCTGATGTCAACCTCCCGACGCATCCGCGCTCTGATCCACGATCTCTGCTTTGACATCTCCCGCCTCCTCCGCCGCTTTTTCGGAAGTCGCGAAAACGTCGAGCAATTCCGATACATGCAGCAGCAGACGGGGACTATTATCTCGGGGTCTATTGCTCTTCAGTTTCTCAACCGTCTCAGTTGGGAGGATTCCGATTTGGATTTATATGTCGGTCACGCTATGGCGCCTGTCGCAGTGGTTTTCATTCTTGAGAACGGGTATACGTTCAAACCCAAGGAAAATCAAAAATCTAATCTCTCCTTGCAACTCTGCTCTTCTGGGAACGACCACTCGGACCAGTGGTCAGATTATGGTGACTCGGAAGTCTCGGAAGTCGCAGATGTGTTTGACTTCCACAAGGGCGAGCAGAAAATTCAGCTCATCACCGCAGTCCGGACCCCAATGCAAATAATCCTCAACTTCCACTGCAGTACGTTCCGACCCTGACTTTACTTACAATCTATTGCTGATACCAAATTGACCAGCCTGCGTCATGAACCTGATAACTCACTCGACCGCCTTCTCGCTCTACCCCTGGCACACCTTCGTCCGGCGCAAAGCTCTCGAAATCGACTCCGGCGTCAGTGACGTAGGGCAAGCCCGGGTCGCTGCCCGCCAAAAATACACCAACCGCGGCTGGTCTATGCTCAATCGTCCCTCCTCCAGCAGCAAGTCCGAATTCGGCTTACCTGTCAAGAGGTATCTCGGGGATAAGTTTAGTTGGACGATAACGCTGTGCCCGCCGCTGCAAATGGAGGAGATGCTGGGTGACGATGAAGGTGGGATGTGGAACGATGCGGAGGTGGGTACAGCGTGGCAGATTGATCGTGTGGGTGGTAGGGTGTTCATGACGGCGCTTGAGGATCCGCTCCCGGCGATATCGTCGGTAGATCTCGCGAGCAAGATCGATCATCTTCGGGAGACGCTCCGGAAGATGGAGGCAACGGCGGCGGCTTGGGCAACGGCGCGGGCTAGGGCTAAGGCACGGCGTGCCAAGCGGTGAGCGTAAAACGGCCCACTCTTCATTCTCCGTCGAAGCTGCTGGATGCAAAGTTCCTCTAGCCGATATCGTCGTTTCTCGCTTTCTCGTGTCTCTTCACCTGCCAGCTGCCTTATCCTCAACTACTTATCCTTCGCTCTTCATTGACTCACAAGCAAGCATATCCTCCCACATTCTGCTGGCCATAAAACCCTTCGCGCTGGAGCATGCCCTCATCTCCACATATCTTTTGCTTTCGTCTTCGGCCGTTTATCCTTGCCCGTCTCCCACTTCTATGTGCACACTACCGTTTACCGTACCGCCTTACAGCCCCCAATGCGCAGCCTCATTGCGTCCGTCTTACCCAGACGTTACAGAACAAAGAAAATCGTATTATCTACTACAAGTACATACGACGATATCCACTTTGATCTTCTTGAGCTTGCATGTGAGCTTTCAAACAAAAACGGTGAATCGCTCGCGTCATGCCGACCCATCCAGCCTCCAACGACCCGCCCTCTCGCCCGCCAAGGAGCGGCACCGGCTCTCAATTCATACATCCAATTTCGAGGGGACGCGCTAGGGGACAACAGAGCAGAACGCTAATCGCTACCACACGGAATGCAAGTGTCGAAGAAGAGAGAAGCGGGGCGGGTAGCGACGAGAGGGGGAGGCGGGGAGGTGTAGTGCTTTGCAGTCGAGGAAGGCGGGATGAAGAAAGTACGGCGTGGTCAAATCGCTGCGGGGAAGGGGCGACGGGAGGATAGGAACCCATTTTCCGTCATTTGCTGACATGGAGTCTTGTGTTTTGAATCCGCGAGCGAAGGGAGAGTCGGTGAGGATGGGGAAACGGCACGGTTTGGCTTGTTGGTCTGTGGAAGGCATCAGTGGTTTCGGGCAGCAGTGACGCGAGAGAGTACGGGGGGATGGTGCCAGAGAAGAGAGGAGGGGTGCTTAGCGGAAGGTGCGAGACAGTTGACTCGAGAGTAATGTGCGATTGGGCAGCGCCGAACGGTCAACACGTAGCCGACACCGTCCTGCGCGAAGAAAGCCGCGTTGACGAGCGGATCAAGTGTATCCGCATTCCGCAATCGACGAGGGAAAAGCAGGGCAGAAAAGAGGCAGAGGCGTCGAGATGGTCTGCTCAGCAGAAAGGGCAAGCGAAAGTGGAGTCGCGACATAGTCAAACAGGGGGTTCCGATGGGAATAGGAGGACGAGGTTGCTGAGGCGGGGGAAAGGAGAAGCTAACCGGCGGAAGTGTCTAGTAGTAGTGTGGAAAAAATCCCAAGAAAGCCATAGACCGTTGGGAAGAACTTTTGAAACGACGGAAAGAAGCGTAGGCGAGGTGAAGGACGATGACCCAGGTAGAGCGAGCCTACAAATTTGCATTCAAATATTGAGATACTGCTGAACAGGAAGAGGCAAGAGGTAGCAGGCTGTCGAAGAACGAATTGAGTCGGTCCATTGAGACCACCCGCACTTGAAGAAGGAAGACAGCATGGAAGAGGACCTCTGCTATGTTGACGAGCTGGCAACGAGGTGGTCGAAGTTCCCACTATCTAAAGAGAGTGGGTCTTGGGGTGCCCTCCGACGTTGTGATGGGTGGCTGAGTTGATCGGGGAGATCTAGAACACCGGACCATGAATTTCACACGCAATTGACTCTTTGCCTTCTGACTCACCTCTGACTCTATGGTTCTTGCACAAAATGACTCTCAAGGACGCGTCTACTTTGCTTGGCTAGCTCGCAGTTTGGCTGTACACTTCGACAAAATGACTGGAAGCGAGTAAGTAGACGGCTGAGATCAGACCGCTAAGATCCGGCCGGCTGGGAGACCTTAAATACGCTGAGGCTGCGAAGTAACCATCTTTCGCACAATGTCTCTCCTCATCGATGGAACAGCTACCTACAACATCGCTCGCTCACAAGGTCCGACCACTCTAGTGTCTTCTTCCTTCGTCCGCACCTACTTCCCTACTCGGCGTCACCAAGCTAATTCACTGGGATCTTTTGCATTCACTCTGAATACTGGAGATCGGGGGCCTCTAACTGTCGTCCTTTCCTGTCGAATCTTGGCTAGTCTTGAGTTCGATGTCGTTCTTGCACTGGATTGGAAGTCTCACCTGCGCGACTTACTCTTGCATCTACGCCACCCCGTTCCCGCTGTGTTTGATCCATGGAGCATGATATCGGGCTTCGGTGAGCCTTCTTTGCCCTTTCTCTGTGTCCGTTCTGACTTCGTGCAGTCGCTTCCGCTGATGCGGGGATTTCAAGGGTTTCGCTGGATCCCAGCGTCTCTCTTGAGTCTTCGCAATCAAGCGGTGTTGAATCCGTTTTGCGCATCGGTGATGCTGCTATACCCAGTGCCGGTGGTGCTGTTGTCTCTCCCAGTGCCGGTGGCGCTGTTGTTTATCCCAGTGCCGGTGGTGCTGTTGTTTATCCTGTTGTTTATTCCAGTGCCGGTGGTGCTGATGACCTGCGCACCGGTGGTGCTGCTGCCTTGTGCAATTTGTCTGTTTGTTCCTCGGAACACAGTCCCCCTTCATCCTCTTGTGTATCCGTACCTCGAAATTATGATCCCACAATTTATATGTCATTGCCTTTGAATGCATCCTCGTCTTCGGATGTGAGTGAGTCCTTCATGTCTGATGATATAAGTGGCCGTGACCGTGTTGAATACATGCTATCGTCGCCGAGGCTTGCTCACAATATCTTCACTCAGAGCAATCAGAATTATCTCTTTAAAATACTAAGTGGACACGGAATCCCATTGAAAAATATGACCTCGTTTCAAGATTGTAAGCAGGCCATCCTCACACACCTTCTTTCTGGTGGTTGTTCAATGTCCCTTGCGCACCCCTCACTAACTGAGTGCAATTTAATTCGTACTGGCTTTGACGACTCGCGCGATCTTGCTTATTATACACGTAGTCTCTTAATATCTTCCCGAGATTTATCCAACGCTATGTCAACTCTCGCCGCTGTCTTTGGAATCAATAATGGCTCTCACTTCGACGCTGAGACTTTGGAAAGAATGGTTCGTGCTCAACTGCTCAGTACACGGTCATTGTTGCTCCAACAGTTTGCTGAACTTCATCCGGCCAAACAGGCTCTGGAAGGGATAAATTCTTTACCTCGTGCATCTCTGATCTCTTTAGCGGCATTACATGGAATCCCAAGCCAGGACTGTTCATTGAGTTCACTACGGAATATCATCACAACACATCTTATCTCTGGGGCCTGTGGAGGACAACGATTCGGGTCTTCTTCCATTGGCTGCCAGTCTATTGTTTATCAGTCGTTTCCATCAGTCCCCTCTGCGTCTTGTACACAAGAAGAATTTGAACAGATGTTGCAAGTTCGTTTTTTGACCCAAGTGCTGCCGAAACTGTCATCTGCTATGGCACGCCAGATACTTCGTCTGCATAACGTTGAATTCTCGCTCCAAGATGGTCCCGCTAAGTTGCGATCCTTAGTCGGTAAATTTCTGAAAAGTCTTGATAGTAAACAGCCGTCGCATCGATCGAAGCAGGCAAAACGAGACAAAGAAATCGATGAGCGTAATAAACAAAGTACAAGACTGAAGGAAGAATGGCCGCAAGTGATATCACCTAGGCTGAAGGAGAAATTCAAAAAGAACTTCCAAGCGATGATCTCCAAGGATGCTTTGTCGAGCTTTACCTGTGGAAGCTGTGTAGAACGTTGTAAAATGAAGGAGAGGGCAACCATTTCGTTCGAAGAATTTGATTTGGATTTACTCAAGCGGCCCGATCAACTGCGATCCTCTCTGTCCGAGTCTGAGTTAGCGTCCAGTGATGGATCGGACAGTGAAGATAAAACTTATATGCACCAACCTTGGCTTGATCCTGATTTAATACCACCGCCTATGCCGATAAATTCAGACTCAATACATCGCTCATACTCGTCCCTCCTAATTAATCCGGACTGTATTGAGAATGATTCGGAAACCATGGACCCTGTTCTCGTAGTATGTAAGGCATGCAAATCTGCGCTCAGAGGCGGTCGAGTCCCACGCTTAGCTGTTGCGAATCACAATTATCTGGGTCCAGTGCCGCCCGAATTAGAGGACTTGACAGTTGTTGAAGAAGCTATGATTGCGCGCTGCCGTGCAAAATGCTGGATAATCCAACTTGGAGAAAAAGATGACAGTGGTCTACCCAATGTTCAGAGAGGTTTCAAGGGTCATATAATTGTTTACCCACAGCGACCGTCGACAATCGTGAATACATTGCCCCCATCAATCGAGGACATCACCACCCCGATATGTGTCGTTTTCGTCGGCTCAAAGCCACCTTCGCCTGAGTGGATCAAAAGTAAGGCGAAACCATTAGTTGTGCGTAAAGAGAAAGTTTTGAATGCTTTGCATTGGCTGGCGACTCACAATCATCTCTATAAAGATATTACGATTGATGAAAGTGTTTTCGACGGCCACGGTGATATCATCGATATTCCGTTTCATATTGAGCATATTATTCCTTCAGATGGTATCGAAGCGACCACATCTGGATATAGCCAGCTGCATGAATATCCTGAAGGTCAGCCTTCTTTGGACAAGAAATCGGCAACTCAACGTAGTGATCTTTCAATGAAAGATGCGGTACTGAATATGGCAAAAGAAGCAAACCTATCTGACGATATTAAATTTGAGAGTGTTGTTGTGACGGATGTTAAAGGGCATGAGTCATCGGGTGTCTTGAGAAAAGCTGCGGCCAGACATTTAAAAAAGCCTGGAAGCAATTACCTCGAATTGCGTCATGATCCGTTGCCCGTGAACGAGTTTAACAACCCCGATTTGCTTCCTTTGATTTACCCGACCTTGTTTCCGTATGGCATTGGAGGTCTCGAGGATGAATGTCGACGCACCGCATTATCTTTCAAATCCCATCTCAAACACCTGTTCAGTCTGGCTGACCGAAGATTCCAAGAGCATTACTCGTTCCTCTTCACTGCTTTCAACATGTTGCAACGAAGAACACTATTACTCAACACTAGTTTCAAAGTCAAACGTGAGAATTTCAGCGAAGTTGCTGCTGGATTTGCGAATGTTTCCGCTAATGCGATTCATGCGGTGTCGGAACGTCTGAGTAGAGGCGACTTTCAAACGTCAAATACAGATGAGGAGCGTCAAGTACTTGCGCTAATGAAACAAGTCAACCTTATCAATTCGCATGTCCAAGGCTCACCGCAGTCTAAACTGATAATGCGCAATGAGATACGGAGCCTCATGATTGAGAAAGGCTTACCGAGTTTCTATCTTACGATTAATCCGGCAGATGTTTATAATCCGCTTGTCCGATTTTTGGCAGGTGAAGAAATTGACATTGACAATCTGACGCCAGCGGACCTCTCAAATGTCTGGAAGGACCAGTCAATATTGATTGCCCAAAATCCTGCAGTTGCGGCTGAGTTTTTCAATGTCTATATCAAGGCGTTCATTGCAACGATTCTGGGATATGATCCTAAGCAGGTCAGTAATGAGGGCGGAATTTTGGGTGTAGTCAATGCCTACTATGGTACTGTTGAAGCTCAAGGACGGGGCTCCTTACATTGTCACATGGTGGTATGGATTGAGGGCGGACTAAATCCAAATGAAATCAAGGCTAAAGCGCTGGAAAATGGAGGGAATGTTGAGTTTCAGAGACGGTTGATGAGATTTTTAGAAGATACTATTTCAAACACAATTCCGACCGATCCTAGACCCGACTTGGAAGTCCCGCTTGGAAAATTCCATCCTTGTAGTACGAGAGGACCGGCCGGTGGAATTGCTAAGGAGGACCTTGAGGCTGCACATCAAAAGGACCTGCACAATCTTGTTGAAACTTGTCAGTTCCACAAGCATACACCCACTTGTTATAAATATTGGAAAGGCCCTGGATACAAAAAAGAGTGTCGCTTTGATTTAGACGAGGCTAATGTAAAGCCCGTGAGTGTATTTGACCCAGAAACGGGGGAATTTGAGCTACGCTGCTTAGACGGGTTAGTAAATAATTTCAATTTCACGATGTTGGAAGCCATACGGTGCAACATGGACATTAAGTTCATTTCTTCTGGACCTGCGGCGAAGGCTGTTATATACTACATCACAGACTATATCACCAAGTCCCAGTTGCAAGCACATGTTGCGTACTCGGCGCTAGAATTAGCTGTGACAAGATTAGGTGAATATGATCCCGAAGAAGATGATTTTGCGATGCGAGCTCGCCGTTTGCTTCAGAAGTGTGCCCACTCAATGATTGCCCAACAAGAGTTGAGTGGTCACCAAGTTGTATCGTATCTGATGGATTTTGAGGACCATTTTACTAGCCATAAATTTGTGAACTTATATTGGCCGAGTCTGGAGCGATTTGTTGAGAAAGAACGACCGAGCCCGGAGTGCTATCAACGATCTGAGCATGTACAGCCGGAATCAGAACATGACCCACATACCGAAGAGACAGAACCTGATGACATTGATGACAGTCTGGATGAGCACGACAACGTGGTTGAGTGTCACGCACCCGAAGTTGAGATTGAGTTGCTGCACGATGCACCAGATGATGTGGATGAGATCAGGTTGAAGGTTGACCATCAAGGGAATTTTGTGGCGTCGGCGAATCAGGGTGCAGATTACCAACACCGGGGCCCGGAGTTAGATTTTGTGAATGTATGGGACTTTGTGGCTCAGATTGAAAAGACACGAAAGAAAAAGGCATATCGAAGTCACAAGAAAGCGGTGGAAATAGGGGATTCAGATCAGGATATAGATGAACAAGCCGATGAGCGTACTGTTCGATCGAGTTGGGACAAAGATGCTGACGGTGACATACTGAATTGGAGTGGTCGAGCGCGACCGACGGTTCAATTAAATCCCGCTCATTTGGAAGCAGAGACACATGTTCTTCGAGTGTGTGCTCCCGGGCTTAAGAGGGTACCTGTTCCAATCGGACCTGCTCTGCCTCGTCGCGACCGAGATCAATTGCAAAGCAAACATGCACGACTAATGCTCATCCTATTCAAACCGTGGAGGCAAGCATTAGACTTAATAAATGAAGGCCAGACCTGGATGCAGGCTTACTCGGAATTTTTGGAGACGTGCTCGGATGAGATCAAGAAAAGGATTGATAATATGCAAATTATTCACGAATGCAAAGACAGCCGAGATAATCATTATAAAAATCGACTTAATCGCAAAGCGGGTGACGGTATTGCCGAAGAGTTTGTTCGAAACACCACCGCAAATCTATTTGGAGAGATGGACGAGGGAGAAGTTTTGAACCATCTGGAATCTATTGACCTGTGTCATTCAAAGCATAATGAGAGAATCCAGACGGAAATACTGCAAGCCAAGATATGTGCAGAAAATAGCGGATTGTTTAGTATGGACAAAAAGAATGTGAATGGGAACGCACCGGCAGACCTCAATCACGACTTGGTTTCCGAGCGAATTCCATTTCAGGAGCAGAAGTGGGAACAGAATTATACCGACCGGAAAACCCGATGGAAAAAACTCGAGTCGAGGAAAGAGAAGTCATTTAGCGATGCACAAACCAACGAGCAGCTAACGGGTCCCAACGAAAGTTTGCTCAGAAGCGGAAATATATTCCGAGGCAATCTGCCGCAGCAGTATGACTCAGCCGCTATTCGCGAACGACTGGAAGAGTCTGAAACTGAGCAAGTTCATCCCAACGCTCAGATACTAATGCAGGAGATAATTGACAAGTATACCTTGAATACGGAACAAACTCGTGCCTTCAAAATCGTCGCAGAGCATAGCGCAAATGCAAATTCTGACCCTCTTCGCATGTTCATAGGCGGTCCCGGCGGAACCGGAAAGTCGCGCGTTATAGAAGCTTTGAAAGAGTTTTTCGAATCCCGAGATGAGAAGCGAAGGTTTCGCCTTTCCTCGTTCACTGGAGTTGCGGCTCGCAACATATCCGGAATGACACTGCATGCTGCTTTGGGAATGGGTCAGGCGGAAAACAATCACAAAACCGGAAAGGGACTTCGCGACCTAATGTCCATGTGGGAAGGCGTTGATTATCTCTTTATCGACGAAATTTCAATGGTTGGATGTACGATGCTGTATGATATAAGTACCGCTCTCAGCGCTGCTAAAGGAAGTACACTGACCTTCGGTGGAATCAATGTCATATTTGCCGGAGACTTTTCGCAGCTGCCACCTGTGAGACAGAGTAAGCTGTACACCCATATCGATACTGGTAACAACAAAAAGAAGAAACGCACCGGTATACGCACCGCAAAGGCCGGGACAGAGGCTGGCCAGAAAGAGATCTTAGGAAAGCTGCTTTGGTTGTCTGTCAAGACGGTGGTTTTGTTTACAGAGATTGTGCGACAGTCAGGTGCAGCGAATAAGCCATTCCTGGAGTTGCTTGGCCGACTCCGGTCCGGGAGATGCACTGAAGCTGATTTTCAGACATTAAATAGCCGTTTGTTGAGCAATCTTGACATCGACTGGTCCGCTGATCCATGGAGTAAGGCGCCCGTCATTGTGAATGGGAACAAAATGAAAGACGAGCTCAATTTGATAGCGACACGAGCATTCGCGAGAGCAACCGGAAGGAAATTGCATTGGTACTATGCTACTGACAAGATAGGGAAAGCAATTGTTGAGGAACCTGGATTGAATGAACATCTCCGGTCAATAGATTCAGGTAAAACGACTCAACGGATGGGAAAGATACCTCTTGTTATTGGCATGCCCGTAATGATTGTTCAAAATTTTGATGTTCCCAGCGGCGTCGTTAACGGCTGTTCTGGTATCCTGAAGAGCGTGCGGTACCGCGTGGATGAGAAAGGCAATCGACATGCAATATCCTGCATAATAGACGCACCTGACACGACTCCTGAAATCATTCCAGACTTGCCCGACCACCACGTTGTTGCTCTTAAGGATGTGGTGCGATTCAAATTGGAACATCCATACACTCACAAAAGTTGCACTGTCAATCGCACGCAACTGCCGATCCAACCTGGATTCGTAATGACAGCGTACAAGGCCCAAGGGAGGACCCTGAAAAATGCGGTAATTAATTTGGCTGATTGTCGTGGCACAGAAAGTCCGTACGTGATGATTTCCAGAGTAACTTCTTTGGAGGGGCTGGCCATTCTGGCGCCGTTTGACAAGTCAAAGATTTGCTGTCGTCCTTCTGAGGATTTGAGGCGAGAGGAGCGTCGATTGGAAAGCCTGGCCTTGAGAACGCTTGTCTTGCACGGCACGGAGGAAGAGCGAGAAACTGCGGGAGCCAAACTCGAGACCGAGTTTGGTCTCAACCGCCGAGGAGTCGACTCGGAGGAGTCTGAGAAAGACGTCGACGAGAATTCGGTTCCCGAACATCCTCGAGTCAGGCTGGAGAGATTGCAGCGGGAGAACCTGCGCTTGGTGGTGGTCGCGAAGCGGAAGAGGGATGACGGGTTTACGGCAGGGGAATCAAGGGCCGATGAGCCGCGACGTGTGAAACGCCGCCAAAAAGTCGTTCTTGATGCACCTCTGCCACGTCCTTCACACGGCTCCTCCACCTCCTCGATCCCGCAGAAACGCAAGGCTCTCGTCGATGAACAGGACGAGGTAGGTGACTTCAGCAGACTGATGTAAAAAGAAGGTTCTCATTGCCCGCATTGGCTTCAAAGGCACCCTTAGATTTAACTCGACCCCGTCGCCGCCAGCGAGTGCATTTGGATGCAGAACGGGATTCATAGAGAGCTCAAGTCTGCTTGTGGAGGGATTTGACTGTGCAAGCTTCTGTTTTCGGTGCGTGATGATAGACCTTTAGTACTCATCGCTTTCTAACCGGACTCAGCGAGCGTTTTGTTCTCTACACCATCCATTTCTTGTGCACTTTTGCGGTCCACCGCCTCCACAATCTCAGCTCTACCTTCAAGTGAATTCAAGCTGCTATTCTGCCTGACAGTCAACTTGTGAGTTCTCAGATTTGCTTGCTAGAATCATCCGTTGAATTGTGCTAGCACCGTCGTATCTACGCTTCACAATCGTAACTGTTCACGCAGCGGTGCTGTTACGCTCCAAATGTGCGCACTGCTTCACCTGAATTTGAATTTAACTGATATATATCCTCCCGAAGAACATCCACACGATTGTTTGGCTCGTTCGAGTTTCAACCTGGTCATGTATTGCACCTGTATCTACTATCCTGACGTATCACTCTGAGCAAATTGGATGACTTGACTATTTCAACGTGTGATCAGGTGTGAGAGGCAGATAGTGGGCCCTGCCGCGAAGCGGGCTACCGTGAATTATTGGTTTGGACGATGCCGCGCAAGAGAACAAGAGGCGTCGGACTTGCGCGCCGAAAGTCCGAACGCTCCTTCACTATCGACGACGATGCCACCACATACCGTCGTCGCCGTGCTCTGCACTCTGGAGTCATTCTGTAGCGTTCGTTGTTGGAAAGACTATAAATTTGCCTTTTCTCCCCGGCTTCCTGTCAATTCGTTCAGTCCCGGCATCGTTCTGCATCGTGTTGACAGAATCCACCATCCCAATGCAACGGTCTTCAACCCTCCTTCTCGCGTCCACGATTCAGGGCTCATTTACTATGAATCGGGTCACTTTCAGCTCCTTTCCAATCCGTGTCATTCGATGCCATGGACTTCCTTTGGTCCCTCTCATCGCTCTCCAACACGTTCCCTCGCTCTTTCGAAAGCTCTCTTTGGCCCTTCGTTTCCTTTTTGTTTCTATTACGCGTTTCTCCTCCATCCACCCAATCTATCCAGCTTCGTACGCCACATGCATCCCATCTCCGATTCCTATTCCATGTTCTCGCATCCGTGACGCTTCGACCTCAGCCACGCTTTCCACTCGCTATTCTCCCCCATTGTTAGCTCTCCCTTCCCCCCACTCTGTTGTTCCAACTCCGATACATTCCCCAAATTCTCTCCCATGCCCTTGTATACTCTGCCTCCATAATTCCTTCCACCATCGTCTTGCCCCTCGACCCGGGAGCTCCCTCGTGCTCCTCAAGGTCAACTACACGCGCACTCCTTCGGCTTGATTCCGCTCGGCTGCAACAAGCAATCGTAACGCGACTCTCTGGACGCATACCTGTTCCGGCAATATCTTCCCCGTGAATATCGCTGTTACGGCTCATCCCCGCCTACTACATACACACGCCTCGTCGTTTCAGCTCCCTACGCGCCTACGCACAGTGTCTCCTGCTCAAATCCTCGTCCCCGCATCCTGCCGACTCGTACATCATCCGACGCATCCATGCATACATATATAAAATCCACTTTGCTCGGTATCTCGTGCTTGCTTATTCCACCTGCTTGTACTCGATCATCCCGGCTGCCGCCCGTCGTACCGCTTTTCTACTTGTCTCCTTCGAACCCCCTCTTGCGCTTCCCAATTGCGTCTTCGACACTTCGCACATCAACTAATGCATACATACTCCTCTCCATCACATCCTCCTTGTCCTCCTCATCTCCGGCGAGATGAACCTCCGACAATATCCGTTTTGCCAAACTACCTATTGAGCTACAGTCCCGGTATCACCGAGCCTTTTATTCTCTCGGAAACCCGCCTGTCCGTTTGCATGCTCTCCGAAGCCTCCCTTGTCATCGGTCGTTTTTGTGGTACATCCTCCTCTTCGTTTCTACTTGTTGGCCTTTCGTCCAACAATCTCCGATTCTCTCCGCACCCTGCACCATCGTTCCTCCAGCTCGTACTGTACATTCTACCCTAATGACTTTTCCCTCCGACACTTGACGTCCTAGCGTATCCCATGCGAAGCTCAAATCTGGCAACACCCTCATCCTTGAGGCTTTCGTCACTGTCTTCCCTCACCAGTCTCTTTCGCTCTTCGATACCCTGGTGCTACTCCGTCCCCTACTTTCCGGCCGCCGATAACACACCGCCCTCCCCAACCTTCCTGCGAGATTGATTTTCTTCCAAAGATTGCTATGATGTTCGCGGCACCGTGGCGGGTTTGCGGCTGGATGTGTGGGAGAGCATCGCTTACAGCGATCTCGTTGAGAGTTGAGTATTCGTCTGATATTTGCGCTCGTCTTCGTGTGCTGATGATTTCACCAGCAGTCCGACGCATCGGCGCCGCGTTTATTTCTGCCAGCCATTTCTTCAGGCGAGGATGACTGGTTTTTCGCCCACTTTCACTGGTTCAGCTCTTCCGCCGTCATCACCCGCCGCGACGGTGCCTTGGTAGTATGCACGACAATTGGGCACATCGCATAGTTTGACGGGGTTAAGGAGGTCGACCTGATCCTATTCTCCCCTTGGTTCGCCTACGCGCATAGACCCGGTCTCCTTACTCATAGTCGGCGAACATAGGATGAGAAAACTTAAATACATGTACAGTAAGTGGAGGGTTACAGTAATGTCCGAGGACGAGTCGACGACTCGTCAGAGGAAGGGGATGTGAGGCAATGCTGGGCCGATTCGAATTTAATGAAACTAGCCCGCCACGCACACAACCATGAAGGCCCTTATTGGACAAAAGCAAAAAAAATTCACACACAACGGCCAAGAAAGTGAAAATGCCCAGGAGGCTGCGTGGGAAAGTATTAATAATCAAGTTGGTTGCGTTTTCCCATCTCCCAGTCCTTGCCCATCTCACAAAATTCGAATGGCTGGGCCACACCCAGGGCTCGGGACACTTTCAAACACCCCATCTTTCCTATCAGCACCATGGAAAAGCTCATATCTAAGAAGTGGCGACGGATTTCGCAATAAGGCTGCTCCGAGTCAGCCTCGCATCCAGCTCATACCATCTCTCCCCAAGATATTCAACCATGTGCACACACTCCTGCTAACTCGTCGTATCGTGGATCCAGAACTCCCGGAAAGCAACGCCGTTCGGACTGCTGTCAGAGAGATTCTAGGTGTTTCCAGTGCTGGACCTCCTCGACAGAATATTGCTCCTGGAACCACACGCTTTTTTCTGGCAAATGTGTTGCCGGCGACGGTCGTGGACTTGCTGATTAGTCTTCACGAAATCCCGCCGATCGTGCCGCTGGTGGGGAAGTGCCCGGCGTCCTTCGAGAGGCTGGAAAAAGCATATCCCAAGGTGCGTTCGATCACTTATGATTTTTTTTGACACGGTTTCCCATCTATATCAGTATCACTTTACCTGGCTTCAGTATTTGAGTAAATGGCCAGAGATCCTTGTCGGAGTCTTTTCCATGTTCGAGGGAAAAGAAGCACGAGATGAGTATACGGCCAACGCAACTCGGTACCTGGCGTCGGTGGAAGGGACACTGAACAGACGCAAGAAATCGTCATTGCACGATATCATCGAGAATATCGAACAAGCGGCGTGGCTACTATTTGCTATCCTCCAGGTGAATAGCATTCGGATACATCTGGCAGTGTGGCCTCTAAATACTCTGGTAGACGGGGCAGGTTCCGACTACAGCGGCTGGACTGCTGCCTGCTTTTGAAGCGTACGCCACTGAGCACTGACATACGTCCGCATGGAATTGACGGCTCGTGCAGGCGCGCAAAAGCTCTGGAATTGGATATTTCCAGTGAAGAGCTGAGAGCGCGAGTTAGTAACTCAAAGCTCAATGCACAACGGATGGCGACGGGGTTGGTGACTGCAATTTGTGTTTCTCCGCTAGTTTTGTTGTGCCCGGTGTTGTTGAATGTTAAAAACCGCCCGACCGTCGATGTGCTATTCTGGGTAAGCTGATCCTATATGATGCGCATGCGGGTTCTGAAATATTCCTCAGTTGTTCATGCACTACGGCAATCGTGATTAGCGTTCTCCAGCACATTGACCTGTTCTCACCGTTTGATAGACAGCGGCATACTCGCTAAATGGGAAGTGAAAATTTGGACGGCTCTTCTCGAAGTCGCGTTCAATGGTGTGCAAACCATTGACGCTGTGATGAAGATTTTCTGCGACACGGATATGAAGGACGCATCTCAGCAAGCATCTCAGTTGCCTGCGAAGAACGATCCGGCTTACAGATTTTTTGGTATGGCTGTGTCATTTTCCCGTTTTTGTTTTCTTAAGACATGGCTGGATTCTCTGGATCCGTAGAGCTTCCTTCCCCGTCGGTTACAATATACCCACCTAGGGCGCCGGACTTCCAACTTGAAGCCATGCATTATTGGCCCAATACGTCGGGTCAACCACCATGGCCAACCGGAATCTCAGGTCCTTCCGTCCCATTGACGGCGCTTGCATGCCAGCCGCAGAGTAGTATGGCCCAACCAGAATCTGCTTCTCTCCTCAACCTCAATGTTCTGACGCTCCCAGCCAAACGTAAAAGTTCACCGTCGCTAGGGCTACTAGTAGTAGGTGATCAGACAGAGGAACGCAAGAGAATGAAAATGCATGGTACGAGAACTTCTTCAACCTATTCCTTGTATTTTTCGTAACTAACTGGGAATCGGGATGAGAAAGATCTTTCTCGGGAATCTGATCCATGCGCTGAGCTTCGTGCGCAGCTCTCGCGAGTCGAGGAAGAACGCGACGCCACCCTTGCCAAGTTGCGCGCTGCTGAAGTGGCATGTGCTGAGGCTGTTGGTGCTACAATGAAGGTTGAGGCGGAGCTTGAACCATTGAAAAACGCTGCTGCACCACTCTTGGCGTTGCATGTCGGTACATAACAATCTATAACAATGTATTGGGTGAAGATGAAGTATTGTTGACATTGTGGTGACGCTGTGGGCTTGTGAATATTACTTATCGTGTGGCCAAGTGGATTCGAGGTGTGCTGTTGCTAAAGCATTGATTGGTGGTGTCTTTTCGGCGCTCCTATAGGCCTTCAACCCGGTTGAACCGCTGGTGTGCCTTGAAGGTTTTCGCTCAAGAGGAGATGACTAAATTTGTCTGACTCACGCGACGAGCCTGTTTATCGCTGCCGTCACATTGCGTCACACAGTCACACCGCTACTCCTCTTCTCAACTCCCTTTTTGCTCGTCGATGTCCCAGAGCCTACTTTCCAAACACGCACTACCCCAATCTCAATCTTCACCTCCACCGCCGCCACCAACCCGCCGCCGTCCCTCAGCTAGTCCGTCGCCGACAGTGAAGGTGACGAGGAAGGTCATTCGGACATTGGAGGGGTTGGGACATACTAGCATGGAAGACGATAGCAGTAATACCGAGTTTGACGAAGGCGTGACGGAGGAATGTGAGGTGGCCGATGTGCTGTCTGCGGATGAGGATGCGTTATTGAGGGTGGCGGGGAAGCAGAGGGCTGTGGAGGGGGAAAAGGAAAGGAAGATTGACTGGGAGATTCCGAGGAAGGTTTTTCATTCGTCTATCGGTATGTGTGGCCTTTCTATCTTGTGCGTATACATATTGACGCGTGGGTGTAGGTTTCTTGACGTTAGGATTGTATCTCACACCGAGCATGTCTCCGCGTGTCGTTACAATCGTCCTCTGGGCTCTCCTTGCGATCATAGCACCCACAGATTTCATACGCCTGCGCGTACCTGCCGTGGAGAGGGTGTACGAACGCTGGTTGGGCTTTTTGATGCGAGAAAGTGAGAAGGTGTGTTATTTTGCCACCGGGCACCGAAAATCACTGACGCGGTTTGGCGACGTGTTTTCAGACGGGGACGAATGGTACCCTGTGGTACATCCTCGGTGTCAACTTTGCGTTGACCTTTTACCCAATTGATGTTGCCACCGTTGCAATTCTTATGTGCGTTTTTCGTGTTTTCTTGTTGTTCGCTCGTTTTTTCCCCTCTGTTCTATCGCCCCGTTCATTCCTTATCCCACTTCACCATTCTGCTCTGCCCTCGCTCCCAGGGGAGGGGATTATCTTGCGGCACACGACCATCTCCTCCCCCCTTTTTTTGATTCACAGACTGGTACCCTTGGCAGAAAAGCCGAGCAGCTGCGCTTTCTTCGCACTGTTGATCCCCATGCGGTCTAGAGAAGTGGAGGTAGCCACGGACGCGCTATTGCCTTGCATTTCCCCTGCCTTCTCTCTAAACGGGGCGGCCGTGCTTTTCCTCTCCGTTCGCGCCAACGCCTCAGGGCAATCGACGACAGCTTGACGTCGGATTGGCTGCCATGCTGTCCGCACAGACTACTGCTCGCCACACCACTCGCCTTATCTGCAGGTTTGCTGTCCTGTCTTTGGCGCTGCAGGACCGGCGGAGAAGAGTACGGAGCGGGGGGATGGGGCGATCCCGTCCAGGACGGGTCTCTTTTTGTTTGGTATCCGAGTGTGGTATCAGAGGGAGCGCAAGTGCTATAGCTTTTTCCTGGTCCTCTACGCTGCCTGCGCAGCGTTGGGTAAGCGGATGTGGTGTTCGGTGATCAGGGTCTCCCCCTTTTTGCCCTGACCTGTCATTCACTCCACGCCAGCGAAGCCATCAGCTTTTTCTCTGCGAACAGAGGCAGCGGCGTCCTCTGACCGATTTCTCTGTTGCAATGGCATGCTACCTGGTCTGGCTGCCCTTCACTTGGTTTTACTCTGCCTTTTCTCTACTTGTCGATGATCGTACGATCTCACGTTCCGCGGCGAGATGTACCTAGTCATGGTACAGGATGCCTTGCCTGCCACGGGAATCGGGGAATGTCGACCACATCTTCCCAGAATTTTCGAAACTGATTCGGCGTCTTTCATCTGGTGACCCCTTTCTGACTTATCTTTTATCTTGTAGTCTCTCATGGGCCGACACTGCGGCCTCGACCGTAGGGCGGGCGTACGGAAGACGAACGCCTCCCCTACCTTCCGCCGTGTCTGTATCTTTCCGAGTCCCGGGGTGGTGGCCAGGGGAAGCCGAAGCTGAGGAGCACGACGACGTGTCTTCCGCTGCGTCCGCCAAGTCTACCGCAGTAGAATTCAAGGCGAATGGTAATGCCAACGGACATGTAGACTCGACGAAAGCAGCCTCGCAGAAGCGCTCCACTCGTCGAAGACAAAGGAAAATAACGCTCCGCATCCCGACGCCATTTGCGCCCCGGAAGAGCACGGCTGGATTTGCAGCGGCGTGTGTGACGGGGTCGTTGGTGGCGTTGGTGTTCTGGGCGGGTCTCCTTGGTCAGGATGGCAGTGTTAAGGGCGTTGCGGAGATGCGTGCTGTTGCGGAAGGTAACTGTCCGCGATCTACGTATGGGGAGAACTGCTGACGCTCAAATACTCTTCCAGGGTCGCCCAACGCGGGATACCACTCGCAATACTCCATCGCGGGACAGTACCTGCGGAGTCGCAGCCGGGGCGAGAACGGCGAAGAAGGGAAGGAAGGGGTCGCTGCCTGGGTGGGGAGGTGGTTAGATTCGTTGGAGGTGTCGCCTTCCCAGCCGTCGCCAAGCGCTCTATCACAGATGGCTTGGTCGTCGCCTACGGCTGCTGCTACGAACGGCAGTACGCAGGTGCAGAAGACGCAGACGCAGCATGCGACGACCCCTGCGCGGTTTGGTGTGAAGGGTGTATTGGGGTTGGCGCCGACGGTGGTGTGGGCGGGGTTGGTTAGTGGGGTTGCGGAGGCGTTGGGTGAGTTTCTGATGTTTCTTTCCGCCATCGGTGACCCCGTAAATGTCCGGGTGCTCGCGTGTCTGGTGGGGGCGAGAAGGTGGAATGCACTAGTCGGGACGAGAATTGTCTGGCTGTCTCGACTCTATACTCCATGCTTTTTGTTCGAGGAGAGGGGTTGCGACGCACGTTTTTGCAGGCTTGGCCTTTGCCCCTCCGTGTCCCTGCTTGTATTGGCTCTGCTCTCATTGCCTTGTCCCCTTCGTGATAGTTGACGACGTATGCTAACGTAACGAATTCGTATAGATCTCGGAGGCCTCGACGATAACCTGACCCTGCCCATCATTTCAGGCGGCATGCTCATGGTGTTCTTCCGGCTATGGGGCTGGGTTGGTGGTCGCGTATGAATGAGGATGAATTCCGTCCGGCCTGCGCATCTATCTAAGAGCGGCCGGGAGATGACATTGCGTCAGGCGCAAATAGATGACGGAATGAAGGAAGGAGCTGAATAGACGATAGACGATGACCCCGATTATGAAGAAGACCAGGACGACGGAGACGATGATGAAGAATTTAAATTCTAGACTGTGCGCCATTTATCTCATGTACTTTTTCCCCCCATCCCTTTTCCATTGCATTTTATTTGTTCCCCATCGCATTCCCGTTCCCCCTCCGAGACTCTTGTTCCTCCCTACTGTATCACGGACCGTCTCGACGCCACAATCTTCCGCTGCACATCTTTTCACCGCCATCTATCCACTTATACTTTGTGTGCATGTGTATTTATCCCCCAGCATCCACTTCTCGCGCCCTCCTCGTGTTATTATTGCCCACCAACCTTGTTTCTTATCTGCTTGCGATACATATACGTACCGTAGCCGGCGCCGCTGCGTCGGCGGCGGGCCTCTATGGACGGCGAAGAGTCTGGGAAGGGAAGGAAAAGTATAGCTCTTTTTTTGTATACCTTTACTGTTACGATGTGCGTACAACGTGTACGTTAATGATTTTTCTTTGTGCTCCTCGATTGTTGTCTATACAGTCGTCTACTATGCACTACACCACCGTTTGTTCCGGACCTCCGGAGGACGTTTTGACAGATGCTGTTAGCTGACATCTCCGAAACATTCCCTGGAGACCGAAACATCGATTCCCAGACAATCCGTCGGCGATGATGTCCTGGGGACATTCTGCGCTGAAGCTCTCCAGGACATTAGAGCCAGTTTGCTGACGGCGCTTGCCATAAATAATATTTGAATTGCTTCTTAAATTCGATCAAAATACAAATAAAAAAATGGTATTGCAAGCAACAAAAGTATACATTGAGTGGCTACACAAATGATTCTAGGAGGGAGAGGAGAAGAGGAGGGAGAGGAAGTAAATGATAATTTTCCGGAAGATGGAGAGAAAGAGAGGTGGGGAGAGGGCCGAAGCGTGTTGATGAGAGAGGCTTGGGGAGGACGACGGCAAGGACTTTGATGAAGGTTTGCATGGGTTACACTCTTGAGAAGTTTTCAGCTTGCGGCCTTGGACTCTTGCGACCGTTGTCTTGCAGTCTCAGCCTTGCACAGTGAGGTTCTTGGATCTTGCGGACTTGCGACTCTTGCCTGAGGTGGAGAGATCTTCGTGCCACAACGGACTTGAAGAGGCTTGAAGATTGAAGCTTGAAGGGATGTTGAGGAGAGATGACAGTGTCAGAGGCTTCGAGCTTCCTTCTGGGGTGTCGTGAAAGACGAGGAGTTTGGAGGGGGGATGAGGGAAGAAGACAAGAGAGTGACGTGGCAGCGGAGACCGTAATGACAAACATCACCATTGAATGATGCCACGTCATGATGCGATGTGGGGACTTCATCGTTTTCTCGAGTTCGACGCCAAATCCAGCAGCAAAAGGTTGCGTCCGCTCGAGGAACTTCATGAACTTCCTTGGAATACATTGTGCATTCAATACTAAGTCACAAGGAGTTTATTGGGGGATATAGCTACTCCAAATACAGTACTTGTTGAATCAGACGAGCTTAAGATTCCAGTATATATCTTAAGATTTGAACAACCTTCTAGGATGTCCTTCAACCATCCACAGACTGTCCCAACCACGCTTCTGAGGACATTTCGAAATTGAGAGCTGTTGGAGCTCGCAAATCATGGTTCCGAGGACATCACACCTCGGACATTATTTTGACATTTGAATAAAATGGTGGTGTAGTAGGCCACTCGCCAAAACGATTTAAACCGGAAGTGCCGCCAAATACGGTCAATATCCTGTGTTTTGTCCTATTTCATTTGGAAGTCTTTCCCCAACCCTTGTAAGGCTCCAACCTTTTCGTTTCCGTTTGCTCGGCCGGGTAAAACAAACGGAAACGGTTAAAAAACCGTTTAAAACAGTTTAAAACAGTTTATAAATGGTTGATTTCGCTGACCTCCTAGAAAGCGCGAAATAACGGGGTAAAGCTTCAAATGATGGCTGGTGGTGCAGAGGAAACAAATTTTCTGGCTCACCCGGGTCGTTGCTCGTAGCCTTGTCCATGGAATTCAGGTGTTCACCACGAAAGCTCACTTACCATATCGGGAATCCCCATCATCGCGCACGATCAGTGGCTGTGACTACCCGGAACTGCTGAGAATCCAGTGGTATGGAAGACCGATGTGACCGGAGACCTCGAGACACACTCTGGTAAACAAGATTTCCATGCATTTTGGCTGCTAAGTAGACCAATAGCCACGTAATTCCCCACAACCGTTTAAACCGTTTACAAACAGTTTAGAAAAGGTTCGGGCCCTCGAGCAAATAAAAAGGAAAAGGAAACGGTTATAACCGTTTATAAACTGTTTTAAACGGAAACGGTTGGAGCCTTAAACCCTTGTGCGGCACTTTGACGATGTCTGGACGACGTTCAAGTTTTCTTCCTAGTTCTGCACAAACGCAGCAGATATATTCGCTTTTGCGATCCCATGCGCCTTCTCCCTCTCATATTGCATCCGACTCCATAGCTCGCAGTCTCTCGGACGAGCTCGAACGCCAAGCCCAGGACATCGCACGTCTTCGAGCGAAATTAGCGAAAGCCGAAGAAGATCATGCTATTTTGGCGAAGCATTGTAGCAATGTACGGAGCCTGCTGGCCCCGATTCGTCGCCTGCCTTCCGAGCTGCTTGTCGAGATTTTCGTCGCGTATGCCGCGTTGGACGATGGGGAACAATTCATGCAAGATCGGGCGGAATGGATGGAACACAGAGCTCGGCGTTCGTTGGAAGCGCTTGCACAAAGGCCACTCCTCGTTCTCTCTCAAGTCTGTTCGCGATGGCATGGGCTTGTTATCGATACACCGACGCTTTGGAGTACAATCGAGCTCAACTCGCCTGAATTATGGACTCACAGACATGCGATGCTGTTGCTGAATTGCGCCCTCGAGCGTAGCGCCAATGCACCGTTGACAGTGGAGGTCTTCACCCTTAGAGGCGTCGACTGCCCCCAGCTTCTGAAGCTCCTTGGCCAGCATTCAAATCGATGGCGTAGCGCTTCCTTGTTTTGCAGCTTCGATGACTTCTACCATCTCCGAGATATCAAGGGGAACCTCCCTTTGCTGGAGACGTTGACGGTCCAACTAACCGACGAGTTCGACGACGCAAAAGCATCCCACTTGGTGGAACTATTCACCGAGGTCCCACGACTGCGCTCCCTTTCAGTCGGTATGCTACATGTTCCGACCCTAGTACAGATCCATCTCGATAAAGTCGAAGAACTGCATCTCCTCAGCCAGGACGCTCGATATGCTCCTGGTGCTGTGGCATCAATGGCCATGTTACCGGCTAAAGTCAAATTTCAGCTGGAACTTTTCATAAGTAACTGGGACGAAGAGAACATCACCGGCATCAGTGCCCCCGCCACATCTTCGGATATCGAGACTTTTTCAATTGGCATGCATGACCAATTCGATGCGGCGCACTGTGTCAAAGCGCTAACCGATATTCTCGATGCCCTCACGTTGCCTCGACTTCTTCACCTGGGGTTCCGGTCCGAGGATGCGCCGACTTCTCTCTTGTCTTGGGCACACACGCCGTTCTTGAATCTTGCCACGCGCTCGTCTTTTCAAACCCATCTACGGTATCTCTGCATATCCGATGTTATCATCACAGAGCCCCAGCTACTTCAGGTTTTGTCTGTCTTGCCATTGCTGCAGACTCTGGCAATTTCGGACCATGTCACGACTGAAGGAAATCAATACGGGGCGGACCAGTTGCTTCTCACAGACTCGCTGCTCGCCGCGCTCACCTTAGGCGCGGGCGACCAAACACGTCCTCTCGTGCCACAGCTTTGCGACTTCGAGTTTCGTTCCACGCTCAAATTCAAGGACGACGTATTTTATGTATTCTTATCGTCTCGATGCCAGCATAGTTCCACCCCTTTCGTAGCTCGCTTGTACTGGATCCAGGATCATGGCCGAGCACTTGATCCAAGTGTGGTCACTCGAATTCGGGATTTATGTGTCCATGAACGGCTTTCATGGGAATTTTCTGCCTCGGAATAGGATTCTGTTTTCTTGCGATTGAGGCTGGATTTTTCCTACCACTCGACATAAGTATTTCATAACTCGGAGTCAATTACAAATTCAATCTATTGAAACGCGCGGTACGAGCGTGCGGGTGAAAGAGGAAATGATCCTACAAACACAACACACAACCCAATACAGTGCACGCGCAAGTTCGGGGCTCCATGCACAGGAAATGCATGTGGCAACCCAAACGATCGTCGGTAGGCGATGAAGAAGAATATATAAATGATAAGAATGTTGTGCGCTCGCCAGCGAGCTCGTAAATGTTGACACTTAAGGGAATCCTTCCCACCATCGCATAATCCAACCCAAACTCAAATCCTTCAACGTTTCGTTCCCGTTCAATCCATACAACATCCAACAAATCAATCCAACCAAAACCAAGACAACTCCGAAGAATAACCAGATCGTTCCTGCTACGGGTTTGCACACAACGGTATGCAATCGATTCATAGGTGTGCAGGGTTCTGATGTTCGACTTCTGTTGTTCACCGATCAAAAGACAAAGCAGAAATTAGAAGAGAGAGAGAGAAAGTCAAATCATTGAGGGGAAGTGTACAAAATCGCGCGGCCTTATATACCCTTAACCCTAACCTTAGAATACACACCCTCCCAACGTGTCTTTCTCCCTTTCTCGCAGGAAACACGTAGGACGCGACGTGTTCAATATGTGACCATCACGCCACACGTGACCGTTACCGTGACAATACTTATGCCTTTCTTTCCGCTACTTACCACCATGTTCTCTCGCCGCCCCTCGCTTGTGTCTCCCTTCTACAGCGCTTCGGCCAGCTCAAATATCCTCCAAATGCTCAAATCAGTAAATTCCGGTGATTTCCGGAGCTTTCAGCCATGGACGGACTGGCACCTGCTCGGCGCTCATCACTATAGACTATGGGGGAATACATTTCTAATCAGGACTGTCCATTCCTAGGCTTTCAATGCCTCCTCTTCCATCCGATGCAGCTCCTGCCAGTCCGGCAACCCGAACCACCGCGGCAATTCGCTCCAAAAGCTGACTTTCTCCTCCGAACAAATTCTCTTGTATTCAGCGAGACAAACCTCACAAAATTCATGGCGCATATCCCTCCAATCCTCTTTCGTCCAAAAATTCAAAGGATCAGAGTCATGCCCTTTCCTACTTCGGTCGTCCACAAGTTTGAGCCAGTGTAACCTCGCCGCTCGACAAGCGAACGTCGAGCAGTGGTCGATTTCGACGAGTAGGAATCGAGAAATGAGACGCGTCGCTGATTTCTGTTTATCACGCGCGATGAGAAGCTGGCGTCTTTGCGTCACGGAGAGAGAACTTTCCCATTCCGGGAGAGCAAACAGTCCGGCCAAATCGATCGTACAGCATCTGTAGGCGATTGTGGGGATACTCCAGAGAGCTCCGACCTCTGAGGCAACTTGGAACGCGGCGAGTAAAATACCGCCCGCGCCCGGGGACAATGTGCGATCGTCCAAGCATTCTTTGTCTGCGTTGACGGACAGCCGAGTCAGGCCCACTACGTCGGCCATAGAGGATGAAAAGAGGGCGGAGAAATGGAGGAGGGCGCGTTTGCGGAGGAATTTGACCTGGTAGATATGGGCGAGACGCAGAATTTCCAGGAGCGTCGGGATCGAACAGCGCTGTGGGGGTGGTAGGAAGTAACTGTTAATATGAGCCAGCGCCACTGATGAGTCATTTTCTTTGATTAGGGAAGTTCGAGACCACGTACTCCGCGTCGAACAGGGCTTTCAGGAAATGAGTTACGCTGGTAGCAGAATGAGGTAGTACGAGAACGGGGCAGCCGAGCATCGTCGACAATTTTCCGGGGTTCTCGAGGAGCGTTTGTTTCAAGACAGGCGAACGAGCGGCGAGGAAGCCTTTGGATACGCGGAAGAGGCAATCGTTCGCGCGCACGATCAGGTTATCTTCGTCAAACCATAATTCGTCGACCTGAGTGAGTGCCACTTCTCTTTCAACGGCAGTTTGCGCCACTGAAGCCAGTGACTCGTTGTCAGAATCGCATCCATTGGCAGCTTCGAGCTTGGGGATTGAATGGTTGTCAATGGCCTAGAAAGTTATGCTCAATTTGTGCGGAAAAGATGTGCATAAGCACAACAAGACACTCACCATTCCAAAATTTGGGCGGAGAAATATCTTGGGTGTCAATGTAAGAGTTGAGGAGTCCTGAAAGATGACGCTTATAAGCGACGCCCCGTGTTGCGGTGTCTTTGTTTGCTTTCGAACTCCGCCGTTAGCTTCCGGTCACTCGGCATTCGACTACTATTGCTCTTCACTAAAGAGGCCTGTTGTTGCGAGTGCATCCGCTAGCTTTTCATCAATCTCTTCGCGAGGGAGAGTAGATAAATATTCTTGATCGGGAGAATCCGATCACGCGAGTTTGAACCGTGGGAACGTAAAATTCAACCATTGTTCGCCTTGTTGTTCCCAGGCTCAGAAATCTGCTTCAAACTATAGGCGATCGCAGGTAGTCGAAAAAAAATCTGAAGCTGAGCTTGCTGAGTTGAACCCGTCAGGACTCAATCTGGTCGTCGTTATCAATTCTCATCACTGGTCCGCCAACTTTACATAAATTTTGGGTCCATCGAATTCTATCTAATTGAGATTCTATGAGAGAGTCTAGTGTCTAAGGTGTAGTGCGAATGCGTTCTAAGCGATCAATACGTTCAAGCGAGGCGAGTCGCTTGCTGAGAACAAGGAATCAAGCCGACTGGGATTATGCGGCCACCGTCAGGTCACATCTGGAAATCGGTTTCTGGTAGATAGAGCCTGGTGCGCATCATAGCGGCACGATCTCTATTTAGATCCGGATAGAGCCGAGGTGTCTGTGTAGAGCCACATAGAGACCTCTTCTCTTCATTGTGGCGGCAGCTCTAGAAACAGTCAGTCCTCTAGTAACCTCTATAAACAAGCCGCTATGACATCCAACGCTGATTACAGCTCAGCCAACGACGACTTGAACCAAAAAATTTCGAAGTCTTTCAAACTCCGAAGACATCAACAGTGACGCCGTGACCGACACGTCACCAACTCACCTTGCTTCCTCCCACCATGTCCCTCCCTTCGCTGCCTCAACTGCCCTCTCAAATGCCTTCAAGCTTCAAGCCCTGCTATATTCATGGAGCTCTGTGCCTTCCCTCAACACATCAACCGTTTTGCAAGACCGGAAGACGCTACAAGCAAATTGCCGTCAAGACTCGGAATGTCGTCAAGGCTCAAGCACTCAAGTCTCAAGACCTGGTACAAAACACTCAAGATACTGGTTAATTCAAGAACTTTTTCACGGTTTCAAGACTTAGACATAGTCTCTGGCCTCATGGGCTCTTGGTTTCGAATCTTCCTTTGTGAGGACGGATTTGTGTCGGATTCGCGCCGATGGTATGTCATCACGTTCCCCCTTTCGTCTGCCCTATCTGACTCGGTCGCAGTCTCTCATTTACATGCTGCCTACATCCTCTTTTACATATCCACCCCACTGTTTTCTCGTAGAGCGCCAATATATTTCGTTTTCCACCATCCCTGGATGCATTGTGCGAGTAATGAGAGTTCCGATAACCGGCCTCAGATCGGCGTGTTGCCATGGAATAATGATGTGCTCTACAGAGCTCTACAAGGCTCTACACGCTCTCTGGCTCTATGCCTCTAATGCTCTATGCGCTCTATAATGTTCTATATTCAAGCTGGGGGGCTCTAAATTTAGGGGACCTGTCTCCCCGTCTACAGCTCTACCAGACTCTTCATGGTACCCTATAGCCAGGGTCTTTTTCCAGATGCAGTTGTCGTGAACCGATATTGAGCAGGAACGCCGCTTCCCTGAGCAAAGTATTCGTTAGTATTCTTGCATTTAACAATCGAGTCAAGCCAAATAATGGACGCACCGGCGGACAGGTACCAGCAAGTGCTGTCTCCACCACCGAAAGGAAAATTTTGGAGCCAGCGTCTAAGTGGGAGATGGAGGGGACAGTCAGAGTCTGTGGGACGGCGACGCTTCCGGGAAGTGGTTGAAGGCCTACATAGGATACACGAGAAAATGCTAGTCAGTAAAAACCACATAGCTTAGAAAAGAACCTCCGAGTCACCGTAGTTGGGAATCAAAAATTGGCCGAAGAATGTGGTGTACGTTCCTTCAGGGAAACCGCCAGTGCCGTTCAGTGTCCCCTGGGCAGGCTCGGACTCCGAAAGGTAAACGGTGATCGGGGTGTATCCCTCATTGCACCAGTTTGAGTTGACGTAGGCGAATGGAATGACGTCGCCAGAGGTGACCGTGAGCTGCGCGGGGGGCTCAACGATGGAGCCTGCACTGCTGGCTACTCCAGCTGAGGGAGGGACCAATCCGACGACGGAGGAAAAGTATGAGGAAGCGAGAACGGCGGCGCTGACGATGGCGAGGGAGTACATCGGGCTGAGTGAGTGAAAGAGCTGCAACTTAAGGCGGTGTGGAACCTGAGAGACGCAGACTTTCAGCAGGGTATTTATACTATTCTCGGAGGGGTTTAAATTCCAACTTTGGTATCGGCGCTTCTGAACCGGACTGGGAGAAACTGGAAGTCTGTAGTACCACATTGTTAGCGCAGTTAGGACGGAGTACTCAGCGCGGCGAGGGCGCCTTAGAATTGGAAGCCTAGTCAGTGAGAAAATCGATGGTCGGTTCGGGGTTCATTACTATACCTGAGAGATCAAAAAAAGCGGGTGAAACAAACGAAGTGCCATTATGCACCGCCTCGACGTTCAAGTTGAAGTTTTTAAAATCGGAAGCAGTAAGTACGGACTTTAAAGGGGGGACCTTATTGGAAGAGCAGAGAAAGAACTGCTAGCAAATTTAAATCTTCCAGCTTCCCGAAACAAAAGCACGCGTCAACCCAAGCTTTCAATTGCGCAGAGAAATCATTTCTTTGTCTGACAGTTTTGGTTTATCCTCTTGTAATCCGAGCCACCGCGTATCAGAAGGTCCATACGGATTAGCTTCCACTGTTGAGCAGCCGCCTTAATTGCGTCCCGGTAGTTTCCTCGAGCGGAAATAATCTGGAACAAGCCGACAGGATGCCTCAGTACGTTATCTCGTAACCAAAACCTCGATGTCGGCAGAAGGAAGCAGACCGAGTTCGAGGCTGTTTCATCGAAAGAGGATAGGAACAGCGCTGCAGCATGTGCATGTGGCGAAATCGATGTCATTCAATTCGTGTGAAGCGCACGCAAAGAAACGCTACTTTGAGGTTTGCCGGCCGTCGCATAGACCTAAAGGATTGAAGGTGGAATAGAAAGGCCTACAGAAAAGAGCTGCAATGATTCTGAAGGGCAGATGGATGCCCAATTCCAAAGTCAGGCGAAAACTCGGGACGATAGAAGTATCCCTGAGGAGCGAGCCAGCGTCATCGATATCCTGAGCGTAATTTTCGCTAGTGGTGCCATAACTTGCAAGAAGGCGTCTGAATCCGTAGCTGAGCTGAGCTTCAGAAGCAGGAATGAATCCTCGAAGCGCGGCGAGAACGGTTCGTGCAGCGAAGGTTAACCCGCAGCGCATTTTGGCCATGGATGCATTGCTGCCATCCACTCTGAATCCGCCGGGCTGAGTTTGTCGTGTGATATTCCCGAATACCAGAGTAAGTAGTACGAAAAATTCAAGGAAGATGCCGAGCTCGGTCCAGGATGTAAAGGGGTGTGAGTCCAGTACGAGATCCAAGCGAACATCATGATTTCGAGAGTCGGGACATGTCGTTAGGCCGATGGTGGAAGCAGAGCGGGACGAAGACAAACTTTTCTCGACGATCGGGGGTTGTGAATCGCGTGCTTGATTCGGGCAGCTCCGACGCGCCAGATGGGAGAAGAAGCAGAAAGTGTCTGCGACGTAACCTGTTGCCCGTGTGAATGCCTCCCTTCTTACATAAAGATTGAAAAATGATATGTTGTGAACGAGGAAAAAAAGACATGGATTGCTACCATGTTATTCATCTGACGCTACTGAGAGTCCCATCGCCAGACGCGATCTCCTGCCCTGGATTTGCCCTGAATATAGCCGTAAAATGTGTAAGGAACAACATACCATCTGCATGAGCCTTAACGCACATGGCCTTCCGGAAACTCTACTTGAGCCCCCAGCAAAGTTAAACCGTCTCTGAACGGACTAAACACTTCCTTGTTGGCAACAACACGATACCAGTTGTTATATAAGACAATCCTCTGCAGTTTCGTCGCGAATGTCGGCGACAGCAGAAGGTTGAAATGATTCTTGATCGTGGCCCAGTCTCGCACGACCGTGACGGCGGAGTGGAGGCGAATGGAGGATAAGAGCCGATGTGGTTTTTCGGGCTCCAAGATAGTGCTCCAGACGTCGTAGCACAGTTCCTGCAGACGGGGGCAGCGCAGAAAGATGGCGTTGAAGGGGATAGTGGAGCGTGAGCCGAAGAGTTCGACTATGCGGACGAAGGGAAAGACTGGGGGTGGGGGATCTGGCTCCGATTCAGCGTCTGCTGCGAAGAAAGATGCGGAACAGGTGAGTCGGGTGAGGGTTTGCAGTTTCATCCCTGCTAGAAGTGCGTTGTTCAAGCTCGAGCATGAAGGAACCAGTGAAAGATGCTTTATTTTTTGCAGCGCGTCCGATTCCGGGAAGGGGAGAGCGTGGACATCTGTCGGCAGGGTGGTCGAATTGGTGAGGAAGAGAAACGAGATGTTTGGAGCCATTGCGAGTACTTTGCGCAGTAGAGATGCATTGCACGTCGCCTCGGTCCAATAGATATGGGTCAATGAGTGAAACGGTCCAAACTGCTCGTGATCGGTGTCCACATCCCTGATTCGGAGCGGAGACTTCGAGCCCTCGTTGGATAGGACAACGAGACGCAGGCCTGGGCAGATCGCGAGGACCGTGGTGTTGCGGTCGAAACGAGTGTTCGACAGCCTTACGCTACGAACAAGCCTCGCGTTTCCAAACATTGTCAGGGAATCGTAGAGCGCGTCGAAGTCTGCCACATCGACTTGGATGTTTTCGTACAAGAGTTCTTTCGCATAGTTACTCCATAGCCTGCATACAAGCACCAGAGAGTATGCGTTCTGACGCACGCAATTGAGATTCAGCCATCTGCTGAATTGGGTTGATTCACTCACCCGCCAGAAGCGGCCGACGTCTTGAAGTGGGTCGGTAATGGGTATGTACTGGAATTGTTCAGAGAGTGATATATTCATGGGCGATGCGTCGGAAGTAGCTAGTCGATGGATGTGAAGCCAGATCTCGGCGGGTAGGGACATAGCAGTATTCATACTGCAGTACCGTTGAGGACGAACGTTATCGAGAGAAGCAAGCTGGGAGACAACGCACAACACCGACTGGAGATCAGAGATCAGTGATGGAATTGATCGCACCTTCGTGAGTGATCACAGACCTTCACGAGACCAGTGTTCCTTCTTAAGGCCTTATTAAGGGCACCTCCGAAGGCTAAGGCCTTAAAGGCCTTAATAAGGTTATTAAGCGCTGCATATTAAGGGGGGTTAGGATGAAAAATTCGAATTTTTCCGAGCATTTTCAGGTGCATTTTTCGGGGAGTTCCAAACCGGATTTGCTTCTTATGGGTTGCTCCAGCTGAGTTTTGGCTGAGATTGATGCTTGTGGACCAACACGGCAGCGTATCAATTAAATTGCTCCCTCCATGGCGATGCAGGTCATCGAACAGAGGGCTTGGCCCATGTTCCGATTCGGCAGAATCAACGGCACCTGCAGTATGCTGTTGAATCTGTTCCACAGTGCTGCGGCAGCTGCCAGCTTGCCACGCATCCGAGCTGCCGAACCTGCAGAAGGTAGCCGAGAAGGTGACGTAATTCAAGGTAAGGCTTAATTAAGGGTTAAGATGGATCCAGCTTCATGTTAAGCCTTAGCATTAACTTGAAATTAAGGGTTAATTCATTCTAAGACTTAACCCTTAGGAGGAACACTGCACGAGACAAGGAGAAATGCGGAGCAAGCTAGGTCTTCGAGCTCTATGGGCTCGTGCTGAGGGAGAGGAGGAAAGAGGTGAGGAGAAAGGTCTTGTGTGGGTGTGCGGGGGGTTTGGCCGTCCCGGCCGACTGCGCTTTGCCGCGAGCGACTATGCAGCGGGAAAGCGAGTCGGAAGAAGCCGGGACGCGGGAACGGCCGAACCCGTACGCAAAAGCGACCGAGGGTCTGGATGAAGGAGACCCGCAGCCACTAGAGCGTAAGCGACAGAAAAGGAAGTGGGTGGGTGGGCAAAAGCTGAGCTGAGGCGAGAAAGACGCGTAGAAGAGCCTTGAGAGCAGACGCGACGATGAGCGGAGGTGATCAGGAGATCAGTGGCTATGTCGGCAGGGCCGGCACGATCCGCCGTGCTCTTGTCTAGCTTGCCGTACACTCAGCCAGGCTCGCAAGCTCGCCTTTGGCTGAGCTCCCAAATATTTAGGCTTTTATAACTACGCCTGAATTCAAAATTGCTCGATTTATCGACAAGAAATCTTGTGCAAATCTTGTTAGGGCAAGAGAACGCGGTCACATGACTGTGTCATGACACCGCGGATCCGCGCGTTACCCATAGTATAAGTACCTTGTATTACCTGGTTTTTACCTGGCTTACATTCACAAGTCAAAAAGCTGAGATTATTATGATTCCCACCGGGTTTTATGGCACGGATGATCAGTAAGAGCGTCAAAGTGGCGATATCGACCCATGAACTTGCACTTGCAAGGGGCGGTGAGGCCCGTAAGGAGTCAGAAAATCATGTTTCATGTGCCTCTTATAATGAGGCCTTCGAAGTGAAGCATGATACGTGTATCGGACGCGTGAAGTCCGGCACAGGGAGACTAGGGTCCAGTTGGGCGGGACAGATTGATGTGTGGCCATGGTACCGGTTGGTTAGGTCGGTCAAAGGGGTGTTTAGTTTCCTTCTATTTTTGGGAGGACTTTCAAAGTTCTTCCGAGGCGAAGATAACTTGGAGGGGTGGCCAGCAGGAGTGGCCAGGAAAGTCTGCGAATTCTCGACAGACACCGGGACTGCTATGATTTGCTCCGAGTCGTGTTCAGCTGTGGCAGTCTCAAGCTCTGCGAACTTGCCAGTGAGAACGAATTCGTTATAGAGAGATTTCGTGATCTATATCAAATGAATTAATCTGTATAGATTTAGGCATCGAAAGAATGCACGCACCTCGATGAACTGCCCCCCGAGGTGATCAGCAATGAACTGTTTTTCCAATTGTCTCCCCCTAACCCTAGCTCAAGCACTGTTACGGTGGAGTCATCCATTTTGGACATCTCAGCGTTAACCAGTAAAGAGTGTAAGATTTGGATTTTTGAGAATGCGGCTAACGCGTCCCAAGGAGTGTCTACCGGAGGAGTGGCGATTCCAGACGCGCCATCTTCAGGCATGCCACCCGTGTAGTCAATGAAGGAATCGGCGAATGCGATCATTTTCTCCTGTTCTGGTGTTATTTTGAATGGCATGGAAAAAACTGGGTGAAGATGGGTGGCAAATTGAAATCCGTGAGTAGGTGGGTCTGTGCAAGAATTCGAGACGACTCGGAGTGGTCACGGTAATATATGAAGAGGTACTGCAAAGAACAATACACTTTTTCCTTCAAAGAATTGGGGCGTCGTGA
This sequence comes from Favolaschia claudopus, assembly GCA_037176885.1. NCBI lineage: Eukaryota > Fungi > Basidiomycota > Agaricomycetes > Agaricales > Mycenaceae > Favolaschia > Favolaschia claudopus. Next base: position 104,114 of record JAWWNJ010000036.1, on the reverse strand, counting down.
ACAAACACTGGCAATACTACTCTTTTTCTTCAAAACGATCAATGGCGATTTTCATGGAGAGGCCATAACTTGAACACCGAATGTGATTGGCCAGTAAGTACAGGTCGGACGCTTGTAAGACGCTCCAGGCTACTTTAAGTACTTAGCTCTAACTGTTAATTTATTGAGTTATTGCAACTTGAACTTGAAGCAAAAACCTACAATCTGATTTATACTGGTTCTTTTTTCCGCGCGAACCAAGATGAGCCGTGGTATTGCAAGATTCCAAGTCTCGGTTTGAAACAAAGGACCGGAACATGAATTCAAGCTGATGCCCAATTGATGCCGTGGCTCCATCACTGCATCAAGAAATCGTTCCCAGGCTCTCCTTTCCCCTCAACGACATCGACGAAGTAGTCGGAATCACTCGCCATATGGATATTGATTCACTGGACGCGTCGTGGGATGAATATGACTTTAGCGGCGTACGCATGCGGCGCATACCTAAGGCCGTGTGCGCCGAAGCGGAGGCAAAGTGTGTTTTAAGTCCCCCCCCTAAAAATTAAACCGAGTTCTAAACTTGAAGACTGATCTTGTTTTCAGTCTGAAGCGCGGAAAGAAGTTTCTGGAGGCGAAAAATCCCGAGCAAGCGGTTATCTGCTTTCTCAAGGCTCTGGAAGACCCCGAGAATCTCGCCGAATGTAACAGCGTCTCAAAACTGCTACCTCGCAAGATGGCGATCGAGTACTTGAAGATTCTGGTCAAAAGAGGTGAGCGTGGGATGGCTTCAACATGCAGAAACTTGGTCATCTCTAAAAATCTGTAAGGTCGTGAATACATAGAAGATATTCTGCATCCGAGTTGCTTCGAGGTGGACGAAGAGGGTCCACGACTGTGGGGATACATTGAGGCTCGACCGTATCTGAGGACACGCTGCGTCTTATTGCGTGAATATATGCTCGATAAACGCTGGGAGGACGCTGTGTGAGGCCGCTCTCGAATTCTTCCTGCCATTGACTAAACAACTACAATATTGCATTTCATAGCGCGCTCAACATTGACATGATCCGATTTGACGGCTCAGGACAATGCGCAAGTCTAGGACCATTGCTCATCCGAGTTGGCAGAGCCGTCGATGCTCTATATTTCACTCAGAAGTGGCTCGAAGTCGTTGATCGGCCGCCTGGTTCCGGTGTCGATTTCGACTCTCCGCGACGGACTCCCATGTCGGACACTGAATACGAAAAGAGGAAGGCCGGATGGAATGACCTTCAAATCTCCCACTCTGCTGCGCTTGCGGCTTTCATTTGTGACGGAGATACTCCGCTTGCGCGCCAGTATTTGCATCTTGCGGTTCAAGTGACTCCCTCCGTGCTCATTAAGGTTATCGGCAAGTATAAGGAGCGCGGTATGTTAATTTCGAGGTTCATTCCACACGAGGTGTTCACGATACGAAGTCGAAGGCGATACACACCCTGTCCGAACATCTAATGGTCCTGAGGATGCCCGAGATCATCTCTGGTTGGCTCAAGATCTGTGGATGCAGGATGACGTGTGGAATTGGGTTGCGAACGACCCCGTCGTGAAAGTAAGCGTTCTGCGTGAATGTACCGAGCCAACCTGTAGGAAGAAAGAAGAGAGTGTTGGGGAATGGCAAAAATGCTCCGGTTGCAAGAAGGTGTGCAAATCTTAACTTCCCTCGCTCAAAAGGCTGTTACAACGTTCGTTCATAGGCATGGTATTGCTCACGCATCTGTCAGAAGGCTCATTGGCCCGGTCATAAATCGGCCTGCACAGAAGAACAGAAATATGCGCGTCAGAGAAGATGATGTGAAAGGCATATTCTCCGACTGCTCGTCCAAACGAACTTCGATATCAGCAATTTCTCTGGCTCAGGAGATATTGAAGTCATTCAACTCTTTCCAGGAATTTATTCTTTCTTGTACTACGGATTCACAATCGGCAGTGCACATAGTCCGTGTTTGGCAACTTTCGCATTTCCTTAAAAACCCTGATGCGAGTGAGACCGAGCATCGCCACAGATACCGTGGGTGAGCGCTCTCCGAACATAACGTATCAGTGAGTCGGTAATTACTCATTCGTTGAGCACATTGTCAACTGAGAGACACGAGTCGAGTCAGGATTCAATCACAAGTCGATCAACAAGTCGGTGCTCTTGCTGTCTACCCGGTCCACTGGCATGCTTGACACCGAGGCTCTAGAACGGATTCCTAAAGTATGATCTTATCTCTCGCATGCATTCATTGAGGTGGCTGGTCTCTATGCATTGAATATCCCTCTGACGGGCAGCCGGAAGTTACCGGTTCCCGCAACTACCCCAGCCCAAATGGGGACCGAGTTGATCCGTCCGTCTGGAGTCATCGGTTTAAAACTTATGTGGAACGAAATAGCATTAACAGTAGCCCAATATATGTTTATACATCGTGCTATCTCTTCACCGCCTCGGCAGATCACCAGAGAACGCTCAGAACGTCAAAATGCCCGTATTATGGAGCGAGGAGAAAGTACAGAAAACCTCGCCGACACCTACCACCCCCAGGAAATGCATTGATGCACTTGCGTCCGGCGCACCGGACACGTCGTGTGGGGCTCCAGGCAGGGAGCTCGGAGCTGCGCAGGCCAGCCCTTCATCGCTCCATCGGTTTAAAACTTCAAGGTCAAGAACCTTCCTTCACTGGAAGGTTCGCGAATGTAAATAAATCAAGATCAGCGGTTGGCGCCTTGATAGAATTTTACTGGTCGTATCAGCATGCTCAACGCTGGAGAAACGGTGCGTCATCCCGATTTTGATCTTTTTTTTTTTTCGATTTTCATCAATGAATCCCGGATTCTACGGCGCATCCAGTGCAATTCACATAATTTCCGGTAGACTCTAGAGGTTTGACCTTAGTGTTGAATCTCAAGGCACAAGAAACAAGCAGCAACTCCACGCGGCGTCCCGCATTTGGATGATGCTTTCGGTCGTTGAGTTCGCTCAACAACGCACACTATCACCGAGCTTTCCGACGGGATGCATCGGTGTAAACGCCCCGCGTACCCACGGCGGGCACGCGGCGGAGCCTACGGTCTCAAAATCTCGCTTGTAGTTGGCAAAAACGGCCGTACCTGGTGGCATGTCAGGCTCACTCCACCCGTGCAGGTCGCAGCTGTTGTTTCAGAGTGTGCGCTTGGTGAAAAACCTTGTGGAGAACCTTCATGATGTCCCATGAGTCGAGGCATCTGGATTTTGAACTCGAGGGTATATATACCTCGTAGTTTCGGAGGTGACGATATTCGCACATTCGTTGAACTCGTCATGACAGAAGGAGGACCGTTTACGATTTCTTTCGACGTGCCAGCGGCGAAGCCTCGCGCTTGTACAAATTGCAAGTTAGTATACCGGTCTTAATCTTTTTGTTGACTACTCATGTGAATTCTCAATAGACGACGTAAAATTGTAAACGAATATCTTCGCTGCCTCATAATTTGCTCACTGCTCCGGTCCGCAGAAATGCGACGGCGAACGTCCCAAGTGTGGGCCATGCTCGCGCTCAATGGGCTTCCAAGACTGTGAATTTGCCGATGACGGGCCAACCAGAACTCAGATACTTGAGCGTGGGTGGCTACGTTTTGATTCCATTCCTGAGTCTCACCGTCTAACAAAGATCAAATTGTCATGTTGGAGAACCGCATCCAGGAGTTGGAAAAGCCTAAAGACAGTGAAGAATCTCTATCCCCTCAGCGATTCTATGCTGCGGAGCGCCGTGCGGCATCCCTTCCTGCGCTTTATCGGGGTGGTTCTCCGGTGCATCTTCCAGTTGCTCGTGCGTTATCATGTACTATCTCGCCTCTGCCTGACGAGGTCATAACAGATGCTGAGTTGTCTTCGGGTACCTCGACTCCATTAACCATACACTCAGAGGTAAGCAGTTTGCACATTATTTTCCTTCGGCCTCAGTTTATATGCATTTGCAGGGAATTCCTTCGATGGAGCTAGATCCCCTGTGATTGATTTATATTTTTTCTCCCGCTCTCCGCTGACTATGATTGTTATTTATTATGATCATATAATGCAGAATTCACAACTTCCTCCAACATGGTTCGCAATTTGGTTTTTTCCTTCATGTTGGGAATTTCCGGGGATCCGTCTTCGGGCAAAACAGACAGCGTCCCGGAGCAGGTCTGCTCGACGTGGTGCACCTATGGGCAATTCATCTTTCAGGCACGGAAGAATACATGCCGTATGAGATCGGTTACCTTTCGCGGGCGCTACGTGCGACAGCAGATGCTCTATCAAGCCTCACCCATCCCAATACTGTGCTGCACTGTGTTCAGGCGGAAGTACTTTTGTCGCAGTATTTCCTTCGAAATACAAGGTTCCTGGAGGGGAAATATGTGCGTCCCAATCTCAATTATGCATGTCCTATATCCGACTAAGTATAACTTCGAACAGCATTTAAGCGCTGCGGTGTCCCTCGTCATCAGCTCCGGCCTACATCGCATACGCACTGCGGACTCTTACGCTATGGGAGGACCCCTCGGGCCTGCGTTCCATTCTCTCGCCCCACCCCAAGACGCGATAGAGGAGTGCGAGCGAATCAATGCTTTCTGGACTGTTCTGACCATGAACAACTGCTGGACAACCGCTGATGGGTCACCTTCGAATATATCATACACCGTTCCAGACGCGCGGATCGATACGCCGTGGCCGATGGATATAAACAGTTCGGACTTTCAGGTAGGGTATCTGTTGAGAGCTCTCAGCGATGAGAATCGACTGATGTACGTGGGTATAGCCTCAGCTCCTCCCTCAGTCTGGCATGGGCACCGTTACGAATTTTCTCGCCAATCTTCCAGACAATGGTATCTCTGAGCCGGCACTGCATGCAAAAGCCGCAATTCTTTTCGAGCAAGCTTCGCGTCTAGCATCCCACTACCGCCCAAGTGAGCCCTCTCCTGTTCTCAGTCATATTTAATGATTGATCTGTTGCAGACGTCATGAACAACGACCAACTCAGTCAATTCTACGTTTCATTCAACTCGATTGACACGTTAATCGAACAGTTCAAATCAAGCATTCCCACAATTCAGATGCATGCGACCCGGGAGATGCTGATCATTCACAGCTTGACGTATGTTGCTACAATTCAGTTGCACAATCCCTTCATCATTGAGAACGACATGTCGCGATTGCGCGGGCTGGACGCGGCGAGGGTTATTGTGGCGTGTCTTGTTCAGGCTCCGATCAATGAGTTCCGCTACATCCACCCGATTATGGGGGTACGCCGTTTTTCTCAAACCACTGAAAAATTGATCAGCTATGTGCTTCATAGACATTACTCATGGCAACGTCTCAAGTATTCCTCACGGAGCTAAGGAGATTGAGACGCCACAGGTCTTTCGACAGTCCCATACCTCAGGAAGAGAGAGCGATTATGGACGCCGTGGAAACGGTCCTCGCAGTTATGAACATCTTCGCCCCGGAATGTCGGCTCATGGGTTCGTTGTTCTCTCTGCCCCGGTTCCAATTCTTCGACTGAAAGCTGTATCAGGCTCTCAGCTTACTACTATGCAGCAGCTGTACCATGCTATCTGAGGACTGGGCAAGTCTCAGAATCGGAGCTTCCTTTCTTTCCGCCAAAAGTATCATTCTCAATCTCTGCCGCTTTATGTGCATTGTGTTTTACTCTAAAATCTAGAATCATAGAGAGTCCTGTCCCGTCGCTACCTGCCTCGTATTCCTTATCGTTAAATTCTTTTAATGTCAATAATTGTTCTATGACATTGGAAGTCACGCAGTACACGTACTGTATTGAAAGTCAGTTTCCAGGCGATGTTCAACCGTAAAATTGTCGAGGTTGAACCAAAATTGAACATCGTGGCAGTGCATTACGTATCATTGGCCCGGATCCGGTAACTGCCGGGCAACCCCGAACAACCGGGCTGAACCGGGTGGTCTTCTCTGACAACGCCCACGGCCAACCCGAATGCTCTCTTTTACATCACACTCTTCTTTTGCCTGAAAACCACTCGTTCCCTCGCCCTGGACAGTCAGCCGAGACACTGTTGTCAAATCTCGACCAAAGCACGATCACCCAGGCTCAAAGCCAGCATTTTCCCCGAATACAGCATCTCTCAGGCTGGCTCTGGTGATTGAATCGGACGTCAGCCTACGTTCAACTTGAAAGCAAGCCACTAGCGCCAAAGTAGAGCCTGCTGCCCTCCCGGTGGCCGATGCGTTTTTATCTGGCCCCCATGGTCGAAAGCTGAGTTATGTCTGACGTCAATTGCTTCCCGCCACTATAGCTGCGCCTGGAAATGCAAACCCAAACGAACCTGGGACCATGGCGAATAGTTAAACTCGGGTTTCTTCCAAACATCGCCGACTACAACCCGCAATGCTCGCCGATTCCCGTACCAGACGGTCAATCATCGCATCGATGTCGTCCTTTTTCTACATCTGCCCAGTCTCTCGTTTGCAAGCATGCACAGCAGTTTGCGCAAAATAGCTGGACTCCACGAAGGCTACGTCACATTTACGCGCAGTAACACTTAAATACTCTCCAGAGCCTTGCCACTGCATCCCACCCATCTCACTCACCATCATGGCCACAGCACTCTCAAACGCAGGAAAATCTCTCTCTGACGGCGCTTCTTCCCTTGGAAAAGGCGTACAAGATACCGGTTCGGCAGTTGGCCAAGGTGTTACTGATGCTGGGTCCGCTGTTGGGAAAGGCGCGTCCGGACTTGGTCAGGGCGCTGTTGATGCGGGGAAGACTGCTGGGCGGGGTGTAGGCGATTTTGCGGGGGGTGCGGGGAAGGGTGTCGCTGATGGGGGTAACGCTGCGTTCGACGGTGCTGGGAAGGCGGGTCAGGCGGTTGGCGATGCCGGGCAATCGGTTGGGAAGGGCATAGGTGATGCGGGGAAGGCTGGATGGGATGCAGGATCAGCTGCTGTGGGGAAGGGTTTCTCGAGCGGCTTTGAGATTGCCGGGGCTCTATCGAAGGAGGCGCTAGATTTGCAGCGAAATGTTGCGGGTGGGGTCAGTTCTCTTGGGGGAACGGCGGTCGATGGCGTTATCACTGTGGGTTTGGTTAATTTATTTGTTTGATGAGGAGCTGAATCATGGTAGGCTGTTACGACAACGACAGGCGCTGTCTTCGATCCAGTAGCGAACTCACTGAAATCCATCGAGGGCTTGGAAGGGCTTGGGGAGGGTATCGATAGCATCAATGGTCTGTCAACTGCCGCGTTGCAAAGCGTTGGCGAAACGACAAAGAAAGCGCTCAAACTGGCTGGTCGGGTGTGTGAATCCTCGGAATCCTTTCCAGTCTGTGTTGATCATGATATATTTCTTGATGCAGGCGCCGACTTTCTTTGACCCCAATGCCGACGGTATCGTCGAGGTATGTATCGTATAGCTTTTCTTTCTCGTGCACTTACGTCGTGTCTCCAGCTCGCAGACACTCAGCGCGGTTTCGCCCTTCTTGGCCTGAAGGAACAGTATGCGAAGATTGCAGCTTACGCCCTACACTCGACCTTCACGTGAGTTAATATCCTCCTTCATACCCGTTTTCTGAAGCATTGGCCGGCAGATACTCCACTGCGGACGCGTGGCTTACCATCCCGAATACGTCGACGCTGCCGGTCAAGATCGATAACATCTCCAACACCCGTTGGGGGCGTAACTGGGGAAATTATCAACGTGTCGATTGGGTTAATGATGCGGATATCGAGACTGTGAGCGCCTTTTACTTTCGAAAGACTGAATCTGATTCAAATCATCTTCTTAGTTCTTTGGCATACGCGAACGTCAGTCATGGACCGAGTATTGGACGGATATGTAAGTATGATATATTCCGAAGTATTTTCACTTGGCGTTGATAACCTCATCCAGTAAATCCTACTTTGGGACTGCATTGCTCATCTTTGAATGGGGTACCACTTGGCCGTTTGCTGTTCCGCAGCTGGCTGAGCTGGAGCCCGCGAGCCCGATCGTGTCTCAGCTTGGTCTTATCATGCGTGTATGTTTTCTTGATTTCGACTTCGTGTTACATCTTGAAAATCATTCGAACACTAGACTGTGATCATACCGACCATTGCCAAAGGTCGCCAGCATGCTCGAAGTATCAATGCGTCAGATGACGACTCGAGTGAAAAGCCGGACCCACCAAGCGGGAAAGCGGAAGGAAAATAATTTGGAATTGTGTAAGAAATGAACTTGTATTATCAGACTCTGTTGTATCTATTCACGTATTCATAATGCACCTCCGATGCTTCACAATTCACTTCTTTCCTATCCGGGCGGTTGGCGGTGAGTGGCTGTGAAACTGTTTGTATGTGATTGCCCGGGCGCCTATTTGTCTTTCGCGGTCACGCCGACCCTCTCACTTCTTGCCTTTCGCTTTCTTTCACGCGCGATGGAGTTCTCTCCGGTACACGAATCCAACCTGGTATAAGCCCAACCTACTCTAAGCCTTCTTCTCGTTCTGAGTTGCGATGCAGACGGGGATCCCGATAATTCGAAATGACTCTGAAGAAAGCACAGAATCGCCCTTTGGATCGGCGCTGAACACACCAGCCGACGAGATCACCTTCAGCTTTGACTCGCTCGACGCCAAACTGCTGTCTGTTGGCGCACCGCATGTAGTAGAGCCTTCGGAAAAGCAAGTCCAAGCCAGTCGCACGCCAGAGAGACCGGCGAGATCGCCGCGCCGCGTTTCCCTGTCCCGCCAGTTCTCCATGGCCATGGACGAGGCTAATAAGAGTGTCAGTTTGCTTACTTTCTAAGCTCTGTGGTTTTCTCTAACTACAGAGCAAGATATCGCCTAATGGTCCACTTTATCGTGCCCGCTCAGATTCTGATGGAGGTTTTGAACCGGTGCGCCCTCGTTCCTTCAGAGTCAACGCATTGCGAGTGTCCAATCATTTCCAGATTCCTTTCCCGCCCTTGTCGAACACATCTCAGGAGTCGTCCAGCCCAGCAGCCGTAGAGACCGTCAGCGAAGAGCCCCGACCGAAAACCCCGGAGCCGCCTGTTCAGGATCCCTATGCCATACCCTCCTCTCAGCTCGTAGAGAAGATGGTGCGTATTTATCTCCTTCACTTGCACATTATTTAACCGACGGTCATAGACCCCCCGTGGGCGGCCGCTGTTGCGTCGCAACATATTCTCTCCTGCCTCAGAGCCCGTTCTTCTTGCAGTTGACGATAAATCTATGGGCAGTGTGGAATTTACGCCTCGTATGCATTCCACAATTCGTCACCGCAAGGTACATATGGCGTTTGTTTTTTGACTCGAACGAAACTGATGGCAGTTACATAGTCGCAAGGCAAGTTCAGGCTCCTCAACGATAGCATCACCGGAGAACCTGCGTCTGTGGCTCAGGAAGAAGTCGGTCCGGAGACGGAGCTTGACGAGGATTTCGAAGAAGCGGACGACATCAGCGCTTTTCTTCATTTACCGGAGCTCTCCCCTTTGCTCCCAGTCCAGCTCATCCTGTTTCCGATGTGGGTTGCTCTTGTCGGCGCATCGATCCTCCTCTGCCCCACCTACCTCAACACAATTTCCTTCCCTGCCTCCGCAACTCGTACCTCCGTCTCAAGCCTCCGCACCTACATCCTTTTCCTGGCGCAAACCTTCATCGTGTATCTCTTCCCCTTCACCGCGCCGCCTTCGCCGATTCGTAACTTCGCACACTGGGCAACGGTCGCGCACCTACACGTCGCGGTCTTCCTCGCCGTGCTCGTCGGTGTCGCGTATGTTTACCTTCCTGTTGGGGTGTTGCTCGCGGCGGGGTGCGCGGGTCTGTTCGTGCACGCTTGGAGCGACTTTTCTGTTGATAGGGATGATGGTGATAAGGCGATGGAGGAGGAGCTGGGTGGTGGTGATATCAGGCAAACGTTGTATCGCGTGTTGTTGACGCCGGAGTGTGGGTTCGGGGATGGAGACAAGATCAAGTGTGTCGAAGGGAAGTACTTGTTGGTGCGAGCGCAGCGGCGTCCCGAGACAAGAGCGGAGATTCTGGCTGCGGGAGGTTTGGCCGAAGATTCGGATTCGGATGACGAAGATAACGATGAGTAGACTGTAACACCTTTTCCGATTTTTCTGCTCGTGTATTTCCTGTTTGTCTCACTTAGCATACTGTAGTTGACGGTTGAACATCCCGTCTGTAGATTCATTGAGTAGATTTGTGTAGCCTATTCATGTTGTAGAATTGAACATTGTAGCATTTTCCAGTGCATGTTGAATTTCTTCGTTGAAAAATGTTTCAACAATAGTGCAGCATTGAGATGAAGGGAAGGAATATTCAGGCGCTAGATAATACAAAAGGCTGACCAGCAATAAATTTACGCTATATGCATTTTTGCGGTGGGTATAAAGCACAACACACAACACGCGAATCGTGGCAGCAGGAACCAACCCTCCCTCCGTCCATCCTCCCATCCATCCGTCTATCTATCACAACCCAACCACTCAAGGCAACGTCGGTGCCCGATGATCATACTCCCTCCTAATCGACCCTCGATGCTCGAAGCCCGCCGTCTGCGGACTTTCTACCGAAGCTCCGGGCCCGCTGAAGGCGTACGGCGCGAGGCGGATCGAATCGGGTTCGTAGCTGTTGCTGTACTCTTCGCCGGGGACGAGCTTTGAAACACCGCGTCCGTCTGAAGACGCGATACCGAATGCTTCTGAAAAGTTCATCTTGGGGCCGTCGGCGTCGATGGGGCGGTCGTGCCGGTGGGTGGCGGCGCCGAAGAAGTAGCGCATGGAGCCCCAGATTTCGCGGGCGAAGTCCACTTGGAGGATGGTTAGTGTTGAGTTGAAGATTGCGGAGTGTAAAAGAAAGCCCACTGTAGTTGATTCTGGCGAGAAGGAAAGGACGTGAGTGTTGTACGAGTTTGAGCAGAATAATTGAACGCACGAATCCCAAAGGGGTCGCCAGATACTGGTCTTCCCCTGACCGGGGCGTTTATATTCGCTTGAAGGATACGCCCACCACATTCCGATGGCGAATAAAACCATCTGAAAATTTTTATATCAAGCGACTGTCAAGTGTATTCGGTTGACTGAATGAGGGTTCACCTCAATACAAATTGTCAAAGCGTTCAATCCATTGGCAATGTTTGTTTCTGACCAGTATTGTGTTGCTAACGAACCGGTGTTAGTCTGCTACATGGCTCACTGGACCAAGGTTTGGGGTTGTTACCTTTGATGACCCTCCCTTCCAGTGCCGTGAACTACAGAAAGCACACAAATTCAGGTTGAGATCCCATTCAATTTGGAACAGACGCACCACGAATGACTGATAGAACGTGAACATCACGATGAGTTTGATGCACAGGAATTTAGCAAGGGGTCGACGGCCGACAAGTTCATCGCTCGTGAGGCCGTAAAATACCAGCAGGCCGTACAGAGCGATCCTATGAACCATAAGAATACATTTCGCCAAATATTACTGAGAGGTGACCGACGATATGCTGACGAAATCGATCGCGGACAGGTACACGCTTGCAAAGTGGGGGTTGAATCCTTCGCTTTCACAGAGGACTTCGTATTTCTGGCATACAATACCAGCGATGGATATGGCTGGATGTCTGGTCAGATTTGAGATGCAATAAAACAATTGGCTGACCTGGTCGAATTATTACATATTGTAAGACGGACCACTGCAAACGGTTTGATCGGGTGTCGAACAAAGAGCGGAACGCGTAGACAGACCTTGACTGTGTGCATAAAATATGCCTGGACAGGATATTAGACGAATATGTAGGGGAAATATAGCACACGCACCTTCGTTGGCCGATACCTCCAGCAACAAAACGGCATCGGAAGCGGTCGTTTGTCTTTCCGTACAAGAGCGCCCTCTGCTCGATGGCCAGCGGCGGTTCCGGCGACGTATTCAATTATTAATAATCTACCCGGGAATGAGAGAGACCGGAACGGGGCGATTGCTGCCACGTACAGAAAGGCGCTGATGGTCACTGCCTCGTAGGCTGAACCCGTAGACCATGAGAAGCGGAGGGGCAGCGAAGAGAGACGGCGCACCAACTTCGATGAGGGAGTAGTATGTGTAGCTTCGGAAGTATCGGTAGGAGAAGAAGGATATGATGGCGTAGACAGGCGGCATGTATAATATTCGGATGCTAACTTGGGATTAGAGGTGTGGCTTGACGGGCGGCGACAGAGAGTAGCTACATTTGTCGTTGCTCTCGCGGTACGGTGTAACTCCTGGCGGAACAATAGGTAAAGCAACGAGAAAAGACGTTAAGCCCACGCACCGGCAATGCTGCAAAACGGAAAAGCATGTCAAGATGACCGTCTATGAGATAAGCTGTAAGCCTTCTGCGGCCCTCAAAGAAAGAGCATAAGAACGCACTATAAGAGCGCTGGTGCCCGCTATTGCCCATCCTATTCTGTATCCTCCTTAGTCTGCCTGGAGCCCGTCTCTTTGCCCAACTACACACCGGTGCTGGTCCCAGTTGATACCGTTCTCAGAATCCCAGAATTTTGACTGGTCGATGTCTGCAGCGTTGTCGGTGGGGCATATCATGGCGCCTACCAGCCAGGAGGAGGAGGAGGTGAGAGAGAAAACAAGTCACGGGAAGCTTTCCCGGATGTGGTCACGCGTGACATATCATTCTTGACTTGAAACCACCCTCGTAACCCGGACTGAACCAGTGCCCCTGCTTCACGCTATGCTTTCGTTTTGGCCGCCCGTTTTTTATTCCGCCTCCCAACCGCTAACACTGGCAGTGCATGGGTCTCCCGTCGGAGCGATCACCGCAAAGCGCCCAGCCCATCGGAAGCTTGGCCCGATTCCCGGACCCTCTTCGAAAAGTTGTCCACCACAAATTACCCAGACAAATAGCCCAGTACTTGTTTCTTTGAACAAAGGCCGTTTGGCCACGGTGAATTCAAGCGCTTTGGCAAGAACCAGCAATTCTTATTCGGCAATCCATCATCTACTCCCGGGAACTCAAAGCTCCAGACGCCTTTCCCCGCCGTGCTGTCTGTTTAAGTAAGCTGTCTCTGGTGTTCCCCCTTTATGCACTGTGCAGAATCCCTTCCTCGGCGCATGTCAATATTCGGTGTGCTTTCCGAGACAAAGATATTCACATCATTTGTCGGCTGGAATCAACGGGCCGTCTGTCAACTTCAGTGCGTAATCTCTTTTCAACCTTAATGATTAGTTGCTATTTCTCAAATACCTGATAGGTGCGACCACCAACTACCCATTATTTATTCAATTTTACCCGGTCAAAAGTAAAGTACATGTACACACGAATAGCTAAGTAAAGCATCATTTGAGGTCAATTATGCACCGGCAAGTCTCTTTGAGATCGCGGCTACACCGTCCATCTGGGAGGAGGATTCAAACAGCGGCGCAGCTTTTTCCCAATGTTCTTTGGCTCTAGCCGCCTTACCCTCAGTCTCGGCCAGATCCCCTAGCCGAATCAAGCATTCAGCCCGGCCACGATGAACATCCATCTTCGTGAATCCCTCCAACGAAACCACGAAAAGATTCTGTGCTGTAACCGTGTCTCCATTGGCAAGGAAAACATCTCCGAGACAGCAAAGGGCTTTGTGGAGTGCCAGATTTTCCTTTTTCACTGCTCCAAAAACCAGATACGTGATCGCATTTGTGGCAACCCATTCCAAGTCGGATTTTGGCCAGGCAGAGACATTTCCCATCCTTTGCAAGGCATAAAAAGTTGTCTGCGGATCATCTGTCCATGACCATTGCAAGCCCTTTTCTAGAGATGCTTTCAAGTCCCTGGTGACTGCATTACCCTTCTTGAGCAGATGTTCAGCAATGATAGTTTCACAGATGAATTTTCCGGAAGGAAGACCAATGTTAGCAAATAGATCTCTGGCTTCCTCGAGAGTCTGGCTGCCATCATAGCCCATGGCAGTATTAGTCTCCCCAACTCCTAGTAGAGCATAGGCATGATCCAGAGGGTTCTCTGCAGCTGTTCTTTTCTGAGCAATGAGACTGTAGATCTTATTGGCCTCTTTATATTCTGATTTGCGCAGATGGATGTCAGCTTCGAGATCTAGAGTCCTGTAGTAGACAACACCCTCCGATAAGCCACAGAGCCCAGCAAGTTCTCTCGCTCTGCGGAGGATGAAGACTGTGCTTTTGAACTCCCCTAAAAAGATGTTGCATCCTGCTTCAACACGCATAGCCCGCGCTTCCTCATAGAGATTGGCTTTTGATTGAGCCAGTTTTGCTGCCTTTTGAGCGAAGCCTCTTCCAGTCTGATACTCTCCAAATCGCCAATAGAAATTTGCAACATCCGTGAAGATCTCAGCATGAGCTTCAACGTGCTCTGTAGTGTTGACCAATTCAACTGCTCTAGCCATCATAGCCCTGGCTTCTGGATTGTTCATGTTCGCGTAATGAAATGCGAGCATGCTGTAGAACTGAGCTATAATTCAATATTGTTCAATTGAGGGCTTGCACAGAAAAGAAAATGTAACGCACATTCAAGGATTGGATCATTGGCTTTGTCCATCTGGGATTGTGCCCGAGAAATCGAGGAATCAGGGTCTCCAATGGTCCATTGTAGCTGAGATCGGAACACTTCTGTAATGAAGAGAACCTCTAGTCTTGGTTGGCAAAGATGTAGAAGAGGGGTCACGGAATTCATAAGTGGATGCCAACCACGGCCCTTCTTCCTTCCGAAAATATTTAACGACAGTAGACATGTCACGGTAGCCTCGAGATATGGGTTTTGCGGGTTCAGGCCCTGTAATAATATTTGATGCAAGTTGCCAAGATTCAAGGTGATCTGCTCCATCGATGCTGCTGTTTGAATAGTGCCAAAATATCTCTGGTTCAAGTCCAGAAGAGTGTCGAAATAATTTTGAAGAGCCTGTACCAAGGACAAAGGGGCAGGGTGGATATGCTGCATATATTCCCGGATAGGAACAAGGGATTTAATGCGCCTTTTATCATCCAGATAGGCAAGTGATGTGCTAAGGAGGACAGTTTTGCACCGTAGAATGTCTGCAATTGGAAGATTACTCTGGAGGAGTTCAACATCTGAAAGGCCATCTGGAAGGATTGAGAGCAACTGCAACAGAGGCATAGCTCCTGGGACCGAGCCAAGCCTCGGACTAGAAAGAGACATAGCAATAGAGGCATCCAAGCTGGATCGCCGATCATATCCTTCTGAGAGGAGAGAGGTTTTCTCAATTTCCCAGCGCGCAAGAACACTAGGAGCTCCGTCATAGATGACTAGATGAGCAAGAAGTTCAACTGCCAGAGGGAGATTATCTGTAAAACCAAGGAGTTTATCCATTTCTTCTAGGTCCTCATCTGCGATGTCCATGAACATTTGTTGAGCAGCATGATTGGAAAGCGGCATCAAGGGCGGTAAAAAAGGCCTGGTCCATCGGACCTTTGCTGGATTTTCAGCCCCTCGTAGGGTAACCTATATTCACAATGTTAGTCACGGTACGGGCCATGCAACGCATGCTTTACTTACGATCAAAGCTAGATGAGGAATATCTGTCAAGAGCGAAAGAAACTCTTCAACCGAGGTCCGAGTTTCAGCTGGTTCCCAAGCATATTCCAGATTATCCAAGATCAACAGAGAGCTAGGTTTCGCTGTCAGAGAAGTTATCACTGGCTGCATGAGATCTGGCCCAGGCTTGATATCGAGGTAGGCCGCAATAGATGCAGCTATATCGATCGAGGTAAAAGCAGCTTCGCATGAGACGAAGAATCTGTGCTCGAACTTGCTGGCGATGTCAGGATGGTGTAAAGCAACTCGCGCAAGACTTGTCTTGCCGATACCTCCGGGACCTAGAATAGAAATACGCGGGGGGTCGTGCTGGAATATTTCTACGATTTGTTTTAGTTCGGTGTCGCGGCCGTGAAATATTTTGGGCTCGGAGGGCAACATTGAAAACGATCGGGAACTTGAGGGGATTATGGTCAGTGTCTGCCGCGAGCGTAGTGGAATTTCTTTGCTACCTGAGCTGAGAATCACCGAGATTGCGGTAGAACTGCATCATTGTGAGCTTGTCTGCAGAGTATCGATGTCGTACAAAAAAACTCACGCCTGAGGACATCCGTTCTGAATGGGTTTCCTCAGAGAAACTGGAAATCAGCTCGAGCAGCTTTTGATGTGTGTTCTCCGTGTTTTGTTGCAAGTCATCGATGTTGGTAGAAAGAGCGGCACCGACTTCGATCTATTTCACATTCAGATTGACTACTTCCTCGAGCAGTCAGCATTCAAGCTTCAAGGCGCACCTTGAAAACATCAAAAGCATCCTGCAAACCTTTCCGACATTCTTTGAGCAAGGTATTCATCTCAGCGTGGCGGAAAAAGCTTTTGACATTGCGTGCCTCTTGTTGGGCGTCGACAAAGGTATGAACTTTGTGAAGGGTTCTGGTAAAGATCGAATGAGCGAATTGCACACCGACATGACTTCCGCGGCGCTCACTCGGTGAACCTTCCCAATTGATGCAACATCGCCGGCGCAAGGCTCCCCGGCGTCTCGGAATTTATATGAAGCTCGACGATGGCGAGGAGGACCACGTTGATGTCCTCGAGAAGAGCCGCACATTCTTCCTTGTTCTTCTTCGCGGTCTGTGCATGTAAATTAGATGTCTATTTCGAGAGTGGAAGAACGAGATCGCGTACCGGCACGCCCGCAAGGAGCGAAGAAATTGTGACTGAGATCGCAGGTAGAAATGGCGTGTCGAAGGCATCGGTGACCTCTTTCAAAAGTGGAATCAGAGGCGCTAAGCCAGCAACGATGATTTCGACGCGATCTGTAGGTTTCGGGTGGCGAGGCATGGTGTGGATGTGAGGGAAAAGAGCGACCCACCTTGCTGCGTATTTCTAATAATTGCTTGATGACCGTAAAAGACCGTAACGTCTCCGCACGCTACGGCACGATTTTCATGAATTGAATATGATGGAACTAGCGGTGACATCGGAGACACGGTGGTTTCGATAGGTATCTCCTCGTATCCCAGGAGAATCGCGAAGTTCGTGGGTTCGCTTGGCCGATGCAGAATTCGAGAGAACCCCAAAAATGATCACTTCGTGGAGAAGCTGAAGCGAGAGAGAATGCATATTTCGGAGAGAGAAACACGGTTTCAAACGTGAACACAGGGCGTGAAATGATGAAGTCCAATTTTACAATCGCAGGATGGTGGCACCAACTCTCAGTGACAGTCGAGGCTATCAGTTAAGACAGTCGGAATGCTCGCCTTCCATATCCGCGTAGAAAAAACGGTCCAGTGCCTCCTGAAGGTCGTACGGGATCGGTCCAAGCATTGACATGTACAAGGTGTGCGCCGTGCGGTGTTCCGAAAAACATTCATTCGCTCATCGAAGCCGCGGAGAGAATCTGAATGAATTGCAAACGAATCGAAGCATCATAACATAGCAAGGGCGTGTACAAGCGTGTACACCGTGGTCGACGGCGACTCGGAAAGTCTCGTTGACTTACAGCTATTTGCGGAACATAAGGCGCGAGCCAAATTTTTTCCGTTTTTGGACACTTTTACATAACAGAATTCGTCTCGCGCATATCTCGCGCGTTTCTGGCTCAAATCACTTGGAAAGTGGCGCGTTCGGTTCGCACTTACCTTTTCTAGTGCATAGGGCCCTTAGCCCATCGTATTTGGACGAGAATTGAGGTAATTAGCAAAGACAGCAAGTTTTTGGCAGGTTTTGGAGTGAAACACATCCAGAAATCAAACAACTGATTCAATAGACACAAGATTTGGTTTATGAATGCCTCATGTACATATTTAATGCACTACGGCTTCAGATTTGCGGTAGAGCAGCAGGAAACCGAATGATTGACTCAATGCTCTGCCGGCATTTGCAGATACATCAGTTTCGGTCGGCGGATAAAGGCTTGGAGAATCTCCAAAATTGGGCAACACCCTGCAATTCAGCGGGGGCTTCGATCATTCTAGAAACAGTGCATATGGACTTGTTAGTGCTCTTACTAATGCACTGTATAAGTAATATAGCTTCACATTGCTCGGTGCCCATGCAATATCGAACCAAAAGAGCCATGAAATCCCATCGAAGCGTTACGTAACAGAAATCACTTGAAATGCACCACAATCGGCGGCGTAGTAGCCATCCCACTGAACACATCTTCATTCCATAACACCACAGTGCAATAGAGTACATGTCAAAGATTGCTCTATCAAGATCCTGCGGGATTTGAATCTCTCACTGGCATACACAGTGTTGTTCAATCTCCGGCATAATTTATAAAGAGAGTAGGAATACGGGACCGGCAGGACACGTTACAATAATGCTGTTGCAATTTGAAGTATCCAGTGCACTAATAATGTATTATACATACTTACAAGTAAAATCTGGGAATGTTCAAAGCATCTGTGCAAGCCGCAGGTGTGTTTCACTCCAAAACCTGCCAAAAACTTGCTGTCTTTGCTAATTACCTCAATTCTCGTCCAAATACGATGGGCTAAGGGCCCTATGCACTAGAAAAGGTAAGTGCAAACCGAAAGCGCCACTTTCCAAGTGATTTGAGCCAGAAACGCGCGAGATATGCGCGAGACGAATTCTGTTATGTAAAAGTGTCCAAAAACGGAAAAAATTTGGCTCGCGCCTTATGTTCCGCAAATAGCTGTAACGTGATTTGGGTGAAGCAGTGAGCCACAGAAATGGACAAGCTTGGTTACTAGTCAAGGGCAAAGCGCAGGCCTGCTCCGCAAATGGGGTGATAAAGCGAGAGGTAGACAAGAACGAGCTTATACTGTTGTGGTGATCGAGGCCGGCGACGACGAAGGAGAGAAGAGGACGACTGGGAGCAGTGGGAGAGGTCAGAGGATGGCGTGGGTGATAAGGGCAGATTAGATAGCGCGCTGCGACGTGTGACTAGATTGTGACCTAATCTCGGCTTATCAGTGGCTTATCCCAATGATCGTCGTGTTCGTTGTCGACGTTGGTATCGCGCATTCTCTACTTCGAAGCCGTTTACAAGCTGCTTTCTTGGCCCCCTCACCCATCTCTGCTCGGTGGCTTCGGTTGTATCCCGTTTTGAGACCCAAGACCCGTGCGCACTGGAATTGGCCCGTTGCGCTTCTTTTTGCCAGTTCGCTGCCCCGCACCCCCCTTCGCGTCTGGTCCAGCGAATCTACCGCAAGTGGCCCACCTCGAGTTGCACAATTTCTCCCAGAGAGTTCAGCAGACACGTACTTTTGGCGGTTGAAGTCCGCGCATTGATATTCTCCGCACTAGAAATGGCTCCTTCATTTTCCACTCACAGAACGCGTGCGATCGCAATCCCCCTTATGATTTGTCCTTCTCCTCTCAGAGTCGGTAACATCTAAACCTGGAAGCTCGACTCTGAGGGCGTTGGCGATGCGCGGGGAGTGAGTGCTCAGGCTCGCCATATAAGAAGGTTTTGCGACATCCGATGACGCGATTTAACAAGGGCCATGATCCTGACTAGTCAAGGTGCGTTCCGACAAAAGCCGCGAAGTCTTGCTCACTTACCCCCACAGCGCTGGGTCAAACCCGGAACCTTGAGGATCTCGACATTCCTAAAAAGGAAATCTACGCAGACAACGCAAGACAGGGTCCAATGCTTATACACTGCTTAGGCATTGTCCGACTCGTCTGGTACGGACGTGCCCCGTATCGGGCCCTTGGTTTGTCACAGCGACTAAGGTCAGCTCGGTATAAAAGCAGCCACGGAACAGGTGAAGAATATCATTCTCCCACCTCATTCTCATAAACATGACCATCACTCAGTCTCAATCCGCTCCCCTTGTTCTCGTCGTTGGCGCGACCGGTCAGCAAGGCGGTAGTGTCGTCAAGGCCCTTTCTGACTCGAAGAAACCGTACCGCGTCCGTGGCTTCACTCGCGACAACACCAAGCCCGCGGCGAAGGCGCTCGAAAAGCAGGGTGTGGAGGTCATCAGCCTCAACCTCGTCGTCGAGAAAAAGGATGAAATATACAAAGCGTTCGCCGGCGCCGATTATGCTTTCGTCAGTCCTTTGGTCTCGCTTCAGTCTTCGAATATATCTGATGTTGAGTCGTATTAGCTGGTCACAAACTTCTGGGAACATGTGAATGGAGAAAAGGTATGTACCGTCGTCTCCACCTCCCTCATAAGTTTCGCTCATCAAAGCTCAGGAAATCGCAGAAGGAAAGCTGATGATCGATGCCGCAAAGGCGGCTGGCGTGAAAGGCATCGTCTGGTCCGGCCTCGAGTCGCACAAGAAGGCGAGCGGCGGCAAATACACACAGGTCCCGCACTTCGAGGGCAAGGCTGTCATCACGGAGTACGGGCGTGCCTGCGGTGTGCCCTTCGTCGAGGTGCAGGCCGGGCTGTACTACAGCAACTACCTCATTCAGGTCGTGAAGGATGCCGCTGACGGCTCGTATTCGTACCGCAACGTCGTGGCTCCCGATGTGCCTCTCCCGCTGATTGATATGGAGAACGATTTCGGGGCGTATGTGGTCGTTCAGGCTATTGAGGCGCCTGTATTCCCGGATGGTAAGAGCATCTATGCTGCCACTGAGGAGTTGTCGTGGTCGGAGGTTGCTCGTCAGGTTTCGGAAGGTATGTACGCACAGATGTGTTTAGGGCGACACTGATGGACTGTATGCTGGCAGGGACAGGAAAGCAGGTTTCGTTCACGCACGAGAGTTTCGACGAGGAAGTGGATGCCTTTGTATCGCGTGGTATCCCCCGCCCCTTCGCAGTTTCCATCACGGAGGGTTATCTGTCCTTCGCCGAGTTTGGATGTATGTCTATGTTGCTTGCACTTCTCCGACCTTCCGTCGAAGTGACCGATTTTTTGATACAGACTTCGGGAAGAACCCCAGCGGCAAGAGAGAAGGCTTTACGCACCCTAAGCGTTCTTTTGCGGAGTGGGTCAAGACGGCAGATTGGAGCAAGGCTTTTGCTTGAGGATATGAATTTGATACGTGTACTAGATAATTAGAATTCGAAAAGCCTTCTCCCATATCACCGCTGAGCCATTCAGTCTCAGGTTTGCAGGTTGTACCTCTGTACTCCAACACCATTCATGGCGGATCGGAAGATCTGAAGAGCAGGAACTTGCAGGCAATGCGCAGTGGCGTGGGAAGATTTTGTTGGCCTTTAAAGTACTGAGTTCCCAGTGGTTCCCAACGTTCGCTCTCGCGATCATGATGGCGCGCGGACTTCCATGTCCCCGTAATTCGCCCGAGAAGAGTCTCTCTACGAGCAATCCCAAGCCGCTACTCGATGTCGGCCACGTATATCATCTGTTCGGACCACGCATTCCGAATCAGCCGTGCAGACTGAGGAGATTTGCGATGACTGCCCACAGGCAGCTATTCGATCATATCTATCGTTGACCAGGCGCAGGCGCAGTGCTACAGTCTGTTTGTCGGCAGTGGCTTTCCAAGGGCTATGAGGAATCTGTTGCGGGATCTGTCTATCTTCCAGAAGTCTACATGCTCGGCTTCGCATCTCTCTCAGGCTGGAGCACTGAGGCCGGAGGGCATTTTTTTAGAGCAGTAATCATCCTCTCATTCTCGCGCAATCACGATCCATCTACTTCCATCCCCTACTCCGAGTCCTTACAGGCGCATGCAATACGTGGTGAATGCGACAGTTTGAGTTATACTGGCAAGTCGAGTTGCGAGGGATTTCGGGCACACGCGTCCGTGTCCTGAATCATCGGGCATTGTGCGCAGTATAAGGACGTCAAGGTACCTTTGATTTTGTTTCGCCGGCTTTGGGGGGACACAGATGAAACGATCCACTTCAACAGAATCTTGATGCATGATTGCTCGATTTACTGCCTCCTTATATCGCCCAGTGACGGCGAGGTGCAGTCGGACCCCATCTCTTTCGCCTCAGGCCATGGGTATCCTAAATCCTCTCGATTCCGCTTGGTCCTATGTGGCCATGAACTTGATCGCAGCTGGCGTGAGTGTCTTCGTTCAATCCAAACGCAACCCCCAACTTGAAACGCACGCAATAGCTTTCTCTTCTGCTCTACGGTTTGTCTGAATTGCTTCTAAGCGGTTTGACGTCGCAGTGACATACTACCCTCAGGCTTGTATCTCGGTTTATTTCTATTCTCGATCTACACTCTTTCTCGACGATGGGGCGCTCCTGGAAGCTACATCCTGGCCGCTACCAGTTGTACTATGGCTATTTTAGGCACTGCTCAAGTTGTCATAAGTGTGGCTCGAGTGATCGCGGATTATCGCCTCCTTCACAGTGTTTCATTTGGGGAAACGTTGCTAGCAGAAGATTCTGATCCCAGGCAGATTCTAAATGTTGCACAGCGTGCTGTCCCCACCCTGAATAAGTAGGTGAAGTTGTCAATCGAGAAATGTTCACGACTCATAGTTGCCTCCGCAGTTTGGTCACTGATTCTCTCTTTGTTGGAATCTCGTCTCGTATTCTTTCAAACGTTACTAATATCCTATGAAATTTTAGCTGTATCGTTGCTACGTGATTTGGGGCCGTCAGAAGCACATACTGGCCGTGCCAGCGGCGTTTATGCTTTCTACGTTTGGCAAGTTGCTAGATTCTGTTGCGATTTGAGTCTAGTGTTTGAGTCGAGTTCTCAATACAGCAATGGGTATTTGGGATACCTGGATGGCCAACTCAGAAGCGCCAAAGATTATGTTTGGCCTAGCGGCTTTGACCAACATCACTCTAACCTCCCTCACTGGTAGTGAACGAGACAATTTGCTTCTCTCTACCGTGCTGATTCCATATCAATCCAGCCGGTCGTATATTGTGGCTCTGGCGCAAACTTCCACAAATCAATCAGGATAGTACGTCCAGTGCTCGCTGCAAGAGGGCTGTAAACATCATGTATGCTCCGAGCATGATGGCCAATAGAAAGACTGACTGGGCTGTAGACTCGAATCCGGGGCTCTTTACTGCCTTGGCGTGGTTCTCTTGCTCATAGCGGTTTCGGTCAAACATGAGATGGAATATCTTGTCGGCGTATCACTTTCAAGTCTTCTAGTGGTAGCGTCAAATTATCGTAGATCCTTTTCCTAGGCTAACTTGTCAACAGAACATATTGATCACATTCACCATCGTTTATGTTGCCTTGAAAGACTCATTTGACCACAGCGAAGAAGTGAAGCCGGCGGTGTGAGTCTTCTATGGAGAATCTAGCTTCGCTATTCCGAGTCAGCATAGGAAAGTGGACGGCGGAAGACGTACGGGTTTGGACAAAAGTTAGAATGTATACTCCTTTGGAATGGATGGATCAGAAAGCGAGGATAGGATTGGGGAATGATAAGCGAGCCAGCCCGCCGAACGGCGACGACGGGAGTGGATGCTCCATTTACATTCGGACAATCGAAAATTAAACAAGCTTTCGACGTCGGGATCCGATGTTTGGCCGATTCGACATTAATATTTGAGAGGGCGCTTGGGCGGTGAAGGAGCTCGTTTTGGGTTGCTGGGCACACAAACGTGCTAATGGAATCAATCTTGCGAGGTTACGCTTGTATTCGGCGTCCATGTATTTGAAGGAATATTTGGGACGCTGAACACCGTCAATACGATGTCCTTGTAAATATGAGAGCCGCTTACTGATGGAGTGCCAGCGCCACGAAGGTTGTTCCATTCATCCGAGCGGCGAACAGCTTCAGAAATGCAGGGCTCGAGGCTCGACGGGCAAGTTGCACTTACATGATGACTAGCCGCGCCGCCTAGTAACATGAATGGGTGAATGGGGATTTCAACAATAAACCAAAAACAAACGAGGCTTCGGGTCACAGGCAAGTGGAGAGCAAGTCTGATAGGCTATGATAAGGGTGCCAGGTGGAAGGTTCAGTATGTAACCCGAATGCAAGGCAAGATAGGAGTGGGGCCGCGAGGGGGTTGAATTCCAGAAAGAGTCTATCCGAGAACAAGTAGTAAGGCAAAAGCAGCGGTTTGAGCATTTTCCGGAAGGTCAGAGACGCGGCGAGCAACT
Organism: Favolaschia claudopus; assembly: GCA_037176885.1. Lineage (NCBI taxonomy): Eukaryota > Fungi > Basidiomycota > Agaricomycetes > Agaricales > Mycenaceae > Favolaschia > Favolaschia claudopus. The sequence goes on along the minus strand of JAWWNJ010000036.1, from coordinate 80,170 downwards.
TGAAGTGGCCGGAACGTTGAGCTCTGTGGGTGTCCGGATCTCACTTTGAGGCCGGAACCGCGTTTCCGCAAAAAAATTTGAAAAAATTATACATATATGCTTGGAAAGATTGACAACTACCAATCGCCACAAGAACCTACGGCCCAGGTGCTTTGTAGACCTTTGTACCCCTGCCCGGCAGGAAAAGGGAAAGGAAAAAGAATAAGCAAGTGATTGGCGGGGGTGGCCGCCAAGGTGAGGTCATTTTTTCTCACACGGCTAAATCCACGTTCTCGTTCTCCTGGACGTCGAGCACAACGATGGGCACGTTGCCCACCCCGATGCCCCCAGACCCTTTCAAAGACCATCTCCTCGCTGTCCTCAGCCTCAACGACACTCCCCACGGCGCTGCCACACCCGTTCCGCGCTACAGCGGGCCCCGCAATTGGCAGACGGATGCCATCCTCCGCAAGGTCGAAGCTCTCATGCGCAGAGCTCCGGCAACGAGCTCAAAGCCGCCGCCGCCATCTGTTCCGACGGTCACTAAAACCAACGGGAAACCGAATCTCGGGGGTCTTCCGATAAACCATGTCACAATCGCCGCCGCAAGACCACCGCCGACGACGACGACAACGCCGGATTCTGACCCGGATTCGTTCAGGACTGCTCTGGAGGACGAGGATACGCCGCCTTATTACACTAGCTATAGCAGCAACGGTGACTTTGACGACGCTTACCATCGCCATTTTACTGGCATGACTAAGGGCATGCCATCTCCTGGACCGCTCACTTGTCCGCAGTGCGGTCATCGCCCGTTACTGCCGATAGAGAACATCGAGAGTCCAGGTGTCGTCCCTGCCGGTGGTGCGCTGGCCAATGCCGCGACTCAGGGCGGAATGGATGCGTTGGAGGAGTTAAGGCTATTAAAGGACCAGGTGAGTGTTGTTTCGCGATTTTATGTGCCTATGCAGTCGAATCTGCCCCTATGCGTCGCGAATGTCCCTCTGCGAGCGTTCGGAAGAGCTGCCGCAGACCCCACGAAATGGCCTCTTGCAAAGCTCCATGTAACATTATGGCGTCTGTGTGCGTCTATGGCAACTTCCAGAGACATTCGCAATCCCTCTTAGAAGAGTGAAGAGTGGGAGGCAAGGATGTGAATCTCTCAGGGATACGATTTTTCGTGTTGCCAATTTCGCGATTCTATATGCCTATGCAGTCGAATCTGCTCCTATGCGTCCCTCTGCGACGTCCGCTGCATTATGGCGTCTATGGCAACTCCCAGAGACATCCATAGCTCCTCGTAGAAAAGTGGGTGGCTTCTGGAGGGACACGATTTCTTCTTGACCACAACATTCTCAATGTCCGCATGACGTCAACTCATGAATTTCCCAGGTCCGGGACGTATCGCGCGTCTGCAATGCTGTCGCAACGGGAGACCTGACGCAGAAGATCACCGTGCCTGTTCAGGGCGACCTGATGATTCAGTTGAAGGAGGTGCGTTGCGTCTATATCTCACTCTCTAAAATTGCTCAATCTCCCGACAGGTCATCAACACCATGGTCGACAACCTCGGGCACTTCGCGACCGAAGTCACCCGCGTCAGCCGCGACGTCGGAACGGAAGGCAAACTCGGCGCGCAGGCCCACGTCGAGGACGTCGAAGGCACATGGCGCGAGCTCACCGACGAGGTCAACACGCTTGCTGCGAATCTCACGATCCAGGTGCGGAGTATCGCCGAGGTGACGACCGCGGTGGCGAAGGGCGATCTCAGCAAGCAGATTGACGTACGTCAGCTTTTTTTCATGCACTTTCTTTTCATTCTTTTCATATACTAAATGCTGATTGGATGCGATTTATGTAGGTCTCCGCGAACGGCGAGATCCTCGACTTGAAGAACACGGTGAACAACATGGTGCTGCAGCTGAGGACGTTAGCGGTGGAGGTGACGAGGGTGACGCTGGAGGTGGGGAACCAAGGCAAGCTCGGCGGGCAGGCGGATGTTCCCGACGTAGAGGGCGTGTGGTCGCATTTGGTGACGAATGTGAGTTTTGTTGTCTTGTTTTGTTTCCCTGGACTCGGAACTGATGAGGAGATGGTATGACAGGTCAATAGGATGTGCGGCTCACTGACGGAGCAGGTGCGGAGTATCGCGACGGTGACGACGGCGGTGGCGCGTGGGGATTTGACGCAGAAGGTCGGTTCCATTGCTCTCTATGCTTCGGCTTTCTTGAAATTGGGATTAATGCCGTTCCGAAATTCAGGTGACGATTCAGGCGGAGGGGGAGGTCAAGACACTCAAGGATACGGTCAATCGCATGGTAGATCAGGTACGCAGTGTTGTGTTTTTAGCTTTGGAGTTAAGCGCGTCGGGAGACTGACTTTGGTGCAGCTGAGCTCGTTCGCGTCGGAGGTGACGCGGGTGGCGCTCGAGGTGGGGACGCAGGGGAAGCTCGGCGGGCAGGCGAGGGTGGACGACGTGCAGGGGACGTGGAAGGATTTGACTGCGAACGTTAATGTATGTCTTTTCTTGTCTCTTCCATCCATCTTTCTTCTTCTTCTCTCATCTTCTCTCTTCTCTCTCATTCTGCCCTCTATCATCTTCCCCTCTCTTCCCTCCCCCGTTCTTTCTTTCTCTCTTCCTCTCTCCCCCTTCTTCATCCCACTAACACCACCCCCCTTAGAAAATGGCCTCCAACCTAACCAATCAAGTGCGCTCCATCTCAGAGGTCACCACCGCCGTCGCGAACGGCGACCTCTCCAAGGAGATCGACGTCGACGTGCGCGGGGAGATGCTCGATTTGAAGGTCACTATTAATGCCATGGTGGCGCGCTTGGGCAAGTTTTCGCGCGAGGTGACGAGGGTGGCGTTGGAGGTTGGGACGGAGGGGAGGCTTGGGGGGCAGGCGACTGTGGATGGGGTGCAGGGGACGTGGAGGGATTTGACGGATAATGTGAATGTGGGTGTCGAGTCTTTCGCTTCTTTTGCCTCCTTGCATGAATATAGCTAACCACGATTCGCAGCGCATGGCCTCCAACCTAACCAACCAAGTGCGCTCCATCTCGGAGGTCACCACCGCTGTCGCGCACGGGGACCTGAGCAAGGAGATCGACGTGGACGTGCGCGGGGAGATGCTCGATTTGAAGGTGACCATCAATGCGATGGTAGCGCGACTCGGCAAGTTTTCACGCGAGGTTACTCGTGTTGCGCTGGAGGTCGGTACGGAAGGGAAGCTTGGCGGTCAGGCCGAGGTGGAGGGTGTGCAGGGGACGTGGAAGGATTTGACGAATAATGTTAATGTGCGTTTCTTCCCTCCTCCCCTTTTTCGCTGGAAGAGAGGATGATGAACTGACTGACCGATCCTTCGTACAGCGCATGGCGTCGAATCTAACCAATCAAGTCCGTAGTATCTCTGGGGTGACGAAGGCGGTTGCGTATGGGGACTTGACCAAGACGATCACGGTTGAGGCGAATGGGGAGATGCTGGATTTGAAGGTCACGATCAACGAGATGGTGGAGCGGTTGGGGACGTTCTCGAGCGAGGTGACAAGGGTGGCGCTGGAGGTGGGGACGGAGGGGAAGTTGGGCGGACAGGCGAAGGTGGAGGGTGTGCAAGGTACTTGGCGCGATTTGACGGATAATGTCAACGTATGTCCCTCCCTCTCTTCCCTTTCTATTTATTTGCGGGGATTTACGAGGAGAGGACTGACGACTTGCAGAAAATGGCGTCGAATCTGACGGACCAGGTGCGCGGTATCTCGGCTGTCACCAAGGCTGTCGCGTATGGCGATTTGGGGAAGAAGATTGAGGTGGGGGCGAGTGGGGAGATGTTGGATTTGAAGGTGACGATTAATGAGATGGTGGAGCGGTTGGGCAATTTCTCGAGCGAGGTTACGCGTGTCGCGCTCGAGGTCGGGACGTACGGGAAGCTTGGAGGACAGGCGGAGGTTGAGGGAGTACAGGGGACGTGGAAGGACTTGACTGACAACGTCAATGTGCGTTTTGCTTTCCCTTTTGCTTTCGTCGGTGCTTGAGGATACTGAGCTGTGTTTTTTGACTCGCAGAAAATGGCGTCCAACTTGACGAATCAGGTCCGCTCCATATCTCTGGTGACCAAGGCTGTCGCGACTGGGGATTTGGGGAAGACAATCGACGTGGACGTTAGCGGAGAGATGCTTGATTTGAAGGTCACCATCAACGAAATGGTGCAACGATTGGGCAACTTCTCCCGTGAGGTGACGCGTGTCGCGCTTGAGGTCGGTACGGAGGGAAGGCTGGGAGGTCAGGCAGAGGTTGAGGGTGTGCAGGGTACATGGAAAGACTTGACCGACAACGTCAATGTGAGTTCACCTTTGCTGTATATCATCTTTGCTAGCGGATCCTTATTCGACGCCCAGAAAATGGCTTCGAACTTGACGAACCAGGTCCGCAGTATTTCGGAGGTCACTAAGGCCGTCGCGTTTGGCGACTTGCGCAAGAAGATCGACGTCGATGTTAGCGGCGAGATGCTTGACTTGAAAGTGACGATCAACGAGATGGTGGAGAACTTGAATGACTTCTCGCGAGAGGTCACTCGCGTGGCGCTCGAAGTCGGCACAGAAGGCAAGTTGGGCGGTCAAGCCAAGGTGGAGGGAGCTCAGGGTATCTGGCGGGATCTGACTGATAATGTGAACGTACGTGTATTTTTGGTTATCTGTGCGAGGAAGGAGGAAGATGCATGCTCACGAATCGACCAATAGCGAATGGCCTCTAATCTTACGAACCAAGTGCGCTCTATCTCTCTCGTCACCAAAGCCGTTGCGTACGGGGACCTCAACAAGACTATCGACGTCGATGTCAGCGGTGAGATGCTGGACCTCAAAGTGACTATCAACGAGATGGTTGCTCGGTTGGGGAACTTTTCGCGTGAGGTTACGCGTGTCGCGTTGGAGGTGGGCACAGAAGGCAGGCTCGGTGGACAGGCCGAAGTTGAGGGCGTGCAAGGCACTTGGAAGGATCTCACGGATAACGTCAACGTAAGTCTATACTTTCCCCGACGACCGTGCTCTAGAGCTTACGATGTATTCGCAGCGAATGGCGTCCAATTTGACGAATCAAGTGCGCTCGATCTCGCTTGTCACGAAAGCGGTCGCGCATGGGGACCTGGAGAAGCTCATCGATGTGGACGTCAGTGGCGAGATGCTCGATCTCAAGGTCACCATCAACGAGATGGTAGAGCGCTTGAAGAACTTCTCCAGCGAAGTGACGCGTGTCGCGTTGGAAGTCGGGACGGAGGGCAAGCTTGGTGGTCAAGCGCGAGTCGAGGGTGTTCAAGGGACATGGAAGGATCTCACTACGAATGTCAACGTGCGTCTTGATCCCTTTGCGACTCGCATCCACTAACTCTGCGATAGAACATGGCTTCCAACCTCACGGGCCAAGTGCGCTCCATTTCGCTCGTAACCAAGGCGGTAGCTTCGGGCGATCTGACACAACAAGTCGACGTCGATGTGAAGGGCGAGATGCTCGACCTCAAGAACACCATTAATAACATGGTGTCTCAACTGAGTATCTTTGCTAGCGAAGTGACTCGAGTCGCCCTCGAAGTCGGCACTGAGGGCAAGTTGGGTGGACAAGCGAAGGTCGAAGGTGTTCAGGGAACATGGGAGGCTTTGACCGACAATGTCAATGTACGTCGTTTCAGTCTGGTATTGCTGGGATTCACGTTGATGTTTTTAAAGAAAATGGCCATGAATCTGACCGGTCAAGTGCGGTCTATCTCGCTCGTCACGAAGGCCGTCGCTCTTGGCGACCTCACGCAGAAGGTCGACGTCGATGTGAAGGGAGAGATGCTCGATCTCAAGTCGACTATCAACAACATGGTGTCGCAGCTCAGCATCTTTGCTAGCGAGGTTACCCGTGTTGCGCTCGAAGTCGGTACCGAGGGGAAACTTGGAGGGCAAGCGAAAGTCGAAGGTGTTCAAGGCACATGGGAGGCGCTGACGGACAATGTCAATGTAAGTCATCCCTCTTCCCTTGGGGCTTTCATCTTACTGACGTTCCTCAGAAAATGGCTATGAACCTCACCGGTCAAGTGCGATCTATCTCGCTCGTGACAAAGGCTGTCGCCCTTGGAGACCTTACGCAGAAGGTCGACGTCGATGTCAAGGGCGAAATGCTCGACCTCAAGTCTACCATTAACAACATGGTGTCGCAGCTCAGCATCTTCGCTAGCGAAGTCACCCGTGTCGCGCTTGAAGTCGGTACTGAAGGGAAACTCGGGGGACAGGCCAAAGTCGAAGGCGTTCAAGGCACATGGGAGGCGCTCACCGATAACGTCAATGTAGACTTTCGATGCTTCCACGACCTTCGCATCTTCTGATATTTTCCGTTCTCTAGAAAATGGCCATGAACCTCACCGGTCAAGTACGATCCATCTCGCTCGTCACGAAGGCTGTCGCGCTCGGCGACCTCACGCAGAAGGTCGACGTTGACGTCAAGGGGGAGATGCTCGACTTGAAGTCAACGATCAACAACATGGTTTCTCAGCTGAGCATTTTCGCCAGCGAGGTCACGCGTGTCGCGCTTGAGGTCGGTACTGAAGGCAAGCTCGGCGGTCAAGCGAAGGTCGAAGGAGTTCAAGGGACTTGGGAAGCTTTGACCGATAATGTCAACGTATGTTCCCAATGAATTCTCACGCAAACATATCTGACATGACACCGTAACAGAAAATGGCTATGAACCTCACGGGTCAAGTTCGGTCTATATCGCTCGTTACGAAAGCCGTCGCACTGGGCGATCTGACCCAGAAGGTCGATGTCGACGTCAAGGGCGAAATGCTTGACTTGAAGAACACGATCAATGGCATGGTCTCGCAGCTGAGCATCTTCGCCAGCGAGGTCACTCGTGTCGCGCTCGAAGTCGGAACGGAGGGCAAGCTTGGAGGGCAAGCCATGGTTGAGGGTACAACCGGGATGTGGAAGGTCAGCTCTTTGATCCTCTCAAGTTCTTGCCTATTAACATCCTTCAAAGAGCGTCACTGACAACGTCAATCTGATGGCCCAAAATCTGACCGACCAAGTGCGCTCCATCGCGAAGGTCACAAAGGCCGTCGCCGGTGGTGATCTCACGAAGCAAGTCAGCATCGTCGCGCACGGCGAAATTCTTGACCTCAAGAATACCGTGAACGAAATGACGGAGTCGCTGAGCCAGTTTGCTGCCGAAGTCACAAGAGTGGCAAGGGAGGTCGGCACGGAGGGTAAGCTTGGTGGTCAGGCGAAGGTCGAAGGTGTTCAAGGCACCTGGAAAGATCTGACCGACAATGTCAACGTGATGGCCAACAATGTGAGTATCGTTTTCCTCTGCTTCTGAATGTATATCCTAACCTGTCTCTCAGCTCACGTTACAAGTACGAACGATCTCCGACGCTACGGTAAGAGGATGATATGGCTTTGAATTGACCTTGAAACGTCTGGCTAATTCGACTGTAGAATGCTGTGGCCCGCGGCGATCTCACCAAGAAGATTCAAGGCCTCTCTGTTTCGGGGGAGATGCTCAGCCTTGTCAACACCATCAACGACATGATTGACCAGCTCGCCATCTTCGCCAGCGAGGTCAAGAAGGTTGCATTGGAGGTCGGGACGAAGGGGAATATGGGTGTTCAAGCTGAAGTCGGCAATGTACAAGGGATTTGGCTCGAGATCACGTACGCGCGCCTCTCTGCGAAATGGGTTCAGCTGATATCGGTTCCAGCGTGTCTGTCAACACCATGGCCAGCAGTCTGACGACGCAAGTACGAGGCTTCGCCCAGATCTCCAAGGCTGCGTCGGATGGCGATTTCACATCCTTCATCACCGTCGAAGCAAGTGGCGAAATGGACGAGCTCAAGTCTCGTATCAATCAAATGCTTCACGATCTGCGCGACAGTATTCAGAAGAACACTGCTGCGCGAGAGGCAGCTGAGTCGGCGAACAAGAGTAAGAGCGAGTTCTTGGCCAACATGAGTCACGAAATTCGGTGCGTCGCATCCCTATTGCTCTACGACCGCGTTAACCAGATGGATAGGACACCGATGAACGGCATCATTGGTATGACCGAGCTCACACTCGACAGTGACCTTAATCGGAGTCAGCGGGAAAGCTTGCTGTTGGTCCATAGTCTGGCACGCAGCTTACTGCTCATCATCGATGATATTTTGGACATATCAAAGAGTATGTTTTACTCGATCTTTGCGGCTGTTACTGATGCCTTCTGTAGTCGAGGCCGGTCGTATGACGATGGAAGCCGTCTCGTTCTCTCTGAGACAGACGGTATTCGACATCTTGAAAACGCTTGTTGGTCGAGCCACCCACAAGGGCCTCGATTTGACGTTGGACGTCGCTCCTGACATCCCAGATGCGCTCATCGGCGACTCTCTGCGTCTTCGCCAGGTCATCACCAACCTCGTCGGAAACGCCATCAAGTTTACGCGGGTCGGCTATGTTGCCCTCACCATCGATGCAGTCTCCGTCGATCCCGACAACGTCAACCTCCAATTCTGCGTCATGGACACCGGGATTGGTATCGCCCAGGACAAACTGAACCTTATTTTCGATACGTTCTGTCAAGCGGATGGATCGACAACGAGGGTGAGCATATGAATGTTACCAGTCATTCGCGTGTCTGATCGTGCATACAGGAATACGGTGGCACGGGATTGGGTCTTTCTATCTCCAAGCGCCTTACCTCCCTAATGCAGGGCGACATATGGGTCAAGAGTGAATTGGGCAAGGGCAGCGAGTTTTACTTCACCATCAAGTCGCAAATCAACCAGCAGCAATCTCTGGATGCGACTTTGATGAAGCTGTCACCGTTCACCAAGCGAACTATCCTGTTTGTCGACACAATGCACGACGAGACGGGCATAGAAGAGCGTGTCTCAGAGCTGGGCTTAGTTCCCGTCGTTGTGCACGATGTCAGTCAAGTCGCAGACAAGGAGAAATGCCCGCACATTGATACAATCATTGTGGACTCGTTGTCTATTGCAAGTCCTCTTCAGACCTTCATCTTGATCTTTCCTGACACCACTCCAGACTGAGAGCCTTCGGGAGCATGAACATCTACGATATATCCCTGTCGCTCTCCTCGCCCCCATGCTGCCGCGTCTCAATCGTAAGTCATTCGCCTTCTTTTGGACCCTTCGCTTGACATCTCGGTTATAGTGAAATGGTGTCTCGAGAACGGTATCAGTGCCCACAATACGACGCCGATAACATCTTTCGATCTCTCACACGTCCTGATATCCGCCCTGGAGAACAACACCGTGAACCCGGCGTCAGCGGCGACCGACGTGACATATGACATTCTTCTCGCTGAGGACAACCTCGTCAATCAAAAACTGGCGCTGAAGATACTCGAAAAATACGGGCATTCCATCGAGCTTGCTGAGAACGGGAATCTCGCTCTCCAGGCGTTCATGGACCGCGCATTGCAGAACAAGCCCTTCGATGTCATACTGGTGCTTATCTCCCTGTCTGTCATATATTGTGTGCTCACTCTTCTTCAGATGGATGTTTCCATGCCCCTCATGGGCGGGATGGAAGCTACGCAACGAATCCGAGAATACGAGGCGCAGTACCATCTCACGCCTACACCAATCATCGCCTTGACGGCGCATGCAAGTGCGTACTGTCTTCGGCTCGGATGCTTATACTTACTCCTCTACCAGTGATCGGCGACCGGGAGCGATGTCTCCAGGCTGGAATGGTAAGTGTCACTGTCGACCTGCCTATCTTCCTTACTGAATTTCTGTCGCAGGACGATCATATCACAAGTGTGTACATCTTCCCTTTCTCGATGTCTTGTATTCACGGCGCTTCAGAGCCGCTCCGGCGGGTAGATCTGCTCAATGCCATCAGCAGGCTGACGGCCGAGGCAGGAGGTACTGCACGACCTCTTCTCCGAAAACATGCCATCACGCACCCCGATTATCTGGAGTCATCATAACCTTCGCCCCTTCGTATTCTCATCCAACTGATACCGCCCGCATGCTATACCGGATGTACTATTGTCTTATTTTGCTGTCATATAATCTGTACTGTTACCGCGCAACATGTATATCTACCCGCATTGTACATCGGACCCATTTTCCTTCCCATTTTCGCTTTCTTGTATCCATTCACCTCTTCCAGCATGCTTAGTTCTTCGCCTCGTTTAAGTTGCTAGCTTTCTTTACTCTTAATACTAGTTGATTACGAACGTCCATCTCTCGGTTTCGTGCAAGGCGTCCGCTTTCGGGACAGTTACGAGCTCAGTATGCAGCACCTTCCGAACCTTTTGTTGGAGAGCTTCCGGTCAAGACGAGGACTTCGGTGGATGGTCGCTTCGATACCATGAATATCAATGAAAGCAAATATATAAAATGAAGGTCAACTCTCTGGATAGTACAAATACCCTGTCCCAGGCTTCGGTTGTTGATACTGAGCCTGCCTTTCCTTCTGCTCCTCCGGATTCGTCAACGTAGCCATAGAATCCCGGTTGTTATATGCTACACTCTTGCCCGCCCATTGGGATACCGCAGGTACCATGAAGTCGGTATCTGTGTCAACGCATTAGGAGGTATCGTATAACGAGCCAGGGGGACATACTAGAAGGTGACTGTTGTCGACGCCGCCGCCGCCGCCTCCATAGTAAGAGGAATGCGAGCAGCAATAATAGAACGACAACACCGGCTATGATGCCGCCGACTACAGCTGCGATATTGACGGGCCGCGATGCTTGCGCACCGAGCTTGTTTCTATCTGCACCGTTTGGATCTGCAGCTCGTGGAGGCGGCGGGCCGGCAAAGTTGTCCGAATCGGCGGTCACAAGGAAGTAGTCCACGGAGAATGGAGCGATCCCTGATGAGGTGAAGTTGACGGTGTGCTCTCCGGAAGGGAGCTGTGTGGTGTAAATCAGGTTGTTGAATGTCTCGACGTTGCTCGAAAGAGTGGAGGAGGGGGGTGGGATGGGTAGTGCAGGAGCGCCGTCGATGGACACGGACGCGATGTCGGATGATGTGCCTTGGAGAAATATTGGACGGGAAGGGGCGTATAACGAAAACAATGTCCCTGAAGTGAATAGATATGAGCGTTAATTTTGGGGTTGTATAGCGAGTATATCGGAGACGCACCGTTGAAAGTATATGAAACCCATGAACCGGCGGTCTCACTGAAGCGCGCCGAGTGTTGGAAGTAAGACTCGGAAGTATTCGTCTGCCAGCCCGTTGGTGACCATTGGACGTTTGGGTGGGCGTCGTCGATGAACATCATCTTGCCCGCAGTCGAAGATGTGTTATACAAGATATAGTCGAGAAATAAACGGCCGCCGCTTTGCGAGCTGTTAATAGAAAGTGTGTGTACACCCTCCTCAAGAAGAACAGGCGAAGAATAGAAAAGCTGGTGATGAGTGGTGGAATCCGGATCCGCATTCGACGCCGAAAACGTAGCTCTAGAGGAGCCAGCGTTGTCCACGTTGAAGTTCATGCTACTGCTCTTCGTCCCCGACCCCATGGTACCGTATACAGCGATAGAGTACCCTAAACGACGCAATCATTCATGTTTGCCTTGTAATTGGAAGAGGTTCGGTTCGGGCTCACCATTGAAGGTAAACTCTGCGCTATCACCATCCAAGCCAGGTAAAGAGCTCGAGCCCTTGTATTCCACGGGCTTACCGAGGGGGTTGCCCTTCGAATCGTGAGTTCTCCAGGAAGCGGGGTATTTCACGGAGGCGTCGCGGTCGTCAACGATCACGCTCATCCTGGAGCCAGCAGTAATGATACAAAAAGAGGGGGGCACGAGAAGGGAAAGAGGAAGAGGGATGCCTGTCAAATTCCGTACGTTGACAATGCACTTACATCTTAGCAGTTATACATGGAACGCGATCAAAATATTGACTGAATCCTGATATCATTCATCCACGATGGCGACATACGAAGACGGCGAAGATCGGGGTTGAGCTGCTCGGGTCTCTATAGTTGGTGTCGTCGCGTGAGACGGGGCGGTTTAACTGGCTCTAGACTAACCTCGGTCGGAGTCAGTCCGCAGGTTGCGCTGTAGTAGCATAAATAGTGCTCAAAAACTGGCAACGGACAGCAACCGTAGCAGGGCGACGCTTTTCCGTGAGCATCCCGCCTGCATATTTGACAGACCCAGGCTGAACGATGAGCAAGTTTTTCGTATCGAAGTAAGGGCCTGAGAGCGACTGTTGGCATCAAAGAAATATTCGCACGTCTTCAAGTTGCTCTGCGGCGACAACATGAAGGTCATTCAGATTCGTTCTAATTTTTGCTTGGTCGGACATACTCCAGCTTTCTTCAACGCATTCACTCGGACAGAATTTGCCCCCAGATCGACATGTTTTGCCTCTGCCGGATAGGTGCGCGCGGGAAATGCCCTCTGCCGCTATAGTAGCTGGCTGTACTGTACATCCCGCTATTCGCTGTCACCCACCTATACTGTGTCGTCTGCGAACCCCGAGGAGCTGCAAGACCTTGTGAAACCTGACGCCGAAATGATTCGTCCGAGTCGTGGCCAGGAAATCAATCTGTTCCGAGTACCCAGGGCCGTGACCCACTGACCGTTCTTTCCTGCGCATCTAGCAGACCCCGGGTGATAACTGCGATGTCCTTACCCTGGCACTTGAGCGTGGAGAGGAGGCTAGCTGCACCGCGCTTGAGCTCGAGAGAGGTGGCGAGGGTGTTTTCGTATACTCTCAATTGGAGTTCAGCGGATGGGAGAAGTGCGCAAGCAGTCTCGACTCCCGAAAAACGGTTGGAGCGGTGCTCGTGACAGATCTTTCCGTCTGAGAACGCGTTGGCGGTGGCATCCTTAGAGATGCGCGAGTGTTGTTGCTCCTTCGATGAGGGTACTGGTGCGCTATACTTGTCTCGAGAGTCGCGTGGTTGCGGCGCTTGATCTCGTGCAATGTATCGTCGAGATCAGTCTGATTAAACGCAAACCAGGAGTGCTCGATGCTGCGCGGTTGAATGACCGCATCCATCCAGCAGTGGCCCGGACTCTCGATAGGGCTCTCGTCCGGCTTTCTCCCAATCGTCAAAAACGCGAACCGGGTCCCTTACCGGAACGATGCGCTGACCTGGTGACGCAGATAGCTCGAAGGTTGGGAGTCCAAGGAACCGCTCTTGGACTCGACGAATTCTTCCCTTACTTTATTTACTTTGAAGGTGGCGTTCTGGCTGCGATCGACGTTCTGAGATGCTGCTCGACAGTGTGGACAGCACAACGCAGTCAGCACCGCTTGTTACCGTGATAATGCGAACTTACCTATTACTCTCGCTATCAGACGATGATTATTGGTCGACATTCAATCACTCCGCGCGCAGTACATCGGAAAATACACGGGTTTTCGTATTTGTAAAAGCATCAAGAATCTCGTGCTGACCCAGCAGCCTGCCTCGGACTTGTTCGAATTATCCTCTACACATCCAGATGCAGATTCTCTAGCTGACTTGTCGCATGAGAGTTTGAATTTCCAGGTGAGCTTACACCATCAGCTTCGCTTCTTTGCTGTCGTCAAATGCATCCGTCATAGCAACATAAACGATGGTAAAGGTCGGCAATATGTTCTGTGAACAAGTCAGCATCCTCCAAAAATATTCGTGTTTACTTGGAGCGACCATTATGGGAACTGAAAGCATGACTCCAACGAGGTATGCCATTTGGCTCTTGATTGAGGCCGTTATGAGCAAGAAGCCCACGCTAATGCAGTAAAGAACCCCATATTCAAGGCTATAATCTAATCAGTTTATGTACCGCAGTGAACCCGGAGCGGAGGACATACATAATGTTTATAGCTCTCTTGCAACGAGCGCGGTATGTGTTATCCGGGATTATGTGCGGAGTTATACGCCAGATCCATAGTATCCGTCCAGCTGAATCGAAGTCGCGTGAGCCCACCATTCAAGTAAATGCATCCTCCCATTAACTTACCGGTGAGCGTTGTCAATGTGAGATTAGTGAGAACAGCGAGGCAGAACATAATTTGTTGCGCTTGCAGACTGCTGTCCTGCACATCCCAAATACCCACAGCTGCATCCGTGATGGACTTGATTCAGCATAATCGAACCGATGCTATAAAGTATAAACTGAAACTTACCAAAGGTAGCGAGCATAAACGTCGCTGGCAAAACGAGTATCCGCCTCTGATATCCCCAAATCACATAACAGCGATAGAGCTTCAAAAACAAGATCAGAAACTTGTTCGAAAGTAATGGAAGACGAGGTATCCTCACATAGAGAAAGTCTGTAGTCAAACTGGGCATCCGCCGTCAGCTTGTGATTTGGCGAATCATCGATCTTACTTACTTGTTCAAGGTGGGTATGGCACGCTGTGTAGCGTTTATTTGTAGTATTTGGGTAGACTGAGGCTCCTGTAATGTTGGCGCAAACGAAAGACCGTAGACAAAGCGATAAACGACGATCACTCTGACAGCGGTAGTGATGACTCCCGCAGTGCACAAGACGGCCATGATACAACTGGTAGCCGCTAGGAAGTAACTTCCAGGAGATCCCCAGCGTCGGAAAAGAGTGTACATCGAAAATAAGAATAGGTTGAAGTAGAAACCTTTGAAGCTGTCACTTCACTGCGAAAATACTATTCTGATTCAACTAACCGTACAGCAGCAGAGAAGACTATCAAATTTCTTATCATTAGTGCGTTGTGTTTCATGACAAGAAGACACTCACGCCAGCCGCAATTAAGTCCAGGTGCATCGAGGACCAAGCGGACTCCAGCGAGCTCTGCATGCCTCGAAGCGAAAAGAATGGAAGGTGTAGGATGGTGTCAGTGTATCCCGGTCGCATATAAGTAGATGAGAGTATGGAGCATCAAATTCGTTCGAGGTGGATTATTTGTTTCGTGTTGAAGGATGCAATGAAGGTAATATTAGATTTGGAAATTCCACGACCGTGTAGCGGCCAATCGTAGGGGAGCCTCTGTGAGAGGCTAAATCGCCGGTGACTTCATTGCCGCAATATGGGGAGAGAGTTGATCAATGGAACAGACAATGCAGGATCATCAAGCGAAGCAGAGCAAGTCTGCGACGTGAACAATCAGGTCCCCTCGAGACCAAGCGCAGCCTATCTTCACATCACCGCCCGAGATTGTTCGAGAGATTGAGTTTGTTATCGCAGTCGGAGATCATCATGGCTGAGGCCAAAGATTCTTTGACTCGGAATACTCGTGTCTCGTTTTCGGCTGCAAAAAATGAGACAGTAAAAAAATGATTTATGTCCTTCTGAGAATGGTCGTCGAGGATGTGCGGTCAACAAAGCACGCGAAAGTGACGGCCCATGAGTGCCGCACACCGACCCAAGAAAGGAGACGACTTGCGAGGATGGGAAGTAGCCCCCAATGCATCGCAAATTCTTGCGGTACTGTGCCACTGTCTATGGGATTCAGTCAATGAAATCGGTGATCTGACGATGAGCAGCGTTGCTGTCGTAAGTTAACCGCCGCGCGCATTCCTTGGTGTGGCCGACAGTCAACTCGAAGGGAATTGGAGGTTCGAGAGCACAACGCCAATTTGAAGGATCGTTGTCCGAGTCGCCAAAGTTTGCAAACCGATATGTAGCTTGCCGATGCACGCCGAGATGATGAGATCACCAAAACTTTCCAAACACAGTCTCCACGTGACTCCCCGATCGCGTCGAGTGCACTCATGCATGGCGGATATGACGCCCCCGCCTATATGATTATCACCCCAAGGCCAGGGACGAGGACGTCAATGGAAGAGAGCCGCCCCTCCGCCCCAACGGCAGCGCCGGTCCCAGCCTCCACCCCCTCTTCGACTGTGGCAACACATCCCATTCAACTTCACACGCCCAAACCCTTCAAGTCTGACGAAGAAATTCAGCTTGAAGTACTTATGCTTTTTGTCTTCTACTTGCGGCGTCTAATGAGGTCACAGATATCCGTGCAGGAAATTTGTGGGAAAATCGACGGACTCGATAGAGAATTTTATTCGAATAACCAGATCTATGCGGTGCGCCTGTCCTCACACAGAGTCCTCCTTCTGACATATATGTTAGACCATTCCCCAAGTTGACCTCAAAACATGGGAGTCTTTCCAATTGAAGCACGCTGAGTCAATGGATTGCAAGTATGTATCATTCATACGCACACATTCTTCTCTCCTGAACTCTGTCATCGAGGCTCGAGTATCTTCATCCGGAGAACATCATCATCGTCACATACCCTAGCGGAGTCCTTCAAAGCTTCAAGGCCCTTCTCAAACCGGTGGACGCCTTTGTCGATGCTCTCAACCTCAAAATCCCTCAGGTCTCACAACAGTTCACAACCTCAACAAATGAAGATATCAAGCTTCCGTCCGAGTCATCGATCACTCCTGATTTTGGGTTCGGGCGGCGGATCCCAGGTTTTTATCCACAATTTTCAATTCTCTTTGAATGCGCATGGACTCAGTCCTCCGCGCGGTTGAGGCAGAAAGCCAAGAAATGCTTGGAAGACCCCACAGTTCTGGCGGTCATCTGTCTTTTCATCAAAGGACCATACACTCCTCCCACATCTCCCCCATCTCTGCCTCCAGATGTGAAACTACCCGAATCGGGGTTTGTCCCGGATGTCATCGGGGAACGCACGCTTTTCGCACCTGTAAAGTATCTCGGTCATGTATGGGGAACCATAAGCGAAATTTCTTTAGAAATTTACGAACGGAGTCAACCCGTTGCTGAATTCGTTGGTCTTCCTCCTTGCCGTTTTCTCTTTGAGAGCTTACACATTCTCAGGACAAGTTGATGCCTTCCGAGGATAACTTGAACTTGCTGAGTCGGCAAAAGTCCGTCGATCGAGCTTTGCTAATGCTTCTGATCGAAGCCGTCAGAAAGGAGAAATTTGAGGCAGCCGAAGCCGTCCTCAAAGATGGCCCCTTCCCTTTTGATTGGGCGACATTCTACAACACCCTCGACGCTCGCCTCGTCTCCATGGCCTATTCGCGGTGCGCAAAGTGGATGGGGAATCACATAGTTGGAGCAGGGAAGCGCAAATGCGAGAAAGAGGATGATAATCAGAATGATAACGAGCATGATGAGGCCATTGACCAAATTTTAGAAAGACGCTATAAGAACATACAGTAATATTCATACTACACGATTACCACCCTGTTGAATTATCGTGTTTTCGTACTTTCGTAGTAAAACTTACCAAAAATTGTCGTGAATCGAGGAGCTCAACTAGTCTCTTATAAACAGACAATAAAAACAAAAAAGTCCTCGTGCCTGCGGTTGTTATATATTAGTCTGTCGCTTCCCACGATGCATTGACAGGACGGTCCGCTTATTATGTAATCTCAAATTTCTCGGATTCATTTGCACGATTTTCGACGCGTCTTTGCGCGTAATTTGGACGCCATCCTTTCAAGACTCCTCGATGGAACATTTTGGTAATTTGAAGCGAGTCGAGAGCTGTCGAATCGGTGAGTTCCGGTTTGATGCATTGGCCGGCGGCCAAAGGCGGCCAACCTCACGGTGTCTCGTATTTGGACTGCCTACCGAAGTCTTGAAGAATCTGACCTCCGGGGAGTGTAGCTGAATGGTCTTGAATGCATCTTGCTACCAAGACTATGCAAAAATGGGCAACCATGCGGTAGAAAGGGCGAGGAAGCGTCGTGGGAACAAACTGCCATACAAGATGATTATATAATAAGTCGACCCTCCTAGGGCCGGTGGCGCGGTAAGTTACAGACTAGAGCTCAACTGCCGCCTCGGCAACACAAGCAACACGCGAAACCCGGCAGAACAGCAATTGTTTTTCACGATACTCATACTCCCGACACCTCGATGCTTTCTGCCCAGCGGTAGGTATAGTTGATGGATCAGTCGGAGTCCGGAAAATCCACAACCGAAAGGCTCGCGAGTCGCAACTTTGATGAGCTTTTCATAATCACTGCATATTAGTTGCTCGAGCTCTTCATCAGGCTCTGTTGAGTCTGTTCATTTGTCAAGTTAGAGTATTTCCAGTTGTTATGTACTTCCATTTCCCGTTCTCTGAATGTGAAAATCAATGACTCTACAGCTTCGGTGGAACATTGGTTATGACACCTAAGGCAGCTACGTTTTCGTGCCGTAAAGGGCCTTTGAGGGGGGTTAAAATGTCGAGTAAATCCCCCCTCAAAGGGGTCGCCTCCGCGGGAGGCTGACATAATATCCGAGGTTTCTGGGCTTGAGCACGGACGGAGTTTGCCGTGCCTAGCTGTAATCTATCGCAACTAATCTATTTGGAATCTAATCTTTTGTCGTATCTCATCATGCCCGGATCACACCTCGTTTGCCTCCGCAGACATCTGGCGTAGCCTCCGCCAGCGCCTCCCCCTCAATGCTCGTCAGCCATGCTGCGCTGCAGCTATGCTCCGCCACTCTAGAATGCATTCAATATCCAATATAAGAGTCTACATGGCCGCTGTTTGCTCCCCAGGTCAACCTTCGCCATGACACCATCGCCTCCGCCTGCCTTCGCTCGCGGATCTGCCTTGAGCTACAGTCTTTGTTTCACCTGGATACCTCTCCTCCTCTCCTCTTCCTGATACAGGCATGCTCAAATCAACACAATTGAATCATTTTGTTTGGCCTACGCGCACTTGACGCGTACCTCCGCTAACCTCCGCCACCTTCCCGGACTCCGACTTTCTCCAGACTGCGGTCCATGCTTCAAGTTGATTGCTCAGACTCATACCCTCTCCCTTTCTCAGTGCTCGGGATACCCCAGCTTGCCGGTAAATGCACATTTTGTGCGTGCCTCCATCCGCACCTCCGCCACGCTTTTCCATTCATCCTGCTCTTAGCTCCTTGATTCCAATCATATATCCATATTCTCTTTGTTGTCCCCCCTATCCTCTGACCCTTCACATAAATATCTACGGCTCTCCTCCCTATTCAACACCTTCCCATTGCTTGGCGGAGGTTCATGATGGAAGTCTCTGTTGAAGGATATTCGGTGTGTGTTTATAGCTTCCCCTCGAGCGGGAAACTGAAACTTCAATACTTTCCAGCATAGTCTCATTGAGAGGGCAGGAATGGCGCGTCCAAGGGCCTTTTGCCCGAGACCTCCGCCAAACTTCTGCAGCCTTTATATTGTTTCATCCACGGAACAAAATGGTGAAATGACGGTGATACCTACAACTTCTTCATTTGAGTCAAGGTCCTCAACCCTGTGGTAGCCTCCGCCTCTCCCTCCTTCCCCACCTCCGCCGTGAGACCTCCGCCAAGACATTCGCACCTCCGCGCACAACCTCCGCTACGCCACCCCGCCGACGCTGTCGGGACTTTGTACATAATTAGTGAGTGCTTCTGCCCTCGGGTTACGACAGCTGATCCACCAATAGGATTCATTATAAATCTCCAACCTTTCCTTTATTTTTCTGTAAGACCACCATCTCGCAAAATGGTTCGCTGTTCCTCCGGAAATTGTTAAAGTATCTTGCCCCAAGCTATCTGAATTTAATCTGCAATTATACATGCTTTTGAAAACCCGGTGCATGAAACCAGCTGAAAGTGAACTAAGTTCTCATAAGCATTCTTAACATCCGCAACAATATGAATTATAGATGCTCATACAATTCACTGCTTGTTAGGTGCATTCATTGCAAATCCTCTGAAAACAACTTCTTCGCTTACAGCTTCGGTTCACGGGCTTGGAATCCTCTATGATAGCAAGATACAATCATGTTTCATGGAATTCTGGTAAGTATTCATAAGTTCTAGCTCTTGAGGACATTGCCAAGGTCACGGTCAAGAAAACAATGAAAAAGAATCTATTTCACATAGGATCCCCACAGAGCAACCGAAGTATATCGGGAGAAAATCCCTGGCGGAGGTTGTTGGCGGAGGTCTGCCTGACCTCCGCCAACACGCCTACCCTTCCTTGAGAGTGAATATCACGCACTGCTCGCCACCCAATTGACAATAACATGCTCATCAATCGTAGAATAGGTTATTAACTTGAATAGACAAGCTGCCGAGATGATTGAAGGTTGCAAAGGATGACACGGACACCTCCGCCGAAGGTTCCGCCAAAGCGTAATGTTGCACAGAATCGATCCGATGGGTTGCGCTTTGAGATGATAGAGTAAATATACATGTATTAGCACATCTTGAATGCGACGAATGAATACCAAATCACAGAACAGGTGGCATTGTAACAGATGCTGAGGATGAGGATGAGAGCACTTTGACAAGCGCTCGAGGTACTTAGATGGTGGAGATAATTGAGGGGAGGGTAGGGAACAGTCCAGGACGACTATAGAGTGCAGCATGTAGGTAAAAGAATCGAGGAAGGAAGGCGCGGAGGTTCCGGCGGAGGTGCAGAGGTTTTGGCGGAGGTGCGGAGGTTCCGGCGAAGGTCTCAAAAAATCGTCCATTGTATCTTAGGCGCATCTTGCAGCTCATATACAATACTTAGGGGATATTGAATGTCATTTTATAGTCGTCGCGAACTCACAGAGTGCAATAGCGAAAGAACAGGCCTGATCTACAGGGATCCACAGCCTCGAACCATCGATTTCAACGGCGGAGAAGCAGGAATCGGACGCCGCTGAAAGGTGGGGGGAGCGATTCTATAGATCAGAATAGTGTGACGATCACAACATGTAGGCGAACAAGTCGAGGAACGACGGGGCGGAGGTGCGGAGGTTCCGGGAAGGTGCGGAGGTTATGGCGGAGGTCTCAAAAATCGATCATCGTAGCGTAGGTGAATCTTGCAGCTCATATAGGAATGTTGAATGTCATTACAAAGGACAATCTGAGACATTTCAGCGTCGTCGCGAGCTCACAGAGTGCAATAGCGAAAGGACAGACCTGATCTACAGGGATCTACAGCCTCAAGCATCCAGTTTCAACGGCGGAGAAACGGGAGCCGGATGCCCCGAAAGGTGGAAGAGGTTGGTGCAGTGTGAGTCGAAGTGGAAAGGCCCGTAGAGCGCCGTGCCAGCGAAAGGAAGTCTGTGGGAGCCACCGGCGGAGGCTACCCACAGAGGTCACGCGTTTGCAGCCCGTTATAGACGGCTATGTTAGGTAAACCACCCGCGGAGGCGGGCCCTTTGAGGGGGGATTTACTAGACACTTTAACCCCCCTCAAAGGCCCTTTACGGCACCAAAACGTAGTTGCCTTAGGTGGGTTATGACCTGTACAGCGGTCTGAGATGCCATTCATAGCGTGAACCCACGACTCAGTGGGGTCAGCAATAAGTTCCATCTCACTGGCTCTGTCAAATTTCGATAATTACGTAGATTCTACAAAGTCCCTGGGCTACATGAATGGGCCACCCCTACTTAGCCCATATAAATGAAAAGAAGTATCCTCTTGTAAACAGTGCGTTTCGCCAAAGTGTTGATTTAGGAAAATTCAAGATTTCTCTCCTGATTGACTTTGTCTGATACTTGCCACGCATGAGTATAGGGCTGCGAGTGTGAGGTCAGAGCGACGCAAGAAGAGAGCGGAAACGTGTCTACGCACCTCGGCCTATGTATATCATCACCAAATCGTCACCGTCATTTTGTAATTTTCCATTTGCTACGGCGGTTGCGGAGGCTTTTGCGCTAACAAATGGCTAATGGAAGGCAGAACGGGACGACGATTCACGTTCGTCACCAGATCCAACCACACGCCTTGGGCTTCCGGAACGCTTGCCCTCCCTCCGACCTTGCCTTGCCTCCCGACCTCCACTGTCACCCTCGTCAACTCCGCAGCCAGCGTCCGAAGCAGAAGGACCATATTGTTAACTGTGTTCTTTAGATCGAGCATCTCGCCGTGCGCAGAAATCTGAGAGTCATCAGCGACTCAACATTGGCTCCAATCAAGAGATACAAGGAACACAAACGTCAATTTGCTGCTCCAAATCACCGGCAGCTACAGCCAGAGTCACAACCGCGATACCGCTGTAACGACTGGCCATTTTTGCGCGTTATATCTGGCTATTTTAAGTCAAGTGCGGCCCTAAACAACCCAACTACCCGCCACGACTATAGTCTTACTCGACTATCAATAGGAAGTCAGTACCTCTGTCGGTGACACTAAGGAGGGTCAAAGTGAGCTCCGAGCTGTTGACCGTAAAACCCACTACAGGAGACAGGCATTATATTAATAAAGCCTACTGCAGTACTATGGATCTGTTCTATAACAAGAACCCTCAGAAAGAGTGACGAAGGGTCAAGTACCTTGTGTACTATGGACTTAGACGAAGGTCTACAAGGATGTGGAAGGCGCCGCGGCGGCTAAACAGTCAATGGACAGATGCCGCGGGCTGCCGACTATAAATAGACAGCTGGAACAGCGGAAAGGGATCTCATACAGGAGATGCCGGTGCTAGGATCAGAAGGCAGAGTTATGGCAAGACATGAGGTCTTTGACAGGAGTGATGATGTGTGATGCTAAAGCCGAACAAGTGCGGCAACTTCATTAGAAATCTATTTCTATATTGGAGTCAGCGCGGATGACTTGGTGGCTTGATAAATTGGACAACAGACGGGTCCGTGAAATCGCGAGTGAATTGGAATGTCCCAAGAATAGTCTTAGGAGTTAGTAGAGGCGTTGATGGCACCATCGGAAGGGTTGCCGCAAGTGACGGATTAACGGGATCACCAATGATGGTGTTCCGCGGGCTTCCACAATACAGTGATTCAACCGTGGGAGTCATAACTGCTGACTTTCTACCGTTGGATCGACAAGCCAAGAGGCTGCCGAAGGTCCTCCGGGACACCCAAATACCAATATACCATCTCTCTACTCAATTGGATCGACATTGCTTACTCTGTACTATTTATGTGATGTATTTCTTGGCATTAGTATAAAAGGACCTGTATTTCTCGTTGAGCTGGAGGACATCGCGCTCAGTCTACCGGACAGCGTTGGTGAACTCAGGCAGCAACGTAGAGGCATATATAAAGATATTGTCTACTCGTTTGTCTTAATAGAAATTGTGTTGGAGTTCAAGTCAAGTGTGAATCTTAAGCATTGTTTCGAGAGTGTTCACCCGCGGAGGCTTTGCTTTCGAGTAGCTTTGTCGTGGCCTTAGTGTGTGAGGAACTGCCTGCCTCTACTGCCCGCGGACTGTCTATCTCATTGTGAGGATACGTGTGCTCAAGAGTGAACTAGTATCTCCCTGAGTCTGAAGAGAGTGGAACTGTCCATCTGCTAAAGCATTGCGTTGGGACTGCTGGCGTATAACCTGAAGAGATCTGACTAGTCCTCGTCTAAAGACTTGTGCTATATAAAGGAGTGTCAAAGGTTCCTGGAACTTGGAGGTTCAGGTCTGTAGCGTAACTGGCGCTATAAGAATTGTACAGTCTGCCGCGGGAACTGCCTGTGGTCATTGTTTCAATCTCGCCCTGATATTCAACTTTGTTGGTATCTTGTATCCTACTGTTTTATAGTTCCTATTTTTAGGAAAGGTCCGCGGACGGAATCACTTCCATCTACGGTGTGTGAGAGCGTGTTTTGTGCAAGGTTCTGCTTGCAAGTCGACTTATATCCTCGTCACTGAGACATCTGGATTTCGGATCGAACCCCACGAACTCTTCGAGAGACATTTGAGTGTATCTTGTTGAGATATTTGTGTTGTAGTGTTGTGTGTGTTGGTTGATTGTGTTATATATATATTTTGGTGGTAGATTCTCTGCTGCGCTATATTTAGCACTTCTGTCGATATATTCAAGTGTCAGCGTTACATCTGGAGCCCACCGCGAGGGGTTCGGTGGTAATTTGTTGATAAAACAAAACGCGTTGCTGTAGTTGGGAGAGTCTAGAGAAGGGACTTTCCTGGGTTGTCGAGAATTCCAGCCCAAACCAATCCTCGTACTAGAAAGACGTCGAGGAAAAGCAGACATCAACGCAGCCCGTCTCCATTAAATACAGGAGCAGGTGCTAGAAGTTTGCTAGAGCAAGCCAGGGTTGCACTACAAGAACCCGCTCAAACGTCGACTTCAAGGAATAGTCTTATACCCGAGGCTGTAAATTGGGGATCATCGGCGTCTGGCAGAAAACCGCGTACGACCAAAAATTCCAGTACAGGAAGGTCGTCTAGCTCGTCACCAGTTAAAAGTAGAAGGAGAACGCGTTCCGCGGAAGTTATAAATACTTCTGCTGCATTACCCTTTGAGGGATACGCTATCCACTCGGACGGCGAGCTTTCTGATCATTTGGATCAGACCATCGAGGCTATTTCGAACTCCGTAGCCAAGAAAAACCCCCCACAAACAAACACTATGGCTACTTACGACGCATTGGATAAGACCAAGATCCCGGATATTTTTGGGAGACATAACCTGAAATTCGATGACGAAACAGGGGATTTGCCCAAGTATCTGGAGGGGATTGATGATCTCATTGCGAAGCAAGGAAATCTTAGTGAGCATGACAAGAAGTGGCTAGCACACCACTATGCGAACAGCAAGGTGCAGAAGGAATGGCAGGCTTTACCTACCTATACGTCTGGGACGTATGAGGAATGGAAGGCGGAATTGATGGATGCATATCCGGAAGTTCGTGCAGTAGAGAAAGGTTCCCGCGCGGGCTGGGCATCTTTCTTGAAACAGTACACAGACCGTCCTGTGAGAATTGACGAGGAAATTGAGTTCTCCAATTATTGTCGAAAGTTCCGCGGACGGGTTGCTGTGATGAATAAAGAACGAGAGATGCTCTCAAGGCGCGAGTTAGCGCAAGATTTCTTGAAAGGGATTCACCCTTCCTTCAAGGAGACTCTCCGCGCGATCGTGCTGGCCAGGAGTCCGACGGAACTTGCCTCGTACCAGCGCGCAAAAGCTGAATATGAGGCGTTGCCTGCGAACAAGGGAAAGGCCTATAAGCCATCCTATACTCATCCTGACGACCTGTATGAATGGACGGACTTTGAGGAGATATTGAAGTCGTTGATCAAGAGTAATGACTCTATTTTCTTCACAACGCCTTCGGACTCGAAAAAGAAGGCTGTTCTATTTGCGGGTAGTTCGGAAGGAAGTGATGAGGCTGCCAAGTTGAAGGCAAGGTTAGACAAGTTGGAGTCTGACTCCAAGGCGAGAGAAGAGAAAGTTCTCCAAGCGTCGAAGGAGATGCAGGACAAAATGGAAGAGACTCTTGCGAACCATTTGGATAAGTTTGTGACCAACCAAAAACAAACGATGTCTAAGATGCAGGAGGCTTTGGATAAAGGAACTTCCAATTTTCCTTCTCGCGCGACAGAGAGACGAGAGTACGGACCAGATAGGCCTCCACTCAGAGATGGCAAGCCGACGGGCTGTTACTATTGTTGGGATCCGGCGCATTTTGTTGCGGAATGCAAGCACAGAAGGGATGATATGACTGGGGGATTGCTGATCCTGAAAGACGGACGAATGTTCTTCTACGATGGAAAGGCTTTGCCAAGAGAACCCAGGAATAAGAGTTACATGACCAAAGTGCGGGACTACTATAATAATCGCACTCAGAGTTATTATAACGAAGAGGCATTCGAGTATTATTATGCTAGTTGTAAGGCTCCAGGAGCGCTTACGAGGGTTACTGTCTAACGGAATCCCTGGCGGGAGTGGAAACGCCTTATAATGTGGTAAGACCCTTTCTTGAACGGTCTAACTCGCAGAGAACCACAGAAAGACGAATTCTCGTGCTCTCAGGCGTAGTTCTCTTCAATCCTTCGAAAACGAGAGGACTGGAGTTGACTGAGAGGGTGATCTGTAAAGATCAGTGGAAACAGCTGTATAAGTCAGAGAAGTAATGCCTCGCGCCTAGAGCCTCAATTAGAGCCTAGGCAAGGCAAAGATACGACTATCCAGCACCCGTGCCTCCCACAGAGCTTCGGAGTTACTCAACGAAAGCTAAGGAGGCGAATTGGGTGATTTGGTAGAGGTAAAAGTGATAATAATCATGTGACCTGAGTACATGTGACTTGTAGCTAAAAGAGTAAAGAAAATACGTATATGATACCTTACAGAGCCCCCCACTCTTGAGCTGCAAGGAAAAGAACATGTGCGAAGGGAGGGAATGGCGGGAGAAAAAATGAGAGGAAAAATTTTGCCCTGCACTGCACCTTCGAGAAGCCTCCATTCCAACTCCGCAGCCTGCTATGCATCCAATTCCATCTCCAAGTCCGACACCTCTGCGGCTGCACTGTGTTTCACCTTCAAGGGATCTCCATTCCGACTCCATGGGCTGCTCCGCATCCACTACGTCTCCATCTCCGGTGTCCCTCCGATTCCGCTCCAGGCCCTGGTCACTGCGCAACCAGCACCATACCACACCACGACCATCCTAAGTCGCCATGCTCCCACTCCATACCTACCCTACCCATAGTGCCCCCCACGGAAGTAGCCAAGTGTTAGGGTCAACGAGCTTGGGTGCTTACGTAACACACCAAAGCAAGCTAGCCCATAGTCACGTCCAAGCAGGGGCGGGCTGTGGTGGGCGGAGTTGTAAATGGGCGGGTAGAGCGGTGGGAAGTAAAAAGGGATCCGCATAAATGCTGTCGCCCCCCCAGAAGGATAGTCGGGGATGAATGGTATGGAAGAACGGATGAGCATGTTTCACCCAATTTGAAGCCAAGCGTGTCTCGTCAACGCAAAGAGGGAAGAGATTCAATGTCAGAAATGAATCATGAAACAGAAATTTAGAATGACTCGCCTCGCGGGGGTGATCGCTGACGATGCAGACCCCCGTTGAGGCTTAGCGCAAAGCCTTGCTATAAATGATGCAGAATCTTCCAACCTCGAACATGGACGGGCGATGCGGAACTCGCCGACAAACCGAATACTCAGGAATGTCGGCAACTCCATCCACTGAAGGGCGACCGAATACTCGCGAGGTCCCTTCAGTCGAATTTGCATGCCAATCTTAGAGCGGTCGAGGCCTTGATACGGAGTTCCTCAGCCAAAGGAACCACAAAGACGCTGGTACGGGGAAGGCAGAGAGTTTGTGGATGGAGCTCAGTTTGACTTGAACCCGATCGTCGTAGCTGGAAGACGAGGGAGTCATCGGAGTATCGGGAGTGAAGCAGATGGTCGCCACGAGGAAACGAGAAGGTGTTAGAAGAGGTGGCGAATGTTGGCGCGTCGCTCTCGCGGGAGTGGTCGCTGACGACAGGCTCCAACGAAGCGGAAGGAAGATGTTGCGTGCGTGGTGGAAGAGGACGAGACGAGACGCGTCAAACGCGTCACGACGAGACGCGAACACCCAGGCGAAAGGAGGTGAGATGAGCGAGAGCGGAAGAATAAAAGAAAGAGAGGTCAATAAAAATTTTTGAGTCTGATGAACAAAAAGACGCGCCTCGCGGGGGCGTTCGCAGACGACACTGACCCCCGTTAAGGCTTCCAGTAGCCGTTGCCAAGATCTCTATGTCCCCCTTTCACTGTTCGACATCCAGACCCCCTCAAAAGCTTGGGACGAGCGCATCTGACATCCAACAGCTTTGAAGACTTTGTCCAGCGGTAGGGCTTGGATGCTGGCGGTCGAACGGCGCGCTCGGAAGCCGCAATCAAGACGTCCGAACGAGCAGGCGACGAGAGTCGCGAGATCGTCAATTGAAGCCGCAGCAAGAAAGCTCCGTTAGAAATGAGTTTGAATATGACGAAACGAAGGAACGCGCCTCGCGGGGGCGTTCGCAAACGATACCGACCCCCGTTAAGGCTTCCCATGAAGCATATTGAAAACCCTTTCAGCCCCTCAACAGCCCCTACATAAGTCCTCCGATGAAGATCTCCGCGAATTCGATGTTGAAGACGACGCGTAAGGACGCGTCTGGAAAGCAGCGTGAGAGCTCCATTATGAATTGGAAGGGAAGCTGGAGAGCTTCGTCCAAAGTCGATAACATTGGCGGTGAATTTGTTCAACGAGGTCGTTGTTGACGATTCCAGGGGGCTGCTTCCTCCAGATTGACGGAAGAGCAGGCAAGCGGGCATGGTGAAAGAAAGGCGACGTGTCAAGGCGCGCGGCGAAACGAGGGTCGAGAACGACGAATTGATCCGTTAGAAATAAATTGAGATACGCGAGATCGAAAAGACGTGCCTCGCGGGGGTGTTCGCAGTCGAATCAGACCCCCGTTGCGGCTACTCATAGCCCTTTTCAAGATTTCCTAGCCCTCCCGTCCCGTGTGCGCCAGACGATCCGTGAAAGTCGATGGTGCTTGAGAATTCCCGTTTGATTTGAGATTCACATAGTTGACGTTGAATCGGGGAGAGTCCAGACAGCCGTGGAGAAGAAAATACAACACGTCGGACGCGTCAGAGACACAGAAGTCGGAAGGAAAGAGAGAGATGCGTCCGACGCATCCAGAGGAGAGAGGTAAAAAGTCGAGAGTCGAGACGAGAGGAAAGTGGTCAATAAAGAGTTGAGGATGAAAAAGGAAGAATGACGCGCCTCGCGGGGGTGACCGCGAACGAGATAACACCCCCCGTGAGGCTTCCCGCTAGCCTGTGTCGCTGGATAATTCTTGCCCCCCATCCTCTATTCACCCTTTCACGGCAATTTTTCCGACGTTTTTGAACGAGTTAAGGAGTTCGTTTGTCGTATGGGACGTCGAATTTGTTAGTGACGAGCCAAGAAGTTGATTGGAGAAGTAAAGGGCCAGACCGAGTTGGTGAACAGGCTGAATGGCCGTCGGAAAGAGGGATGCAGACTAAAGCGGTGAGCGGAATGGAACGCGTTGATACGCGTTTCAGACAGAACGTGGCGAGCGGAGAGGAAAAAGAAGGTCGAGGGAGGCAGAGATCTGCGACAGAAAACCTCGCGGGGGCGTTCGTAGACGAAACAAGCCCCCAACAAGGTTACTTGTAGCCCGTCTCAGCATCCCATACCACCCCGTCCGTTCTGCACCATGCGATCCGTCGAAATCGCCGTCGCTCGAATTCTTCCGTTTGTTTTCGATGACGAAGATACCAGAGGAGCGTCAGAGGAATGGTTAAAGCGTTACAACGCAATGGAAAGTCGAAGGAAATAGATCAGAAATGTATCCAAAGCAGAAGGATTGAAAAAACGCGCCTCGCGGGGGCGTTCGCGGACGAAACAGGCCCCCATCAAGGCTACACATAGCCAGGTCCACCTCCTTTTTCTCTGGTTTGTTGCTTTAAGCCGCGCGCGTACATTGAGGAAAGCCGAGGATAGCTGGAAGTTGATTTGTTTGGACAATGGCGTGTAGCGAGGCTCAGAGAAGGCGCAGATGTGGAGCAGGGAATAACGAGCGCAGATGCAGAAACGAGACGCGTGAAACGCGTCGCAGAAGACGGGAGGAGAGCGCCAGAGCGAGGAGTAGAGCGGAGAGTTCGTGACAATGTGACCGATCGTCACATCTCTTCTCTCTTCTCCCATCTCGTCGTTTGCTGTCGTCTGCTCTCTTGCTCCTCCCTTTTCAGTGCTTTGCACTCGACGATGGACGCTCGTTTTGACCCCCCAACTCCAATTGCCGTATCCCTGACGCGGATCGTCGGAGCGAACTCGGTAGCCAAGTCTTCAAAAATCCAGAGGCGCCATGCAATTCTTTCGGCGATGCTTGACTCGCAGAATGAGAAAGGTAGACGGTGTTGAATCTGCAAGGTACGTGTCTGAATGTTGAAAGTGGAATGCAAGCTGAAATGAAGCAATTTAGAAGGATTTCGAGATGACAGGATGAGACGATGAAGAAAGAGTTCATAGCTTTGGGTATATTAGGTCCTCGGAACGCTCTGAGACGAGCAGTTTGCGAGGGTCGAGGTGCCTAGACGGTATATTGACCGGGTGGAAGCCCAAGGTGTGTCCCAAAACTTCCACAGAATGATTTGAGCTAACGAAAGTCAGCCGCGTATTCGCGCGCCCGCGCCTGCGTCATCAAGCCATGACGCAGGTTCCGACACCTTCCCTCTCCCATACTGACGCCGGAGCGAAGTCCTCGCGGCGCGTTCGAACGAGGTAAGTGTCGGTGGTGGTAGTCGTCCGTACGGTCGCGTCAGCAAACGCGAAAGCCAAAGAATCCATTGTCGAGGTTAGTGGGGTCAGCGAGGGAGGAGAGGAGTCCGTCGAAACGAGAGCGCGTGTGAGGAATCGTAAAACGATGTCCAATGAGCTGAGTAATTCGCTTATGTCGACCCATTCGTTTGAAGACAAGGCGTCAACTAGCGCAAGTCCGACCGGAGACGTCGTCGGCGCCAACAGTCCCTCAACCTTGACGACGCTCGCAATCGCGAGCACCAGAGGCAGGGACTTGGGCGATGGCGAGACGTCAGGAGCATTGCTCGGATGGTAGTCGAGAGTGCCCGCGTCAGTCCCAAGGTGAGCTCGTTCGTTCTTCGGACCCGTATGGCACTGACTCAAATCCTTGAGTTCGTCCGGGATCAGCGTGACGCCGGGATGAAGCGGAGGACGAGGCGAGGCGAACAGAAACAAGAAACGCGTGGTGAGTAATGATTCCTTTCGCAATGAGCCCAACTCATCTATGCCTGTTCCTAGCCGCCCAATCCTTACTACGTTCTCCTCGTGGGACGCTCGAGACAGAGACTCCGAGAGCGATAGAGAGGGAGTCCTCCCGGGCTTGACCATAAGAATCTCGTCAACGCGAGAGGGAGTCGGAGATCGACGAGATGGCGATCCGGACGCGTTCAGGGAGAAGTGAGCGCCTCTGCCCATTTGATCCGGATTCTGCTGATTTGACTGTTCCAGGTCCGTCATCCGCCGCTCAGCTTTGCTTGTAACTTCAGTGGCGAGAAACGAAGGCGTTGTCAACGTTGACGACAGGAACGCGGAAGAGGATAAGCGCGGAGCTAGCAACTGTTCCAGCACGCCATCCAAGAGACCAGGAAGAGGAAGACTCGAGAGGGTTGACGAATTGTTTATGGTGAGCGACGAATCTTTTCGTAGCTGAGGGAACTTAGCTGATAAAGTTTCTCGTCCACTCAACCTCTCATTCTCCCTTCTAGGTCCGGCGAACGCGAGCGACAGCTTGCTCAGCGTGGTGTCATCTATCTTTTGGATGGAGACCAACTCATTCAAATCATCCAGCACCTCCGTTGTCGGAGGAAGACGAAGATGGGCGGAGAGAGTAGAGAGGTTCGAGGAATTCTCCTTGGTGAGTGGCAGCTCCTCGCACGTTGAGTCAGACTTGGCTGAGGTATTACGTCGCTTCAGTCCGTCATATGACGAACGCTCCACGCTTGTTGTCGACGTCGTTCTCTCCGTCGGCGTCCCAACTTCAAGTCCAGGTCGGTCGTCGATGCGACGAGCGGGAGCCGAGATGATTGAAGACATGAAGAGAGGAGGAATTCCCTTCGTGAGTGACCACTCCTTTTGGGACGGAGTAAACTTAGCTGATGAGTCTTCCACGTCTCTTAGTTGCTCGTTTCCGGTCGCGTGTCCCTCAAACGCCAATGAAGGCTCGGCTACCGATCTGCTGTTGCTTAGCGCGACTCTGCCGAGCCCAGATTGTCGTCTGTCCATCCCATCCAAAGCGGGTGCTCTGCCTTCCGACTCGACGACGATATCGGGGACACGAGGAACTACGAAAGTCGAGAGGCCTGATAGGTCTTCTCTTTTTCTCGGTCCGGTAAACCCCAGCGACGTCTCGTTCGACTTGGCTATCGTGTCCAGCAAAGAAGCTCGTTCCCCGTCAGCTTCGAGCAAATCCATGGTCGGAGGACGGAGGGCTAAGGAAGTCTCCGTGCTTGTTGCTGACGTCGCATGTCTGGCGTCATCCAAGGTGCGAGTTTTTTCGTTCATCTCCGGGCGCTGCTGATGTACCATGCCCCTCAGCCCCCCAAGCTCGACCTGGGATGGCGTCTTCGTCTCTGTCGTTACCGCTGGATCGAAAGGGACGGGTGAACACTGGGCGGAAGAAATAGGTTTAGCTGTAACTCGTTCTTCGACGATACGAGGTACGTCGACGCGGCTGGTCACCAAAACCGGACTGCCCATGGCGTTGGCGGCGCTCGTAGCGGCCGGAGCTGAAGATGATGAAGCGGAGAGTGCAGCAGGCGTATCATACACGTCAGATGTGGCTCTATTGACAGTGCCAAAGGCAGGCTTCGGAGCCAATGGGCGAGGAAATTCCGTGAGTAACGAGCGATCCTGTTTTCTGGCGGAATTAGCTAACGACTCTTTCGTATTCAAGTCTTCCTGCCCCTCAAACTTGACTGTGTACAGACAATCGTGCTCCCTCGTTGACGGTGAGGCGCGAGGGGATGACGAGGTGAAAGTTGGACGTGAAGGAAAGTTAGTGCATCGCTGCGAAATGCTGGTGCGTCGAACTTCCATGCCGGTGAAACGCTGCACTTGAATGTATCGATATGAGATGCAGAGTGCGCAATGGACTAATCCACTACAAACACACAAACAACTCAACCAACACACACAACACTCCAACACTTATATATGTCTCAACAAGATACACCAAGTGCTTCCTATTGAGTTCGTGGGGTCCAATCCGAAATCCAGATGTAGTTCAACTTCGTCTACTGGTCTGAACTGACGCAAAACAAGTTCTTTACTGACTATAGTTTAGAGGAAATCCGTCCGCGGACTTTCCAATGAACAAGGTTTATCGGTTTTTAGGATACAAGACTGGGAGGAACTCCAACAGTCAGGGCGAATTGAATATAGTAGACACCAGCCAATTGCTAGAAATGCCTCGTACACACACTTCTTACAGTGCCACTGCGACTGTAGACCTGAACTTCCAAGCTCTCAGGTACGTTTGACACTCCTTTATATAGCACAAGCTCCAAGGCACTAATCGTATCCCGTCAGGTTACGTGCAGGCAAGTCTGAACACGATGCGTCCGCGGATAGATCGTCTACTCTCTTCGACTTGGGGAGATACTAGTTCACTCTTAAGCACACTTTCACTCCAACTGATTCTGAGTAGTCCGCGGGTTAAGTGGACCAATCAAACACAACACTGGTAAATGGGGGGCGAGCAATGCTCAAGCGGGCCAAGTCCTTGGAAGGTTACTGGGTTGGCTATGCCACGACAAAACTCCACAGTCCAAAGTTTCCGCGGGTGAACGCTTCTAGAAACTTAAGTCTTAATTCACACTTGTCTGAACTTCAACAAATCGTTCCTAATGAAGACAAAAACTAGCAAGCAAATAACTCCAATTTAAATGCCTCTACGTCTCCGCCTGAGTACACCAACGCCGTCAATGACCTGCGCGCGATGAACTAGACAAACGACGAGAAATACATGGCCTTTTATACTAATGCCAAGAAAATACATGATGTAAACAAATCTGAGTCAAGATACAGAAACAATTGAGTTGGGGTTGGGTATACGTAGGTCCTACGGCCGCCTGCCGTCCTGAATCGTCACAATCCGTCCATGAAAAGTCATCTATTCTGACTATCTCACGGTTGAATCACTATCTTGGTCATCCGCGGATGTGTATCACTGTTCCGCTCCGACGTGTCTCCCCGGCATCCATGTAGATCCTCCAAATCATATGGTTGCTCCACTCCGTCTAGGCCTTTCTAGATCTCTAGTTCTGTTTCCAGACCATCAGATCACTGTCTAAGACACTCCTATGCTTCAGTGTCAAACTATCTCATCAGCGGCATACTGGAAAGTGCTTCCGTGATGTACATGCCGAGTCCGCGGAGTACTCTCCGTGACATGATGGATGTCCGCAATCACTGTTCCAGATCTGGGGCCACACCCTGCCGTTGATCCAACGTCCGGCACCCTTATGTTCAAGGTACATTGGTGCGGCAACTTGTCTGTAAGTCTTCGGCAGGTCCGCGGCGTCTATGTATCTCATAGACCTTTCGTTTGGATACTCCGCGGGCCTTCCTCCGACATTCCGTCTTGCTTCACTACAAGTCCAGACTGCACTTCAACTCAGTCTTCATCTGTTACTCTTGCAATACCCAAAACCTTGGGTTACTCCGTGTGCCGCGGGCCTCTATGATTATCTCCAGTAACGTTTACGACCAGCAGCTCGGAGCTCACTCTGA
The DNA here is from genome assembly GCA_037176885.1 of Favolaschia claudopus. Taxonomy (NCBI): domain Eukaryota; kingdom Fungi; phylum Basidiomycota; class Agaricomycetes; order Agaricales; family Mycenaceae; genus Favolaschia; species Favolaschia claudopus. The sequence goes on along the minus strand of JAWWNJ010000036.1, from coordinate 46,272 downwards.
TCCTCCTTCAAGTCACCATGAACAGGAGTACTGACTTCCTATTGATAGTCGAGTAAAGCCCTTAGTGCCATGCAGCTAATATGGGTATTTGTGCCACAAGTCACTACAAAAGCTAGATAAATACGCGCAAAATTGACCACGCGTATCATCTCCCCTTCACTAAATCTAGACCGTCCTCGGTCTACCATTTGTAGCCCTCAGTGTACTAGATATTGAGTGGTCCGCGGACTGACTGCGTCCGACTAGACGTCCTAATTTTATAGCGCCTACACACATGCACACATTTTCACCGTCTATTGGTTTTGAATTTGCAAGCAGAATTCAACCAAGTCCGTTGGTCTCAACTTGCGCTCAGCAAAATCTATTTTTAGACTTTTTTGCTTTCACAGACGCCGATCATTACGTCATTGACGTTTTCTGTCTGACTTTTATCAAGACAGGGGGTGTGCACTCAATTCTGCGCTCCTTGTGCTCAGTCCCACAAACAGTGCTCTCTAAACTGGCCGGCGAACAAGCTTATGAGGCTGATCGAACAACTCCGACCGTATCAAAACCTGGCGCCGCAAACCATCGCCTCTTATTTCCAAAAGCTGTACCAGGCCACTCTGAACTCTGAGCATACCGCGGCGCTCCACGCCCGCGCGTTGAGCGCTCAACGTCTTGCTGCTCAGGACTTGGCCGTCGTCGTCCGCAACGCTGATAATGCGTTGGTGGATGCGGCTTTTGTGCAAATGTTTGAAGACCCCGCCGATGCTGTTCACCTTCGCGACGCTGTGGACTCTTTCTTCGATTTGGAGCCCGAGTTCTTTGCTCAACAGGCCTTCCTCGCGGACAATCCGACTTCTTCGGTCATCGCCCCTCCGGCCGGTTCTGCAGACGACACTCGGGGAACGTTCTTCCCTGCTCTCTCTAAGCGCAATCTCCCTCGCCCTCTCTTTGGCGAGGTCGGGGCGTCACTGCTTCCTGGGACTTTGTCTGGTCCTTTGGAACGCGACCCCGCGCCGCAATTCTCACCCGCGCCTTCGGCTAGCACCTCTCTCTATGTGCCAGCCCCTTCCTCCGTTTCCGTTCTTTTAAATCCCCCTCCTCCTACCAAACCATCGTTTGGTCCGGCTGGAGTGACTCGGACTTCAAAGAAGAAACGCGCCCCGTTCGTTGAAGGGAGCAGCAAGGACGGTCAGGATGGGTCGGAGCGTCGTCGGTCAAAGCGAAAGCAAGCGTCGCCTTGAGCCGTCTCCCTTTTTATATACATATACTGTATCATACACTTCCGCGCTGTAGGCTGCAGCTTCAACAAGCCAAAAAATACGTATATTTAGGTAGTCCCCGGCTATTACAACTTCTATTTTGCTTAGATAGAATTTTTGTAGACTTGTAATAGCCCCCAATCGTATTAGCGCGCAACGCGCTCAATTGCTTTTCCAAATTCAACCGTGTGAACTCTTCTCCTTATGAGAAATACCTTAGCGCTCAGCTTAGCGCCAGAATTTAGCGCCGGCCTTAGCGCCTTGGTTTCTCGGACTCCGGTAATTCTTTCTTACCGGCCGATCATCGGATCCATCAAAATTGATCCGATCACGGTGATTTCCGCTACTCAAGTTTTTCAACCAAGTGCGAATTTCACCACGTCCCAACTGCTCTTATAATCCAAATTGAGTCATCACTTGTCGATCCTCAATTCAAATTACTTGTTTCATAGCAGAAAGACTTCCACTTCTCAACTCTTTACAGGATCCTGTTCCGCGGAGTTTCAACTTCTACTTTTGTTCAAGTACTGAAGTCTCTTTGAGTCTTCAATTTCCTGCTAGTTCTCGCCACTTCATTTTCTGGTGAACTCCGGGGACTTGCCGTCTGACGCGTCTCCGCGGCCCTCCATCAATCAGTGTCGCAAGTCACTGCGTGTAGAAACCGATCATCAATATCCTCCCAATCAGGATTCCATGACTTCCGATTTTGAAAACATCGGCCTCAATCGCCTATTCTTGGTGAAACAAATTTCTCCAAGCCTAGATATGGTAACAGACGCATGGACGCGCGGACGGCACACCGCCCATTCCGTGTCTTGGCTCCCTCTCTCCCCCAGACTAAATAAAACATGCGTCCTCGCATGCAGTTATATCAGCCAAAGAATTGAGTTGCCATGCGTCTTGGCATGCTTCAGCGATTTGCGCCTCTGTAACCAAGATCTCGTAACTCCCCGGACCTTTTGCCCATAAAAGCCAGAGGTCCGCTCCGCTAAACTTCGTCTCGTTCTGACCACTTCCCATGCAATGGCGCCTGAGCGCAACCCTCCGCCTGCACTCCAGACAGCAATTCAAGGCATTCAAGCAGCTCAGACTGAATATCGTGGTCTCCGAAAGGCGAAATTCTCGGATGCGATCAGCAACAGGGCGCTCGACACCCTGCTCGACCGCGTCGTACGTCCGCTATACTCCATTGCTTATTATTATGCTGACCCGCGGGGTTTTTCCCAGACCGGATTTCTCCCAATGGCCTCCGCGCTCCAGCACCCCCAGAATGCTACCGTCACCCAGATCATTCTAGGGCTCCCTGACCAGCTTCAACTCGCTGTCAACGAGCACGGCTTCCGTATCCCTAGCAGTCACAACGCTACGCTCAACCAGTTGATCAACCGCTACCACAATGCTAAGAAGAAAAAGAAGAAGGACGAAAAGGCCAAGGTGCGTTTTCGTTATTTATCCTTCCTACTTGACTTCTCCGCTGACTTATCCATTTCAGCACAAGTCCAAGGAGGTCGCTGAGGACACCGACGGTGACGACTCCGCGGATGAAGCGTCTGTCGCTGACCAGGTATTCTCTAGGCGTTCTCCACCTTACGATTCACTTTAATCGTCTACAGATGGACATTGACAAGGAGGAAGGTATGACTATTACTCCCTACTTGCTTGCCGCGTACGGGGCCAATTACCGTGCAGGTTCTGGCGCGGTCCCCGGAGGTCTTTCGTTCAACAAGACCAATGGTGGCAAGAACAACAAGAAGAATAACTCCCGCGGAACGGTGCGCTCCGTTTTTATTCCTTCTTTTCTCGTCTGTCCATCTAATTTCTCGAGCAGTTCAACGTGTGTGGGTCTTGCTCGTCGACTCAACACGGTATTGACGCCTGCCCCGTCAAACCCAAGGACTCCAAAATCTCCGAGGGTAAGGCGCACAAGAAACGCGATGCGTCAGTTGAAATCGTTGACGATCCGATTCCAGAGGAGATGTTCCAAAACGTTTGTCGCACAGTTGTACGCTTCATCTCCATGCACCCTGCTCATTGAAAATTTCTTTTCCTTAGCGCAAGCTCAGAGCTCAGGCCGCTCAAGAGGAACAAGCCTTTCTCGACCAGGACGACTCAATGGTACGTAATCCATTTCTCACGGTTGAATTCCTCTAATACCTTGCTCGTACTAGGTGGAACCTCCCGCGGGCCTTCAGGCGAGTCCAATTTTTCGTTATACGACTCCCTTTCACTGATTTTGTCCCAAGCCTCCCGCGGAGATCGCTGATCCTGATGATGCCGCTCGTGGTCGCAAGCGTACTCGTCTGGCGGACGCGGCAGTCGATATGCTCCACGAACCCCATTTCCCGAGTACGTTTCAACGTCCCTTACTCCGTTATTCATCTCACTATACAATAGATCTTCATCATGATCTCATTGTCATCACAGACCCTGCGATCATGGACAAAGCGGTTCATAACGCCAATGTCCATGCTGAAGAAATGGATCCCCACGACTTTCGCACTCAGTCGGAATTTCTTCGCCACAGCATGCGGTCCGCGGCCTTCAAGTTTCGCTTCTGGTTGTCGGAATACAACAAGTACGACGACCATCTCGAGAAGCTTACCCTGGACTTCTACCAGAAGTATCCTGATGACAGGCCTATCCGTCGTCCGCACAGCGCGCATGGTGTACGCAAATTCTTCTTTGCGCACTGGTCTCAGCTTAACGCGCCCTCGCAGCCTTAAATCCTTAACTAGGATTATTTAGCTACAAGTTTCCGTTTTATTTTATCGTCGTGTCTTCAACAGACACATCTCCGCTGCTCAACCAGCAACCACAGTCTCTATCAGCCCGGGCGTATCGTATTTTCAGTAGCGCTTGCAATACAATTGTTTTGTCAAGCCAACTCTGTGTGATTTCCCTTGCTTCCTTCAATTCTGAGAGTGAAACTCCGCTCCGCGGGGCACCAAATCTCCGTCTCAGACTATGAACAACCTCACATCTCTTCGTCGTATGAGCCGCGGGAGCCTTAGCGTCTTAGCCTTCTGTTGCTTACGCTGGTTGATTCCCTACATACTCAAATTCCGAATAGATTGATGGTCTTATCTTCGACTTCCACCTTGTACTCCGTTCCAAGCGTAACCGTCTCTCTCCCCGCAACGCCTGTCATTCGTAGTGAGGGGTCCGCGGGCCTCAATTTCTCTACAATTTGGGTTCCTTTCCGCTGGATACCATTCAAAACGCTCCGACGGCACTGCGTTGAACCGTTTAAGCTGTGATTGCTCAGTCAACCGATCGCAACTACACTCCTGAGTGTCCAAAGTGCTGGGTAATGTCTCAGCAGCCCTGCCTGATTTAAAGGCAGCTGCGCGGAGCTTCCAAATCCCAAATACCCCTTCCGCTCTTTTATGTGCTGCGACCCATACGACGAGGAGAATCTAGATCCTGACTACGCCGACTACTACTCAGATTATCCTCCTTCGCCTCCTCCTGAGTGGGACGCTCCTTTCTATCCCATGGACGAGATAGGCGCTCTTCGTAGTGTCTTTGGCTACGACTTCGATGCATCCACCACTAGGGAGCCCAAGATTCTGGAGGTTCGCGAACGTCTCCGCTACACTCTCGCTTTCCTTGCGGATAACAAGGTGCGCTTCTGTTCTCTCCACATCTCGCTCCTACTCAGGGGAATTCTTCCAGCCTACTGCTGCTTGTTCAAATTGCGAAGCGGAGCACGGTTCTAGGACTTGTAATCCTCAGGCTTGGGGCGCTCCTTGCGATACTTGCCTCCGCAAGTTTCGCCCTTGCCCTTTCACCGAGCAGAACAATATGTTCACCGTTTTCCACGAGCGCGGGTGGTCCTGGTACGTTTTCAAAAATCTCCGCGGGGGTTTTTATTCATTGCTGATTCCCCCCCCCAGTTATCATGTTTGGTAACGACAAGTTCCACTTTGGTGAGCTCGCAGACGAGTTCGACCTCGCTTTCTATTTCCTTCAGCGGGGCATCCGGTATCGTAAGGAGGGCTTTGTTCAAGCCCTCTCTCAGATCACAGATGTTCACGAACTCGCTTATCTCCGCAAAGAGCTCGACATCAACATGTATGATGCCTCTGCTAAGCAGCTCGTCTTAGCTCGCCTCTCCGAGCTCATTCCTCCGGGGATCCCTCCTACCTCTGTGGAATCTCCAGACAAGTACGTCTTTATACACCATTTCTTTTTGAAATATACTCATGATTTTTATTTCGTAGGGGCAAATACGGCCACAACCTTTAATCACTTTCTACTTCGCTTGGACCTCCGCGGGCCCGCTGGTTCCTTTTCCTCATCTAGCCCAAACGACTCTTCCTCCTCGCTTCCGGATTCAGATTGTGAAGATTCTGCCTCCTCGAAGTCTTGGGGCGATACCCTGATGTTGACTTTGTCGAAGGCAATATCATTTAACTTCTTAGACTTGATATTCTTCTCTTCTGTACCCTCCGCGGGCTCGTCGTTCACTAGTTTTTCCAACGCCTCCGTAGAGATATCAATGAACTTTTGAATGTTTCTCGGAATTTGGATTCGTTTTCTCGCTAAGTAAGGTATTACCCTGCCCGCGGCGATCCTGTCTTGGAACAAGGATCCATCCATTTCCGCAAGGATATACGCTCCTCCCTTGGTGCGTCTTATCACAACCATAGGTCCGAGGTACCTTCCTTTCTTTTCCATTTTCGAGTTCAACGACTTCTCCACCTCCGTGTGTCTTACCAGGACTAAATCCCCGGGCTTAAAGTCATAACCTTTTATCGCACGCTCGTTGTACCGTTCAAATTTCTGAACTGCCAACCTCTTAGCATGATCAACACGCTCTCTCATATGCTCAACATGGGAGACATGCTTCGCTAGAGCTTGTGCTCGGTATCCAATAAGCTCCGCGGTGGTTAACACTCGGTCTGGCAACTCTACTAACCACATTGCTTCTTCTACATCCAATGGTAGAATTGGATGCGCTCCTGTTACCACAAAATATGGTGAACACCCTAGACCTTTTCTCACTGTAACGCGGTCGGACCAAAGCATTACGTGGAAGAACCAAAACCATTTAGATGGGTTCCCTCCAGTCGCCTTGAACAACGCTTGTCTCATTTGAAAGTGTCCAGACTCAATCTTGCCATTAGCTTGCGAATTATAAGGCGAAATTTGGACATTGGCTATTCCATATTTCTGCCTCAACCACTCCACGGCTTTCTTGAACTGCCCCGCGTTGTCCGTTACAATCCGCTTTGGGCAACCCCATCGACAGATTATTTCTTCAAACAGGAACATTCCAATCGCCTGAGCGGAATCCCTTACTAATGGTCTTCCCTCCAACCAGGAACTCAACGAGTCCCTTGCATCAACCACAAGTCCACACTTATTTGAGACTTGTCCCATCACCATCACATCGGTATGGATTACTTGGAAAAGACTTGGTGTATCCGTTACCACAGGCGGGACTTTGATCAAGGTGTGCTGCCTGTTTTGGCAGGGCAAGCACGTCGCCACATACCAATAAACGTCACACTCCAATCCTGGCCACCAGAATCTCAATGAAATTAACTCCGTAGTGGCATAACTTCCGCGATGACCCAGGCTATCATGAGCAGCCTTCATCATAAACATACGGTGTTCCTTGTCAACTACTAATTGATGAGCCATTCCAATCGCTTTTTTATACATCCTCCCCCCTTTCAAAAAGAAATGTGAGGCAGAGCGGACAAAAGCTCGATATTCTTGGTCGTCATTCATCCCCGCGGGCCGTATTAAAGGGTCCGCTAACCATTCCTTAATTAATGGTAACTTTGCGTCTTTCTTTTTCATCCACTCCGTGCGATGCTCTTCATCATACGGTTCACGCTTTTCTTCGTTCCACTTCAATTCTAAATCCGGAATTAATGGTTCCATCATTAAAATATACTCTGGAACTGATTTTCCATCCCTTTCGTAGGCCGCCTGTCTTGCCTTTGCGATGTCAGTCTCCGCGGACGCAGCGAGCACACACTCCTCCGCGAAATCTTCAACACTCAACGCTTCAGGCTTCATCAGAAGATAGCCACCTCTCTTATCAATAAGGTGCTTAAATTCCTCAAATTCCAAGGGCTGTTGCCCGTCCGTTACAACATCTTCATGGTCCTCGGGGGGCTCATTCTGATCATAGCCCTCCTCGGAGTTTTTGAACTGTTCATCCCCGGGGAAAGGATCTCTCCTTGACAATCCATCGGGGGCGAACCTTTCGCCAGGAACATGCTTTAACTTAAAATGGAACATGAGAATTTTCTCAATCCAACGGTTTATTGTAGCATTTGGGCCCATTCCAGGATTTTTCAACATGCCCTTGATATACAACGCATCGGTTTCAACCACAAGCTTCCTTGCTCCGAAAATCCAGTAGTACATGGCTTCAAGAGCTCTCATCATCCCATACAATTCTCGTTTGGGTTGTGAGTAGTTCGCTTCAGTTTTCCCCAGCGTTATACTCGCAAACCGCGCATAGTATTTCTTCTTAGGGTCGTCTGGATCAAGCTGGTAAATAATTATACCAATAGCTCGCCAAGACGTATCCACCTGTAATACTATATCTGAAAGCCAATCGTATCTCAAAGGCTTGAGCGCGGGGCAATCCTTCAACCTCTGCCTAATCCTTGCCTGCGCTTCGTCACACTCCGCCGTCCACTTAAAGACGATGTCCTTCTTGGTAAGATCATTGATAGGTGCGACTATATCACCGTACCCTTCAATAAAACTCCTCAAGACTCCAACAGTACCCAAGTATGCCTTTACTTGTGTAAAAGTATCGCAGGGGCCCCAATTGCTTATCACATCAATCCTTTTGGGATCCGGCAGACGTCCGCGGTACGAACATAAATGTCCTACTACTTCAAATTCATCAGCGCAGAGCACCAACTTCTTCCCTGAGAACGTTCCACCAGCATAATTCATGCGAGTAACAATACGGTTCAGATTTTGAACATGTTCCCACACAAATCGGCGAATGCCGGAGTTTTCTGGAATCCGTTCCCAATCTCCATCTCCCGTCTCATACCTCGTTGGACCTCCGCGGACCGGTACGTCGTCTATGTAAGGAATTGTAACATGTGGAATCTCATCTCTCAAGACATAAGTAACATCGTCGTGAAAAATTGGTACAGAATTTGTCCAACCCATGGGTAATTTAACCAGCCTCAGCGCACCAAAAGGCGTCTGGAACGTAGTATAATCCCTGGAGGATTCTGCGAGATCTCTGTTATCATATCCAACGAACATGTCCAATGCAGCACCACAAGCTCTGCCAGCAAAATGTTCTGCTAGTTTCTCCGTACCCGGGGGCACTCCAGAGTGTTGAATTGTTACTTCATTGAGTCTCTCCAACGAATGTACAATTCGTAAAGATTTTCCATCCTTCTTGATGACAGCAAAAATCGGCGATCTGTAAGACGAGTTCGAGGGTTCATATACGCCGGCATCAATCTTAGCTTTAATGATGCGACAGAACTCATCGAAATGTCCCGGGGGAATTGGAATTTGCGAGCATACCCATGGCGTATGAGGCGCCACAGGCATGTCCACGGGCGGAAAGAATTCATGTTTGAATTGTCCGCGCTCGTCTTCCTCCCAAGCAAAATGCTGATTATGCTCCATCATGAAGTGGTTCAACAGTTTCATTTCCTCTGGCAATAAGAAGCCATTGTCATGAGTCCTGTCGAACACTTCCTGTCGCTCCGCGGTATATCTCCCAGTAGGTGCAAACTCTGGAGGATGCGGACTGATCGTCGGCATGTCCTGCAGCGGATCACCAGTGATATTCCGCACTATCCTAAACTTCTCATCAACTCGTCCTAGAATGGGTCTCACTTTGTCTGCCACGGGCTTATACTTGTTAGCAAACACCCGCTCTGGTTCAGGCTTGGGGTCAAGCTGTTCCATTACGAACTGCTGCCTGGGTGTATCAGGTACAGGCAAATCTAAGTGAACCACATTCTTAGGCGGTAGTCCGCGGACCGGATCACTCGGCTCCTCGGTACCACCTACTGCACCACTTGTTGACTCCGCCGTCAGAAGAGCCGCCTCCGCGCGCTTAGCCTTACGTTTGGCATTCTTCTTCTTACCACGGTTCAACTTTTTCGACCGCTTCTTCGGCTTACTCGGCGGACTATCCTCTTTAAACAAGAAAATATCCATTCCCTTGTCTTTTTCCATTGTCCCAGCGTACTGATTCAACAGAACTGAGGCGTCCTTATCTCCACTAAAACTCTGCTGAGAGGCCATCAAATACGCCATTTGACGGTCTGCCTGCGTCACAACATCACCCGACTTAGGAAATCCATAACCAATGCAAATCAACTGCCCCTGCTCATCCAACTCAAACGCTACAGTGGCTTCTCCCCCCTCTACGAGTTCCTCGAAGACCTCTGAAAATCCTGTTTGGCTTTAGCAGGTTCAGGTGGTTCAGATTTTCCTGTGTCTCGATTAAATTTACGTCCGCGGGGCACTGTAGGAAAAGTACTAGTGCGTCCTGTATACGGATCTGTAATTGTAACCTCGACTTCGCCGGACTTTTTGCTTGCGAAAACTGTCTCCGCCAAAATTTCAAAAGGCCTCCCTAGAAGTACCTCATAGGGGACGCTTGGTAGTATGTGTACCTGAAGGTACATCACAATCCCATTGAAATTGAACGGTACATTTTTCGCCAACCCCATGGTTGTCTGAGTTTGGTTGTTGGCGGCCACCATATCACAAACGATTTTAGGATCCCATTGCAGACCAAGCTCTTCTGCAAGAGTGGCATTCATGGACACAATTTGTGACCCACTATCTGTAATGGCTTCCACATATTTTCCGTTTATGGTTGGACGAACACACCGGAGTCCTCCAGAATTCACCGCGGAAGGCACTGAAGGAACCTTCACCTTCCTAGGCTCTTTTCCAGCTGGTAACGACTCAAAGTATTGCAATACTGGGTCACCACAGATCACACTTCCTTGCGGAAGGTCCCCGTCCCCGGAGGTAACTAACTCTGGATAGGTGTCAAAGTATAATACTGAGACAGTCGCTCCTGACTCGTCAACCGTCACACAAGACGTCTCTTCTTCCCGCACATTATCTTCTAGTCCTTCATCTTCGTCCGCGGAGCTCTCCTCAGATTCTTCAGAGACTCGTTGAACCATAAAATTCTGGACCCTAGCTGGAATAATCTCTCCTGAAGTTGTCTTCAAAAACCGACTCCTATTTTTCCTCTTGCTACCGCCTTCTAGTGTGCGGCGAAGGTTGTCATTACTATCCAAGAGAGCCCCCAACTTCACCGGGATTACAGTATCACGAATGCTCTTGACAATTTCTGCCGTAGCTGCATCTTTACGCTGCGTGTCCCGCGGCGCTCGAGGTTTTCGTTCAACTGGCCCTGGCTTAACAGGTTGCTCATCATTGGGTTTCCTGGGCAGTGCAGGTCGAGGCGCGGGGTCAGATAGAGGCTTAACATCTTTGAAGGGAAGTTCCTTCTCTGACGCCTTTTTCTTATCCGCTGACTCGTCCTCGGAGTCGCTGACCTCCTCCACAGTAACTCTAGGTCTCCGCGGGGGATTCCTTCTCTCCATTACAACTTCAACTCGATTCTCGATCTCAGGCTTCTTGGACTTCTTTCCACTCGAACGCTCGTCTGACTGTTTTTTTGTATTTTTATCATTTTCTTCACGGTCTTTCGTCTTTGGTTCCTCAGGAGCCTTCCGTGATCGGGTCTCCCTCACCGGGTAAAATCCCGTCCTCCTTGGAGAATTAGTTGCCTAAGTTCCCCAATGTTGCTTTCGAGCCTAGCAATCTGTTCATCCTGCGCGGACTTTCCCGTGTTCCCAGGAGACTCCCGCGGAGTTGAACCTTGCTCTGCGTCTGCCGAGGTGGAACCAGCCGACGTAAAGAAAACAGCAAAATGATCCTCATGCAGGAAGCTATTATTTCGGTGACTGTAATAGTCGCGCGCTTTGGTCATCGGACTTTTGTTGCGTGGTTCAATAGGAATATTTTTCCCGTCGAAGGTCTGAAGTTTCCCATCCTTAGAGATGGAAAGAACTCCACCCGCTAGGTCCGTCGCACGCTCCTTGCAGTTGCCAATATAATGATATAGCTCCCAACAATAGTAACACTCATCCCTTCTGGGACGCTTGTCACCAGTGTTATGATTTCTATAATCAGATCTATCGCCAGACCTCCCCGGATTGTTGGACGTGCCCTTCTCCAAAGCCTCATGCATCTTGGACATAATCTGTTTTTGGTCCGCGGTGAACTTATCCAGATGTCCAGCAAGTGCTTGTTCGACATTGTCCTTCACATTCTTGGAGATGCGCTCTTGGCTCGCCTGAGTCTCTTTCTCCAGTCTATCAAGACGAGCTTTCAACTTCTCGCCTTCATCCTCTTCTGCGCCATACAACACTGTCGCTTTCCGTCTTCCGTCGGATGTGTCTCCAAAGAATATTGAGTCGTTATTCTTCATAAGAGTCGTCAAAATATCCTCGAAGTCCGTCCACTCGTACAAATCATCCTGGTGCGTTTGTGGTGCCTTAAACACCTTGCCCGGATTTGCAGTCTCAAACTCCTTTTTGGCACGCTGGTAGGAACCCAACTCCGTGGGAGACTTGGTTATGATAATTGAACGGAGATCATCTCTGAACGTAGGGTGAATACCCTCAAGAAAATCTCTCGCCAATTCTCTCTGAGATAACCATTCCCTATCTTGGTTCATGGTTCCTGCGCGTCCGCGGAACTCGCGAATAAAAGTCGACAACTTATTCTCTTCGCCAAGTCTCACAGGACGATTCCTCCAGCCCTTAAGCCAGGAGGCCCATCCCGCGCGGGAGCCTTTCTCAACTGCTCGTACTTCTGGATACGAATTGATCACATCCGTCTTCCAATCATCATAAGTTCCAGTTTTATAGGACGACAACGCAGTCCACTCTTTCTGGATCTTACTGTTCGCATAGTGTTGCGCTAGCCACTTTTTGGCTGTATCACTAATGTTCCCCTGCTTTTCGAAAAGATCCTCAATCCCTGACAAGTACTTGGGCAAATCCCCGGAGTCATCTTCAAACTTCAGGTTATGTCTCCCAAACAAGTCAGGAATCTTGGTCTTATCTAATTCGTCATACTGGGGCATAGTGTTTTGTTGTAGGGGGTTTTGATTGGCTACTGAGTTCGAAATAGCCTCAAGGTTCTGATCCAAATGATCAGACTGCTCGCCGTCCGAAGGGATAGCTTGTCCTTGGAAAGGAAACGCTTCTGTCAAGTCTACTTCCTCCGCGGAACTCGCTCTTCTTCTTCTGCGAACAGGAGATGAACTATACGACCGTCCGGTACTGGAGTTTTTGGTCGTACGGGGTTTTCTGCCAGACGTCGAGGGTCCCCAATTAACAGCTTCTGGTATAAGACTGCTCCTTGAAGTCGACGCTTGAGCGGGTTCTTGTAATGCAACCCTGGCTTGCTCTAGCAAACTCCTTGAACCTGCTCCAGTATTTAAAGGAGACGGGCTACGCTGATGTTTGCTCTTCCCCGAACTCTTTCGTTTTCGAGGGGCGGAAATGTTGACTGGTTCAACTTTTCCCGGAAAGTCCCTCTTCTAGACTCTCCCAAACTATAGCAACTTGTTTTGCTTTAACAACCAAGAGACAAATGGACCCCTCGCGGTGGGCTCCAGATGAAACGCTGCACTTGAATGTATCGATATGAGATGCAGAGTGCGCAATGGACTAATCCACTACAAACACACAAACAACTCAACCAACACACACAACACTCCAACACTTATATATGTCTCAACAAGATACACCAAGTGCTTCCTATTGAGTTCGTGGGGTCCAATCCGAAATCCAGATGTAGTTCAACTTCGTCTACTGGTCTGAACTGACGCAAAACAAGTTCTTTACTGACTATAGTTTAGAGGAAATCCGTCCGCGGACTTTCCAATGAACAAGGTTTATCGGTTTTTAGGATACAAGACTGGGAGGAACTCCAACAGTCAGGGCGAATTGAATATAGTAGACACCAGCCAATTGCTAGAAATGCCTCGTACACACACTTCTTACAGTGCCACTGCGACTGTAGACCTGAACTTCCAAGCTCTCAGGTACGTTTGACACTCCTTTATATAGCACAAGCTCCAAGGCACTAATCGTATCCCGTCAGGTTACGTGCAGGCAAGTCTGAACACGATGCGTCCGCGGATAGATCGTCTACTCTCTTCGACTTGGGGAGATACTAGTTCACTCTTAAGCACACTTTCACTCCAACTGATTCTGAGTAGTCCGCGGGTTAAGTGGACCAATCAAACACAACACTGGTAAATGGGGGGCGAGCAATGCTCAAGCGGGCCAAGTCCTTGGAAGGTTACTGGGTTGGCTATGCCACGACAAAACTCCACAGTCCAAAGTTTCCGCGGGTGAACGCTTCTAGAAACTTAAGTCTTAATTCACACTTGTCTGAACTTCAACAAATCGTTCCTAATGAAGACAAAAACTAGCAAGCAAATAACTCCAATTTAAATGCCTCTACGTCTCCGCCTGAGTACACCAACGCCGTCAATGACCTGCGCGCGATGAACTAGACAAACGACGAGAAATACATGGCCTTTTATACTAATGCCAAGAAAATACATGATGTAAACAAATCTGAGTCAAGATACAGAAACAATTGAGTTGGGGTTGGGTATACGTAGGTCCTACGGCCGCCTGCCGTCCTGAATCGTCACAATCCGTCCATGAAAAGTCATCTATTCTGACTATCTCACGGTTGAATCACTATCTTGGTCATCCGCGGATGTGTATCACTGTTCCGCTCCGACGTGTCTCCCCGGCATCCATGTAGATCCTCCAAATCATATGGTTGCTCCACTCCGTCTAGGCCTTTCTAGATCTCTAGTTCTGTTTCCAGACCATCAGATCACTGTCTAAGACACTCCTATGCTTCAGTGTCAAACTATCTCATCAGCGGCATACTGGAAAGTGCTTCCGTGATGTACATGCCGAGTCCGCGGAGTACTCTCCGTGACATGATGGATGTCCGCAATCACTGTTCCAGATCTGGGGCCACACCCTGCCGTTGATCCAACGTCCGGCACCCTTATGTTCAAGGTACATTGGTGCGGCAACTTGTCTGTAAGTCTTCGGCAGGTCCGCGGCGTCTATGTATCTCATAGACCTTTCGTTTGGATACTCCGCGGGCCTTCCTCCGACATTCCGTCTTGCTTCACTACAAGTCCAGACTGCACTTCAACTCAGTCTTCATCTGTTACTCTTGCAATACCCAAAACCTTGGGTTACTCCGTGTGCCGCGGGCCTCTATGATTATCTCCAGTAACGTTTACGACCAGCAGCTCGGAGCTCACTCTGATCCTCCTTCAAGTCACCATGAACAGGAGTACTGACTTCCTATTGATAGTCGAGTAAAGCCCTTAGTGCCATGCAGCTAATATGGGTATTTGTGCCACAAGTCACTACAAAAGCTAGATAAATACGCGCAAAATTGACCACGCGTATCACCGGCTTTAGCGCGTTGCTGATATTCTTGCCCCCCAAGCTCAACCGTACCTTCTGCTGACACAGAAGAGGGAGCGGGAGATGCGGATGGAAGCGAAAGCGGAGATGGTGTGGAGGGAGGTGACGACGGAGCGGTGGTAGAACAGGCAAGTTGCTGCTGCTGTATTTCGATCTCCTGTTTTGCTAAGCGCTCCATTTTCAGGCGCTGTATCCTCTCCATGATGGATACATATCCCTTTCGACTCTCGGGCTTAACGCCACCATCTTGCTTCTGCCCCCCAAGCCCAACCATATCCTTGTCCATGACATGAGAAGGAGTGAGAAGCAGGGTAGAAACAGAAGGAGGTGAGACTGTGATTCGAGTCCTTTCTCCGAGCCGTTCTTCTGCACTGATGTCAAAACGGACAAGTAGCGCTTGAGGGAGCTTGACACGGAGATTGATGTGGAGAGACTGGATGAAATCACCTAAGCGTGAAGGGCGTAGGGAGGTTGATACTCGATACCCGAAACAAGCAGCCTTGAGATCCGCCATAGCACCATAGACCTTGTCGAGCAAGAGAATCCAGTGAAGTATCACTTGATTTTGCGTAGCGAGTAGACCCGTAAGGTTACCTAGAACACGGAGCTCTTCGTGCGCAAACGTCTGGGATCCATACAACCCAATGTGTGGGAGAGCTAGGTAAAGAAGCTGTCCGAGTGCAGGCACGACATTTTGAATAGATTCGACAAGTTCTGGGTGCAGCACAAATCCACCGTGCTGGAGGGAGATATGAGATGGAAGGAGGACATGCTTGGTGAGAGAGGAGCATGTCTGGTGAAGGGAATCCATTCCAATCTCAGGATGGGGAGAAGTAGTATATTTCGACCAAATAAAATCCAAAGTGTAAGGGTCCGCCATGACGGAGAGAGATTCAAGAAGATCCGGCCAGGGGGTTACGACAGTTCCCAATGTGTCCACTTTGTAAGGCTCCAGGAGCGCTTACGAGGGTTACTGTCTAACGGAATCCCTGGCGGGAGTGGAAACGCCTTATAATGTGGTAAGACCCTTTCTTGAACGGTCTAACTCGCAGAGAACCACAGAAAGACGAATTCTCGTGCTCTCAGGCGTAGTTCTCTTCAATCCTTCGAAAACGAGAGGACTGGAGTTGACTGAGAGGGTGATCTGTAAAGATCAGTGGAAACAGCTGTATAAGTCAGAGAAGTAATGCCTCGCGCCTAGAGCCTCAATTAGAGCCTAGGCAAGGCAAAGATACGACTATCCAGCACCCGTGCCTCCCACAGAGCTTCGGAGTTACTCAACGAAAGCTAAGGAGGCGAATTGGGTGATTTGGTAGAGGTAAAAGTGATAATAATCATGTGACCTGAGTACATGTGACTTGTAGCTAAAAGAGTAAAGAAAATACGTATATGATACCTTACACTAGTGACCCAAATTCGTCGTCCTCGCAGTCTTACGCGGGTGAGTCTAAAGAAGAGTCAACCTCTTCCGCGACCGCGGATAGACTGGACAAGATTGAGGAGTCTGTTTCAAAAATAGCGCAGTTTATGGCGGCTACTCAGAAGGATTTTCAGTGATTCCGATGAGGGAGACTCGCTCGCGGAAAGCTCCTGAGGATCCGAAAGCCAAAGACCGCGTTACAGAAAAACAGAAAAACCCACAAAAAGAAACAGTAGCAGAGAAAGATAATGGGAAGGAGCCCATTAAGCCAGCCAGAGAGAATAGAATGGAAGTGTTGTTACCAAGGCGTGTTCCTCAACCTGCGAGGAAAGTTACCGTTGAAGAAGTCAGTGATTCCGAGGACGAGTCGGTTGGGGTCAGAAATAAAAATCAGAAGGAAGAACTTCCGTTCAAGGATGTGAAACCTCTGTCTGACCCTCCCGTACGACCCGCGTTCCCGCGAAAACCAGCAGAGGAGCAACATGGCCAAGGGTCATCAGGTTCACGAAGAACAAGAGCGCCTAAAGATACTCAGCGGCGAGACAAAGCTACCACGGAGATCGCAGACGCTGTAACGACTGGCCATTTTTGCGCGTTATATCTGGCTATTTTAAGTCAAGTGCGGCCCTAAACAACCCAACTACCCGCCACGACTATAGTCTTACTCGACTATCAATAGGAAGTCAGTACCTCTGTTGGTGACACTAAGGAGGGTCAAAGTGAGCTCCGAGCTGTTGACCGTAAAACCCACTACAGGAGAAAGGCATTATATTAATAAAGCCAACTGCAGTACTATGGATCTGTTCCATAACAGAACCCTCAGAAGAGTGACGAAGAGTCAAGTACTTGTGTACTACGGACTTAGACAAAGGTCTACAAGGATGTAGGAGGCGCCGCGGGGGCTATCAGAGTCAACATCAGTCAAAAGACAGATGCCGCGGGCTGCCGACTATAAATAGACGGCTGGAACAGCGGAAAGGGATCTCATACAGGAGATGCCGGTGCTAGGATCAGAAGGCAGAGTTATGGCAAGACATGAGGTCTTTGACAGGAGAGTTGATGATGTGATGCTGAAGCCGAACAAGTGCGGCAACTTCATTAGAAATCTATTTCTATATTGGAGTCAGCGCGGATGACTTGGTGGCTTGATAAATTGGACAACAGACGAGCCTGTGATATTGCGAGTGAATTGGAATGTCCCAAGAATAGTCTTAGGAGTTATTAGAGGCGTTGATAGCACCACCGGAAGGGTTGCCGCCAGTGACGAATTGACGGGATCACCAATGATGGCGTTCCGCGGGCTTCCGCCATTCAGTGATTCAACCGTGAGAGTCATAATGGCTGACTTTCTACCGTTGGATCGACAAGCCAAGAGGCTGCCGAAGGTCCGCCGGGACACCCAAATACCAATATACCATCTCTCTACTCAATTGGATCGACATTGCTTACTCTGTACTATTTATGTGATGTATGTCTTGGCATTAGTATAAAAGGACCTGTATTTCTCGTTGAGCAGGAGGACATCGCGCTCAGTCTATTGGACAGCGTTGGTGAACTCAGGCAGCAACGTAGAGGCATATATAAAGATATTGTCTACTCGTTTGTCTTAATAGAAATTGTGTTGAAGTTCAGTTCAAGTGTGAATCTAAGCATCGTTTCGAGAGTGTTCACCCGCGGAGGCTTTGCTTTCGAGTAGCTTTGTCGTGGCCTTAGTGCGTAAGGAACTGCCTGCCTCTACTGCCCGCGGACTGCCTATCTCATTGTGAAGATACGTGTGCTCGAGAGTGAACTAGTATCTCCCTGAGTCTGAGGAAGAGTGGAACTGTCCATCTGCTGAAGCATTGCGTTGGGACTGCTGGCGCATAACCGGAAGAGATCTGATTAGTCCTCGTCTGAAAGGCTTGTGCTATATAAAGGAGTGTCAAAGGTTCCTGGAATTTGGAGGTTCAGGTCTGTAGCGTAACTGGCGCTATAAGAATTGTGCATTCTGCCGCGGAAACTGTCTGTGGCCATTGTTTCAATCTCGCCCTGATATTCAACTGCGTTGGGTATCTTGTATCCTACCGTTTATAGTTCCTATTTTTAGGAAAGGTCCGCGGACGGAATCACTTCCATCTACGGTGTGTGAGAGCGTGTTTTGTGCAAGGTTCTTACTTGCAAGTCGACTTATATCCTCGTCACTGTGACATCTGGATTTCGGATCGAACCCCACGAACTCTTCGAGAGACATTTGAGTGTATCTTGTGGAGATATTTGTGTTGTAGTGTTGTGTGTGTTGGTTGATTGTGTTATATATATATATTGGGTGGTAGATTCTCTGCTGCGCTATATTTAGCACTTCAGTTGATATATTCAAGTGTCAGCGTTACAGCGCGTGATTTAGCCCAGGTTGGCTGTAGAATCTGAGATTTGAATTCGTTTGAAAGCAGATAAAACTCACTTGGAATACGAGATCGATGCTATGGAATGCAATGACATGGTCTTTGAAGACGAATGCCATGCCGACATGGAATTTGCGAAGCTGTCCCCCAGTCAACGACCATGAGAATAGAAGCTACAGTACCTCTCACCTCTTTGGGAACGAGTTTGATAGTTGACTCGTAAACCGAGCGTGGCATAGGATGTGCGGAGGTATGAGTAAGATATTGTATCTGATTGAAATTTAGAAATGTTAGAGAGCCAAATGAATGTCATACCATGAACGAGAGTGGTCCTAGATCAAGTACCAATCCACGATAAGTGTATTCGATCTTGGTAAGTGACAGCTCGGTCAGACGCGTCGTATCCGGTTCTGTCTTGCCAGTTGTTCGCCACATCTCGGGGTAAATGGAGCCTTGATGATTCTGGTTTCCCCGTCTGGCGGCACATGCCGAATCGATGGAGTAGGGGAGCCCATTTCGAGCGGGATGGTCGGAGCGGAATCGTTTGGCTTCAGCTTTAGTGGCGTCGATATCGATGCGCTCCAGTGGGAGTGGGCCGCCAGACTCGAGGATGTCGGAGAAGTAAGCAAGTAGCAGCAAGAAAGCCGCCTCTGCTTCGCGAGGACTCTGGCATGGTGAGCGATGCGGGAGATACAAAGGAAGAGGAAGATGACAAGAGACAACAAGATCAACCAACACCACGTGACTGATCTTCTCTGTCAATTACTGTAAAATTCCGTAATGGGTGTCGAAATTTGGGTTGAATTGTCCTCAAGAAATCAGAATTGGAAGTTGAATAACAGGAATATTCAATGAATTTACCTCTTGAAGCGGGTTTCTAAGTCATCAGCAGACGGTTTTTGAGTCGGAATGCTACATAGTGAGCTGTGTCACATTAGGGCGGCTCACCATCACTTCCATCAACCGCTCGGTCGAGTTTCCCAATCCGGATAGCAAGATTCTGCTGCATAATAATTTTTCTGAATATATGGATGGTCACCGGGGCATGCTATGACCTATATACAAGCTCCGGGAGGTTAAAAGTGTTCGTTTCCTAAAGGTCGGACGAGACACTTTGGCGGGGGACAGATCTCTTATGTCGGCGACAGTTTTTACTATGGCCGAGGACAGTAAGCCATTTTGCAAAGAAGATAAAAAAATGTGACGCACCTTCTATCCCAGAAGACGGAACATACTGGGATGGGTCCTCGATGACCAGGGCCGTGTCCAAGATCGCGGGAATACCAGGTTTGCGGGCGCCCCACACAATCGCAAGGCTTGCTCTTAAATCTACTCAATGGCTCATTCAGCACTCCGCTCCTCAACTACCGCTTCGCAGGACGCGTCGTTCTACACGCTCTGTAAACACCCAGCCGGCTTCTGATAAAGAGAACCGAAGTATGTCTTCACGCGTCTCACTACTTTATTTAGCCCACGCTGACGCACCAATTTTCTCAGATAACTCGGATGGTGAACATGGTAAGGTTGTGAATTCAATCTGAGCATCTTCTGACAATCTGAGATCTCTATCCTAGGAAAACCTCAAAAATCTCATCACAGTCGTCGTGTGGAGTCTGAAGATGAGGGTCTGTCGTCCTATTTTTTCTTCTTTTTTCATCCTACTAACATTTTCCAGATGACAGTCATCGTGAAGAGGACGACTATCAGCCAGAGCAAGCCGACAGCGACAACGACAACGACAGTGAAGCCGCCGATGCTGACAAGGACAGCGAAGCCGAAAGCGATAGGGGAAAGTGAGGAGTGGCGTGGGAGGGTTCGCAAGGCGAGCGCAAAACAGGCTATGATAGGTGTGCTCTCCTTTTCTTTCCGCTGTCAATGGTACTAACCGAATGTCACGACCTTGCGAAGGTTCAAGCTGAAGCCGAGAAGAATGCCAAGGCGGAGAAGGCTGCGAAGGCTGCCAAGAAGAAGGCTGGTGTTGTCGTTGAGGATGCCCGTCCGCCCATCGACGATGATCATGTACGTTTTTATTACTTCAAATATTATTCGATCTAACATTTTTCCCCCGCTGTAGTTTGCTGCACGTACCGTGGCCTACGACACAGCAGCTTGCGCAGCGCAACACCAGGGTTTCGCCCCCGGCCCAGCTTCGGGAAGACGACCGCCCAAGTCGTCGTGAAGAACATGTCTCCATCCACCCTTCACGGGGTCGCTCCGTCAGCCCTCGCCGCCGTAGCTCCCCAATTCGGAGCCGCCAACGTACCCCGAGCCCTCGCCACCGCACCCCGAGCCCGAGCCCTCACCACCGCCGCACTGCAATCCCTCGTCAACGCGCGTCCAGCCCTCAGCACCATCCATACTCGGAGCCGCACACGAAGCCCTCGTCGTGCTCCAAGCCCTCGCCGTGGCTCCAGTCCTCCTGTGAGGCATACCTTTCGTGGCCGTAGCCCCGCACACGAAAGTCCTGCACGAAGACCCGTAGTACGTTATTATATTTATTTATCTTTCATTTTTCCGTGGCTCATTTGGATTAGCTTCGTGACATCAACAACAACGTGGTCACCAATCCCATCGCCGTCAACCTCCGTTCCGACCACCACCGTGCTCGCTCTTCCTCGCCCCACCGCTCTTCGTCACCGGGAAGCGCCGCCGTTCATCGTCTCTCGACTCAGACGATGACATGCGTTCCACTCCTGTCCCACGGACCAGCAGCTCAGGTAGCCGACCCCGTGCCAAGGATCTCGATGATGACAGCAAGGAATATGTCGCCTTTGCCAGCGACTAAGTACTACCGGTGCTTGCTAGCACGTCGGCAGGCCTTCCCCGACAGCCGGATGGAGACGGAAATGGTTCGGGAGGCGTGAGGGGAGGCATGCGAGGAAATGGGTGAACGCTTGGTGTTGACGCCGGCGATGGCAAAGCTGGTGCGCCGCCGTGCTACACTTTTACTTAAATTCTTTCATACTCATATTATCCATTCACGCAGATTTTCAAGTCGTGGCTCGCAAATGCGCGGGGAGATCAAGATCAAATCCCGCCCCTTGATCGACCCTATGTACGGGTTTGAAAGCGGTCAAACAAGGAGACCGTTGAAACGCTGCACTTGAATATATCGATATGAGATGCAAAGTGCGCAATGGACTAATCCACTACAAAACACACAAACAACTCAACCAACACACACAAACACTCCAACACTTATATATGTCTCAACAAGATACACCAAGTGCTTCCTATTGAGTTCGTGGGGTCCAATCCGAAATCCAGATGTAGTTCAACTTCGTCTACTGGTCTGAACTGACGCAAAACAAGTTCTTTACTGACTATAGTTTAGAGGAAATCCGTCCGCGGACTTTCCAATGAACAAGGTATATCGGTTTTTTAGGATACAAGACTGGGAGGAACTCCGACAGTCAGGGCGAATTGAATATATTAGACACCAGCCAATTGCTAGAAATGCCTCGTACACACACTTCTTACAGTGCCACTGCGACTGTAGACCTGAACTTCCAAGCTCTCAGGTACGTTTGACACTCCTTTATATAGCACAAGCTCCAAGGCACTAATCGTATCCCGTCAGGTTACGTGCAGGCAAGTCTGAACACGATGCGTCCGCGGATAGATCGTTCCTAATGAAGACAAAAACTAGCAAGCAGATAACTCCAATTTAAATGCCTCTATGTCCCTGCCTGAGTACACCAACGCCGTCAATGACCTGCGCGCGATGAACTAGACAAACGACGAGAAATACATGGCCTTTTATACTAATGCCAAGAAAATACATGATGTAAACAAATCTGAGTCAAGATACAGAAACAATTGAGTTGGGGTTAGGTATACGTAGGTCTAGCAGCCGTCTGCCCGCTCTGAATCGTCACGATCCGTCCATGAAAAGTCATCTATTCTGACCATCTCACGGTTGAATCACTATCTTGGTCATCCGCGGATGTGTATCACTGTTCCGCTCCGACGTGTCTCCCCGGCATCCATGTAGATCCTCTAAATCATATGGTTGCTCCACTCCGTCTAGACCTTTCTAGATCTCTAGTTCTGTTTCCAGACCATCAGATCACCGTCTAAGACATTCCTATGCTTCAATGTCAAACTATCTCATCAGCGGCATACAGGAAAGCGCTTCCGTGATGTACATGCCGAGTCCGCGGAGTATTCTCCGTGACATGATGGATGTCCGCAATCACTTTTCCAGATCTGAGGCACCACCCTACCGTTGATCCAACGTCCGGCACCCTTATGTTCAAGGTACATTGGTGCGGCAACTTGTCTGTAAGTCTTCGGCAGGTCCGCGGCGTCTATGTATCTCATAGACCTTTCGTTTGGATACTCCGCGGGCCTTCCTCCGACATTCCGTCTTGCTTTACTACAAGTCCAGACTGCACTTCAACTCAGTCTTCATCTGTTACTCTTACAACACCCAAAACCTTGGGTTACTCCGTGTGCCGCGGGCCTCTATGATTATCTCCAGTAACGTTACGACCAGCAGCTCGGAGCTCACTCTGATCCTCCTTCAAGTCACCATGAACAGGAGTACTGACTTTCTATTGATAGTCGAGTAAAGCCCTTAGTGTCATGCAGCTAATATGGGTATTTGTGCCACAAGTCACTACAAAAGCTAGATAAATACGCGCAAAATTGACCACGCGTATCACCGTGGCCGCCAACCGCAAGCTAGCCGAGCACCTCAAGGAAACCTCCAATTTTGCATACTGTAGACTTTCGACCAAAGGTTCAGGTGACGGGTGACGGGGGACCCGTGAACTGAACAACTTTGAAGGTGGTGACGGGTGACACGCACTTTTTTCGTCCAAAAGAGGGCAAAAAACGCAAAAAATCGCGGGCCGGCTATCGCCGGCCTACCATATATGGTAATTTGCGGTGCTGTGAACTATTTGTTCGGTAAACAATGAAGGTGACGGGTGACACCCCGTGAACCTTTGGTCGAAAGTATACAGTATAAGGTGTGCTATACAGTCGTAAACTAGGAAGCGCAACGTGACGTAGCAGAGCAAACGCGCATATTTCGTACCCACAGACGCTTTCACGAGATGGAATTCGCACTACGACTCACGAGCGTCAGAGAGAGGAGACGAAGAGCAGATGATGTGTCGTCGCTGATGACTCAGTGTTGTGGCCTTGTTTGGCCGAAGTTGATATTCCGTCTTTGCTTGCTTTCTCCCACCACCGACCCACAATCCCTGCTTGCCGTCGGACACTCAAGCTGCTAAGGAAGTTTCTCGAAGACTATATGTTTCAACAGCAACACGAGGTTCAAGGACTTGTACCGCTTCAAGTTAGCAAGAGTCTCAAGATGTGGCCTCAACTTTGCCCGCAACAGCAATTCAATATCTCAAGGCTCAAGTCTCAAGGGTGTGGCTCATGCTTCAAGCGTTTCAAGGCTTCTGGCTCATCAAATCCTCAATGAACTGAATGACTTAACCTCAAATGTCAAGGTCATCGCACCGCAGAATCAAGACACCAGTGAAGACACCAAGCCCAATCTCAAGATTGCAAGTCGCAAGTCGCATGTCTTGGCCATACATAGTGCAGTTTGAATGTGGGGATCCAAGGTTGTTTGGTAGGTCTTTCCATCCCCGTCTCGTCTTCCCGTCCCGTCTCTCGTCCTACCCCATTCTCAATGCCTTGCAGGATGAACTTCGAGGTGGCTCAAATGGCGTGTCGTGCATGGGGCGGGGACCATATCTGGCTGTCGTAGTTTCCCGGTTTTTGTACCCTATATATTCAATAATATCGAGCCATTTTTCGTGTAATGCAGCGGGCGAGGAATGGGGGGAAAAGATACCGGATGGGTATGCGGGCAGCAACGGCAGCAGCGGAAATGCACGGATATCACGTCAGGGACGGCAGAGAGCGGCACAGTCCAGAACTGTTGACATCACCAGACATCACCGAAACTTGTGCTTGGCTCACAACAGATTGTAAATCAAACTTCAATTCGTTGCGCACTTGGTGCATTCGGCGAGGGAACGAACCGGGATAGCGCCACCCCGAATCTCAGCAAAAGTTCAGTTTGTTTTGAATCTCGTCTACTGTACTAATTCGACCAGTTTTTTCACGTTATGGGTGACGGCCGGTCGTGAACTGAACTCTCCGGACTTGGTGACGGGTGACGATGACTTTTTTCGGCCCAAAAAGGGCCCCCAAATCGCAAAATATTGCGGCCGGCACCCGCCGCGAGATGCCGACCTTCCATATATGGCAATTTTGTCGTGATTGCCGTGATGTGAACTACTTGTCTGGTGAACGATTTGGGTGACGGGTGACACCTGGTGAACAATTGGTCGGATTAGTACAGTATCCTCCTCAAAAATAGCTATCGTTCAAAAATCTGGCCTTCCTGTGTATGGGTCGTAGTTATTTCGACCGTAGATTGAATGGGTTTGATGTCAATTTGATGTGAGACACTTTATCTTCCCTTTTGCCATCATTCATCAGTGATCGAATTGCCTTTTAAGGAGATCTTTGTTTTAACTGATCAACTTTGATGGGAAATTGGCCCCAAATTGGGCTCGATACTGGTGTCGGTGGGAGAAAATAAAGAAATAAAGAAAAAAAAGAAACTAAAAAAGGGAGGGAATATCAAGGAGATTCCCGAGAAACTTCTGACAGCTGTCAAGTCGTTGCTGTTTCCGAGTCCGATAGGCGAAAAGGTTTTTCGCTGCTTTCGAAGGCTTTGCTTAATTCCTGTAAATAATATGGCAGCTTCTACGACATCAGTGGATCTCTCAGCCTTTTTTAAACCGCTATCTACCGGGAGGTGAGTTTCCTTTTGGCTTTTCTTCCCATCCGGCAATATACCGACGGAGCTTGAAATCCACGATCCGAGGCGGCAAGGCTTGTCAATCACGGATTTGCGCTCCAATTTTCCCAAGTCCGAATCAAGTCCGAGTTCAACTTTGCTTCAACTAATCGACACAACCGCTAGATGCTCAATCTCAGCGGCAGTTCTCAACAGAAGCAAAGATTGAGGTCTAGAACAGAGCTATAACCACTCACCCAACTGGGGATAATTAAAGTCTTCTGCCTGCGCACAACCGTGACGAGCCACGGCGGCTCAATCATACTAAGGATTCAATCTGAATTGTAATGCTCATTTTCATTCATATGCATCGTATGCCTCTGAGCCGGGGTAAATCATTCTGTCTGTATTCCCCTTGGATTTTTCTTCAGCCATATTCAAAGTGACCCCATTTTATCTCCGGACATTGGCACGATTGCGCTGACTCTTAACTTGAGTAATCAATCTTCACGCACACACCCCGCACGTTCATTCAGGTGAGATTATCCTCCATCTGTTAAACTTACTCTCATCAGATCAACTCCTATTCCAGACTTTTGTTGACTTTAAAGTGCGTTGATCTTCAATGGTTATGTTGAACACAGGTGGAATTGACCCCGGGCCCATGTTGTTATATATCTATCGCTATCAGGATCAACCAGCATCATGTCTCTGACTCTCTAAGTGCAGTAACTTGAAGAGGGTAAATCTTCCATGCTACTGTGGTTCAGACAATTCCAGGAGCACACACTCCAAGCCCTTTCCAGTTTTGTTGCTAAGAGTTGAGATTTGAGCAAGCTGACTATCCGGTATTTTGTGTCGAGACTTGAATTCAAATGTTTTTGTCGAGTAAAATTCCGACCTGACGGGACAAAACCCGGGGAAACAAGCTTTCACTAGAGTGATAACTTGTCCTGCTGGAGCAACAATATCCAATGTAGTATTCATTTTTTATATACGCACCGGCCCCTTGCCATTATTTCGCCCAGTGCTGCAATTTGATGCTGTCATGAAGATGTCGGAGCGGTGGGAGCGCCGGGCCGGCAATTCAAAGTCCGCCGGTATCTGGATACCAGTATTTCCCACCGCCATCAGTATCGAGCCCCAAATTGCGCTGTGACATGTTACGGAAATAAAATAGATTCAATTCAGGTCCTTCTGTGACCTGTGACTTGAATCTACGGTCAAAATACTAAATAGTAACAGTAGTGGGAATGGGCACTGCTAGAGATAAGACTGATCATTATTCATGGACAAAGCTGGTGGAAATCATGGAAAGTATCAGTGTACTCTAATGGGTGCCGAAACCGATGGAAACAGTGGAAGGTGGTATACAAACATGCTTCTAGCCTTACAAAATTCTTGTGGAAGCGGTGGAAAGGTATTCAAATACAGACTATGGTTTCTGACTCTGTGGAAGTCGTGGAAGGGTATACAAATATGTGTGACTATTAACAAGTCCCAGTAGGCCGTGGAAGCGGTGGGAAAGGGGTATACAGCACGCTTTTAGCCTTACAAAGCTCTATGGAAGGCGGTGGAAGGGTATACAAATACTGACTAGGGTTTGTGACTCTGTGGAAATCGTGGAAAGGTATACAAAATGGGTGGAAGTCCATGGAATGTATCAGTGTAAGATATGCCCTCATCCATACGCAGCTAGCTCCTGTCACAGCGTCACACTTTCGACCCATCTCCCTCATATCTCGACAACGGGGACGAAAATAAGAAATCTGTTCCGTAAAATCGACGGAGAGGTAGTCTGTCTCAATTCTCCCAAAATTAAAAGGCGACTGAGGCAATATTGGCAGAGAAGATAGAATTTTGATCGGGAATCCTGTTAAATCCCAATTTTGTGAGTGGTCTGACTAAAATTCTATCTCCTCCACCAATACTTCCCCAATAGCCCTTGTGATTTTGGGAGGACATAGTCAGGATACCTGTCTGTTGATTAACGGAACGAATTCTCTATTTTCGTCTTCGTTGTCAAAATATGAGGGAGATGGTCGAAAAATATAACCCTAACCCCTAGGACCCGAGATGTCTCGAGGGTCTAGCGAGGGAGAATCCAAAGTTAATTAAGAAGCTACTAAGAATACATCACAGCGCACATAGCGAGGGAGAATCCAAAGAGAAGAAAAGGCTGAGGATTCCCACGCTAGGTGCAGTAAACATATAGTAACTAGTTCCCACAAGCTCGGAGCAATCGGCAATGATCCCGGGCCAAGTCACATGCCTTACTCCACGATGACATAGGGCTTTGGGGATTTGACAGGAAAGTGGGAAATCTGCAAGAGGCCCGCGTCATAGGTGGCTGTGTAGTGCCAAAAGGGGGAGTTCCCCTGACATCATCCCCCCCTTGGAATGCGGCGCCTCGATGCATAGATCGCACCTGAGCTGGAGTTGACGAGCAGTCACGGAAGGGAAGGGAATCGAAGGCAGCAACAGCACTGGAGCGAGGTTTGGAAGGGTATTTGCGGTAGAAAGCAGCGACAGCGTCCGGGGCAAAGACATTAGAGTGCTTCACCCATTGATCATGGGACGGGGTCATAACCCTTCCAGCGAACAAAGTACCATAGACTCCCATAGCGGATCTTGGCATCCAATATCTCCTCGACCTCCCATTGCTTGTCGCCAGGAACGTCAAGGACTGGTGGCGGCTCTTCGTGTCTGGGGCGTAGTGGGGAATGGATCGGCTTCCACAAGCTGAAGTTTCACGACGGGGAAGACAGGGTGGAGGGCAGAGTACCGGGGCGGCAGCTCCAGTTTGAAGGCACCATTACCAACGACCTTCAGAACCTTGAAGGGGCCGATACTAGGGCTCTAACCCGTCCGTCCCGTCCGTTACGGCCGTCAAGACGGGTTGGGCACCATAGAAAACATATATATATATCGAAATAAAATTACTACGCTGGTTCATACTGTTAGTTATTGATTTGCGGCCTGCTTCTCAAGCGCGCGCAATCCGCAATCTCGCCTTGACAAACATCAAAGTTTGGATTGTTCTCCGCCTTCAAACTCGCTCGACGAAGCCCGATTGTGTCGCGGCCACCAGAGAAAATTCGCTCAACAGCGACGGCAGAGCCTGTAATAGAGTGTCGTGAAAAAATACTGAAATTTAGAACAAGTTTCAACGTACCGGGGATGCAAAGAATATCCCGAGCTAAAAGATACAGCTTGGGGAACTGATCGCGGTGAGCATACCACCACTGGATAGGGTCCACGTTCCATGGTTGAGGCATAGCGGTGAGCCGGAAATAATCAGCAAGTTCATTTTGTGTTGGCGCGGCCGCCAGTTGACTGTACCGACGAGTGAAGTCGAATTTTTGAGGGGATCCCGGCTCTGCTGATCCAGCAGCCTGAGTGTCGGGTTCGGTCAGCGCATTAGTGCCTTTGGTTGCGTAGAACGAGTCGTAGCGCGTCTGTAAGCTCTCCTTGGCGAGCTCAAGATCAACTAGAAGCTCGGGATGCGCCTCGTAGTCGGCTTTCAAACCGCTGTACGACATGCGGGGATCCAACACTGCGGAAAGAAGAAAAAGAGACGAACATCAGTAAAAAGCAGCAAGGAGTCAATAAGGAAACGCGAACGTGTTGCCCATGAGTAGAAACGCGACTGATCGAATTTGGTAAAGTAGTCGCTGAGCTTCTGATGCGCATCGACCAGGACCCTGGCGCAAGACGGGGTCAGTCGAATCGGGTAAAGCAGCCAAAGCCTGCTTCAAATGGGATTGAAGCCCTAAGGAAATTGCGTGCGTTGACGAAAGCATGGGCTGTTTAGTGGCCGACATCTGCGTTGTTGCTTGTCGAAACGCCATTAGCCAATCCGTCACCATGACTAGAGCCCCCCACTCAGCGGTCGATAGCTCATGGGGACGTAGTTCTTGTTCTTTGGCAACATAATTGAAGATGGGCGTGCGAAAGCGCAGCGCTCGACCTGTTCAAAATATTGACAGAAGACTCGCACAAAAGCGTGAAATCATACGGAGCATTTGGTGAGACGATGACCAACGAGTCTTGACATCCAAGATGAGCATCAGCACTAGCTCGTTGGCGGTGTCGAGGTCTTGAACAGTGGGTCGTTTCGATGGGTCCGCCGACGCCGCCACAGCGGCGTCTTTCCGTTCCTGATGCCATGCAGCAACTTCCTTCTGCCATGTCTTGCGCCTCTGCGGACTCGACCGAGCGTGTCGAATGATTTTGCGGAGCTGTTTAAAATACAATGAAATCGAGCACATCCGGACAAGTGAACATCATACCTTGAATATCGCCTGGCCAACTAGACTTTGCGGCTTGTCGGTGTCAGTGTCGGCCGCGTCTTCTGTCTGAGTCGCTTCATTCTCACGAGCAGCACTAAGTGGTTCCGTAGTGGCTTCTGGTAGACCGCTCGGCCCGACTCCGCTTTCTTTGACTCGTCCTTTGTCAACACCCCGATCGCCTCCAGCAGCTATCAAAGACTTCAGGATTATGTTTGCTGACAAAAACCTTCGTGCGACATACCTTCAACGCAGCGAGATGAATTGTATGCGGCATGCATCGCATACGCCCATCAGATGCGGAGAAATAGATATTTTCCACGCGACAACGTCTTTCAAACGCTTCAACCATGGTGTCATTATTGGTAGCGTTATCCATGACGAACGCAGTTATCTGCGGACGCCGGAATATGAGTATTGCCATTGAAACAAAGAACGGGAGAACTTACCCGGCCTTTCAAGCCAAAATCTTCAACGGTTTGCCAGACGACTGCGGGCCATATTTTCACCCGAGTGCTGGCCAACGAACTCGCGGAAATCAATTAGACACTCCTCTGAATGCAAAGCTATTATTCCTGGAAGTTGGAACTGAAATGAGCAAAGGCATACCTAATTTGCCATTCTTCCCGATGTAATGTACTACAAATAGCCAAAAAAGCATAGCCATTGCTAGAAGCCCACGCATCCAACGACAGTACGAAGTCCGACAAGTTTTCCTGTAATAGATATTGATTCAGCTTCATCAAATCGTGAATTCGAGAACGAACCGCGAATATTTGCTTCAAACCAGCTCGCATCTCGACTGACATTCGCTGGATACGTGCTTTCACCGATGGATCGTGGGGAATGTTGAGTCGCTTGCGGTGCGCATATTGTAGCATTTCTCAAAATTCAGGCTCGTTGACGGCCGTGAAAGGCTGGTCACACGCAGCTACCCATTTTGCGACAAGATCCTCAAAGTGATCTTGATCCCAAGGTTCCTGTTTGAAAACTGTGAGTTTGGATGAACCGACCTCGGTTGACTGACACTTACCTCCGCAGCGGGCGAGCCTGCTTAGCAAACATTTGCTGGATATCCTTGTTGAGCTCCTCAATTTTGTTGGCATATTTTGCTTTCGTCGCCTCGTCCATTGGTGTTGTTCCGGCAGCCCAAGCCTTTTCCTCGGCTGTTGCAGAGCCGTTCTCGTGCATCGAGTACCTTGTAGAGACGGTAGAGGTGTACAAAATGCTTTTCGAGGTGCTGCTGGAGACCTGAACAACTGTCATAACGACACCATGGAGACGATAACGAAGCTTACCCTTTGTATTATCTCTCATGCTCTTCGTGATTGTGAATATGCGTCGCTTCCCATGGCGACATTTCCAGTAGCGAGAGCCGTCTTCTTTTTCGCCATCAGAGTCGCACTCGACATCCTCGTAGAATAGATAAATAGGGCTACGATTATTCTGCGCGCAAATGTTATCAGATAGATTTCCACCGAAAAGGATATGGCCCTACCCCTCGTTTACGCTTCGGTTTATCCGAGGATGCTGCATTGCTCGAGGACCCCCGCCGTACTCGAGGACGCCACGTTGCTCGAAGAGCCTGCGTTGTTCAAGGACGGTGTTGTGACCGTTGGTGCTATCTGCAAGTAATCACATTAATAAAACTCGAACATGGAGCAAGATCCTAGACGTACCAACGGCTGGAGGCTCTATTCTTCCCCTTATCTTTCTTCGATGGAGCCTTTCTGCGAGGCGGGAGAGTCCGAAGTCTTGGTGGGGTAAGGGAATTTGCAATCTACAATATAAATTAGAAGCAAAGCTCGGCGAAATTGAACGGAATACTTACCTCCTCATTCGTCATCGTAATCGATGCTTCACTGTCGCTATCACTGGTCGCCCCGGACGTAAAGTCCTTGTCCTCCGGATCTGTATTATCCCCCTCCGCCGCACGCGCTGCAGTTGTTGGTTTTTGGTTTCGGCTTACGCTTAACTTTCTTTTTCGTCGGCCGGTCTGCCTCTGGGTTTCCATCGGAGTCGAGATCCTCGGCCTGGATGATCTCGGACATGTGGGTCGTGTCGCGTTTGCGCTTCGATCGCGAGGCAGAACCTTCCCCACCTTCAGATAACTGTGAGTATTGTGTCCTTCCGATCAGTTTCCGCAAATTGCGCACCTTCATCGGCACCACCCAAAATCCGAATACGAAGGGATAAATGGGACAAGGGCCCGATCCCCAACGAGTGGAGCGTGGAGCCAGATGTGACTTGCTGCCCGTCTGCCGTGAAATAGAATTGAGACCGTCGATTGCGGGGAATGAGGTGCAAATCCTCGAGGTGGTTGTAAATATCGTCGAGACAGGTAGTGAACATTCACCACTAAGTGAAAATGAGTCGTTTTGTCAATGAAAAGAAAACAATCCAACCCACAGATAGGCAGAGAGCGGCCAAACGCGCCCAGAACAAAGATTGTAAACAGAGATTTCCCCGCAAACTCTATTGAGCCGACGTCGGGACATGAATGAGAAGTGGGATCGATGACGTCGGCATCCGAGGATAAGCGGTATGACCAGATGATATCGAAAGAAATTAGGGAATAGCATCGAACCTGAACAGAGCGAGAACAAAATAAGCATGTTTTCACCGTCGATGTTTTTATTACTTGCCAATGAATATTAAAAGCCGAGCCGGAAAGGATGGAGAAGTAGGACAAGACATAGGCGAGGTCATGGAGTGAATATTGATTCGCCAAAGAAGAACGGAAGCCAATAATAAAAGCCGATGCAACGAATAGTGGAGTGAAAAACAGCAAGAGATTGATAAAAGCCCAGCATTGCCATTTTGACACCAAGGCTTCGGGGCGTGTCGCAAACAGGGTACCACGAGCTAGAGATACTGCTTGTCAGGGAGCCGGAAATATTGCTTCAAAGCTGCCTACCGGGTAATGCCTTTGCGTTTTAGGCGGATCCTCGTACTTGACAGATATTTCGTGCATGGCGCGTTGTGCAAGCAGAAAATTCGAGGGGATCTTAAATACTAACCCAAACTCCACTGCCATGCTGCGTGCACACCGTATCCTATGAAACCGCTTCGTATTTGCAAACAAAATAATCACGGGTGGTGGTAAGTGTTTCATTATTTACTACTAGCTGGCTGAAGTAGGAGAGAAGAGAAGGTTCAAGGTGATGAGGGCCACGAGAATTCGGCAGCTCTTTGAGCCTGGGGCTTCGAGTAGCTTCAAGATGCATTGACGAAAAGTCCACGTCGACGTATTGGTCGATGTCGGAAAGGACTCAAAGGAGCGAAAGGCGGTGTTGATTGTTGCCAGCAACAACAGCCGAGCCGACGTCAATCGTTCCGTCTAACCCATCTCACCCGTAAAACGGACGGGCCGGGTACCCGTCCACGGCTTAATCCGTGCCGTACCCGTTCCGTACTGAGGTTGATCAAGAGCTCAGACGGTACGGGTTCCGTCCGTCCGTCCCGTCCGTTTTTTCCGTCCAAAGACGGACGGGTTAGAGCCCCTAGCCGATACGACCGGTGGGAGAATTTCACCGAAGGGCGGGTGGTGCGGATATCTGAAGCATCAACCCACACCCGGTCACCAACCTTGATGTCTGGAGCTGGTGTCCGCCGGCGGTCATAGTACTGCTTGTACTCTGCCTTGGCCTTGACGAGTGCCCGCCTCTCGCCTCGGAAACCCCTGACGCAATCCGATCGTGGAACTCGTTTACAGCCTCTAACCTAGAACGTTGAAACGCTGACTATAGGGCAACTATGGAAAAACACCAAGAAATGAAAGGAATTAATCCCTAATCAAATCTTAAATATAATCCTAACCACTATGAGATCGACGTGCGAGGTTCGGGGTTCCAGTCCAGTATAGACTGTGGCAATCCAACTATTCTAACACTCAAAATATACTAACTTAAGCTTTCGCGATTGCTGACTTTGTACAGAGAACGTCTATACGAGTCCTATGTTGACACAGGAAGTGTGGGTTTCAACAAGGGTTTGAGATGTAACTCTTCTCAAGAGGTTTAGGTGTTTAAGTCGCTTGTTTAAGCCAATATATTCCACGCGTAAGATGTCCGATAACTGTTTCACGCGTCCCCGTAGGTCAAAAAGTTCTTATAATTCCACGCGTAAGTTCCCAAAAGTTTCCAATATTCCACGCGTACAATTCAAGAGATGATCCAACAGACAATATATTTGACGAAACAAACCAAAGAAACAAATAAGCTTCTGGAGTTTATCTCGAATGGAGTCCAACGTCTAGTTGTTCACGAAGCCGACACTGGCTTGGACGCTCACAGCTTAGAGGAGGGAATCCACTGGAGTACCAGTACAGGAAACGATGCCTTTTATACCTTTCACTAATAAATAATAAGAGACCGAACAGTTGACAAACGGGTATAATGTGAGAGAAACTAGGGGCCCGCTATGCCCTCGCCCTATCCTTGGTGGCCAGAACAGAAATAGATCAAAGGTTCATTCAATCCAAGTCCTTATCCCGATCATTATGTTATGACAGTGGCCCGCTGGCGGCCCAATCAATATTGCCCAACTTGGCATTAATGAGTGTCCCTCTTCGGACCTTGCTCCGTGATCGTAATACGGCGGCAGCCAACTCGGCATGACGTGTAGTTCCTTTGTAGGAATATTCTACTTCCGCAAATCCCTCGCAATTGGTTTATAGAATTATTCGTGAAAGCCTCTTGCCTCCAGGAAACACTCCTTCTGGCCTTTCGGCAGGTTCTTATAAGTCCCATGTTATATCCCACTCATTCTTGCCTTTGGTCGGAACACAGGGTGACTCCCAATCCTATTCCGGACGGTTAGAGACCTATCGTGATAGGTCTGTTCTGGAATATTATAACTTCCCCACGCTATACCAGCGCAGTCGTAGACAGTGCCAGACCTCCCACTTAGTGTATAATCCTTTAACTGGCCGCTCAGGCAAACACCAGTCCTCATACGAGCGTATTCCCGTGGTATTTAATGTATTACGCTTTTAATACAATAGCACTTGGACTGAAAATGAATAAATTCAGCCCTGGCCCAATACCGGGTCTATCATCTCCCCTTTTCATAAATTGAGTGTCCCCACTCAACACTTGGTCCTTATTTTGCGCCCTCTTTGCGCTATCAAAAGTGTTTCCCCACAGTCATTCGGCTAACTCGGCTATCGCGACCGGTGTGGTCCCGCGAGATTTGCTTCCGTTGATAGGACAGCGGGATCCTCGCTTAGATCCCAAAAAACACTTATAAGTGTTCATTATTGCCTATACTGACGCCTACAACCGCCAATTGTTGTGTTCTGAGGGTGCGGAGTTTGCGCGAGCAAAGTGGGTCCGTGCGCATCAATAAATCCACGTGATTTATGTTTGTTTTGCCGCAGCTTTTCTCCCACTTTCTCTGCTCTTCCCACTACAACCACCTATCGCGAATACTCAAACTACAGCTCTAGCTCACTGTCATGGGTACGTGGCTGGCTTATATTTGTAGTTTAGAGTCTCACAGGTCGCCTTGGGCTGTTTTACAGCTCAAGTCACTCAGAACGCTGCCCTCACCATCGAGAACGCATTCAACACTTTTCGCGTCAGCCCGCACACCCTATTCCTGGACTCCATGTCGGTGATCCAGTACCAGCTGCAGTTGCTGAGAGGACGTCACATCGTCCCTTACAAGCTTAAGCCCGAGGACTTCAGCTATCCAGCCTGGACTTCGCCCGTTCTTCCCGCTCCACGCCTCGGAACTCGTTCGCGACTACCCGCTCAACGGCGCGGATGTCCACTGTCTTCAACTATTCATCCATCCAGTTACTATCTGGCTACTCCCCTACGTCCGCGACGTCTATCGCTCTCCACCAGACGAACCCCGACTGGCTAGCCTGGCTCCTTCAACATTTCGAACCAATTGCTGTGAGCATTCGCGAATGCTCATTTTCAGCGCTTTTTGCTGACTTCAACTTTTCAGCGACTCATCTCCCGTTACTACGAAGCTTTTGACATCACAGAGATCTTCGACCGGCTGCTCGTCGCCATCCACAACATTGGGAGGATGTTCGAGAAGGCCTACCCCGGAAAGTGGAAGCAGCCTTATCGCATTCTTCCCATGTCGTTTGAGGGTCGGGGACGTTAGCAGGGTACGTCGTCCCTTATTCGTGACAGATCTCATATTGATAAAACTTCTTGGTTTTTCAGATTCTGCACCTCTCTTTGCAGTTCACCCCTGCCCGGGATCATCGAGTTCGAGGACCACTTCCCTTGCACAGAGCTCGGGCCGACGTTCTACGAAGAATCCTGTCTCCGCGATATCAACAACGAATACTTCGACCGTTTCATTCGGTTACTGCGCCCTCGTCGCCTACCAAGGGGCTGAGGTTGAGGGCAAGTTCGACGAAGCTAGTGTCGCCAAAATCAAGCCTCTAATGGACCCAAAGCGTCTTCCCTTTGGTGAGTTTCCATCCTCTTTCTGACCTTTCGGGATAGCTAATGCTTCTCAATGTTTAGGCCAAATTGGATCAGGTCATCGGCAACATCGACAACCGCTCTTTCATCGACGCTATCCTCAACTCTGCTTGGACAGTCTGGTCCCTCATTCCTGAGAAGGATCGCAACCCTGGTTGGGAAGCCCGCCCTGCCCGAGGCTCGTACCTGGGGCTATTCTCTCCCACAGAGATACCGTCTTCCTAGTGGCAAGAGGACTCCTCCGCCAAAATTCAGTCTCTGGCGCGACTGCTCGCATCGCGACTACGTCGCTGACGCCTAGGTTCAAGGTCAACAACCTCCCTCTCCCCAGTGGTTCATTAGCGCGACCTCTCACGCCTCCGTCCTCCGAGTCGTCTCGCTCGTCCACTCCCGAGGCAAAACCTCCAGCGCTCTCTCGCTCGTCTAGTTTTGGCAGTGCTGGCCCCGCACTTCCGGCGGCCCCCTCGGCCTTCTAGCGTTGCCAAATTCTTCAACTTTGGCGACGGATCCAGCAGTCCGGACCCTATCGCGATTGATACTGCCTCCACTGTAAGTCCTAAGTTTCTTTACTCAGTACTTTGCGCTGATTGTCCCTTGTTAGGACGCTCCCGCTCCTCAGACTCCCAGGGGCTGGTTCATCCGCCCCCGTAGTCAGGACTTCCAACTCCGCGTTCGGGCGCGTTCGTCCTGGTAGTGCCTTCGCCGCTGGATTTGCAGCTGGCGCAGGCTTCGCGTGGTCCTGACGATGGGCCTTCTGCGACTGGTGGCGAGGAGGGGTCCAGACGTTGGTATGGGCAACGACGACCCTTTCGTGACTGATGCCTCCCGCTCCTGCGGGCACATCTCAGGTACTCTTTACCTATTCTTCCTTTCATTATTGGTCACTCATGCTTTTGTAGGACGATGCGACGCTTCAGACCCCTCAGGCTGGCTCGACTGCGGCTATCGCGACAGATGCCCCACCTGCGTCTGGTCTTCGCCGAAGCCCGCGTGGTGCGTCCAAGGTAAGACTCTTGTCTTAACATCATTTTCCTAATTGCTAATGGTCTCCCCTTTAGACCCAACGCCGAGCACGAGGAGGCAACGACTGGCACTACTGCTGACGAGTCGGACACTGCGTCCAATTCTCGTTCTTTCCAAGCGCAAACGTGCTGAGGAAGAGTCGTTTGAGCCTACTGGAGACGACGACCAGGATAGCGGTCTCTCCGATGGCGAATCCGAGGTCCTCTCCACCTCATAAACGTTCGAAGAAGGGCAATCGCGATAGCGAGGAACCGTCGCCCTTGAAGGGTAAAAGCAAGAGCAAGGGCAAGAAGAAGGCTGACGAGTCTTCCCCTGGCCCCTGCTGAGGTTCGGACCACTCGTGGGTGCTTCGCAGCTCACAAAGAGGACCCCTACGAGGCGGAAGGCTTTGAGCCGACCCGTTCGATATCCGCGCAGCGAAGGAAGGTCTTGGTATCCTCCCCCCAAGAGCTTCCAAGCTTCTCTCCTCAGTGGTACAAGCGTTTTGGTAAGGTTATTCGCTCTTCCCCTCTGTTCTTTCAACGATTCTGAGCATTCGTGATAGCGCCTCCTGGGCTGCGGAAATTGTATGCTCCGCAATCGCAAGTGCCGTCGCGAGAATGGCCACGCTCGCTGTGATGCCTGCGTTAAGAGTGGCATGTCCCGGTGCTCGGATAGCTTCTCTATCCCTGAGTACCTTCAGGTCATCAATTACCTGGAGCCGCTTACGGTCTTCTCTGACCGAAGTACGTTTCTCTCCAAATTGTTTTCCAACGCAACTCTAACTCCGTTAATGTAGGCTGGAACTCTGCCTTTAACGAGCTCCGCGACGCTCACTATTCCCAGATCCTCTGTGATCGCAAGTGACTATCGCGAATGCTCGCCTTCTCCGCGCGCGCGCCAACTTGCGTGCACTCATGAACGGTTCCGAGGTGGCTTTCAAGGCAAAGTCATTCCTGGAATCGATTCTGTTGCGGAGGAGGAGGTGGAGTTCTATACGAAGCTCTTCAAGACTGCTCGTAAGGAGTCTGAGCGCGAGTTTTACATGCCTGATGGCACTCGCGCTGACGACTATTTACTATGAGTACGACTCGCAGTACGAAGGCTCGCAAGGGATCCGCGATGGACGAAGAGGAAGGAGAGGAGGTGCGTGTGATAGCGGTGGAGGAGGCTGAGGCTCCCCGAGAGCCTTCTCCCATGCAGGAGGACGCCCCTGAGCCCGCTGCCGCAACTATCTCCCTTGACGACGCCATTGCTGCAGATGAAGCTGGTCGCGACGAGTTTGTCGAAGGCTCCTCTGGAGGAGGAACTTGATCTTCGTAAGTCCTTTCTTACTTATTCCCCTATCTTAACTGACTCTTTCAGTTAGATATTATATTTTACGCTATCAGATGGACCTTCACTATTGCCCCGAATCGGACGAATGCGCGCTCCCAATTGCTTTGAACATTTGTATATCTCGAAATCTCTGTACATATCTCTCGATATTGTCGTACTTTGCTTGATTTCTTTGATATTGTCTTAGCCATGGTTTGGGGACTTTCGATACATGGGCCTGATTGTATATTGCTATACTGCCCTCAAAATTGTATCAACGCTGCCTCAAATGAGGCTTTTTCTCTCCATTCACGAATGCTTGAATCCTAAGTCACCAGTCCTTACTGATGCCTCGTGCACATTTATCGATTAAGGAAATTTTGTCGCGATTGCCTCGCTGTACGGACACCGTTCCGTTTTTCCCCAATAGTAAATAATCCAACTCTTTGGACCTATTTAAGCGCAATCATGAAAGCGTTTTCGTTGGCTCCCCAACTTTATTCTCCATGTCGACACGTCCCTTCGTTAGCCGTCATGGTCTCCCCCGTTGTTCCTGTTCTTAAGGGAACTGCCTCTATGCACGAATTCCCTATCCTCACTCCGGGACCTCCGCCAGACGTCTCGGCAAGCACACGAGTGCAAATGAGATTACTCTCATCGGTACGGGTATTTTCTATCACGAAAGCTAGCCACTGCTAATACTTTCGATCCTAGAACCCTGCGGTTGATTCCAATACCAATCCCATACTGCAGACTACCTGCGTGCAGTCTGGGACTTTCTATAAGTGGTCCTCAACCTTGCACGGATTGCATGGTCGCTGGTACTGGTGCTACCTGCACTTTTACCCAACGTCTCAAGTTCGTGGAGGTCTTGGAGGCACGACGCGTCTTTGCCCAGGAGGTGATCTTTTACCACCCAACTCCAATCCTGGTGCGTTTGCCTACTTCCTGACCTATCGCGATTGCTTACTTTTCTTTCCCAGCCGAGGCTTATCGCGAGTGGGAAGTCCAGTTCTTTGCTGACTGTCAAGTGGCTTTCCACCTCTTTAACAAGAGCATCGCTCCTTTCGACCAAACAGCGCTTTTCCATGCTGTCCCAAGTCGAGGCCATTCACGACTTTACTCGTCTTAGCTACTTGCACATGCTCTTTGGCGTCTACGATTATCCTACTGATGTGAAGACACTTGTCATTCAGCGTATGCAGGGTATGCAGGAGGCTTTCGAGCTATCGGCTGTGGAGGACTGTATGGTCCAGGAGATAGTGCGACTAAGCTTGTACAGTAATTGTAGAGCTGGTAGTCCCTCTAGCTCTCAGTAGTATAAAGAATCGATTCCTTTCCACTTGTAGAGTCCCTTAGAGTAGTTCATAGCTCTTAGGAATCCATGTGTTTGTCAAGGAACGACCGAATTCCACTTCCTCAGTCAATCGCGAAAGCCATCTTTGCTTATCCCTATCGCTATCTCATCTTCGGATCGCTCTCGCGTCAAAAGACCAAGACAGGACTGGTGCGGTTCTCTGTTCTACTTCTTATTTCGGTAATTTTCCCTGTTTGTCGGTCGTATTACGCTTTGATTCGCGAACACATGCGGCATCCTTATTCCGCTTATCCCGATCACAGTATTTCTTATACCGATCAAAGTTTCCCTTTATATCTCTGAACTGCAGAGTCTATAGAAATCCTAAGTCCTTTTAGGATTCAACTATCCGGCCGCTCATTCCGCTTATCCCGCAATCTATCATGATTGCTCCTACTTCCTCCCCCTTTTTCATAAATTTTAACTGTCCCCAGTTAAACTCTTTATGACGGAGTCCCATCCACTCGCCTAGCTATAAAGAGCTAGCCTTCTACACTCCTTACAAGCAGTATCTTTTCTCAGTATCCCTTTCTCAAGAACATGGCTCGCTCTGGTCTCACTAAAGGTCAACACGACGTAATCCGTCGGTGTCGCAGACAGTGTTTCTGCGACCAAGTACCCCCGACCGTGCCAAGCAGCGCACATTCTCGACCAACAGACTGTTACTTTGGTGCGTTTTAATATTTTAACACTTTTCACGAATGCTCATAGCGCTGTCAGGACTCGTTCTCTGGCCTTCTCGGCGAGATTGCGAAGGACAAGACTCTCTATGATGCTTTCTATAGCGTCAAAAACAGCTACCACCAGACTGCTGTCGGCTCCAACGGCGTCATTGGAGGTCGCTATCCTCTTATTCTCGAGTTGTGTGCTAAGATCAAGGCCGAGCGCGAGCTTCAACGAGGAAACACCCGTAGCTTCTCAGCAAGCACACCGTACCGAACTCGAAGAGGCTCGTGCTCAGGCTGACGATCAAGAGAGCAAGAATTCGCGAAAGCCCCGCGCTCTCGCGCTAAGGTAGTTCTCCTTATTCCTGCTCGTCTCGATTGCTCATTTACTCTGCCAGAAGGACAATAAAACCAAGAAGTCCAAGGCCACTATCGAAGATGGAGATGAATCTCCCTTCGACGACTCTG
The DNA here is from genome assembly GCA_037176885.1 of Favolaschia claudopus. NCBI lineage: Eukaryota > Fungi > Basidiomycota > Agaricomycetes > Agaricales > Mycenaceae > Favolaschia > Favolaschia claudopus. The sequence continues at coordinate 5,376 of JAWWNJ010000036.1, read as the reverse complement.
AGCTTCCCTGGATTTGTGGACGACGCCATGATTGTGGACGACTCCGTGCGTTTATCATTCATTATTGCTGTCATTCATTCTGACTTTGCATTTTAGAACGACGCAAGTGCCTCTGGTCACCGGGCGACTCAGTCCTCTTGACGAGCGCAACCCTGCGTGAGGTATTGACCTGTCACGATAGCTTCCTTCTCGCCACTTCCTCTTATTGCTGCCTCAGACTTCGCAGTCTGGGAGTACGCGTCCTTCTTCGGTACGCCTCTCGTTTCTTCGCATCAAGGGGAATTGACCGAAACTCTGCCTCCTATATCAAGGCTATGGCCATTCTTGCCCGTACTGATCCAAGTTCAGCGTCAGCCATCGTCGTTGAAGACTTCCCCGTCCCACCACCACGGAAAACGTGCACGTTCCCTCCACAGCCACTCGCGCATGAGGACTCAGTCGAGCAGTACGACGGTGCGTTTAGTTTTTCGCGATTGCTTCTAAGCCAGCTTCTGACTCGTTTCGAAGCAACCGACTTATCAGTTAACAACCCAACAGTCCGCCAAACTGTTGCCGAAGCGCGGGACGCCGTCAAAAAGCTCCACAGCCCGATTCGATGGGCGCATTACGACTCCAAGAAGCAGAACTTCGCTCGCGAGTCGGCTTCGAGAATGCCCAACTCCGGTATCACCTTGATCACCGCGAGTACTTGCCTCACCGATCTTCGACGCGTCCCTCGATGCCCAACATAAGCGGGAACAGGTACTACCCACCGGTAATGCCTAACTACCCTCTTTCGTGAGCAGCTTCCCTTTTTCACGAAAGGGTGCTAACCCTTTCTTAACAGAACCGGACGCGAGTTGCAGAACTCCCTCAACTGCGGAGGTCCACCTTCCACTCTCTGCCCTTATTGTTCTGTTAATTACCACTCTCCTCGTCATTGCTTTTAGAGTCTACATTCACGCTCATTAGCCGTATACCCCGACCAACTCTTTTCAGTCGTTACAGCCTATCGCGAATTCCAACTAGTATTCTTCTTAGAATATTTCGTTACGCTCCTTTCAATTGACTCTATGTTTTTGCCTTTGACTCGCGTGGAACACCTCTTTTGTTCCGCTCCGTCCAAGTCTAAGTCCAGAGTCTCTTCGCTCTCTTCATCATCTGAGTCCGACATGTTCTCATTACTATCGGCGCCTTTCGCGATATGCTCCAGGCTTCTTCAGACGCACTTCGTTCAATTGCAGACCCATTCCAACGAACGGATCTTCTTTCGAGTCTTTTTCAATTGGTCCTTTTAAGATCTCTCTCGATAATCAATCGAGTCGAAAAATTTTAGATGGCCAACTCGACTCTTTTTTGTTTTGGTGCTGGCTCGAGCAGTACAACTCTAAATTGAGCTGTCCAGTCTTTACAGCTTTTGACCCGCCCTCCTCACATTAGAAGAAGGTACGGTTTTGTGTGTTGATACAACCGAGGGAGAGTCTAGAGGACTGGTGTGTTCCTTTTCGACTTCCCTTTAGATGGTAGATTGTGCGCTTTTGTTCGACAGAGTATTCGTGATAGCTATTTGCTTTCTCTTTGTATGCGGTAACCCGGTTTCCTTAGCTTTGGCTCGAGATTGTAATCTGCCCGCCTTAGTAGGAGTACTCTCTAGGTCTGTTGGTGTGTTTAACCGACTAGACCAGCGTGATTTAGGTTTTTCGCGAAAGATGTGGAAGCAAGCTTCGCCGTCCGCAGATATTTTCTGACGAGTCTGGTTGTACCGAAATGTTGACCTAAGTCAACGGCACTTTTAACGAATAATTCGTTCTTCTCGGATGTAAGTCCAAGGTATAATCCTGTATAGGAGGTAGAGATATTTCTATACGCAACAAGTCCAAACTTGGCTTGAGATTTCTACTTTGAAGTATAGAAATAGATGGATGAACCCCTCGCGGTGGGCTCCAGATGAAACGCTGACTATAGGGCAACTATGGAAAACACCCAAGAAATGAAAGGAATTAAATCCCTAATCAAATCTTAAATATAATCCTAACCACTATGAGATCGACGTGCGAGGTTTCGGGGTTCCAGTCCAGTATAGACTGTGGCAATCCAACTATTCTAACACTCAAAATATACTAACTTAAGCTTTCGCGATTGCTGACTTTGTACAGAGAACGTCTATACGAGTCCTATGTTGACACAGGAAGTGTGGGTTTCAACAAGGGTTTGAGATGTACTCTTCTCAAGAGGTTTAGGTGTTTAAGTCGCTTGTTAAGCCAATATATTCCACGCGTAAGATGTCCGATAACTGTTTCACGCGTCCCGTAGGTCAAAAGTTCTTATAATTCCACGCGTAAGTTCCCAAAAGTTTCCAATATTCCACGCGTTACAATTCAAGAGATGATCCAACAGACAATATATTTGACGAAACAAACCAAAGAAACAAATAAGCTTCTGGAGTTTATCTCGAATGGAGTCCAACGTCTAGTTGTTCACGAAGCCGACACTGGCTTGACGCTCACAGCTAGAGGAGGGAATCCACTGGAGTACCAGTACAGGAAACGATGCCTTTTATACCTTTCACTAATAAATAATAAGAGACCGAACAGTTGACAAACGGGTATAATGTGAGAGAAACTAGGGCCCGCTATGGCCCTCGCCCTATCCTTGGGTGGCCAGAACAGGAAATAGATCAAAGGTTCATCCAAATCCAAGTCCTTATCCCGATCATTTAATGTTATGACAGTGGCCCGCTGCGGCCCAATCAATATTGCCCAACTTGGCATTAATGAGTGTCCCTCTTCGGACCTTGCTCCGTGATCGTAATACGGCGGCAGCCAACTCGGCATGACGTGTAGTTCCTTTGTAGGAATATTCTACTTCCGCAAATCCCTCGCAATTGTTTATAGAATTATTCGTGAAAGCCTCTTGCCTCCAGGAAACACTCCTTCTGGCCTTTCGGCAGGTTCTTATAAGTCCCAAGTTATATCCCACTCATTCTGCCTTTGGTCCGGACACAGGGTGACTCCCAATCCCTATTCCGGACGGTTAGAGACCTATCGTGATAGGTCTGTTCTGGAATATTATAACTTCCACGCTAATACCAGCGCAGTCGTAGACAGTGCCAGACCTCCCACTTAGTGTATAATCCTTTAACTGGCCGCTCAGGCAAAACACCAGTCCTCATACGAGCGTATTCCCGTGGTATTTAATTGTATTACGCTTTTAATACAATAGCACTTGGACTGAAAATGAATAAATTCAGCCCTGGGCCCAATACCGGGTCTATCAACGTGCAGCGTGGGGCTCAAAGCCATCCGTGGAAGCCGACCAGTGTCCGTCATGAACGGTACCTGCTGCGTGGAGGAGTGCATGTGGTTGTTGTACGCAAACTCCCCGCTGCAGGCAGCAGCTCATCCCAGTCGTCCCTGCTTGTAATTGGTGAAGAGCCGGACGTACTGCTCGAGTTCCTGGTTAACGCGCTCCGTTTGGCCATCGGTCTGCGGATGGTAGGCCGTAGAAGTGGCTGGGGTGACCCCAACGAGGCGCCAAAGCTCGCGCGTGAACTCTGCAATGAACTGGGTGCCACGATCCGAAATGTACTTCTCCGGCAGGCCATGGTGGCGCCAGACGTTCCGGTAGTACAGCCGAGCAGCGCCAACCGCGTCAATGGTGGTGTGACACTCCATGAAGTGCGCTCTCTTCCCAAGGGCACAGACAACGACCATGACTGCATTCGTATCCATGGGCCTCGGGAAGCTCGACAATGAAGTCGACTGAGACCGGTGTGCCAGCGCTCCTCGGGGACCTCTGTGGGGTGGAGGCTCACCAATCGGCAGTCTACGAAGCGCCTTGGTGCGGCAGCACAAGTCACAAGTCACAACGTACCGGCCGACATGGCGCGACAGTTGGGGCCACCAGTAGTTCCGAGACACGAGCTCCAGAGTCTTGAAACGGACCGGCATGGCCTGCAACGCGCGTGTCATGGTGTTGCTCCAGGATGCGTCGGCGGAGGTCCTTGTCTCGGGGGACGACAACCTTCCCCCGGAAGTAAAGGAGGTCCACCCTTCAATACGCCATTCCGAAGACCGGGCAGACCGCACACCTCGGGCCTTGAGGAGTTCCTTGGCAGTCAGGGCAATGGGCTCTTCAAGGTCGGGTTCCCCGGCAAGCGCATCGCGAATGTCGCGCAAGAGGGGAGCCTCAGGGCCAGCAATAACCAGGGCTTCGGTGGCCCGAACGTGGAACAGCTCGGGTCGAAGCAGGGTAGCGTCCTGGTTATCGTCCTGCACTCCATGGTCCGGTCTCCGAGAAAGCGCGTCAGGGCGACCCATGAGGCGACCCGGTTGGTGGTGCAGCGAGAAGTCGAAACGGGAGAGGTAGAGAGACCACCGAGCTTGGCGACGGTTTGAGCTTCTGGGCCTTCCGGAAATATTCCAGGTTTTTGTGGTCCGTCCAGATCTCAACCGGGTGCTGCGCGCCCTCAAGGAAGTGGCGCCACTCCTCAAGGGCTCGGCACAATCGCAAGCATCTCCTTGTCGTGAATTTCGTAATTCCGCTGCACCTCGTTCAGGGCTTTGGAGTAGAATGCAACCGGATGCCACTTGCCATCGTCACCCTGCTGCTGGAGAGGACGGCACCAGTGGCATAGTCAGAGCTGTCAGCCTCGAGCCGGTACGGGCCGTTCGGGGTTTGGGAGAACCAGAACGGGGTCCCGGAGTCACCCGCCGCTTGAGCTCGTCAAAGGCAGCTTGCTCTTCAGGCCCCCAGGTCCAGGGCGATGCCCTTCTTGGTGAGTCTGAAGAGGGCTTGAGCAACGTCTGAGAAGCCCGCAAGGAACCGGCGGTAAGAAGTTTGTGAAGCCAAGGAACTGCTGCACATCCTTCTTATTCTCAGGCGCTGGCCAAAGCTGCCACTCCTGCAACCTTTACAGGGTCCATCTCGACGTGGTTGTGGGAGATAATCACACCGAGGTACTCAATGGAGGTCCGCTCAAACTCACACTTCTCTGCTCGAAGGTAAAGCTTGTTTGCGCGAAGCCTCCGCAGGACCTCTCGGACGATCTCTCGATGCCGACGGATGTCTGAGTGGGCAATGAGGATATCGTCGAGGGTAGACCATGACGTCGCCAGAGAGGATAAGATCCTGGAAGATGTCGTTCATCATGGTCTGGAAGGTTGCAGGGGAGTTGGGGTCAGACCGAAGTACATGACCAGCGGCTCAAACAGTCCCCGGTTGGTCCGGAACGCTGCCTTCCACTCGTCGCCTTCGCGGATTCGAACGTTGTGAAATCCCCATCGGACATCGAGCTTCGTGAAGTACCGGGCTCCCCTGAGTCGGTTGATGAGGTCGTTGATTAAGGGGAGCGGGTAACGATTCTTCACGGTCATAGCGTTTAAAGCTCGATAGTCC